>OW964182.2:10000000-12400000 GCA_943136025.2 Agrotis puta | reverse complement strand
TCAGTTGTCTTCTGCCCACCGCCTCGAAAGTTACTATGCGCGCTAGCGCACACACTTTTTTTTTAACGTGGTAAAATCATCAAATGAGTCCTTCCACCCAGGGCAGAGCGGAAGGGACTGTCAACCTCGTACTGACTAAAATCCACGGTGTCCTTCAATAGCCTTTTACGTTCCGGGGTCACGGTAATTCGTACAGTCCCGCGACTTAGAGCACGCAATGGGAGAGTTTTTAATATCCACCATAAAACGTTTTTTTTTCCTTCCTCCAGCGTTTAAAAAAAACTTCAGGATCATCACAATTGATGATCAAATTATAGAAGTACCACTGTATTAAAGAGGGCAGTAATGACTCAGTGGCATTCGAATCCAGCAGCGCATTGCCTGGTATTCATTTATCACCACTGGTCAAATAACTGTGGAGCAAAACGTGAGGAAAATGACAATGTTCTAGAAACAAAAAATCGAAAACTTGTGACATTTACCGCAATCTGTACTAGGCCCGCGATTATTATAATTCGTCTCACAGATGGGAGGCCTGCCTTTAGCGGTGTGAAAATTATACTTACGCTGATTACTGTTGTCCAAAATTATGGATTTTACTAAATACTTTTTGACAACGCCACAATAAGGACCAACGCAAGTTATACATACCAATCAAGCTTAACGCTCATACATTAATTAAGATTCAATCCGCCAACACCCCGCTCCACGCTACCGCTTATCGCTATCCGCTCCGCTCATAACCAAGCCACAGCCCTACCGATGTGACCCGGCCATGTCGCCGGTCGCCGTCGGTGGATCGATACAGCCTCCTGCACTTGAGCTTTTTGCTACCACACCCCGCCCGCCCCGCGCCCTCCCGCCCTAACCACCCCGCCCGGTCTTGGGCGGTGATATTATGTTGCTATTTTTATGTTTATTTTACTTTTATTTAGGTTGGGAGCCTGATTATGGAAGAATGTCGTGGATTTTAATCAAGAAATGTTTGATATCGGTCCGAGTGCTCACAGCCTCTATAGAAAAATTTCTAATAGAGTTGTTGACGCTTCTCGTGATCCAAGAGCTGGCTTTTATCTTGGCTAGAGTCACCAGTTTCGTTGGGCGCATTACCAGCTGACAGCGTTGAGGATGAATTTTACGATGCTTTGTAATAGTTTAGTTTTATGTTTCTATAGTTATTTTGTAAAACTGTTTAAGTTATGATAGTTTGAAGTGCGAGTTAAGGTACCTTAGTAAGTTCCTGTAGAGGGCCTAAGCCTCCAAACTCTAAACGGGTAACCGTTGCCCTGGAACGTAAACGCCTATTGAAGGAACATCGTGGATTTTGGTCAATACTAGTCTGATAGTCCCTTCCGCTTATTAAACTTAATCGGGTGTTCAGGCCTTAAATAAAGTGTGTTTTAGGGTAAATTTGTTTTAGTATTATTGGCCAATAGAGTGTAAGGCCTCATTTAGACAAGGCGAGAACTTGCATGCAATTTTGACTACATTGCGGTATTTGTTTAACCAACTGAAGTTTTTGCCCCTCCATAGTCCGGAGTGTAACGCTGCTTGCATGCAATTTCTTGCATAGTCTAAATGAGGCCTAATACCTAATTTAGTTAGGATAGCATTTATTGTCTATTGGAAACGCTAGACAGATTCTAACAGAAAATCTTTCTTGAATTGAGCTTTAAATAAAAAGATATCTTAGTACATCATGATAATGTATTATAGGGGAAAAAAATCAGCCTCCTTTTATCCATATGACCAAGATAATGTACCCTCAAAAGCCTCCAAACACATAAGATTCTGTACATAATCCCAAACACACCCAACGAAGGCTTTTAAGTTTCCCGCAGTGACAACCCGACTTTGTCTCTCTCTGCCACGCCTATTGGCGACAAAACCTGTGACCACGCCCAAGGCGACACTTTCCACCAATCAGGGGAGAGACTGAAAAGTTTTTTATGTCAACCTTGCGTAAGTAGGAAGGCTTTAGTGGCTGTAAAAAGTTTTTAAAGGCGGGGAGACTTGACTGAGTTGGGTTAGCGGAATGTTTAATAGAACCTTTATATGAGAAGGTATTTGTGTAAGGTTCTTAAACATAAGCATATATATGTGTGCTTAGGTACACATATTATATTTCATTCAGTATGTTGGTATAGTGGTCGCGGGACTGTACGAATTACCGTGACCCTGGAACGCAAAGGGCTATTAAAGGACACCGTGGATTTTAGTCACTACGAGTCTGACAGTCCCTCCCGCTCTGCCCTGGGTGGGAGGACTCATTTGACGATTTTACCACGAAAAAAAAAAGTATGTTGGTATAGTACTCCAGGGATATTGGTGTAGTATACGGTCACTTATGGAAAAATGCTCTGAGACTTATTTGTCTTAAACCAGTGTATATTGGCACGAATTATATGTCCGCTATGTTAATGTTCGTATAGTGCAATAATCCAGGGCTATTGGTTTGTGAATTAGGAGTAAAATAACAGAGCTTTTTTGGTTCGAGTTGCAAAAATGCTATGGGATTGTCTCGTGGGTTGCTTTTTTTATGAAAGGTTGCTACGCTAAGTTTTTTCTTCTTCTTACAAATATAAACAGCCGAACTCGGAACAACTACTTGTAATTATACAATTACTAGATGTTGCCAGCGGCTGTATCCTCGAAAATTCTCCTACGGGAACATAAAATAGAGATAAAAACTCTCCTATGTGTTAATCCAGGTTATAAACTATCTGTGTACCATATTTCATCTAAATCCGTCCAGAGGTTTTTGCGTGAAAGAGTAACAAACATCCATCCATCTATCCAAACAAACTTTCACGTTTATAATATTACTAGGATTTGTTCCAATCAATCCAATTCCAGTCAATCGCTCATCCAAAATTAACGTGAATGTGGCAGTAAGTTACTTATAATCGTGTAATTGTAATCTTTTAGGATTTCTTGGCTTTATCATCAAAACCAGTCCTTTTCTTAACATACATATAACGTTATAAGGTTTCTAAAATTAGCATACAATCCTCTTCATCCCAAAAAATATTCTCTCTCAGTCTCATCCGCCGTCTCTCCCTAAGCGCTATATAGCGATATAAAACCATAATGACGTATAAACGACAAGCCAAGGCGCATCTTGACCCCCCACTGGGGGTGACGAGGGGGGAGAAAGGGGGCGCCTTCCTTACTAACCTCGCCTTTGTTCACTTCCCTGAAAAAGTATTGAAGCACAACCTTTTCAGGTCAGACCTTTTTTTGTGAAGGCGATTTTTTTATGTGCAAAGTTATAGTGGACTAAGGGAGGTAGTCCTTTGTATTTTATATTTTGTGGTATAAGGTCAATCAGATCATAGCTAGATAGCTATGATCTAGATAGATATTTTATTAAATTGAAATCTCAAAATGTCTTTCCAATATTCTAAGAAAATACAGTAGTGTCTGAATTGACGGCTTGGTTCGCGCAATGGCTGAGCGTTTGGCTGTTGCACAACGTGTCGCGGGTTCGATTCCCGCACGGAACAAATATTCCACCCATGACACAGGAGAAATTTTTAGTGTTGGGTTTTTTTTTGTCAGCCTGCGCTGTCACACTGCTGGGCAAAGGCCTCTCCCAGGTCTTTCCAAGAGTTCTTTCCCAGCGCTACTTCAAACCAGTCCTCACGATATGAGGATCCTCACCACCACGAGTTGTCCAACTCGTCTCGCCACCTCTTTCTGGGTCGGCCTCGGCTGCGCCGTCCATCTCCAGGCACCCACTGTGTGGCGGCGCTCGGCCAGCGGCTGACGAAAGGCATAAAAATAATTTTATTTTCTTTGGTGGTAAAAACATCAAATGATTCCTCACCCAGCCACTATAACGAAATAATGAAGACTCGTTGCCGCAAGTGAAAAAAGAACTTAAACATATGTAAGTACAACGTCTAATTTAGCATAACTTACGCTCCGCTAAGTAACTCCAAGGACCATAATCAAGAAGTCCCAAAAATTAATATTTACCCCTCTTTACGGCAAGCACTTACAGTGTTATTAAGTAACATCTCAATTCAATGCGCCAATATTGTGTACTTAACCCTCCAACTGCTTGCGCTCACAACCATTCATTTATTTTCGCTCGGGGCCCATTCAACCACCTACACTTAATTTGTATATTTTTTACATAATGTAAGCAAGCTCCTTTTTGATAAAAGGATCCATTCACTGGCGATACATTTATTAAAATGTATACGTGTTGGATCTTGAATACCGTCTGAGTGGGACGTTGTAGACAGGTCTCAATTAGAGTGCCGGGGTCAAAAGAGCCCCTTTCAGAGTTTCCGAATAGAGCTTTTTTGTGTATGGGATGTCTCGGATGTTGTTACTTGTGTCTATTTTCGCGGAGTTGCGAGCTTTAGAAAATACCCGGTCCTAAATACGTGCCTATTTTCAGTGAGGTTCTATTTTGTGAAAAGGTGCGTGAAAAGAAACTGTTTGCTCTATTTGTTGATTATTTTTAGAACATAAATACCAGACTAAAAAGGAAGTACCTATACCTAAAGTCAGCACAGTAAACTTCATACATTATTTTAGTTTTTCGTTTGTGATTTAAAATGTATTTAATTTTCCGCTTGAAATTAGCCTAATACGCCCTTACTTGAACTATCAACGTAGTTACCTAATCTTTCTTATTCTAGGCTAGTCTAATTATTTTAATATCACGCAGCCTTGAAACCGAAGCCTGTCTTTGGTAGAGTTTTCAACTTTGAAATCTAACAATAAAGTTGAAAATCAAAATTCAATTCTGTTCTATCTCAAGACAGGCTGTGTATTAGAGGAGGATAGCATTGCAGTTCAAATTTCCAAACCAGCTTGACTTTCATTTTCAATTCAGCGTGGAAATGAAGTACCTACTTACTGATTTCGGTTACAATAAGTAATACATTATTCACGGCCATAAAAGCTGGTCGTATGGCCCATGATAGCTACACACTGGTCACAATTGGCCTTTCTCAGAAGACATTGTGACCTGATAGCTTGAGGTACGCGCCCACATTAAAATGATTGGGTGTGACAAATGGATAGACACGGTGAAGGGAAATATCGTTATTTTAGTCTGTTACGGAAATTAGGTATTAAAGGGTGAAGGAGGAGTAGGTTAGGGAACCATTTTGAAAATAATTCTATGTCTCTACCTATTTTCATTTGTATGTTTGAATGCGGAGCTAATCTTTGGAACTACTGAACCGAACTACTGAATCGCGAATTTTTTTTTACTAATGGGAAGCTACATAATCATCAAGTGTTTGTTATTTCATTCGAGCAGAGTCAAGGGCAAAAGTTAGTGTCATTTCAAAAGAAAAATGATAAAAGACAGACATCATTATAGTTTAGTCAAAAAAAGTAGTATTGACATTGCAAATGATACAACAAAATGATTTCCATAACGAAAGAGTTAGTCAAAGATGCAGATCGGTAGCAGAACATCCTCTTAACATCACTCGCTAATTGGCTAAGAAAAATTAATTCTTCGAAAGGGTTCCCCTGTCCCGAACGACGCCCAAAGGACCACCATTAAGGTTCAGTACAAAAGAGTGGCGTACACTCAAATAATTGAACATCGCACACAAAAATATGTAAATGAGTTTCTCTCCGTGAAAATTAACTTTTTCATTATGAATTATGTCCTTGATATTGTCTTCGAGACGTCTTTTGGGAGTTTTTCGAGATTTTACAGCTTTCTCCATGAAGGGTTAAAGGTAATTTGAGCGTGAGGGTCGAAAAAACCCTCGCAGTTTGGAAGGGTTAAGTGTTTTCGAGTTCTAAATAAATATTGAGTTTCCTTGAATAAAGTTTTGTCGTAAAGGTGATTTAGAAACAAATGGAGTATTGTTTGTTTTTGTTCAGGTTTACTGGTAACTTAATTTTGGCTATATGAAATTCAGAATTAAAATTAAAGAAGTTGTTGTTTTAATTCTAAATTAGAATATTTAAGCACTCGTTTCTTTGAGGAATATGTAGGGCGAATGCTTATTGTATTATGCTTATCAGCAGCGATAATTTGACAGCCTATATCTACTTACTGTGATTGTCTTACTGCCTAGGGTGAATGATGAATTTCGGTTTTTCAATAACTTGGTAATAGCAGTTGTTGCCAGCAATTTCGCCCGTGTAACAACACTAAAAGTATCGTATGTTAACACATATGATCCAGGTTATAAGCAAATCTGTTCAGTAGCTTTTGTGTCAAAGAGTAACAAACGTCCATTCATCCAAAATTGAACTGTAAATTATTCAGGATTAAGGCCTATTTCCCTTTTAACAACATAGCCCAAAAATAAACTCCAAATTAGGAGAACCAATCTTAATCTATACTAATTAACGAGGAAAGAATTGTATTTTTGAGTGTGTATGTTTGTAATGAACTAGCACTTTGCCCGCGACTTCGTCCGCGTGGGTTTCGTACTTTCCTAATTCCCCCTTTTCACCCCCTTAAAGGTTAAATTTCCAAAAACCCCTTCTTAGTGCTCCCCTACATTATAATAGGAAGCCGTGTGCAAAATTTCACATTCCTAGCCCCAGTAGTTTCGGCTGTACGTTGATATGTCAGTCAGTCAGTTCTCCTTTTATATATATAGATAAACTCAAAACCTACAGCGCCAATTTCAAAAATTTAGGTTTTGTGGTTTTTCACCATTAGAAAGCTACATGCACCCTGAGTGCCATTTTTTTTTTTACGTTGTAAAATCATCTTATGAGTCCTCCCACCCAGTCTAGAGCGGAAAGGGACTGTCAGACTCGTACTGACTAAAATCCACGGTGTCCTTCAATAGCCCTTTACGTACCGGAGTCACGGTAATTCGTACAGTCCCGCAACCACCCTGAGTAACATAGGCTATGTATATCGTGTCAACCCGTATGAAGCCGGGACGGGCAGTCAGCTCTAAAGTTCTCACGCTGACTCATCTTATAATTATTTAGCTGCACAATGGCAGTGCTTGCAGATTACTATACTTGTGCATCACTGGTTAACTTGACGTCTCAATCCGTTGCGTGGGTGTTTTACGGATTACTGACGACTGTTCCATAGTGGTCACAAAACTTAACCAGGAAAAATTATGAGTTGAAAGAAGTGGCTTTTATATTGTGTGACCTGAATTGATGCTTGTACATTTATAAAAATAAAAAATCTTTTCTTGATTACCAAGATAATAAAACAAATCAATCCTGTAGAAACAAGAAACGCTTTAAAAAACAATTAAAATATCGCTGTTGGTATAAAACTTTAAAGCCCCATTGTAGATGCACTTTGCATAAATGGCCAATAATTGTAGATCAGCGACAGAAGATCGACAAGCGATTGCTTGCAAATAGTAATCGTTCATTCAATACGTTCAATATGGCGAGGAGTGAATGAATGGAAGATTGACTTGTTAGCACTCGCAGATTGTTCATTTATTAAATTTATTTATATTGTGTGCTGAGAATGATGGGAAATTAACTTATAAAATGTTTTTAAACAAGACAGATAGGTATTAATGTTCTGAATTATAGTATAAGTAGGTGGAATTGTAGATTTATTTACGAAGAAGTAAAGTTTTACAACTTAAAATAAATGGTTTAATTGGAAAAAGTGGTGATAGTCAAACGACATGAAAATATGCAGATGAAAAATTTTGAGAACCAACATTTTTACCAATCTCGTATGAATTTCTTATGCACATTAGTTGTGGAACGAACTAAAAATTTATGTCAACATGATTGGACAGTTGTCCCGACAACGTATGAATTCAAAACTTATAGGGAGTAGGGGTACCTAAAAGTTTCGAGTTTCTTTCCGTATTTTCGTTGACGGATTATGAGAATAAATGTGTTTTTTTTAGAATGCGGGCCTAAACTGCGTTCCGAAATTCTCAAAAAAAAGGAGTAGGTAAATAGAACGAGGATAAATCAAAACCGCTCATTTTTGACGACAATATGGGTAGAGTCCTTTTTAAGACTGCGTTATTGTTCATCCAAAATGAATTATCATAAGATGAGTTCATTAAACTCAAGTTTAAAGCAATGAAAACTTACTATTACCTACATAGTTTCGGTTAGTAGGGCAAACTATTCTAGTTAAGCTCATAACAGTTTCGGCTACCGTGTTAGTTTGAGTTTAAAACGCTACGGAGGGCACTTTCCTACCCCGACATGAAAATGTATCGGAACACACGCTTCAATTGTAATCCGACTAACACAACGAGGTATGAAGGAATTTTGATAACGGGAAATTATTTTGAAGGATTTTTTATCTATCATCTTCTCTTTGAGACTGTAGCTCCATATTTATTTAGGAGTAGTTGACGGATTCCTGCACGGAACAAATATTTGTATGACCTACAAGTAGTTGTTCTGTGTCTGGGTGTATGTGAGTTTTTATGCTTGTAAACGCATCCACGAGCCAGGAGAAATGCCTAGTGTGGGGCAACGTTCTTCTAAAAAACATTATGTGGTATTTTTTATCTTTTGACAACACAAAAGTGCTTGTAAAACGAGGTATTACCTTTTGAGCAACTATTTTGAGGACATCTATGTTAAGAACAACTATTGTATTCCCGTTAGAGCATCCATCAATATTTTGACGAGTTGAAATAAACGCTTTTATTTTAATTTTGATAATACTCTTATCCCCTATTCGTAGCTCCGTCCCCCGTCAATATGGTGGTAGTTGGTTCAGCCGAGTATAATGCTCGCTCACCGGAAATAATTACAAACATGTAGTTACGGGGTCAAAAGTGTTCCCGCGTTGTTCACAACTTTCACGGCGGCAACTACTGGGGACGAACAGAGGAGGTTATTGTGAACTTACATTTGTACGGGTGTACTTGTAAATCAGTAATCTTTCACTTCAAATGTTGTGACATCAATGGTGATTATAAAAATATCGGAAAGAACTTTTTATTAGGTCATCATCATTATCAGTCGGAAGATGTCCACTACTTTTTTTTTCATTGATCGTGGTAAAATCATCAAATGAGTCCTCCCACCCAGGGTAGAGCGGGAGGGACTGTCAGACTCGTATTTACTAAAATCCACGGTGTCCTTCAATAGCCCTTTACGGGGTCACGGTAATTCGTAAGCCCCGCGTTCCGCGTCCCCGTCATTTTGCACACTCTTTGAGGCGCGCGTGTAACACAACGCGCTGTCGACCAGGGCATAGTCCATGGTCGGACAGCGAGTCGCCCATTACTCGCCGCCCGCATGCCCGCTCCTACGGTGGCCGGAGATCGTCTAGCGACGACCAATGCCGGGCGCAACGCCTTACCGCTGCGATTACGGCGTGCTCGAGATGTCCACTGTTAACATAGGCTTCCTCGGACCACCACGCCAAACGACAATTCTCCACTTGCAGCCATTGGTTGCCCACGACTCTCACGATGTCGTCAGTCTACCTTGTAGGTAGTTGTTCCTTGTAGGTCTACCTTGTAGGTCTGCCTTGATACCCCAGATCTTGCGTCTTGTAGCCACTCGAGGAATTTTCTTCCCCATCGGTTGTTATTTCTACGAGCGCCGTCAAATAAAACGAATAAGTCACTAAAACACGTTTTCATTCATTAGAATTTCTCAACAGTCGGTCATCTGTAGAACTACTTCCAAGTATTAGTAGTAAATAGTATTACTGAATACTACTATAGTATTCCGGTGAACTTCAGACTCGAAGGCTGCGACCTTAACGACTGAACTTCAGGCTGAAGTCAGGCGTGTCTGAATAAAGCATGTGGTTCATTCTTACGGTACATATTGCTGTCTTTATGTCGTTCTGTTCACTATTGGTCTTTTTCATTTTAGTAAAATCGTCAATTTCTTCTTCTTTCTTTTGTTTTATAACGTTACCCCACACTAGGAATTTCTTCTGTGTCGTGGGTGCGTTTACATACACAAACCACCCACAAATGAGTCCACCCACCCAGGGCGGGACGGCAGGGACTGTTACACTTGTACTGACTAAATCCACAATGATGTTTTAATGGCCCTTTACGTTCCAGGATCATGGTTATATGATGAGACATTCCCGCGACCCCGGCAGGCTTTGGCCTCCTCACATCGCTAACAGCTCCTTGAGACGCGCCGACGACCAGGGCATGGTACATGATCGGACGGCGAGTCACACATTGCATTGGGAAAAGAAGAAAAGAGATGTTGAAAATCCCACAGGACCGTGATACCGGGATCAAAGGTATGCCAAAATTCATCTAGATCCGTTCAGCGTTGTCGGGGCGAATCCCCGCTTCCTCGACAAATCGAGGCGCGGCGGGAAGAGCTCCGGCGCGATCTCAGGGCAGTATGGAGGGAGCGACTGTCGCAACCGAGGTCCGGGCACGCCGCAATCGCGGCGGTAAGACCCCTCTTTGAGGAGTGGCTGGATAGGCGTCACGGCGTCCTGACCTACCGCATGACGCAGGTCCTCACCGGACACGGAAGTTTCGGGAGGTTCCTGTGTCTGATAGGGAGGGAAGAAACGCCTGGGTGTCACCACTGCGAGGATCGTCCGGAGGACACGGTGGAGCATACGGTATTGTATTGTATTGTATTGTTAAGGGCTCCCTTTTCCGCATTTGGACTCGTAGGTGGTCCGTTATGCGTGAGGTGGGACGGTTGGCTATGTGAGCCAACCCAGCTCCTTCCAGAAGCTCAGAAGTCTCCTGGGACGTTCACAGGCTTCTTGGAGCGACCTTGGAGTGCCAAGGTTTTGTGCCCGTTGGTTAGCAACGCCTTCGCATTCCAGGATTACGTGGGTTGCCGTTTCATCCGCGTTCAGGCAGCCCCTGCACAACGGGCTGTCTGTCGCGTTGATAGTAAACAGATGTTTGTTGAGTGGGCAGTGACCGGTAAGCATACCCACCACAACTCGTAATTCTGTTCGTTGGAGGCTGAGAAGTCTGCTGGTCAGTCGCGGTGTTAGTGCAGGTACCGCTTCTCTAGACTGTCTGCAGTCGGTTGTAGATGCCCATCTGGCATTATGTTTTGTTTGGGTTTGCAAACGTATCCAGGTCCTGAGTTGACCGGATGGGATTGGCAAAAAGGGTGTGGGGCCGGCCACATCCATACCCGAGCCTCTCCTTGCAAGTTCGTCTGCTGCATCGTTACCCAATGATCCACTATGTCCTTTAATCCATTGCAAAATGACCCTGTTGCGGTTCGAAATTTTTTGCAATGCTAGATGACATTCATAAATTAGGCTGGACGACATAATATTGCCGTTCAGCGCCGTTAGTACAGCCATACTATCGGAGAGAATTCTAATCCCGTAGTTAGATATGTTCCTTTCCATGACTGCGATGGCAGCTTGGGTGATTGCTACACATTCACATTGGAATATAGAGCTATGTTCCCCTAGCGGTAGAGATATTTTTATGTTGAGATCCATTGAGAATACACCAGCACCTGTACCGGTTGCGGTTTTAGAGCCGTCCGTGTAAATACGGACTTCGTTGGCTCCTGATTGATCTCGCTCGGTCTCTGATAGTTGAATTCGATAGAGCTTATCGAACACGTGAATTTTGGGGATTCTATCACAGGGCGCTTCAATGTATGGTACATCGTTTAGCGCTCTTTCCCATATTATGGTGTGATTGCCCCTTTGGTTTTTCCACATGCCGGAGTGTTTTAACCTGATTGCCGCCATACTGGCCTCCTGTTGGATAAAGAGGTCCAGTGGCGGCAGACCAAGCATTATCTCCAGGGCATTAGTTGGTGTTGTTCGCATGCATCCTGTGGTGGCTGAGCAGACCAACCTCTGGAATGTCTGCAGTTTTTTACGGGTGGTTATTAGTTCAGTTCTGGGCCACCAAACTACCGCTCCGTAGGTAATTATTGGTCTAATAACGGTCTTATAGAGCCATAGTGTTATTTTCGGCGAAAGGCCCCAGGATTTCCCCAGAAGTCTTCTGCATTGCCAAAATGTTATGCTTGCTTTGTCAATCTTGTGGTCCAAGTGTTTGTTCCATAACAGTTTGCTGTCAATGATGATACCCAGATATTTGACCTCATTAGTTAGGGACAGCTCGGTGCCAAACAGTTTAGGTAGTTGTAAACTGCCAAGATTGCGTTTGTGAGTGAACATGATAAGTTCCGTTTTTGACGGGTTCACTGATAGTTCGTGCTTCAAGCACCATTGTTCGACGATCTTCAGAGCCTGTTTTGCCAAGTTGCACAGCACATTCTCAAAAGGTCCCGTTATGAGAATGGCTAGATCGTCCGCATAGCCTACCGTATAGTACCCATGTTCAGTGAGTCTGCAGATCAGCTCATTGACCACGATGTTCCATAGGAGGGGGGAGAGAACTCCTCCCTGTGGACAGCCTTTAGCTACCACACCTCTGGTCGTGGTATTTACGGTAAGTTGAATAGCCCTTTGTCTTAGCATGTTGTCTATCCACCCGGCAGTCGTGGGTTCGACCCCATGCCTGGATAGGGCTCGGCTAATGCTGTTAAAGGTGGTTTTGTCAAAGGCGCCTTCCACGTCTATAAAGACGCCTAAGGTTGATTGTTTGGATGATAGTCCGTTCTCGATTCGTGATATGACGCTATGAAGGGCGGACTCTGTTGATTTGCCCATACTGTAGGCATGTTGGTTAGCGTTGAGTGGCTTACACGACAGGGCATGCGTTCGAATGTCCCTTTCACAGAGCCTTTCGAGGGTTTTAAGTAGGAAGGATGTGAGGCTGATTGGCCTGAAGGACTTCGGCTGCGTGTAGTCACTTTTGCCGGGCTTGGGAATAAATACGACTTTAACTTCCCTCCATTTAAGGGGAGTGTGACCGTAAGCAATGCATGCTCTGAACAGGTTCACGAGATGCACCACCAGATTGTCATCACTCCATTTCAGTAGTCCTGGAAAGAGACCGTCCAGGCCCGCTGATTTGTATGGAAAGAAGCTGTTGATAGCCCATTTCACTTTATCGTATGTTACGATATGGGGTGGCTGGGGGACCGGTTTACAGGCGCCGGTTGTTCGCCTTCGCTTCCATCTATCGGCTACGGTGACTCCGGGGAGGATGTAAGTATGTGGAACCCGTTGCTGAGTCACAGTATTACCAGGGTGTACGACGAGGACGTTAGACAGAAACTTGGTGATGGGCGCCCATAGCCAAGGTCCACATTCCCTTGGCGTACGCTATCGGCATTTCCTGGTGCTTACCAGCGACAGTCTACCAGCTTGACTGCCACTCCAGGACCGTTTGAAAACCACCACCCACACCCCAACGCGGACCCCAATGGAGCATACGGTGCAGGACTGCCCCGCTTGGGCAGAGCACCGCCGTGTCCTCACGACGGCGATAGGCGGAGACCTCTCGCGCCCGGCATTGGTCGAGGCCATGCTGCGGGGCGAGACGGAGTGGGAAGCGGTCGCCTCCTTCTGCGAAGCAGTCATGCTCGTGAAGGAGGAGGCGGGCCGCCTGAGGGAGAGGACAGCGTCCTCCCTCCACCCCAGCCGCAGTGGTAGACGCCCACGACGTCGGACGTCGCAAGACGATCTCCGGCCACCGTAGGCGCGGGCATGCGGGCAGCGAGTAATGGGCGACTCGCTGTCCGACCATGGACCATGCCCGGGTCGACGGCGCGTTGTGTTCCACGCGCGCCTCAAAGAGTGTCAGCATAGTGACGGGGCCTGTAGAGGGCCAAAGCCTGCCGGGGTCGCGGGACCAAGGGATTACCGTGACCCCGGTACGTAAAGGGCTAGTGAAGGACACCGTGGATTTTAGTCAGTACAAGTCTGACAGTCCCTCCCGCCCTGCCCTGGGTGGGAGGACTCATTTGATGATTTTACCACGATAAAAAAAAAAAAAAAAAAAAAAAAGATCCGTTCAGCAATTCTGGCTTAATTGAGTAAGAAACATCCATCTGTCCGTCCGAATTTTCGCTTAATTATAATATAAAATGTATATTGTATAATATGTGTATTATATGTAAGTATATTGTAAGATTGTACCGTGGAGCTTGGCACAAGCAAAGAGAGACCTATACCCAGCTGTGGGTGAAGACGGGCTGTGGATGATGATGATGATATTGTAAGATTATCTGGGTTGTTGGATTTCAATTTAATAGCCTTATTTGCAATTTATTGATGCTTTCATGCAAATCTAATTAGTCCGTCAGTTAGAGTTTTGAAAAATGCTAGACACGTATTTTATCACTCAAATAACTTATTAGCATCTACACAAAAAAAGAATTAAAACGTATATTATTTCTCTGAGAAAATACATTAAAACCGTCTTAGAGAATACAGTTTCAGTTGAAAAAATTACAGCACCGTTCAAGTGGATAGTAGGTATTTTGAATGTTGCTTAGTTTTGCTGAAAATAGGTGTTAATGTCTTTAACAACTTTACCTATTAAGTATACTCACGACGCCCCAATTTGCGTTAAAAATGCATTGATAGGGTAAGTTTCTTGAACCCTGGCCGTCGCGTCGGTCGATTGTGACTTTGGAATGTGAAGCATACTGCTCATTTAAAGTGTTTTAAAAGATATACTAATTAGATGGGTATCTTAGTGAGTTTCTCTTAAGGCAAAGATTCAGAACAAAAATTGAGAAACGAAGTTTCCTGAGTGATGTATTGCATCATTGTACGGAAAACTGAAAAAGCGAGCGCGAGAAGACGTACTAAAGTTTCTGGTGTCTGTCATTTAAACTTCATGTACAAACAGTGACATAGGCGGAATTAATGCCACAAAGCATTATCTACCATTCAACCTTTGGATTAAATAGTAGGGTACAAAAACAATAAAAAAGTATAAAAATCAAAAACTAGCAAAGAAAAGTAAAATAAAAACAAACACTATTATATATTTATATAGATATTTACAGATAGAATAAACTAAACAATATTATAGCAACTATGAAAAAAAAGATAACTTAATAATAACTATTATTACTCGACTAGCAAAATGAGAGCTATTTATCTCGACTTTAATAGAGGTTACGTAGTTTTCTTTAAAAAGTTAATTCCTTTCAGCTTTTTTAATGGTGGAAGGAATCATGTGATGATTTAACCACGTAAAAAAAAGGCTAGATAGGTGATGACACACGAAAACAAAACTATATTCTTCCACCATAAAACACAAAATAAACAACACTTCTTAACTACGTGCTACTAAATTAGCAGTAAAGACTGCTGGGGTCCCCCTTGTGGGGTCTGAATAAACCATGTGAGGTATTCCCATGGGGGGCGAGAAGGAATGAGTGTCTAATAGGAGAGCGACAAATACTCATTATAGTTTAGTTGTTAAGGCTCGCGTGGTTGTTTACACAGTGGACGGTGATGGACATGGTTTAAGTGTTGATGGTTAAATTGGAAGCGGTTTCCGATAAAAATGACGAGTTCAACTATAAAACTCGCGCTACCCTTTAGCATTGGTCGCGGGACTGTACGAATTACCGTGACCCCGGAACGTAAAGGGCTATTGAAGGACACCGTGCATTTTAGTCAGTACGAGTCTGACAGTCCCTCCCGCCGTGCCCTGGGTGTGAGGACTCATTTGATGATTTTACCACTTAAAAAAAGTCATCATGTCGTTCTCTCTTCATCCTCCTAATTAATAGACCTAGTTATATCTAAAATTAGACTTAAAATCAATCTCTGAGATTTCCATTAGCCCGTACAAATGATATTTATGTTTACTTAATCCTTGTCAAAGGACCGGAGAGGTCAATGTTTGCGTCCGCTTCATCACCGCTCGCCTGAGGGGCAGCCAATCACGATCAATCGTTGATATACACCACGGTATTATTTTAATTATGAGTAAAATTTTGGTAGTGTAATGATAATTTTACGGTATTAGGAATATGGAATATCTGGAAATAATCGGTAGGAAGATTTGAAAGTGCTAGAGGTTCTAAAATTCTTGGCTCACATTTGAAAAGAGAACAATCTGATGATAAACATCGAACATCATACGTCAAAAGAGTTTGAGACCATTAAGAAAAATCTATAACCTTTTTTGTTACGCTAGCGGCTAGAGTATATTTTAATTTTTTTCTCTTTTTTATTCTTTATTTAAAAATACAGAATGTAATGCAAATTCTATTGTTTTCATTTCATATAATAAGGATTTCGATTGAAGCTTATGCTTCAGAAACAGAATTTTCTGTTTTTCCTTCTAGTTCACGGACAATTAGCAAACTATTAAACTTGATTTTGATTTTGATCTTTCTAATTCTGAAACTAAGGAATTAATATACAAGAATAATACAAAAAAGCATCATTGAGCAGCTCGAGATTGTACTTTAGACACAAGAGCTTTAATTGTTACCAAAAAAATACATATTTAAACATACTTTTGTAAAAAGAAAATTGGCTCCATGTTTCCTTACATTGTCACATAGTAGAAAAGTTGTGACACCTTGACACACATGATCTATGTCGCGAATTATAATGAACAGGAAAATCCACGTGAAAAAGTTAAGGGTTGCACGAAAAATGTTGTAACTTTTTTTGTCGGTGGGTTTCGAGAAACCAAAGAGCCCTGGCCGTGGAAAAAGAAGTTTTAAAGAAGTAATGGAGGTATCATGCTTAGCTAATAATTATAAAAGAAAAATATCAATTCATATGCCTTTTTTCTTCATGAAATACTGTTATAGATAGTTGAATAAATTCATAGAAAGCTATTGATAATATTGGTTATTATTTATTTATTACATATCTGCAGTCATCAATCAGTCACCACATTCATAAAAAGAAACTACAAACCTTACAAAACTACAAAAAAAAAACGCTCAAGAAAAAAAAAGTAAGTAAAACGAAAGTAAATATCGAGTTACAATCCTTTGCCAACCCTCCGCGAAAAATATTCACAAATTCAGATATGCGTGGCATAAGTAACTGGCCCCAAGAGTGGCATACACCTCGCATGCATAATACTGCCTCTGCTTGCCCACCAGACCGCGCGCCGTGAATATATTCCGCTTCTTACTTCGGCCAAATCGTTCGTAAATTTGTTTCTAACATATAAATTATATGACTTGGTGCGATGTGTTATGAATATTGTATGAGAGGCAAATTGATATTATGGCCTCGTATGTTACACATTGGCTTTTATGCCTTTTTTCGCCCAAAATTGGTTTTTTATGCCCCCAATATGAATTGTGACCGAAATGTGTAAATTGGGAGCGTAATGAGTTTGGGTGAGGTGTCTGGTATGAGCTTTGGTAGCGGATAATGTTGGTAAATTACTTTATTGAAATATGATTCACTTTATTATGGGTATGTGATTGGAAACTCATGCTAGTTTTTGTGTAAGATTGTGTGAATATAGCACAACATCAACATCACACTTCTCCTAGGAAAGGATTATATATTACATAATCCTTTCCTAGGATAAAGGATAAAGAATATCTTAATCGCAATTCACATTATGATTTTGCTAAAGTGTTTTTTTATTCCCCTGTTCTTTCCGAACGGTTAAACAGACAAATATAACACACAAGGCTTCACCAATTATGTGTAAAAGCCATAGAAAACAGGACTATATTTATTTATTTATTAAACTTCTTGCACAACTCTGTACAACGGCGTATATATGACAAGAACATTACATAACAGGATATCTATAGGTTCAAAATTGCTTTCAAAGCCGTTTCTCGCTCGTTCAGAATTGTATATTTCTGGATCAGTAATTCTTTATTTAAATTAGATAAACTACTTTTGTTCCAAACTATATCTTAGCATTTCCAAATACAAAATAGAGCGGTACCATCCCTTGAGAGCGTCCGCTAATTCGGCTCCGCGTCGGCCGAGCCGAGGCCGACCATAAATAAAGGCCGAATCGCCACAGTGACCACAAAACCGATAGTTTAAGAATATTCCCGCGTATAAATTAAACAGTACTCGCTGCCGCGCAGATTTCCCTAATGGTTGACTGTGGTGTAGCGGCTGGAGAGGTCTTGATACTTTATAGTTTTCTGGAGCTAACGTTAGGCAGAGTACCTAATCCAGTGCGGGATTGGTCGAGAAAGAGTTATTGTGGCACTATAACGCAAAGAGGGATTGAAGAACAGGGTAGGTTTTAATCAGTAAGAGTCTGATGCTCCGCTCCACCTAGAGTGGGAACAGTTCATTCATGACTTTTCATCAACAAAAAGTTTGTCAAAACAAACACAAAATAGCGTAAAATAACTTTTCTTTGTGGCAAATCTCGATAAAATAAAAATAAAACAAACACAAACAAAAGCGTAAAAAAACTTTTCTTTCGGAATTCGGTGGCTTTGTTTTTTATTTGGCTTTGGTTTCATTTTTTTACAAAAAGTTCGGCGTATTTGAAAATCTACAATCCAAGTAATCAAAACCGGATCCATGCATGCAACGCCATGAAATATCCATTATTGTTCAATATGAAAACCTTCTCCAGAATGTAACGATCAGTTTGCACTGCAGATCTTCGCACGCGAGATGCAAAGCGCTGCGTCCTGATGTGGTTGCAATATGGGCTTAGCTTTGTTAGACAAATCACTATTTTATTCGTGGTATGGAAGTGGTCTTACCATTTTTTCTATAACACTCCTATCGCTGATGACACAGATTGCATGTCTGTGAGATTTCCGCAAGTCCGGTGTGAGTCATTGGCGTATGTCGTTTTTGTCTAACGATTTCTTCTTTCACCTTTTTAACTTACCCTGTGAGTTCAGTAAAAGTATCATAAAAACTTAAAAAGCTTTTATCGATTAATCCATATGAATCTACCTCTCACCCCATTCTTCACATAATCTTGCAAGTATCAAGACTATAAGCCCCAGTTTACACGACACGATACATCCGGGGAGCGCGCCGGTAAAGACAAGACGCATGGCCGGCAGACAGCGGCCTCACACCGGGGATACACACAACTAGATAGCGGCTATGCTACAGGAGGTAGGTTTCTTTAAAGGTTCATGTGTTAATGTTGGCCTGTTACGAATTGGTTTTTGATGTAAGGGTTTGAAATTGTAATAGACGATGGTTATTTATTACGTCACTTACCCTTAATTTCAGGGACTGTCTTACCAGGTAACCGTGGCCTCGGAACGTAAAGGGCTATTGAAGGACACCGTGGATTTTAGTCAGTACAAGTTTGACAGTCCCTCCCGTCCTGCCCAGGGTGCCCTACCTACTCTTAGTACGAGATGTTTTCATTTACGACGATTTTGCTCGTGGCTTCAGTCTAGTCCAGAAGTTAGGAAGAGGTCTAAGATAGAGCGAACCCACCAAGAAGCAACTGGAACTCTTGGACTGACGGAATACAGTATGAACATTTTGGCACCTGATACCCGGTGGTCGTAAGCCAGGCGACTCCTGGTCACAGTCAATAGAATCGCACAGCTGACACCAGACGTTACAGATAGCCTACAGTGCCGCTGCCCGGGGTGGACCACTAGGAGGTGGAATCCACCTACTTGGCGTGGTGAATGAGATAGTGGGCAAAAATGAAATCAGTCAGAAGGCTATCAGAAAGCGCCGCAACCAACCTCGTAGAAGATTAGGACCGTCAAGCAATAGTTCAATTTGGTTCACGGTCGTAGGAATTGGATGTCACTTTTTTTTAGCGTGGTAAAATCATCAAATGAGTCCTCCCACCCATGTCAGGGCGGGAGGGACTGTCAGACTTGTACTGACTAAAATCCACGGTGTCCTTCAATAGCCCTTTACGTACCGGGGTCACGGTAATTCGTTAGTCCCGCGACCGTGTCACTTTGGTCTAGCAATTAGAATAATGCAGGTGAGCAGTATTAGTGTTAAAACACTGTTCAAAAAGAAAAAGAGAGAACAAGGCTTTATTTAAAACAATTATTCGAAGATTTTATTTTTATGAATAGTACTTACCTTTTTTAGCTCAGCAAACAAAATAAAAACTATAAAAATTAACGACTGCAAACTGCCATAATTTCTAATTAATAAAATGCATTTTAATATCCGTAAAAAGATATTAAAAAAACCAACTAAACAACCCTCTAATAGCCGAGGCTAACACACCATCTTCCATTTACCAAATTGAGTGAAATATGTATCCCCAAACGACGCGAGAGACATTAAAAAAACGCCTCCGAAACTTTTAATATTCTAATAAGACTTTGATTTAATTTCCTTTTATCATTATTTATGTAAGGATACCGCAGTGTAAAAGCGATAAGTCTGTGTTATTATTATTTTTTTCGCCGAAGATTTTTTTCGCTCCCCTCTAGTTTGACCCTTTGCGAACGGAGGGTTGAGTTCGTCACAGAGTAAAGAAATTGATACAGTTTACTTAACATTCTGCAAAATTTCCTTTAGATTACTGTGGTATTATTTAGTCTGTGGCATCAGTAGCTGCCTAAACATGACTGAAATTCAACCGTATCGCTTTCACTACAAAGTTTAATATCCTTTAGACTACCTTTCATCAGTATTACGTGGTGACAAGCATAACAAGGGCTTAAACAACTTGTTGATCAGTTTTGTTGCGACAACTCCGGTCATTGTGAACACGTCACCTCACAATAGCAGTGAATTGAAACTTTGGGTCACAATGTTTTTTTTGTAAGGAAATATAAGGGGAAAAAGGGGCGCTGTTCATTTCAGGAAATGGTTAATAAAAAGGTTGAAAGCTACATTTGTATTTTCTTTTGCTATTATAGGAAAACCTTTTAATATAAAAACAGGAAGAAATCTCTTTTACATCCTATTTTTAGCTAGGGCTTTGCCCGGAGTTGTTTAGTTAAGATAATGTTTGGCTAATATAGCATCGATTTTTTAAAGAACCTGTCTTATTAAATTATGTATTTTGTTTTATATTAGTTCTGTGATTACCTACTGTCTTATTGGGAGAAGCTTGTGTATTTCATGATTTCTAAATAAACCTCAGGGTAACTGTTTTGAGGTTTGAGTCGGTAATAAAGAGTCGGAGAAATTTATTGGAACCTTCTCAGTGATAGTAACTGTCGCCTATTCTTACTTTAAAAATATGAGTTTAAAGTGATCCTACTTATAAAGTAAATAATTTCATATCAGTTTCGTGATCTCGGGGTCCGTGTTCTCCAAAAGACTTTCTTTCTTCGCTAACCTCCAGAAAAACATAAAACCAACATCAATCAAATTAAAAAAATATCCATATTTCTGTAATCAATAAGCCGTTTTAATTTAAACGTCCCTAGATGCCCTTAATCCGGTTTAGTCACGGTATTACAACGTTTTGGAAGACATTACGTCATAACTGCTGTTCCGAACGCATTAGTGGGCAAGATGGCAAAGTAAAAATGTTTTAGAGGGACAAGTTATAAGCTAATAGCGGTTCTATAACCGGAGCGGTGCGCGATTTTGCTAAGAATAGTTTGTAATATCTGGCAACCTACGTTTGTATACGTAAAAAAATAAAAAAACTAAACGTAGAACTACGGTTCTACGTTTAGTTTTTTATTTTTTTCTAATATATAATTTTAGAATTTCTTGTCGTTTTGATGTAATGCGATTTACTTTCGCATTACATCAAATACGACAAGAAATGTTATTGTTGTAATGCGAAAGTAAAGACAGGTTTTAACAGATACAAAATGCAAATTATACAATGTAAAGTGAAATAATCTACAATTTTAGTAGAGATTAAAACGTCACTAAAAATATTTTAAAATCGTTCTAGTTTTTTACTTGCCAAGTTGCCACCCGCGACCCGCTCCACTTTTTTAACTTGGGCCATTTGCAAATCCGATAGTCAACGAGGGTGATACCCTTAATGTGTTTGCATAATGTTCGTCATTAAAACATTTATTTCGAGTCAGTGGATACCACCCTTAAACGACTTTTTTTTTAGCGAAAGGTTTTCTAGAGATTTTTTCTTCAATGAAACCGAATACCTCTTTTTGTAATTAGTAAATTATTTAAATGAGTATTTCCGCTCTTGGTGGAGCGGTGTCAGATTTGTACTGACTAAAATCCATGAAGTTTTTTCCAATAACTCTTTATTTTGCAGGGTCGGCAGGCGTTTGGCTCTCTATGTGGGCTTTGGGTCAAACGACTCGGTCCATGATCGGACGGCGAGTCATCCATTACTCGCTGTCTGCAGGCCCAATACAGGTAGCCTACCATAACGTCGTAAAAAGAGTAGTTCCACTGTGGGAAAGAGATGGCGTTAGACAACTTGTATAGCTCTGTCTCTTTCCCACACTGGAACTAATCTCGCTTTAGGACATCGTGATGAACCCCGAGGACCCCTTACTCGTCGCGCTTACGACCAATGTGGGAATCAATTTCAAGTACCGTCTAAAACTACTAATTTTCCAAAGAATATATAAGATAGTCTATTCTTCAGGTGACCAGGGAGTTGGCCTATTCCTAGGCCAATGAATCAGCATTGCCATACAACGTGGCAATGCCGCCAGCGTTCTGGGTACTGTTCCCGTTGACATCGATGTGGACGGATTCTTTGACGCCCTTTGAATGTTTTTTTTTTCTTTTTATTTTTTGTACATATTACCTACTAGTTAGTTTTAAAAACTAAATTTTTTCTATTTAAGCTCAAATTATCATAAACATTTAATGATTAAAGACTTGACTTAAAGTCAAAGTTTCACAAAATGAAATGAGTTAACAACATAGTTAATGAGTGTGTCGAGACGAAATGAAAAGTCGCAATGTCGCGGGTAAGTGCGACAAAATAAATGATGACAGTGACTTGAGCTTTTACTAAACGACAACCTTTTAATGAACTTGGGGTGCGTTGTGTAGTAAAGGATATGTTTTGTGGAGACTCGATGCTATGTTTGGCGATAGAAGGTTACTATGCAAGAAAAATATGTATTCTACGATCTTCATTGCTGCAGGTAACGTAGTATAGTTTCTGTGTACTACGTTGTCTAAAGCTATATTAAATTAAACTTAAGACTTTCTCTTTTGACATATTTTTTACTTGGTAAAGCAAATAATACTTTCATATTAATTATATTTGAACGGAAAAAAATACAACAGTTGAGAAAACCTCACATTACATTAGTTTAAAATTAATTTGGAAAGATCTGTGTGGGTGGGTCTTTCAAATTTTATTATAAGAAAACTTTTGTGTGTGTCCCATGTCCATATGACAACTGTAATGTTAGAACCGTTTTAACGTGTTCCACTCACTGCACCTGAGGTATTCCACATAAGGTATAATTTTATGAATAGCGTATCTCTCACTGGATCCGTACCTATTTTCGCGTCTCCAACATTTACGACATGCAACCTCTTAAAAGGTACAAGCAGAAACCATAAATTTTCACGCCGTCGGCACATCGAACACAGTCATTGTAGGGTGGTAATTTGTTGCAATAGAGATGAATTATATGCTAAACTTGAGTTTAGCAAGAGGGTTTGAAAACTCTAGAAAATTCGGAGAAATAGAAATCCGTTTTGCTTTTGAGTATTTTAAGTGTTATGAAACTTTT
Source organism: Agrotis puta (assembly GCA_943136025.2). NCBI lineage: Eukaryota > Metazoa > Arthropoda > Insecta > Lepidoptera > Noctuidae > Agrotis > Agrotis puta. The sequence continues at coordinate 12,376,633 of OW964182.2, read as the reverse complement.
AGAAAGAAAACTAAATGAGTAAATATCAATTCACATCCAGAAAGGAAAAGGATCTTTGCAATCAATAATTGGTATTTGCCCTATTTGACCTCCACAAGCCGGTAAGTATTGGATAATACGATACCCTTTGGTAAAGGCAGTGTTGTCAGATATTCAGATAGATTATACCAGCACTTAAAAAACTCGGTATATACCGTTATGGTAATCCATCCACAGATCAACCTAGGCAAGCACGGCTTAACTTTGAAAATCGATCGGTGCAGCTGTATCTGTAGCCACGATCATGAAAAATGTACACATAAAAGGAAAATCATTGCATCACCGCTGAAAAAATCATACAAGCAGCCAAGACAAGTGGACATACATAGTAGATCGCGTGCACAGCGCGGGAGTTGCTCGCGGGTTATTGCGCAAGCGGCGCACTGCTTCGGTGCACAAGGAGGCCTCGCCTGAATCACTTCCTCTGTGTGTACATACGTCCTCGCCTCGCCGACGGTTTACTCCACTTTGGAGGTGGTGGTTTGAGCTGAAATTAAATCATGAAGATGGATGAGCTGATTTCTATGATTAAGTTGACAGTACTTCTATCATTACAAACAAATTACTCTAGAATTTAGTTGTTAAAAATATCTCTTTTATTCCCTGTTATTGATAACCGTCTTAAAAAAGGAATAGGTTCTCAATTCGACTGTACTTTTTTTTTTAAATGTTTGTTACCTATTAACATACGACTGGGTGAACCGATTTGAAGATTCTTTTTTCGTTCGATGCAGTATTTCTGTCATTTAGTACAGTAATTTTTAAATTATGACCATTTTTAGCTTATTTTGTAGGTACTTGCACGATGTTAATACCGGTAATACGGATTACGTATTTGACAAGAGTTTGGGTTGAATATTTGAACAAAAAAGGGTAAAATGAGAAGTCCGTCTCCAGTCCTATTTATTGCTGTACCAAAATTTATAAAAAAGGGTTCTTCGATTTAGGCGTTGTTACTTAACAAACAAATGTGTGTTTGTTTATGTGAGTTTCTATGTTAGTAAACGCACCCACTACACAGGAGTATCGTGAAAATTTTTAGAAAACCAAAAAAATGTGTATGAAAAAAATAGTAGCTACTGAAACTGTACATATTGACATTTTGTTGTAGGTAAATCTATCTTTATCCGAAGCGTTATGATTATGAGATACCTACCCAAAAATAATATTGCACGAAATTGGATCAGTCAATGCAAACTATACCAATTTAACAGCCCCAAGTAGAACCGATCAACAACGCGACGAAATCCGCGATGTATCATTGCTTTTACTTGTAGCATCCGCACGGGCGTTACACGGCCCAACTCCCGCGCCGCTCATCGAATTACTTCATAAATTATACATCACAACCACCTAACCACAACCTTAACTCCAGCTATATAAGGTTGGTTTCTTCTCTGTATTTTTTCAAAGTTTTAAAACAAGTTGGGCGGATTGTCCTGTCATTATATTTGAAGGTCTTGATGGCAAAGGATGCGATTTCGTTTGGCATCGTTTTTCTACCGATAATTTCGTAATACCAGTTTGAGTATATGATATACTTGGGTGATATATTATTTCCGCTGTCGGCGGATTTTGTCAGGGCTTTTGTACGAGGTTTGCTGCGGATTGTGTGAATGACGACTCATATAGTTAATTATTGTTGTAATTAGAGTAATTATGTAAATGCTATGTTGTTGAAAATTTAATTAAGACGTTCCAAGTTTGCGGTTGTTTTGAGTTCTAGGACGTCTCTGTACATATTGATGGAATATGTAAATGGAATTTAATTTTGGCACCATTACCTATATGCTTATAGGCTGTATTAATATATTGCTTCAGTTTGCAGCGTATACATAATCAGCATTTTCCATCAGGTTTCACTGTTTATTTTAGAAGATAGGTTTTCATTACAAACTATATTTTATTTATCAGGACGTTTTGCTACGTTAAAAATTAGCAGTTCATAACCCAGCTCAATATTTAGAAACACTATCGTAATAAATCTGCTACACGTAGCTATCCTCCAAGCTTAATTACGGTTTCTTCTAGTCCTCCAGAGTCCAAGGGTCTGTGAGAATTTTACTGACTTAAATCCACCGTGTTCCTTCAATTGCCTTTTGGGTCATGGTCAGTACTTAGACAGTACTGCGACCTGAGTGCGACCCTGGAATGCATCCTGCATTTCCCGACGAGTTTATACTATTTCCCCGACGTTTTCCGACTAAATTCTGTTTTTGTATGGAGAATCATTAAGTCGGATTTCTAGAGAATTATTGATCGGTATTTTTTAACTGCCGGGGTCGCGGGACTCACGAATTACCGTGACCCCGGTACGTAAAGGGCTATTGAAGGACACCGTGGATTTTAGTCAGAACGAGTCTGACAGTCCCTCCCGCTCTGCCCTGGGTGGGAGGACTCATGTGATGATTTTACCACGTAAAAAAAAAAGTTGGTAGTGTTCAAGTAGCATAAGACTGGTAGATGGCAATTCAGGAATTTAGGCCTAACCTCGCGCGACGCTACTTGCGACATGCCTGCGTCACTTCTTTCTAACTATAACGGTACAATTGTTTCGCAACTCCGGTCGATGACTAGCAGCATGGTCTACTTAACAACTTTTTTCTTTTGTTTTTCCGCAGTAGTTGTCACAAAAGAGGAGAGGCTTATGGCAGTGAGTGATCTCGGGCTGAAATCACGAAGATGAAGAGTTGTCGCAAGACATATCGTTTGAGCATATCAGTTGAAAACCAGCGTCAGGCGGGTGCCTGGCTTTTTGCTGAACTGAGCCTATTTGGCACAGCCGTGAGGCACACGGTACCTACTTTTATGTTCATCCTTTTCCATTGTCTCGTAATTTGTCATTGTAATTGTGTGCCTAAGGCGTGTCAAATAAACTTATTTTCTATTTTCTTCTTTGAGCGTGTACATACATCGTGGGCAACAACAGGATACAACCCTTTGATACACCAATTAATATCAACCAACCGGTATCGTATGTCGTTCGCCTAGTCCTTTCCCAACCATCTTCGAGTGGGTTACTAGTCTAACCACGTGAAGCTGAATAGCAGTACTTTATCAATTGTTAGACTGCTTATGAGACTTCCACAATTCAGTTGGTGCTGGGGAATATCTACGATGAATGAAGCCTTATTTAGACAATTCAAGAACCTGCATGCAAGTTTGACTAAATATGTTTGATAAACTGAATTCATTGTCCATAAATAGTCGGCAATATAACGCAACTGGCATGCAATTCTCGCATCGGCATCATCTAAATGGGACTTGAAACTGGTATTCACACTTCAGGGTACTGACTATCAATAACGAATGTCTTAGATCATCAAATGACAGACGAGACCAACGGTTTAAGGTGCTTTCCGAGACACGGAGGAAACTCACTATGATAAACGGTCATCCATCCCCTGGATAACCTTGGCAAGCACGGCTTAACCTTGAAGATCGACCTGTGCGGCTGTTACACTTAGCCACGAACTCCTCGAGATTTTTTCAATCAATAAACAATATATTTATTATGTTTTAACATTTTCTAAAAGTAGATCGGCGGGTGTTTAAAAAGTCATTCAAATAATTCTACAAAAGATACTCAATGTGTAATGGATGCTCACCCATCCACAGACCGACCTAGACAAGCGCGGACTAACCTCGATGGACCTGTGTGACTGTTAAAACTTAGCTACGAGCTTCATCAATATCATGACCTTTCTCTTTAGCCATAGAACTCCAACCATCCCAGTCCAGGGCAGTACATCATCACCTCTATAATGTTCCCACTGCTGGGATACAGGTCTCCACTCTGTAAGAGGCAATGGCATAATCCACCACATGGGATGGATGGTAGATTAGAATTTTTGGTTCTAGGACATGCGGGTTTCCTCACGATGTTTTTCTTCAACTTTCCTGGGTAGTTCCAGCCAGCCAGCCAGCTTCTTCATCGATTCGTGAAAATCGTGAGTAGTGAGTACCAATGATAAATCGATTACTCATATTCTTTGTTCGAATAACCAAGTCAAGGATATATCCTCGCGTGTTACCTCGCACGATAACAACGCTCTGATTGTCAAGTGTTACGGATTTCGGCGGGGGCCATCTTGAAAAATCGTGTTTTACATTAGAATTATGAATTTATGAAGCTGTTAGCATAATGCGTGTTTTTAATTAACGTGTTTTTTAGAGTAATTTATGATAATGTCGATTTTGAGTGCGGTGAGTTAATAACAAAGTTAGTGCGTGTGAAATTAAAAATAATTTGATTAATATAGCACCGAAAATAAAACCATGTTGAGGTTCATCATACGTAATTTATTTTCTTTAGGTGCTGACCATCTGATATGTGAATATCATAATCCATAAAATTGGACAATGAAATCAAAATACTTAACAACAGAAGTATTACATGAAGCCGATTCTAAATTTCTTTTTATTCATATCCTTATAAAAAATTAAAATCCCATTTCATAGGAAATTACTTCCGTTGGACTAGCTTTCTTTTGATTGATGCTGTAGCTGCCATGTTCAAAAATAAGCGAAATTACTTAAACAGTAATGCGAAGCAAATCTATCTGTCAATCAGTCCATATGATGCTTCAATGATAGAGAAACTTAGCCTAGATTCGCTGATGTACGATCAATCAAAATTAGCACTTATGGTGATGGTAATACACACAACAAAAAACACAGACAGCTGATTGGACGATCAATTAACCTAAACAAAAGGATTAAAACCAAGAAGAAGATAAAGACACAACATTGCTCCTAAACATTTTTTTTAAATTTCACACAGGAATGTCTCCTGTGTCGTGGGTACGTTTACAAACATAGAAACTCACATACACAAACACCCAGACCAGATACAACTACTTGTAGGTCATATTGTTCCGTGCGGGACTCGAACCACGGAACGCTGCGCAGCAGTCCAATCGCTCAGCCACGCACCAACCGTGCCGTCAATTATGACCTGCCAGTTACATCAGCGGAAACGTCAAAATAGTTTTAATGTTTCGAAGGAGTTCCACCGTTTTTGGTGCAACCTTCGCGGTTTCCAGGAGATTAATACACACATCGGAGGAAACATCGATTTAATGACAGAAAACACGATAGTAGTTATTACTTGAAGATGGAAAAAACGCAGATACATGTAAGAATTTCCGGTGGTTCGTTTGTTCAGGCGGATGTGTGAGGTACACGCGATCCGTGGCCACAAGGCGTGGGCAACGAAAGTGTTATGTATTGGTGTTGATTACATGCTTACTGAAGACACTGCCATGCTTGATGAATAGTGGCAGAAAGGAAATGTAAATCTGTACCGTTGCTTTGGAGTTGAGCAATCTTTTGGGAGAACAAATCTATTCAGTAACGTCCCTGTCAGTTTTTGTTCAAGACTTACGCGTTTATTCGTTTAGTGGTTCTGTCCTCACTTGAAGTTTTTTTTTTAATTGTCATTTTTGAACGAACGATTTGAATTAGGAATTTATTCTTTAATTGCAAGAATTGGCCGTCTTATAGCTCCACTTGTGTTTTCGGGATAGTTTGATTCTACTGTCAATATTTTTGATCGTGTTGCAGTACTAACTCGCATCTCCGGCGTAAGGAAGTAGAGAAAACCGTGTGGTTTAATGTAGTCGAGTCTGGAATGAATCTAGGGAATTTCCACAGGCTCAAAACTATTTTGGTGAAGTTAACCAGGCAAACTGTTTTTTTTATGATATTCAAATCATACCTCTGTTATCTGCAAACCCAGCTGGATAAAAGCTAAAAAGGTTTTTTGTTTATCGTGGTAAAATCATCAAATGAGTCCTCTTAGGGCGGGGCGGGAGGGTCTGTCAGACTTGTACTGACTGAAATCCACGGTGATCCATTAATAGCCCTTAACGTTCCAGGGTCACGGTTTCCTGATGAGACAGACGTGCCGGGACTCCGGAAGCTAAATAGGTACCGTGCTAAGTATCTAAAACCATCACCAATGTTCAATGTGGGATTTGGAGCACGATGGAGCACGACGCCTGAGGGAGAGGACAGCGTCCTCCCTCCACCCCAGCCGCAGTGGTAGACGCCCACGGCGTCGGACGTCGCAGGACGATCTCCGGCCACCGTAGGCGCGGGCATGCGGGCAGCGAGTAATGGGCGACTTTCTGTCCGACCATGGACCATGCCCGGGTCGACGGCGCGTTGTGTTCCACGCGCGCCTCAAAGAGTGTCAGCATATTGACGGGGCCTGTAGAGGGCCAAAGCCTGCCGGGGTCGCGGGACCAAGGGATTACCGTGACCCCGGTACGTAAAGGGCTAGTGAAGGACACCGTGGATTTTAGTCAGTACAAGTCTGACAGTCCCTCCCGCCCTGCCCTGGGTGGGAGGACTCATTTGATGATTTTACCACGCAAAAAAAAAAAAAGCTAACAACGTCATTGGAAGACTACATCACTCACATGTCTTGCAAATTAAACAGCACACCGCAAATAAATCTAAACGTCAAACATAATTATGCCATTCATCCAGTACAAACAAATGCAAAGCCACTGAAAAATCAACCTTCAATCCGTACATGACATTCAGAATAATCGTCTCAAGAATCCTCTCGACCTATGTGCGTCATGCCACAAAAAAGTATACACCATGTGGGCACGTGTCTTTAATTTTGTTTGCCAGTGTACAGGGCGATACTTCGTACAGTGTCGTGTGCAAGTGTAGCCAGAAATATTTTTAATCCAAACAAAATACGGCGCTCTTCAAAATAAATATGTCGGTCGGATCGAGTAAGGAGGGGTGCACATTATTCTGGATCGTCGTGTAATTTTGAAGTACCGGTAAGACGCTGCAACTTTGCCATGATGCCCAACTTTGCCTTCTTTGGTATTTAGTTGGTTAATTATGTAGTAAAATTGATTGAGGAAATTTGAATAATTTGGGGATGTCTTATAGTGTCCATCCAAAATGGTATAAATTCTGTTGAGAAATGAATTGACGAATATAATGTGGGCATGATTGTTAGCATGACATTCAAAAGAATATTATAATAATCTAGTTGAATACCATTGATTTGTTGGAACCAAGTGAGTAACAAAGTATCTGCTTATAATTAAATCTTATAAAAGATTCTCGAATGCAATTGAAGCAATTTTCAAATTATGAACTGTTTTATATATATAGCTTAGCTGTGATTGATAGAAGATTCGGATTTACGAAGTTAAATAATTTCGAGGCAATTAATCGAGTAATTATACGGACTTTAAAAAACAATTGATGCGCACTCAATAAGTTTAGTTCCAAAAAATCATAACAGATGGCGCTACTTAACCCTTATTAAGCCGTGTAGGTGTAATGAAAATAATGAATCATTATGTATATTCACTATATCCATATTCAACTTAAAAACAAATGATGTATGACAAGCGGATCTTCAGTAAGTAATATCAAAATTTTCACACATTTACACACATCCTATCTGATCCAAACACAACATTTTTTTTTTGCTCGGAAATAATTATTTCGCCGACGACTTTCAGACCAAATGTGAAACCCTCTCAAGCTGATATAAAAATCAACGTTGACCAGAGGCGGATCACTTAGGACAAAAAGAGAGCTTGTTTATATTACGTACCGCGAAACTGAGAGTATAATATGGGTGACTGTACTCCGGTACAAGTTATGGGAGAACAGCGAGTTTATAGAGTTGAGCGATTAGATTGTGTCATAAGCGGTAGCGTTTTGTAGCAGGTATTCTATTGGGAAGGTGTGTTTAAATCTGAGTCTTATTGATTGCAATAGTTATTGGCGTATTTTTCTTGGTAGCAATTAAGAAGAGAGAATTACTGAAATAGGAGATGTTTCAATGTTATCCTGCAAAACATGGATAAATGAAAAAGTATCTAGATTTTAGGGACTAAATAGTTCAGTTTTCTTGAAATGGTTATATTTAATATAAATGGTTAGTTAATGTAGAAGAGTATAATATCATATGATTGCTTTATCATTTTTAATTGTGAAGAGTTTATTAAAACAATATAATTGAAAATGTTACTTATTTACTCCCTTGTGAACAGAGAATTAAGTAGGTAACACCCTGAAAAATATTTTTTTTCGAATAAATCTTATAAGTTGTTTGTATCTTCAATTAGAATCTATGACAAGTGGCTTCTTTCTATTAGTATTACATTATAGACTGATCTTATTGTTTATACAATTTGCTAAAACTAACTTCCTAAAAATCACACAGTTTAATTGATAAAGTAGAAGATGCTACTAAATTCTATCATCCAGTTTTTAACGTCTCAACCGCTTATGCCATACATCATACTATAAAGCGCTCTGTTTACGCGTGAACCGCGGAACGATACTCGATTGTAACTGTTTCCGAGATGGAGAATAATCGAGCAAGCGTGATACGACATCTAACAGACCATGCAACGCTTCTGACGGTTATATCCCGAGATTTAAGAGGGATTGGACCGACAACTTCTGACTGGAAGAAAGATCGTTTGTTTTAAAAACCATGTTTCGAATTAGAAATGGAAAGCACAGGAAAATGGCGGAGAAAATCTGTTTGAATTGTGATTTTGTTAAAAAATAAAGGCTGATCTGTACATCTAACAGAACATGCAACGCATCTGACGGTAATAACCCGAGATTTAGAGGGATTAGACCGATACCAGATTCACATCACATAAGACTACACGAGAGAGCGTTTGTTTTAAAAAGCATGTTCCAAATTAGAAATGGTAAAGACATAAATGGCAGGGAAAACCTGTTAGAATCTGATTTTGTTGAAAAAATAAGGCTGATCATTTAACAGACCATGCAACGCATCTGACAGTTATAACTAATAACCCGAAATTGAGAGGGATTGGACCGACAACTTCAGACTGGAAGAAAGATCGTTTGTTTTAAAAACTATGTTTCGAATTAGAAATGGAAAGCACAGGAAAGTGGCGGAGAAAATCTGTTTGAATCGTGATTTTGTTAAAAAAATAAAACTGATCTGTACATCTAACAGACCATGCAACGCATCTGACGGTTATAACCCGAGATTTAGAGGGATTAAACCGATACCAGATTCACATAAGACTAGGAGAAAGATCGTTTGTTTAAAATGGTTTCGAAATAGAAATGGGAAGAATAGAAAAGTGGACCAGGAACAGGCAGAGAAGATAAGAATAATTTTTATTACACAAGAAAGTGGTACGATATTATGTGAAATCACTGTTTACTGCGCTAAGGATTGAGCTGTTAATATTTACTAGCTGCTGCCCGCGACGTCGTCTGCGTGAACACTAACTGCTCGTTCCCCATAGGTGATATCGTGATAATATGTAGCCTATATGAGCCGACTTCTTAATAATATTCATGCCAACATTTGAAGTAAGTCCATGCAGTACTTATACAGACAAACAGATAATAAACAGACAAAAATTCTAAAAACTATATTTTTGGCTTCAATATCGATTGTGGATCACACAGAAAAACAGAAAATTCATCTTGCAGTTTTGACTTTCGTACCATTTTATTATATGTATAGAAGATATAGATGTATAGATATAGATAATAGTTCAAGTAAGTCTATAATTAGGCAGGTTCGAAACTTTTGCAAAAAAGCTCAAGTAGCTGCTACTACTAAGTTCGTATTCCAACCGAAAACGTAGAATAATAAATTGGAAACTTTTGACACCTAGAAGAAATTTATTTTGTATTAAAAAGCATGTTTCGTAGGGGAACAGTGTATAAAACGGGGACGCGAAGTATGATGGGAAATCATACACTTAACACACAACTAACGTATCACAAGCGCCATCAGGACGCTATTTGTTAATGGCCGCTTGCAAATGACGTCCTGATGGCGCTTGCTCTCCGTTGTTGTCGTGTTAAGTATGCCTAAAGGGTGTATATGTCCTCGTTATATATCTCGCATCCCCGTCTTATACATTGTTCCCGTATTAGAAATGGAAGGGACAATAAAGTGGCGGAAGAAACTGTTCGAATCGGTATTTTGTTGAACTAAACTTTTAGTCCCACTATTACATTTAATAATCACTCCAATAACATAACATAATTAGGTATTCAGACAAGAACATTGTGTTTCATTAACATTATAGTGATGTAATGGTTATTTTCTGAGATTCAGAGAAAATGCACTGATGCCAGCTATACTATTTATTGCAGGAAAGTTTACTTGTTTTAAAAAGAATACTTCGACCTAGAATTAGGGAAAAGGGGACCAAGGCGACTCGTGAGTGGAGTACATGGCTATTTGATGATTTTACTACGGTAAAAAAGACGTCTTGTAATGGAAAAACATGCTCACTTTTTTCAACTCGTGATATTTTGGGAAAATAATATTATGCTCGTAAATCTTTGTGAAAAACAAGATGCTAATTGGACCAAATTGGTCTAACATTCAAAATTAATCTAGTAGGCATTGGATTATTCTTATTGGAAAGCCATAATCTATTCTCCAAAATCTATTTTTACAGAAATTCTCATAAAATAAAATTTATTGAACCAAACTGAAAAAAATATGGGGCCAAATGACAGGTATATAGTATCTATCGAACAAAAAAAGAATCATCAAAATCGGTTCATCCAGTCGTAAGTTATGAGGTAATAAACATAAAAAACCAGTCGATTTGAGAACTTCCTCCTTTTTTTAAGTCCAAGAAAAATACAATACATTTTACCTACCTAAGTCTCTTATTTACCTAATAAACAAAAATATAAAATTATACACTACGGAAAACAGTTCAAACAACCTGTTTGATGGTCAAACTCAAAACCTACGTTTGATTTGTATAAAACCTCTTTGAACATCAAACAAGAAATACAAAAAAGCTCGAAGAAAATCCGTTATTTTATTACAACCGCCATTCTTTTGTTTCTTAACACGTTCGGAAGCGTTTTTAAATACAGAACAATGATTTATTGACATACGCGATTTGAAGTTGAGGGATTTCATTGATGTGGCGATTAGTTCGTTGAAGAAAAAATAGATGGCGTTAGTTGTATGAAAGCTCAGGCGCAACGGACGGAGGTCGAATTTGTAATGTTTATTTTTTCTTGGATAATAATGTAAATAATTATTGTATTTTGTTTTGATCGTTATTTAACATAAACGATTAAAGATAAATATATGAAAGCCTTTCAACTACTATATAACACTTAAGAGAAATAGATACTTATCTTAAAAAAAAAAATTGTCCGAAAGGTGACTATCAAAAAATATTTTACCCGTATTTTTTCTTTCGTTACTTTAACCAAAATTGATAAAGATACAACGCTTCTAAAAATCACAAAACGTCTCTGGACCGGTATAATTTTAGAGGTTTTATGTCGTCACAAGAATCTCGAAGCCTTTTTTCTTTGTCAATATTCATTGTTTAAAAATACAAAAAATACGTGTTAACTTTTATCAATACTCTAGTAGTAGTTATACCATGCCCGGGTCGACGGCGCGTTGTGTTCCACGCGCGCCTCAAAGAGTGTCAGCATAGTGACGGGGCCTGTAGAGGGCCAAAGCCTGCCGGGGTCGCGGGACCAAGGGATTACCGTGACCCCGGTACGTAAAGGGCTAGTGAAGGACACCGTGGATTTTTAGTCAGTACAAGTCTGACAGTCCCTCCCGCTCTGCCCTGGGTGGGAGGACTCATTTGATGATTTTACCACGATAAAAAAAAAGAGCCAAAGCTTCTGACATTTAGGTACAAACAATCATTATGTGCAGAATAGCAGTCCACTCTTTCAGATGAGTATACCTATAAATTAGTATTTAAGTTAACGAATAACAGAATTATATTTATGTCACTGTTAAAAAAAAAATATATATATATATATATAATACTACACATAGTTCTGAGTAGTGTATCAGAGTACTGAAGTTTCAGCCGTCAAGATTACTCCATTCAAGAGTCAATTTCAGAGCTTCCGAGAAACGTTTTCGTTCAAGTAGCGCCGCGTTACGGTTCCACGAAACAGGTTGAGCCGCTAAGTTTGTTTTCGTGAATTTGAAGTTCAAGATACGCAACAAAAAATGGGAACTATTTTTTTCGCTTTTAATTACAAGATAACGCGTAGAGTTGTTAGAGACGGTTATATTGAGTTGTTTAGGTTTGTCACAGATCAAAACGAACTGAAGTTAGATTCCTTGCTCGTTCCTTCACGAAGCGGTCGACATCTCTATAATTAGACACGGAACTGAGTTGGTATGCAATCGTTCGTGTATGGCTATGTGCAATCGTGGCGTATGTGGCTCGTTACGTAACGGCATGCGATGCTTTAGTTCTCCAGTGTTTACAGTGGCGGAGTGCGCGAGTGTCGCGTGTCCCCACCGCATCGATCCGCTCCGCCCAGCGCTCGCTCCTCCCACCTGCGGCCGTACACCCCCCCGCGCGTCCCCTCACCCCATACCCGCTCACGCCCGCCGCGCCGCCCTCACACCCCCGCACCGCTGGCCTTTGTCGCTTGCCGCCCGCGCTCGGTCACCTGTGTCGCACGTCCTCAGTCGCAAAGCGGCCGCGACGCGCGCCACCCGCTTCGCACTACGCGCGCATATTATGACAGTGACGTGATGGAACCCAAAGAGTACGGTGCGGTTCCCGGCCTCCCGGCCGGTTTGGACTATTTTATGATGCCTCGAGTGACTCAACCTGCGCCTCAGTTCGATTTCCGCAAGCTCGGCGCCAGCTTCAGCGGCCGAGATGACGACAAGAGCGATGAGCGCCGGTCGCCCGAGTACCCGCCGGACAGGCGCGACCCGCCGCCGGCACCGTGGCCCCTCGGCCTCGGCGTCCAGTTCGTCAACCCCGCAACTGGCAAGAAGAGAGTTCAGTGCAACGTCTGCCTCAAGACTTTCTGCGATAAAGGCGCGTTAAAAATTCACTTTTCGGCGGTGCACCTGCGAGAGATGCACAAGTGTACAGTGGAAGGATGCACCATGATGTTTAGTTCGCGGCGGTCGAGGAACCGGCACAGTGCTAACCCGAACCCCAAGCTGCACTCGCCGCACGTACGGCGCAAGATATCGGCACACGACGGCCGGTCGGCACAACCGTTCCCGTTGCTGCCAGCACTCGCGCGGCTGCCCATACCTCCTCCCGGGCTGCTGCCGCCCGAGCTGGCTGCGCGCCTACCGCCGCAGCTCAGCGGGCCTCCGGGTTCAACTCCACTCCCACCGCGTGTGCCACTCGATGACCTCCGCAACTTCAGTGAAATTGAGAAAATGTACAGGAAGCTACCACATTCAGATGACCATCATCACCGTAGTGCACTAGATCTTGCCAAACCTCATAATATTATACACGAAGAGGAGTCTAATAATTATAGTGAAATTAATGATGATGTTTCTGATGACGATCATAAAGATAGATCTGATGAACGGACTACATCTCCAGTTGTAGAACGATTGAACTACGAAGATGAACCTGAAGATTTAAGTGTAAATAAAAACAGAGACGATACCGAACCCGTTGTTGTGAAACCTGATAGTGTAAACAGCCGCGCTGACCCCACCGCCTCGGACGATAAGACGTCGTCACACGTTCCTAACAAACGTAAGAGGAAGAGCGGCAACCCCACCCGGTGTTCACAAAACAATGAATACAACGTGTCCGATGAAGAATATCAAGCGGATTTATTTAGAAACCTGTCAACTCCTAGTTCGAGCCGTGCTGAGGAGGAACCCTTATCGCTCAAGAAACAAAAGCCTGAAAGCACGGAGTCATTTCAGAACGGTGAGGAAGCTATTGTGGACTCGGAATCGGTGACGCGAGTGAAGGCTGAGAGTGAGTCGGACGATGAGTCGAGTGCCCCCAGCGTTGTTCGCGAAGGACTGAGATTACGGTCCGATCTGTATACCCCAAGTGATAGCGGGAGTGACTTGCATGCATTGGAGGAGCGATTAGCGAGGGCGCGATCCCCGTCAGCTAGCAGCGATAGAACAGATGACAGGTCAGACATCAACGACCTAGAAATACCCATAGATGATGAGAACCCCGACCGATGCACCGCTTGTGGGAAAGTATTTCAGAACCACTTCACATTGCGCATGCATTACCGAAATGATCATTTGAAATTACTTCACCCGTGTGAGGTGAACGGTTGTGACGCCGCCTTCCCTTCTCGGCGGAGTCGAGACCGACACAGCTCGAACGTTGACCTACATCGGCGGCTGTTGTCCACTGGCTCACCGGAACAGAAACCAGCGTTCGAAGTCAATGCCGAACTCCTAAATAAATTATACGCAGATATAAAAGGGCTCGCCTCAACACTAGAGAGCCTGCGATACGGTGGCAACGAGGAAGCATCTCAGCTTCCCAGCTACGTGACTGAAACTATGAAATTCTACAGTCGGAACTTGACTGCGCTGCAAGCGGGGCTCTTCCCACAGTTCGGCGAGCGCGGGTTTTTTCCGTCCCCTTTTCTGATGGGTAACGGAGTGTCACAGGCAGGTGGCGGACCGTACGGGGCAGCCGCGGGCGCGCAATCGGTGCGGGAGTCGTTGTCACCTCTATCGGCGTCGTCTCCGCCGGTGATCTCACCGGGGCGGCTGGACGCGGCACACGCGCGGCCCCGGGACGACGCCAACCTGCTTTTTCGCGAGACCTCTGAGTCGTTCAAGAAGATGACCTCCCTATGTGAGCGACAGGAGCAATTGTACCAGCACCACGTGCCTGTGTCATGACGCCCGCGCCACCCTCGCTCGCCCTGGTGATACCTCACGTCTTGAAGCGACAGACTCTGTATATTTAATTGTTAATAATTTTAATTGTGTTAATTCTATTTCGTATCGTTTTTGTATTTTCTTGTGATATTTAGACAAATATATCGTAATTATCGATCCCACGAACTCTAAGTTAATAGGGATAGCAGCTTGGGTGTTGAGTTGGCGTTTGTGAAGCGAAGTGCAATACGGACTCGAATATTATAAATATTAATGGATTCGACGTACGACATGATATCGTGTAGAGTATTCGTAATTGATGTTGAAAGTAAACGTTATATGATCAGCTTCATTTATTGTTCTGCCGCAATAAACTCATTGAGGAAAAAATATACAATTGTTTTTATTTGTGTGGTGAGTGTGCCGAATTATTGACGAGATAATCTGGTTACGGTTGTTAATAGCAATGGCGTCGGTTGTGGGCCTGGGGAGCTACTCAACTGGAAACATAATAAGCATCTGCCTACACAGTTTTTGTTCCCTATTCACGATAACAATGCTCGGGTTTTAAGTAAAAGTTACCTTTGAAGCTTGATTGGATAATTGACTAACCGAGGCTTTTACTAATTCTTGAGCTTTTAACTTCAATAGATGGTGATTTGAAAACCTGTTAACACCAATAACAATACAATATGATAATGTTTAGCATTCAATTTGTAGTAGCTATGAATAAATCAATAAACTAGTTTTATAATGGTGTACGTCTAAATTCACAGTAGCCATATGAATAAATTATTTCTTTTTCATATTATTTTATGTTATTATTGATTACTGAGAAAGTAATTACGTATCGTTAGGTGACCATTTGAAATATTTTAAAGAATCGTTTAATGATGTTACTGACTTCATAATTATTTAAACGAATGATTTTTTATTATTTTATTAGTTCGTTTATTAAGCTGAGAAAAAAATCTCGTCTTTATCGGCAAACTAAAAACAACAACACTTTTTACAATTTAGAATTTCTTCAAAAAGTTTGCCAAATAGATGTCTAATTGAGTTTTTTGATGAACTATTATTATTTTTATTAAAACTAGGAAGTTTTTTTTCATTAACCATTACAAATTTAAAAAAAAATCTTTTCAAATCACCATTTTATAGAAAATTATACCACTTAAAAAAAACGCAATTATTAAATCACATCACTCAGTTGTCAATCCTCACACAAAATAAACAGATGCGAGTAGCAGTTTAAAATAACTTGAACACAATTCTTATGCTTAATTATTTATTTAACTATTTATTTAATTACATTTAATACATACTTTAGTATTAAATAGTAGGTCTTCTATCGCATCGTTGAAATTACTTAGAATACTTGGGCCCAATTGTCACACCAATCGCGGCGCCCATAACTTTCCTCAAGTCCTCTAACGTGCTGGTATAGGGTCACAGCCCAGGCAGAGATAACATCCATCCTGATGATGTTATCGGTGGACACAGGACCTCCAGCAAAATGGCCATGGTCTGATTGGGAGCATCGCATTCATATTGTAAGACACTTCTGCGAATATTCTATTTTATTACTCAAGTAATAATGTAGATAAATGATTAGGAACAATTTTATGGCAATTCTTATCTATCTAATAAGTATCGACAAACTATAAAAAAAGATCGACAAAGTGGGGTTTTAAGATCCGCTGATGCTCAAATATCAGATATGGGAAGGTTAATGGGAAAACTACATCTAACCTGCGAATAGGTACTACTAACAGAAGGGGTGCTGTACTACAAAGACTACGCGACTGCTGGTGTAAGATACGCTAAAATCTTAAAGGAAGCTGTTTGTGTATAGAAATTGATAATATATTACTTATAGTGCGTTATATACGTATCTAATACCCACATCATATTAATTCTGTAGTAGTAGATAATATCGCGAGAATTAAGCCTGATTTAAACGGAGCAAGAACTCGCATGCGAGTTTCACTACATTGCAGTATTTGTTTAATCAATTGAATTCGTTGTACCTATAAAGTCCGCAATGTAACGCAACTCGCGTGCGAGTTTTGAGATGAGCCTTTATCGTGAGGTAACCGGCATGTTCTTAAGCCAAAAGTATACAGTTGAATTAATAAATAGTTCCTTTTTTGAAAATGGGTAAAAATAAATTTACACTCATCTACCTAGCCTTTTCCCAACTATATTGGGGTCGGCTTCCAGTCCAACCAGATGCAGTTGGTTATCAGTATTTTACATGGAGCGACTGCCTGCGGACCTCCACAACCCAGTAACTGGGTAATACGATAACCCCATGGTAAGACTGGTTGTCACTTTAGAGGTTCTGATTAACAGTAACAACTGTCAAAGATCTACAAATGACAGCCGGGACCAACGACTAGAGGCACGCAGGAAACTCGCTATGACAGATGGTCACCCATCCACAGACTAACCTCGGCAAGCGTAGCTTAACCCGGAAGATCGGCCTGTGCGGCTATATTTATTTAGCCTTTCATGTAGTCGGAGGAGGCCTGCGTCACAGCTGTGGAAACAATATAGGCTGATTATTATATTCTAGTAGCTTCCTTTCCAATGGTAGGCATACCTAATGAAACATTCTCATCATATTTTTTTCCAAAAAAAGACGAAAATCTTTTTTCGAACATTTTAATGACCATAGTGACTGTCCATCGCTGTGAGAACATCACTAATTGTTGCACGAGCCGCCATGATTTAATAATAGGGCAACACCGTCGCACCGAATATCTATTATTATTTAATATTTTAGGGTTCCCTAACAAGGGTCCGTGATTTCGGATAGCGTGTCCGTTACACGATATGGATGCATCGGATGTTAGGGAATAATTGTTATTGATAATTATTAAAGTTTAGATAATGGATGGATTGGGTTTAAATTGGAGTTAGATATAGTTGTAGTGGTTTGATTTTATTGTTTACTATTTTACATTTTGTAAGTAAATAATTTGCATTATTATTTTTACAAAAATAGAAAAAATACATAATAAATTATATTATTATTTTAATATATTATTTTTAGTAAGATACTTTAAGCCAGGATTTTCAGATTTTCTAATAATACTGTTACATTTTTGTTTGTATTTTTTCTCGTTATCAGTCAACAAACATTTTTTTTAAAACGTTGCCCCACACTAGGAATTTCTACTGTATCGTGGGTGCGTTTACAAACAGAAACTCACAAACAAACACCAATTGATA
Source organism: Agrotis puta (assembly GCA_943136025.2). Taxonomy (NCBI): domain Eukaryota; kingdom Metazoa; phylum Arthropoda; class Insecta; order Lepidoptera; family Noctuidae; genus Agrotis; species Agrotis puta. The sequence continues at coordinate 12,358,716 of OW964182.2, read as the reverse complement.
GATTTTTGATCAATCGTTGGTGGCTTCATAGTCCAGCATAGGTACTATGAATAGGTATTTAACTGTTGATTAATGCTCATAACAGTGGTCTATGGTTACGCCAACTATATGCTAACAACCAAGCAGTTGTTATTACAAAATGTCATAGCTTCTCTTCATTTGAACTCACAAAATTCCCAGTTAAAATATGACATAGAAATCTAATGGTTTTTAAAAATATATCGTCTATACGAGATCCTCCGATATTTTAAATATTATTATGAAGTGTACGAGCTTATGTATATTACAATTATAATGCCAAATAAATAAAAATAATAGGTACAAACAAAATGATTAGGTGCAAATATTTAAAAGTCGTTCATATTAATTTAACTGATTTGTTTTTGGCATTTCCTTATTAGATAACAATTAAAATATTAAACTATGATAAATAAACATATTGCAGTTCAGTTTCTTGTGCTTACTTTAAATTAATAGGTGTTATGCATACAAGTGATTGATTACAAATAAAAACATAGCTTATGTAATTATTTATTTACTGTTATTTATTGAATGACTCGCCCCGGCTTCGCACGGAAGCAAATTAGAACAAAAAAGAAGTGCGCTTAGTTCCGCCAACGAATTATTATAAACTAGCCGTTGCCAGCGGTATCATTCAAGCTGCTCGTCTCCTATTAGTTGTAGCGTGATGATATATATCCCATAGCCTTCTTCCATAAATGGGCTAACCAAAACTAAAATATTTTTTCCATTCGAAGCAGTAGTTCTTGAGATTAGCGCGTTCAACCAAACAAACTTTTTGGCTTTTCCATATAAGTATAGTTATTCTTTAACATAGCTTAGTTAACCTAAAAATTCCCCACTGTTGGGTCATAGGCTTCCTCTCCGTGAGAGGGAGAGGACTGCTATCCACCGCGCAGGCACAGTGAAGTATTTTTTTTTAACGTAGTAAAATCATCAAATGAGTCCAACCCACCCAGGGCAGAGCGGGAGGGACTGTCAGACTCGTACTGACTAAAATCCACGGTGTCCATCAATAGCCCTTTACGTTCCGGGGTCACATTAATTCGTACAGTCCCGCGACCCCGACAGGCTTTGGCCCTCTAGAGGGGACCCCGTCATTTTTCTGACACTCTTTGAGGCGCGCGTGGAACACAACGCGCCGTGTCGACCCGTGCATGGTCCATGGTCGGACAGCGAGTTGCCCATTACTCCCTGACCGCATGCCCGCGCAGGCCCAGTGAAGATTGAAAAAAAAAACGAAGACATGAGACACCTACCTACTTAAATACATAGTATTCTTACTTTCTTACTACTTCACTACATAGTATAAAAAAAGTCGCTTCTCGCTCTCTGTCTGTCCCTATGTATGTATAGATCTTTGAAATTACGTAACAGATTTTGATGCATGTTTTTTTAATAGATAGAGTGATTCAAGAGGAAGGTTTATATGTATCTGACATGGATAATATAGTAGAGATGGTACCCGTGCGGAGCCGGGGCGAGTCGCTAGAAAAATAATAAAAGAAAAAAAGACGCTCCTTAGCGTCAAATTCATCCATACCACTGTCAATGGCAATTAATTGACTCTTTCTAATTTCCACTAAGTAAATCGGGACTCTGAAATTACCGTGACCCCGGTACATAAAGGGCTATTGAAGGACACCGTGGATTTTAGTCAGTCAAGTCTGACAGTCCCTCCCGCCCTGCCCTGGGAGGGAGGACTCATTTGATGATTTTACCACACTAAAAAAAAAGTAAATATTTTCTGTAAGAACGAAGTGAACGAACGAACGCGTCATAATTTCAGTGCTCACTTGCATGCTCCGTAACAACATTGTTATCAGAGCGCCACTAGATAGCGCCACCGGTCATGTGAGACATGAAACGTCGATCATAGAAAAAGATAATAGTGAGAATACATTCATTAGTGAATTGCGGTTTATTACAGAAATGTGGATTTAATTCTCATGCTTGATGGTAGTAATGTAAATTGTATATGGTCTATTTATTTCCGTCAAATGCTTATAATTTTCAAGCCAGATATATGCTATGCTGCCAGTATGTAAAAGCTGAGCTACGAAACTTTGTGACCGTTTCCACTGATGCTTAGCTATGAAGCGGTGCGAGTAAGATGTGCTATGAAGATCGCCGCCGCAAATTAGCTGCGCGAGGAAGATTCGCAGCTCGAGCTATTCGATCTATCGATAGTAGGGAAGACGACCCATAGCAGGCATCCTTAGCACGCATCCATAGCACACATCCATAGTACGCATTCTTCCATATAAAAAAAAACATACAGTGCTATGCTATGTGCACCAATGAATATGATGCTACATGTTTTAAGGATTCCGTAGTAATTAAGTATACGAGTATAATCAAAATCAGCAAGACATACTATCTTCGTAATCAAGACAATTATACAAGATTCCCTTCAAGAAATCTTCCACAATTGTCGTCCCACATAAACAGTATTAAATTCCCCAGCTCATAACTAAACAAAGGTTAGACGGAGGGTTGAACCGCACAATTTGTCAAACCCTAATTAATAAACTACTGTTAACTGTGCACAAACAAACTAAGTTAGCCCGCGGCGATGTCTGTCTATTGCTTAAACTGCCGTATTTAGATCAAGTTGTTAGTATTAGACATGGTAACTTTGTGTGATTGTGGTTTACAGTGGATGTAAGATCTAGGCTTGGGCCCTGTCTAGGCCCTTTACAGTAATAAAGGGCCTAGATAAGGTGTCATTTATGCTGGGAAAGTGAAGAATATATTAGTTTGGTTGACATAAGTAGTAGTAAGCTTATGATTACCCCCTTTACGTACCCCGGTACGTAAAGGGTCATTGAAGGACACCGTGGATTTTAGTCAGTACGAGTCTGACAGTCTCTCCCGCTCTGCCCTGGGTGGGAGGAGTCATGTGATGATTTTACCACGTAAAAAAGAAAAGCTTATGATTACGTGTTGAAAGCTACTGCAGAAACGGGCTAATTAATAGGGAATAGGAATTTTTGCGGGCGTTTTTTAAAATTCTCATATACCACAGCTCTTGATTTCAAAGGGCAACTTATGGAACAGGTTAGCTTTTAATTAGATGAAGTCAGACAGTTTTTTTCTGCTCCGTACAAGGTGGGATTCGTGAATTCTCCGACCTTGGAAATAAATAAAAAGCGAACGACTTCAAAAACAAACATATAAAATAACTTTTCTTTGGAAATTCGGTGGCTTTCTTTTTGATTTAATTGACTTTTGCCACCGAATTCTGATAGAAAAATTGTTCTACAATTTTTTTTGTGTTAGATTTTGAAGTCAGTTCAAACATACAGAGTTTACAATACAAACATCGATTGAACTTAGAACCTGCTTTTTTAAATCAGTTAAAAAGATTCTAGTCACAGGAGATAAAAGCGTACATGATAATTTTACATATAAGATACGTTTACATAAATAATTAATAACTAAAATCTCAAAGTATAACAGCAGTACCTTATACAAGTGAACTTCAAAGATAATCCCTCATTCGCAGATTACGGTATAAGGTACACAGTTTCTTAATTAACGTTTTGACAAAATGTACAAAGACGTTGCCCGCGGGTATGATGAGATCTTAAGGATTTGTGCAGGGTAAGGGGGGGGGGGTAAAAATTAACAGCGGGGTAATTGTGCAGGGTAATTTTAAGTGACGGAGAAATGTGCTTTTAGTATGATAGGGTAAATATTATAATGGTGAATGTAGGAGTGTGTTTCCGGATATATTGAACATTGATGTTGAGCATTATTGAAAAAAAACGGCCAAGTGCGAGTCGGACTAGCCAATAAAGGGTTCTGTAGCAGCAACTAACATAATATAAAAGTTCTCGTATTAAAAAAACGAATTACTTGATCTCGTTCAAACCAATTTTCGCTGGTAATTTGCATGGTAAACATCATACATATTTTTTAGTTGTATCATTCTCTTATTTTAGAAGTTACAGGGGGGGGGGCACAAATTTTACCACTTTGGAAGTGTCTCTCGCCCAAACTGTTCAGTTTCAAAAAAAATATATTAGTAACTTCAATATCATTTTTATCGATAGTCCTATCCATAAATACCCCACACGTATGTGTTTGGTGTTTTTTTTAATATTAATTCTAAGTACCCCCTTAATTATTTTTTATTTTTGTGTAAGAATCCTAATGCGGTTCTTATAATTCATCAAGTTTCAACAGGATAGCTCTTATACTATCGAAGAAAAGTTGCTGTGACATACGGACGGACAGACAGACAGATATGACGAATCTATAAGGATTACGAATTTTGCCATTTGGCTACGGAACCTTAAAACGTCGCAGTTGGCGCAGTGGTGGAGAGTTTAACTGCTGCGTTGTGAGTCGCGCGAGTTCGATCCGCGTATGGAACAAATAAATATTTGGTATGATCTACAAGTAGCTGTCGTGAGAAATTTCCAGAGGGTTCAAAAAAAAAAAAACTTAATGAAACTGAAAAAAAGAATGATAAAATGAATTGAGGAAGATATTGTATTCGACAGTTTTCAATTGCCCTTGGTATTCTAGGAACGAGAAAATTTTCGAAAATCCCACAACCCTGCATCCAGTGAAATGAAGACCAACAATTTCTCAGAAATCTACAACTCTATGTACTTACTTAATTAATTTATCCCGGAAAATGCTTGAAAACGTGAAATTTTCGAAGAAACGAAATGCCTGAAGCGTGGCTTTAATCTGGCCTGTCTTTTCCAAAGTGGCGCGTCCTTCAAGTGAGAATATATAATGATTCTTTTAATCTCTTTAAGAATTCCTAAAGGAGTTCAAACGGATAATAATTATTAGCTCTGTTACGCTCCGGGCCTGTTACGTTTACTTATGTATTTTTTAATAGGGAGTTTTTTTTTTAATTATGTTTTTTTCTGTAGCTTTTTAGGTAGTTTTGGAAGTCTCCTTTCTAGTTATTAAATTCGGATTTGGATTTAAATGTAGACGTTAAATTGGGTACCTAATTAGTTGACTTCATCATCTGCTTAGCCTTTTCCCAACTATATTGGGATCGTTTTCCAGTCCAACCGGAGTCAGCTGAATATCAGTATTTTATAGAGCCACTACCAAGTTGATGTTGTAATGTTGTCAAACAGACATGCGATAGCGAACCGGACCGAGTCCAAAGCGATAACAAACCGATACGAGACGTCAAACTGGGTGCAGCGAACCGAGGCGTGGCAGTTGTATTAGCTGGCTTTTTATAAACGACGTCAAACAGAGCAAATACGCCTTCGCCACGTCTTCGCATCGGTTCGGTCACGCTATCGGATCGCTTTTCTTCGTGACTGGATTCAAACAATTCCATACATTAAAAATAAAAACGCCTCGCTTCGCATTCGCCACGCCTGTCTGTTAGACAAAGGCTTAACTTCCACTAAAAATTTATTTATGGAAAATCCCAATAACGCTTTTCTCTCTGTCACTCATCTCACACCTTATTCTTTCCTATAGCTTGAATAGTGGTCGCCCTTTTCACTCAGCCAGTTAGAAATGACGGGTCATGCCATTTCAATTTTAAAATGACGCCAGTGAGTTTCTCTTGACGCGGTGCCCTTACGCGAATTCGATTTCACTGCGAGCTCTATGGCAAGAGCGGTGACTGCTGAATATTTTACAGAAGTGAATATATTTGTAACTATATGTACTTATTTGCTTTTATCGACTCGTAGACAGACTGCGGTTTTAGTATTTAGGACTATACTTGGAACTAGAACAAATTAGTAAAAATATGTCTGTATTTATTTGTGTCTTTGAAAAGTCATTAATGTTTGACAATTGTGTTATTTTTATAGTTTTCAGTTTCAGTATTGTATTATTTCATTATCTAATTATTACTTAATCTTTCTTGAATTAGTCTTACCTAAGCTAACGTGCGAGGTCGAATCTCCTAAACGGGGTCGCGGGACCGTCTGTAAAAATAACCATGACCCTGGAACGCAAGGGGTTACTGAAAGAACGTGGTGAATTTTTAGTCAGTAAGACTCTGACAAGCTCTTTCGCTCCACTCAGGACGGGAGGACTCAGCTGATGAGTTTACGAATTAAAAAAAAAAAACCCAAGTCATCACTAACTTTTTAATTCACTATAAATACTTTCATCGGGACAATACCGATCCATAGACAAATCCAGCCATTCTTTCCACGTACCTGATCTATGAACTCTCATAGGCGGGGGGAACTGTTGAATAATTCACGTATTTGTGATCAAAGACAATTGAGCCGTCAAGTGCTGGGCTCGGGACTGCCAACCGTCACGTGTCTCGTCACGCTTTTTATGTTGGCAATACTGTCAGCTGAGGATTTACCTTCGTGTTCCAGTTACTTTTTGAATGGAAGTTGTAGATGTAGATATTTTTGTGGGAAATTTAACTCATGGAAGGATTAAGCACAGGTGTATACTAAAGTATACCTATATCATTTATGCTTTTGTCAAACAGACAGGCGAAAGCGAAGCGAGTCTGAAGCGATACCGAACCGAAGCGAGACGTCAGTCCGATAGTTCTGTCACGCTATCGGATTGCTTTCGCTTTTCTATGTGACTGGATTCAAAAAATTCCATACATTACAAATAAAAACGTCACGCTTCGCATTCGCCACGCCTGTCTGTTTGACAAAGGCTCTAAAGTGTTATTTGGGGCGGGGTGGGAGTGACCGTGAAAAATGGAACGATCAGTTTTTTTTTTTTAATTTACTTTAGGTTTAATAAAATGTGATTCAATAATTCAGTTATGTCCTGTAAAATTAAATTTGTCAATATTGACACATTTTTTATACTAGAAGTAACGGATCGAGGTTACGATTTTGTAGGTCTAGGACTACGATTTAGTAGGTTTTTCTACCTTGATTTTATTAAAATGTCGATATTTTAAGAAACCAAGAGGATAGATTTCGGTACGCTGTCTGTTTGTCACAGCGTATTTCCTGATATTTACAATTAGAAGTGGTTCCTCAAGGCAAAACGATATAATGTGTGCTAAAATCATTGACTGATTAATTACCGTTTAGTTAGAAGTGTATGTACGAGTATACGTTGAAGTAAAAATCGTGATGTGTGTAACTTTCAACAAAATGTTTGTTTTTTTTTCCAATGTTCTGGTTACTAAGTTCTTTGTATATTGAAAAATGTTTTTCTTTCCATATTTTGCTGATAATTAATAATAAAGATCGGGTTGGTCTAGTGACCGTAAGCACTACTGCTGAGCATGAGATCCTGGCTTCGATTCACAGGTCGAGCAAAGTGAAATTCGGTTTTTCAATAGAAAGTTCTCAGTAACAATAGCATAGTCATATGCAAAAAGATCTTTCCTATTACACGGAACTTAAAAATAATTGGCGAAAAACGCAAATACCCAGACCCGGAATAACTTCTTGAAATATTCCGGGTCTTCTAATCTTCATAAAAATATTTCTTTCGTGCGGGAATCGAACCCGCGACACGCAGCGCAGCAGTTTATCACTCGGCCACGGCGCTAACCTTACCGTCCTTTACGCACGATTTTGGTCCAATTCGCGTTGCTTCAGCGTTTATGAGTCAAGTCTCATCATCATATGTAAAACAAAACACAATCTACAAAATCACATTTCGGTTCCACTTTTTGCGATGTCCCAAAAACAATTGAAAGTTTAGCACACCGTGCACCGTGAGAATTCACTACTATCAGTTCTCGCAAATCGACAGATATAGGATCTTATCTGAACCCGGCCCGTCAATTAGACGGTATCGGGCAAGTGGCTTGTGACTAGATCACTCGAACTCGCACTTTCCACTGGCATCGTGTGAACTGTGGTTACGCATATGATATGTGCATAGTTTCTTTGCATTGTTTATGGAATTTTGATGTATCATTTTGTTTTTTATGTTTGGCTACAGACTCGCGATTGACTACTATTTCCTCTGATGGTAAGCGAAGATGTTGTGGACACTGAAGTACGCTTGTCTAGAAGTAACCTATTTACTCTTTACTTAAAGATTTCAAGGTTTTAAAGTTATCAAAACACAGTTTTACAAGGATTCCTATGTAAAACTGCGTTTTGATAACTTTTTTGTGTTTTTTTTTATTCACATGAAACGAGTTTATCAGAGAGCAATCCAGTGCTGGACATAGGTTTTTTTTATAACACTATTTTCGGCTACTTTCATTTATCGACTACAAGTCATTCACTTGCCTCGAACCTTCGTGTAGGTACCTCATTTGTTTGTTGTAGTAACATTTTCTTTGTAAATTCAAGCTATTTTAAATAATGAAAAAATTACATTGTTTTTAACACGTAAGCTTTTCGAGGACCATAGTAGATTTTTTTTTATCAGAAATATGTTTCAAGAACTTTTCTTTTTGATTCTGAAGGTCAGCTTCTAGCCTAATTGGTTTCAGTTTTAATAATCACATTAGCTAATAATTATCCCTAATAAATAAATAAATCACAACATAAAGAATCCATCAGTCAAATTTAACACTTAGCTTCCTTTAATTAGAATTTAATTTGCGTTTTACGAGTACAGTGTACCTTAATTTGAACTACATTTACCTACATCAACATTTTCGTGGTGTCTTCAAGTGAAAACCAGTGTAAGCTGACCGTATATTATGCGGAAGGATCATATAAAGCGGGGCCAAGATAAACGGGTTTTGTATAGCTTGATGTTTAGCCGTGTCTACTTAGATATTGTTTAAGAGTTTCTATAACCGGATTACGAATGGAAGTTTTATTGTGAAATTGTAGAACGACCAATTCCTGTTGTATTCACAATTTTAGGATTACAAGAATTTATGTTAATAATGTAAATTGATTAGTGCTTAATAGGCACTAACGGACTATTATAGCAAGTATAATCAGTATAAATAGGTTCTTAGTTACTTCGTTGTTTATTGATACTGAAGGACTGGAGGACTGTCGGATATCGTGGCGTGGAACGCAAGAGGCAACCTAAAGAACAGGGTGATTTTTTCGCCAGCATGAATTTGGTGTCGCGGGATGGTCTAAACTTTTGATTGGTCCGTGACTTTGGAACGTAAAGGGCTGTTGAAGGAAAACCATTGAATTCAGGCAGTACGAGTCTGATAGTCCCTTCCGCTTTACACAGGGCGGGATGACTTGTCCACCCCAAAAAGAAAAAGAAAATTATAAACATAACAAAAATACATGGAAACTATAACTTTCTACTAAAGTAACATTTTTTTTTCGTGTTAAAATCATCACATGAGTCCTCCCACCCAGGGCAGGGCGGAAGGGACTGCCAGACTTGTACTGACTAAAATCCACGGTGTCTTTGAGTAGCCCTTTACGTATCGCGGTTACGGTAATTGCGAGTCCCGCGACCCCGGCAGGCTTTGGCCTTGTACAGGCCCCGTCACTATGCTGACTACTAAAGTAACATAGCATAAGAAAAATCTACAACATTTCTATCCCACAAATTCTCCGTTTCTAAAAAAGGGTGACCATCTAAAATCAGCCAAAAAATCACCATAAAACGCAGATAACCATAAAACCATGCCATAGAGTAAGGGGTGAACGCGATAAATCCCATAAACGTACCGTTAGCAGACATAGGGTTGTAAGGCGAGTTGTTAGTGTATTATTGTTATTGTGTTTACATGAGTCGAGTTGGTAAGTGCAAGTGATGTGGTGATAGATTTTATTTAAGTAGTTGTGGTAAGCCTGTCGGGGTCACGGGACTTATCGAATTGCCGTGACCCTGGGACGTAAAGGTCTATTGAAGGACACCGTGGATTCTAGTCAGTGCGAGTCTGACAGTCCCTTCCGCTCTGCCCTGAGTGGGAGGACTCAGGAGTGGGAGGACACACGATAAAAAAAATAGTACTTGTGGTATAGGTACTTACAAGAAAAAGTTTTTTTTTGTGTCGTTTTTTAAACTAAGATTTGTTTTTATATTGTGGTTGGGATTATAAATATTTAAAGTCGCGCATATATAAATCGGGAGTTAGATCTGGAACAACTATCTGTAGACCATCAATTTATTTGTTTCGTGCGGAAATTGAACTCGTGACACACAGTACGGCAGCCAAACGCTCGGGCACTGTGTCGACCTACCGTGCAGTCAAATATCAAAGTATCCGAAAAAGCTTAGTACAAAGTTTTAAGTAGCTTATTTAAATCCAACATATTTTTATTTTATTTTACTAACGTTCGTTGATGGAATTTTATTTAACCTGGGTCCAAGTCAGAGCAAATCATTTGAATTCATAAAGAGAATATCCAATAACCACTATTTTTTGTAGTCTATTTTCAAATAACGAGTGAATATACGTCTGGTGGTGGTGTGACACAGATATTCCAATATCTATTATTTCCTAAAAAACAGAGACAAACCTGCATCCTCATCCAATCCCAGTTAATGAGGCGTCAACCAAACAGTGAACATTACACGTATTTCCTGCAACGCATCCTGTTAAACAATACGAAACAAAACAGACAGACGGACCTACATTCTATACACGTTCTACACAAAACAGGGTTGTCGCTTGTCACATTACCGCTCCGCCTGAAGGGTATTCACATGCAAAATTCACCGAACATTAGAAGCAGCCCTGACAACCAGAAGTGATATTTTTGACATGTGCAGTGTATGCACCACAGAGTATAAATTTCTATGCTTTTTAGTGAATTGATGTCGTCACATTATTTGAAGGTTTGAAAGATATGTGAGGGTTGATCGAGGGGAGTTTCCTATAGAGGGTTTTGTGTTTTGTGAATGAGGTAAAGTATTTGATCAATTGCATGGTTCGCTGGATTGTATTTGACTGTAACTGGCTTATCTTTCAGCCAGTAAATGTATTATAAAAGATTTTTTTTTTCGTGGTAAAATCATTACATGAGCCCTCCCACACAGGGCAGAGCGGGAGGGACTGTCAGACTCATACTGACTAAAATCCACGGTGTCCTTCAATAGCCCTTTACGTACCGGGGTCACGGTAAATCATAAGTCCCGCGACCACTGGCAGAATACTTAAAGATTGCGACGATATCAACCATGGGAGTCTGCATCACGCCTTTATTCTTCTAAAGGTACGACCGATATTAATTTTCCCAATAATAAAACACAGTTTTCAGTAAATATTTAGTCAGATATTTCACCATTGTGTCTGCAAACATCAACAAACAAAACTCGTCTCTAAAATTACATGACATTGCCAAAGAATGACAGACTGCTTTTGGCACGAAAATGCAATGGCGAATATTTTTGTGTGATTGCCTACGTGATGGTGGGTCAGTAGCCAAAAATAATATACATTAATACACTGGTTATGATATTCTATAGTCTGACCGTTTAGATCGACAGGTGACTTGATAGTGTCAGAGTTTGTAAGATTGGAAGATAGGAGATTTATAGTGTCGATGTCTTGGTTTGGATGTGGTTTCAAGGTTGATTAACATTTAATTTATTATAAATGGTAATTTTAGTTATAGCTTTTCAATACTTTTATTTATTTGTTTATTTAATAACAATTGCTTGATAACATACCTACCCCAATTGCTTAAATTTTCCTAATGAAATATGAAACTTTACCTTTCGTAATAAATAAAAAAAAACATATTAAAAAAGAAAGCTAGATTAGGGTAGTTTGATGTGCTGGCGATTGTACTAACAGTATACATCAAACCGTACTGCAAGAAGCAATAGTTTTAGACACATTTAGAATTAAATTTAACATACCATTTCTATTTTTTTTTATATGGCCTCTCGTAACACAATAACTCTATAAGGTTGATGCTAGTTAACCGGACAATCCTGTGGGGGCCGAAAATAACTTTAAGGCCCCCAGCCAGGGCTTACAAACTAGGTTCAATTAACCTCTCGGGCGATTTATAATTGAAAATGATAAAAATCAACGTCCAATGAGCGACTGTCTGTTATGTACAGACGTGTGTACGTGAGGCGCTGTGGCGTTTTCGCTTATGTACACCCGGGTGTACGTAACGCGCCCGAGAGGTTAAATGAACGTCACTAAGGGCACCCCCTGTGGGGTTCGGGCCTAGGCTTAGTGCGTCATTGAGGGGGGGGGGGGGGGCAGCAAGGGTTAGGCTGGATCGAATTACTATTAAGGGAATTTAAAGCTACTTGCTCAGCTTCGCAGGCAATTTCTATTTGAAATCAATAATTATTAGTCAGTATCTGTGATTGAAATTAGGGGGGCTTCTACACCTAAAGTTTAAAGAACAGAGATAAAATAAGTGGAGACTTCCTTACGATATTTTTTTCAGTTTTCGGGACACCACTTTCGACTGTGTTCTTTTTAGAACTTTATGTATTTTAGCTTACCGGAGTCGCGGGACTGTCTCATCAGTAAACCGTGACCCTGGAACGTAAAAGGCTGTGTATTTTTGTCAGTACAAGTAAGGGTAGGAGAACTATATTAGAGTATGTATATCACCTCACCTTATTCCAATCACTGGTAATTATTCACTTGACGATCTTGACGTGTTTATAATATTAATAATTGACGTAAATATTTGCGACAAATTGTTCTTTAAACATATCAAACCGATACTTTTTATTTAACAGCATTCTCGTTACGGTACATAAAACTAGATATAAAGCCACCATATCACGGTATCAATCAATTTCGAACCAACTAGGTCCTTTGTCGCGTACTACCTATCTGTCGCGATCTGTCACGGTTGCGCCTGCGCTGCGTCGCGAAGCATCGTGATCGTTCCATAGATAAACATCTCTATTTTTCTGTCTCGTGACTTGGGGTCTTTATTTTTTTTCTTTTTGTTTTTTTTTTTGGCGCGTGCGTGTTTCTTGTTTGAGTAATCAAATATCTGTTAAGTGACTTTCTTTTGAAAGTTAGATGGTGGCTGTAAGTTGAGATTGTGTTGGGATAATAGCAGGTGTTTTTTGGTACTAAAATTGTTATAGATTATTATTGCCGCAGTAGTAGGCGCCCACGGCGACCATCTTCGGCCATCGTAGGCGCGGGCATGCGGGCGGCGAGTAATGGGCGACTCGCTGCCAGACCATGGACCATGCCCGGGTCAACGGCGCGTTGTGTTCCACGCGCGCCTAAAAGAGTGTCAGCGTAGTGACGGGGCCCCAGGCATTACCGTGACCCCGGAACGTAAAGGGGCTATTGAAGGACACCTTGGATTTTAGTCAGTACGAGTCGGATAGTCCCTCCCGCCCTGCCCTGGGTGGGGGGAATCATTTGATGATTTTACCACGTAAAAAAAAAGATTGTTATTGCTGGTTGTAGTAAAGCAATATTTTGTATTTTTTTTCCCCATCAGATAGCTGACAGCTCATGGTCCATGAGTAATGGCGAGTCACCCATTACTCAGGGTCCACATGTCCACCGGTCATCTCCTGTGCTTTAATTGGAACAGTTTAATTATTTAAAACTAAACTTTGTACAGCCAGTCATAATAACACACGCAAGGAAGTAGATTTGAAGGATCGCTGCGCGCGTTACCGAAATCGTTTAGGAGGGTTTTAATACATGCACGAAACAAAAGAAGAAAAAAATGTTCGTAACAGTTTAATGATGTTAGTTTACCTTTACATGACAAAGACGTAACCTTTATGTAATATCAATTCTTCTTGAAACAACATGGTCCATAAAAGTTACAAACAGTAGGTAATAAAAATGGACTACTCATATAAGTTAATCACAGTAAACCACAAATTCATTCCCCATTAAAGATTAAACCCAACATCAAGCTTAATCCCCTAAAAATAACCTAAAAATCTAACCAAAGCCCGCTGCGTGTTTTAACCTAGATCGAAAATAGTTTTTCAAAAATCCATAGACACAAGGAACACACATTGCGGCACTTGTTTACGGGACAAACTCTATGGCGACGGAGGGGGTACGGAACGGGGGCAAGGGGGACGAAGGAGGGGGGCACACCACAGTCGCAACAGAAATAGAGTTTGACGTTTGTATCCGCGGTGGCGCCTGTTCACTGTCAACATTTACAGAGTAGTGTGTGGTCAGAGAGAGCTGTCGAGTTTGGTCGAATTTTTCGACCAAACTCATTTAATCAGGTTAGGCTGACAGTAACGACCTCTCTTTCTACGTTGGACCAAGGAGTCTACTAAAGAGACACACAGTTAGTTAGTAGATATTAGTTTATTGGTATCGTGGACTTTATTCGCTATCTGTCTTATCATGTCCAAAGATCTTGGAAGAAAGAAAATTAGAAAACAAATTGACTGCGGGTATAATTTTTGTTTGCAATTAAATAAATGTTACGAAACTATGAACGGCAAGCTTTAGAAAAAACTAAACCCCTTTGCTACGCATTTCGCTACCAAAGTGGATAAGTTTTCTCTGAAGTTTAATGTACACATCTTATTAATAACCTAATTGGTTGCAATATTGTAAATAACACATTTATTTGGAATATCAGCTCGTTAAAAGTCTTAATTACTTTTCCCTGAAATCAATAAGTATTTTTTTAAGTGGTAAAATCATCAAACGAGCCTTCTCACCCAGGGCAGGACGAAGGGAACTGTCAGACTTGTACCGACTAAAATCCACGGTGCCCTTCAATAGCCCTTTACTTTACGAGACCACGGTTACCCGATAGTACCACGACCCCGGCAGGCTTTGGCCCTCTAAGAAATAATAGGTGCTACTATATTTATGATAGTTGTAATAAGTACTCTTTAAAAACCTAACATCTCAATAGCCACAATCTCTGAACATTAACACTACTCTACACACCTAAGGAGGGCGCGTTAAAATTGAAAATAAATTCAATATCAATTTGAGCACGAGCCAAGTGCTGTATCGCGTTTGTGTCGATACGTGACGTTTATGTGCCCACTCGACAACCAGCTAGGGTTACCTCCAATATTATGTCTATAATATTACTAGCTTTTGCTAGTGACGTTTTGGCACACGACCCACCGCGCCGCAGCCCATCGCAGCTCCCGCTTTAAGTTTTTCATGAAAACTATCAACCTCAAAAACAACCCCTTAGGTTTCGAATTTTGCAAAATCCCGTCTTAGTTCTATGTTCTAAAAAGAATCCCCAAGTAAAATGTGAAACTTCTAGCATTTTAAATATAAAAGAAAGGCCATAACTTCAACAAAACAAGTCCTTTACAAGTGTTGCTCACCCATCCAGACCTTGGCATGATTTGCTTAACCTTGTTTGGATGTGTAACCCAAAGACACGCCTCGACGAAAGTTGCTATCATCTGAAGGCTTATCTATAGCACCGCGTACGGTCAATGGCCATTCCAAATTACGCTTTATTTAATTTAACCAATCCAGTTCCACTGCCCTTTACGCATTTCCTTTGGATGTCACGAAATCACTCGCAGTAGCAATCGCTACTGCGAGTGATTTCGTGACATCCAAAGGAAATGCGTAAAATTTATGGGTAATATTTTATAATCATAAAATATTACCCATAAAAATTAAATGAAAAGTAATATAGTTTTGTTAATGTCAACTTTCCACGCTACTACTACCACTACTGCTTACATTTTTTGACAACCCTGTCACCGTATGTAGGTTTAATTTTAATAGAAATTCATCGTTTATCTATCGTCGTAGATTCTTTAACTAAAACGGAGATTAAAATTAATTGAAATTCATTTGGGTTTAGACAACCAACTGTCAAAATAATGTAATCCACTGTACGATGATGATCGTGGTCTCATATCTTTTTATTTGATGATGAAAATGGAACACCATTTTCTTATAAACGGGAAAATGATTTAAATTCTTGGAAATAATGACTTTATGGCGTGGGTGGGATCCACCTCGTAGTGGTCCACCCTGAGGACCACTACGAGGACCTGTAATCTGTGGAGACAGCTGAATGCTCACACTGGCGAAGATAGGTCTTACCAGAGCCGTCTATCCTATCGGAATCCGGCGCCGAACTTTTTTTTGTTTTCCAGCTGTGCGCAGGAGTTTCAGTTTCTGGGAGAGCTCGCTCAATCTTAGGTTTCATCTTTGCTTCTGGGCTAGATTGAGGTAAACACGTTGTGAATAAAAAAAAACAAAGCTTTATTGATTCAGTTTTAGTCATGTAACCAATGTTATATGAGGAATATTTACTACAACATTGTAATGGCTTTCTACGTCATCGATGTAATGTCAGACATAAAACTTTTATTGCCTACTGAGTGTAAGCTTGCTTGTTGAATATTCAGAAATCTTAAGTCATTTAAAGAGCTACATTTTGGAACAATTTTTGTATTTTTCATAAAATGCCCTTTATTTAGATTGGTAAAATCATTTAATGAGTCCTCCCACCCAGGGCAGGGCAGGAGGTACTTTCAGACTTTTACTGACTAAAATCCATGGTGTCCTTCAATAGCCCTTTACGGTAATTCGTTAGACCCGCAACCTGCATGAAATGCCTTGATTTTGGAATATAAGAATGAATTCTTAGAAAATAACATATCCAGATTCCGTGTTTGAAACAAAAAGTAACGTTTTTAATGAAGCCACTTTTTTATAAATGTGTGACTGACACACACATTTAAATATTTTCCTTGGAGATGTTCACTTGTTTTACGTAGGAATTGAACGACGGGGGTAAATCTACCGTATTTTATTTTGGCTTCAATTCTCAATGGCTTACTAGGAATCTGGACATTCAAATAACCTAAGAATGCAATAATACCTGCTAGCTTACTTTAGGGAAAATGAATTGCCAATGGTCAATGAATGATCTTTAGGTAATAATAATCCACTTTCTGGATACTAGACACAGCCAAAAGACAGCGCGACGGACCTCATAGAATAGAAGATGGCGGGAGTTGATGGATAAAGTTAACGGCCAATGGTTATCTTAAATCCTTTTTTTTATCGTGGTAAAATCATCACATGAGTCCTCCCACCCAGGGCAGAGCGGGAGGGACTCTCAAACTAAATTCGTACAGACCCGCGACCGTTATCTTTAGTCCTGGATTAAAATCATAGAGTGCCTTAGATTGTATTATGACGTCAAATTATGAAAAGCTTGTCTTATACATAGCCAAGACCCAAAAGAGGAAAAAACAGTTGTCCACAGAAAAAAAATATTCACAGTCCAGTCTTAAACTAACTTAAAGTCCTTCCATTAATATAAAAATAATTTTACCTTTAAAAAAAATTAAATGCGTACAAACTGAGCGAAAATCTATACAACCCTAATTCCACGGATTTAGTCGAAGATCGATGCGTATTGGCCGATGTAGCAGCAGATTTTATTTATAAGAATGTATCAGTCGTCCAAATTGACATGGCGTTCGTACAAACTTCATATCTTAATTTAGACGTATGGAAATAAATAACCTGGTAGCGAATATTTGCCTTATATTGTTGGCTTCGTAAATATTTTATGGCTTTTGATAAAAATCCCAGAAGGAATTTACAAACATATTTTTTTTTCAAGTTTGAAACTATTTCGAATTGTCTGAGAAACACTGGAATTTATACCTGTTAGAATTATGAAATAATTAGGTTGTCTTCCCAATGGATTAGAGGCGTAATATTATATCAGGCCCCCATTGACATATTATCTAGTATGTAAATACATATAGTTTTTCTTTCTTCATACCAAATTTTTCAGAGGACAAAATATTTGTGCAACAATTTTCATAGATAAAATTTCCAATATTATTCAACATTTCTACAAACTATGGTTTGAAGTATTCCTGAAAACCGGATACACATACTTTGAGTAAGCCACAGATAATGTCGAATATAAACATTAAACAGATTTAAAACTCATGAAACACTTTGTTCCCAAAATACTGTGCTGTGTGCTGATCTACGAAAACCACTCTTATTGCTACGGAATAGAGATGTTGTCAATGTCGAATTGTTATTTTGGAGGTGTGGGATACTGTGGCCAACAAATATGTCCTGTACTGTTGTTTTAAGATGATTAACGGTAATTGCTGACAGTATCAAGGTCCTGTGTTGGATTAAGAGAATTCGTATGTTGTGTGTAAAGATTTCGTGTTCTTTTATGATTTTAGAATGGAAAATCGGTTCACGTGATGGGAATTTTCAATGTTTTCTTGATCAGATATTGACTGAAAATAGAAAGCTGTGAATCGTGTGTCGATTCATTGGGAAATTCAGAAAGCAAATGCTAATATTTGGGCACAACATTTTTTAAATGGTTCTCCTTAATTCGCAAGATGAAGTAGGTGATTTAGGACATGACTACTAAGGTAAGCACTGGCTAAATAATACAGTTTACCAATATCACATCCTAAGTACTTATAGGCAACCGTTACTCATACTACTCTACTCAGAATTGCTACACATAACAATCGGTGTACAACTTTGAAAATGGTTGTTTTCAACAAATGCTACCTATTTTTTTTTAAACTGACATGGATGCTTAGTAATTACCTTTATTTAAACACTAATGATAGTATTCTAACCCTACTTTAGACTAACAGGGAGTAAGTTACATCATATTATTGACATAGAACACAAGAGGATGTTGCCGTCCATTTCCAATGCATGTTTGATAGTTCTAAATAATCTCAGCCACCGTACAATTTAACAAGAGGGCATGTAAACACACAGTCAGTAACATTGTTATTGTTACAATTTTGAATTAAACAAAATTTAAACAAAAAAAAAAAAATTAAAAAAAATCAAAATTAATTAAACAAATTTTGATTATAGTTGTTAGAATATAAATCAAGGGTTAAACCAACAGATGAGTTAAGTTGATGCAACTCAGGTGAACTAAACTGACACACTTTCTAATAGTTGTAAATCTTGGCTATGAATACTGCTAAGCAGGTTGGGTTAGGCCTGTGTTTCTTCCTGTTCCTATGTATTGTTTTCACTCTCGCGCCCGGCATTGGTTGAGGCCATGCTGCGGGGCGAGACGGAGTGGGAAACGCTCGCCTCCTTCTGCGAAGCAGTCATGCTAGCGAAGGAGGAGGCGCGCCGTGTGAGGGAGAGGACAGCGTCCTTCGTTCACTCCAGTCGCATTGGTAGACGCCCACGGCGATGGACGTCGCTGGACAATCTCCGGTCACCGTAGGCGCGGGCATGCGGGCGACGAGTAATGTGCGACTCGCTGTCCGACCATGGAGCATGCTCGGTTATTGAAGGACACCGAGGATTTAAGTCACTACGAGGATGACAGTCCCTCCTGCTCTGCCCTGTGTGGTAGGACTCATTTGAAGATTTTATCACGCAAAAAAAATCTATTCAAGGAATTTCTCTTATGCCATGGGTGCGTTTATAAACATTTAAATTCACATTCACGAATATGGTCATCATCTGCCTAGCCTTTTCCCAACTACATTGGGGTCGACTTCCAGTCAAACCAGATGCAGCTGGATATCAGTATTTTACATGGAGCGACTGCCTGTCAGACTTCCACAACCCAGTAACTGGGTAAAACGATACTCCATGGTACGACTGGTTGTCAGATTTTAGAGCTTCTGACTAACAGTAACGACTGTCAAAGATCTACAAATGACAGCCGGGACCAACGGCTACGTGCTTTCTGAGACACGGAGGAAACTCGCTATGGCAGATGGTCACCCATCCACAGACCAACCTCGGCAAGCGCGGCCTAACCCGGAAGATCAGCCCGTGTGGCTGTATTTATTTAGCCACGAGCTTCTCTTTATTTAGCCACGAGCTCCTCCGACTTCCTTGATGGTCTAGAACCAAAAATCGAAGACATGTGCGCCATGAGATAGATCTCTTAGCGCATATATCTTCCAATTTTGGTACCGCACTGGGACCGCGTGGTGGAATATGGCCCACTGCCTCACACAGAGAGGAGGCCTGTGTTCCCAGTAGTGGGAACATTATAGGTTCATGATGTCGATTTGGATCGATGATACGAATAGTCATACGAATATAATTTTTCTGTGTGAGAATTAACCCACGACACATTTAATACATTTTTTTTACGTGACAATTTCATCAAATAAATCCTCCCACACAGGATAGAGCGGGAGGGACTGTCAGACTCGTACTGACTAAAATCCACGGTGTCCTTCAATAGCCTTTTACGTTCCGGGGTCACGGTAATTCGTACTGTCCCGCGACCACACATGATACACTAGTCGATCTTTCAGCCAATTTCAAACGTAATAGTAAGGGGAAACGCTTTCTTTTTAAATCTTTTTATTATCCACCGACAGGGTTATATTATTATCTAGTAGATGCTTGATTTATCCAAATCTAATAAGGAAATTGTCTCCTCCGCCAATTTTCCTAAAACCCTAGGTGTAGGGTGTGATATACGTGCCGGGGTCCGTCGCCATACATAAATAATGATCTTGTCCATCTGATGGTAATCGCGACCTCCGGAGATTTAACACTTTTTGTTGCGACTGTCCGGTGAAGTACAGGATGTTGTATTTTTAGAATGTCCTGTTTTCTTGTGTGTGGTACAAACTAAATACTCTATTATATATCTATTTGAATTACATAAGCTCGCAGTCTTTTACCATTGTGGAGGGGTGATACATAACAACTGCTGAACGTCACCTTCTAACTTACAGATCTACATGATATATTCTCTTTTGCCTCATCCGTCAAATCATGACATAACCTTAATAACGATTTTTTAGATAAATTGTTGTTTCACGACAGCATTGGAGTCGCGATTGTAATTTGTTTAGTTGGTATACAATTTCAATCACAGCTTAACATAGTTTTAGATTAATATAATACTCGTACATTGAAAATAACATATCATTAAACATATTTTGTAATGATTTTTATTATCAAAATGGTTGTCTTGCAATAGGCTAACAGGAACCAGAAGTTGTATCTCGGTTTGCAAATATCAAACACAATGAGTCAAGCTATTGAAACAGTAGGTGTGTCAGCAAGGTTCTAAGCTGCATGAAGTAGGAACGTGCTGGGCTAAAGTTCACTAGTAAATAAGTAATGACAGCCATTATCTCATAGGAATATGTGAGTATTTATTGGATAACATACCGATGACAAGTTTATTATTTTTAAAGACAACTGACATCAAACGGAATCTCTATTGAAAAAAAAAAATTTAATCATTATTTTCGCAGGAAATAATCAATCCGAAATGGTCTTCACCATTTCGGATGGATTATTTCCCGCCCAGCGAATTAAAACATAACTAAGGAAATAATTATTAAAAAATTCGTTACAATTAAAAAAAAATCTTGCAATCATCTATCTCATAAGCTATGTAAAAATTCAGGAACAACAATAAACTACATGTGAATTTAAAATGTACAGCATTTAACGTCACAATAATATCCGTATCTATTCTATCAACTTTCCATCCATCCATCTTCCTTACACTCTAAAAATAAAAATTCACGACCATTCACATATTCATACAGCTGTCAAAAACTGACAGCTCACTTTAACGTCACCCTGTAGACATTGCAGGGTTGCCGCAATGTATCGCGATAATATGGGTATATTTCAAAGACACCTATTTTATTCAGTAGCTCGGATATGTGTTCGACATTGATTTATTTATTGTTATCTGCCTCACCCCTTAGTGATAGGGTTTGAAGACAGATACTTTTGCAAGTATTTTCTCGTAGGGTTGGTTTTGAAATGCAGGAAATATTGAGTACTTACGCATAAAGTATCAATTGATGTGACGCAATAGTTTTTGGGATTACGACTTACGATCTACGATTTGTATACTGTTCTCAAAATAGTAAAGGAAAATATCGTGAGGAACCGGCGTTCCCTACAACCAATAAAATATTCGAAGACATCTGAGATCTACCAAACCATTGGGCCCGCGTGGTATCTACCAAATCATTGGGCCCGCTTTGGATGAACCTGTTAGGCCCTTTGCCTGTCGTAGAGACCTGCCTGTGTCCGATCAGGGCCTTAAATAAATAAAGACAACTTTTACTGCTATTCTGTAATAATTATACTAAATAATTAATGAATATTATTTCCTAAACTCTAATTACAATTCAACAACAAAAAAAAACTTAACACACAAACTACTTATTAGCCAACATAAAAATTTATTACGAATTCACGTCAAAACATAATAAATAACAACAAATAGATATAAATCTGTAAAAAGAATGTATTGAGGAAGCTATGACGTCCAGAGACGGAAGTCAGTAATAAAAATGTTAGCGAATCGATCATTTTAATGGAAACGTGAGGTTTATCACGAGATTCTGACGATTATGTATTATATGGATACTAGTAAATTGTGCGATAGTCACTAATTGCATGAAGATTTGTCCTCCAACTGCATTCGTGATGGTTTGCATTTTTTTTTTCTTATAGTGATTTGTCTGGTCGTGTTACTCACGAATTACCGTGACCCCGGAACGTAAAGGGCTATTGAAGGACACCGTGGATTTTAGTCAGTACGAGTCTCAGGACTCATTTGATGATTTTCCCACGATAAAAAAAATATGGTGATTTGTCTGTCAATCGCTTATGTTTATATCATCTTTAAAAGATCTGCGGGTTGTACTGACAAAAAACTCAAATTAAGGCAATTATTTTTACGATTAATTAAGTAACTAGTTTTGTGGATATGTTATAATGGAATCATCGTCACTTCGTTAGCAACTGCTCATCAATTGTCAAATTCGTTGTAATATCTAAATCGAAAGTCGCTTTCTCAAGTAGAGTTACAATAACAGTCCTTCAAAGCTCCTGTTCTTTATTACATTCCCGTGTATTAAATTCCCGTGGGATAGTTTTAGAATTACGGGCAAAACCGCTGGTAACAGTTAGTTCTACAATAAACTTAAGTTCCATTGGTTAGTCAACATTTTCGTTCCCGGACATAAATTGCGCAAGAATCTTAACACCTGTTCCTAGATCAGCCCGATTACATCAACTTCAAAAGATTTATTACTATTAAAGCCTTTATAATTGATTCCATTCTTGTTAACAATACTAGTTCGCGCATATCATTTCGTGCCATTCATTGAGTGAGATCACTTGTCTTTATCACTAACTTTTTGCTGTGCTGGAATATCAGTATGTGTATTTAAAAAGATTAGATTATATGCAGCTTACAATTATGGAAATATGCACCACAAATGCTCGAAATATGCAACGAAAACGAAAAAAAGAGATGTTTTTTTAATTATTTTTTTACTCGAAAACTTACTTCATCCCAAATTATTAATTGTACATGCGCCAGCAGGTCAACCTACCGGAATCTGTCAAATTTTATCGTTTTAATAATAATCTTCCACTGTTGTGATAAAGTTGAAAATCCATTAAATAAATTTGAAAGATTGAGGCAGGTTGATGTGTTGGCGCGTGTACGATTGAGCTGTCAATAAAATGCTGGCGCTGATAGTTTTAAATTTTTCTACATCTACTGAGTTCTTTGGACATTGTATTTGAATAATTTTTTGGGCATATTTCATAATTTTTAAAGGATAACTTTTACTTGAAAAATGCACGACATCCCAATTTTAGCTTTATTTTAGTTTTAAATGAGCACTGCGTCCAAAAACAGCCACAATATGCAATGATAAATGCAAATATGCATTTGTATATAATCCGGTCCCTATTTATTTATATGTAATGATTGTATGGGAACTCAGTTAGTCAGTACTTCGTGATTTAGTCATGAATTGATGACGTATGCGCGTCCCGATCGTTGGATAATTGCGCAGGAGTCGTGAACTCTTCGAGTGTTACTTTTGCGTAAATGGCTGTGTTGTGACTAATCGGGGTCTTGTTTCCATGGCTGTACGTTTACTTTGGGGACGATTTCTGTAAGGCTAAAGTCACTACTCAATTTATCTTTATTTCTTGCCAAGTCAATAGCATCGATTTACAGATTTGACTGTAAAATGGTTAGTGGTTCAACATTGTCGTCTGATCAAGGGCCGTCATGTTTTGCGCACGCCTCAAGGAGGGATGGGCCCAAACGGCTGTCGGTGTCGCGTGACTGTCTTGACTGTCTTCTAAAGGGCATCGCGGCCCCAAAATGCAAAGGGCATGTGCAGGAAAAGGGTTACTTTTATTCAGTAGGAGTCTGATAGTAGGGCATACAAACATTTATTTGTTACATACATCAGACAATCTATACTTTTATTATAAAGCTGAAGAGTTTCTTTGTTTGGTTGGTTAAGCGCGCTTATTTCAGGAACTACAGGTCTGAATTGAAAAAATCTTTTTGTTCTGGATAGCCTATTCATCGAGGAAGGCTATAGGCACATAACATCACGCTACGACCAATAGGAGCCGAGCAGGGTGAAACTGCGGGGAACAGCTAGTGTTTGATAATGATTTTTTTTTTGATAAGTAAGTAACGTGTCTTACAACAATGGACGCACGCCCCATCTCAGCGCACGTCCTTTACTCCAAACGAGGACATTCGCACGTCTCACAGCATTATACACAGTATTGCTATTAGCATAGCGAATGCATTATTACATGTCATGTGCAACTCTAACTCTTTGATAAATATCTCTAAACATTTGATAGCAATAGCGATTTGTTTTGTACTAATTGCTGGGTGATTCGTAATTCGTGCTTGTTTATAAATTGTGGTTAGTACTTTTGGTTTTAGATGTAGATAATGTTGCTGTTATTTGAGCACGATTGGCATTAATCTGTGGGATGTTTAGTACTTGTTCACGTCAGGATTTCTGGGGAATCTGTCTTGTCCATCGGGCTGCCTGGTCTTGTCTATCTTCTGTAAGGGCACGGAATGGATTGTAAGTCAACAGATGTTCTAGTAAAGAATGAATGCTGTCGTCTGACTCACTACCTATGTTTCTCACGCTAGGGCTTCGTAATATTAGGTACTGTGAAGGTGTTAGACTTGATAACAGGAACTCTAGGTCTAGCTTAAGGGTTTCGTTCTACAATGAATGTAGAACGAAACCCTTAGGCTTCGGATGAATGAGTTACATCGGTTATTAATAATGTATGTCGGTCGCAATCTTGTTCCCGATCTTTGTCTGTAACTAATCAACGACCGATTTTCCCAATACGAATCAAAACCTCGGATTTGGATTGAGATACAATATTAATTTCAGGCGTTAGTGAGTAGACTCTTTGAATGTAAGTAATCGTCGTTGACCTACGTAATTTTTACGTTTTCGATATTAAAATAATTAATTCCAATATTATAATTTAGGCCTGAGTATTCAACAGTCACATCTTCGTATACTAATGAGATAAGCATATTTTTTCATGTAAAGAGTATACCTACCCACGTACCGTGTTATATACTTACAATAATTGATGACTCCGTCTGTCTGCGTTGATTAACACTAGACGAATCACACCATCGCACCCTTTGACCCAATGCTTGACAAATGGCTTTCAAATTGTATTATAATTTCAATACAAGCCTCCATCCAAGCTAAAAGGAACTTTAGTCAATGGAGATAGGGTAGAATTCTCGTCAATAAGCGTTAATTTGAAGTGTTTTTATTTTAATTTGTAAAGTTTTTTGGTTGATAGAATCTGGTTTGTT
The DNA here is from genome assembly GCA_943136025.2 of Agrotis puta. Taxonomy (NCBI): domain Eukaryota; kingdom Metazoa; phylum Arthropoda; class Insecta; order Lepidoptera; family Noctuidae; genus Agrotis; species Agrotis puta. The sequence continues at coordinate 12,333,283 of OW964182.2, read as the reverse complement.
AACTCTTTTGATTATGTTCGATTATAGTATTGTTATTGTTGTATAAATAACTAACAAGAAGTTTTCTTAACTAGTTAGAATTGGAAAAACATTATAATCATAGAAGTTATATTTATCGAAGAAATCAGGGGCGTAAAACACGTTCATATCGCTTGTTATCTTTGCAGTTGTTTTTTTTGGCGTGATTAAATCATCAAATGAGTCCTCCCACCCAAGGCAGGGACATGCCAAAGGCGCGGCTTGTGGAAGGTGAGTAGTGGGTAGCTCACAGTCCGATCAAGGATCAAGCCCGAGTCGACGGCGCGTCGTGTTCCACGCACGTTTCAAGCAAACTGACGGGCAGGACCACCTTTTAGTCACTCAACTCTGACAGTCCCTTTCGCTCCACCCAGGACGGAGGACTCATTCATTTCCTTCATTCCTTTTATTATCTCTGGTAAAATAACATTATATCTTGCGAAAAAGAAATTACTTCTATGATCAATAGACGTATCACGGTTTTCTTTGAGACATCAAAACTAGAGACCTAATACTAAAAGTACAACAGCTGCTCCAAGAAAAAAAAATGCTTTAATAACCCAACGACTTCCTTCCACAATGTACCAATCAAATCCCGACAAATCACAAAAGATAAAAATCCAATCTATATAAGAAGACAATTCTCACTTAAGGTCCCGTGTTAAAAAAACCTAGTCATCCAAAGCGGGACGATAAACCGACTTTTGTATCATCTATCAATCGTACATGGAAGAACCAGCAGGGGAGATACTATTAAATTCGTCAATTCCCACCATCGAACACGGTGAACACGCTAAAACACCGTGTAACATTCTCTATACAAAAAACCAAAGGTACGATCGACACGGTGTTTTCAGATGGAACAGTGTCTATCAACAAATAAAAAGAGACACCCACGACATCTTAAATAGAAAAAACAATTACATTCATGACATCTCACGGCGGTTTTTTTGGTCGCCATCTTGATCTGGTGTTTCGACATTGAATGACAGTATTAATTTCATTTTGTATTACCGCATGCAGAGTGCCTCATAGACTGTCTTGTCTTTGGTGCGTAGGATTCTTGTAAATACAAATAGGTATAGGAAGACGACAGAATAATAATTACGAACTTTCAAATCAGAGGGCCGTCTGTGGCAATTGCTTTCATTGCTTTTTAGTCAATAGTTGTTTTATTTTTACATGATCTATTCATCAAATGAGCCCTCTCAGAGTGGGACTAAAATCCAGGGTTTTCTTTTAATAGTCCTTTAGGTTCCAGGGTCACGGTTATATCTGTTATTATCCATTTAGACAGTCAACGTTTGCGACCATGTCAATAGAAGTTTACATTTTCTTTCCGATATCTTGTATTTACAAGTGCAATTCAAATGCTTTCCATTTGGAAAGCATTTGAATTTTTTCTTTATTTGTTACTGTTGATTAGCATATTACTATCTCTTTAATTAGAATTTAGAATAGCCTTCAGAATTTAAAAGTAGAAAAACTGTTTTTTCTGTTATTTTTTTGTATTTTTGTAGGAGAAGCATATGCAGTGTTATGAAATTGTAATCCCTATGCTCCTCCTAAGAATAATTCAGCCAAGAAAAAAAGGAAAGCAGCAACTTTACGGCCACTGTATGCAATATTCCTAATGATTCAATTCTTGCATTTTCAGAATCGTCATTGGCAATTCTTCTTTTATTCATTCACGAACTGAATCATTAAGAGTATTGCTAAGTAATACTCTTAATGATTCAGTTGAAACTCTTAATATTGCTGGAATACGAGGCCCTATAAAAGACTGGTTCAGGCAATATTTGAACAATAGGTTTCTTAAAGTCAGGGTTAAAGGAGCAGACAGTGAACTCTGTAAAGTTAACTATGGGGTGCCGACCGGGTCAGTTTATGGCCCGTCTGGGTATATTATGCACGTCAATAGCATGGTCAATATTATTCAAAATTGTAAAACCTACATGTATGCAGACGACACGTGCTTGGCATACAGTGGCCGGGACTGTGAACTGATTCAGTCGGCAATGCAAGAGGATCTCGATAATATAGTTAAATGGGCACACGACAATGGCATTCTTATTAATTTAAATAAAACTAAATGTATGTTAATATCGTCTCCGTATAACCGTTTAAGTAAAAATTTGAATATCTCGGTAAAGGGCCACTCGTACGAATGCCTTCATAATAATAAACTTAATTGTCAGTGTGAGTGTGTTGAGCGCGTAGCGAAGTATAAGTACCTAGGACTGACAATTGATGAACGGTTTTCGTGGGATGCACACGTAGACAGTGTGTGTAGTAGACTGCGGTCAGTCCTAGGGAAACTGAATAACTTAAAATATGTAGTTAGTAAGCGAATCCTGTACATATTGTATCACGCACTTGCAGATGCAACAATAAACTACGGGTTGGCTTCTTATGGACTGACGTTTCCCGTACATTTAAATAAAATTAAAAAACTGCAAATTCGATTATTAAAACTACTATCAAGCAAAGCACTTAAAGAAAGAATTAACAAGGAGTACGATAAATTATTTAAAATTCATCAAATATTACCAGTACAAACAAAAGTTAAGTTATCTATAATTTTAGGTCATCATAAGAAAACTGAATACAAAATACTAAGAGTGTATAATAGGCCAACCCGTAAAGCAACACCTAGGAATAAATATGTAGTCCCTAAATATAAAAACTACTTTGGTCAAAGAACTCAGCAATGGCTAATACCAACAATTTTAAACGAATTACCACCGCAAATTTCAATTGAAGCATCTAAAAGTGCCCTAAAAAATGTCCTTCGCAAACATTATTTGGGATTGTGTCCGTAGCATAGTCTTTTAAATGTTCGTAATTGGGTGTAGGTGTGAGTCAGCCAGACGAGTATGCGCGCGCGCCGTGTTGTTGTTCTGAGTGCTCGCGCTACGGGCGTCCGTCGTGGAGTCTCAGCTCGCGTTGCCTCCCAGAGCGGTGGGGCGCGGCGCGGCGGTCAGGTCGAATGCACTGTTCACACTTCACTACATAACCTGCAGCGTCGCGCATACTGGCCTGGTTGGCAGGACGCTGAGCCTTGAGAGTATAAGTGTGTTTGTGTTTAATGTAAATGTAAGTTTCATCTTTGCGTCGATGTACAATAAAATTACACAATAAGTACCTACTTACATAAGACAAATTGTATCCACGAGAACTCTGCCGACAAACTGTACTGCAGTTTGGCAGAATATAAATGTTAATTTTTATGTCTGTTTACCCGAATAAATAAATTAAAAAAAAAAAAAAAAAAAAAAGTGGAAATTTTAGACCCGCAGGAGATGCTTCTCCAAACTGGTGCAAACTAAGATGGCGAAAATTATACAGCCTTTAGGAAAATATAGGTATATCATATATCATCAGCCTACTGCCGTCCACTACTGAACGTAAGCCTCCCCCAAAGAGCGCCAACCATCCCGGTACTGGGCAGCCCGCATCCATCCAATGCCAGCCATATTCTTCAAATCATCGACCCATATTGCAGCAGGGCGTTCTGCACGACGTTTGCCCATGTACTATACGTTTGCCTAAGCACATATGCTAGAGTGGAGACCGTCGGGCATGCGGGCAGCGAGTAATGGGCAACTCGCTGTCCGACCATGGACAATGCCCGGGTCGACGGCGCGTTGTATTCCACGCGCGCCTCAAAGAGTGTCAGCAAAGTGACGGGGACCCCCTCCAGAGGGCCAAAGCCTGCCGGGGTCGCGGGACTGAACGAATTACCGTGACCCCGGAACGTAAAGGGCTATTGAAGGACACCGTGGATTTTAGTCAGTACGAGTCTGACAGTCCCTCCCGCTCTGCCCTGGGTGGGAGTACTAATTTGATGATTTTACCACGATAATAAAAAAAGAGTGGAGACCGCGACTGGGCAAACGTAGTGTAGGACGTTCTAGGAAAATTCACGTTCCAAATTACCAATTACTACATAGTCACTGTCGCTGGGAACCCATCAGTTCAACACTGGCCATAATTTCAAGTCACCTCATCAATTGTCTCCACACCATTAACAGCGAGTCTTAACAATCAGAGTGCGATAGAGTCACGTAACGAATTCGTATTGGTGCTTCTTTCTAATGAACTATTTAATGTCAAACCTCTCGATAGTAAGCTCAAGGCAAGAGCGGTAGCGATTCGAGAAACAAGAACGGAACTGAGTGGATGAGGGACTCAAAATCAAAATCAAAATTCATTTATTCAAATGAGGCTGATTTATCAGCACTTTTTGAAGGTCAATTTTTACATAAGATAGTCCCCCAAAGCGCCCCCCCTTCGACACTTCCTAGCGCTTAGGCTGGGAAGAAGAAGTGGTGGAACCAACTCCCCAGCAACACATCTGTCTGTACGGTTAGAGGACTAATTTATTTATCTACTAGCTGTACCGCCCCGCTGCTCGGCTACTATTAGTCGTAGCGTGATATTATATCGCCTATAGACTTCCTCAATAAATCGACTATATAACACAAAGATAATCATTCAATTCGATTCAGTAGTTCCTGAGATTAGCTTGTTTAACCAAACAAACAAACTTCAGCTTTACAATATTAAGTATAGATCTATCTAGTATTTTGTCATAATTATTGGTTTTACTGTTCTGACTGTAAAATTTTGTACACTGTGTAAGAATACTTATTTCTTAGAGATAGCTAGTACATACATTATTTTCATTGAATTGGTTTATATAGCGCTTCAAACATAAGCAGCAATTGTGAGGAGAACACCCACGTCTTTTAAGATTAATTTAATGCGGACTAGTAGAACAAAAATTGTAGAAAGAAATTAACATTAAATGGTTGAATTAATGTTAATTTCTTTCTAAATATTTGTGAGAAAAAACCTATTTTGCGGAAAAATAAATCTCTCTCAACACTCGCACCAAACACGTTTGTCGTCGACCGGCGCCTGCGCCACCGTGTCACAACAAAATAAAGCCTGTCCCGACCCAGTTCCCACAGTAGCCGATGCTTAGACCTGTCACCAAAGATTGATAAACAGAAGTCCAATATTGAAGTTATCTTGGTTGGCTATTCCGATCAACCAGATTTAATTTCAAATAATTCTGTTACTTTTTTTTTTGTGTGGTAAAATCATCAAATGAGTCCTTCCACTCAGGGCAGGGCGCGAGGGACTGTCAGACTCGTACTGACTAAAATCCACGGTGTCCTTCACTAGCCCTTTACGTACCGGGGTCTTTTCGTATTCGTAAGTCCCGCGACCCCGGCAGGCTAATAATTCTGTTACTGCAATATTCAAACATTTATTTTTATTTTTAAAAGATTGACTACGAACAGTGGTCGTCAAAATCCATTCCGATTATTTTTTAAATTTTTTATTACAAAATCTGGAAAACTATCAAACCTGTTTAAAAAAAAAATGTGTACCTAAATTGTCCCCTATTTTCATTTAGTTCTCTCAATTACATCTTAGTCATTCCTTTGTCCTTATCCCAATTCATTTTGAGATGTCGTCGCAGGCGCAGCATGTCTTCTTTTCCTGTAATTCTGAATTACTGGCCATTTCAGCAGTCACCTCCTTTCTAGTCATTTCATTCTTCCTCCAAACCTATATTAATTTTTAGAGGGCCAAAGCCTGTCGGGGTCGTGGGACTTATGATTTACCGTGACCCCGGTGCGTAAAGGGCTATTGAAGGACACCGTAGATTTTAGTCAGTACGAGTCTGACAGTCCCTCCCGCTCTACCCTGGATGGGAGGACTCATTTTAAAAAAAACCTATGTTAATTTAAAGTAAATACCAAAAAGATTGCATCTTGAATCGCTGCAGTCAAAATGCTCATAAGCTGTCAACAAACTAAAATGGGATTTCTGCATTCATCTCCAATGTGTATGTGTCGTCCGAAATAAAATTGTAAACTGGTTAAGTTTTTTCTCAACATGCTATCGAAATAACTCATGTTTTAAATAAGTTATCGAAAAACGTGTTCGTATTAATTCTTGGCTCTTAAAACTGTTTTTCGTAATGAAGATTGATTTTGGGAAGTTCTGGCCTATGACTATTAGATTCGAAATTTTGGATTTTGATGTGAACTTGTGTTTTGGCGTCTAAAGAAATTTAAATGATGAATATCACTTCGAGAATGTATTTTCTTTATTTGCATAATATTGTTCACATGTTTTTAAGTATTGCCCCTTGACTTCTTCGGAGATTAATTGAAACACACGATGAACAGCGAAAAGTAGTATTGGCTTTTGATTCTCATTTCAAGATGTATTAAAACATAAGGTTTTAAGTCCACTAAGAGTCTGATAGTCCCAGACCTTAGGTGGTAGTTCCAGGGCGGGAGGACTCATCTGATAATTTTGCGTACCCAAAAAACAAAGCATTGCGTATTTATAGTACGTATTTTTCGTTAATGTACATTAACGAAAAGGCTGTGTGAGAGTGTACTTCGTGCTTTATAGAAACTAACATTTAGTGTCGAAATACCTTTTGAGGCTTTGTTGTAGTAGTCGCCTTAATATATTCTTGTTTCAGGTTTCTACATAAATCTCCTTTGCAAAAAAGGCGTGTAATAATCTGTCTTCTTTGGCACTTCAATGAAAGTTCTCCCAAAACCTGTTCTGAGTTAAAAACTAGAAATATTCCATGACACAAGATAAGTCATGTGATGGTACTTTCAAATTGTCTCCGCCACGGCTTTATTAGCAATTGTTGTAAAACTTGTCTTGCCAACAATTAGCAGATATTAGGCATAAAATGTTTTACACGCAAAAAAGGCGTTGACTCCATGTGAATGAATGGGACTGTATGGCTCAGAGTAGTTAAGTTGTAAAGTTGGTGAGTTGACGAAAACCACAGACTTCACGATTCCAAGTAGTTTAATGTAAAGTACAAAGTTATATTGGATGCTTATCCGTGGTCGTATCGCTAAGGTAGCTAATGGTCAACTAACGTTTAGTATGATAAAGTATATATTATGAATTAACGAAAGTAGGTCGCGGCGTCAGCAACTTACTAGCCTGTACGTAAACCGTACATGCTCCCGAGGGAAAATTGGGATGAGCATCCATTACAAACAATAGTAAATGTGTAAAAGTAAATATAAAAGTAAGTAAGTAAATATAAAGAAGTAAAAGTAAATAATTTCATTCGTCAAAGTGAAATACTTTCTTCGGCTGCCTCGCTTCGCTGTAAACGGGTTCCGCTGCTGTTGAGTGTATTTCTTGTAGCTCGATGTCCCCTCCAATGTTATCCCTTCCTTTAGGTGTCACTCCTGCTTTGGTCGAGAGTGTTTTGATGCCATTCATTGTTTTGCACCATCGTTTGATGATAATGTAGAGGGCAAGCATAGCGATTCCTCCTACCAACAAAGAAGTAACCGAGTAGAGATAGATGTCGTGACTTGACAAGTCAGATGCCTTCAGTAGTGTTTCTCGGTTTTTCTGGAATTCCAACTGTTGGTCTAATTTTCTTATTTCTACTGCAGTTGGCGCTTCTTGTTTCGTAATATTTAATTTCGCATGCTTCCAGCCGAGGTCAAAGATGTTGTTAATTGTCGTATTTATAGTCGGTATTTCTACCTCTGGTTCCACGTTGATACTACTTCCTAGCTGATTATGTGTATATATTGTGGCGTCGTTTTTCTGTAATAAGCACCTTGATTTCAAGGAAATCACTCCAGTCCCGTCAATGACCGCTGGCGTAACTTGATCGCGACATATGACGCGCATCAGCTGTTTCCTACACAATGTGAATAGCCACATGTTCGATTTGTGTAGTTTCGTCCAGGTTTCTTTGCATGTTACGTCATTGACGACGCATGATAAAGACTCTTGTTGGTTGAAGACTTGGGCCTCGCATGGTGCATCTTTATCGTGCATGTTGTAGACAGGATTACGTGCCATGCAAATGAACTCGTCTTCTCCGTAAGACGTACATTGGCGCATGTCTTGGTCTTCCATTGTTATGTAGGAGTTCTTCACTAAGTTGATTGCTATGAAGCTTGAGGTTGGTTGTATGAGTTTTAAACGTCCTTGTGTAAGGAACGGTATTGGTATGACTCGATATATCTTGTAGTCTTCGTCGCTCAGCAAAGGGATGTGTATTTCGAATAACAAATAGTTGTTTGTAATTCGAGCCTTCACATGGATAAGGTCGTAGATATTTCTCAAATCCCTTTGAATATCCTTCACAGGTAATGATAATCCTTGTGGCGATCTCCCGGATATTATGTTTAGCTGTTCGATCAGTTGGTTAGCCGGAAATAGATGTGTGTCTAAATGTCCTCTGTAAATGTTGGCGAGAGCATTTATCAGCATTTCTAATATGCGATTTAAATCACTTAAAATCAGAGTTGACGTCACGGCTGCAGAATTTATATCATTCATCGTGAATAGCATTTGTGCCTTGTTCACTATTTTACTGATGTCGTTGCAAGTTTGGTTCATGTAGACGCGCAATGTTTCGAATTGTTCATTCATAAAGGCAGTGTTTCGTTTTATAATGTTGTTTTCAGCCTCTACGATCAAAGTTTGGTTTTTCATAAGTTGCAGTAAGTAGTCATCATTCGATTGTAGATTCTGAATGTCTCTTTCGTACTTGTCGGCAAAATCTGCGTCGAGCACTCCGAAAAGAGTTCTTGCTAATTTTCCAACTCCATCAAAGTAACCTCGTTTTGGTCTTGAGTGTTGAGTGAGCAGCATAGAGTTGTAGTCGGATAGGTGATGCAGTTCATGACGTAGGTGGCCGACAATTGTTTCGCACGGCTTGTATTCGTCTGATATTCTTTGACACATTGTATCTATTTGGTTCACATAATCATTTATTCGATCAGTTGCTTGCCAGTATGACGTTAAGTTATAGTAAACCAATAGCGTCCATTCGTCGTGTATGAGTTGAATTTTTCCAGCTTCATCAAAGTAAACGGGATGATCGCTCGGTATAGGTGTAACCTTCAAGTTATTTGTCGTTGTCGCTGATTGTGCAAATCCCGTTATTGCTAGAATACACAGAAGAACCAGTGATAGCCAATTTTTCTTGCCTTTTGTTGTGCCTCCCCGTTTTATAGTTTCCGGAGTAGGCGTTTTTTTCTGTTCTTCGTTTTCTCTTGATTCTTCGAGTTTCATAGGTAACGGTGAAAGCTTCGTAATTGGTCGTTTAAGTGTCCCTTTCCTAGTTTTTAAGGTAACAACTCGTACTCGACCATCGGCACCTGGATGCAGTTCCTGGACTCTGCCTACAGCCCAGCGGCCAGGAGGTAAGTGTTCATCCTTTACTAATACGAGACTTCCTTGTTTCAGGTTATCTTTTGGGTGCTGCCATTTGCTTCGGATTTGCAGTTGATGTAGATATTCGTTCGACCAGCGCTTCCAGATGTGCACGTTCATTTGTTCGACAAGCCTCCACCTGTTTCTAAGATCGTGCTCAGCAAAATCTTTTTCTTCTTGCGGTAGTGACAGTAGAGGGCCGCCAATGAGGAAGTGACCGGGAGTTAGATATTCCAGGTCTTCAACATCCTCTGTTAACGGGCACAGTGGACGAGAGTTAAGGCAGGCTTCAATTTGGCTAAGTAAAGTGGTGAATTGTTCGAACGTAAGCTTCTGTTCTCCCAGTACTCGATGTAGGTGATATTTCATGGCTTTGACGGCAGCCTCCCACAGACCTCCAGCTGTTGGCCAAAGTGGTGCATTGAAATGCCACTCAATTTGCAAGTGACTCATTTCATCGAAGAATTCAGAAGTCTTGAACGTTTTGTGTTGTTCAAAGTCCTGTTGAAGTAGCTTCGCTGCGCCGACAAAATTCGTTCCGTTGTCGGAGAATACGTGTTGGGGTGTACCCCTGCGGGCGCACATCCTTTTGAATGCAGCGAGGAATGTTTGCGTAGTCAGATCCGACACCAATTTCAAATGCACAGCTTTAGTCACCATGCATATAAAAATTGCTATGTAAGCCTTGCAAGTTTTAATTCCTCTTCCTTTGTTGATTTTCACATCAACATGTCCGGTATAGTCGACACCCGTGTTTGTGAACGGTCTTGATGGAGTTACACGCTCTTTTGGCAAGTCTGCCATCAGTTGTACGTTTCGATTTGGTTTGAAACGATGACATCGGATGCATTGTCGAAGTTCCTTCTTGACTGTTCTGCTACCCCCAATGATCCAAAATTTTTGACGTAAATGGGCCAATGTGAGCCGGGCGCCTCCATGGAGAGTGTCGCGATGAGCCTCTTGAATCATAAGCTCCGTTAATCTTCCTGTTGCCGGAAGAATAATAGGATGTTTAGCTTCGTTAGATAACGTTGAGTACCGTAACCGCCCCATCACACGCAATATTCCACTGTCGTCAAGAAATGGAGTTAACTTCAGCAAGTTGCTTTTTGTGGATATTGGTCGATTCTTCTTTAAACATTCAATTTCGTCTCCATAGTTTTCATTTTGAACATTCTTGATGACCAATTGTGTTGCTCTCATAATGTCTTGTGGGGACAAACACATAACCACCCTTTTGTCACCGCAGTCGGCTAAGTTATTATTAGTTTGGTTTAGTTCGCGTTTTTGCTCACGAATGTTGCTCAGTCGTAAAATCCAGCCGAGTACTCGTATTACGCGTTTATAATTACTGTTTTTATTCAGTAACGCATCAATTATTTCACAATGCTTGTTTGTGACTACGCAGCAGTTTCTTTCTTGCAACCCAGTGTTTGTTATGTAGGTCAGGTCTTGCTGGATATTTTGCATGTTTGTTTTTAACCAATCAGGTCCATTCCACCAAATTTTAAAATCCAGGAGTTGACGCGGTGTGAGCCCTCGACTTGCGCAGTCAGCAGGATTTTCTTCCGACTTGACATAGCTCCAGCAGTTTGCAGAGATAATACTGTTTATTTGTTTCACTCTGTTAGCTACGTATTTCTCCCATCGAGTTATGTCACCCTGCAACCAGGCTAAAACCACCTTTGAGTCGCTCCAGCATCGTATAAATAGGTTTTTATTGCAGAGAGTGTTCTGAACCTTTTCCAGCAGTTTGGCTAGTAACACAGCCCCGCAAAGTTCCATCCTCGGAACAGTTATTTTATTGTTGATTGGTGCAACTTTTGTTTTTGCCGTAATTAGTGTAATCTTGTATTCACCGGCTTGATTTTTCACTCGGCTGTAAATGACGCACGCGTAAGCTTTTTCGCTTGCGTCGCAAAACCCGTGTATCTCTAGGTTGCTTTGTTGACATTGTAACCATCGTGGTATGGCAAGTTGGTTTAGCAATGGAATATCTCTTCTCATTGTTTCCCATTCCGTAGCGAGATCGTTGGGTAAAAGTTCATCCCAGTTGATTTTGCTTATCCAGATTTTTTGGAACAGCAGTTTAGTTTTTATTGTTAATGGCGATAATAATCCAAGTGGGTCATATAACTTGCTTATTTCGCTTAGTAGTACGCGTTTAGTTAGTTTTTCCTTGATTGGTAGATTCCATTGATATGTGAAGCTATCGTTATCTTGATTCCACCTCATGCCCAACATTTTTGAGTTTGTGGTTTGTTCTGGACTAAAGTCGATGTTCGTACTGCGGCTCTTTTGATCATCTCGCAAGTTTTCCAAGATAATCGGTTCGTTCGATTTCCATTTTCTTAAGTTAAATCCTCCTTTTTCCAGCAACTCAATTAGTTGTGTGACCAGTGCTTTTGATGCGTCGATAGTATCCTGCCCGTAAACCAAATCATCCATGTAAAAATAGTTTTTCACAACTTGTCCAGCTTCCGGGTAAGTATCTTTTTCATCTTCTGCGAGTTTATGTAGAGTGCGCATTGCCAGATAAGGTGCACTTTTCATTCCGTAAGTTACTGTGCCCAACTGCCAATCTTGTAGAGGTTCGTTCGGGGAAGATCTCCAGATAATAGTTTGCAGATGTTGCTGTTTTTCGTTCAGCCAGATAAACCTATACAGTTTTTCTACATCTGCCGTGAAAACGTATCTGTACGTTCTCCAATTAATTAGCAGTGTCAATATGTCCTTTTGTAAGTTCGGACCGCAGTACATTTGATCGTTGAGGCTGCTGTCTCCTTTTTTCTTGTACGACGCGTTGAACACTACTCTTAGTTTTGTTGTCGTGGACTCAGCTCTCAACACGCCATGATGAGGTAGGTAGACTTGGCCCCTCCTTTCGTCTGTGACGGGTTTCATGTGTCCCATTGCGATGTATTCGTTCATAAAACGTTTGTACTCGTAACTGAGTTCTTCGTTTTTTAGCATTTTCCTTTCCAGTTGAAGGAACTGTGCTAATGCTTGTGACCTTGTGTTTTTTAAGTTTGTTTCGAAGTTGGGCTTCATAGGCATTTGTACCACATATTGTCCGTTTCCCAATCTTGTGGTAGTTGCGTTGTAATATTCTTCACAGTGCTGTTCCTCACTAGTGGATGATGCCTTGTCTGGAATTTCCTCGCTTTCCCAGAATCTTGCCATGTTCTCGAAATCGTTAAGTGTCACGAAGCAGTTAATTGTCTTTACATTCCCGCATAGAATCCAGCCCACTTTAGTTTGTTGAGCTACTGGGTAGTTCTTATCACTTCTGATGACTCCATTTAGGATAAGTTCTGAATAGATGTCAGCGCCCAAGAGCAGATCGATCGGGCCTGACAGATTAAACTGTGGATCCGCTAGTTTTAAGTTTTGCAGATAGTCCCAGTTGCTTATTGAAAACGATGCGGTAGGTAAGTTACTTATGAGTTTATTCATAATTAATGCTTCAAAGTTAAATTTGTAGTTTGAATGTATTGACTGACATTCTAAGTTCATTGCCCCTTTGCAGTTGCCGCTAAGGGTTCCCACACCCGATACAACAGCGCTTACTTTGCGTCGCTGTAATCGGAGGCGCTGTGCCGCGTTTTCTGTTATTAGGCTTACTTGGGAGCCTTGGTCAAGTAGACCTCTCAAGTCGATGAAGTTTCCATCAATTGTCTTGACTTTCAGAAGTACAGTTGTCAACAATACTTCCTTGTCTTCGTTTGTTACGTTGTTGACCCCATAGGAAGTTGAAGGGGTTGACGATGGGTTTTCGTCCCTTGTTGTTTGTTTGCTGCTAGACAGTTCAGTTTTAGCTTCATGCATAAGTGTGTGGTGAGCCTTATGACACAATTTACATGTCTTTCGTGAGTTGCATTGTTTCTCTCCGTGGCTGAATAGACAGTTTTTACAAATATGCAATTTACGAATTGCATCATTCCGTTTGTTTGCGTTCATACCCAAGAACTGTTCGCAATTCATCAAAACGTGATTAGTTTTGCATATTGGACATGTTTTCACTGTCGTTAAAAAGGCTTTTGGCGAGTTTTGTGACTTGTTAAAGTGCGATGACCCCTGCGTTTTATTCTTGTAGTTATTATTTTGATATTCTGTTCCCTTATGAGGCTGCTTCTCCGATTTCCATGGTTTGTTTGATGACGATATTTTCTGGCTGTTCCCCTGCAGAGCTTCCAGTGCCATGAATTTTGATTCTAAAAACTCGGTGAACTCTTCCAGGTCGGGAAATTCTCTGGGATGTTTGATCTCCTTTATATATTCGTTATACGTAACGCTATCGAGTTTTTGAACCAATAGGTGAACCACCATTGGATCCCAATTGGTGGTATCTAGGCCGATGTTTTTGAGCCCGTTTAAGCACTCCGTCATGACGTCATGAAGCTTCCGTATGGTTGCAGCGGTTGGTTGCTGGATACTAGGTTGATTCAGGAGCGTGTTCATGTATGATGTGAATAACAGCCGTTTGTTATCGTAGCGGTGGGTCAGCATGTCCCAGCAAGATGCGTAGTTCTCAGCACTAATGCCAAGATGTTGAACCAGTTTTTCCGCGTCACCCTTCAGTTTTGTTTTCAAATGTTGCATTTTTTGAGCCTTCGAAAGTGTCGGATTGTTGTGTACACTTTCGAGGTAGAGGTCTCTAAAAGTCAACCATTGATTATAGTTTCCATGAAAATCCGGTATTTGTATTTTTGGCGTAGATTTCTCATAATGTGCATTGTTCCAGATGTTGTGTTGTAGTTTTCTTTTCAGGTCATCATAAAGGTTTTCTGCTGCATCATATTTTTGTTGATAAGTTGAGTCCTCATCTTGTAGTATATAGTCTAGTTCCCAATTTGTCTTTTCGATATGCTCCCATTTAGTTTTCAGGATGCTTAACTTGTCTTCTAATTCCCATTTTTCCATCGGTACCGCGAAAGCTATGGTTATCTTCTCCACAGTGCGTTCGAACGTTCTAAAGTTACAATATTGTTGACGCAAAAGATCTTGTTGCCTTTCAGTCGACTCGTTCGTTCCCCGAGGAGGTATATGGAATTTGATGTCGTCGAAAGTAAATTTCGATTGACCCATACCTTGCTTAGGCGTCACAGGTGGTTGTTCCGTCTTATTAGTAGATGCAGACGGCAATTCCGATTTACGTTTTAACATGTCTTGCAGCACTTCTTCATACATCTTTTTCGTACTGTCGAAAATGTCGTCGTTGAAGTATTGAAGGTCTGTTGCTCCAGACTCTTCCAGTAGTTGTTGGTTGTGAACAAACTTCTCCCAAGTATTGTTCAGCCGAGAAAGACGCTCCTCCAGGTACGCCAAGTTCTTCCTGGTGGGACTATCCTTCTTGTAGTTGGTGCAAATAAGCTTCAAGTCCCTGAAGATACTTTCTTGATTGCTTAGCAGTTCTGCAGTACTCTGAACCATTGTTGTTAGTATAGCTTGGACCGTTGGTAGAACAGAGTTGCGTCACCAATGGTACTAGTTCGTTGATAGTTGTGGACAAGTGTGTTCGCACTCTACTAACGCTATGTGCGCCTTCTCAATCCAGCTGGGGCGACCCGCTTGTGGGAGACCAGCTAGACCGATTCGCTAACGTTATAGTAATAGAGACACTGCACACTTTATCCGGCTCGAAGGACCACTTTTATGTATGGCTCAGAGTAGTTAAGTTGTAAAGTTGGTGAGTTGACGAAAACCACAGACTTCACGATTCCAAGTAGTTTAATGTAAAGTACAAAGTTATATTGGATGCTTATCCGTGGTCGTATCGCTAAGGTAGCTAATGGTCAACTAACGTTTAGTATGATAAAGTATATATTATGAATTAACGAAAGTAGGTCGCGGCGTCAGCAACTTACTAGCCTGTACGTAAACCGTACAGGGACAATTATAGTTTTGTCACGGATCTGGGAGTCTACTATCTAAGTACGTCAACGAAGATACGGGCCCGTCTGAAAGTTACTCATAACATTTGAGTGGATAAGGATAACTATCCTGACACTTCTGCCGACACTACGGTTTTCGTGCTTAGATAGTAGTACCCCTGGTAAGGTGTGTATGCAAAGTATGGAGGATTATGATTATTATTATTAGGTAATATCATCACATGAGTCCTCCCACCCAGGGCAGAGCGGGAGGGACTGTCAGACTTGTTCTGACTTTTTTTTTTTTTTTAACTATCACACAACGCCATCTAGTCCCAAGCTAAGCAGAGCTTGTGTTATGGGTACTAGACAACTGATAAACATACTTATATATTTCTAAATACATACATATTATAGATATATTACACCCAGACACAGAACAAATGATCGTGCTCAACACAAACATTTGTCCTGGGTGGGAATCGAACCCATTGGTCTAGTGGTTAGTGACCCTGAATGCTATGCCGGAGGTCGTCGGCATAGCAGTCAGGGTCACTAACCACTAGACCAACAGGCCTGTTAACTTAAACCCACGGTGTCTTTCAATAGCCCTTTACGTACCAGGGTCACGGGAATTCGTGAGTCCTGTGACCAAAGTATGGAGGATGGCAGAAGAATGACTGTCATATATATGACACTCCAACCGAAACATAAAGCTTACTTCAGGGTGTCGAGATAGTCACTCATACTATTTTTTTTCCTTCCGCACGCAAAATACGTGCATATGAAGTGGAGTTGCGGATACCAGCCCTATACACAATACAATACCATTTTTTCCTCTTTGTATTGTTGATATAACATTGGTACACCAAAGTTTGTAAGGCTAAACCTTCGTTGTCACTGCCATGGTGTTGGTGGCAAACTGGCAACGAAATGTGTCACTTAATCTGCATTTTAAGGCACAAAATACAGTTTTAGGGTCCGGAACATCATATTTAGTTATGCCAGGTGCTGTTTTGTTAATGAATCATGATAATAAACCAGATGTCTGGTTAAGGTAGTCTTAATAAAATTGTATGATTTTTCTACGTCTTCAATCAAATAATAACCATAAGTATTCGGAAAATAAAAATGTCAACGATATAAATAAAATAATTATTTGAATTTAAAACTAGAATCTAATAATAATTTAAAAAACTAGGTATCATAACACTGCTAATCGGTTGCTGAAAACAACTAATTAGTTTAAATTGTGATTTTATTTCTTCCTTAAGTTTCAACAGTTATAATTTGTTAAATAATCCTTTAATTGAGATATTAAAATACGGAAATATAATAACGGAATGTTAATGAGTCATGGAGGCTCTAATGACACAATATTTTGGTGGAGCAGTGATGGCCCAGTGGTAACGGGCCCGACTTACGAACTTGTAGGTCGTGGGCACGAACCTAGACAAAGGCCTCCGTCCACGCCTTTCACTTACTCTAGAGGGCCAAAGCCTGCCGTGTTCACGGGACTTACGAATTACCGTGACCCCAGAACGTAAAGAGTTATTGAAGGACACCGTGGATTTTAGTCAGTACGAGTCTGACAGTCCCTCCCGCTCTGCCCTGGGTGGGAGGATTCATTTGATGATTTTACCACGATAAAAAAGTGCTTACCAATCGGCACTGGGTACGCGTGGTGGATTACAGCCTTCTCCCTCCCACACAGAGGAGGCGTGTGTCATACCAGTGGAAACGTAACTATCGGCAGTGGAAATATAGAACATTTTAGACTGATTATGCTTCGCTCATGCAGTAAAATCAAAAGAGAATAAAGAATGACGTTAGTTAAAAAGAAACGGCGGGCAAAAATATACTTAAATATTTTATTTTGATTCGTGACTGTCAACAGCGAATATTATACGATTACAACTATCCATTGTATGGAACAAAAAATTAATAGATTCGCTAGCGAGACGAATGTCAAATTATATTAATTGCAATGACACCGTGCAAGCGTGTGAATCCCCAATTTGCGGGGAAAAGACGTGACGTAACGGTTCGCGATTTTTGTGCGCACACGCACGTTGTCTTGTGATAAAGTTTCCATTTAGGTTTTAGAGATTTGATGCATTTTTTGGTATGAGCTGTTTCTCTTCTATCCTTTTCATTTCATTTTCTTTGCCCAACTAGTGATTTATTCTGTATCGTGTGTGTAATCCGAAAAAACTACTTGTTGAGTAGACAAATATGAAAGTTATTATTGTCTTTCTTGGGACTAGTGCTTATTTTCGGGATGAAAGGCACCCGGCATGTACCGTGATTCTATATTTTTCAGCTGATAACGTATATGCAAAATTTCAAAAAGATCGTTTTATCGGTTTGGGCGTGAAAATGTAAACAAACAAAATCAAATGTTTTTTATTTCACATAGGCCCACGAGAGCACTTATAAAACGTCGACAGCAGGTGTTCGGTTCGGGTTGGTCGATTCCATGGAGAAGAACAGGCAAGAAACTCCATGGTTACTCTTTTAAAATATGGTATGGTTTTACAAACAGATTGTTACAATTTTTGAATACTTAGATATGTGAGAAAAACGTAGGCCTGGTAACAAGGGGGAAGTCCTTACTAAAATTAGTGCAACAAACAAACAATAAACCTTACTTTGGCATTTATAATACTACTAGCTTTTGCCCGCGACTTCGTTCGCGTGGAATAGTGACTTCCGGCAGATTTGTTTTTTTTTTTGTAATAAAAACTATCCTATGTCCTTTCTCAAGTTCCAAACGATATCTGTACCAAATTTCACACAAATCGGTTCAGTAGTTTAGGCGTGAAGAAAAGACAGACAGACAGACAGAAAGACAGGCAGAGTTACTTTCGCATTTATAATATTAGTTTGGATGTAGTTTTAGTTACGAGAATTACTTAAACAATCTTCATATACCTTAAACATAGCTGTGCAGTACATAATTTAAGTTATTATACCCAATGACGTCAGATTATAAACATCGGTTGGTTTTCCCGCTATTTTTAATTCTTGTCACACGATTTTATTTGCATAAGTCGATTTTAATTAGATAAATATCGTTATGTCACAAGACAGCGAAGAAATCTTGGCAAATACTTGTTTTATAATCTGACAAATTAAATATCATATATAAATAAATCACAATAATAGTATAATCATTTCATTACAGTTTGTTCGAATTCACATCGACACTTTCGTTAATTCAACAGAATTAATTTTGTTATTCGATTCTTTCTAATTCATTTTTTTTTTAAATTTATGATGGCCATGGCCTTAATCTAGTTTAGAGGCAAAGGTGAGGTTTTTTTTTTCGTGGTAAAATCATCAAATGAGTCTTCCCATCCAGAGCAGAACGGGAGGGACTGTCAGACTTGTACTGACTAAAATCCACGGTGATCCTTCAATAGCCCTCTATGTTCCGGGGACACAGTTACCTGATTTGACAGTCCAGCTACCACGGAGACAGTCCCGCGGCCCCGGATTTCGCAGGCTTGAAAGCCAAAAATAAAATAAAAATAAAAACAGTCTTATAATGACAGTGTTGCTCAATCATTGCACGGGTTAATCGTAATAACACAGCCTCTTCACAGATTCACACATAAATAATGTCTCCACACCTGACGTCTGTCCTCGATGTGAATTAGTCACTTTACGACATTATAAATAAAAAATAAACTCTTAAAACAATCTTGCGTTACATCGTGTACGTATTAAAGGCCATCCCAATTAAAGTATTTACATTTGCATAGAAAATGCGCGTATCAATACGAATTTACGGATGAGATGGGGTTTTGGTGTGGTGCAAGTGAGACGCTTGTGAAGTATTTTGTTTGTTTAATTTTTTACACAAGCATTTTTTGTTAATAAGTGCTCTTGCTTTTCAACTGATTTGTTGCTTTACTGCTACACATATGCCTCGACTAAGTTGCACCATGACATCCTGGGCCTGTAACCATGTAACAAACGATAAACGTAAACGCTGAGAACAATTTTCAACTTTATGTACATGGATATAAAGTTGAAGATATATTGAAGATTTTGTAGAGTTTCGTTCGTTCCATTCGCTAACGCTCAGAAGTCTTTAACAGATTTTCAACTTTAGGGTCTAGGGTATAAAATCTTATTAATGAATTAACGCATGCGACGCCTTTCTCAAAAAACATATCTCTAAAATCTTGTTTAAACTAGAAACCGTATTATGGTTATTCATTTATGCTATCCTAGCTCAAGTTAAACTAAAATAAAATGCTGGAAATAGTGACGATGGCAAAATCTGTCACAAAACTATAACTCTGTCGTCTAAATGACGGTATTTAATAACTCTGCCGATATAATTCAACTTGCTACAATGATCTTGCTAATTGGATGCCTTGCCCTATTTTACCCGTTCATATGGGAATTTTTGGTTTGCAACAGCATTTTCAGTTCATTCTTGTTTTTGAATTCCTTTTCAAAAGTATTCAACCTGTTTACCGCTACATCTCATGGCTTATTACCATCAATATAAAATACTCGTCACCTGATCAGCTAGCTGCTCACGGCGGCGGCGGACGGTTTTCCTCTAAAATTAAACAAATCCACAAACTACGGTGTTTTGTCAACTCGTGACTCTTACCAAGGCCGCGGTGATCAGCGGTTTAGGGTTGACAGTAGTACGAATGAATGGTTTAGTTAATCGTTTTAGTTAAAGTTATAAAATACCTATACTGTTCGGCGTCAGTTGCATGCGGGATAATAAAAATTTATTCAAACTGAAAATCGGTATAAATAAATTACAAAATTGGCCTTGATTGATATTAGATGCCTGTACTAGGATAATCTTGTATCACCGGCTTAAGCAGATCAAACAATATAGTATTTGTAGAGCATACTTTTTTTTTAATATTTAGAAGAAATGGGCGAAAGTCCTCATAAAATGGACCCAGAAAGAGGTGTCGAGACCACCTGGGCGGGTACCCCGAGGACTGGTTTGAGGAGGCACGGGATAAGAGTTCCTGGAAGGTATTGAGAAAGGCGTTTGCCCAGCTGTGGGAAAAAATAGGCTAAAATAAAAACAAAAACGTGGATTGTGAAAATCATCTTATGAGTCCTCCCACCCAGGGCAGAGCGGGAGGGACTGTCAGACTCGTACTGACTAAAATCCACGGTGTCCTTCAATAGCCCTTTACGTTCCGGGGTTACGGTAATTCGTACAGTCCCGCGACCACGTTGCAGTAAAAGCCAAAAAGCCTGTTCAATCAAAATTCGAAAAAAAAATAACAGATTCCATTTCTAACCTTATTTACGAATGAAGTAAGTCCGCATCGATTAAATAACCTTTTCATATCATTTATTTAAATCTATGGTAATGCAATTCTTATAATTAGTCACCTAAAATTCAAACATCTCATTAATTCTTGCGGTGTCGTTGATATTAAAAATAACACGATATATAAATGCAAAATTCTTTATTGAATATGCAAAAGACAGATAATATCCAGTCTATTATTTTATTGAATTTAATTTGCCAATTAGTCGAACTAATAAATCTTCTCACGCGAAAACAATTATTTTGAAATCAAATACTGTTTTGGGTAGTTTACAGATGCAGTGAAAGTACTTTTTATGAATGGGGTACTATGATTGCCGGTACAAATATGTTTTTAATTCTTTATTCATTCATTCATTCACTCGTTTATGACATTCATTCATTTCAATTCTTAATAACGTCTGATAACTTTCACAGAAGAAATATATTGTGATAGACTATTCAAAACTGACCTAAAAATTATTTTGACAGATTTTTTGTACGTCTAGCTAGACCATTTGATTGCATTGTTGCATTGCAAATATTTTGACAAAATTACAATAAGTACTTGATTCACAATTCATAATAGACATTAATTAAATTTTCATTGTAATATTTTTGCTTCGAATTTTTTTTTGTCTATTGAAACTATTAATTAAATATTCAAAGTATGGCATACTTTTGTGTAGCTTCAAATTGTAAACTGATGAAATTATTTAACTTAGTTCACCAGCAGGTCGACCTACCCGAATCTAAAATTTTACCAATGGATCATTAACCTTCCAGTAATGTGGGTAATAGGGTTGAAAATCTATTAAATATTGGTTGGCTTTTCAAAAGTGTTTAAATTGCTTTATCACAGGTTTTATTTTCTTTAGAAGTTTCGTAACATAAATAATACATAAATAATCTCTACTACTCATCTTTTTTTTCCTAACTTTTACGCATCCAAATTGTAGCCAGAGTATCCTCTGCTATGTGGCGGAAGCAGAGCGAAGAGGTTGTGTGACGAAGTAGGAAGTTTTGTCAAAAAAATCAAATATTAAATGTGCCAGTGATATTAAATTACCATTTCTTGGCTTGTAAAATCATCTTATGAGTACTCTCACTGGTCGCGGGACTCACGAATTACCGCGACCCGGAACGTAAAGGGCTATTGAAGGACACCGTGGATTTAAGTCAGTAGTCAGTACGAGTCTGGCAGTCCCTCCCGCTCTGCCCTGTGTCTGGTCATTTGATGATTGTACCATGTAAAAAAAAAGAGTCCTTCCGCTCCACCTAGGGCAATCTGTCAGACTCTTTTCTCTGTCAAATGCTGTCCGACTTAAAATCCATCCTGTTCATTCGCTTGCCTTTGTGTTTCAGGGCTACGATGACATTTAAAAACAGGTGTCAATTTGCTGACAGCTCCTCTCCAGCCATTTCTTTGGTCTTGACGAACAAAGAAAACACCATAGCAAAGATTTAACCACGCTACCAGCCCTAAACCACAGATGACAATTGCGGGTAATCACAGCTGATGACGTCACGAGCGTGCAGCGGTGCAACCTTCACGCCTGTCAACTGATTGCGAGCCATTCGATTCCAGTTAGGTATCACACACACTAGAGAGACGCGGTCGTGTGATGCGTAACGCGTAGGTATGAAAAAATCACGATTACCGTGATGATACTTGGGTAGGGTAAACAAGCCTGTTAACTACAGTATTTAAGTGGATAACGTATTTATTTATAAATGTTTTAGGTCTTCTTACGTCATCATCTGCTTAGCCTTTTCCCAACTATATTGTGGTCGGCTTTCGGTCGAACCAGATGCAGCTGGATCTCGGTATTTTACATGGAGCGACTACCTATCAGACCTCCACAACCCAGTAACTGGGTAATACGGTACCCTATGGTAAGACTGGTTGACAGACTTTCGAGGTTCTGACTGTGATTAACGACTCTAAAATGACAGCCGGGACCAACGGCTTTACGTGCTTTCCGAGACACGGAGGAAACTCGCTATGACAGATGGTCACCCAACCAGAGATCAACCTCGGCAAGCACGGCTTAACCCACAAGATCGGCCTGTGCGGCTGTAATTATTTAGCCACAAGTAATTATTTATTTATGCTCTATAGGTATAAAAATGTCGTGTCGCTCTTGTGTTTTTTTTTGTTGACTACTTATTTTATGATAAGAATTGCAGGTGCTTAAACGAATACCTCTGTAAAAGATTTCAAATCGAATTTTGGCAAGCCGTATTTATTAAGACATTAGTCTTTTGCCCAAAAATATTAAATGCTGTGTTAAGTTTTCCTATCAATAAATAACACCGTGCGTGGTTTTTGTGTCTTCAACAACCACAAACCGATTCGATGTGCGTAATACTTTACTCGCTTTGACATTGTTCGTGGTCACATTAGTTGAATTAAATCGCAATTTGGTACAAAAAAGGCATAATAAAAACTGTATTAGGCATAATGTCGATTACAGTACGTTGCCTTTTGACTATTACTCGTACGTTCCATAAAAGATGAAATAGCGACCTCTGTATCAGTGAATTTTGACATTCTATGACATTGTGAAGTAATGCAGCAGTAGCTTGACGTTAGACAAAAGTTAATTTAATTTTAACTAGCCGTAGTTATACTAGCGTGTGCATTATCATTAAATGAGTCCTCCTACCCAGGGCAGGGCAGGAGGGACTGTCAGACTTGTACTGACTAAAATCCACGGTGTACTTTAATAGCCCTTTTCGTTTCGGGGTCACGGAAGGTCGTTAGTCCCGCGACCCCGGCAGGCTTTGGCCCTCTAACTCGACCCCGTCATATTGATAACATCTCTTTGAGGCGGGCGTTGAACACAACGCGCCGTCAACCCGCGGGCATGGTCCATAATCGGGCAGAGAGTCGCCCATTACTCGCCGTCCGACTGCAACCTTGTTCGACTTGGAAATGGAATCCAGAAAAGTTTGCTCGTTAGTCTAGAGTTTTGTTATAAATACCTTCGCTTCGTTTCAAGGTTGCGTTCAAATTAAGATTCGTGCCTTCTTAAACATCACATCATCTGTCCCAGCAATAGATCATTGCGCTAATCGTGCGCAATCCAGTTCATCTTTTGTTTGAAGGTAACCATTGTTATTGCTATTGTTTAAAACTTTGATTGCTATCAGATATTGATCGTATTCGTGATGAAATCTGTCCATTTGTGATGCGAGTAGTGTGGGCTCATCAACTGTGAAAGTAAAACATGGAACTAATCAGCATTAAATTTTGTGTAGGTTCTTTGACAAGCTTTAAGTGGGTCAGTTGGAGATGTGTCGTGTATGATGGTGTCATCCTCGGTCCCTTTATTATTATTTTTTTTTACGTGGTAAAATCATCACATGAGTCTTCCCACCCAGGGCAGAGCGGGAGGGACTGTCAGACTCGTACTGACTAAAATCCACGGTATCCTTCAATAGCCCTTTACGTACCGGGGTCACGGTAATTCGTGACTCCCGTGACCCCGAAATCCTCCTCGGTCCCGATCCTCAGTCCCTAGCAAAGAGGAAATTATGCGGAGGAAAAGTATGTTTTTATTTATTTGTCCTGTATCGTGGGTGCGTTGACCAATTTAGAAATAAACACAGACCAGGAACAACTTTTTGTAGGTTGTACAAATGTTTGTATCGTGCGGAGATCGATCCCGCGTCACGCTGCACAGCTGTCGATTGCTCAGCTAACAATATGTCCACCGTCCAGGTATGTCTAAAATTCAACTGTTATATGGTAAACTTGGTATTATTTAATTTGATTAGATATTCAGTTGTGAAGCTGTCTCGGCACAGATTTTTTATAAAAAAATACAATGTAATAGTTTAACATTAGGGTAGAGGAGTGTCAATTTATGGAGTTTTTTTTTTAGCGTGGTAAAATCACCCAGGGCAGGGCGGGAGGGAATGTCAGACTTGACTGACAAAAATCCACGGTGTCCTTCAATAGCTCTTTATGTACCTGGGTCACGGTAATTTGTGAATCCCGCAACCCCGGTAGGCTTTGGCCCTCTACACGCCCCGTCATTACAATGTATGGAGTTGAAAAAATTAACCAATCAATCTTGGATAGATCCGGAATGTTGTATTTGGTTATCTACATATGAAACAAATTCGTAAGAAGGCCAGGCGATCTGATGAAGAACTTGGACTGCGCAGGATGCAAGCCGCTTCCAACCAGCCCTATTGGAAATCTATAGGGCAGACCTATGTTCAGAAATGGACATTGCCGTATAACTGCCCTAAAAGGGCCCAGTGTGATCTTCTTTAACTGCGCCCTGGTCAATTGTGGTCCTGGTCTGGTCATTTCTGCGACCCTCTAGGGTCTGCGCTGGGTGGCTCATATGATGATGATGAATCAGTTTCTATTTTATCCACTGCTAGGACACACCTTTTTTGTCTTAGAAGTAACCGCAAACATCTCCAAAATCACCAATATTCCCGCAAAACAACGCTCACTGTTAAAACCTTCCACTAATTACATTTCGAAAGCTCCCACAATTTCCCATAACGAACTTAACTTCATTATTTTAACAGAACAAATTCACAGAACGTTGCACTGAACTATTTTTCTTCAATCAACACGTCTGCATTAAAACTTACTGCAAACACTGGCTGGTATTACGAAAAAAATAATGTGAAGCGAGTTTTTTAGGTTATAGTTATGGTTCCGTATGTTGGAGATGGAATTATTGCTACACTATGTAGCGAATTAATAAAACTTCAGAGTGAATTCGAATGCGTTTGTGCTGAATGCTAGCTGTTGCTAGTGGCTTCGCAACTCGAAAATGGTATATACAATCGGGATAAACTATCCTATAATATAATCCAGACTATAAAGTATTTGTTTAATTTTTTTTTATTAAAATCCATTCAGTAGTTTATGCATGAAAGAATTACAAACATCTATCATCACAAAACTTTCACTTTATAATATTAGTAGGAAGGATACGATGGGGCAGCGTGAATTGAATATGTAGTTGATAATTCACGGCAGGGTTAGCGCAGTGGCTGAGCGATTGGATTCCTGCTGTTTGATTCCCGCACAGAACAAATTTTTGTATTATCTACAAGTTAGTAGTTTTTCCGGGTCTGGGCGTTTGTGTATGTGTGTTTATATGTTTGTAAACGCACCCATAACACAGGAGAAATTTTTAGTGTGGGGCAACGTTATCAGTAAAAAAAGGAAAAAAAATAGGAAACGAGAACGTTTGGTTACCTACCTCAGTAGAAATGGTTGTTACGAATGCTTTTTAGTTATCAAATATGAATCACAAAGGACTACTATGCTGTATCTATAGCTTCGTATGTCCAGAAATAATATAGCTAATCAATGAAAAGAAACGTAATTTGAAAGACGGGGTATAACTTTACCCTTGGGATAGACGTGTCCTTGAGTGGAGACCGCGACGAGGCAAATGTCCACCGGCCAGGTGGACCGAAGATCTGCAAAGGCAGTCGACAGGGATTGGATGAGGAAAGCTCAAGACTGGGATCAGTGGCGTACATTTGGAGAGGCCTATGCCCAGCGGTGGGCGAGTGCAGGCTGATGATGTGTATAAATTCCATATAGTAGACTGTCTGTGTGTGTGACGTGGTGAACTGGTGAGCTACCATCTACAGACAAATGACTCGAGGAACTTATAGACCACCCAGTCATGAATCAAAACAGCTAATTTGAAAACGGAACCCCAATATTCTAACAAAATAAACAAACTAACCAGAGACAATGAGCGTAGCATCATGAATCATAGAGTTTGGCAACACACGCTAATGGTGCATGTACCATAGACTACTAAATGTTATGAAATAGTACCAAAATGAATTTCTCAAGTTTAGGTCATCGATCAAAAAATAGTGCAAGTAGGTTTTTGCGAGGTCAACTTTGCTGTGAAATCTAGGTTTTTAATTGATAAGCTAAGAATTGATGAATTTATTGTTATGCAAAAGATAGTACACGCGTTAGCATGTCTACCTTGAATTTGTGAAATCCCAATCAAACGACAACCTTCTTGTTTTATAATAAAGTTGAAAATGTTGATGATTATAGTTTGATTTGCTGGCTATACTGATGTGTCGGTATACTTTGCTATTGATATCAATTTGATAGCTAATAGGTATTTGTTAAGAATCATTGGCTCATTAGTTTGTATTAGTTTCCGTGTTAGTTATTATAAAATCGAAGGTTAATTCACATGCCTAGTCCTGCGGTCGGTATTTTAATATTCAATAAGGCTAGGGTTTCGATTTGGGATTCAATATGGGCTATTTGTAACTGCATTCTTATTGTTTTCAACTTTTAAGTTTAACCCTTATTGTGTTGGTCGATCAAAATTGAGCGGATACTTACTGCAATGATTGCAGTAAGTATTAAAAAAAGAACGACGGGTTGCACTCTGGGAGTGCCGGCAGAAGTGAAAACTTCAATAGTAATAAACACACACGTACGTTCGCGCAAGCACCCTGCGCCTTCTTACGAATTTTCGGTCACGTGTCCTGAGGTGAGTTTAACATTTTTTACCCATTCCCAAAAAAGTGCACAACGCCGCTAAAGAAGCTTTCACTTCAAAAAGAAAAAGATAATGTAAGAATTGATGAAAAAATAAAATATAGATTGTGAATATCAAATTAATAAATATAGATTTGCAAAAAAAAATAACATTCAAAATGGTGATGGTGATGACATATTTGACGAATGCTGTTATCTGGCGTTAAATAGAATGCATGTTGGGCTGTCTACATTATATAAGAACAGGAACTGAAATATTCAATAAGCATAAAGCAGATAATATCTCAACACATTACAACTTAAATATATTTTCAATCATAGCACCTAACTATTTTGCGTCTTTCAAATTAGCATAAGTGGCCTTTTAAAGTAACAGAGGCGAGCAGAGGTCAAATAACCGACATATAAGCAGTAAATTATGTAAAACTTTTGTCACCTAACGTATAAAGACATGTCGTAGGTTTCTTGATTTATATGAGTTAAGATTATCTTTGGGATTAAAGTTAAAAGGTTAAAGGTTATGTGATTGTGTCGTGAAATAAATAGCAAATTACGTGAGATTGTAATTTATTCTCGATAAAGAAAATGTTATATGCAGATGGTAATGTCCATATTTATAAAGAAAATCTTATATGAGTAAATATTATAGGAAGAATATTGAAATGTTTCTTCCTTGAATATAAGGTATTTGATTGGCAGGCTTAGAATTAAGACTTTTCTTAATATTATCCAGTTATTAGTTATTTTATGAGGTGTTTACTAAGAACAGCTTCAGACCGCGCGGAGCACCGCTAGAATATCCTTCGCCCCTCCGTCCAACCGCGCGGACGAGTGTTGTCGTGTGAAAAATTGTCTAACTGTTCACGTCTTTAAGAATCACCAATTAAAAAAAAAATTTGTGAATATGTATGTTAAAATGAGGTGGCTCTTAAGAGCAAGGGCAAACCTAAGAGACCATCGATGTACTGTGTGAAAGATGATGTATGGGTGATGGCTTTTAGTTAGTATTTCAAAAAAGAGATCTCTTTTCTTTCTCATTATAAAAAGGATCCCTTTAAGAATTTCTCCTACATCGTGTGTGCGTTTACAATCATTTAAACTTACATATACATACCTAGACGCGAAATAACTACTCGTAGATCATATAAATATTTTCCGTTATTCTCCGTTAGGGAATTAAACCCGAGACACTCCGCGCAACAAACGAATCGCTCAACCACTGCGCATTGCATGAGATAACGATAGTTGTTGTTTGTTAGTGCTTCGTGCGACAGTGATAGCGCACTACAAAGCTGACTATCTCTTTCAATGCAATATTTATTATCTTTAACTGTACCACTCCATTCGCTAGCAGAGACAACCTCACTTAAATTCACTTAAGCTACCGTATTTACATTCTAGATCAATTAGCATCCTCATAAAAGCAAGGACTCTCAAGTAATGTTTACAACCTAAAATATAAATTATTGACATTTATCCATTAATATGATTGTCGGATCATCAATAAATATGTATGTTTACGGTAAGTTTCGTTTTGCCACGAAATAGATTATTTCACAGAAGGTTCATATTAAAATAACCTGATGATCTGTGCGATGACAAGAGCTGTATAATAATATGTCTTTACCAAAACATTTTGCTGCTGGCATCATAACGGTTTGAAGATGAATGTAATGATGAAATCACCTACTTAAATAGTTTTCTAATAGAGTACTGCGTATTTTTGCTTTTTCAGATTTTAATCACCAATAGTTCTGTCATTTTCTTTTCCACTTACTGCTGTTGAGCTTATAAAAGCTCTCTACCTGCCATCAATTACTGTGTTTTTTTTTTTAATTGACTACGAAGTCAAGTGTAGCACTGCAGGTACAACTTGACAGATGGAGGGTACTGCAATGGCATAAATTACCTCCTCAGAGATATCAGAACTGTAGTTTCTTCTTTAAACACTAACGTTGAAAATTATAACATATCTCGGGTGCTATCTTCGGCTGGATCAGCCTATCGCAGTCCAGTGGCTGGACAGGTCGGTCCTCTTTGTTGTATCTTTGTCAGCAAGCAATCAACCGACGAATTTGTCCAGTCGAGTCTTTAAGATGTCTCATAAGAAATAGCCGTCAAAAACAAAGAAACGGAATCTGGATTGAGATTGATATTAATTTCGGGAGTAGGTGAACCTTTTGCACTATTGACCTGCATTGTGGTCATGTTGGAATGAATGTGATCGGCGGTAAGTCGTGTCACTTGAAACGATATTAATATTCATATTGATGACCAAAAAGATATGACATCCTTGTTCATCTAGCGCGTATTTTAGTGCTAAATGATATTATGAAGGTGGCTACAGGTATTTTTAAAATTGCTTCGATAATACAGGTATATACCATGCTTCTCATCATCTGCCTAGCCTTTTCCCAACTATATTAGGGTCGCCTTCCAGTCAAACCAGATGCAGCTTGATATCAGTATTTTACATGAAGCGACTGCCTGTCACACCTCCACAACCCAGTAACTGGGTAATACGATACCCCATGGTAAGACTGGTTGTCAGACTTTAGAGCTTCTGACTAACAGTAACGACTGTCAAAGATCTACAAATGACAGCCGGGCCAACGGCTTTACGTGCTTTCCGAGGAACGGAGGAAACTTGGTATGACAGATGGTCACCCATCCACAGACCAACCTTGGCAAGCACGGCTTAACCCGGAAGATCGGCCTGTGCGGCTGTATTTATTTAGCCACGAGCTCCTCTATATACCATGCTTCTACGGTATAAAAAAACCTGCACTGGTGCCATATTGTGTCATCACGCACGCTTTTCTGAAATTTTCACGGTCAATTAGCAAGAACTCCATAAATACATAGTTTGATCCTTGTTGTCATTGGTATATCAGTCGTGAGGTCCCATAGGTTTAGCACCTGACTTCTCATGCCGCATGCGCCTTGTCGAAGAGTACATCGTAGAGTCCATTGATGAGCTTTCTTATAGAGAATATGTTCTATTTAGCCTTATCCCAATGAGTTGTTGAAAGTTCGCCACAAAAATAATTCCCCACGAAAAAAAGTTTTGATCCTGTTCTCCTAGTACTTTTTGTTCAGATTCCACGTTGTGTCCTCGTTTTCGGTAGTTTTGTGGTGGATTTTTATTTAATTGTTCTGCTATCCGTGCGGAAAAAGGAAATGGGGCGAATATACAATAATAACTTTTTTTTTGGGGATTCAATTTTTTTGGCGAACTTACAACAACCCTTCACAATTACGTTAGGGTCAGCTCCCAGGCCAACCTAAATCAGCTGAATTTCAGTATTTACATGAAACGGTATCTATCTGACCTCCATAACCTAGTAATTAGGTAATGAGGTTGGTAAGACAATTAATTTAAGAGCTTCAGAGTACAAATGTCAGACAATATATAATTTGATAATACGGACAAAAACTGCTGCAATCATTTGGTCTAGCGAAAGGTAAAGTATTCTTTTGTCACAACAAAAAAAGCATGATATAATCATTGCCTCAATAACCAGCTGTGACACAAAACTTTACCACACGGAAATCGAATCAACGACCCACAATCTCACATTCTTTAATAGTGTCATCACGACTCGTCTTCTAATAATAATAATGTCATCAGTTTTATAATTTCCACGATCAAATACCGGTAGCTTGCAATTATTCAAATGTAACGGTTTCTTTTTTTTAAAAAAAAACATTGTGTTCATTCGAGTTCAGAAGTCAATGGTCTTTCGAAGAATGTGCTAGTTTTTATTGATTTATTGATTGATTCGTGGACGGTTATAAGTTTTTTTTTGTTTGAGGATTGCATTTGGATCGCTGTTTTGATTGGCGCCGATTTGATTAGTTAAAATTTAATTTATGATTGAATTGATGCGATGTTTGTGTTTGAGAACTGTGATGAGAATTTTGTCTGCCTAATAATCCCTGAGTAATATATAATATAATAAGAATCCTCGAGTCCTCCCACAGGGCAGGAGGGACTGTGAGATTTATATTGACTAAAGTCCACGGTGTCCTTCAATAGACCTTTTCGGAGTCACGGTTGCTGTTTAGTCCCGCGATCGCGGTAGGCTTTGGACCTCTAAGGGGGGCCCGTCATTGTGCTGACACTCATTGAGGCGCGCATGGAACACAAAGCGCCGACGATACGGGCATGGTCCATGGTCGGACAGCGAGTCGCCCATTACTCGCCGCCCGCATTGCTGCAGGTCTTGTCGACTTAGAAGCCTTTATGAGAGATTGGCCGGAAAAAGCGGCACAAAGGGAAGAGTTGAAGGTTATGGGGGATACCTATGCCCAGCAGTGGTACAACCAACAAAAAAAACCAGAGATTTAATTTTGTTACCAAAAGAATTAGCAATTATTGTACAGACAACAGCAACTACACTTACTCTATTTAGTATTACCAATCGCATACCTTCTTCTAAAACTATGATGAAGTCGGAAATCAATTTAAGTCTGACATTTTGGAGTAACTTGATGTGCTGACTTCTGTATTTTCTTTCTAAACTAATTTAATTTAACAAAACTATAAATTGAGTAGCAATTAATAAATGCTGCACTTTATTTTATTTTCCAACTACTATTCGTACGAAGCCGAGGCCGGGTGCTAGTATTTTATAACAGTCGCGACTCAATGCGTGAGCGCAACATAAAATGCTACATTGAGCAACAAAAAACAAGTAATAATATAATTTAAAACATAGCTTTATTGCGCAATTTGCGACAAAATTAATACGTTCGTCTCTTGCCTTGACTCTCTCTAGGTGCAGCTAAAGGTCAAATGATTGGTACAGTTCTGTACAACAGTGAGTTAATAGGATGATAGGTAATAACTGTTTCGCGTGATTGTACCTTAGGTCAGCGATTTGGTAATAGTTTTTAAGAGTTTTTTTTATCGTTATGTAGTAATGGTTGTTTAAATCTGTTGTGGTATATTATTTTTAAAAAAACTTTTTTTTTATAAATCATCATCTGCCTAGCCTTTTCTCAACTATATTGGGCAGTCAGCTTCCAGTCCAACCGGATGCAGCTGAATATCAGTATTTTACATGGAGCGACTGACTATCGGACCTCCACAACCCAGTTACTGGGTAATATGATACCTTATGGTAAGACTGGTTGTCAGACTTTAGAGCTTCTGACTAACAGTAATGACTGGTAAAGATCTACAAATGAGAGCCGGGACCAACGGCTTTACATGCTTTCCGAGCCACGGAGGAATCTCACTATGACAGATGGTCAAAGGTGTGTGTCAATAATAATCTCTTTTCTTTCTTTCGAAATTGTACCATGCTTATCAATTTTTATAAATTTTGTTGAGAAATTCAAGATAATAAAATTCATTCTTTAGGATTTGGTCGAGCTTCATTGCCTCGATGTTTATGGTAACCCATTGTTTTATGGTTTTCAGGAGAAAACTCAAAACACTACATTATTATGGAAAAAAGTCATCTGCTTATGATAATTACAACTACATTACTAACTCATAAACACAAACAAACATCCACAAATCCTAACCAAACAAGACACAAATCAAGTCAAACAACAACAGTGATTAGTCACTCAATATAAAACTTTATCACCACAATCCGAAGGTCTACATCGCTGTCACGACTTCCAACCACATACGTTCATAATGCATCTGTAATTATTACTTTGATGTCTTCCGTGTGCATTTTTCCTTAATTTTCGATTGGTTTTGTGATTTAGTTTTATGGATACGGTAGTGAAGGGGATGTATTAGTTAATTAAAATTATATGGATATTTTTATGAAGGTCGTACTTTTATTTGTTAAATGTTTTAACAATTAACAAAGCGATTATTGTTATGGTTTTGTGTTGAATTTTTGGGTCAAAAACAGACCCAAGATTGAGTAAAAGAAAAAACGGTCAAATCCTCCCTCGACCCGTTGGATTTCCTGAAAATTTTCTTTCATACATAACGTACACAAAAAAATCGGCCACACTTCCACAATGAGCCTCGTATTGTAGTAAAATTTTAGGCATTTTAAAATCAGCTCAATTGCCACTTGTTTGAAGTAGATTTTTGTTTCAGCAGAAGTAAACATTAATCGGAAACAATGATTTTAACATAGAATCGGATAAGTCCATACAAATGACTCACCTGTTCACAGACATTCAGTATAAGACCAGCATTTAAGGAGAATCTACAAGTTATTACGTACAAACAGCTACACATTAAGCTTTACTTATAAAACCAGTTTATCTTGGCCTCGCTTTACATGATCTTTTCTAACAATAATCAGTCAGGTTATACTGGTTGCCGTATTAACTAACTGGACAACTGAGCTTCTAATAAACTGCATATTCATTGATTTGACGTCATTGTGAAATTGTCAATATAAATTATTACGAGCAATGTCGTCCCACGTTCCATTACTTTAGAAAGCCATTTAGCATTAAAATTATAATATTTGCACAATAATGTGACTTCTTGCAAGGCTTTTGAGTAGGTTTCATGTTGACAGTTTGTTGATGAAAGTTACACAACGATTGAAGATTTACGGAATGGATTATAAATAGAGAGACAAATCAAATATCTCGACTTAGCGAGCGAGGTTGTCGATATGTGGAATGTGAGCTGGGGTATCATTGTGCCGATAGTCGTTACGGCCAATGGCCTGATAGCCTGCCTTTTTTTTCTTTTTTTTTTTAGGGTGGCAAAATCATCAAATGAGTCCTCCTGCCCTGGGCGGGGCGGAAGGGACTGTCAGACTCTTACTGACTAAAATCCACCCGTGTTTCTTCGGATGCCCTTTACGTTCTGGGGCCGCGGTATCCTGGATTAAGAAAAAAGCCGCGACCCCAGCAGGCATTTGGCCCCGTAAGGGGCCCCGTCGGTGACGCGTGAAACACGACGCGCCACCGACCCGGGCTTGGTCCTTGGTCGTACGGCGAGCTTACCCATTACTCACCGTCCGCAAGCTCGCTCCGCCGCTGTGCCATCTGCTGTTCAGAGGGACACGCGTTGGAGCATCCACCCGACAGGCTATTCGCATACGGGCAAAGAGATCCCTTAGGCACACAGTGCCTAAAAGAGTTTTTGCCCGCATCCCAGGGAGCACCGGCCCGAAAAACTGGTCTTCCCCCCGGACGTATCCGAAGGGGAACTCCAGTCCACGGGCGCACGTGGAAGTTTCCTGTCTTAGCACCCCTGATAGCCTCCCTAGGTAGTTGGATCAAGGGCCTGATTCAGAAGGCAGTGCTCCTCGATACGGCTCGCATTGTGAGGAGGTTCCTGTCTCTGGAGCCCTAACCACCGGTAACTTGGACCCTGCTCCCATACCGGCGGACTTCTATTTTTATATTTTTAAATGTTTTATATTGACTTCTTTTTTTTATTTAAAATATTTAATAATGTAGTTACATGAATGTAAAATGAAAAAATAGGCTAAAATGTTATAAGGAAAAAACTTAAAAAAAAGGTAACCGCCTTCAGAAACAACCACAAAAAAAGGGTGAAATAACCTACAAAAAAACTTTTCTTTCGGAAATCGAAGGCTGTATTTTTTTTAAAGCCTAAAGCCTCACGCTCTAACACGTCATAGTAGGTCACCTGTTCTCATTTGATGATTATTACACCTCAAAAAAATCTGATGATAGTCCATGCCTGTTAAAAATCTTATAAAGGCATTTAGGGGCAAGACCTGCCCATCACTCTCAAGGAGATGTTACACCAATGACAAGTATTTACAAACTCTGAATACAGTTTCCATCAAGCAAAAAAGGGGGCATAACCCTTATTCACAAAACCAATGAAGCAAACAACTCAAGGTATCACAAATACAATACGTAATTCAATCTTAATTAATAACTTAATCAAACAGAAGTAATCAATAGTAATTAAACAGTAATGTCTTAATACAAAATGTCTGGTAGAAGGTAACGTGGCAATATGAGTCATCGACATAGAAGCTAGTAAAGTTTAAAGCTTTAGATCGAAGTTTAAACTGAGATGGTGAACGTTTTATCATTGTAATGAAGTGTCTGATAGTTCAGGATTTTGTTAAAGTTGTAGGCCTGCATCCATTAATAAAATTTGCTTTAGCAGTTTGGCTGTCGAGGTCCGCTTTTTTTTACGTGGTAAAATTGTCACATGAGTCCTCCCACCCAGGGCAGAGCGGGAGGGACTGTCAGACTCTTACTGACTAAAATCCACGGTGTCCTTCAATAGCTCTTTACGTACCTGGGTCACGGTAATTTGTGAGTCCCGCGAACGTCGAGGTCCGCTTTGGGAAAAAAGATAAAACGAATTTTACCAATTTTAAGACCTAGTATCAGTATCGTGACAGGTGGAAGGAGTGGATAGGCCCTTGTTCAGGAGTTGGACAGAGCAGACACCTAAAAAAGATCTAGCTAGATCGATTTTTCGCCACATGGCGACATGGCAAAACTCATTTAAGTAGGGTATGCCGATTAACAAATATTGATCGCTTAATAGAATATGTTTGCTTTGTGAAGACTTGGGATGACTTAACTTGAAGGTTTATGACTACTATAGATATAAACCAAAATCTGCCACAAAATATTTTTTGGCATTGTGGGCATTTAGCCCACAATGCCCATGTAAAAAATATTTTCTTATAGGGACTTATCAATCTCATTTGCTGTCTTAAAACAACTAACTGAGATTAATAACTTGAGATTCTAAAAGAGAAAAATAAAATTGATGGAAACTTAGCGTTCAATCTGTCATGTTGCAGATAAACAAGTAAAATTAATAATGAACTTGAAAACGGTAAAAAGAAAAAAAAAGAAGAAATCATAACATAAGTGCAAACATGAACAAAACAACGTGATCATTACGTTCAAGTACCAATTGACATGCGTCTAAGTACGCTCATTATTAATAAACAGAGCTTATTATATGATTTAAGTTAATGTTGCTTAAGTGTCCCCATGGGCTAAGTGAGGTGTAGTAAATATTGTACAGTGTTGTGAAGTTTTACGGTCAATTATGGCATGGTGCGAATTCTTTTCTTTGATGTTCAAGAAAAAAATAAGTTAAAAATAACTAAAACCCGATCACGAAAATCATTTCTTACTCTATTTAATTATTTGATATAATAATAAAAGCAAAGTAGCGAGAGAATTTCAAATGTATTCATTAAGTTTTTTCATTTGATACCCATGTTGACACTGTTAGAAACAGGTAAAGTAGCTAGTAAAAGCTATATAATGTAAATATATTTCAAATATGCTCATCAAGCCCTTTAATTTGATACCCATGTCGATACTGAGCGATTTTTTTTGCGGTTACGATTTTACATCCCCTAGAGAGCGCCATATTGGATTTGGTGACACGTCAGCTATCCTATACCCAGCGGACAACTGAGACGCTTCTAACGACACCTCGTTTGTCATGTAATAATAAGTAGTTTAGACGTTATGAGGGAACAAACATACATACATACATACCGGTCAAAAACATAACCGTCGTTTAGGCTTTACCGTAGTCGAGTAAAAAAGCTATCGAATCCGTATTTCTATAATTATGTTCATCTTGATTTAAAAGTTATATGATCAGTAAATAATCTTAATCTCTGGGAGATTAAAACAGATAGATCGGATGTCAAACCACGTGGGTGTGTTGACACAGGCGAGTCAAGTGTCGGTTAGCACTATCTTACAACACTGGCTTCTAGTGCCCGAGACACTGACTCACACTAGTGCTAATATGGTGTGAAGCACAACAGATAGTGTCAATTTAGCTTTAATTAAATTAAATTGTTGTCATTTAAATCGGCTTGTGGGCTTTCGCAGTCAAAGGAAATCGTTATATTCCTTATTCAATATTACATTTGGTAATATTGAATATAATATTGTGTAGTTGTAATAAATGTCGTGCCAAAGCATAATAAAGTTATTTATTATAATCCTAGACTTCAAACTACGCTTGATACCGATATTTGTAAGGTTTTCGTTCATCCTAATGTACCTATTGAACTTCTATTCCTTTAATAGTTTCAGTTATATTATACCCATCTTAATTTGAAATTCCATTCTAAAGATTACTACGGTTAACAATAGCGGTTACTGTTGTTATTTACTGCCCACTCTCCAAACTAAGCTACATGTACGTGAGATATTAACGAGTTTACGTTAATAGTGCAAACTGGCGAAGTTACTAGCTTGCGGGCATCAGCCCAAAGCCTAAAGTGTTCATTTGCTAACGCAGTTGAATAAATACTAGCTCAAAAGCTCTAAGTAACCTCATCCACTTGCGAAATTGTCGTCTAAAACCCACGTTGCCTGACTCAGCGTACCCAAATAAGCTATCGATGCACATTGACAATGAGTACTATCGTTCATTAGCGTATAGAATTAATTAGGTACACAAACACCCACGCACTACTCGTTCATTCACTGGCATGGACTGGCGGGCGAGTGACTAACACAGTTCGGCCTTGACCCTTATTTTGAACGGAGCTTTTGTGATCTATTTTTGGAATTTTACTGTTTCTTGATTTGTAATTTAAATTAAGAAATTGGAATATCGATTTGAAGATCTGCGGTATTTGCTTAGGTATCATTTTGGGTTTTTCTGTTGGACGATTTCCTTGGGATTTACATATTACGTACAAGACTTTCTGACATGTATTTTTTGTCAACTAAAAAGTGACTTCACGGAATTTCCCACCTAATGTTTGTAGCAATTTAGCGCAAAGTTCAACGCTATTATGGCTGTCATCATAATAATAATCTAAAGCACCGTGAAAATGTCGTCTAGCCTCAAGCAAATGTGGCAGAAGACCACCAAAATATTCCACTATTTCGTCATTAACCCATACATTCCACGAATATTCTCACACGCGAATACAATTTATGCCATAAATCACATAAAAGACAGAGTCTAAAAAAACACAATGTAATTGTCTCAATCTGTGGTCAAAATGCCTCAGGACACTATTAAAATTGCGGCGAAGGCAAATAAATGTGCGCACACACTTGCCTTACTGATCGCTGCGTTTAACATTACATGGTAAATGAACGCGCTAAGTTATGTCAGGCAATTTGCGTGCTGATGACGTGGCTTGGATGAAGTGAAAGGGTATGCCTTGTAGGTTTTTATGTTTATGTGTTAGAATTAGAACTTAGTTCAGAAAATAAAATAGGTTTATTTGTACAAAATATCAAGCAATGTTATGTAGTGACATACTTTAAAGCCAATGGCGCGGAGCTTATGCAAATAATTAAATTGGATCATTCCAAGTTTATCACGGCATAAACGGCTATTGCAGTCTCGATAAATTAACTAAAAGCACAGCAATAATTATACAAAATTGTCACTAAAACGATACCAATCTCAAAAAATCGCGACGGTTTCGAATCTATTGTAAACGTCTCTTTACAACCTTGAACTATGACAGGTCCCGCCAAATAGCTATGATGGTCACGCCATTACGGCTAATGTGGGCACAGCATGACATACTCAGACCCATTGTTGCCCAAAAATATCAAGACAGTACATCCTAGGAAGTATTTTTTGCTTTACAACCCGTAATTAGGCGAAGCAAGGACACGATTGCCGAAAAAAGACGAAGATACCCGAAGTATATTATAGTTGCGTAATAAAAGATTATAGTGATTAAATAATAGAGGATTTAACGGTTACTGATTAAAATACGGTATAGGAAACACGCTTTCTGGTAAGCTGGTTTTTCAATATTTTTTTAGGGTTAAGCTTTTCAACGGCGTAAATCTAATTGTGAGTTCGTAAGAATCTTGAATGCCACGTCTATTTGAAAAACCTATTAGTTAATGGCTTGTGTTTAAATGCCTACCAGAAAAAGAAACATACTTTAAAACAAAAAATCGAAATACCAGCCAGAATGGATGCTCACCAAATTGTGTACTTATCACAAAGTATTGTAGAAATTAACCTATTAAAGGTCAACGAAGCCCCGCTTCGCGGGGCTTCTATTTCTGTTTGCAGAGTTTAAAGAACCTAACCTAAATTCGGGTGTCCCCGAAATCGTGCTAAAGCAAGTTTTAGATTTGGTGAGCATTTATCCATTTTGGTATAGAAAAAGCATTATTGATGAGCAAGTAAATTTTAGTTTTAGTTAATTGGCAAGTCTTTTATACTCATCATAAATGTTTATTAGGACTAGTGTTGATGAAAGACAGTGACTGACAGAAGACCTGCTGCTTCAAATAAGCATGAAGATTATGTGGTGCTTTCTCTTTTTCTTTTTACAGTTTTGCCCAGCAGTGGGATACAAACTAGGTCAAAAAATCGGTAACTGTCTGTTTATTAAATGAAAGATTGATAGATATCTAGTACTAGCTTCGTGCTATGGAAACTCATGATAACCAATATTGGAACGGATTCTCTTTATCAGTTAGTCTTTCTAATATTTCTATATCGGTTTATACTAAATTATTAATAAAATTTCCAATAATAATTACCAAATCAAGCTAGTGATACTTTAAGATCGTTACGGAAATTGACACGTTATCTATTAAGCATTAAAATTAATTAATTAATATTGACTAGACTGGCCTGATTGCGGTTGACATTTAATTTTATGCAAATACCTGTTTTGATGAGGCACATACTTGTAAATTGTTGACATTTTGTAGGGGATTTTAAAATATTGTGAGCAGGTGAGATTGTGGGTATTGAACGAAGTAATTGTAAAAAGCGAAATTAGGACACTAAAAGTACTTAATGTTATGTTTTTTTTTTCCGAAACCTTTAGTTTTATTTATTAAACACAAGTAGCCGTTGTGACAATTAAGGAGGAGCTCGTGGTTAAATAAATACAGCCGCACAGGCCGATCTTCTGGGTTAAGCCGCGTTTGCCGAGGTTGGTCTGCGAATGGGTGACCATCTGTCATAGCGAGTTTCCTCCGTGCCTCGGAAAGCACGTAAAGCCGTTGATCCCGGTTGTCATTTGTAGATCTTTGAAAATCTGACAACCAGTCTTACCATGGGGTATCGTTTTACCCAGTTACTGGGTTGTGGAGGTCGGACAGGTAGTCGCTCCATGTAAAATATTAATATCCAGCTCCATCTGGTTTGACTGGAAGCCGACCCCAATATAGTAGGGAAAAGGCTAGGTAGATGAGGAAGTACTTAATTTCATGTTTTTTTTGTCTAACTCTTTGGTTTTAATTATTTTTCAAACATTCTTTGACATATTGGAGATACGAGTACGCGTTGTGACAATTATTTACTACTCTAACCATGTTTGATTCTTTTTCAGTCTTAGGCAGACGCGTATCTAACAGTTCACCGAATAGTAATAGGGGGCGAACTTATTGCCATCAACATGGTAACATGGGTACAAAACCAAACTACGTGTCTGTTACTGTGAAATTTCAGATAGCAAAACCAAGTATCACTATGTTCGATCAGGGAATCGGCCCAAGAACAGCTAGCTCAACACTATCACTTTATACCAACGACATCGATATACAAGATCGAGTGCAATTTAGCCGCTACATCAACATCCACGATTTTGACATCAACCAGTCAACTGCAAGACACTTGGTTGCGGCTTATTATTAGGGGAAACTATGTTTATGAGCTGTTTGGGGTTGAAAGTAGAGTAATAGAGTAGAGTAGGAAAGAAAATAGAGTCATGGTGTTCGAATGCTCACAGCCTCGTCAAGGTTTAGAAAGACTTGTCGAAGCTTCCCGTGACCCAAGGACTGGCTTTTATCTTGGTCAGTGGCAAAGCGATACTACAATACGTCGCAACACCGCCAGTCTCTTGGGCACAATACCAGCTGACATTGTTGAGGAAGAGTTATTCGATACTATTTATTAGTCTAATTATATTAATACCAGTGCAACATTAATTTAAATCTCAAACACGATTACCAGAGCAATTAATATTAAACACATTAAATAACAAATGTTGTAACTGACAAACTGAATCGTGGGATAAGTTCCGCGACAATCTCCCATGCTAACATTGCATCAGGTTGAATTTTGTGCTCATAAAATTTTAGCACTCCGCCCACGAAACGTCCGAACGTGTTCATAAATGATATTTAATTTATTGCTAAGTTTCAGAGTTAAGTGATGAAAGGAATGCCTGGTGCAGAGTCGTAGTGTTTGACTGATGTCTCTCTGTGTGTCGCAGATTCAATTTCCATACAGTATAAATATTTATGAGATTTACAATTAGTTGTTCCGGGCCTGGCTGTTTTAGTATGTTTGTTAATGTACCTACGGAGGAGCTCGTGGCTAAATAAATTCAGCCGCACAGGCCGATCTTCCGGGTTAAGCCGCGCTTGCCGAGGTTGAGCTGTGGATGGGTGACCATCTGTCATAGCGAGTTTCCTCCGTGCCTCGGAAAGCACGTAAAGCCGTGGGTCCCGGCTGTCATTTTGTAGATCTTTGACAGACATCCATTGATCGACCTAGACAAGCGCGGCTTAACCTGGACTGGTCTCGTGCGCCTGTTGTTACTTAGCCAAGAGTTTCTATTACAACTATCATTATTTAAATTAGAATAATCTATAAAACATTGTAAAATATGTAATTAATTTAAACTCCAATCTTTCTAGATTTTTACAAGCAATAAATATCTTTTTTATTATTTAAATGGCTGCAAATTTTGACAGATTCCTTTTATAGTTTTCCGAACAAGGTCTATAAAGAGTTATAAATTGGACAGATAAGTATCATTACACGAAAGAGCTTAGTATTCTCATTTAATATCTACTAATGCTTAGTCGCACGCGTAGAATCACCTATTCTATTTCTATTCTATGAAGAATAGACAACGTTTTTAGGGTTCCGTAGTTAAATGACAAAAAAACGGAACCCTCATATATTCGTCATGTCTGTCAACATGTCGTCATGTATGTCACAGCCACTTTTTTTGGAAAGTATAAGAGCTATCCTATTTATTTAAACTTGGTAAGTAGATGTACTATGTGAAGCGCATTAGGATTTTCACACAAAAATACTTAAAATTGAAACTCAAACTACTACTTTTGAAATACTCAGAATTGAAACTCAAGCTACTCTTGTGGGGTATCTATGGATAGGTCTTTAAAAAATGATATTGAGGTTACTAATATCATTTTTTTCTAAACTGAACTGTTTGCGCGAGTGACACTTCCAAAGTGGTAAAATGTATAACATGTGCAACATAATAGTGCATATCATGTCCACTCGTGAGAAACCGGGACGGGTCACTAGTGTTATAATATAACTAGGACTTCGAGTATTTACGTCAGTAGTCGTGTAGTTCCGGCTGCAATAGTTTTTCCCAAGAATGACGTCAGAGTGACGGGTTTGAGGTTCTTACCACTTCGTGAGATGACCAGCAGCTCTTGTGAATGTGTGTTCTCATGTTTCCAGTGATTGTAGGAGACTATGTGGTCATCTGCATCTGCATAGTTGTGACATGTGACATCGATGCGGTCAACGAAATGATGATGGTGATGATGTCATAACTTTTTTTGGGTTTTGGATGAAATCTTGTCACCAGCTATTTATGTTCGCGTTTGACTATTATCCTCTCGGGCGCGTTACGTACACCCGGGTGTACATAAGCGAAAACGCCCCAGCGCCTTACGTACACACGTCTGTACATAACAGACAGTCGCTCATTGGACGTTGATTTTTATCATTTTCAATTATAAATCGCCCAAGAGGTTAACTCGCCTGATGGTAAGCGATGTTTTCTTTTTTATCGTGATAGAAACATGGAATGCGTCCTCCCGGGTATCTCTCACCCTCTCCTCGCAGGGTGGGACGGGAGAAACTATCAGATTCGTACTGACTAAAATCCACGGTGATCATGCAATAGCCCGTTACGTTCCAGGGTTGCCTGATGACACAGTCTTGCGATCTCGGCAGAATTTACAGCATACTTGAAGTATTTATATTTCTTTCCATCAAATTAACGTCAAAGTTACCTTTTACGTCATGCTAGCGCCTCTGTTTATAAACAACAGTAGGTAAATTCGTTATCTGAATATTCTATTATCTGTTCTAATAGGTATTACTTGACCAACATCACTTGAGCTCACAAGGTGGCGCTGCTTTCAAACAGAAATGTCATGCATCTGTCAAATTAAATACATTTACCTAAGTTCCTAATTCCACCGCGTATCAAGATATGTTGGTTTAGTAGTAATAGGTAAAACGTGCTAGTGTCGCGAACAATTTATCTTTGTCTCAGTTATCAGTTGCAGAAATAGTGACGTACTATCACTTATCGTTTTGTTCAATGAATATTTATTGGCATTTAATTATAATATTGAAGTGATTGTATGCGTTAAAAAGATCGGTCATGTTCTTGTATCTATCTATTGTTAAGTTTTTTTGTTAATGATTTATTTAGGCTAAACAACTAAACATAAGATTTATAGTTTGTTAATATGTCTTTAATTTACTAAGTCTAGATAATTCATAATTGCATATCATTTAAAGAGACAAATTAATAATTACTCTTTGATCTACTCAGTCAATCAACTGACTGACTAAAATACACCTTACTCTCCAGGCTCATGATACCTTTTTAAGACAGTCTTGGGACAAAATTAAATTATACCTATCTCAGATTTTATTGAAGACATTTTGTGCTTTAAGCCAATGCAAACCTTATATAATTATGGTTATCATGGCTATCTTGGAATTTGCAAACCAAA
The DNA here is from genome assembly GCA_943136025.2 of Agrotis puta. Classification (NCBI taxonomy): domain Eukaryota; kingdom Metazoa; phylum Arthropoda; class Insecta; order Lepidoptera; family Noctuidae; genus Agrotis; species Agrotis puta. The sequence goes on along the minus strand of OW964182.2, from coordinate 12,289,656 downwards.
TTGACATCTCAAGACTAGTATTGCGAACTAGTAATTAGTGTAAATTATTCGTCCATTACTCGATTCTATGCCGAAACCAACTTTCAAAACCTGTCGCATCCCTACCTTCACCTTAGGGTCAATTCACACCAACACGCGACGCTGCTCGCACATTTTAATAGAGCGAGTCAGTATCTAACTTTATTCACTACACGAAAAGATACACATTTCACTGATAACGCGACGCAGCGCGACTCGCAAATTTTAATAGTGAATCAAAATCTAATTTTATTCACTACACGAGAAGATACGATCTCGGGACTGTACGAATTACCGTGACCCCGGAACGTAAGGGACTATTGAAGGACACCGTTATTTTAGTCAGTTCGAGTCTGACAGTCCCTCCCGCTCTGCCCTGGGGACTCATTAGATGAAAAAAATAAAATAAAAACACGAGAAGATACACATTTCCAGTATCGTTGCGTCACGGCCACGTCGCGCTGCGTCGCGTCTCGGTGTGCACTGACCCTTAAACTGCGTCCTCCACTTGCAATCTACATAATAAAATGACAAATTCATAGTGCAAGCGTAAATTGGGTGCGGCCGTGAGAATTTCGGCTTTCGGTTTTCGGCTTTACTTTGGCCTCTAACGGTGATTGCGAACATTAATTTATTGACTTTTGACATGAACGATTATCACTTGATGTAATAGATTGTTCGCTGTTAGGCTTAAGTCATACGAGCCGGTTTGGTGGGAAATGGACTGTGTAGCCATGGCCTTTGCAGTGTGAATGTAATTTTTGGTGATAAATATGCTGTATCGGCTGTATGTATGGCTTAGTGGCATAGGTACTGGAGTTTGATTCACAGGTCAGGCAAACGTAAAATGGGTTTTTTTAAAGGGATTTTTTAGTAGTAGCCACAGAGTAGATTTATGCCCGATTGATGTCAATAAGTTCGCCAATTATTACAAAAAATCGTTACTCCACACTAGGTATTTTTCGTGTCCAAACCCTGAACAACTACATGCAAACCTTACCACACGGACTTAAGACATTCAAAAAGAATTATGCCATGCGAGATTTGAAATTTTGAACCCATAATACGCGGCACAACGGCCACTTACTCAGCCACAAAATGGATTCTCAATCAAAAAATCATTCCTTAAATTACTTCTTTTGATACTTAAACACTAAGTTAGATTACAAAGACTTGAATCTAAACTATAGCTTAAATTCATAAAAAAAAACAGTTATTCGCTCTTATGCCTTTGTCAAACAGACAGGCGAAAGCGAAGCATTTCCGAAGCGAGACGTCAGTCCGATAGTTCTGTCACGCTATCGGATCGCTTTCGCTTTTCTATGTGACTGGATTCAAACAATTCCATACATTAAAAATAAAAACGTCACGCTTAGCATTCGCCACGCCAGTCTGTTTGATAAAGGCTTTAAGGCGATGCCGTAACAATAACACATTAATCCATCACTGTGTCAAAAAAAAAACACCAACGAATACAGCCAATAAAATTTGTAAACATACTTTAACTACATTCAGTACATGCTGTATATTACCTCCATAGGCTACAAATAATAATAAAAAAATCTCCCACGGTCGTTAAAAGTGCTTTATCTTAGTGCTAATTGCACAGGTTAGCTTTTTGTCCAATTTGCGACGTTACATTCAACGTAGGTATTAAGGAAATCAATTTGCCATAATGGAATACAATTGTACAATTGATTTAGAAGAAAAAAAAAATCGATTGTAGGAACTGAAATTTTTGTTAAGGTCAGGTGCATCATGATTTTTGTTATAACGTGTTACTGTATATGAATAATCGCGGTGTTGCCAAATGTCAAATATTATGCGATTAGTGATGGTCATCGGTGAGCGGGAATCGATTGGAGTTCATTTTTAATCGATTATTATGTAATGCGCGCTGGTTAGAGGACCACGCGTGATCGTGTGAGGTAATTGTTGAGTTATGATATCATAATAATTATGGCTGATACCGTGGACATTATTCCTTCTAACAGATTTTTTATTTCATTTTATTTATTCACAAATTAAACGCGTTGAAGTTTGTACTGGATGTGAAAACGCGTACAAATTACCTGGACATACCTTTAATAGAGTACAACATATATACCATCAAAATAAATGAAAATAAATAAATAACCTTTACGTACCCAAAATAATTCTGGAGATTAACTACAAATTAATTAGCCTTTTCTAAACGAAAAGAAAAGGAAAAACACTAAAAACGTTGCACAAAAAAAACAACCAAAACAAAAAACAATTCAAGTGAGATTTGCTAATATAATTTAATCAAAACACGCTTACCTATGACCCTTAAATAAAAAGTTCAAACATTCGGGTCCCGTACAAATATTTCGACAAAAGATATTCGTGGTTCTGTGTCAAAGCATACTTGATCCGCTTCGGTAGATAAATGTTAACGTTAGTTCGGACAGAAGGGAGAAAAAGGAACAAATCCATGGAAAAGTCCTGGCAAATATTTGAAAAGTTCGCGAGATCCAAACGCCACCTGCGGTCAGGCTTATTGTCCACTTCACTGTATGTTTATGGAGATGTTAAAACCACAAAAAAAGAATGCATTTCTATTACAAAATATATCTTTTTGCTGTACAAATAAATATTTCTTTTGTCTTCGATAATCAATCGGGAGAATTTCATACACAACTGAAAATAAAGTAATAATTAGAGACCGGATTACATGCAAATGCATATTATGGCAATATTTTCAATGATTGCATATTTTACTTAAAATCAGATGATTTCGTATTATTAAAGCATGTTTTCTTTAATTTTAACTGTAGTTACTAAGAAAAATCAAAAAATGTGCCACTAACAGCAACCGTAAAATATGTAATGTTAAATTTTGTTGTACTTATATCAATTTTAAACTGCATTATTTTAACGACTTTGTTGCATATTAAATGCATTTTGCATATTTGCATGTGTAGTTGTATATAATCCGGTGTATAGTAATTATAGTACTGAAGAATAAAAATAAAATCAAAGAAATACAATGAGCACTAGAAACATGCAGTGTGACAGTTAAAAGGGGGAATAAGGTTATAATATTGCTGGTAAATTATTAAATATTTAAAATTTTAACTTTGCCTCCATTTAGCCATATTTTATAGACCACAACATATTATAAATCAATATCCTCCACCGCGTCTGTCTGTCCGCGATGAACTCAAAAACGATTGCACCGATTTTTATGCTGTTTTCACCAATAGATAGAGTGGTTTTCCAGAAAAGTTTAAGTACGAGTATATATACTGGTCCCGAACAAAGCCGAGGCGGGTCACTAGTAAAATATAACAAAAAAAAACGACGGGTTGCACTCTGGGAGTGCCGGCAGAAGTGAAAACTTGAATAGAAATAAACACACACGAACATTTGCGCAAGCGCCCTGCGCCGTCTTACGAATTTTCGATCAGGTCACGTGTCCTGACGCGAGTTTAATTTTTTTTACCCATTCCAAAAAAAGTGCACAACGCCGCTAAAGAAGTTTTCACTTCAAATATTTATGAACAGCTCTATACAATTCCCTAGTCCAAGAATTTCCACACACCCTTATTTTATTTCGCGACTCAATACGTTCTCTATTTTGGGTCCTTCGACTAAAGTGTTTGCTCTTTTTCCTCCGTGGCTCGTGGCTTCTGAGGGTCGGTGAGAAGAATACCGAATAGCCCTTTAGCCTCGAGTGCCGAATGGCCTTTTCTTTCGGCTATTTTATTACTTGTCGTGGCCGAATTGTAATTGTGTTAGGACGTCGATGTGGACGTGTTAAGGGGTGAGCGTATATTTATTTATTCAATTGATTGTTTTGTTTAAGGGTTATTTATGTGGTGCTGACAAGATGGTTTTCTTTGTTACTTGTCATTTCAATATTTAACTACCTGCAGATACCTGATTTCGAGGAAACTTGTAGTTATCGTCGAAATATGTAGTTAGGCCTTCATCGAAATATTGTAAATTTCAAAAAATGAATAAAACCAAAAATCCTATACAAATTATAAATACTTAGACAAATTACTTAAAAAAGCAGAAGAATTGATCACAAAATCCGTTACCAAATCCTTTGTTTATTTGGAATCAGCTATCAGGAAGTGTTTTAAAGTGTACTAGGACGACCATAACTTAGTGTCATACCCAGTCGTACATTTTTTATTGTATGACATAATATTATTACCACTTCACAAAAGATTGCATCTAACAATAAATTGATTGTCTTTTCTTAAATAACATGACATTTGACATACTTTTGTTACATTCACTTATATTCATACTAGTTGTGCCAGCGGTTTCACCCGCTGCAACTCGAAAAGAATCCCACAGGGAGATAAAATCGGGATAAAAACTATACTATGTGTTAATCCAGGTTATAAACTATCTGTGTACCAAATTTTGTCCAAATGCGTTCAGTAGTTTTTGCGTGAAAGAATAATAAACATTTATCCATCCAAACAAACTTTCACGTTTTTAATATTAGTAGGATTCTATGGTTTGTATACGAGTAGTAAAGTGTGAAACACGTTTCTCTAGAAAGAATTGACATATTAAAGATATATTAATATTGAAATATTTATGATTAATATGTGTATTATGATGCTAATCTAGCGTATTATTATATTTGTATGGAAACTAGTTTTGTGACAAAACTACTTTGGATGCTTGACACTGTGATTTGTTTTCCTTTTTAATTTTTTATATATCGCCTACTCAAATATAACTTTCGCTGGTTATTAAATATGATATCATAATTTTATTATTTAGTACTAATTTATTCCATAATATTTTAAGCTTTCTTTCCAGTCAATATTATTTGAATTTAGAATAAACTAGATATTATTTGGTTTGTCACCAAAAAGAAAATGAGAAAGTTCCATCATTTTTGTCTTCACTTTTTTTCTTGATCAGATGGTCACACCCAAACTGACGGAATGGACGGCCATTGAAGTTACTATGTTTTCATTTACAACGGAAGCAATATAGTGCGTACTACCAAGTGGTTGAAACTTTCAATTAAATTTTGTTCTAAAGTGCAAAATTTTATCCGTTTTTGTTTCATAGGCAAAATTAAATTAAAATAATGTAAAAGGAGGGTTTTGCATAGCACTGGGATGAAATAGACGAATTATGTTAACTTTTTCTAATTATTTTTTAACATGGTAAAATCATCAAATGAGTCCTCCCACCCAGGGCAGAGCGTGAGGGACTGTCAGATTCGTACTGACTAAAATCCACGGTGTCCTACAATAGCCCTTTACGTTCCGGGGCCACGGTATTCGTTAGTCCCGCGACCCGTATTTGCCTGCCTGGATTATTATCTATATTTGGGGCATATATTAATTAGTTAGGAAGATATGATTTTTAATACTAACATCTGCGAATACGAATAATAGTAACAGTGTTGTGCTATACATATTATACACGAACATAGTGTTTTTATAAAATGATAGAGATTCTAAAAAAGTGCTATGGACTTGTCTAAAAGTGCTTCTTAGTTTTAAAATAATATATAACGTAGCATATTAAGTTAGAGTTAAATTACTTATTGGTCTTTTAGGCTAGATCGTAATTTATTTTATTAAGAAGTCTGTTCTTAATTACACAACTTCGAATGTACAGTGCTATTCACATGCTTTTAGTTTTTTTTTTTTTCTTCTTTTTCCTTCTCAAACCAGATCCTCAATAACAAGCATTTCTTCTGCATATATTCACATATTTCCACGAATAGTTACTTACAGTTAATTAAGCCTAGACTATCAGCACAAAGTGATCTCTCTTGGAGACCATTTTGACCCGCCTTGGGCGTCGTTTCCTTGTCTATGACTAAGCTGATGACCATAGATTATTATGTAGACTGTAGGTACTTTGTATTGTGTCATTTTGTTTTAAAATCATGTAGTGAGATGAATTTATAAACTCAGATCAAAATTGTATGATACTCGTATTATTGATGAAAATAAAACGAATCTTTTTCTATTATCTTCAAATAGAATAATGATTGTAATTCAAATGTAAACCACAAAATTGGTCGCGGGTCTGTACTAATTACCGTGACCCCGGAACTTAAAGGGCTATTGAAGGACACCATGGATTTTAGTCAGTAAGAGTCTGACAGTCCCTCCCGCTCTGCCCTGGGCGGGAGGACTCATTTGATGATTTTACCACGATAAAAAAAAAACGATACAAAAAAAGTAATAGAATAACAACATTTGTGTAATGTTTTTAATAATTCATCGGTTGTATATTTGATTTATATTGAGTTTAAATTAAATATTATTTTACCCCATGTTTTTTTTTTTATTTTTTTGCAGGATCCAAGCCAGTTAATTCATTCTCCGGGACACGACGAGCATCATTGTCTGGCGCTTTTTTACTTTTGATTTGGGAATAATGTGAAGAGATAGATCCAAATAAAAAAATAACATCTTAAAACATTTGAGAAGAAGTATGTGTTAAAAAAAAAGCTGAAGGTTACATCAACAATTTACGTACTTTCAATTTTGGGCTAATTATAAAGGAACATAGTCAATCTTCAATTTAAACAAGGAGAAAATCTTACATAAACCTCATTTCTCAAACCGTTATCCCTATACTCACCATTTCCGACATTCGACCCCTAGGCACAAAATGTGGTAAAACTATTAATCTATGCAACTCCTACGCAGCTCTCCAAGCTAAGGCTAAGCTAAGGGCTTTGGCATCACAGCCGTGTCTAATTCTGAAGACAATGCCAGCATTTAGATATTGTTAAATATCATAACGTAGCGCAATTTGGCTAAATAATGTGCTACGCTTGAGTTTGCTACGTTTGGTATAAGTAGGCGTTACATACAATCTTATATAAGTGGACGATGTTGTATAGTATTTGATGTCAAATTATAGGCACTTTTAAATATTATAATGGTGCTGAACACACATCAAAAAAGTTAGCGATCACTTTGAAAAATTTAATTGTTTTGTTATTGTTGTCTTATTAAAAAATATATATTTAGAATATAAAACAATAAAATAGTTCATTAGTTTCCAATAAAATTAAAAAGAAAAATCAGCGTACGCTAGTATTCACTAACTTTTTTGATGTGTGTATTAGAATCAAAAGTCATTTATTAAAAAATGGCTGATAAATTCAGCACTTTTTAAAGGGCATTTTTCATATGACAACACCTCAAAGAGCAACTCTTTCGTTTAAAACATAGACCTAGTAAAGTATTTTTCTGTTTTGAAGATAAAATCTTAATTTGTATCATACATTTCTTAAAAATTCACGTTTATTATATTTGTTCACATTTTATATCATTTATATTTAATATATTTATTAATACAATATTTTAAAACGTTTTCATGTGGCATTTAGGTGGTATGACTATTTAAGGGGTCACAATCACAAGGGACCATCTGAAAAATTACTAGGAAATCATTAAGAAGGAATTGGTTTTGCACACGATAAAATTATTAAATTATCCTTAATCGATACAACATAACTTCTGATTCCGTGACACAACGTACAATCAATAATTCCGCTAATTCAATCTATTCTTAGAACACTCGTAGACCGGAAAAATATTACTTAACAGTAAGAAAAAATCTTAATTGCTATCTTTCGTGTCAGATGGACGTGCGAAATCGAATCGTGCGCTGTGTACTGCGTGTGCGCATGCGATCGTCACGCCGATGTGACAAAATGGCGTAGCCTACATGTGTTGACAGCTTCATGTTTTTTCCGGTTTCGTGTTTCCGTGAGTTGGACTTTAAAATGTGTTACAAGTGTGATTGGTTGATATGATTGATTGTATGACATTTTTGGTTAAATAGGCTTTTGGTATCGTTTGTCATATTTACAAACACTTCACAGACACACTTCAAAGTTTTTTTATTTAATTACGATTTCACATTTCCTATTATTTAAAAACGAATAAGGTAACGTAGGGCAATGATTAACGTCTATGGAGGAAGATAAAGATGTAATCAGTAAATCTTTCTTTCTGAATCGTGCTAGCCCAAAGGTTAATATTTCACCTCTCATGCACAAGTTTGTGAGTTTGAAACCGGGCAAGTAAATTGTCTTTTTCAATGCAGTGTGAGGAAACCTTTTTTTTATACATGGTAAAATCATCTTATGAGTCCTCCCACCCAGGGCAGAGCGGGAGGGACTATCAGACTCGTACTGATTAAGATCCACGGTGTCCTTCTATAGCCCTTTACGTTCGGGGGTCACGGTAATTCGTATAGACCCGCGACCCCGGCAGGCTTTGGCCCTCTACAGGGGGCCCCGTCACTATGCTGACACTCCTCACTTGGTAACCATAAGAAAACAATTAGTCCAGCCAGTAAAGTTGTGTTGGCTTTACAACAAAAATAGGTACTTCCACAGATCACGACTATCTAGTACTACTTACAAACTTAAGGACGAAACGGTTTCTCTACGTGACAAAGTCTCAGTGCTCTATCACGTCTGTAGTTCGGTTCGAAATAATCTTTCCTTCAAAATGATAATGAGACCAATTTGCCACTGCCTCCCGTGCTATCAATGATTAAACGTCGTGACGCAACGTTTAGCTTGACATTATAAAAACGACCTAATTTTATGGTTTGTTTATAAAGGTTAAGGAGAAATAAACACGATTTGCTTAAAGCTTTTTCAAATAGATTTTTGTTAAGGTGACTATGTCATTGACAATTTATTGACGAAATTGTCATTTTGAATTCACGCACAGGACCAAATTATTCACAATTTGGTCCTTAACTGACTTGAAAGTTAAATAGAATAAATACAACTTAATTTTTTCCTTTTATATAGATATTTTGCCCCACATTAGGAATTTATCCTGTGTCGTGGGTGCGTTTACGAACATATAAACTCTTAAACGCAAACACTCAGACCCGGAACAACTACTTGTACATCATTCAAATATTTGCTCCGTGCGGGAATCGAACCCGCGACATGCAGCACAGCAGTCCGATCGCTCAACTACTGCGCCAACCGTGCTGTCGAAACAGATGTAAAATTGTTATTAACTTCAAACCAGAAGTCTTTCGTAGAGGTCCTTGCTTTTGGTATTATTTAAGAAAAAGGTTTTTATTCGTATTTCATAATTTGACGGAACGGCTGGTGCAGGGACTGAGCGAACAACTGCTGCGGAGTGTATCACGGGTTCGATCCCCGCACGGAGTAAATATTTTAATGACCTACAAGTAGTTTATTCAGGTCTGGGTGTATGTCAGTGTCAACGTTTGTAAGCGTACGGAAAGTTTTTTTTATTTTATTTATCTGCAATTTAATCGATACACACCGTACACAATTATTATTAAACGACAATATGGATAACTTGATTAATGTTGTAAAATACCTATATAGTAGTATCTATAATTATAAGAAATTATTCTTTCTTTCTTTCTTTCAAACACGCAACCATAAATCAAGCAGCTACTTCTTTTTTTAATGTTATTTAAACATAACAACTCCTTGAGTTCCTTTGTATCTGCCTCGAAATATACCTTAAACCGTATGTAATACATCGCCTATCTTTTCAGGACTAACGGTACATTACTACACTGAATGGAAAGCCACTACGTCAGTGGGAATGGACGCTTTTAATCTGTACTTAACAATCTAAGCACACCATTATTGTAATACAAAACAATAATTCCCTTCAGAGCGCATGACATTAAGAAATTATTAGGTTGCGCCGCATCCGCGTAAGGGTCTCAGCTCGCGGCTTTTAGGCTGGTTGCAGAGGAGCAGTTTCGATGATGTTTAGTACAGAAAACTGCTATCATAAGAATCACTCACGACACGGATGGCACAGTGGCTGAGCTATAGGTTTGAATCAAATATTTGTAAGGGCTACAGGAAGGTTGCGGGTCTTATGAATTATCGTGACCCCGGAACGTAAAGGGCTATTGAAGGACACCGTGGATTTTAGTCAGTACGAATCTGATAGTCCCTCCCGTTCTGCCCCGGGTGGGAAGACTCATTTGATGATATTACCACGATAAAAAAAGGGGCTACAGGAAGGTGTTCCAGGTCTGGCTGTTTTCCTATATGACTGTTTGTAAGCGCACCCATGATACGAGAGCAATATTCCTAATATATAATACGTAAGTAGTGGTAGCCGCGCGACGAGTGTGGGGTGATAAACAAATACTAGGTATTTCAAAGGCCAGACCAAGGTATGCTGTCAGGAGTAAAGAGTTGAGCTTGTGTTAAGGTAGACACTCCAACTTCTCTGTTATTAATAAAGCATGATAGAATCAGCATATAATGTTGCCACTGATGTTCCACAGATCTCTTGATGAGAAAGCATGGCCGTAATCCAAGACGCACCCAGTACCAGTTGGTGGACATGACAAGTCTTTCGATTTTCTTTATGACCAAATATTTATAGTACGAGTAGTGACAGCTTTTAAATGACAGAGAGTGACATTGCAATTATGTTTAAGTTTAAGTTATTGTTATTAATTTAAGTCTTTTGCCTACATAATTTTTAGTTTTATAGAAAAAAAAATGTAATGTTGTTTGTTAACTCTGTTTAATTATGGTAATCATTTAAAAGTCTTATATCTATTTTTTTATGTTTATTTTTGTATGCCTTAAAGGCTGAAACAAACATCTCATCCAAACTAATATTATAAATGCGAAAGTAACTCTGTCTGTCTGTCTGTCTTTTCTTCACGCCTAAACTACTGAACCGATTTGTGTGAAATTTGGTACAGACATAGTTTGGAACTTGAGAAAGGACATAGGATAGTTTTTATTACAAAAATTAAAAAAATCTGCCGGAAGTCACTATTCCACGCGAACGAAGTCGCGGGCAAAAGCTAGTCTTTTATATATGAACAACCTGCAAGCCTTGTATGTATACTCATGTTTATACAAATAAATGTCTTGTCTTGTATCCGTCTCTATATTTGTAAGTTTAAAAACCGCGCCTCTCCTCGTAAGAAACGCTACGTATGCAGCCAGCCTAATCCCCCAGTTCATAGCAAGACAGGAGACGTATAAGCCCATCTGTATGTGGGCGCGGGCCGCAGGCGAACTGTTCTTGCATTTCACTTGCCTTCAAGTGCATACGAGGCCTTTTTAGTGGATCGCCGAAGGTAATTAATATGTTGGAAATAGGATGAATTATATGGTGCAAAGACCATATAATTCAAGGGATAAATTTAGCGCCGTAGGTGTTAAGATTTAATTGAAAGTTCAAAAAAGTGTTGTTTGTAGACGTCAATGATTTATTGAGTATAATTTTCAGCTACTGAATCGATATGTTTGTACAAATGTAAAGTTATTATTCCATTAGATTAATATATAATTATTTACATATAAACATAACTTCACATCTGTCCCCGAAGCAGTGGTGTAGGTAACCTAAATGCACCCACGGCCAGCCTAATTGCTTAATTCTTCCTCGACATGCCTTTTGCATTCCAGGCTGCGGTGCTCTTCTTCTCTCAAGAGAGTTCCGCACCACCGGCAATGACACTTGCTAAGAGCGAGTGTCCAAGATGTTCATTTGAATTTTTTCAAAGCATTCAGATTTGGTCGCGGGACTCACGAATTACCGTGATCCCGGTACGTAAAGGCCTATTGAAGGAGTCCGTGGTTTTTGGTCAGTCAAGTCTGACAGCCCGCCCTGCCCTGGGTGGGAGGACTCATTCGATGATTTTACCACGATAAAAAAATAAAATAAAAAAAAAGCGTTCAGATTTGACATTTATTGTGCCTTCAAAATCAGTGTGCTCTGCAAAGTATGGTACGAGATATATGAGACCTAGTGTACGCTGAAGACTACGAAATGCAGCCTGCATTTGGTTGAATCGCACCTCTCATTTGCACACACCTGCCAAACAACCTTTACCTACTTTACGAGGGTTTGTCTAAACCTGCAGGCAACCACGATCCAAACGAAACTCACCTATTTAACAGACATTCTTCAACTAGATGAGTTAAAGAATCTGAATACTATGCACCACCATTGTGCAAAGGCCTTGAAAAGACTCCTGTAGTTTACAATATCATCCCTGAGAAAGATCGCGGCGATTACAAATACATTAATGGCTGGAGGCGTGGCCATGTTGTTATTTAAAAGCTGGTGAGCCATTAAGTACTTGTATCGGTTGTAATCGTCACGACGCGTTTGTTCTAGCAGCATTGTTAGGTTACGTTACAAGGTGGGTTTGTGTCGAAACGTTTAGGAGTGATACTATGGTAAGTTGGTTGTTAGGCCTATCACTGGACGTAAACGGTTGTGAAGGACCAGCGTGGATTTTAGTCAGTACAGTCTTGCAGTCCTTCCCATCCCGCCCTGGGTGGGAGGACTCATTTGATATATTGATAATGATGATATTACAACCATAAAAAAGCCTAAAACTAAAACTGACAGACAAAGTTCAAGTTTTTTTAAGTTGTGATGGTGGAAGGAAAGCTGGTAAAATAATTATACCAGATGTGCTGTACGATAGCCGAGAAAACCTTTATGAGACGCGCATTCACGAGAGAAACGTGGTATAGAGGTCTGGTCATTTCTGCAATGGGAGATTAGTTAGGTGCTAGGAGAACAGTGTATAAGACGCGAGGTATAATGGGCACATACACTCTTTAGGCATATGCAAAGCGGCCATTAGCAAATGGCGTCCTGTTGGCGTCTGCGCTACGTTAGTAGTATGTTAATTTTGCCTTAAGTGGGTGATTTCACATCATACCTCGCGTCCCCGTCTTATGCACTGTTCCCCTACTTGCCCAGTACCCTCCACTATCGTTCAAAGTACTTCTCTTGTCGAGTATTTTCCGCGAGCGTATAACTAGGCTCAGACCAACAGATGGGATGGTGATTGATTTGGTGAAGTTTAACTATTATAAAAACATAACAGTTTTGGTATTTTATAAAAGTTAAAAGTCACCAACCACATCTCATCTGTGAAAAACGCAAAACCACTCTCCACTTACGTCACAGCACAACGTAACCTAAATGTGTTTATTATCTGCCTGTGAAACAACAATAGTTTCTATGCATAAAGTAGCTTTTAATATTTTATTCAAAGGTTCTATTAACTAATTATTCGCCGCAGTTCACAAGTTGATGGATTATAATATTCTTGTCTTTTCGATGACTTCTGAGGCAGTTTCGAAATTTGCATCGACAATAGTCATAATGTGCCTATGTAATAGAATTTTTACATTAAGATATTTATCTACGATTCGAATTATTTCAATGGTTTTAGCCTGTGCTCAATTCAACAATAACTTTTAATGCATATTTTGTTTAGAAGATTGATAGCTTGCTTTTCCATGTTATTTTTTTTATGAAACATCGAGACTCTTCATTGATTTAGTAGTTGTAAGTGCTACTGTTTAGGTTGATGCCTATGGTTTGATTCTCTGGTTCGGCAAAGGAATGCTGTCTTCTTGAGGAATTTTAGCATATATGTCCTCCCACCCTAGGTGGAGTGGAAGGGACTGTGAGACTCGTAATGACTAAAATCCACCGTGTTCCTTTCAATTGCCTTTTACATTCCAGAGGTGATTAGATCGGAATGTAAGGGTCACGATTACCCGGCAATAATCAGCCTGAAATCTAGATTTGTGTACGGTTTATGATAATGAGCACAATCCCTTATTACATGAGATTTAAATATGCCTGCCAGAATTATGACACTCTCTCCTAGACTCTAGTCTGCCTAGCCATAAAAAGACTACAAGCATGATTTTTTAAAAGAAGAACAAAATCAGCCTCCGTTTTCATTGTCAAGTTTTTTTTTTTACTTTTTAAAAAGGAAATGTTTTAAAATCTTTAAATGACTGTCAAATGTCAGTATGATCACTCTGTGGAGCGGAAATTGTCGATCATGATACTATCAAATTGATTTGATAAGATTAGGAGCCTTTTAAGATTTTTACAGGTAAGTTTCGTTTGGATTGGAATTGAATAATATCAAACCTATACATATTATGTAGTATAAATTCGCCAGTATAACGCTTTAATGCCTTTGTCAAACAGACAGGCGAGTCCGAAGCGCTACCGAACCGAAGCGAGACGTCAGTCCGATAGTTCTGTCACGCTATCGGATCGCTTTCGCTTTTCTATGTGACTGGATTCAAACAATTCCATACATTACAAATAAAAACGTCACGCTTCGCATTAGTCACGCCTGTCTGTTTGACAAAGGCTTAAATTAGCTTACATAAGTCCCAATGTGAAGACACACATCTCCTCTTTAAGAGAAGGAATGGACAGTAATCAACTATGAGGGTAGTTGGAACTTGGAACATATGCGGTATGGTTGGCGCAGTGGCTTAATTACCGTACGGAGTAAATATTTGTATAATATACAAGTAGTTATTCCGGGTCTGGGTGCTTGTGTACGTGAGTTTAAATATTTTGTAAACGAGACTAAGGAAGGAAATACAGGAGACATTCCTAGTATGGGTAATTTCTTTGAATTTAATATTTGACGAATTTACGTTTTCTTAACGATGTTTGATTGCAGTGATGAAATCAATATCATAATTATAGTAACATACTAAGCATTGCGAGATTGCTTAGATTTACGAGAATACAGGCTATTTAAAAAGGCCTAGATTCTGTCCGAAAAAAAAAACTCATATCTGGGCGTAAAGGTTACCTTTACGCTACCACCGCTCTCACATCACGCTCAATTACACATAAAAAGTTAACAGTATCAACGACATTAATACGAACCATTAAGTACACTATTTTCCCACAATTTATAAAGAAATTCGATGCACAAGTAAGTGTCTTGACAAGTAGACGGAGTGTACGCGAAAGGGTCGGACTGTCTATCAAGCAGTTGTAATTACCTTTCTGGGGCGTACGGCGAATTCTCGATGTCATGCCATATGTCCTTCAAGAGGGGACGGACTTGGGTAGACCGATTTTATTGTGAATTATTTTCTAGTGATTAATTGAAAGACACTGATATGTAGATAAACCTTAGATACCTTACTTACAACCTTAGAGTGAGAACAAATGACTGTCCAAGCCTATACAAAAACATAAGGATTTAAAATATAAGTAAATGTTGGATAAAATCCGTAAATAATGTGGCTTCATAGAATACCAAGAAAAGAGCTTTATAAATCTGTAGCTTAAATAGTAGACGGCTTTTCATACTGTTTAGCCTTCAACTGACTGAGTGATTTATTGGGACGGTTCAGAAGTATTATTCACTGATCTTTCGTGTAAATCAGCTGAAATATGATGATAATAATTGTTGAAGATTTCGGGATAAATAATGCCGACTGCGGCCGCATAAGAAAATGTGATTATATGAAAACAATGTAATCCGGTTAATAATTCATTTCAAAAATCTATTCTATTTTACCGATATTTGCGTTAAAGTCATTTCAAAATAAACTATTCGTCTCATCAACATAACCTAACCTAACAAAATGAAATTGTTATCCAAAATCATAAAAGTAATTCGGCTAAGTAAATTCAAACAAAAACAAATCATGACTCGATTTGTCTTCAACGTAAATTCAATCGAAACTATTTAGTTCCAAAAGCAGACATAAATATTTTGACAAGTACACACCCACACAAAAACATGGCGAATTTTAATTCCCACGAAACTAATTCGACACGAAACCGCAATTCTCCGAGAAAGATGAAAATAGATCTTACAAATTGTTCTGTATAACACCTGAGGAAAACAGGGAAGTGATTTGAGGACGTGACGAAACAGATGCATTCGTCACGTAGGAATGAAAGATGAAGTCAATTTATTTAGTAATTCGTCATTGCAATCCGGCCCTGGCTTGTCGCCCCATCACTTAGTGAAGGACATGTTCGTGTTTCTTTGTAGAAAAAGGTTGGGGCTTAGGTACTGGCGATTTATGAACAATTGGAAAGGAATTATTGTGGAATAATTTATTGGTTTCGGTGCTTGTTCATTGTTTCTGGTCATGTTACGGAGCGAAGTGCAATGGGAAGCAGTGACCTCGTCTTAAAGGAGGAAGCGGGGCATTCTTTATCTTACGCTCCAGCCTCTATGGGAGACGCCCAGAGGGGTTCAGACATCGCGGGGCGATTTCCGATCAACGACGGCCTGAGTCGACTTAAGAAGCTGTCATCAAGCTGACCAGGCCCTTATAGGGTAGAACGTCTGCGGGCGGCGTGGGACCGTCTTTTGGCTCTGGAACGCCAAAGGCACTGGACTTTTAGTCAGTAGGCTTTTAGTCAGTTCCGCTCCACCTAAAGCAACTCCTTTGATGATTTTCCACCACAAAAAATGCAAGTATAAAAAAATAAATAATCACCCCGTATTCCCCGCTATTTCAACGACCCAATCCAACCTAAGTACTTGACACCTGAGTACACGGACGACATCAAACGCGCAAGCTTTTCCTCGTGTTTTCCTGGTCGTATCGCCATTTGTGCCAAATTGTCCGGAAGTACCTCCGACAGGTTAATTTGCTGAAGATCCTTCAGAGATTTGGGTGGAGAGTCCAGCGTTTAGGAGGTTTTTGTTGTGAATGTTTTTATGAATGTGGAAAGTAGGTCTTAGTTATATAATACCTATAAATATGACTAGAATTTATTCTTTTCATAATTTATACCTATACACGCCATATAAGATATAAGTATTAGGATAAGGACATACCAAAACTAAAAAGTACAAAGGCACTGCAAAATATTTTTTTACCAACAGATCTGCAACATAGAACTTGAGAAAATAAATTTCTTATCATAATGCAAAAAAGCAAATATATTTAAGAACATTCTTTGTCATATACTTGTAATCACACGCGGGAGTGTCTCATCAGGTAATAGTGGCCCTGGAACGAAAAAGGCTATTGAAGAAGACCGTGGATTTTAGTCAGTACGAGACTGCCTGAGTAAATTCCCGTCCCGACCTGAAGATACCTACATTTGATGATTTTACCAGGATAAAAAAAAAACTTAATATCGTTAAAGATTAGTCATCATCTGTCTTGATACTATTTGCTATTAAACTAGTTTTAAAATATATATCAAATAAAAATAATATAAAATAACACAGAATAATATCAACAACATAAAATTATATCAAATGTTCAAAACAACCTGTAATGTTTACATAGCCCAGATATTGAAATAGAACAATTTAAAATTATAACTGTTTCTTTTATTGTTCGCTCCTATAATAAAACCTGGTTATCTGACGATGTTTATGTAAAAATGACAGACACAGTTGTAATGGAACATCACTGTTTATACGAAAATAGTCTGTAATTATATGTTCGTAGTGTATCTTTTACTACATCATCATCGTCAGCCTATAATGTTGCCATTACCAGGATACAGGTCTGCTCTCTTTCAGATTCTTTTGACGACACGGGTGGCGCAGTGCTTAACGATCGACTCCTGTGCAACTTCGATCCCCCACGGAACATATATTTGTATGAATTGCAAGTATTTGTTCCGGGTCTGGGTGTTCGTGTATGTGAGTTTCTATGTTTCTAAAGGCACCCACGATACAGGAGAAATTTCTAATGTGGGGCAAATAAAAAAAAATGAAATGAAATGGATTGGAGAGACGCGCTTGAAACAAGACGCGCTGTCGAGTGAATTTGCGTGCCTATGGATCTGGGCATGGTCCATGATCGTACGGTGAGTCAACTTAGAACATTACTCGCCGTCTGTATGAATGGGTTGCCGGAAATCCCCTTGCGGCGTCGGGTTCAGTGGTTTGGGAGGTGAAAAGGAAACTTAACACACAAAAAGCAAACTAAATTTCGCGTTTCTAATATTAAAAGATGTTACACAATTTACTTAGTAGCTTATTCTACCCACACAACCAAATAAAAAGTCCAAAAACAGTCTACCGCCGTATTTCGCTCACATGACAACCAAACATTCGTCCCTCCACACAAGTTCTTAACGAACTTAAGGCGCAATTACAGACAGTTACCTATAGGTAGGTATACCTTGAGTCCAGGGTAGGGCAGGGGAGAGACAACGATGTGACAGGAATGCATTCCGGGCATGCTCCGGGCATCCGGGATTTCTCAGGACACTCCGCTTTATTGCTTTGCTTGAAAACATTCTTTGAGTGAAGTTCGAGTGGTTTAGTGGTATTGTGATTTAGTTTCTGTTGTTACTCGTATACAGCAGTTTATACACAATTGTCTATAAAACAACCAACAAGAATACAGCGTCTGATAAGCAGGCCTTAATTAATTTTTGTGTAAAAACAGGTAATAATTAACAGCTTTCGATTCTGTTTTTTTATACTTTGCTTTGACTTGAAATTTCTACTGTATTGTATAATTAATAACTGTGACTGTCAAGATTACGCTTCATGACATGAATTTATTTATACACGTGCAACGTGCTAAAAATGTAATAATCTATGAATAATTTAAAAATGAAAAAATAAAACTGAAAACAAGAAAATAGAACGAATTAAAATCAACTAACAATTTATAAGCCACATTGTCAATAAACACAACAAAAAAAAATCACACCATCTTAAGCCGGCGCCACACATAGCTTCACTTATTTGAACACTTATTTGATTGCTATGTGTAGCACGAGACTTTGAATATGTGTTCAAAGTTTGAACACACATTTGCAATTTGCCATTCGGTGTCGGTTTTTTAACGCACATCAAAGCGTTCAAAGTTGACTGTGTTCACTTGTTTGCGTACCCTGCCACACTTGCCTCACAATTTACTCACAATCCACTCGCGCCTTCTTCTCGGACGTTTTCTTAAATTTTGTTGCAAATGAATTAAATAATTATTTGCGCATAAATAATAAAGGCACACTGCGTCCACAAAATCGTAGTCCATTGTCTTTGTTGTCTAGTAGCCAACTGTGGAGAAAAGTATTTGCAAAGCATGTGTGGCAGGTTCAAAAAATATGTGTTCAAATATGTTTTCAAAGCTCTGCAAAGTCTTCAAAGAAGTGTTCAAAAAAGTGAAGCTATGTGTGGCGCCGGCTTTACCATAAAAATAAACAAAAGACAAACGAAAATAATATCCGATCAAAACAAAACAAGTAAACTAACAATTTGACCTACAACTTCTAATCGATAGCCAACAGTAAACTGTTAGTAAACTCAAGCGACGAAATTCTTGTCCAAGAGACGTTAGGGTTGCCAGTTAAATTTATGAAACGTCCCTACATCGTTCAAAATCTTTATTATTAATTAAAACGAAATATTAACAAAAAAAAATAAAGAATAGGTATAAAATAAAATAGATGTTTAGGGCTTTTTTTAGCGAGGTAAAATCATCAAATGGGACTGTCGATTGAACCCACGGTGTTCCTTCACTAGTCCTTTACGTTCCAGGTTCACGTTTACTGTTAAGACAGTCCCGTGACCTTTGGGCACTTGGCACATTATTCTTTGGCCAAAAAATGGTGTTCACAAAAGTGAGAGGATTAGCAATTTTTTTTTAAACACTTATTTTAGACATTTATTACACACTTATATTTTATACATTAAGTTACCTCCATTTATTATCCAATCATTTAATTTCCCCAAAAACCATGTTTTTCCCCAAAAAAGAGGAAATATCCCCAATCTGCCAAAGCTTAGGGGACATCATAAGGAAGTCAGGAGAGACAGGGTAGACAGGGGAGGGAATTAGTGGCGCTTCATTGGATCGCAATTAAAAGAGGAAAGTCTACGGAAGTGATATGGAGTTTGGGAGCACGGGTGAAAGAACTTGGACTAATTCTTGATGACGCCAATCGATTTGAGGGAGAGTTTTGTGGCGTGTTTTGGTGTCGTATCATGTTGTTTATGGTAACTTAGAATGAAATGTAAACGTTAATTGTTTGAAAGTTTTGAAAGGACGATATTTAGATTTGCTTATCATGATAAAGCCGACTCTGATATCTTTTTCAGAGGTCGATTTAAATTATTTAGTATAGGCACCTATCCTGGTCGCGGGACTGTACGAATTACCGTGACCCCGGAACATAAAGGGCTATTGAAGGACACCGTGGATATTTCTCAGTACGAGTCTGACAGTCCCTCCCGCTCTGCCCTGGTGGGAGGACTCATTTGATGATTCTACCACGATAAAAAAAAAATAGGCACCTATCCTAAATTTAAACGCCCTTTTCCCATGGGGATAGGCAAAAATTGCAAAGTTTCCTTTGCGCCACCTGATACGATCCTTACATACTCTTTTCCGCTTCATCCACATCCATGTTTGTATTTTAATACAATTACAAATAAAGGTACTTGTACATACGCATTACGTTGTTCAAGAACCTAATTATATGTACCAGTAAAACTGTCAAGGAAAGCATAGTGAAAACACTTCTATATTTTTGAACCAAAAACTCTATGAATAATGGCATGCATCAACCTGCACTGGGTTTGCGATATGGATTTTAAGTCTAAACCCAGCTGTGGGAATCATAAGGCTTTAATAAATAATATAATTATACTATAACTGACCCAACAACATTACATCGATGACTCACACGCTGAACAGGAATCACAAAACATAGCAATTTCTATCTCACATTAGCCTCACCAATTACATGTCGCAGTCCTAGAAGAAGACTGGCAATAAAACTCAAGCCACCAACGTGTAAGGTCCTAATAACGTATTCAAACAACATAATCCAAGCCGAGTAATGATAGCAATCTGTTGGCTATAAATCGTTAATGGCCTATCGCTTGTCCACCGCACTTGTGGGTGATGCAGCTCTAGGTGGGTTATCAGGTGGGACGATAGTGAAACGTTTTATTTGCGATGTTTGCAGAATTCTGGCTTCGTTTTTCTTAGCAAAACGTCTTTTAGTTCTGTAGTTTTTGGTTAAATGAATGTTATACGACAGACATCTATAAGTGAATTACACAAATGTTGGAGTAAAGTAATTGTTGAATGTCAAACGTGTTAATTCCTCGTTAGAAAACTGTGTTTTTATATTTTTAAGGATGGGAAAATATTTCCATTAGATAGAGATAATATAGAATATTCTTTAATATGCACACTACAAATTACAGGTATTTAGGTACAAATATATCGCCTAAGTAGGGTGACACAATGGGCGGTCTTATCGCTAAAAGCGATCTTACATCAGTAACTGAATAAATGAGTGACCGAAGTTGCATTATTTTGTCATTTCTACAGTTTCGGGTAAATCGCTTTAAAAACAATTTATATTAATTTCTATGAAAAACGATTAGCCATCAAAAATAATTGAATTTTTAATCTACATTAAATGATGGTCATCAGAATCTATCATCGAAGTTAGGTTTACCGTATCGAATGATGTCCATTATAATTTAATTATACGAAATTATATATTGCCTACTTATTTAAACTGTAGCTTGATCAAACAAGTCGTGTGACTCGATGGTATTTGCCATCGGCAAAAATGAAGAACTTCAAAATGGAAGTTTTTTTTTAACTAGCGGACATAAGAAAGAATAAAACAATATATAATTGATAACCTCCCTCTTTTTGAAGTCGGTTAAAAAAGAAACTCTCCTCAGCGCTCATTTTCATAAATGAGGAAACCTTTTCATAAAAGTTGTTTGGATCATAAATTGTTTGATTATACACGAATTTATGAGTATAAATAATAATTAAACTCAGTTTCTGAAAACATAGGACAAAAGCGAGGAACTGCAGTGAATAGTGCATGGTTTCAAATAGAGATGATGAACCTAAAAATTCTAAAAAAATACCGACAGCATAAAAATCACAATACATTTTTTCCTTTCCCAGTTTATCGCATTACTATCGTTCCTCAGTATCGCCCCTCGTGTAGGCCGTAGCCTGGAGGCTCTGCGTCGATACGCGCCTGAACTTTCACCACCCGTCCGCGCCTACAGATATCCCCAGATTTATACCTCAAATACTTCTCAGGTAAGGAGTTTGGAGTGATAAGAATGTCTCTTCGAGTTAGAGCTTTTAAGAGAGAGCAATTCGTTTGTCGCAAGTTATGAGAGACACACAATATTTATAAAAAATAAACCTAATACAGGATTCTTACGATTGATTTATAAATACAAAAAATTGCTTCGAAGTGAATTAATCTACAAGAGCTGCTTTTTGTCACGCAAGAAATTGTTAAGTTCTAAGGTTTTTTTTTAATTGTTTTAATTTTTATTTGAACTAAATAGTAACATATAAGTAGGCTCTGGTGTCATAGGCATTCTAGTTTTTGGATTAAATAGGACAATAGGCACAGTGAAAGAGTATTTAAGCAAATAAAAAAAAAAAATGAAGATATTTAAATCGAGTTTTCTCTGACTGTAACAACGACCACTAAAACCAGTCAGGAAGGGAAAGATTTTAAATGAATTAAAAACATTATATATATAAAATAATTACTAATCATTTCAAAACCAAAAAATTACAAAATCATTTCCAAAACATTCTTTCATAGATTTCTTGTAAAATTTTTCACTAAGAGTGATATTTTTCAACTTGTATAAAAATACAACTGGAGTATACAAACTCGAAAGGCCAACCATCGGTTGCTACCCACACATAATAATGTCGTATTCCCAACATAATCGTGCATTACATCACATGCACGACCCGGCACCAAACTGCACACACCCAGTGACAAGCCGCGCCGCCGGCAGCCGTGCACAATGGCGATTGTTCTCGCATTGATCATTAGATAGTGGTGGTACTCCTCCTGCTAAATCGTATGTTATTATTTATGCTGCTTGAAGCCTAACGACCTGCGCTTGCGCTTCAATAGTGGGGGTATCGCTTGTTAGGTATATAATTTTGTTGGGAGTTGTGTGGTTGTTGCTATGTAGTAGGCTTTGTATATTGCGGTGGTCGAGTTCAAATCTTATTGACGTAGTTGTAGTTTACGTAGAATTAGTACTTTCCATGAATGCTTTTCTTATTATCATGTTGTAGCGCGGAAACTTGCAACTACTGGGAACAAAAATTGGAATACATAATGGGACATCTTTAAAAAAAAAATTGGGTATGGGTTTATATACAGGGTGTAAGAGACATCGACGCGCAAACGGTTCACATGGGTCCAGGACATGATTCTGGACGTTCCCGTGTTGGAATTTTTCGTCGGTTATATATATATATATATGTATGTATATATATACAACATTATTTTTAGTATATGCGAAACCTGAATAAAGTTTGTTCAGAATCAGTAACTGATTCGATTCCAATAATTTTTACACCATGTTATATTTTTTTTCAAAAATATTTTATTTTTATTTTATTACCAGTTAATTAAAATACAATCACCGTACGGTTAGGTACCTATTGCCAAGCTATTATCACGAGTGTAAAACACAGGAGACGCGGTTTACGCGGGTGTACCGCGAAATAAGCATGTTTTTGAACGGACAATCAGGTAATATACAAACTTATAGCCTTGTGATTTTTTATGATACGGTTTTAAAATTTTGTACATAGATTCTTTACACAAAAATACTAGACAGGTGTATCGGGTTTCGCATAAACAAAAAATAATGTTGTATATATATATAGTAAGGA
Organism: Agrotis puta; assembly: GCA_943136025.2. NCBI lineage: Eukaryota > Metazoa > Arthropoda > Insecta > Lepidoptera > Noctuidae > Agrotis > Agrotis puta. Next base: position 12,266,171 of record OW964182.2, on the reverse strand, counting down.
GCGCCAGCGCATGATTTTCCGCTTTTGCAACCTGCCACTGCCAGCTTGCTGTCCATCTTGCCAGGGGACGTCCCAAACTACGTTTACTTACGCGCGATCTCCTTTCTAGGACTTTTCTATTTCACCTATCGTCGGTTTTACAACAGACATGGCCAACTCACTGGCACTTCAGATTTATGTTTTTATTCATTTGTTTGTATGTTCCGTGCGGGAATCGAACCCGCGACACGCCGCACAGCAGTCCAATCACTCAGCCACTGCGCTAATCGTGTCGTCTAATTGAATATAAGAATATTGTGTCGAAGAGAAGATTTTCCTAAAATAAACATTTGCGCAGTTTCACGCGCAAAACAGACTGTCCGATACAGTTTTATGGCAGGCAAAAAACCGTATAATTACGAATTCTATTGTTAATGTGTTTAGTCCATCAAAAATTTTCTGTCATCTATTCAAATCTATCTGCGCAGATACTTGAACAGGATGTAAACACGTACAATACTTACCTACCTACTATTTATACTTCGACTACACATAATCACATATAATTTGTTGTCAATCGAACGAGCGACGATCTTTGACATTGAATCAAAAATCCATCGGTAAAAAGAATCAAGAAAAAAAAGAACACCAAACAAAATAATTTGACAAAAAATCAGTCACGACGAAAAATCATTCCTTGTTCTGTGATTATGCCTGATTACTAGTCTCCGATAATGGTATCGAGCAGCCATTTTATCTAGGACTATATCGTCCCTCTGAACGGTCGAACTTTAAGGTTGTAGAGGTTAGGTTTTGTAGTTTGATTGGGGGTCTTTTAAAGCTGGTGTCTGGAAAGGTTACCGGGCAAAACATATGTCTGACAGGCATTGACGGTGGTACAAAAGGCTACCTTGTAAGTCAGAGGCGTCACGAGAAATCACGTGCAATGATGATTGTGTGTAATTAGAGGCGCAAATTAAATAAATTAAAAGATAGATTTTTTGGTAGCGTGTGTGGAGAATGTCAATGTCGCAACCGATGTGAGTTGTTAAGGTGTGGTGATTGATACGTGTTTGTAATTTGTTGGTTTTAATTGATTTATTTAATTTGAATTCCTGGGTGGGTTTTTCAATTTTTGTTCTAGCTATTCATTCTATTATATAAACTCAAACTAAAGCTTCATGCAAGAACATTGAAACATCAAAGCATTGATTCCATTCGAATCTACAAAACACCTTTTCATCCTCCACCAATTTAAATTCATAGCGTCACCATTAAATTTTTTAATAATAACCTCATAGTACTTCAACAGAGGTGTACAATTAAAAACATCGAATGAAACGCCGCTAATTACCAAAAAAAACAATAAAGTTCGGAAGACATTAGACGATTGGCTTCGATATAGAGAAATTGACATAATGCCGATCAAAGGCGGCATTCGTTTTCAATAAGTCAGATTGACTAATAATGAACGTGGCTCGTAATCGGGATCGATCTGTCGTGAGAACTTCAAACCGTTAACTAAGACTTTTACAACTATTGGACGGGGCTTTGAAGTCGGCGAGAAAACGGGAGACGATGAAAACTAAATCAATGTTGGGGGGTCTCACTTTGAACTGGATAATAAAGACAAAGAAACCATACCAAGAAATAATAAAGAAAGACATTGCTCGTATAATAGTACTGAAGAACTACATACATAATAAATAGATATAGCTATGCTATATTTAAGAAGCTGTTACTAAAGTCAAAACTAAGCTTAGTAAACCACACACCCTTTACTATCAAGTCTAAGTGCAGTAGATGGTTTTAACTTAAAAGAACAAGATATAGATCGGAGGTCAAGTGTTAATTCAAGCGATGGAGTCACACTTCGATCTTGTTATCGCATATTTGATCGCAATTTTTTCATCGCAGTACTTATTGGCTAAGATTTTTATGACAAATCTGATCATGACATCACCTTAAGTAATATCGGTGTTGATACCATTATTTTGTATCGGAATGTTATCCGTATTTTTTTTTTGTAAAAAGTTAATTTAATCATACCGGTAGTTTCAGTATCATAGATTGCAGTTAAACTTATGATATAGAAATTCTACAGGTAGTAGTTTCTTCTATAGAAGCAGTTCCTAATCAAAATTTTGTTCTTTTTTTTAATCATCATCTCTTTTGAAACCTTCTTCTACTAATCAATTAATTTCAAATTAATCATATACATACGTATTGGGAAGTTGGAAAAGCCTCACCACATCTATAATCTACCTCGTACTTCGCTGTGCTTTCTGTTCTACTTTTTAGTAAAGAAGATCCCTAGATACACGCTCCCGCTCTGCTCCCATCCTACTCACCGGCCCAACACCAATAGCGACTTTTACAACAGATACACTCAAAAGAAATCCACCTATTTTGAATTCGTCACGCAATTTGTCAATCAATTTGCCGTCACCGCTCTATAGATCGTCCAGACTCCATTATATGTCAATTTATATACATAAAAAATAACTCTTTACGTTCGCCGCTCGCATATTAATTCCTATAAAATTAATTGCGATGACAAATCCATTAATTTAAATTGCCCACAACTGGTTCCGTCATCAGATAAGTTGGTTCATTTACAATTTTTATAGTGTTGCTTTTAACTTTTGATCTTTAAGTGTTGAGATGATGTGCATGGATGCAGTTTTTGTCTTTCAGTCTTCGTTGCCAGATTGATTTTATCTTAATGTGGGAGTTTTAGCTTTGGTAGCATTAAGATTGTTTATTATGCTTTTCGTTTCACACAGAAGCATTGATGTTTATCAGAATTTTGGTGCATTTTCCTGAATAGTTGCAAATTTACTATCATTTTTTTTTTGTACTATCTTCGTACCTATCTACAGTAAATAATCATTTATCAAATAATTATATCGCAGTGAACCGATCTGAATAATTATAATTTTATGATATGTTCAATTTTGTTTTCTTAGAACATAATTTTAGATCAGATCTTTTGATCTGAAATTTATATCCATTAGCAATATATATATATCACTTTGCCAATTCAAAGTTAATAGCTTTATTCATTTCAAAGAAATTAAGTGTAACATAGAGTTGAATTTACGAAGCATCCTTTTTTGGTAATAAAATACTAAAATAACTTAATCAAATTAAATGCCATAGGAAGAAAGACCTGCATTATTTACTTAAGAATTATAGTGTATTTCTATTAGTAGTAGTAGTATAGTTTTTCTTTAACAAAGCCGTAATTTTCACTACGATTTCGCAAATATTAATAACAACAATGACATTTTATTCCAAATTCCTATTTTTACGACCAAAACGTGACAAGATCTTTATCTATTAAGACCATAGTGATAGACATTAAGTATTTGTCTATTACGACTATTTTGATAGACATCAAGTATTTTACTGTTATTTTAGACATCGACCTCGATGAAAACGCCGTCTCCTTCAGAAAAATAATTATTTTCTAATAAAATATTTATATGCCCACCGATATATTCTTTTAACTATTCGATATGTCCCTATAACGATGGCCCGAATCGAAATGCTTGCAATTAAGTAGCATTGACTCGATACCTAACGATTTTTACTATCGATAAAATTGTGCGTGGATAAAGATTTTATTGGTAGGCATCATTACTGTATATATATACCATTACTATTTTAGTTTTAAATGTTCAGTTTGTACATTATTTTTAGAAACTACCAACACATGTTTTCTTCTACTTTTTTCATGCAGTTTTCCCTAAAAGATTGGTTTTAAGAGTTAATGGGTAAATAAAGAAATTGACGACCTATTGAATAGTAAGAAAATTACTAAGTTTGATTTTACGTGGTTAAGCGTGGTTACTTTTTATGATTTTCTATTTACGAGTAGTATCGACAACGATCGTGACATTCTAAAAGTTTTATTTTTGTATATTGCGGTTTTTATTTTTATGTTTTGATAATATGGGATACTCAAGGCAAGGCTGGAGGTCAGAATAAGAAAGTCAGGATCACAAAAGTTCCAGCCATTTTTGTTTAAGAAAAATGGCTGGAACTTTTGTGAGCTACTTAAATCTTATATAGATTTAAGTAGCTCAAAAAAATCCTAATGGAATATCTCTTTAAATAGGTACCAATTCTAAATCTACAGATTTATTATAATAACATTATAATAAATCTGTAGAAGGGTCAATTCTGTACATTGAAAATATTGAAAAAATAAATAGCGGGGGGTGTTGCTGGATCGATACCAAACCCAAATATATGATTAAAAAAAATGTTGTCTGTCTGTCTGTCTGTATATGCAGGCATCACGTGAAAACGAACGGTTCGATTTCGATGAAACTTGGTATAATTATACCTTATTATCTTGGGCATAAAATGGGATACTTTTTATCCTGGAAAAATACGTAGAACAAAAATCTTGTTTTTCAGTTTCACGCGAAGACCGACATCCGCGCGGAAGGAGTCGCGGGCGGAAGCTAGTAGTATAATATAATTTATAATCTCAAATATAATTTGAGGAAACGGTTGGCGCAGTGGTTGAGCAATTGTATGCTGCGCTGCGTGTCGCGGGTTCGATCTTCATACGAAACAAATATTTATATTGATGTTTGCGACCTATGTAAGTTGAAATGTTTATAAATGCACCCATGATAATAATACTAACCCGCAATCGGCTCGCGTGGTGGATAGCCCACTCCCTCTCAAAGAGAAGAGGACACATTATAATTTGAGTCCCAGCAGTGGGCACATTATAAGGCTGATTATAGTTAAGCTACATAGGTGCCTCAATTAAGTATCGAAATAGAAATAGCCGTTGACAGCACGTGTTTAGAAAATGAGTAAAGAAGATTGGCCATTTTAGAGTATCGTGCCATCAAAACATGTTTTTCTAATAAATTTTAATAATTAGAAATCGTGTTGTGCAATCTACATACATGTCATGAGTCAATTAAGTTTTGGTGTTTGTTGAAATTAATTTGTGGAAAGTTTCTTTGCTTGACAAACAAGTTGATTTTGTAGTTGGTTTATATTTTATTTAACTCATAATTCGTGATGGTGATGCACGTAAACATCATTAATTTTTGTTTATACAAATAAATATACAAGTTACGTAAATATGTAGGTAGAGTTAGAAAATATATATTTTAATAATGTTCATAGCTTAAGCGTGTCTAGTAGAAGTAATTCTATGTTAAGCATATCTATGCAGATAGATTTAATATGTATAAACGAAAAAAGTTTCAGTAAATGAATTCCTACTTAACTATAATTTTTCATTATTGTTCTTATAACCGCGAAAGTGAGTTTGTTTGTCACTCTTTTACGCCTAAATTGCTGAAACGATTTTGATGAAGCCCGGTTATGGGCTACTTCTTTTTGTAAATATTTGAAGGGGTGAGCAACACCGCAAGCAAAAGCTAGTACGTATTCCATAATTTCTTCAACATTGCCTTCTAACATTTAACAAAGTTAGGGATTTAGTTAATTCCAGATTTTGTCTCAACTATTATATTAATATGATGGAATGTTAAATCGATATTTCAATGCACTATTGTGATGTTAAATGATAAGATATCATGGTGGTAATTATAAATATCCTTGGTTGCAAGTGGTATTATGATATTTCGATTGTAAATGCATGGAATTGCAGTCCTTTACATTGAAAATTATTTGAAGTTATTCAAATAATTTTAAAGGACTGAAATTAGTACAGAGTACAGCGTACAGAAATGTAGTCGTGTCTATGTTGTTTGATTTATTATAACTAAGCTCTTATTTTTTTCTAATTAATTAAGCACTTTTGACAAATGACACCTATGAGTTGAAACTTCAGTAAATAGCAAGTATAGCTAAGATCTTTTATATTTATTTGAAAAGCAAATGGACATATCATGTTTTTTTTTTAAGAATTTGCTGACCGACAACCAAAGAAATTACGAAATCTTATACACAAACAAAAATCTTTCTCCCTCAAGTTTTAACACTTGGTAAGCGGAGCGGTCATATCAGGGATCGTAAGAAACTATCCCTAGTCAATTATGCCAATTCTATTCAATAGAGACCAAAGCCATTACTTTCTTCTAGCCGTCACGTAATCCATCAGCTTCACTCGAATCATTTCGAATTTAGAACGCTACTCTTTTGTCTTATAAATTATTTAAATAAAGAACAATGTGTAGTCAGATGCGCCTTTTGTTTACTTGTAGGAGGCTATTGTCAGAGGCACTTACCGTAAAATTACCCATCTAACCACCAAGTACACTATGTAGTATATTATGTATTGTCTCTTGCAACAAGTCCGCATTGCGCATATTCCATTGGACGACTCCGTTCTGTCAATTACCTGAAGCGACAAATTCATATACCGTAACGTCCGTGGCGTGTATGCCACAGCATACATCATATTCGAACTATGAATATGTAGTGCTTCAATTTTTGTGATTGGCTTTTGTTCTTTTGTAATTACTCTGTGGTAAGGCTGGATGTTTCGACAAAATTTCAAATGCGTGTTCTAGAATCTATTTCGAAATTGTGTCATCTTTATTCTGTTGATGTTTAGTTCTATTTTTGTGTTTGTAGTTGTTTTGTGCACGGTAAATGTAAGTTGGTGAGTTAGTAAGTGTCAGTAGTCACGGTTAGCTGGTTGCATGTTGCTTCACCGAGGTTGCTAAAGCTGTCGTAGATAATGTGCTGTGTTGATGATTACACTGATATGTGTAACGGACTATCTTTACGTGCACCAAGCCCGCATTGAGCTATATTTCTTTTATTTAGTTGGTATCATCTATTATGTTGGTAGTGCGTAAATTGCAATTAAAAAAATTTGTTAAATCATATTTTTGTTGATTGGGATTGTAACGTGTATCTATCTACTCTAACTTTGGTATATAATTATGTTGTGTGTGTTTTTCGAGTTTATTAGCCAACTTAGTTGAGAAAATATGATTCTATTAAATCCTGTTGTTTTACTGATGATAGTTTTACTCGTTTTAAATGTAATTATGTATATTTTTTGCCTAAATGTTTTACTTGTGTACCGTATGTGTTATGTACTAACAAATTATTAAAATTTTATCTGATTTGAGCAGCAACAAGACAAACAATAAAAAAGCGTTTGCATCGTGAGAAAAATGATAAAATTCTGACAAAAACAAAAGAAGCTAGACAACCAATGAGTCATTCTCAAAAATCGTCAAAATTTTTAATATCCAACACATTCCTCTCTCAAAAACAAAATGGTAGACATGCAGTAACAATCTCAATAAAACAAAGGAAAGTATTTTGTCAAAAAAGCGAAGTTGTCTCGCTTTAGGGCGCTTGAAGCGTGTTATTATGCAGATCCGACACCGTCGCCTGTGGGGACCGCCGACTTAGGGTACCAGGCTTACATGGAGCTCAAGGACATTGGAAAAAGCGATAATGTGAAGATTTTGATAGTTTGTTGAGGAAAAACTAAGGAGAAATGAAAACACTATGATAATGTTGAGAAATATAGTAAAAACGGTGTTATAGAAGAGTATTTTGACGGGAACGTGGAGTTGTCTTGCTTTAGGGCGATTGAAGCAAAATACTATGCATATTTAAGGGCGCGAAACCAGAAAGTTGGCAACCTCGCAAATAGCTGTCAAATTTTTACAAGTTTTAATTAATTTGGTAATTTTACTGTATGAAAATAAGAAATATGGCTCTGTAGTGCACTAAATATTGATATAGGAATGCAATTAAAACACTGAATTTGATGTTGTAACCGTTTCAGGTGTAAAAAAAGCATTGGAAAGTTCCAAATACTTTTTTACATCTTAGAACTATTTATTCGGTGTTACGATATTAATTATTGCATTCCCTAATTATTTTTTAGTGCACTACAGAGCTATATTTCTTATTTCCATTTATTAACATTGCCAAATTAACTAAAACTTGTTAATATTTGACAACTATTTGCGACGTTGCCAACTTTCAGAATACGCGCTCTTAACACCGTCGCTTATGGGGAGGAGACGTGAAGTACCAGGCTTACATGAAACATACGGACGTCAGTAAATGATAAAGACGACAAGATAAAATAGTCTATTGGAGAGAGAAGAAGATATATAAAAAGAAGGATGTTGAGATTACAGCGAAAGGAGGGTAAGGCTACAGCAACATATTTTGTCAAAAAAAGGAGTTGAGACGATAAGATTTATCTAGAGCAATTCAGAAGCAGTAGATTGGAAAAGAAGTAGTAAAAAATAAAATGCATAAACTTATTAATTACCTAACATAATTATAATTTATACAAAACCATTTGAGTAGAAAGGAGTACTTTTATGTTGACACATAGTTTCAATTAATAAAATTACATTTAATATGTCAAACAAGTCATAAAATATAGTGAATTTAATGATTTATATAACATAAATTAAATACGTTTTTATGGTCTTATGTCTAGAATCTATAAATCAACAGAGTGCAAAGGAACCGTAAAATTTAAATAATTCATGAAACACTATTGTTTTTTGAAACATTTAAATGTTTTAAGGTTTTTACTATGTGTGAGAAAATATCGCCAAACAAAAAAATAATAGAATAGGACAAAATAGGTACTCTTTATTATACACATTACAGTTATTTACAAATACGTATTTCTTATAAATAGGGGTGACACAATAGGCAGTCTTATCGCTAAAAACTACTTTTCGAGAAAACCTTTAGGATTGCTATATAAAATCTAATCCAGCTAGGTAGTTTAATGCAAAAGTATAATTATGTTAATTAAGATGGATGCATAGATAAATGATGTTTGTTACACCACACAAATAGTACTTTAAATCCCGGAATTATGTTCCCGTAGGATAATTTTCGTCTGAAACGCGGTTGAAGCCACTGCTAAGAACTAGTTGGATTTAAACGTTGAATGCATTAAGTTCGGCCTAGTAACGCCACCTGTCAACCTAGACAGTAACTATACAGGTACCTAGAGAATGTCTAGCCTTTGAAATAATTTATCACCGACATTTTGATCGCCTCGCTTGACAAGACACCTAGTCAGTATACAATGGACTGAAACTTAAATATTTTAGATTAATTGACGTGGCCACTTAAAATAGTTTAGTTATTGAAATGAAGTCAACAAATTATTCGGTAAACTTCAAGCTATCTTGATCAAAAACTACCTGGCTAGTATTGTTGAATATTATGGTATCCATGAAAATGGATACACAAAAAAATCAAGTTTATTACAATTCCTCAAATTCTTTGGATTGCATTTTTTCCAGAGCAATATAACTTCTCTGGCTATTGTGCCCCGCGATTTGTCTCGTGGTTATGGCTGTTCATGCTCGTAATAGTCGTAGTGTGATGTTGTATAGCTTATAGCCTTCCCCGATAAATAAACTATGCATAAATTGATTTTTTGAATTCGAACCAGTAATTCCTGAGCTTAGCGCGTTCAACCAAACCAAAAACCTTAGTCAGTAAACAACTGCGCTCATTCAAACAATCACACTTACGTTGCGAGTACTATGTTAGTGACTTTTTTGAAGAATCTCAAAAATAATGTCAATCAAATTACTATGGTCTTCTAGAGAGTTATTCCAATTTGAATTCCCCATTAAACCCAAAGTTTGAAGATTTTCTAATCAGCGGTTTATTTTGTAAGGGAAGAATCGCGCCATGTAACCCCCGCCAAAAACTCATCCGAGGGCGGTGACGGAATGTCAAAAATTCTGCTCAAAATGTGACCATCGCCGATCTTATTCCAGTCCGATGGACGCCTGGGGACATCAGGCCTTAGAGCTTTAGTTCGCAGAAATATTTTTTGCATACATTTATTATGAAAGTGATTCATCAGTTTCTAACATAGTTTAATGTGATTATTTCAATGATTGTCGGTTTGTTCTTAGATTGAATCGGATTCTGTGAAGCAATGGTTTATGACGTGTTGTAGGATTGTTTTTTGGTTGTCGGTTAGTTAACCGAAAAAATCCTACTTTTAATTATTTTTCTTTTACACTGCAGTGACATTTTCCTTATCTTCTTTCTTTGAAAGAACACTTTAGTTGAGTCTTATGTCAAATACATACAACTCACGCTTGTTTTTCATGTGTGTGGATAAGCAGAAACTTCAATATGTCACCTACGATCCTTTCGCCTAGCCCAAAATTAATAAATCTTCACTCAGTTCAAATGAGACTGTCTACTAGGCACGTGACCTTTGTAAGAAGAATTACCTATACATTCGTTCATTTTAACGTGATATTTTTCATTATTCATTCGTTTAACATCGTATTTTATCATCAAGTGAAACCATTCATTTAAATTTTGTTCGCATTTATCATAAAAACTTGTAACATTTTCATCGATTTCTTTTACGCAAAGATAGTTTCGTATCAAGAAGAAGGCACCACAGGATTGTTCAGTTAAACAGCAAATAACCTCTTCTAGATTGACCTGCATGATGACATTTACAAAAAATAAAAAGTATGGCCAAGAAACTCCATCTTTACTCTTCCAAAAATGTAACCTATGTTGTCATTATAAAGTACGAGCGAGAGCAGTTACGTTGGCTAAGTAAGTAGGTAGCAGCAAGCACCGTTGCTTTGCAACTGATAACAATCAAGCCACGATCACTAATCCACCAACCAACAGTTATATCACAAAAGCCACGCACAGTGGACATATACAACCCATAATTGTAGAAAAAAACTCTCAAAATTTATTCCACAGAGACGACGGAAAACTTTTCAACTCGTAATCTTTCTATCAATCTTGGTTGTTAAGCAAGGTATAATAAAAGTGGTCATCATAATTCGAAATCTTACAGTGGACGGAGTTGACCGCTACCATCAGTGTGTGTGACCGTTCCACAGTGTGAACAACTGAATAATTCATACGCTACGTAATTAAATGTCTTGCCAAGTAAAAAATAATGACACCTTCCTGTAGGATTTCTTAATGTATGATTTACTATTACGTGATTGTTTGAAAGAGTGGTTAAGTAAGTACTTATGGATGAAGAAATAAATGAAGGAAAAAATGCTAAAGGGTGTTTCAGTTACTGGTGCCGTGTTTCCGCGAAAAGCTTGTTTAGAATTAAAACAATAAAGATTTTTTTTGTAATGGGTGTTTCATTATATATTATTAGTGGCGATAGAATTACTGTTTTTATCTTGTAAACGGTTGTCGTCAGTCGAGAACATTTAACTTCTAGTTAGAAAATATTTTATGGGACAAAAAGAGCTTTCATTACACGAAATTAAGCATTACTACTAACACAAAAAGTAATTAGAAAATTTCCTAAATTAATAATGGTGTCTAAGGGATACCCCCATTAAGTGAGAATATTGACAAGCAATAAGTCGCCTTCGAATAGTGAGCTGATCAATTTTTTATTCAAAGAATCAAGTAATATGGGAATGCTGCCAAAGTTCTAGGCACTTTTCCCCGTTGACAGCGAGTTTAACGAATTTTTTTTACGCCCTGTAAGTTTGTTTCCATTTTTATTTCATTCACATTATAATAAATAGTTCGTGACCTTTAAAAACACGTGTAATACATATATGAAACCAAATTAAGACATGAGCTCACTGCAACAATAAAAAATACGACCTATCATTATGAATTTAAATTGCTTTGAAAATACTGATTTGATATAATTATGACGAAAAACAGTGTAATTGCATAAAGTGCATTTGAAATACACTGCATTAACTTAAATGTCAAGCGTTTTATGGTATTTTTATTATGCTTGCTATTTATTATTATGCTGTTTTTTTTTTATAATTTAAATCATCTATTAAGCCGTGATTTATTTACAAAACGAGAATTTTGATTGTAATTCTTGTTGATGCGATATTTTAATTACTTAATTCATAATTTTGTCTCATGCGTTATGATTTGGGTGATAAAACAAAATAACATTATGCGCATAAGGTAAAGCACTTCTTTAAAAAAGTCCCTTTATTTCCCGTCGCAGGTCATTTTATCATCGTCCTCATTATAAAATGCAAAGAAAGGAACGTTTTTGCGAGCACACTCGAGTGTGACGTCACGTTTTTGCACTAATCTACGACGTTACACTTCAGTGGGTAAGAACCTTAGGAACAAGTAGAGGCGAATAAAAACCTGTTACATATTTATTTCAGTTTACTGGAACATCAGATGAGTAATGTTTTTAGATTTGTTTATTAAGCCTTTTTTTAACACATTAATAAAAGCAGAATACTCTTTAGCAGTTTTTTTTTACCGTGGTAAAATCATCAAATGAGTCCTCTCTCCCAGGGCGGGACGGACTGTCAGACTTGTACTGACTAAAATCCACGGTGATCCTTCAATAAACTTTACGTTCCAGGGTCACGGTTACCTGATGAGACAGTTCTGCGACCCCAACAGGACTCTTAAGCAGGTAAATAATAAATAGGACACATTACGAAATAGAACTTATAATTAGATCACTAAGAGCGCTTTTCATTTCACTATAGCAAATCAGGTGGCCTACCTTGACAACGTGGGAACGAGATGGCGCTAGACGACTTGTATAGCTCTATCGCTTTCCCTCAGCGTCATGGTAAGCCACCAGAACTTTTGTCCCGATATTTTCGGTATAGCACGTCACAACTGTTTTCTCAAAAAGAAAGAAAGAATGGCAAATGTGATCTTAGACAACTCACGTACATTTTGTCGTTAAGTTTTAAGGCCCTTACACATGGAGTATTTAATATAGGTCTAATTGGGCTAAAGGAACATACAAAGCAAAACAAAACAAGCAGGCAAACGGACAGACCCAAAATGCCATACATTTACAAAACAATTAAAATTCAGTAAACGTTAAAAATAAGTTTGATAGATTGTCTAAAACTACCTTAATGTTAGATATTGTACAAAATGGCCGCCGTTAAATCACTGATGGTCTAATTAATGTTCGAAAAGTTAAAGGAATACTTATAATTACAGTAGATTCCTGGATTACTGATCGCTCTGTAATCTTTTGCAATTTTCTCTTAATCGCCTCAGTTTAAAGTGACCAGTTTTCAAAGACCTCGCGTCACTGTACCAAACTGGTCCACATCTTTAGGGTTTTGTGGTTTATGAGGGCCATGTGAAACTGGTTGTTTTAAATGGTACCCCGAGACATTTGGACTTATGTGATAATGCTAGGGCAAGATGGTAGAAATTTGATAATTCGCGGTTAGGAAAACGATCGTTTTAATAATAAGTTTTGGGACGAATTGTTAGAGAATTATCCTGTGGAACAGAAAATATATGGAGCAACCTCCAAACTTTATTACAATTTATTTTTAGTTGTTGATATTATTTTCAAACACCTAATTTTTTTTTATAAAAGTTCAGCTTCAGTACATTCAGAAAATCTACATAAATTTTGTAAAACATGTCGTTTGTAAACTACATCTTGACCTTACAATAGGTATGCAAATAAATCACGATAATAAAGTTACAATAGCATGTACAAATTGTAAAAAATAATTGCGGACGATGAGGACACTTCAAGTTAATGGCTCACTGAGAATTAGTCTTAATTGGATACAATACAATTAAAATGTTAATTCGGTTACATCAAAGTCTTTCGGTTTACTTACTTGTATGTAAAATTCCTAGGTTTTGTTTCAGACACAGGCTTTATACCTAGTAATTATGACTGTACCCGACTTTTGGGTAATAATCATATAAAAAAAAAAACTAAAAAAAACTCGTATGATGAACATGGCCGTCACGATGATTGCTCGTCAAATTCAAATTTCAGCGATTTCGTTACGTGTTTTAAACTAGCGTTTACCCGCAATTTTGAATGCTAGAAGGTCAAACATTACACTATGAGACCTATTCTACGTCATAAACCAGGTCCGAGCTACGTATGTCAAAACTGTGCAGCTATTTTGGTGTGAAAATGTAACAGACACACATGTAGACAAGCTATAGTTCCTCTTTTTTTGCAGTAATAATATTAGTACACGAAAAACAAGCGCAGAAATAAGAATTAATCTTACTTTTCACTAAAAATGCTTTTCAAAGTGACCTCGGCGCGTCTCCTCGGTTTTTATGGGTTAACAGCACAGCACCCAAGACAACCATTTATCATGGACCCGTCAAAATCTAATTGTGCCGCCTGGCTAACCACCGCATTGTGACCGTAATTACGCCCTTTATTTTTTTACATAAAGAACTAAATCGACTTCAAAGATTTTTTGTTCCACCATCAACGAGAGGCGCAATTTAGTCGATATTCCAAATATTTTACTGTGATATTTCATATCGTCATTTTTATGATGATCCGCCAAATTCGATGATTGGATATGTTTTTTGGGTTATTAAAGAAAAAATGTGGATCGTCTGAGATAAAATGACCGCAAGATTATTAACATTTTTTTCTTTGCCTAAAACCATGCATTGAGGACACTTTCTATCCATTGCGCGTACGCCACATTCTGTTAAAATTGTGCGCCCATCACTAATTCTCACTCGGGTCGTCACTACAACTGTTTTAATTCATGTAGGATTTTAGTAATACAAGTAGATTGACCAGAATTAAGATGTCAAGCTAAAACAATACTTTTCAATTCCGCCAGACGTAGACTTAGATTTTTATTTGTAACAAGTGAGATTTTAAAACGTGATTTTGAGGAATGCCAATGCCATTTTTGTAGGATTTTTATCCGTCATAAAAAAGCTATAACTGGAAAAAATTAAAAGACGATGGACCCTATAGCCCACGATAAAAAAAAATCGCTTTCTGCTATTCTGTGGTTACATACCTCACAGCGAAATATTAAACTATTATAGAAAAAAAAATGCCACGGGCGAAATATCGGACAGCACTCTAAATACATTAAACATTATTAACTTTGAACGAGTTTAAAAAAAAATACAATAATTTAGGGGTTGGACTGTAAAAAATCGACTCCTGCGCACGATTCGGTTACAAAAGCATTATAGTTCACGATTTCGTAGATAAATTGGTAGCCATTTTATAAAATTACATCGTTTAAATAAAAGTAAGCAAAATAGGCGTTTCTAATATAGTATTTTTATTAAGGGGGTGTGCTTGCAACTGAGGGAGGCGTTAAGGGTACCTATTAGTGTACTCTACCGAAATTGGAATTAGGGAGCTTGTATAAGAAATGGCAATTAATGGCTTTTTCCTTTTGGGTATTATATAATTTAGAACCAGATATTACTTCACCTTCAATACTTGGTTCTAATAAAGGTACACAAATCAAAAAAGTTAGTGATCACTAGCATAAGCAGATGTTTTTTTTATTAATTTTTTGGAAAACAATTTAACTGTTTTATATTATTTAAATTTTAAAATAATCTATAAAGAAGAAGAAATCATAATACAATCTACCGTAACAAAAAAGTCTTCGATTTTTAAAAGTGCTTTTATAAAATATTCTTAATATGCCAGTGACGTCATAATAAACTCTATAATTAAAATTAAGAACGTCAAACTTCATAATAACAATCACTCACGTTAATGAAACATATTAAGGCCCACTTGCACTACAATCACTAAACGGGTTTAGCGCTAAACTGCCTTAGAATATCACTGTATCCCTGTCAAATTGTTTGAAGTTGACAGAGATAGAACGATGTTTTAAATCAGTTTAGCGCTAAACCTGTTTAGTGATTGTGGTGCAAGTGGGCCTTAGTAATTAAGTTTTTACTTTACTACTAAATGCAACCGCATTATAATGTCAAATCTAACCACAAATTAAAAAAAATGTTTCTCACATCACAGCTAAGCACACCTATGTCCCGTCCCCCAAATCCAGTACAGTATAAAAAGTGATTAGAATCCAATTCCTCCGCCATGTATCTACAGACTACAGCCATCAATCACGCTGTGTGGGATGACTCTAATTATAGGGATTAAGGGCACTACGAAGTACCAGGTATTGGTACCAAGCCGCCCTGTTATAGAACCGAAACGAGGGACAAAAATTGAACTTTAATCAAACTTGTTATTCGTCGTGTTATTAATAGTTTTTTGAGAAAAAAAAGGAGGAATTAAAATTAAACAAGTCATCGCTGATGAATATTTTATTAGTTTTTAAAAAAAAAAAAAAAAAAGTAAACTAAACTTCTATGAGAGGTGTCGTAATATTTTTGTAGTAATTATTTTGTCCCGATTGTTATCTAATAAATTAATGTTTCTGTGTTGGCGCAGTGACTGTGCGATTGACTGCTGCGCTATATCACACGGGTTTGACTCCCGCACAGAAAAAATATTTGTATAATTTAAAAGTAGTTGTTCCAGCTCTGTGATGTATGTGTTTAAATGTTTGTAAACGCACCAACGATACAGGAGAAATTCTTAACATTGGGCAAGGTTAGTAAAAAATTATAATTGTTAAATCACAATTATAAGACCTGAATCATTCGACCTCAAAATAAAAAAAAGGACGCAAACCACTAGGGACATACCATTCAAACTAAGAAAATCTCACGAAATACTCATTTTAGTGAACAGATTAACTGATTACATTACAGTTTAATAAATTGAATCTAGTCACATAAACATAATTTACATTATACCTATGAGTATTGTAACCTATTACGAATAATTACAATGAAAAAGGGACAACAATATATCACACAATAAAAACCTAATCGGTCTCAATCCACAAACATACGAAAAAGTATACACAAAAAAATTAGAACAAAAAAACCTATTACACGCATTTAACGCAAAGAAAAAAGGCACAAAATCGGAGGCACACGAGGGCTGTTATTTTTCGGTCACTATATTTAGGGACTGCACCTTGAAGAGGGTTAGTTAATTAAACATGATGCGCCTGCGCCGCGGATCTAAATCTTAGGCAGCCATTACAACAGAGGTTCTAAAAGTTTTCACTCATCTCAAGTTTTCGTTGTCTTATTTGAGGCAGTGCGAAACCAGAGCTTTTGGAACTATTTGGGAAGCCTCAGCATAGGGATTGGATGTAGTTAATCGCTTATGTTTTGGTCGGATTTTTGGAAGTAAATAGTCATTAATGTCCCAATCCTAAGGTAAAGGTGTCCTTTTTATATGGAACTGGAACTGAGTTGAATTTGACCACGCGACCCAGTCTGGGTAGACTTTTTGTTAAAAAAAACTCTCGTCAAAAAACAGAATAATAAGAGTAAGACTATCATAAAACAGAATAACGCCACTATTTTGTAAAAGTTAAGCATTTAGAATTATAGTTACACTGTAACGATGACTTTTGTATAGGTAACTAATGAATTTTCAGATAATACTTAAAAATATGTGAAACAATATTGGTTTGAAAATATCCATTCAAAAGTAGTTTATAACAATTTGACAGACTGAATGCGGAACTGAAAGATAAAGCAGTATAATAAATTGTAAATTTGTAAAAAGCCGCAATAATTTCATCCAATATCGCACAGCATTATTGTTATCAAAAAGATGCATCAAACTTTGAACACCCCAGAGCCACGATTATTAATTGGGCGTAAACCCCGCAAGATTGGACTCGCCTCCCGATACAGATTCGACTTTAATTCTGTTGATTACTTGTTTCAATGGGAACTCTTTTGTTTCGGTCGAAGAAACATTCAAGAAGAAAGCTAATTGAGACTATACACGCTTTACTTTTTTTAAAACTGAAAATACTTGGTTAAGATACAATTATAGAATTAATTTGTTCCAATAACCCGATGATAAACCACAGGCGCATCAAAATCCAACTCAAGTTATTGTTAGAGACACAACATCATAAATAAGGGCTAAAATTAAACATCAAACTAAAAAGCGAACCATCCATCGCGTCCACAATCCTGTCAATAATCATTATGAGGAGGCCAAAAATAATGATGACAAAACACCGCCGACGACACGCGTAGTTAAACGAAAGCTTTCATATTCCCCAACAAAAATAAAAGGCAAATTGACAGATGACAAATAAGACCGTTAACACCACGGTCACGGAACCAAAAACCAATGACACTAGACCCATAGATCAACTTACAAAACCCCCCAATGATTTAACCGAAAAAGAAAACGAAGGAGATGAGGAAGACCGTACTAAACTGGTCGACGTTAGTAAATATTTCTACCGGGGCTAAATGTGATAAAATACATCAAGACATTGTCGTTATAGCAAGATAGATGGCCACACAAAGTCGGTAACACATTCTTTGAACAACAACATTAGAACAGACATACACATACTGTGGTCGGAATTAAGGTCTGTTGTTCAATTGAATAGGACAGCAAACGAATGGATATCAAATAGATATAAAGTATAAACAAATGTGAATTACCCCTGAGGCTATCAGAAGCAATGTCAAAGTGTAGACGTTTTAAAAGACGTTGTGCAATTTGAGACAATCACAAATGAGAAGAGATTAATGAATTTTCAATGCTGATTGACTTTTGAATGTGCAAGGTTTTTTTTTATTGTTTTATTTATTTTGTATTTAAGTCTTAGACTGCGAATATGAATACTAGATTCGACATCTGTGAATACTCTATGCATTCTAATGATATATGAATATGCTCTAATGAACACATACACTATTTTAATAGAAGACAGAGAAAGGAGGTATCTAAAAACAATACGAAGAAAAGACATCAAGAAACAGTAATGGCATCAAAAAATACACTCTCAAAATTCGCAGCAATAAAATTCCGCGCCAACTACCGAACACTTTTATTTAATCCCGTACAGAGTACAATTGGAATGGACTCTCGGAATGTAAAAGCAACAACGATTGAGACAAAGGGCGTAAAGGTCGACCCTTCAGAGTGCATGGGTGTGGCGAACTTAAATTTTCGCATTGACAGCCGAAACGGCCCTCAGGGACCTGAGACGTGCTTTTAGTGCCTTTATTCGTTATGGTTAATGCGGCAACTAGTTTACGAGCTGTACTGTTATTTGTGACCTCTAAGGGTACGGTAGCTGCCTCCACTAACGGCTTTTGTGCTATGAAGGAAGGTATTTCGAGATTTTCTGCAGGTATTGTTTAATTGATTGTGTTTGTTGCTTGGGACTTGCTTGGGGTTATTTTTGTTCGCAGTAAATATCTAAGAAGGTATAAGAGAGCACGTTACTTTAATTTGGTGATTTTTCGAAGTATTTTCAAAACAATTTATGACGAAAGCCTGTTGCAATATCAAGAATTCATAAAGACATTCCATTTAAAATGATAAACGCTTTGAGTCAATTCTCCCGTGTTTATTTGTCTGTAAATTGACTCATTACACCTCATCATTCTTGAATCTCAGTTTACAAAATATTGACCAACCCAAATTAATCTTGCTTTACAAAACCAAATCTACCTCAGCACCCATTTAGTTGATATTAATATCACCTATTGTCGTGTCCCGAACTTTATTCAAAGCATCAACGTTTGTCACGTCAACGAAGGAATGGGATTGGCCATCAATCAGAGCTGTACGAAAATTAGGTGTATTGTTCCATTGCCGCTCCCTAACAAAATGAGATCCCTTTGAGTCGTCAAGTACTCAATGGATGATGTTTTGACAGATATTTTCGGTTCACGGGTCATTTAGTCATTGTTCGTCACCGTTTGAAGTTATGTTATCTGATTTTAAATGTTCGTTTCGTCTTGAAAGAATGGAAGAGATTATGTGGCTATTATGTTTTATGTGGCTATTGTGGTGAGGTAAATGGCAACTGAAATGCTGGTTATTGCAGCTAAAGGTCAATTTTGTACTGCTAGAAAGAAATCCTTGCCCGTCTATGTAGGTGAAATAATTAAGCTCATTCTTCTAAATGATTGCTTTAGCTTATAAAATTGAAATAATCACGTCCAAAAGTCGTACTTTAAAAAAATACAATCTGTCCTTTTTAATGTCTCATCCTCTATGGCTGTTTAAAAACAGAATTGTATTGTAACAGAATTGTAGAGCCGAACACAACATTCTAATGCTAGCTTATGCCTGTGGCTTCGCCTATGTGCATTTTTAAGTTTAAAAGAGTCCTATGAATTAATCCAGGTAGTGTGTTAACCAACTATCTGTAAGTTATATTTCTTACAAATCCGTTCAGTTGTTTTTGCCTGAAAGAGTAATAAACAACTCATCAGTAAAATTTTGCATTTAAAGAAGTTAAATAAGGACATCTTACTGCCTCCATGTCTAAGATCTGAAGACAAATATGATTAATAGTATCAGCCATTACGCATATTTTCCTTCAAATCCTAAAGAAAATAAAAGATATACATATTTCTATAGCTCAAACTACGATACGTCACCTGCCATTAATCGCGTGGAGCTAAGCAATATTGACGGGTTCATTACGACTATTGTCTTACGGGGGGTGGCAGGAATGTCCTTTTGGGGATCGAGACACCAATATAGTGATTATGTTAGTGGTATTGTTGTTTGGACTTTGTACTGGTAATATTGCATAATGCAATGTACGTTTTATGATTTATAAAACTTAACAAGGTTCAGTCTGGGTGTGACAAATGTTATGTCTGTTTTCACTAACACTAAGCAACGCTTTAATAAATGACTAAATATGGTTGGAGGAAATACTTGAAGAATCACCGTGGATTTTAGTCAGTACAAGTGTGACAGTACCTCTCGCCCGCCCTGGGTAGGAGGATGTATTTCGATTATAATTTTTCAGTTTTTTTTAGTGTCGAGCGAAAAGGTTAAATTTAAAATTGTCTTCCATTGAACTTTCTCAATACGTTCAATGTTATTGTATATACACATTTTGACCATTATGTATTTTTCTTTCTCTATTTGTGTCTTACGTATGTGCCTATAAGAAGTCAAAAACAAAGTTCGTAAACAAATCTATAATTTGGATAGAATAGATATAACTTATCAAGCAGAGGCAATAAAGCCAGTTTGAGACATCTACAAAAATAAAATTGTCCCTATAACTGATCAAGCACAGGCAATAAAGCCTGTTCGGGACCACTACAAAAATTCTTCCTTAGGCATAACGACAATTTAACTACAGAAATCCGAAGAAAATTGTCCACACAAACACGTATAATTACAACCGCTCAAGATTAACAAAAAGCCACATATATCAAAAGTCTTCATATCAGTCTTTTCCTATGATTTACTGGACCAATTTGGAGCCCCAGAGCCTTCATAGTCTCGTATTTCAAGGAGCAGTATCTTAAAAACATTGAAAACTCAGTTTTTTTGTATCCAACAGCTTGACGCATCAGAATCTTACATGAGATTTTTTAATCGGAATATTATTCATCATCATCATCTGCCTAGCCTTTTCCCAACTATATTGGGGTCGGCTTCCAGTCAAACCAGATGCAGCTGGATATCAGTATTTTACATGGAGCGACTGCCTGTCGGAGCTCCACAACCCAGTAACTGGGTAATATGATACCCTATGGTAAGACTGGTTGTCAGACTTTAGAGCTTCTGACTAACAGTAACGACTGTCAAAGATCTACAAATGACAGGCTTTACGTGCTTTCCGAGGCACGGAGGATCTATAAAATTAAAATCTATAGAATTAGTTTGAATATTATTCAAAATAATTCTATTTAATTTTACATAGATTTGAATGTGAGTTTGTCAAGCCTACATACCTTAATTTCTGAAAGAATTTCGTAGAGGTTTGATGAGAGTGTAACGGGACATTTACCGGAAAAAATAATATTTATAACTAGAATCACCTGTTTTATTATTAATTAGCCTATACCGTCCCATTGCCGAGCAAAGGCTCCTCCCAAAACCTTCCAGGAGCTCTAATGCCTCCTCGAACCCTCGTCGTACGCATCCAAGTCATCTCATCAAGCCTGTCTTCCAAGTAATTCAAAAACATTATCACATTAACCTATTTTCTCAAAAAATATTTTTTTTTGGCTTACGGCTGTTTGTCTTACGACCTTGTCGAGGCAGAGTGGACATCACAGTTATCTGATCAAACAGGCCGTAAATAATACGCGGACTGTATTTATCTTGGCACCGCCAAAAATAAGTAATAGAACGATTTATTGCCACGAAAATGATAGTGCCTTAAGGTATTTTCTTTGATACAGGCTTTGTTTGGTTAATTTTCTATGGTAGGTATATAAAAACGGATTTCGATGTTGAGAAAACAAATGTTGTCGTTTCTCAGAAGTTTTGGGTAGAGGCTGAGAAAAAAATAATATTAAATATGAAAAGAGACCCAGAATAAACTTCGTTGGTTTGAAGAATAACTCGGACTTTATACTCGTAATGAACCACTTTAGACATACTAGGTAATTTAAGATCTACAAATATTGAATTTAATAAGTAGCGTATAAACTACCCTACATAAATAAACTGAAGATCTGTGAAGTCCGTCAGTTAGAGTATTGAATAATAATTCACAAGTATTTTTTTTTAATCAATATATTGACAAAGTCGGAATGGGGGTTTGTGACGCCATAACGCTTGTAAAATTGAACCGACCGAGTGAAAATTAAAAAAATCTTTAACTTTCATAAGTTACCTATATCGACGGCACGGTTAGCGCAGTGGCTGAGCGATTGGACTGTTGCGCTGCGTGTCGCGGGTTCGATTCCCGCACGGAACAAATATTTGTATGATCTACAAGTGGTTGTTCCGGGTCTGGGCGTTTGTGTATGTGAGTTTATATGTTTGTAAACGCACCCACGATACAGGAGAAAATCCTAGTGTGGGGCAACGTTTAAAAAAAAAAAAAAAAAAAAAAAAAAAAAAAAAACTAAAGCTAACTAAGATAGATACTTCGAACTACTGCTTCATTTAAATAAAAATAACTACTCTTACGAAACAGATGACAAGCAATCCCACGTAACACAGCAAAACAGCTTCCTATTAAAATAATATATTAACACTAAGTCCCAAACGATTACCAGATGAAGAATAGCCCATCTATGTAAAACAAATTGCTCACAGCAAAATAGAAACAAAATTAATGGTAATCGTTTAGTGATTACAACGTAACATGAGCATTATAATATGTTCACGACCTTTCACACGGGAGCTGACCTGTGAACCATGTTTCTAAGCATATAATATTAAGCTTAGTACTGAAAGACAAATTACGTCAGGTCAGTACAAGAATGACGGCTTGAAAAGTTGTGATGGGTATAAGTGACGGTACAAGGCTTTATTTTTATTTTTTATCGTGGTAAAATCATCAAATGAGTCCTCCCACCCAGGGCAGAGTGGGAGGGACTGTCAGACTCGTACTAACTAAAATGCCGGGGCCACGGTAATTCGTTATTCCCGCGACCCCGACAGGCTTTGGCCCTCTACAGGCCCCGTCACTATGCAGTCACCTTGAGGCGCGCGTGGAACATAACGCGCCGTCGACCCGGGCATGGTCCATGGTCGGACAGCGAGTCGCCCATTACTCGCCGCCCGCATGCCCGCGCCTACGATGTCCGGAGATCGTCTGTCGACGTCCGACGCCGTGGGCGTCTACCACTGTGGCTGAGGTGGAGGGAGGACGCTATCCTCTCCCTCAGGCGGCCCGCCTCCTCCTTCACGAGCATGACTGCTTCGCAGAAGGAGGCGACCGCTTCCCACTCCGTCTCGCCCCGCAGCATGGCCTCAAGGCCAGGTTTAAAATTGGTGATTAGTCACAATGACGGCACAGTTGGCGTAGTGGCTGAGCGATTGACTGCTGCGCTTCGTGTTGCTGGCTCGACTCCCGCAAGGAAAAAAATTGTTTGATCGACAAGTAGTTTTTCCGGATCTGGGTGTCAGTTTAAATATTTCAATACGCACCCACGATTTGGAACAAGTTTCTAGTGAAGTATAAATGGGTCGCGGGACTTACGAATTACCGTGACCCCGAAATGTAAAGGGCTATTGAAGGACACCGTGTATATTAATCTGACAGTCCCTCCCGCTCTGCCCTGGGTGGGAGAACTTATTTGATGATTTTACCAAGCTAAAAAAAAGTGTAGACTAAAATGAAACAATGTATTAATCTTCTGTCTAGCCTTTTACTAAAACAAATGAATCAGCTTCCAGGCTCCTGTTGTCTGTCTGAGACAGAGGTTGTCAGGGAGTTTTAACTGCCGTTTCGAAAGCATAATTTTTTTTTGTTACTTTGTATAATCATCAAATGAGTCCTCCAACCCAGGGCGGGACGGGAGGGATTGTCAGACTCGTACTGACTAAAATCCAAGATGTTCCTTCAAGAGCACGATCCAGGGTCATGGTTTTCTAGTAAGACAGTTCCGCTTTTAAGCTTACACTTACGCTAATTCTTTAGTTTTCAAAATCAGGTACAATCAAGTTCGACACTCTATCACAGTTCAATACTGGGCGTTTGTTATTTGATCATCAACTTAACAGCCGTATCATTACGTTCGATATTAGCAACGTTTGGTTATAAATTTTTATGACACATGCAAATTATGAGGGACAAGATTTGAGAAATGATGGGACAGTCATCGATGAGTGTGTGTTGTCACAGTTTGGAAATTGTTTCGTTAGAATAAGGTAAAAGGTTAACCTTTTTGTAAACAGTTTTTTGGCAACACGGATTCATAGTTTTCAAAGACTAAAGACATATGCTTAAAACAGTGTATCATAATCTTTACTGTCACTACTGCTGGGACAGAGGCCTCCTCTCTATGAGAAGGAGTGGACTATAATTCACCAAGCGGTCCCAGTGCGGATTGGTCACATATCTTCAAATTTTTAGTTCTAAGACATGCCTGAATCCATGCATTATGTTAATACTAGTTGTTGCTAGTGGCTTAGCCCGCAACAATTCGAAAATTATTCCACGGGAAGTTAAAATCGGGATAAAAACTATCCTTTGTTAACACATAGGATAGTTTTTACCCCATTTATATATTTGGTGCAGACATAGTTTATCCAAATCCGTTCAGTAGTTTTGCGTGAAATAGTAACAAACATCCATCTATCCAAACAAACTTTCATAAATAATTATTTTTTTCTTAAATTAAAAAAAATGGGTTTAAGATGAGAAGTACGATATCACCACGTCTCTTATCCCCAAACGGTAAAGTAGGTTTGCACCTGATTTTACACATTTATTAGGGTTTTTTCATGTTTTAGAGGCGAACCTATCGCCAATAATCGGGCACAATTTTAGAGTCCATGTTAAAACCCTATCGCACTAAGAAATTCCATGCTTAAACACACATAGTCATTGACGACGCTTAAAAGCTCTAAAATACTTAAGAAAAAGATAAATTAAAATTAGCAGGACATTTCACACAACCTCATAAGGAATTTACCATAATAAACAATTTACGACGCAAATATTACCACTCGAAGTCCAGAAAGGTCGTTCCCACCACACAATGTGACAAAGAAAAACTTAACCAGCGTTTAAAATGACCCACGACAGGAAAGACGATCCAGCGATTACATTAGCATTAAAACGGTCACACAATTACTTTTTGATTAGTGTGTCGTCGACAACTGAATTCATTAGTTCAGCTCACCTGATTTTATTTAATTAAAATGTAAGAACGGTGGGTGGTTTAACCGTAGGTTAAGTTGAGGTTAACTGGGGTTTTGTAGTTCTGAAGTGAAGAGTTTGTTTTTGAGTTGATGTATAATTTTAGTGTTTTGGTAGTTTTCTACCGAGCTACCTAAATCAAAAAAAAAAAAACTTTGATAAAATGAAACCAGTCAGTAGAGGAATTACTTTCGTATCAATAAGTTTGGTCACTATTAAAATACCAATATCTCGTAATGACGACAAAAAACTGTTTTAAAAAGGGCTACTTTCTAAGTCCGTTAACGAAAACACGGGAACGGATACAGATGTACGAACATAACTAACGTCAAAATCAAATTGCGGACGGATAATAAAATATACCGCCACGACTGAAGTCTTTGCTATGCGTGGCTTATGTTTATGTCATTACCAAAAATTTCCGCAGGTCATGAGCGGTGGCGCGGACTCTAAGAAGCTATGTGTCAAATCGTACTATCATTCATAACTAACTAAGGCCGAAACCACGGGTTTCGTGCTTAGAGATTAGACCCCCAGATACAGAATATCGTCGACAATTCATCTCTTTCACGTTAACAATTCCTAACTTATCTGACATAACATTACACTCCACAACAGGCCTAACCATTTCACCACAATATTATCTACCTTTTAATTAGCATTAAGTACTCGGTGCAACCCGCCTCTACCGATAAGAAGTAAAAACGCACAAGTGAAATGTCTCGGCGCAGACGCAGCGGACCGTTGCGTTGTGAGAACCTTGTCGCCGGTCACTATATGTTAATGTTTATAATTGGACCCTGCTTACTGGGCAACACAAGTGCATTTCTAATTTCTTACTAATTATAAAAAAGTGGGAAAAGAAAAAGTCAGTGTCCTTTGCATTGCCAGTGATGTCGGTTTGGAACTGGAGAACCTAACCGCCACAAAGAATAGATGCTGTCGTACCAGCAATACATAGAATGAGAAAACTGTCTTTAAAATAATATCATGATTGACACAACTTCTTGATTCAACGATGAAGTTGTGAGAAATTAAACTTCTGGAAACAATAAATTGGAACAGATGTGTGTGACACAATTGGCTATAAATAAATGACTTAGAGCTGTATCTCAGCCGTAGCAACATTATAGTCATTTACATTATTATGTTTATACTAGTCGTGAAAACTGTTGAACGGAAACAAATAAGATTTATTCGCAACTTACCGTCAAATCTTTGTTCCAAATGAGAATCAAACCCCTGATTAAGACAAAACCTTGCCTCCGATTGATTCCAATTCTCGTAAGCAAAATCAATTTCAATGTCCACTGCATTGACCTAAAATCAGTTGCCCAAGCTATAATTGAGTACACTATAAGATACTCCCATCGACATGCATGGATCGTGTGAGGAATGATAATTATGAATGTAAAATGCGTAAAAGATGCTTTGACATCTGCCAGGGGAGAATGGAAGAAGATAATGACATGTGTTATGACGACCCCAATAAAAATAGGAGATACACCCTTCCGATATTAACCGGCGTAAAAGTTCTTAAACAAAAATTGTAAAAAAATAAAATATCGTATACTTATTAACTAGTGGGAGGAACAAAGTTGTCAATAATGATGATGATGAGATATTTAAGGACCAAGTTGTTTAGCTCTCTTCAAAGCTACATAGTCATAAGCCTCTCATTATTGATCTAGTATTAAAGGCGGCGCAGTGAACATACTACAATGTAAGGAAGCATTACACATTTACGATGTGCTTTGTAGGAGGTGAACACACTCGACTGAAGATAAAAGTTTGCCAAAGTAAGTTAGTTATACAGAAATGCAAAAGGTGAAATGTTTTTGGGGAAAATAAAAGCGAGTTATTGAAATATGGTATACTAGCTTCCGCCCGCGACTCCGTCCGCGCGGATGTCGGTCTTCGCGTGGATGGTTTATTTCTCCATTTTGAGTAGCTCTGACAATGAAATCTTATAAATATTACGGCGCTGAATCCACTGCGGGTAATGCAACGTGTGTTCGTGGTTCTACAGAACAACGTCTATGAATAAAACTGAAAAATAAGATTTTTTTTTTCTACGTATTTTTCCAGGATAACAAAAAACTTTTTAAAAAAAAAATGTAACCGCCTTCAAAAAGAACCACAAAAAAGGGTAAAATAATCTACAAAATAACTTTTATTTCGGAAGTCGGTGGCAAAAAATAAACAATGAAATAAAAAATAACAAAGCCTTTTTTGTGGTTCTTTTTGAAGGCGGTTACATTTTTTTTTGAAAAAGTTTTTTATTCTCTTTTTAGTTTAAATATTCAACCCAAATTCTTGCCAAATACATATAATATAATCCTTAGCACTGGTAATAACATCCCTCATGTACACAATAAGCTAATAAAATTCCCTATCTCAAAAACTACTGAACCGATTTTGATGAAACTTTCAGTATTCCCTAAGTGGAACGATACCTAGCACAAAAAAGAATTAAATCGGATGTGTAGTTCCGGAGATATGCGAACAATGAATCAGTCGATGCCTGCTCCTTACTGTTAAGGAGTTGTACCTTCCATCATCAGCTCAGCTACATAAGATGATGATTACCATACGCAAGTACTTAAATTACTTCATAAGATTTACGAAAAACGATGCGTGGGCCTATAAAATTTGAGGGTTGCCCTCGATTTCTCTAAGATCCAATCATCGGATCCTGATTTGGTGACAATGGGACCACACGGGAAGCACCAGCTTTCAAACAAAAAAAGAATCATGAAAATCGGTTCACGAAGTCGGTCGTTATGCGGTAACAAACTACTGTTAAGGAGTTGTACCTTCCATCATCAGCTCAGCTACATAAGGTGATGATTACCATACGCAAGTACTTAAATTACTTCATAAGATTTACGAAAAACGATGGGTGAGCCTATAAAATTTGAGGGTTGCCCTCGATTTCTCCAAGATCCAATCATCAGATCCTGATTTGGTGACAATGAAACCACACGGGAAGTACCAGCTTTCAAACAAAAAAAGAATCATGATAATCGGTTCACCCAGTCGGTCGTTATGCGGTAATAAAATTAAAAAAAAACATACAGTCGAATTGATAACCTCCTCCTTATTTTGAAGTCGGTTAAAAAGTATCCTATGTTACGCCCAGGATGATAAGGAATAATTATACCAAGTTTCATCGAAATCGAACCGTTAGTTTTCACGTGATGCCTGCACAAACAGACAGACAGACAGACAGACAGACAGACAGACAGACAGACAGAAAGACAGACAGACAAAAAATTTTTTAATAATATATTTGGGTTTGGTATCGATCCAGCAACACCCCCCGCTATTTATTTTTTCAATATTTTCAATGTACAGAATTGACCCTTCTACAGATTTATTACAGTATAGATAGAAGATCATCATTTTGACCAAGTTGAGGTGGCACATAATATATGTATTTCCCTTTTTATTCCATTTGTAAAAACGAGGAAAAGAAGAGGGTGCTGATGTCACTAAACTATTGTATAATTTTCATGAAATTGTTATGTACTATCATCATGACTGTGTTTAATGTGAAATCTGTAATGCAAATATTTTTTATTTAATTATTTCAAGAAGACAGAAAAGTTATTTTCAATTATTTGTCTAAATTTGAAATTCGAAAAAATCAGTTGATGTAAAATTGTGTTCCAAGCTTTAGAACAGGCACTTGGCAATTTTTTACACTTGCAAGTAATAGTTAGCGACTGTCGTCAGTTTTATGACGGTATCTAGTACCACTGATTATAATTTAGTCGCTTGTTTTACGATGTAATAAGCTGGTACCGGCAGGTTTCAGAGCTCACTGGTTAGGTTTTCAATTTATTATAGGAGCTTTGGCGGTGTTTTAAAATGTTTTTTTGTGTTAATTTTAGTCCTCTCTCAGTAAAAAATAATAAAAATATTCATGAAAAATGCTCCTCTGTGAAAAAGGAAAGCGTGTTAAGTCGTTGTTCTTGGATTTGTAGATTTTTGACAGTTGAAGTCAGAAGCTTATCATATTATCTAGTTATTAGGTTGTGGAGGTTATACATATAGGCAATAGCTCCATGTAAAATACCGATTTATGTTTAACTAGCACTTTGCCCGCGACTTCGTCCGCGTGGGTTACGTACTTTCCTAATTCCCCCTTTTCACCCCCTTAAAGGTTAAATTTCCAAAAACCCCTTCTTAGTGCTCCCCTACATTACAATAGGAAGCCGTGTGCAAAATTTCACATTCGTAGCCCCAGTAGTTTCGGCTGTACGTTGATATGTCAGTCAGTCAGTTCTCCTTTTATATATATAGATAAATATTTGAGGTCGTTACCCTCAGATGCGACTATTTGTTCGGCAAATCACCTAAAATGAATCAACTATCGTGTTTTTCTACTAATAAATCACCAACCGGTGCAGTCTAATTATGCAAGCCTTGCTCTAAAAGTTCAGTTTCTAGTAAAGACATATTTAGACTATGTAACATGGCAAGTGTTAGTTCGAGTACCTCTATACTTCTTAAGTTTTATCTCGTCACGTTAAAAGGGGATGGTATGCTTTAGTCAGAACTTGTGTTTGCCATAAATTATTATTATTATTTCATTTATTTCAGGCATCAGAGGCCCATATAAAATACCATACAAAAAATAAATATAAATAATATACTAATTCATATAACAACATGACAATAACTTAAACTACTTACTTTAAAATCATTAAAGTAGTCATTGAAGCAGTCCGCAGTCAGTAGGTATGCAGGGAGAATGTTTACTGCGCTGACCCCTAATTATTAGGAACAAAGGCAGGCGACTGAAACCTTTTAACCAGTATAATTTTATTAGTTTAATTTGTCTTTTTTTAGCATGGTAAAATCATCATAAATTCCACCCACCCAAGGCAGTGCGGGAGGGACTGTCAGACTTGTACTGACTAAAATCCACGGTGTCCTTCAATAGCCCTTTACGTTCCATTGATTTTTGATTTTACCACGCTAAAAAAATATATGGGTTATCACTTGGGCAAGTTGATGATAAAGCTGTGAATGTACTATATTCATAAAGGCCGTTGAGTGTTTGCATTCGTTAAGTGATAATTCGTTGCACGTTGTCATTTTCACGATAGTTTTCGGTATGGTAGTTGACGTGTTCAAAAACTGTAACATAACCTAAATGTGTTCCAAGCAAATAATCTATCATAATCAAACATGTTAATTTTATGGATAATTACAACTGAATGTTGTCGGCATTAATATTCGGCAAAGGGGAAAATAAATTAATAATGTTGCTGATGAAGTTATTATCAAAACTGGTTAGATATCAGTTAGGCTGTGATTGAGTGATATGCCGCCATTATTATCGGTGTCATAAAACTGTTTATTAGATGTAATCTGTAGAATTTAATAGGATACCAATATTTATGGAAGGAAGACGAATTAAAAAAAGACAAATGCAATTCATTTTCAGTAACATGGGTAAGCACACGGCTATTACTCAAAAAAAAAAATAGTCCGAAAGATAAATTATCCAAAAATACTTGACCCGATTTTTTTTCTTTTTTGACGTAAACCAAAATTGACGAGATACTTACAACGTTTCTTAAAATCACAAATGTCACTCGGTCGGTACAATTTTACAGGCGTTATGACGTCACAAGCACCCACGCCCGAATTTCGAAGAGTTTTATCTTTGTCAAAATTCATAGTATACTCTTCTTATCTCACCCAGAGCGAGAGGACTCATTTGAAGATATTCCAACGTTTTAAAAAGGACATCGCGATGAAAACTTTTACCTATGTATGTACATCACCCACATTTACGAAGAGACACTTCAATAATGACCGGTTTTTTTTTTATTATATCTTTCGAACATTAAACAAAGTGAACGAAGGCCGCAACACACTTCATAAAAGTAACAAAATACGTGTATCGTACATTTAACCCTAATGCATCGTTCACGACCTCAGGTGATGTGACTTGAAGTGAGCTTCAACTTCACAAGACGCATGTGAGGTGCGAGTTTACGTTTTTTCCTTCGTATGTCTACCGTACCTATGGACCGGCCACTCGTGTCATTTGCTACAATGTTGTAAACAACTTTTTTCATTGATTTACCCCACAATACGTACTGTAGCAATATGCGTGTCCTTTAAAGCGTGTAACGTATGCATAGGTAGTCATGATGTGACTTGTGGAACGACGCAAGTCAAACTGGGTGCAGCGAACCGAGGCGTGACAGTTATATTAGCTGATTTTTTATGAACGACGTCAAACAGAGTAAACACGCCTTCGCCACGTCTTCGCATCGGTTCGGTCACGATATCGGAAACGCTTCGGTTTCGCCTGTCTGTTTGACAAAGGCATAACAGTCGGTACTCATGCGAAAGACCTGGAATGGCTCAAGCCAGCAGACAAAAGAAAGCAGAAAAATCACAGAGAATATTAAATGCTGTTATGACTTTAGTGACATTCACTAGATTAAAACAAATCGATTATCTTAAGAGTCATTAAAATCAGCGCGCGCGTTTACACTCTAGAGCATGGCAAAGAAACAAACATATAGGGCTAATAAAAAACTGTTCCGACGAAGTCGGGTAAAAAGCGCGCGTCTAAAACGCATGACTCGCGCCAATTTTGAACGCGCGTCTTTCAGTGTCGTAAACGAGGCCCAAAACGGTGTGGCGTGACCGATGTTAGGTAACTTCCCTAGTTTCCTTCCGCGCCACCGGTGTTATGGACCGAGCCCGTCCTTCCTCGTTGCGAAAATGCATGACCCTATTCACGGATGGTTATCGCGAGTTCTTCATATTTTGTCATTAATTTATGGCGAAAGATTGGGGTTTCGTGTTTATCGTAGCAACGGAAGTGAGGTATCTCTTTGGTTCTTATGCTTAGTAAATAAATTAGGACGACGGGGTTTTTTGAATATAGTAAATTAAATTGGTGACATGGTAGCATGAATGGTGAAGGAAAATACTATTAAATATTTGATTATAAAAGAGTACCCATGTACAATCGACGAAATTGAGTCATGACCCACTATAAGCTTATTTTCTTACAGACATTCAAATACAATTAACTCCACATTTGCGTAAACATACATATCCATGGGGATATGTATGACTTAATTAAGATCAAGGTCGTTACCATTAACGATTTTGATCTTTGTCAATTTGACGGATATAAACGATTTATTGTCAAAATGGGTCATGATTCAATTTGGTCGATTGTACTTGAAGTTTTTCCCCATTCTTCTCCTTAGAGATTAATACTTTGGTATGGGCAACTACAGAACTTCCACAGTTATATATTTATTTTTTATTTTGATGGAACCAGATGCGAAAATTCTAGGATATTATGTGACATCAGCCAACCAAGCCCTCTTTTATTTATTTTTGTTTATGTCATCCAATGAGTCCTCCCACGCAGTGCAGGACGGGAGAGACTGTCAGTCTTGTACTGACTATAATCCACGGTGTCCTTCAATAGCCCTTTACGTTCCGGAGCCACGGTT
This sequence comes from Agrotis puta, assembly GCA_943136025.2. Classification (NCBI taxonomy): domain Eukaryota; kingdom Metazoa; phylum Arthropoda; class Insecta; order Lepidoptera; family Noctuidae; genus Agrotis; species Agrotis puta. The sequence continues at coordinate 12,233,275 of OW964182.2, read as the reverse complement.
AACTTCTGCGTGGTAGACTGTTCCTCTCAACTATCTGGTTTCCCATATGAAGAAGACTGTTGTCAAAATATCATTGTACCTATAGCAAATTAAAATGAAAATCTTTAAGATCAAATTCAACTTAATGAGTTGACTGACCTCAAAAATCGTCAAAAATGCCTGTCACGACAAAATAATAACTTAGTAAAAAAACAATAATAATTAAAGTTGACATTAATTAAACTAACTAGCTGACGCACTTACATTGTCACAGTGAGTGATTTTGTTACTTAAAATAATAATGTTTTTAGTAGGTACTTAGTTTATAATTATTAGGGGAATGCCCTGAATAACAATTCGTTTCACTAAGTTGACAATAGTTGTGACTTTCGTGGGAAGATCAGCTGATACTGATAATGTTAGTGAATATTCGGTACTTTATACACGACAACAACAAAGCTGTATGACTAAAAATACTACTGGATAATTAGCCATATACGTAAGGATTATCCGACAGCGGGTCTAACACAGCTACTTAATATTCCAAATGATTCACTACGTTTCTGGAAATGGAGGAAATTAATCATTTCGAATATTGCTTAAAGTGGCCGTTTTAGACCCTCAGATCTGTCTGTCAGATGTGGAAATTATTGCAAAAAAAAACCCATTTCACCACCCAAATTAAATTAAATTCATCTGTCTGCTTTATTGGAGCAAAGGAATTGGGGACAGTGAGAAACACCGACCACGGCATCATCAACGCCTTCAAATTTTTTAGGATTTACACTAACCAACTTAGCATTAATTAAGTTATACCACACAATTCTCCAATCTTCCTTGCCTTCTCCAAAACCAAAGAAGAACAATAATCCATAACGCTTCAAAAAACTCCATTGAAAAGTCCATACAAACCAGTGCGCAAGAGACATTGCTTTATTTTCGCCGTCAAACAAACGGTGATAGGATCCGCGGTGTACCACCTATCACTTTTTCTATTACCCTGGTACGCCAATGTGATGGACATGGAAAGGAGTGGACTCGTCAAGGTGACAATAATTTGAAATTAAATAATTCATGACTGCTCTGAAGGAGAAATCCAAACCGTCGAAATTGGCAGTTCTTTCGTGAATTGGTATTGTTACTATTCGTTATTAAATACATACGTCTGTAATTTGGAGCGATTGTCAAAGTTAGCCATTTTTTTTCTAGAATGTTTACATCTAGCATTCCGAACTGAAGACGACTTCTAAAGTCGGGAAAAAGTCTCCAAATCCAACGACTTCCTTTGTAGAAACTTTGTCAGAATGTCTTATAAAGGGTTATTTGTAAAATATGAAACGAACCTTGAAAGAAAGAAATATCATTTGTTTCATGAATTGTCAACAGAAAAATATTCCATTTTTTATGAAACACCCGTTGTTTTATCTTTCGGGGTTGGTTTCATAGTTAAGGTTGTTTTTTTTTACTAGCTGTTTCCCGTGGTTTCACATATAAACACATTATTGATGACAATAATAAACCCATTCACGATATACCCAAAAATATTAACTAAATTAGTCCTAAACCCATCTCCACGTCTTCCCTGTCCTCACCCATCAACAACGCAGTACAGTTGCGCAAGAGTCGCGGTGACCACAGACCGAAACATATACATATTTATGAGGTGACTTTAATACACAATTTCTATGTATTATCTTTAAGTGTGGCAGGAAGTAGGAGTGAAGACGTTAACGGTAGGTGACTAGCATCTGATTAGGTGATATCGTTAATTGGACTGATTCTTATATGAGTGTGATTTTGAGGCTACAATTTGAATTTTTTGAGGATATGAAAGAAACAAAGGCATTGTAAGTACAGGTGCCGGCCGTAAAAAATGCATAGTAACCGAAAGAGAGGTTGCTTTCATGAAGAAGCAGTACAGTACTGATCGTGCAAGTAAATGTGTAAAGAAAAATTTGCCAAATGCAAAAAGATAACATTCGTCTATTTTGCCTGCACCGACCAGTATCAAACTCTTTGTACCGACAACCTGCTTGTATTGATAAATAATGGAGAAGGGATTATATTATATCGAGATGCTCTCAGGCTTTAATTTACTTTATAAATAAATAAAAACTCCACTGATAGAGACATTAACGAATTACTTAAATCTTCAAATAAGAATCTTATTATCAGTTCCCACAACACACTCCAGATGAAATATTAGTGACTAATGACTGAGGTAGATACTACTAAATTAACAAAGATAACAATCAACGAATCAGAAAAACTAGCTCTTTAATGTCAAACACGAAACGTGTGTGCTAGAAATATAGATGACTTAACTAATAAATTAATAGGTTTTCCATTACGAATGCTCACTCACAATTTGACATAACATCAAAGTATTGACTACGTCACTATTTCAAAGAATCATCGTCTATTAGTTAAGAGATCGAATTGTACCGACAAAGTGTTTGATTTGACAGCTCGAGATGTTCCCTCTAAAGGTAATTAATAAGCAGATACAACCACTTAAGATAAGTAAAAATATTTTCATCCCGAAACTGCACCGGATATAGATCGTATCGGCATGACAAAGCGTGGCGCCAAGAAACTTTTATCTCTATCTGTACGATATTCAACTATATCTACTGATTATTTGAGTTCAGTTTCGCTTGCACCTAATTCCATTTTACCAATATCATCACCTGTCAGACCAAATTCAACCACAAGACGAGAATCATTAAGTACAATTTTGCTCAATACTCGTTCCATTTCATTAACTTCGAGAGATTTGTCAGCAACATTGCATGCTTTCTCAACATTGGACTTTGTTGTTTCAGTAAAAGGTTCATTTTCAGTTGTTTTATGATCTGAAGTGGCACAATCAGAATCTATTGATGCTTCTCTAAAAGCTTCAGCCATCTCAAGTGCAGGTGGTATGACTCTGTGTCTCCGAAAATAAATGAAATGGTCATTGTGAGATAAGATTTCTCAGTACTCTATAATGACTGATATAGTCTCCGCTTTGAGCGGAGGAAATTCCATTCAAGAGTGCGTGCCTATTTATAGAATTAATATTAACGAAGAATTTCAAGAGTAAATCATAGATATTTATTAGTATTTGCTGTATCGCAGAGTTTACAATAATTTGAAAGAAATACGAAAACAACAAGACAGGTAACAACCACATTTAGATCATGCAAATATTTGTTCAAGTGGAAATCGAACTCACGGCACACAGTGCGGCAGCCAGCCAGTTTAGCTACTGTTCTACTCATTTCATGTGTATGTCAAACTAAAGTAATGGATATTATGAACAATAAAATATGTTATTGGTTTTATTCAATTAATTCCAAAATTATTTTCTGGACAAACATTTTTCAATAAAAGTTAATCAAGTTGTTTCGTAGCAACATTATCCAGCGTTTTACTCCAGTATCGCAATTACCCCACCAGCTCGGGCAAAATCGGTCACACAACGTTCGTTCTCCCGGTCAATCGCCTGTAATCCGGGCTTATGCGGGCAGGGCAAACTATACGCGTGTTGTAGCCGATAATGGGCAGTGCCAATCATTGGCATTGCTGCCACGACGTCCTTTGTTTTACTTGAGGGTCTGTCAATTGTGTAGGTGTCATTAGCGGCTGATAGGGGATGTTTTTATGTGCCTTGTTTGAATTAGATTGCGGTTGGGTCGAAATAATTGTAGTATTTGATATGATAGTCATTTTGTCTACAAAGACAGTAACGTAAAAATACACTTTTAGTAATTAAGATCTTTTTATCTTTAAAATATCTGTCAACTTTTGCAAAAGGATTCTTGTCTGTATATAACTCAGATTAAAATTAAGATAAAATTCAGAGTTAAGTTTTAGAAAACTGAGGATAATTCTAGCCTACTCTTTGCCTATCTCGGTTAGGGACGAGTTTCGGTCTAACTAGATTTAGATGGAAAAGCATTATTCCATGCAGGACATGCTTTTTATTGTTTTCCACCTCCCAGCGATCCACCCCGGGCAACGGTACTATAGGCCAGATGTAATCTGCGGTGGTGACTGAGTGATTCCACTAGTCGTGGTAGGCCTTACCAGTATCGCCTAGCTTGCGACCACCATCCTGTTGAAGTCCGGTGTAGTTACCGTACTCCGTTGGGGTGTTCCGATTCTTTCTGTCTCTCTTTACATCTTAGGTCTCATCTTTGCCTCGAGCTAAATTGAGACCAAGAACAAACCCATAGTAAAAATAAAATTGGATTGAAGGCAGGTGTCATGTCAGCTATCTATAAAAGCATTAGTAAGCCGTATGTGTAAGGTCCTACAGCGAGACCTTTAATTTAAAGCAATAAAATAGCCAATTAACAGGCATCAAAATTAACGAAACCAACAGTGACAATACTCCATTTCTTATTAATTAATGGTGGATAAGTGGCATTTATAGATATTTATCTAAGGTTAATCGTAGAGGAATGTTTGGGGAATTCGGTGGCAAAGAGCAAGGGCGGGCGAAAGCTCAGACTTTGCTTTGCTTTTGACTTTGTCTCTAAGATGGAAAGTGAGGTAACTATAATATTGTAGATTTTTGGGATGAGTTTGCAGGAACACCGAAAAAACGAGGGGTAACGTTGCATGAAGGATGATATGACTAGAAAGGATATGACAGCTGAAATGACGAGTAAGAGAAAAGTTTGGAAGAAATTAAAAATTGCCCTGACCACAAGTGCAGACTAATTCACAGTATTTGAGATAGTAAAGGAAAGCCACAGAAACGATGGGTGGATTGTGTGTAGGATGATATAGCTAGGACGAAGGTTAGACTGCTGAAATGACGAGTAGCAGAAAAGTTTGGAAGAACAGGACAAATTGCGCTGACCACAAATGAATTAATATGAGGGACAAGGCAGATGAATGGTGATTTGGCAATTGGCATTGATCTCATCAAAACATCTTGTCTTTCACTGATTTCAAGCAGAAAATGTTAAGCTACTACGAGTTGAGAGACGCATTTGAAACCACCGCTTTAAAAAAAATCGCAATTAAAAATACTACAGTTTGAATAGTACAAATACGAGTTAGGTTTCATAAAAGGGAAAAGAAAAGAATAAATATATTGTTAAGTAAATGACACCTAACTTAATAGCTAATAAATGTTTAGGAAATCCTATTGACAAGGAGAGCTTTAATTTCTTTACCAAACTTAGTTAACTCTTTCTGCATATGCTGAAAACATACAAAAATTAAAAAAAAAAAACAAATATAAATTACATGTTATGTTTTATAACACTCAACTTAGTACGACATTATTAAAGAACAATTTCTTACACCACCTCAACAAAAACACGGTTAACATGACTTACCCCACTTCGCGTCCCTCCCCGGTCTTTTGGACCGCAATCAATGTCCACTTGAGTGGCACGTGACACGAGCCCTTATATCCAACTAATTAGATATACACTTAGTGTGACAGACAGACACACATTACTGTGTTGATGGTTTGTGTGTTTGTTGGCAAAATTATTACTTGGCTATAATATCTTGGACAATCATAATGAACAAGTGCAAGGATTTCCCTATAGCAAAAAAGACAAATTTCCATTTTATTTTTTATGAATCTAAAATAACACTTTTAGATTCAGCGTTCTAAGATGCATGCTGTGTCAGTGTATCAGTGAATGATTTAATCAATTATATGTATGTATAATTTATTAAGAAGACTAAATATAATCATCCTTATATCAAACGTGAATTAAAGTTACAACCAGAATAATCTTCAGATTAACTATACATTTTTTAAGGAGTAACTTTGGCGTAACTTTAGTTCGCATTTATTAATATGGGTGTAAATGTGTAAGTAAAATATTGTACAAGTACCTAATTTTAATTAAACTCCATGCAGTCTTCGGGTAAAAACTTCAGAACAAAAATTTAAAACAGATAAAGACACAAAAGCTTAAAAATAAGATTACTTTTTCGAAGCTTATATCAGTCGACTCTTTAATGAATGCATAACAACTTTTGAGTTAACTTAGAATTAAAAAGGAAAACATCGATTTAATGTTAAAAGTAGATGCAGAGTTTGGAATATTAAAAAAATAAAGTTCTAGATTTATTTATATTAAAAAAATAAAGTTTTAGTTTATCAGAACTTTCCAATCAGTTTAAATATTATCACACCGATTAGCTGACGCTTTGCCTACTTCAGAAACAACACATAAATAAATCGTGTCATGTTTTAAATATCACCATTTACTTTTATCAGTCATGTCAGTCGGAACACATCACACAATGATTTTGCAATAACTTTGTCACTGATAGTACTATCAGTTATCATGCCATCGCGCCTATCAGTGGAGTGTCCATCGATTTATTGTCATTTATTATTGTCTGTTTATCATTACAGTGTAATCACGGCAATGGACTTGAGAACACTTGGGTAGTTCTCACGGGGGTTAGACGTGATTTTTTGTCGATTGTCATCGTCATACGTAGTTTATAATTTGGCAGTACGATGTGCAGCACTGAAAACGGAGGAGCTCGCGGCTTTATAATAACAGCCGCACAGGCCGATCTCCCGGGGTAAGCCGTGCTTGCCGAGGTTGGTCTGTGGATGGATGACCATCTGTCATAGCGAGATTCCTCCATGCCTCGGAAAGCACGTAAAGCCGTTGGTTCCTGGCCGTCATTTGTAGATCTTTGACAGTAGTTACTGTTAGTCAGAAACTCTAAAGTCTGACAACCAGTCTTACCATAAGGTATCGTATTACCCAGTAACTGGGTTGTGGAGGTCTGATAGGCAGTCGCTCCATGTAAAATACTGATATCCAGCTGCATCCGGTTTGACTGGAAGCTGAACTCTATATAGTTGGGAAAAGGCTAGGCAGATGATGATGTGTAGCGCTGAAAACATTATGACAGTGGATTGGAGCGGAGCGGAGATTGTTTCGCCTATTCTATTGCTAACTAAAATGAATGAATATGCGCGTGAGTGGCCGCCTCGCTCCGCACTGCATATTTTGAAAAATGTGCAACAAAATTATTAAACTTTATCAAAGAATTTAATTATCTGTTTGATTTCAACTCTGCATCAAATACGAGCACGTAAATACCCCACAAATCTATAAAAATACGAAACTAACAGTGTAGACAAATACTCGCGTACAATACTTTCGGAGCTTACTTTCGTTAATATCTTAAGGACGTATGATTGATCAGCTGTTCGCAGAGCTAGACGACAGTTAATAATCGCACCCTCTGCTCTAATCTCTAGTATTCTGTTCAAGTTATAAGAGTCAGCGTATTCGACAATGATAACCGGCTATGAACGAGTTTTAAAAACTTAACAAACCTATTTTAAAATAAATCTTTTAAGTAACGTTTTTTAGGGTTCCGTACCCAAAGGGTGAAACGGAACGCTATTACTAAGACTTCGCTGTCCGTCTGTCTGTCTGTCTGTCACCAGGTTGTATCTCATGAATCGTGACAGTTGGACAGTTGAAATTTTCACAGGTGATGTATTTCTGTTGCCGCCATCATAACAAATAAAAACGGAATAAAATAAATATTTAAAGGGGACTTCCATATGATAAATAATCGTTTATATTACAATACAAGTTTATTGCCGTTTTTATAGATAATGGAACAGAATCCTTCGTGGGCGAGCCTGACTCGCACTTGGCCGGTTTATTTTTACTTTTGTTGTTTCATATCAAACTTTTTTATGGCGTCTTGTCGTATCTTGTAGATTTTTCCTATTGTTTTTTTTTTAGCGTGATAAACTCATCAAATGAGTCCTCCTACCCAGGGCAGGGCAGACTGTTAGACTTGTACTGACTAAAATCCACGGTGGCTTTAAATAGCCTTTTACGTTCCGGGGTCACGGTAGCTCGTAAATCCCGCGACCTCAGCAGGCTTTGGCCTCTTGGCTCTTGACCGCGGCATGGTCCATGATTTGAAAGCGAGTCGCGAACGTTGCGTTCTCAGAACTTGCACCAAACGTAGTTCCTATCTTGAAAATGTTTACCGTTGACACGCGAGATTAATATTGTACAGATGGAAAAGCCGAGGGGAATTGAAAAGGTGACTTGAACTTTGCTGACAATTTTGGGTGAAGAATTGTTTACCGAAAATTATTTACGAATATTGTTGCAAGTACATTGATTTGAGAAACCAAAATGTAAGCAGGTACCCTTTTTATCGTTTGATATCATCAACGACATCATCATCTGCCTTCAATAGCCCGTTACGTTCCAGTGTCAAGGTTATCCGGTGAGACAATCTCGCGACCCTTCCTAGTGCCAGGGTCCCGGCAAGAAGGTGTCCTTAAATAAATAAATTGTGATACTGTTGACCAGCTTCTTGGTTCTCATTGTAGTTCCTGCTTCACCTGTTGGGTTTGTTTATTTCTTTTTTTTTTATTTAACTATTTTATCTTCCTTCTTGTCCAAATGATTCTCAAAGTGTAGCTTCCTCTGCTTTCTTTTTTTTATATCATGGTAAAATCATCAAATGAGTCCTCCCACCCAAGGCGGAGCGGGAGGGACTGTCAGACTCGTACTGACTAAAATCCACGGTGTCCTTCAATAGTCCTTTACGTTCCGGGGTCACTGTAATTCGTACAGTCCCGCGATCTGCTTCCTCTGCTTAACATATAACTGGCACAAAGCAATTTTCGTAAACCTTTCTATACCCAATAGTCAAATTTAAACCTTGACATCACAAACACAAAAGTATTCTATAAGAAAAAAATGCCAGATAAAACCCATCCCATTCATTCAATATTATATAGGCAACGAAAAGGACCACTATCCACGGTTTCCAAGACAAAATGTTCACCATAATAGAATTACGGAGTAATCGTACTAATCTAACCTCAACGATCCATCCTCCAAGGAAGTTAAGAAATAATCATCTATGGACATGAAAAACGAATTTCTAAATTCATGCTGCCAAATGAAAAAGTCACGAAGTTGGTCAGAAGGGTCTGCTGGACCCTGCGTTTCAATTTGATCGGGTTTTGTGGCTAGTGAGAACACTGAAGATGTAAAGTTATTTGAAATGGTATGTAGTTTTATAACGTTTTTGGTGTTTTAAGCACTCGAGGTATCTTGAAAATCATACTTTCAATGTTTATTGCATTAGTAAGGCCTCTGCCTCGAATCTTGCGGGCAGCGGGGCGGCGGCGGCGGCGGCGCTCGCTGTTCGAGCCCGCCCCGCTGCCCGCAAGATTCGAGGCAGAGGCCTTAGTGTGGCTTAATAATAAACAATAATAAATGAACACTTGAGTTATTGTAATTTTTATTTACTCTCTTGAAACATCCTAACACAACTCGTTTTAAATTAAATAATTTAATTTAATTATAGGGAGAGACTGTCTTTGCCGGGCAATGCGGTGAAATAGGTTAATAGTTACTTAATTGGGAGTTAATTGATTGGAACCACCTTAAAAGTAAACAGTAAATTATTAAATGTGTACTTCAATATCATGATTGTGCTCGATACTTAATCTTCATCGTCAGCCTATAATGCATCGGGTACTGGGACGCAAACCTAGTCCCCGTGATAGGGAGTGGGTCCTAATCAACCACGCGGATCCAGTACGAGTTGGTAGATGTCACATGTCTTCGAATTTTGTGGTTCTAAGATATGCCGGTTTGCTCACAATGTTTTCTTTCACCGTTTTGAGAGCAGAGTTGATGAAATATATTACACAAAGTACTACACCTGGCAGGATTTAAACCTACGACCTACAACTCGTAAATCGAAGCCGATAGCGTTGGATCACCGCTGCTCAATAAATTTTAATTTAAGCTAAAGTTAAATTATGTGCTGGGGTGTACGATACCTCACGTTATCAACTAATGAAAAAGTATCATACACCAACTAACTCTGTAATAGTTTCACCAAAAAAAGCTAATTTTCACTTCAAACGCTCGGAAAGATTCTATTTCTCATTCAAAATCTGAGCGCAAAACTCGATTTTCCGCTCTAAAGCACAAAGTGTTTTCAAAATTCGAACATGTCTTGCATTCAGTTGTTTTCTACACTGACAGGCGAGCCGGCCCCAAGTTATTCTGTGTCTCGTACCTTTGAAAACTTCGCTACGTTCAGGATTCTATATTTGAACCGCTCGCTTAGAATCCTTCGCTCGCTCAGTTTTCAATTCAAGTACTCGCGCCAAAAAACAACTTTGCAGCCATACATAACAAATAACTATTAGTACCGCATCCAGCACCTTTACATCAAATACAAAATCCTTTAGAAAACGGTCGTCGGTCTGACTTAGAAAATTACTTACATGCAAACCAATTCCCATAAACCGCAGGTAGGGTATGGGCGGCAAATAAACAGTGGAGTCTTTTGTACAACCGCCACCGCAGCCCAGACAATGTCTTATGTTCCGAACATTGAAACTGTGGTGGGTATGGGTGTAACTATAGACTATATGGAATCACGTGTGTGATCTGGAAGGAATCCGGGGGAAATTCTATCGGCATTCCGATAAGAAATTAGCTGTAATCCTTTTGATTTAATCCAACGAAGTACTTTTTTTTTGCGTGGTAAAATCATGAATTGAGTCCTCAGCCAGGGCAGGAAGGCAGGCTCTTAATATCATACTGTAATTTGATGACGCAGATTAATATACAGTTGCTAAAAAAAAACATCATTTACTTCCTCATTGTCTCAAAGATTTTTGATTTTGATCAAAAATCTTTAAGATGGTGAGGATGTATGTATCATGTAATGACAAGAAAAAATCCATCGGAAGAAAATCACCTGCTTCAATAAAGTATGTGATCCAATTCGTGGCCCTTACGTCATTGTAGTACATAAACATATACAACCATCCCTAATTATAGTGCCAATCAAAATTGAACTGTAACTAAACGTAATAAGAGAAGATGACACTTAAATAAAAACAAAGATGGCTCAGACATTAGAAAGGTTGAGCGTAATGAGTAGTCTAAAAAATAGTGATGTGACCAACTTATGCAATGAATTTCGTCACTCCAATAACCTTGCCTAAAGCTAGATAATTTTTAAAATGACCAATCTGTCTCTTTGTGTCTTCCAAAGTGAATTATTGGTCTGTATTTTTTCTTATGAAACAAGATTTAGTTTCACACGGTCTTTTGTCTTGCGACATTTCAACATTTCGTGGACGTTGGTTAAGATAAGAAAGGGTTTTGTATTTTTAAATGCTGTATTGTTTTAAGTTGAGATTATTTTTATCTTCGAATGGAGCAAGAGCTATTTGTCGTCGTATTTGCATAATGTGATGTTACAATTTTTTTAATTAATCGTTTGTTTTTTTGGTGAAAGTCTTGGCTTTATTTTGGTCACATGATTCATTCTAGCAAGTGTAGTGTTGTCTCACTTTTATGAAACATAATTTTGCGCATAATGTTTTTTTTTTTATCGTGGTAAAATCATCAAATGAGTCCTCCTATCCAGGACGAGACGGAGACTCGTACTGACTAAAATCTACGGTGCCCTTCAATAGGCCTTACTCACGGGTCATGGCGCGTAATGTGTAAATAAAAATCCGATTGTAAAAGCTTTACACAGAAAGCAGTAAGCCTAGATAAGTTTTGGTTAAAGTTTTACGGATGGAGAATGCTTCGTGGCATTAAGTCCGCCTATGTAGTATAAATACATTTGATGCAGAAACCAGCAGATTTAGATACAAGTGGAATTTTACTTTTACACAAATGGTGTTTGCTTGATAATATTACATGCATTATGTAGGGACATAATGACAAAGGCATGGACAGTTCATTCTTATAATATTTTTATAAAACATATGTGTTCGACTAGACATACCTATAATTTAATATATGTATCTCAGAAAACAGCGTATGTATGATTATTAAAAGTACTTATGGGTGACATACATAGGTCTCACTTTAACAATATCACAAACAATCATGTAAAATCCCCACGCATGTGTTATTGTCAGATTTAATCATAAAAACCCGATGGTGTTCTAGGAGTAAGATGACAGCTATAGGTGTAAAAAACGTGTTATAGCGTGTCTACATAATAACATCAGGAAAATAAAGGTAACTTATTATATTTATAAGATAGGTATTGGTTTTTTGAAAACGTGATTGGTTTCAGGCGACTACTTACGGCCATAATTCATCATCATCATCTCAGCCGTAGGACGTCCACTGCTGAAAATAGGCCTCCCCTTTAGATCTCCACATGTACCGGTTGGAGGCGACCTGCATCCAGCGTCTTCCGGCGACCTTTATAAGGTCGTCTGTCCATCTTGTTGGTGGACGTCCTACGCTGCGCTTGCTAGTCCGTGGTCTCCACTCTAGTACTTTTCGTCCCCATCGGCCAACTGCTCTGCGAGCAATATGGCCTGCCCGAACGACCATTATTAGTATTTTTTAAAGATCGCTCCTTATAAGGCGATTTCTCCTCTATTGTGGACTCGTTTACAAACATTAAAACTTACATACACAAACACTACTACTTGAACATCATACAGATATTTGTACCGTATTTGTAACGAGGAACTATTTTTTCCATCACATTAACTTCAGAGTTCGCGTTTTCTTTACTTCACATAGACTTGAAAACTCTTGCTCTGAACTTAAAGAAACTCATATTAAAAAAGACTTAAAACAAAAGATAATCTTCATCCACAAACACAAGGAGGAAAAACCTCAAAAACAATGATTACATACAACGCATACAAACTAAAACTTGACTCAATGACAAATGGCGTTTAATAAGAAATCAATTTCGGTGTTCTCACGACTCCGGCGCAAGGAGACGCCTACTTGATAGATTTGATTATGTTTAGACGTGACTAATCATTATTTAACTATGTTCACGATTATGTACTCTCGGACATGCGTAAGTACCTACTGTTTTTGTTGTGATTACATAGTCCGTTTGGCTGGGTGACTCTTGGCCTAGAAGAATCCACCTCATCATTTTCAGGAGCCTTATGATCCTTTTATCAGATTTTTGAACAAATAAACACTTTTTATAATCTTTGGGGTATAGTAGGTACTGTCATAGTTCATGGAATCCAAGCACTGTTTGTCGAAGTTTTACAAGTACTCTCCTCATGGGAAATAAAAATATTTGATTACGATTTCTAGGCGTGAAAAATTTTTGATTCACATAAAATCACGTTCATAATTCCAGAAAAGTTACCTAAAACTCCACCAACTATTCGACCTTTTATGTTCAAGTCTCATGTAATAGAGACGATCCTATCGCCATCAACCTAGCACAAATTCGAACTTCTTATAAACCCTACTGAGAATTACTTCTTTCTTATAAAAACCCTAATAACTCCTTGCTAGTACCAAGAATCGAACCCAAGACTTCATGCTCAGCTGTCACGTTTGCAATCGCTAAACCAACAAATGATCATTTCGAATATGATCAGTTTCATCACATCACCTTACTGGTATTTGTTTAAGTATAAAGAATCAATCACATTCGTGCCAGTAATTATTTTTTTCATACCAAGAGCCACAAAAATTAATGAATCTTTAAATTCATGACTGATCAATCTATTCCTTCCCACATTTCCATCGTGACATTAAGGTCACAATAACTGACTGATGAATTGTATCCGTGATGTCACAATTAGACGGTTTCAAGTCGATGCTATCGGGTCCTCCATGACCTGAGGTCATACATATCCACACGAGAACCTGTCATTTTATGTATGTATTGAATTTTGTATGGGAATTAGATTGATGGGGATATGATGTATCGTGTGTTATGTACGGAGTTGTATGCTTATGTCCAAATTTTGATTAACCAATATCAATCTTCGAAAAAAGCTTTGTGCAGGGTTTGGAAATATGCATGCACAAAGGCGTTGTCTTAAAGACGAAAGAAAAAAGTCTGCAGAACAAAATTGATGAAAAGAAACACTTATTAGAGACATACCAAAGACCTAAAGCAGAAGAAAAATTAAAATGAAAAAAAAAACAAGACCTCATTAAAAATAAAAACACAAGTACTCCAACAGTTACTGTTACAGATGCTGTTGAAGAAGCTGCGAATTTGATTGATCAGTTACATTGAACTTATTAAGATTCATAAGACTTTACTAACAATAACTATTTCATAAGCCAACATAGGGCTCGAAATGACTCACCCACAAATCTAACATAGATTTTACACTTCCCTCAGTGCTATTTTCCCAAGCCTCCAGGACTAATTAGCCTTTACCATATTCTAAGACAAAACAAAGATAAATGAAGAGACATTAAGCATTAGCATTAAGCTTGAAGCAAGTTCAAATACGGATTTCACACAAAATGTCAACGGAATCGCCCACATGTCGCCCCAGGCGATACTTGAGCACCACACCAAAATCTATGTCAAGTACGATATTAACACTTCAAACACACCAAGAATATTTAGCCACGCGATAATAACCCTTATTAATAAAACTACAAGGATGTTTACTCTCATAATTGGCGGTAAATAAAATGAAGACGCAAATGATTAACAGTGAGTTTTGGAAGCATTACCTATTAGGAATTGTCACGAAATATTAATATTGCTTCAAATCCAATGTCACTGATGAGTTAATGCTGGTTCTGATTTAATGTCGTTATCTTAATTATTAATTAATGCTTGGTTGGTGTCAATTTATCAGTTGTGCCTTGAATCCCCGAAGGAGTAATTAAGGTTATCAATATACAGCGTTTATATGATATAACTGAAGAACTTTCCCATGGGACCAGTTTTTCTGATATTTTTTTTCATCATCTACTGCCTTTACACCAATTCATTTGGGTACACCATGCCCTTTTTCTTCTATATTACTACTGCTTTATTCTTCTGTACTATTTCTCGTCTCTGTTTCTACACATTTTTGATATTCTGTGCCTCAATTTTAAACGCGACCACACCCTTCTGCATTCTGTATAGTGGTTGCTGTTTACTGGTTTAAAATTGGCTATGAGTAACCATATTGACATTTATAGGAAACAATCCACAGTAATCAAAGTAGATTTAGATAGTGATACTGCCCTATCGAAAGAGGACAAAGATAATTCTGATTCTATAGCACCTGCTTTATTTCCCACGCATGGTGCAAGAACTAAAGCTTACTCAGAGCTAAACAATAGTGATTTTAACATGTTGCTCGTTGACTGAGGTGTTGACGCACCAAAGCTTGACTGTTTAGAATTCACAGAATCGTTTATCAATCTTTATCTTACTTTAAATCTTGAAATTAACACGGACATTGAAGGTAAAATAAATAAACCTTCAAATTTTAAACAGCCTGTTTCAGCCCGCTTTCTTGCGCAACCAAGATTACCTGTCACAATTCGCCATGTCAAAACATTTCGAAATCGGTAGACTAATCAGATGGATGATCTAAATACACAAACAAGCGTACATTACTTTAGAATCTACTGTGTCAAATGTAATTGAAGAACATGGCCGGGTCGAATTTGACCCCGTCAAAACGAAATTTTCGTCAAGATTTTATCAGAAAACATGACATCCCGAATCAAACGACAAGTATTGTCTAAAAGACCTTACCGCTTGTTGGAGCCCACCATACGTGGGAATAGTACAATCGAAATAGGACTTTAATGTTTAAAATATACAGCTTGAAATGTAATTATTACGTGACAAAGGTCTTTGTGATTTTGCCGTCAGAATAGTAGCCATTATCTGAGAGAACACACGTTCGGAAATGGTAAAAAAAGGTCGAAATATGATTAATAGGGCGGCGTTGCGGGACTCGGTTCGTTCGTGTGTGATTCTTTCCATTTGACAGATTGTCTCGACTCTCTGACCCGAGCGCCCCGTTGAGACAATAATGATGTTTTCCCATCACTTTGGTTATCGATATCGATAAAAGATATTGAATTAGAGCTATTACACTATTTAATTTTCGTCTTAAAGTTGCAGAGTATAGTTACGATGTATAAAGCTTAGCGGTGTAGGTTTTTATACAGCTCTCTTTGATAACAAAACATTTTTGCATCTAGTTTTATCTCACTATCATTTTTGTACTTTTTGGTTTTTGTTCGTAACTTTCTACTCCACTAACAAGCGTATTCTAAAATTAACCTTTACGTAAATTATAATTATCAAATGTACTACCACTACTGCATACGGCATTCCCTGTTATAGATCAACTCTAAAACTCTCTACAAACAACTCGATATCGATACTTTCACTGTTTACACACATCCCTAGCCGCGAGGTCGACTGAGATTACTCTCAGCACGAGACTGTCCTGCGTCGGCGCTCGTTCGCGACGCTTTGACATCCCGACATACACCACAAACATCGATCAAACATACCAGCAAATAAACATTAGCTCTTGCAACTAAAGCATTAAAGTTCAATTTAATAGATGCTTTGAAGGTATTCGATGCAAAAGAAGGTTCTCAGTACGTCATACGTTGATAGACGGCCCAAACAGGTCGACGTGAGAGTACAACGTTTTTTACATCAATTTTGAATATGCAATATGAAGATATTGAAGGATTATTAGTCATGTTTTCGAAGATATTTATTTTTATGGTATTCGTTTGGTTCGGGTCACAGGAAAGTGTTATAACGAACTGTCATGAGATAAATGAAGTATCAATAAAAATTTGGATGCGCAGGAGTAGTGTGAGTAACGACTGAGTATGACCGTAACTACCTACTGAGAATTGATTAACTGCCTGTTTTCAGGTTTTAGGCAGGTAAAATTATCAACCTTTACACCTAGCTGAAAAGAAAGTTGGCACTTGTTACAAGTCTCATTTATTTGTTTTGGAAAGAAATAATGCAAATATTTTCAATAATCTTGCTTGTCATGTTATATTTTTTTGCTTGTCATGGCGATTGCAAGCTGAACAAGATAAAAGATCGAACATAGAAATATGTAGTGTATGATTATTTATTTCATCAAGCAATAACGAATAATTTGAAATTACTATTTGTATTTATTAAACAAAAAGTTTTCGACAACGAAGATAAAAATAGAAAAAAAGGAATTTGTATATTTCACAACTAACATACGATGAGAATACGATATGATAAAAGACACTGTTTAAAATACGAAAATATAAAAAATAGTTAATTTTATTACAAACGATTTAAAAACATATTAAACTGAATACTAAATGAATCTTTAAAGAAAGAAACATCCGTCATATGACATCAAAACTGGAAATGATTTGAAAATGGTTTTATTATGCGATGAAAAAACTCATAAAGCGTAAATGTGTTGTGAGTAAACTTCCTATAAAACAGATTTGGAACTGACGTGTTCAGATGACAAACTTTTATATTTCTGTAACCTGAAGCTGAAATAGTCTGTCATTCGTAAAAATAACTGATTGCTTCTGTATAAAACAGATCAATTCAAACACTACAATATTTAACGTATTAGACTCCCAGATTTAAATGAAAACGAGCGAATTTCGCAAGGGACGACACTAGGTCCTATACTCTTTAGTCATAAATCATGATATTTAGTTTGATCTTAGTATTAATTCGAAAGCTGCCACCTACCCTCATTAATTTCCAAAACCAATATCTCATTAATCTGACCACATCATGTCCTATCGTTCACAATAACGCGGGCATGCGGGCAGCGAGTAATGGGCGACTCGCTGTCCGACCATGGACCATGCCCGGGTCGACGGCGCGTTGTGTTCCACGCGCGCCTCAAAGAGTGTCAGCATAGTGACGGGGCCTCTAGAGGGCCAAAGCCTGCCGGGGTCGCGGGACCAAGGGATTACCGTGACCCCGGTACGTAAAGGGCTAGTGAAGGACACCGTGGATTTTAGTCAGTACAAGTCTGACAGTCCCTCCCGCCCTGCCCTGGGTGGGAGGACTCATTTGATGATTTTACCACGATAAAAAAAATAAATAAATAAATAAATCGTTCACAATAAGAATAAAAATCATCGAGCTTAATTCCCACCATTATACATCAATCTCCTATCCACTTAAGCATTGCGAAATCCATCTGGAATGTGTCTCACGTACTTTGAAGAGTGGCTAATGAAGTGCTTGGTTGATGTGTGACCCACCATCGGGGTTCCTTAATGATACGATTGACAGTACAGTGGAGCGGTCGCCGTCGGCTTGCGCGATTGTTTCTTGACTGAAGACTTGGGGCTAGGAAGTTAGCGGAGAAAGGTTACGGCTTTTTTTTTAGCGTGGTAAATTCATCATATGATATATGATTCGACGGTGTCCTTCAATAGCCCTTTACAATCCGGGGTCACGGCAAATCGTAAGTTCCGCGACTCTGGCAGGCTTTGGCCATCTAGAGGGGAGCCCGTCATTTTTTACTGACACTCTTTGAGGCGCTCGTGGAACACAACGCGTCATCGACCCAGAATGGTTATGTGGTGAGAAAAAGTATCAATAAAGACATCTGTACAAAACGGATATTTCGAATATACAGCTGTAATGCTAATTATTTTCATAGTCTGGAAAAAAAATTAAGACAAGGAAAAGAAAATTGCCAAAATGCATTAGATATTGTTAAACTGTATTTTCTATGCTAATGGTTTGTTTACGAAAATAGTAAAGTCTATGAGAATTGATTAGTGCTATTTAATAAAGTAGGCGAACTTCATACTTTAATTCTAGTTACTCTGGAAAATTTTCCGCCATTTCTTTCTCTCGCTCTGAAGTTTGTCTTCAGAGCCCCAAGAACGTGGGATACCTAAGAGAGACGTATTTAAATCCCATTGACGTCTTGTTCGGAGAACTTTGAATATAATGGCGCTTATCTGAAGGGTGTCTTTGGCATATTAAGTTTTATATTCAGCTGCCTCTATTTTCAAGGCGAATGATTCTTCCATGACTTGTGATCGACGGGTATCGCTCGGGTATGTTTATTCACTGAGTTTTATGGTGATTATTGTAGGAGAATGTACTACTTTTGTTGAAATGTGGATAAATGGCCACCCGGTAAGGCAATAAGAGGTAGAACGATTTAACGATAAATGCATTGTTGTTGTGATTGAGAAGAGTTGTGAGTCTAAAATAGATCATTGCAGTATCCATGCTCGTTTTTGAAGAAGCAATTTACTTATTGATAAAAAACTGATCAAATCATATATCATATCAATATCACAACAACTTTTTGACTAGTTTTGTGGCATAAAAGGAATAAAAAACCTGTAGTGTTCCCATAAATGGGGCACAGGTCTCCTCTTTTTATAAGATAGTGGGTCACGCGAGTCCAGTGCAGTAGTAGATGTCACAAAGCCTTTTTTGGGACAAGATATAATTATAAAGCTTCCGTTAACTTCGTTCTCATTTCCAACCTCGTCAAAATTATCAAATCCAATTTCGCAAGACTCATTTTATTTAGCAACAGAAACGCGACTAAGACAATAAATCACTTTGCATAATCTCTAAACTTAATGGATTTCAATCTTATCTCAACAGAATCCGGGAGACATAATTTGTCACTAGAAGATTGTATTAGTTAAGTGAATGAGCAAATCATTCTACGTAATACTCGAGACGGGAGATTAGACAAGTTTACAGTGCAAGGTGCTATTTATGATGTCATAGTAGCTACTGTGAATAATAAAGATATTTATTTAACAGTCACAGGTAAATTAATCAATGATTGTAAAGATTCTCTTAATGTTAGATTAGAAAGTGAAGTGTCATTTTGGTGTCAAGTGTTTAATGAATATCCAATACAGAATCCTCAAAAGTGAAATCTGTTTGTTTCCTAAAATTATTTTAACGACGGATTAAAACTTTAAAAATCTTGCTACACCACATTTATCATCTAGGTAATCCTCGAATTAGGACTGTCACCTGCGTTGGTTAACTTCTACAAAAAAAAACCCAAATGATTTAATGAATGATATATATCATAACGGAATCAAATAAAATTTTCGAAGAACGATACCTAATATTAGAAAAATGTATGTGAGTCACGTTTAGTAGAAAAACGCTATTTTGATTCATGACAAAGATTAACGGTGCATCCAAACAAAATGCTGAACCGCAAGTCTAAGATCAAACGTCAAATGTATGAAAATCTAAGGTAAGAATAAGAAGTTTGATTGCAAGAAAAACAGTAATGACTAACGACCAAATAAATTGATCGACGCGACGGTCCGCAGTAATTTGTCAAATCCAATCACGAAAAATTCCAAATAAAAATTTCGTTAGAACATAATAACGGGGACTTCTCTGGTTTTTTGCTCGGCATCCAATTTAAAAACTAATTATGGGTAGCGATGACTAGGCTCCCATGATCAAGGAGCACCCTACAATGCCGTCACAAAGAACATAATTTCGTCATGTTAGCGAACAGGTGACAAAAAAGTATGATTAATGGTCATACTTTGTGGTCATCACAAAAGATATGTCAGTCAAATTATACTCATCTTTATTTACATCGGACAACCATAGTCTAAAGAATCAACATCCAAAAACGTTATCGTGCTCAAGAATATCTTATCTTTAGATGGAGATTTAATTACTCTGTGCAATTCATAGATACTTTTTACAAGTCCCGTGGACATTACCAAAAAGTATTCAACGCCATTATGTGTTAGCCATGACCTTTATCGATCGTGATTTGAATCGAGAATCGGTCGTGACATCAAAATAACTGATGTTGAGGTCGGTTGTAATCAATGACGGAAGTGTATGTATGTATGACGGAAGGCAACCGATTAAACGTTTTCAACGATACGCAGACACGACTTTTGATCGTTTAGGTGTCGAAGGCTGGGCATGCTTTTCAGAAATTAGTCAGAAGGTCTTGGCTATAATGGGCATAATAGTTGGTTATTTGTGGTTACTGGTCAGATTTAATGACAAGGTTTCGTGCACTGTGATTTGGTGCTTTTAGTTTAAAGTGGGTGCTGACCTGTAGAGTGCAACGCCATTAGAATGTACTATGAACTTTAAAATCTGCATAATATATATTTTCAACTAACTGCTAAGACCTGACTCAGATTCATAAAATACTTCAATATAATCTAGGTATTTGCCTCGTTAGCAACTGCTTGAAAGGGTCTCAATACCTATAAGTAAGACAGTAAAATCGAGCGTGTCAGTGTCAGGAAAATCCCGTGTTAATTTTGAGAATATAATAAGGAAAATGTCGTCTCTATTATATCCACAGCTTGTCTTTTTATTAGCAGTAACTGATTATAAATTCGGTGTTACGATATTAATTATTGCATTTCCTTATCAATTTTTAAGTGCACTACAGAGCTATATTTGTTATTTCCATACAGTAACATTGCCAAATTAATTAAAATTTGTTTTCATTTGACAACTTTTTGCGACGTTACAACTTTCAGAATACGCGCTATTAAGTGGCTACACGTTTTGTCCTCATCATAGAAGTCAACTTCAATTTTCGTGCATACAGCTTTAATTCATATTCATTAGTTATTGTAACGAAAAACTTACCGAATTAGATGATACTTTTCCTTTATTTAGTTGCCAAGTAAACTATTTTACGTTTGTGGCCAGACGCTCGCGGATAAAGAGTTTTTCATATCCAAACTAACAAGTGTTTGATCAATAAAAAGTAGGAAAACAGTTAGATGCAGACGTATTTATACTTCTTTTTCTATCGATACAATAGATTATTTCAAAATGACGTTCATGATTTATAGCTGTTTTTAAAGTATGACTGCCAATGTTGCGTCGTCTGTTTTTCGTCTCAGTATAAAAAGTGTTGGATATTATAATATCTCGGTATTTCGATACCAATGTGACTAAACTCCGCTAAAAATAGTCACTTCGTCTTGAATTCGTCAATGGATGAATGAATCATTTAGTATTTCAATATTCTCTGTGCAACTGCACTTATCATTAAAATCCTTATCGTTTCAGTGTTCAGGTTCTTCAGTTTCAGGTTCTGTTGTGGATTTCTTGAATTCTTTCTTGCATTCCATCCATTGTTTCTTCAGTCATTTTCTACTGATATGGATTGCTACATGCCAACTGAAACCTACATAATCCTTTACTACTATTTGGAAACGACTCCGATGGAGCAAAGTTTTTAACAAAAATTGACAATAGGTGTTACTTCAGTTGTTGTAGTTTTGCTTTTGTCTTTAGAACCTACTACTGTTTCTTTTTATCTGTCACTAATCGTCCAATACCTTAGTCAATTACACATCAGCAATATTTAGCCCTTGCACTAAGAAAATCAGTCTTAACTGTAATAATTATAGAGAAAACACCTTTATGTCTTAGCAGTAAAAACTATTTTATCTATGTCAAATTGTCACTGATGTGTACAATAGTTCTGGTACATCAACCAATAAATTGATCTCGTAATCCAAATCAAACCATAAAATAACGAGACGTGATACAACAGGTACCTACTAATCCACTAATCTTCGAAGAATTCAATCAAATCGCACGTAAACGTGATGGGAGTCGAGAGACAGACAAGTGTGTCTGGGGCCTTGACTTTATCGAGTCATGGTTTGTCAATTACTGAGCCATTGTGAGGCGATCGCTCGCCGCTGATCTTATCGGCGCTGTGACAAAAAATGTGCCGCCTGCATTATAGTATATGGAAGATTTTTGATGAAGATGAGAACATATTTAGGAATATAGAGTGGAGATCTAGATGTCTTCCTTGAGAATTTGAAAGAATTCGCGTACAATTATGGCCAATAGAGGGAGGGTTTTGCCCAGCAGTAATACAATACAGACTAAAAAAGGAATGATTAACTGATTTAGCGATAACATTCCTACATTACAGGCGTTTGAGAGATTATTTCAGTGGAGACACGAGTTGTCATCAAATCGAAGAACCAAAACACAGATTAACGAATAGAGAAAGATGTTGGTGGTCCGTCTATGTAAAAGATAGATGTGATGTGATACAAAACCAAATAACGGTAAAGAAAGACTGCAAATTATTTGTGATAAGGACAGAATGTACTTCAAGGTACTAAAGAGAAAGTGAAGGCCACGGAAAACCGCGGTGTGCGTGATGCACAGGACCAGTAACACGAAATGGTTGAGGGGAAATACTTCCAGCAATGAGTCTGAAGAGAAAATCTCAATCTCAATCTCTAATCTTCACCGTCATCATCAGATGATGGTGAAGAACGAACAGAGAGTGAATCTTTTTTACTTTAGGCAACAATTTCAGTAATTCATCTACACTTTGCATATACTATATCTCAGCGTTGTCAAACAGATGAAAGCGTACGCAATGATGAAGCGAAGATCGTCGCAGTAGATTGGCAATAATTATTATAAGCGTTTGTCCATCCGTCCACCTCGACTTGTCTATCGCCATGAGGTCGATAATTAGTTATTAATGGACTAAAAAGTGCTATAAACTAGTTCGAACAAAAAATGTGTCAAAGACCAAAGAATTTGAAGTCACCGTTTACTACTAATAGCCAGAGCTTATTTTTATAGGTGTGGTAATTAAAAAACCAATTAAAAGGTTCTTCATATTTTCGCCTAAGGATAACTATGAGTTATTTTTTTATTATTTGCTTATCACTTAATTATATCAAGCGTATATCTACCAACACCTTGTATTTAAGAGGTAGGTAAATAAATGGTACCACCATTAACTTTACTTACTCTTTTTCTTTCGTCAACGTTCATACACATTGAATACAGCGCACTTGACTCTTCTGAAGAAATTGCCAATATAAATAAATAAATAAATAAACTAAAATAAATAAAAAAACATTACTTCTCTATTCCATAGCATAATAATCAGCCTATAATGTTCTATCTGATAGATCAAAGGCCGCTTCTCTGGAGGGAGTGTGTTTTTTTTATGTGGTAAAATCATCAAATGAGTCCTCCTACCCAGGGCAGAGCGGGAGGGATTATCAGACTTGACTGACTAAAATCCACGGTGTCCTTCAATAGCCCTTTACGTACCGGGGTCACGGTAATTCGTACAGCCCCGCGACCCCGGGAAGGAGGGAGTGTGCTACTCGTATATCCCACGCGGGCCCATTGCGGGTTGGTAGATGCCACTTGTCTTCTTGGACATGTCGGTATCCTCGGTATATTTTTCTTCACAGATTTTGAGAGTAGGTGTGTGCAAATCAATTTTACATGGCAACGCGCACGGCTGGATTCGAAGTTTGTTTCTACAACTCGTAAGTTGAAGCCGTTATCACTGCTCTATTCAATATAGACACAAAAACTAAAGATATTTGGTGTCGTAATGAACCTAGTATAATAAAACCTCTTTTATACTAATAAATTACTTTACTGATATCAAATAGACACATTAATTATTACAGTCACGACAAAGTCCTTATTATAATAAGTACAAACTTAATATTTTAATCGCCTAGTCGGAACGACTTACTAGGTCGACCGCCGTGTTTGGACTGCCTGAACGATCCCCCAGTGTGTGGCTCGACTCTCATTTTTCCCCTACCATGCCGTTATTCAAATGGCATGGCGGTTGGCTGTGTTGCCAATTGAAATAAATAAAATTTCAGAATACGAAATCATGACATTCGGCCATCCGACAACGTGCTACTCCCGGAGCACAACCCCACTTGAACCCGTTCAGTCAATTCAGCACTCAACTTAAAAAAAATATATTATTTTAATTAGAAAAAGAGCCAGGGCTACTCAGAAGAGATGTTTGTGAAATTGAAGTTGTAAAATATCGTGAACATTATAATATAGGTTGCTTTTGTCAAGCCAAGGTAAATCATGACATTCGAAATCTTTTTGTAAGCAAGTAACTATTTAATTATAATTACTATGTTTCAAAATTATATTATTATCAAATATAACTACATGCACTATTATAAAATACTTAGCTACTAGTTTCTTCATCTGAACTAACATCTACATTGTCATCAAGCTCGAGAGCCTTGAGATGTATCCAGGGTCTAATTCTATCTGTAGATACAACACTTTCATAACTAATATTCCTTTTTCTATTGAAACCAGGTACATCACTTATCCTATATCTATCGTTGCCCAATACTTCAATTTTATAAGGGCCTATAAACTTTGACAGAAGCTTTGTACTTTTACCATCATTATTATAATTGGTCCGTGTTAGTTTAACTAAGTCGCCAACCTGATACGTAGGGGCAGAAGTACGACCAAAGTCATGTTTACGCTTTTGTTCTTCTTGACTTTTCTTAATAGATACGCCAATATTCTCGCGTAATGACAACAAATCCTCGTTTTGAGACTGCTGTGGAACATTAAACTTATTTGATAAACTATCGCGCATTTTCAACCCGAACAAAGCCTCTGTTGCAGTTTTTTGGGTGGTCGCATTAACAGTATTGTTAATACCCCACTGAACTTTGCCTAGGCACTTGTCCCAGTCACGTTCATTTTTATTAAAATTTTGAGCAGACAGTGAATTTAAAATAGTTTGGTTAAACCTTTCGGCTTGTCCATTTGCTCTGGGACAAGCAACAGCATTAAGTACATGTTTTATACCAAGGCCACTGCAGAAGGATTCGAAAGCTGTTGATGTGAATGAAGTACCACGGTCTGAAATTATTCTAGCCGGTGTACCAAAATCAGTAAAAATATTCTCTAAAATTTTAATTGTACTTCTTGTTTTCGTATCTTTCACTGCTCTGACGAATACATACTTGGTGAACCCATCTACAATCGTAAGTATGTAAGAGTTGCCATTTCTGCTTCTTACGAACGGTCCTAAATGATCGATATGAATTGTGTGAAATGGTATACTAATTTTTTCTATTGGAAATAGTAGGCCTTGCTTCTTTTTAGTCGCACTGTCCTTACTATAAGCACATTCTATGCAGGAACCTACATATTTCTTGACATATCGTCGTAATTTTGCGAACCAAAATTGACTCTTTATTCTTTCTAACGTTTTTGCATAGCCCAAGTGCCCGATGTCATCGTGGTTAGCTCTACAAACTTGCCAACGAGCGTTTCGCGGGACCACAAGACATAAACGGTCATCAACTTTGCGATAGAGTGCATTATTTTTGACAGTATATTTTTGTCTTAAATCTTCCAACTCAGGGTCAGCTTCAGGTTTAAGAACTTTTATAATTCGAGACGTTTCGGGGTCACCCATTTGCAGAGTTAAGAGCCAATTACTCGATTCAATATTAAGAATACTAACAGACCCAACATCTCCTTCCGCGTTAAGACAAGTGTTTCTGCTTAAGGCGTCTACATGCGCCATATTAACGCCCGGACGATATTCAATTTCAAAGTTATATTCGCTTATTTGTAACCACCACCTGGCTATCCGCGGAACGAGATCTCTCTTTGTCAATGTTGTTCTAAGTGCCGCGCAGTCAGTAAATACCTTAAACGGGACTCCTAATAAGTACACTCTAAATTTCTTCAACGAACAGACAACGGCCAAAGTCTCTAATTCGTAAGAATGGAAATGTTTTTCGTCCACTGTGGTCTGTCTACTAAAATAGGCGACGGGTTTTAGAACGCGGGGCGACGCTTGCCATTGCATCAAGATTCCCCCGATGCCTAGAGCGCTGGCATCCGTATGCAACTCAGTTTCTAACTGCGGATCATACAATGCTAAAACTTGTCTGGTTAAAAGGCTTTCCTTTAAGGAATTGAACGCAGTTTGTTGATCACTGCCCCAATGCCATGAGACATTTTTCTTAAGTAAGTTGGTCAGTGGTTGTGCTATCTCACCGTATCCTTTTATAAACTTACGGAAATATCCCGTTAGTCCCAAAAACTGACGGACTTCGTGAATGTTACTGGGGCAAGGGAATTCTTTGACGGCCAAAACTTTTGCTTCTCCGGGTCTTACTCCTTTTGCAGAGATTTCGTAACCTAAATAGCTGATCGTAATATCGAAAAACCGGCACTTTGTTAATTTTAATGTAAGTCCGAATTCACGGAGTAATTTTAAAATTTCTTCTAAGCGCTCAAACCCTTGTTCTATAGTTACAGATGGAATAAGTAAATCATCTAAATAAGCTAGAGCATAATCAAATCGTTTATTACCAAGAATTTTATTAATCATGCGCTGGAATACAGCGGGGGCGTTGGCCAATCCAAAAGGCATTCTCTTAAATTCATAGTGGCCGTCAGGAGTTATGAAGCCAGTGAGATGCCGACTCTCTCTAGACATAGGAATCTGGTAATACCCAGATGCAAGATCTAAAGACGTAAAAAACTGATTACCGCTTAAATTAATTAACTGGTCTTCAATAAGCGGAAGAGGAAACCTGTCCTTAATGGTTTTGTTATTAAGGGCTCTAAAATCTACACAAAGTCTTTGCTCACCCGATTTCTTACGGACCATTAATATCGGGCTTGCATAATCTGAACTTGATTCTTGTATAATATCGGTATCTAATAGTTCATCAATAATTTCACGCACCTGCAATCGTTCTGAATACGATAACCTATATGGCCTGTAAACAACGGGTCTATTATCCGTAAGATTTATTTTCATTTCGAAATCCTTAACACAACCTACTTCTTTCATATTGGTGGCAAAGCAGTCGCGATACTTTTGTAATAACGTATACAATCTATTCTTGTCGCTACTTATTAGATCTTCACCGACTTGAATGTGCGTTCTATCTAATGGTTCTAAAGAGAGAGTGGAATTTTCTAAAATACGATTAACACTACAGTTCTTGGCCTCAGTCACTGGTGACGATCGCGCAATTAATGTTTCAGATTTAAATAAAAGAGGTGTTCGTGACAAGTTAGCTACGGCTATTTCTCCAGTGCCATTTGAGATGCCATAAGTCCCTTGCAACAAACGGAATTCTCTACCAGGTTCTAATGAGCTATAACCTTCGACAAAGATGTCACCGGAAAAAGAAGCATCCCTTACTGTAATGGGTACCATACTAGTATTTACAATCGTCATAGGCTTTGAGGTATACATTTTGACAGTGATTTCGGTTGGGAAAAGATTTTCTTCTGGAGTTCTGTAAAATACTAATTGACGACAGTCTTTTAAGACTGTAATAAAAGGTAGCTCCGTGAAGTTTTGTCCTATTAAGAGACTGTTTGTCATGAACTCGTCACCGACTATTAAAACGTCTAACTGGGTCTCAATATCATCAAGTTTCAAGTTTACTCTTGACGTACACAAAGGTGAAACACATGAATTGCCAAACCCTCTAATTATTGGAACAGTGCTAGAATTTTGTGCCAGCTGAAATTCTAATGCAAGGCTCGCTCGAAGCAAGCTGCATTCACTCCCGAAGTCTATGTAAGCTAAAAGGGGCCGACCGTTTACTAAGACGGTTTTAAAAAACTTATCATTGGACGTTGTGACTGAAGTTGATGTATTAGAGGTATCGACAGGTTTAGAGCTTATTTGATCATTAAACGCGACGATCTTTAATGTGTTTTTCTCTACTGTAGTCCGAGTATCATCGGTTTTAGATCTGGGGACGTAATTTTCAGCAACGGGCCGCAATTTACAGTTTTCATTATCATGACCTATTCTGTTGCATTTCTTACATTTTATTAAAGGTTTTGGACACTTGTGATAAGGGTGACCTTTGTTACGACAGTTAAAGCAGACTATAGAACCGTCGTTGGTCCCAGAATTTTTAGTTACAGTACTAGAATTTGATCTCTGCCTATTCCGGTCTCGGTTCGAAAAGTACGTAATACGTTGAGCACAAAGAAAGTTAAGCAAGTCCTCAGGTTCCTCGCAGTTAAGTGCCTGTGCACCACTCCTAACTGACCTATCAGTGATTCCGTGTATAACACAATCAACAGCTCTCTTCCCCTTTATTTCACATCGGTTTAACAGATTTAACTTATCATAAAAATATTCTCGTACACCTTCATCGACACGAGTGGTACGGGCCAGCATTTCTTCCAACAGTCTACCATAATTTTCCTCACTAGGAAATGCCCTCTTTAATTTGGCTTGCCATTCGTTCCATGAAAATACGACCGTAGGAAGAGACTCAAACCATTTCTTCGCTAGTCCAACCAGTTTTTGGAGGGAGAAGTGAATGGTTTGCTTCTGATCCCAACTATAAATTTGTGAGCATTCATTAACCTTCCGGATCCAAGCCTCAATACTTTGTGACCTATTGGCCGGGTCAAATTCAGGTATCACGTTATAAAGTTGACTATTTTGCAAGGAATTGGTACTCTTACTTGGTTCAGCCTTCCAAGAAGTCAGGATATTCAGAACGTCCTCTGTGGTCAAGCCTTTAGAGTGTTTTCGAGATCGTCGTCGAATCCTTTCTTCAGATGCAGACGACGAGGACGTGGACGATGATGACGATCGTTTTCGTTTCTCTTTGCGTCTACTACGCCTTCGAGGAGGAGTATGCGATTCATCAACTAGCTCTGCATCACTCATGGTAACTGAAAGATTCCATATCATCCGGTTACATTCAACTCACATTATCAAGATCATTCGACTAGAAATATCTAATATGTGTATGTGTGTGTGTGTGTGTGTATGCGTGATGGTTTTAATTGTGTGTGTAGAGAGAATGTGGTTGTTGCAGTAGCGTTAAGTGTTTACGAATTATTGAACCAGGATTCACACGACGCATGGTTAGAAATCAAATACGTCGGTAATACAAGATTTAAATACATAATCTCATCAATCGTGGCAATAGCCTCCAAAATCAAGTGGCAAAAGCCTCCAAAATCAAGTGGCAATAGCCTCCAAAATCAAGTGGCAATAGCCTCCAAAATCAAGTGGCAATAGCCTCCAAAATCAAGTGGCAATAGCCTCCAAAATCAAGTGGCAATAGCCTCCAAAATCAAGTGGCAATAGCCTCGAAAATCAAGTGGCAATAGCCTCCAAAATCAAGTGGCAATAGCCTCCAAAATCAAATGGCAATAGCCTCCAAAATCAAGTAGCACTTCAAAAACTAGCAGGGCTTGCTTATCTATATAACTTCAATGTATTGTTACTTCAGGATACTCATGCTTAGTCTTTTAACAACCAATCAACACGACACTATAACCCCAGCCAAACACTGCTGAAGAGTAGCCTCAACCAAGTATCTGACGGGATCACAATGCACGCATTTTGAAAGATAATGACACTTTAGTGCACTATACCTCCGCCCAAAATACTAGCGAAGAGTAGCCTCCGTCAAGTATTACAGCAAAAACACAGCGCACCTCTTTGTGTAAAATTCATGCAAATTTTGTATCAAAATTACCAGCATATAGACGCACTATACCTCAGCAAAAGTACTGACGAAGAGTAGCCTCGCCCATGCACTCAAGACAAAAGCACAATGCATCCTTTTGGACTGATAACGTTCAAGAAATTACTTAACCAAGCATGAAAATCATTCTACCCTCAAAAATAATATTAGCATATTACTCCGCTATTTAAGCGCACTATATTTCAACAGAAATGCTGACGAAGGGTAGCCTCGCCCACGCATTTAAGTCTAAAGTATATTGCACTCTTAAGACTCGATAACACTATCAGGGAGTACCCTGATCAAGTCTTATCGGACCCGATGTCGAATAAGATGCCAATGTAACTTTTTAAAATTAATTAACCCAAACAATATGGAATGACAATCAATCACACAAGCTCTGCCAGTTAAGTTCAAATATTATTAAGCGAGGTACATACCTTTTAATAAGTCTTAGCGAAGGTCGGCGCGTGGTCTTGTCACTTCTGATATATAATAAAACCTCTTTTATACTAATAAATTACTTTACTGATATCAAATAGACACATTAATTATTACAGTCACGACAAAGTCCTTATTATAATAAGTACAAACTTAATATTTTAATCGCCTAGTCGGAACGACTTACTAGGTCGACCGCCGTGTTTGGACTGCCTGAACGATCCCCCAGTGTGTGGCTCGACTCTCATTTTTCCCCTACCATGCCGTTATTCAAATGGCATGGCGGTTGGCTGTGTTGCCAATTGAAATAAATAAAATTTCAGAATACGAAATCATGACACTAGTATCAAGGAAAAATATCAACAAATTCGTTACATACCACCAAACAATTCCACATAAAGTGTTTTTCAATAACGTATGATAAAAACGAAATACAATGATTTTTAATGATACTGCATTATTATTAGGTACAAGAAGCCTTGATCTTAGGTCACGATGAGATCATCGATACTTTATCCGGGAAATTGTCGTCGGACATTGATATTCTAAAAGATAACAAGAGGAAAAAAAATGCAAAACAACTTGTGAAGTAGGTACTCGTGCATACATTGTTGAGAAAAAAATGAAGCAAAAAATATTCATAGTAACACCTCTATTGATGTTGTTAATCTTGATAGGCTTTCGATAAGCTAAAGTCCTTAGACAAGTGGTTTTTTTTTTAATTTAGCGATATATGCTCGCGTTTGAACGCTAACGCGTCTCGCCTGACGGTGTTCGACGGTGAAGCACGTGGTTACGTACGGTTTTTAGCGTGGTAAAATCGTCAAATGAGTCCTCCCACCAAGGGCAGAGCGGGAGGGACTGTCAGACTCGTACTGACTAAAATCCACGGTATCCTTCAATAGCCCCTTACGTAACGGGGTCACGGTAATTCGTGAGTCCCGCGACCACGGTGAAGCACGCTAGCCTAGAAGTAACCTATTCACTCTTGACTTAAATACCCCCAAGGTTGTGGTTTATAGACCCCCTAGGAAGGTCTATAAAGACCAGTGTAGTCGTATTATAACAAGAATTGCGATAAAATTCGTAAAATGAAATAATCTTCTCTGTTGATTAAGCAATAGAA
Organism: Agrotis puta; assembly: GCA_943136025.2. Lineage (NCBI taxonomy): Eukaryota > Metazoa > Arthropoda > Insecta > Lepidoptera > Noctuidae > Agrotis > Agrotis puta. Next base: position 12,201,652 of record OW964182.2, on the reverse strand, counting down.
TAAATGAAGGATAATTTAATCACAATTCATTAGTAGATACTTTTTAAGTGGCTCTCAGAATATGTCTGCTATGCTATAATATTTCGACGGCACGGTTGGTGCAGTGGCTGAGGGATTGGACTGATGCGCTGAGTGTCGTGGGTTCGATTCCTGCACGGAGCATATATTTGTATGATCTGCAAGTAATTGTTCCGGATGTGGGCGTTTGTGTATGTGGGTTTATATGTTTGTAAACGCACCCACGACACAGGAGAAATTCCTAGTGTGGAGCAAATAAAAAAAAAACATATTTCTATAAATATTTTACTTTATTTTATTTTTTTATTTATGTACTCCTTTCTTCTCGTCCAAGTTCATAAATATGGCCATAATGATACTTTATGCACCTGACCTTTCTCAAGACAAGTCTTCAAGGAACTATGTTAAAATAGTCAAATGGTCTAATTATCAGTACATTAGTTTCCCATACGTGTCACAATGACCCATTAAAGGTAATAAAAGAAAAATTACGGTCATAAGATTTGCATCTGATTTCCCTAATTGTATCCTAGTAGTGACTAAACGTAGTGCAACAAATTAACTATTGTAAACATATCAACATTCATCAATAAAATGGACAGAAGGTTCACATTGAAACCAGATTTTCAAAATATTTTAAACTATTAAGTAAGTTCCTTGGTTTTTTGGGTCTATCCCGTCTTGTAGTCGAAGCACTATGTATCTTCTATGTATCTTGTTTTTCTTCTTAACGTGTCGATGGCACACTAGAGGCATTTTATCATTTTCCATATAATAAACGCCAAACATACTCGTACCTACTTCAAGTACATTTTTTTAACATGGAAAAATCATCAATTGTGACCCACCTAGGGCAGAGCGGGAGGAACTGTCAGACTCGTACTGACTAAAATCCACGGTGTCCTTCAATAGCCCTTTACGTTCCGGGATCACGGTAATTCGTGAGTCCCGCGACCCCGGCAGGCTTTGGCTCTCTACAGCGGGGCCCCGTCAACCTACTTCAAGTACAAACGCTAAAATACGGAAAAAAATTGATAGGGCCCCAGGAAAAATCCTAGTGTGGGGCAACGTGTGTTAGACGCCAACGTGTGTTCCACACGCGCCTCAAAGAGTGTCAGCAAAAATGACGGGGGCGGCCTCTAGAGGGCCAAAGCTGGGGTCGCGGGACCTATGATTTACTGTGACCCCGGTACGTAAAGGGCTATTGAAGGACACCGCGGATTTTAGTCACTATGAGTCTGACAGTCCCTCCCGCTCTGCCCTGAGTGGGTGGACTTAATTGATGATTTTACCAGGCTAAAAAAAAAGTGCGAGGCAACGTAAAAAAAAATATAGCTAGTGATCCTTCTGCACCATTTAATCCACAGCAGCTACACGATAAGCCATAATTCAGTGCAACTGTCACTGAGCTCAACTCTGATTAAATTGCTACGCCAACATCGTGACCTGACGTCATCAGATACAAGATGTTACCAGTATCAAGTAGTCGTGCTATTTCCTCAAGTGACACTCTGTGCCTATATACGGCTAGGTAAATGATTTCATTTGTTTGTAGATCTTTTGAATAAATTTGCAAGTGTATCATGATACCTCGTGTGATTAATGTGGGTTTTACGAAATATCACAGTGGAATATGATCTTTATTCATCTTATTACTTACTAGCTTCCGCCCGCGACTCCGTCCGCGCGGATGTCGGTCTTCGCGTGGATGGTTTATTTCTCCATTTTGAGTAACTCTGACAATGACATCTTATAAATATCTATTGGACCCAAATACGGCTAAGTCTACAATAATTAAGGAGATCCCTCCATTGAGCTACTGCTGTTGAGCTCGCGTTCTGTAGTAACTGAAAAATATTTTTTGTTTCTACGTATTTTTCCAGGATAATAAGTATCCCATTTTATGCCCAGGATAATAAGGTATAATTATACCAAGTTTCATCGAAATCGAACCGTTAGTTTTCACGTAATGCCTGCATATACAGACAGACAGACAGACAAAAAATTTTTGAATCACATATTTGGGTTTGGTATCGATCCAGCAACACCCCCCGCTATTTATTTTTTCAATATTTTCAATGTACAGAATTGACCCTTGTACAGATTTATTATATGTATAGATTTCCTATATTTTTACAAAAACAGTAAAAAGAAAACATTTAAAAATATAAAAAATAGCAGTCCACCAGCATCGGGAACAGGGTCCGGGCAACCGGTGGTCAGGGTTCTTGAGAGAGGAACCTCCTAACAATACGCGCCGTGTCCAGGAGTACTCACAGTGGAATATTATTGTTAATTTATTTCTGACTATTTTGACGACGTTAAAAATGTATTGGAAGACTGCCAATTACCGTGATCCCGGAACGTAAAGGGCTATTGAAGGACACCGTGGATTTTAGTCAGTACGAGTCTGACAGTCCCTCCCGCTCTGCCCTGGGTGGGAGGACCCATTTCATGATTTCACGGCGATAAAAAAGGCCATTTCTCTACAGGTCGAAGGTCAACTACAGGTCAGCAGGGCTGCCTGGCTAAGGCAGTCACATTATGTACCGGAATCCAGCGTCAAACAGTGCTTGCCAACTGTGTTCCGTCGGTGCGTTGGATTTCTCATTCCTTCTTGATGAGATCGGTCCATCTTAAGCGTCATTTTTGCTTCTGGACTGGATTGAGGCCAAGAGCAATCTCAGAAAATTAACTTGTAACTGCTACCAACAATTAAAAAAATATCAATTTAGATGCATAGAAACACAAAACCCTAAACTGCAAAAATAACAACATAATATATACAAAGAGAAAAGCCCAAAAAGTCTAAACAAAACTGTTGAGGAAGAACTTCCATCATTGTGTCTGCTAAGGTCATTCATTTCTGGCAACACAGGAGGCGGTTCCACCGGCGTTCGGACGTGTTGTCGATTACCTTCCTGCCGTATTGACTCAGCCGAAACGGAGCTCTCATCATTTACATAATAACACCTTGCAGTGGTCGATGGGCAACAAGTTATAAGCGGTAGCGGGTAGCGAAAATATTTGAGCAAAATTTTGTTTAGACTGACTTAAAAGATGTACCTTTGAGTTTATTTTGCTGTTTTTTCTAACAGGTACGAAAGAGGAACATACTGGAATGAGGAACAGGGTGAGATTAAGTCAGTTCAAGTTTGGGAGTGAAACCCTCCCAGTTCTTTCCGCCCTACGTTAACGGGAATATTTTTATAAACGTTTCCCCGCTTTAAGTATTATTCCCGTATCGTGGGTGCGTTTACAAACATTTAAACTCACTTACACTTACAGGTACACTCGGAACCACTATCTGTGAACCCTTACAATAATTGTTTCTTGTGAGAATCGAACACGCAGCGCAGCAATCGATGACACTGCGGCAATCGTGTCGTCATTTGTTTTTATTTTGATTCATTTGATGATAGACCACAGTTGCCAATGCAGTTACATTTATAAGGATAACTTAAAAAATAACGTTATAAACCATAAATCAGGTGAATTTTGAAAATAATAATATACGGAGACACTTTTTAGTAAATTACCGTGGAGTCAATAAAAAACCCAAAACATAAAGATGTGTCTTAATCCCATTTATGAATATGAATATTTACACCATCTTGTCGTCTATATTTTCTTGTGCATTCTATATTTTTCTTAAATCCAATATTTATTCCACTAATTAGTTAGGATTAGGATAACAGATGACAATGTTGTCTTTAAATGGTTATCTGTCTTTTTTAAAACTAGTTTCAAATGTTAACAAGTTTCTGAGTGCATAATTTGTCACTGTTTGTGCACCTTTCTAAAAGATTTGAAATATCGAGAAGACGCGTCAATTAATCAAATATTTAAAGATCTACCTACTTAGATAAAAGAACGACTGCCGATTTTATAAGGCTGCAAACAACTTCTGTACATTTATTACTTAAATAATAAATAATCTAGATTTTGTTCATTGTTGGTGTTATTTTTTGCGTAGTAACTTTATACATGGTGTTTGTTTCGTTTGATCAGCCCAAATCGAATGAACTGCGGGCCATACGATTGTATCAAAAAAAACATGATTCCAGTCTCTATCAGTTCAAACACAACAAGAAAATGTCAATTTCCCTTTAAAACGATGTGTAGTTGTTCGATCTGCTGTTGGTTGGAAAATAATATTCTATGAATATTTACTAGCTGATTGATGACGTCTTTAATAACCTTTGTAAAGCAATACCGGTTCTAAATCTTTTAAGCGGAAAGCACTATCAGACTCTTACAGACTAAAAATATTCCCCGATCCTTTAGTTACCCTCTGCATTCCAGGGTCACCTATGCAGACGGTCCGAAGGTCCTGGCAGGCAGCCAGTTATCTTTAGGCTGATAAAAACAGCCGTGGCCAATTGACGAGTTTTATGAGGTAGCGATTTTTGTTAGTGTTTTAAAAAACCCAAAACCGCTACCTCCCATTCCTTGAACCATACGCACAAGAGTCTAATTTCGAGCGGAGTTTCCCTTTAAAACGTCCGTCCAAAATATTCTCCGCCAGAGACATAGATTTGTTCCAAGATATGAGGTCAAATGGCATTGTTCTGGTTTCCTGTATTATTACGGACATTCGGACAGATGTTTCGATATGGAACGGACAGTATAATGTAACTGTTACTTTACATATAATCAGTGTATATTGTTTCTACTGGCAAATGGAAGAGAGTTGAGTTAAATGATGTTCTTTGGAAATATCTAAGTGATGGAGTAGATTAATATAGGATGATGATGCATTTGCAGTGGCGTAGCTATGGGTAGGGCCCAGTCTCGCACCTAAAGGTTTCTTGCACGTAGTGAAAACATTGTGACATCAGTCGTTAATCACTTTATTGTCAGTCGATAAAGCAGTCCATTTTCTACTTATAAAAGCTTTTCATTCGAGAGGCTTCTGTCTAGCGACTCCGTTGCACGTTCGAGCTCCCGTAGTTGCAAGAGGAATTTTTTGGTAACGCGAAAAAAATAAGAGCCTCGCTGACGTGTCCTGAGGGGGGGGGCTCTAGACTAGTTCCCGCTACTCCACTGTGCAATTTTCTGAATTCGAACTTACTGACAATTAACACTAACAATTAAGCCTTTTTCAAACAGACAGGCGTGGCGAATGCGAAGCGTGACGGTTTTATTTGTAATGTATGGAATGGTTTGAATCCAGTCACATAGAAAAGCGAAAGCGATCCGATAGCGTGACCGAACTATCGGACTGACGTCTCGTATCGGTTCGTTATCGCTTCGGACTCGCCTGTCTGTTTGACAAAGGTTTAACTATTAACTAACAATTAATAATCACTGCTCACTGCTGCTTTGAAACCAAATAATTGCTTGCAAGACACTTTTCATTGCGTACTCCATCGTTAATTCTGATGGACATTGGGCAAGTTGGCATGAATTTGGACACAATATAATTTTGTACTTACAATGTTTGGCGATGATACTTTTTGTTCGGAACTGTTAATTTGAAACGCTTTATTAACGAACCTAAGTGGGGTTATATGTTTTTATACTACACCTGCGTGGAAAGTACCTTGATACTTTATCAAATTTACGGTAGAAAGTACGTCATTGCATATCGAACAAATATGCGGGGAGAAAACGCATCTGAGCGGGAGAGAAAAGTATATGAAAATCCATTTCTTACGTGGTTTTTCTTTTTTAATTTTGGGTAAGATATATATATATATCTATGCGCCGGTAGCCTAAATATCAAAAGCCAAAAAGTTTTTACACTGAGTTTTCATCTCCAAGTTCGCAAAATGACACTGGCCACTAGCTGTGTGTTGGATGGTGTCGGGCTGGCAGTGCGACCCTGCGGCGGGGGGCTATACAATTAGAAAAAAGAAAAAAGGAGAAGAACGCCATTGGCGCCATTTTCAATTTGTGTGTTGTTTGATGATTCAGTTTTCGTAGAAAGTAAAATAAAAATGATAAGTAGTGATAGTGATGATGAAAAATTTTTCCTCGTAGGTGTAGTATAAAGCACTATGAATCACTCGAGAGAAAGTGCGATTCCCGATCTCGGGTATTTTAAAGCCCTCCCCTACGGGTCGGGCTTCAAACGACACCCTCAACGGTAATCGGTCACTTTCTCCTCTCGGTGAACAATGTTCTATTTCAACCCTAATTTCTAATTAAATAAAAACATTATCGTGTTTTCTATAATTCTGTGGCTTTCTGTGTCTTTAGACCAACTATGATCAGAAATGCGTAAAAAGCATAATACATAAATAACGTGAAGGAAAACAGCATTCTGCAGATATTTTTTAACTTAATCTTCCTGTTTTCTATCTTTAAATATAGTTTTCTTTTTGTTAGTTGAGGTGTTTGTTGCTAGGGTCGACGGAAAAGCTACAAGACTTTAATGTTTTCATACTACACAATGGATTTCTATGAAAATACTGTCCGAACAAGATTTACTGCACTTATATAGTGCTTTTTTTGGGAAATCTACTTGACGAGATCCTAGTAGTTAGTAATGAGGATATTTTAAAAAGTTTAACCCACACTAGGAATTTTACTGTGTATTTTGCGTGCGTTTACAAACATAGAAAGTCACCTACACAAACACCAAAACCCGGGACAACTACTTGTAGGTCATGCTAATATCTGTTCCATGCGGGGATCGAAGCCGTGACACGATGCGCAGCAGTCGATTGCTGGTGGTCATCTCTCTCGATTCTGCGTTTCATTTGCGTTAATGGATTGAGAATAATATTTATCGTAGTCTTGACAGACAACGAAGAACTGAATGTAGACCTAGCAGTTCCAGTACCCAGTTCAAACCAAGACAGAGAACAAAAACAATTAATTAACAAAAAATTACGTCACAAAATTTCTTGCATCAGCATATAAACAGCATCAAAAACGCAACTCCATTCCTGTACATAACGCTAGTGACGAAACGATACATACCGCCTGAGTAACTGGACATACGCGGTCATTAAATGTTGCCGCTCTGTTACTTTGTGACCAGCGATCTACGTATTGTAGCGGCATCTATAACTGGACTGTGAATGGATGTACATTCGTATCTGTCTCTAACCTGCGTGTTTTTAGACTTTGCGATTGGTCGGAGTCGGAACGGAGGTAGGGAGTTGGAGTTTTATGGTCTCCGATTTGTCGTCAGGTCATCTATGATTGTGATTCTTGTAGCAGATGGATATAATGCCAATAATGGAACACATCGTAATCACTACATAGTATAAAACAAAGTCGCTGCCCGCTGTTTGTCTGTCTGTCCATATGTATGCTTATATCTTTGGGTATAAGCATACATATGGACAGACAGACAATTATATGTATATTCGGAAATGAACTGTGAATAGATTTTATTTATAGTCTCCAATGTATAGAATTAACATTTATTCGTAAAAAAACAAAACAAAAACTTATTTTCTTTGCTACCTCGTACGAATAAGATATTACTGACTCATTCTACGTAAACATACTTATCTGTTCATCGAACATTGTAAGTATCAAATGATTGAGATGTCACTTAAATATTTTGCGTATTACTTAATTTCCAGAAGTGCTGCTGGGTTTTTCCATTGAGTATAATTTTCTCAACAGGAAACTAAGTTAATACTACTACATTATGGTGGGGATTAGGTGATTATCGTTTGATTTGTGTGTTATATTTCTCGTTAACTTGACATTATACAAAAAAAAACCATAACACAGTTTTTTGAACTAGCCTATACTGTTCCAGTGCTTCGAAAGGCCTCTCCAAGTCTTAAACAACTCTTACTTGTGCCTCCTTGAAAGCGGCTCTGTCCATCTCTAGAAACCACTGAGCAAGTGTTTTTCTTGTATTGCTCCACAGTTTTCAAAAATAACATCATAAAGGGTAATGCTCCTAAATCACGATTCAATTAAGTACCTCTCCCGCCTCAATACCAAATTGTATCATCTCCAAAAATCGCATCGTGTAAACGTCCCGGCGTAATTAAAGGTGCTGCAGATAAGTTCGTCCCCTCACGAGGCGGCAATCTCGGCCACCATCAATAAGGAATTACTTTTGTTACTGTTGCTATGGCCAGAAGATATTGCCATCACATTACACGAACATAATGGTCGCTATACAATACAATACAGATGCCGTAGTATTAAAGGTGCTTTAATTTTTCTTTTCATGTTGTCATTAAGAGATATTGAGGAACTGATTCGGTTCAGTTTTTTTTTTGGCTAATTATATTTGGTATACAGCTACTGTCATTAGCAAAACAGTGGTGGCCAGTATTGGGTCCGACTTACACGTTTTAAGTTCTGAATTCGAACTTTTTTTTTTTAATCAGTTTTATTTAGGGGCATTTGTCTCCATGGACATGAGGCTGTCATTTTTTACCTTATATGTTTTATAAGTTCTGCTCTCAAAGCAGTCAAGGAACACATCGTGAGGAAAATAGGTATGTTTTTTCTACCAATAATTCGAAGACATTGTAACATCTACGACTCTAAACTAGCCTGTGTGTTGGACTTTGGCTCACTCCCTCTTCCCGGTCTGTATTGTAGCAATGATGTAAACGTTGTAGCTATTTAATAAGTAAATCATGCTGTAAATATCCATAATTTTACGTCATCTAATAAAGTGTAACAGTACATTCTTTCATTCAATTCTTTGACGATTTATTTTTGATCAAAGCTCGTGTGGCTAACGATTCTAAATACATGCACATCTGAAGGTTAATTTCCCGACAAACCAGACTCTCTAACACCAAAAAAATAAACAACATCCTCAATAATTTTATCTAGACCACTTGAACTCCTTTCTCGAGGTTACCTTCATCGTCGAACGCGTCAGTTTCAAAACAACTAATAAAATTAATAGTTCTGTTAGTCTGTTCACATCAGAGCCATGTGTATGTCTGTAACAATTTGTTATGGCCATTAGTTTGTCCATCGTAGTCTGATTGAGCCTAGTTTCCACGACTGTCGGCTAAATATTGTGTGTGGTACGAGGTATGCGCGATAGCGAGTTTTTGGGGTTAGGATTTCAGTGATTTATTATTTGTGATGTATTTTGACTGTGCATTAGATTACTCAGGTTTTCAGGTGTCACTTGTGTTGACGAAAATGTGAGTCCTCGTAGAAAACATTTAATTAAAAAAAAAAACTAAATTGTCTTTCTCACCAAATTCGGGTAGTTAAAAACGCTACAAAACGAGAGTTCGCTAACTAAGTGTAGCCTTTCGGTGATGAGTTGGGAAAAAGTATTATGTAGTAATGCGAACTTTTTAAAGCATCTTTGACTTATTATTGAACAAAAAGTTAATTCTCTACTTTAAATTATTTTCCCAACACCTAAATTAAATATTGATAGATGCAATATTGCTCACAGGTTTAACAGAGTTTGAGATTACTAATTATCAAACGCTGAATACGGATCACCCCATAAACTGAAGGGACCAATCATCCCTTTGATAAGGTCACAATCGTCATGCTCTAAGGATATAAAGCTAAATCTAATTAAAGTCTAGCTCACGACAACTTATAATTAACTGTCATATAACGCAAATGCCACCATTGTTCCAGTAATTATACCGCAACGGCTCGGAATTCAATTACGCTTACCAATTATCACTTAAACCATACAAAAAGTCGAATAAGCTACGGCAATACGAACTTCGCTATTTCGATATCAATAACGCATTAACATTGGATAGCCGTTAATTGATCGAGCGCGGTGACATTTCACCGCGGGAGCCTCACACGCGCGGCACCTTTGATCTACAGCGGCCATCTTGGGTCCGCAACGTCACAAAGAGTACCGCCGCGATTAAATTCGTACGTACAGCAATGCGACACTCGTCTATTAGGTGACCGTTGCTAGTTTTTGAGCGGTGCTTTTTAGGACCCTTATAAGGTCTAATTAGGGAATTTAATAATTGTTGAATTTCGATGAAACGTGTGATGAGTCTTCGCGATGGTATTATATTACAGGGTATTTGAGGTATGTCGGATGTCTTTGCGGCAATTCCCTTGCACCTTCCGTTTGTGACTTAATTTATGTCATTAGTGACATGACAGTATCTTGAAATGTCTCGTTTGTATTCTCATTGCATTGTTGACAAAAAAGCGTAATACGATGATATTTTTAGGACTATAAAGGGTCCGCTTTATTACGATTCATCGATGGTAGCTAAGTATGCTCTGTCTTTTAACATGCGCTTGATGACAGTCACCTGGTCTAGATAATTAATTGTAGGTAATGTATGAGCACTCCAGTTATATGCACTTTAGCTAATCACGTCACGGGGTGTAAAACCACTCGACCAAGAAGACTCAGCCAAGATTATGTATTTCTTGAATCTGCCTGCTTGTAATGGCAATATTATGGCAATGTTGTAAAGTCAATAACTAAAAGAAAAACAGAAACATAAATCATCTTAAAACAAAAACAAAACGCTGATAACATAGATAAAGTCAAATCAGTGATAACGAAGATATAAAAGACAATATTTTTAAAAGAGTAAAATTAACTACTATAAACCGAACAAATCCTCGTTAAGACAAGAGACGCTTTCCAGTTTGTATCTAATAAACAAAAAAATCTAAAGGAGTTGACTTCGCAATCGATATTCTATAAAACTGGTACCGTCAATGACGGCACAACTCTCCCAATAAAAACAACAGATATGTTAGCAAATATCAAAAGCCACACCTGACAGCTAGACCTCTTCAAAACCAGAAAGTGCCTAATGAATTGGCCAAACAAAATTTCGTGACACTATCTTAAAGAGCGGAGATGTCTTAATTAACGACGCAAGACTTTCATAACAAGCTTCCAGTTTCGTGAAATGTCTATTATAATACAAGATTACTTCAAGATTACGATCTAGAGGCAAAAACTGTAATGAAGCACTTTGAGACATTTTGTTTTGTTGTGAATTTTAGGGGTCCGTACGCCAACTAGTTTCTAAATCATCACTTTTGCCATACGCGCCGACTGGTACATTAAAACCCCTTCTAAGCGTTGAAACATCGACTGTTCCTGTAGCTCTTGCATTAATTTCATGGAGTCCTCCGGTCTTTATTTTTTGTTCATCAATCCACCCTGTGGTTGATCTTTCTAAGCTGCCTGTCTTATAGTACGTGGTTAACCACTTCACAATGTTACAGCTCCGCATTGCCCAGTTTCATTAGGTATTACTATGGTTCGATTTACTTAAAAATAAGAGCATTGTCGAGAACCCAGCCACAAAATTCAGATTCTGACTTGCTTCTTCTTGGAAATAATGATTTCCTTATGATAAATTAGACCGCTTGTTACCCTTACGCAATCAACAACACCTTTGACTCTTCTTTTCATTATTCCTTAATCGCAATGATGGAACTGAGCTGATGATCAGCTCATCTCCTTGTTTCTTTCCATTACTTAGTTTTATTCTTAATCTATGCAGTTAGCAGTAAGTTATGCATTAGGATTTTCCACGGTTATACCAGTCACCAACCGTGAAGAGAGGAAAGACCCAGAAACTGTGACATCATAAAAACTAATTTAGAGCATTACAAAATTAAATGATAAGCTTTATTGTGGCAGATAAGATAGTAAGCTTTATAACTACCAATTAAATTAATAACAGCAAGCTTTCTTGAACTAGAACAGATAATCTTTTATGAAGATTCAAAGGCATGGTAATAAAATGTCATAATTTAGCACGTTTGAATTGTCAAAATTAACATGATCGAGCTACAAATTCACCAGGTATAATAACTGTAACGGGATATAGTTATCCATCGCAAAGCGTCGGTTTTAATCGAGAAGTAGGGAAAAGAAGCTCTATGGACACTCCTTAAAATCAAAACAGTGACCTTGCAGAGTCAAAAGCCTTGTTCTTGATTAAAAAAGTAACGAAGTTCTACTAGCAGACACAACACAAATTAAAACTTTTCCTCAATCAAGGAAACAATAATAACCTCAATACAACTTTATAACCTACAATTTCTATCACAATCTACTCCTTGCCACATCCGTCATAGCAATGCTGGTACGTATTGAGAAAACCCGGCCAATTACAGAGATACATATCAAATTATACGAGCATGTAGAAACAGAGACATCCCCACCGTGACCGTGTTTTAATTGAAAAAACTCAATTAAGATAATTACAGCAAGTGGACGTGTGACCAGACAGTTTTGAATCGGGTTTTGGGGTTCCTTATACAGATTCGTTCCAAAGAATTCCATTCGTACGAGATCTTAGATCGTTGTTTGGATTTGACTAATGTCTTGTAGAATCTTGTTTTTGAGTTCTTTTGAAAAGTTGCCAGTAGTTTTAGAAAGCTTTGGAAGAAAGGGTGAACTTTTAGAAGAGATACAGCTCATGGAGGTAGATAATGGTAGACGAAGAATTTGGAAGATAGAGACAGAAATATTTTAATGAAGAAGAAGAAATATATAGGGATAAGGGCAGGAAGTGGAGTGGTGTCATGGAGCTGACATTGAAGAGATCAATGGACAATCCATGTTAGTGAGATGTTTGTTGAACACAAAACCTTATTCCAACCTATGAAAGCACCAATTGACTATGGAAATTTTAATTCTAATGCACAAGATTCTTTAGAAGCCAATTTCAAATTACACTTGGCAGATTTTTTGTGACATCTATTTTTGTTTTTGCACATGATAATTGTTTTAGCACTACGTGATGTTATCAACTAATTTGTACCAGAGATTTTACACGAGATTTCCATGAAGACCTTGAGTGTGAAGTTTAATTTGTTTGTTTATGACGTTGTGGGTTTTAAAGGGAGCGTCGTAAGACTAAATCACAGGACAATATCTCTCTTAATTTTCTTTCATTTGTGATCATTTGGAAGAACTCATTGAGATTGGACTGTGGTTAGGAAAACTGACGTCGTTGGTTCCTTTGTTGTAATAAAAAGATTCCAAGACCTATCTGCAACGTGGGGGCTGCCACAACTGATAGTCGTTAAGAAATTCTTCTTATGGAAATTTTCTCCAAACCATTAGCCTCAGTCATAAACTGTATCGATACTATCATTTCATTTGAATCATTGCGAATAACGTCCCATTCATTAACAATGTCCCATTCATACGCATCCGGTGACCACACGCGGCCGCCCATTTTACGGACACTTGTCCCGTCTTTATTGGGAATTCGTGTAATTCAGTAGAACGACGACGCCACGCCTTAGCCGGTCCACTTGTCCTGAAATGCGTTTACTTGGAATATTGTCACTTTGTTGATACAGGATGGTGAGACGTCGAAGAAGGAATAACTTAAAGATTTTTTTATTTTGTGAACACGAATGCTGATGAACTTTTGTCTAGAAGAAGAAGCTAAGAGCTTACCAATCATGCCTTATTTGTAAAAGCTGATGTAAAAGAAGAAACTGGTACATAAGAATAAGATAAGATAGAAAAGGATAAGAGTATTTCTAAGGTACGTACCAGGTGGCGTTCAATAGGTTCTGCCCCGAAGGAAAAAGAGTTTACGTACGTATGACATTTAAAAAAGAAATGGCCACCCAGTTAGTTACAGAATTGTAACCATTGCAAGCAATCAACATTTCAAAGCGGTTTTTTGACTTGTGCAAGCATTGAAAACATTGCTGTGCAGCACCACAGCAATACTTGCACACCAGGTATTCTGAACACAAACATAAAATGGAACTTTACCAGCAAACAACCGGGATTCCTAACATCACCGTTTGGATTCAGTGATAAATTCAAACTGCATGGCTCGCTGGAAAAACACATCGGTTACGCCTGAGTTCGAACTAACGACCATCACGTAGCAAGCCAGACAAATGGGCTACTACCGTTCTCATTGGAATTACCAAACGATAAAAAGTGAGAAGGTAATTATGATGACAGGTATTCTATTAATATTATTCAACGTCCAACAGGAACATGTTTTTCTAAATACCTTCTGTGGTGTGTCGTGTTATTTTTCTAATATTCTCTCTTTGATATTTTATAATTATGCTGATCGTTGTTTTAGTCATTATCGTCGACCAACTTGTCCGTTGTGTTTCTACGGATGACTAACGTATGATACACAGTCATGATTTCATCATCATCTTCTACTCTTGCCCTGTGTTACATGAGATCGGCATACCATTTTTTACAAGTAATCCCATTTTTTATATCAAAACTTTCACTACTTTACAACTTTCATCTAAAATCAAGTTTAGACATACTTGTACTTAGGTTGAATTACAAATCTCGACCAATGCAGTCTAATGACCGATGAAGAAATGATATCGCGTGGAATTGAAGAAGCCTATGCTTAGGCAGAAGCCTCTAGCAGTATAGTTGCCTCTAGCAGTAAGAGCGGAGTCTTCTACTACAAGCTTATTCTGCCGAAAAGAAGACTCCAATCACAATCTTATTGTATGAATATGGTTAGCGAAATAGATTATTTTGTATTTGTATTTTGTATAGTGTTAGCACTGGACTGCTATAGGCTGATTATTGACTGGAAAAGCTTCCACACGTGGATTGCAATATACTGAGCTGATTTATAAAAAACAAGTAAGTTCTATTACAGTGAGAAGTCACTTGAAAGAAAAAGAAGATCAGAAATTATGTATAAGGCAGCTTTAGAACACAGCCACAGTCCCAGAAGTGGACTGTTACAGATCTTGATTAACAGCAAACAAAGATCCTTATTCAAAGTTGTCGGTGTTCATTCCCTACACGTTCTATAATTCATAACTGTAGTTAGTACACACCATCTTGCTTCTCATACTTTGTATATTTACTGTGAAATAAATCAATGCAAACCGTTTAGCTCGACAGCTTTATTTCATGCTGTGCAAATACAAAATGAATTGAGATGGGTTTAGAACTTTAGATTATTAACTCTGTTGAATTAATTTTGGTTTGGTTGTCAGGGTATTTAATAAAGTATCCGAAAGTTGTATCTGATTCTGTTTCCTTTTTTGGAGAGCAGATTTTTTGGAAAGATGTTGTTGTAAATCTGTCTTGGTAATGGGTGATTCATATAGAAGTAACAAAATTAATTGGTATTAATGAGAAATGGCACATAACTGGGAAGGAATGATCTGCTACCATAAGGTAGTATACAGATTACGTGGCATAATACCAACCAAATGTTTGAAAACTGATAATATTATGGTTTTTGTAATACAGTAAAGCAGAGAACTACAATATAATGTATTTAGTAGTCGATGATGATATTACTTCTTAGGAAATATATCAATAGATTTAATGAAGTTGACTAGCATTACTTTTAAAGTTTCAACTCAAAATTTTGATGAATTTCCTGACAAAATCAATATTAAGCTTTCTGAAGTTTCTTTTATAGACATCATCTGATCTGCTGTCAATCCCATCATCTCAAAAACTCTTCGATTCCTATAACATTTTACAGTCAACGACCCCACGTGGTAAGCTTAAAACGCGTCTATAATTAGCCGATGTGCTCGCTCTGGTTTCTGTCGCGGCCGCTGTAAAAATTAATGTAAACAAATACAATCTCTCACGCCCGGGTGGGCTGACAACCGTACAAATTTAGATGGTCATCGAAACCAATGGTTTCTGAAGCGTCCTGACGTGTATCCAATTTGGTCAGACTGTATGAGTCAGTGGTTATTTTTTCGGGGTACCGTTTGTCATTTGTGCTTTTGTTTGGTTTACTGCTCGAGACAATGTTCATGTAGTATCGACGTGTGGTGATTCTTTTGGTTTTTACAGTTCGGTTTTTAAAAATGAGTGGGAATTGCTATTTTGCCATCGCGTCTGAAATGGATTTGGTAATACAGTAAAGCTTAATGCCTGACATATCTGCATTTAATGAGTCAATATCGTTAACTACAGTTTACAATTCAAAAAATAGTTATGACTTCAAATTTTAAAGGTCTATTTTAGGAGTATTGTTACTGCTACCTTTTTAAATTTTTTTTTCGTGGTTAAATCATCGAATGAGTCCTCCCATCCAGGGCAGGGCTGCTACCTTTGGAGAAGTTTTTTTCTAAATGTTCCGTTTATACATTGTCATTCATTCTCTATCACACTTATGGTTTTAAGAACAGTACCTATTTCAGCTTTAAGTGCTAGTGCGTGAATTGAACTTTGAAATCCTTCATTCGTTTCAGTGTTCTCATTTCCTTCATCCTCGTGTTTAATTTTAAACAATCTGAG
Organism: Agrotis puta; assembly: GCA_943136025.2. NCBI lineage: Eukaryota > Metazoa > Arthropoda > Insecta > Lepidoptera > Noctuidae > Agrotis > Agrotis puta. Next base: position 12,185,484 of record OW964182.2, on the reverse strand, counting down.
TTCAATGATGGCTCGTGTCTTTATATACTGTTCTTATTTATTACTAGTTACTAAATTTCTTTGATCTCTTTAAGTGATGCTGACGGGTGTAATATGACGTTGTTTTTCTTTTAATAAGAATTTTGTAGCGGCTTTTTTCGCTTTGAAGAATATTGTAAAGACATGAATACCGAAAATATTTAACTTGTTTATAAGATCATCGATAGTTCTTGGAATTGCTTTAAAAGAACCAAGGATAGAGTCAAATCTTTCAGAAGCAGGTTGAAATTAAATTCACCCGGACAAATTCTAGGCTATACGCTACCACGAGCACGTCGCTTCTATTTGTAGATCTTTACCAGTTGTTACTGTTAGTCAGAAGCTCGAAAGTCTGACAACCTGTGTTACCGAGCGGTATCGTATTACCCAGTGACTGGGCTGTGGAGGTCAGGTAGGCAGTCACTCCATGTAAAAAAGTAATACCTATTCAGCTGCATACGGTTCTACTGGAAGCCGACCACAACATAGTTAAGAAAAGGCTAGGCAGAAGATGATATTATGTCTTTGAACTCACCTGTTTCTGTTACTTATTCGCACTCACAAGCGGCAACTATTTGTAGTTGCCGCTTGATCCGCTCTACTAAGCAAAAAAACTCATTATAAGCAAGAGCGATAATTGTCATCTTAAGTAACGAAAGGTGATGGAAAACTAATTATATATCATTAACGTCTTACGTGTCTCATTGACATTTTGCATTACCCTCATTTTTAAGTCGGCGTGTGACACAATGCATTCATTGGCCAATCAGCTGTCACATCAAAGGAAAACATATGTAACACTAATTATAACGACTTGTTATATATCAAGTGTATTGACAAATGGCTAACAATAGTCCTAACTACAAAACGACTAAATTTGTAATCCATTGCTGCATAAAAATCAACATCAAGCTTAAAATACCAAACAAAAGCAGCAATCTATGACGTACAAATCCAAAATGGCGATGATTTGACAGTCGCACACGATCTTATATAAGATCCGCAGTACAAGACACAAAACGGAAGTTTTTGCGCAATACACTGGCAGGCAGAAACAATTAATGCACCCAAGTGTACATGAGCCCGTTCACGCGTCATGCCCACAGAAGAAAGTGAGCTGGTTACGACATGCGCGTTATTTATTTTGCACTGATGTGTACTGTATTGTTCTAATTAAGTTAAAGGTGAATAGTGTTTTAATTTGATGGCATGTTTAGTATGAAGTGCATTGCGGTGCAAAATTAATTAGACAGTTTTGAAATTAAAGTTGTATAAGAAATTGTGTTTGTTTTATGAACATTTATACACTTGGTTCGTCCTGTTTTCAATTATTGTATGTCTATCTAAATATTTTCTCAAACAGCTAAACAATTATAAGTTGAAACGGTTCATGTAAAAACGGAACTTTCTGAAGAATTAAAGAGTGCGCCGGCGCTTTTCAAAGTACAGTAGTAAGTGCTGGGACAAAGGTTACTAGTATAAGATAAGGTGGAGTATAGTTTACTGATACGCTCAAGTAGCATATGGCAGACGTCAATATCAGTTTTTTTTTTATTTACAGAAGCAAACAGGCGAACAAAACACCAAGTTTTAAAATATAGAAGAATAAGCAGGTTTCATGCGATTAAATTAAGAAGGAGAGGGTCAATGATTTCTATCTGTTGACTGTCACTTCAAAATAACTTTTAGCAATAAAAAATTTTGTTTAAATTAATTTTTGAATAGTGTATATCTTCAATATCTTGTTAGACTTATTTTATAAAGATTTTTAAAATATGATATTTGTTCATTTGAAAGCGTGTAAGTGTTAATAAGGGATGCAAAATATTACACTATGGCGTCAGCAACTCTCCTTGTTAGTTGAACTGCATAGTATGTACTTACCTGAAACAAGAGACAATTTTAATTTAGAAACGTTTTTGTAAGGTTACGCAGATGACACGTGACACTTGTTTCCCCGAATGCGCATGAGACGTACTGACGCCTGCCGCACTGGTGGGACTGTCTTAAAAGGGCATAGCCGCCATGGAACGCAAATAGCAACTGAAAAAACGGTTAGACTCTGTTAAACACTTGTAACACCCACTCATCAAGAACTAAACACTCCATAAATCATACAAGAAAAGTAAATAAACGCTAACTAATTCAACTAAATAGTTTAATTTATTGCTCGTAATTCCATGCCGACATTTATAATGAGATGTTCAACGCTAAACACGAATAAAAAGGCACTAATTGACTTAAATCAGACGTGACAAACATTAGTATGGAAGATGTGGTAAAACGGGATCTTTCCCGTTTACATTTTGTCAAATGAATTTGAGGCTTGTCTCGTCTAGAATAAAGTAGGAAGTCAGTTGAGAACGTTCTGGGAGAAATGGTTAGTGCCTTGTGACAAACATTCGTATTGGAGATGTGATAAATGCAAGACATTTCCCATTAGGAAGTTGTCAATTGAATTTGAGTCTTGTCTCGAGTTGAGCAGAGTAGGAGTTTAGTTAGATGGAATTTGGGACAAATTAGTAGTGTGTTTAATATGGGAAGTCTTAAATATCTTGTTTCTTCGTTTAATATGTGTTTGATTTAAATTAATGTGTGAATAAGTTCTTTATATTCATGGAGATAAGAAACAGCTTAAAATTTAAAGATTTATTATTTACACAACAAGAAAAAAAATATTGAGCTTGGATTGTTGTTTTAGACACTAAAAATTGCGAGAACGAATTATGATAGATGTATATAACTACGTATTTTACGCAAAAACTACGAAACTAATTTTTTATAGCGTGGTAAAATCATCAAATGAGTCCTCTCACCCAGGCCAGGGCAGAGCGGGAGGGACTGTCAGACTGGTACTGACTAAAATCCACGGTGTCCTTCAATAGCTCTTTACGTTCCAGGGTCACGGTAAATCGTGAGTCCCGCGGCCCTGGCAGGCTTTGGACCTCTAAAGGTCCGTCAGTATGCTGACACTCCTTGAGGCGCGCGTGCAACACAACTTCGCCGTCAAGCCCCGAAACAAATATGGATAAAATTTTACAAATGTATGGTTTATTATATGGTTTTATTGGCAGTATGATCCCATGGGACAGTTATCCAACTCCACGCGAGCTGGCTACTGCCATGGTCATAAACTAGTTATTTTTCTTCTTCAACTTTTAGCCACTGAATGTTGACTGTTCTAAAATTTTGGCGATTTTGTAGAATCTGCTAAAGTACTAATAAATTGATCAGTTATTTTGTTGTGTTTTAGGTTTATTTGTCAACTAAAAAAACGCCTGTGTCGCGAACTGTACGATTTTTAGCAAGTCGCAAGTTTAAATCCTGCTCGCAAGTCATTTTTTTCCACAAGAAATCTTTTCCTTAAAATTTTCAGAAACTTCATTGATGCTGTGCTGATGATTGATTCTCAGTGATTGATTTGCCCACAACCAATTACCGTCACCTGAATACATCCAAAAATACAACTTAATTCCCAAACCTTCTGACGAAAATAATTCATTTGCTCAGCAATCGAATAAACGTGGTTTAAAAAAATAAATCAGCTTTAATTCGAGGTGGAATGGGATGAATTGTCTTCTGTTGTCTGTCATTAATCTAAAATAGCTGCAGTGAATGGTTCGGGATTTATATTCGTGTTTTAGAGAGGGACATGTGTTCGTGCTGTCACCACACACGCGTTTTGTTAAGGGGAATGTTGATCCGTTTCGGTTAAGATGCTGGGCGAATAGTTCTCTTAAAATTTAATTATTATTAAAAACAATTAGTACTACAACCTAACTAATATAATACATTCGAAAATTTGGATGGATGTATGTTTTTTAAGTAAGTACGCTACCACGCCAGAACGGCTGAAGATAAATTATACGCACAGTCTAAAATAACACATAGACTATATTTAAACACAGTATTAAGTTCTCGTGGAACAATTTTCGACTAACACACAGGTGAAGTCGCGGACAAAAACTAGTAGAGAACAACAAATAAATTTTATTCAAATTAAGAAGAGAGAAGAGAGAAGAGAAGAAGAGAGAAGAGTTCTGGACTTTAACCATATATACAATGTTTGTAGAATAGCTTATAAATACTGTTTAACTTTACTAAATGAAATAATGCAGAACTTATTTAAAAAAAAAAACTTCTTGTTGTCATTGATAGCATCTACAAAAAAGTCGTTTTTTTTTCACTTCATGCATAATTTTAATAAAAAGAACCAAAGTTTTACATGAACCTGAATTAATCGTCCATCTTCTACATTTTCTGCTTCGAACATTTTCGCCTATTATAAATCCATCTTTTGGGCATGCGGGCAGCGCGGCATGCGGGCAGCGAGTAATGGGCGACTCACTGTCCGACCATGGACCATGCCCGGGTCCACGGCGCGTTGTGTTCCACGCGCGCCCCAAAGAGTGTCAGCATAGTGACGGGGCCTGTAGAGGGCCAAACAATGCCGGGGTCGCGGGACTAACGGATTACCGTGACCCCGTTACGTAAAGGGCTATTGAAGGACACCGTGGATTTTTGTCAGTAAAAGTCTGACAGTCCCTCCCGCCCTGCCCTGGGTGGGAGGACACATTTGATGATTTTACCACGATATAAAAAAAAACCCTGCTACCGCCGCAGTTTGTCACGTTGCCAACACTGTCAACAATCTCGTTCTGACATTCAGCTCATTGTTGAACTAATTGTGAGACCACCGTGAAACTAATGTATAGTCAATGGCGCCTGACTTCATTATCTTGCCAGAATTGTTTTAATTCCAATGGTTTATGATTCTTTTTGTTTAGTTTCCGGTTAGCAACTGGCAGGATTACAAGGCGTTTTTCTTTATGTTTTTGTTTTCTGTGGCTGAAATAAGGTATATAGAGGTATTTAAATAAGATATACCTACTTCAAGTTTTTTTTGAAATGAAATGAATTACCAACAAACGCTAGCAAGTGTGTCAGATTAACACCTTGTCAGAAAATCACTTAAGGTTCTAAAAACAAAAATTATCAATATTGTAAAATAATAATCATGATAATAATTGTGAATACCTATATTTAATTTATTGCAAATTGCTATTAAAGAGTTTAATTATTTCTTACAGTTCATCGTATTTCAATAATTTTATCTCTTCAGCGGTTCATGTCGTTCATCATGTCGTCGCGACCGCTCTCGTCACAACTTGTCACAGTGCCAAATCTGTCAACAATTGGATTTTTTCTCTTTTATTTAATTAAACAGGAAGTTCCTTTGTTTACTTATCAACGAGACCACCATGAAATTAATGGATTAGAATGGCGCCACTAACTTCATTACTAAATTAAAATCTTTTAATTTTACAAAAAAAAAATATGTTTTTTCTGTCGTAATTCCCATTGTTATCTTTTCTAATTACGTCTGAACTATGCTGGCGTCATCAAATCGAAAATTTTCATTGAAAACATAAATTATTTTGCACCATTTTCATGCTTCATTCACCTTAACCGTTTCATCGTCGCGACACAAACTTGTCACCGTGCCAACAACGTCAACAAGCCCGATCTGTCATTCGGCTCATTTGTTTACTAATTGCCGAGATACCGACTCGACATTAATGGTTCCACGTCGCTAACAAATTGAACGTTTGATGTGGTTTGTCTGTCATTTGTTTGTTTAAAATTGGGGGGAGGGTGGGTGACATTGTCAGGGTTAGGATTTTGAACTTTTTGAATGAGGAATTTGTTAAGTGATTTTGCAAAGGAAATGTTTAGGGTGCTTTTTACTTTTTTTTCATTAGGTACCTACGGTAGTTATTATTATTATAAATTGGTAGTATATTTTTAAGATGGTGGCAAAGATGAAGATACACAAAGTATGAAATAACATACGATAGCACAGCCTCAAATTGAGAAAAATACTATTTTTTATATTTACATTTTCAGAAAGTTTCTTGTACGAAAAGGTCGTATTGTATCATAACAGAATTAAAGTAAATAAAAACTCAACTATTATATAAATATTCAGTCATAAACCTTCAGAAAATCGTTCTGTTTAAAATAAAATACTAAAATGTTACTACTAAAGCGTTCTTCAAGATTTGTTTATTTTTTTAGTCAATCGTTTATATTTTATTTCAGTTTTAACAGTGACAAGACTGTGAAGTAGATATTACATTACACTTTGTAGACAGTAATTGGTTAACTATAACAAAACAGTTAATCTGTTTGTAAAGTTATCGAGAGACAGATCTGAATGGAAAGCTATGATTTAAAAAACACTAAAGCTAAATTCTATGTAAATGCGTAACACGTAAAAAATATTGAATAAAAATGAAAAAGTGAGCAGCAAGAAAAGAATTTCAATGACAACTTCACAAACACATCTGGCCATAAATTTAAACTCACCTGTCCCAAATCCAAAACTTTATGAGCAGCACATCTATTTCGATGGCTATCATTCCGGAGGAAGTTCGTCATCTCGTCATCCGAATGACATACGTCTGTTTCTCCCAACATAAACAAACCTGCCCTCAATCGTGTTCCGAGAAACTTTTACATCGTTTTAAAAACATTTTTCCCGGAGACACTTCTCAGGCGCTCTGTGATCGTCTCGTGGTTAAACTTTATTGTACACGTATCTATTTTTGGCCGAAAGTGTATCGGGAATGACTGTTTAGTTTACAGAATGTTGTATTGTGTAGAGAGCAAAGGCTTATGAAGGATCGCACGTGTTTTCAAGGGACAGCAATCGTTTTCTCCTCTCATTCATGATAATATAGTACGTCATTAACATGATCATCTGTTTCAGACGACTTAAAACCTAAAACATTTCAACTTTCAGACTAGAAAGACGTGTTTGTTTCTACAACGCGTTCCGTGGATATAATTAGAGGTGCAAGTGTTAAGCATCCTTCCTCGATACGCTTCGACGGTTGTTTGTATGAGCAGTGGCGTCCCGACGTCGTCGCCGGCGCCGCCTGCACGATTTACATCACACACCTTCGACAGGGTTCCATTTATCAGATCGGAAACAGACGACTTTCAATTCAGTACTACAAACAATAAGACCGAAATTGCGGACCGAGTGTCTGCCTTGCGGGACGCTGCAATAGAAATAGTACAGCAAATACATGTCCAGGAAATTAGACTTTGTTTACTTTACGTCAGAAGACATACTCCTTTGTTCGTCGCCGTTTCGTCACAGATGGAAGACGGCAAATGGCTCGGAGGCGCCTCTGTCGCCTACGTTGCACGCTTCAAATATTGTTTATAGTAGACGTTGACATGAGCAAATTCGTCAGCGGAAGACGGACGGACGGAGCGTAAATCCCGTGTGAGTGACAAGTAAAACTTTATAGCACTATAAATTAGTAGATGTATAACCGGACAAGAATAGGACGGACGTTATTGGCGTTGATACCTAGTTGTAAACTGTGAGCTGTCGCACGCGGTGTGACTTTACGATTGTCTTCTACTATTGTTGGGAAATTATGTTCTCTTCTTTACGCCTACATGCTCCAGTATTTTGTTTCTATGTCATCGTCTGATTCTTTGTTACTGTCATGACATGACATCATTATTCAGAAACTTTTCATTTCATCATTATTTGCATTGTTAACTTTGTCTTCAGCATCATAATTATCAACTTTAAGTTCAACAGCATTATTCCTTTTATCTTTTATAAAAATCCCCACCGTTTCTTTAAAGAATTCAAGCACATCGTCTTCACAAACGTGTAATTCTCTCCAGCTCTTAACTCTAACCGTATGATTTTCTTCATCATGAAGATATATACCCAGATGGGTTAATGGAAGGCCCCGAGCGTTCACTAACGTAACTGTCACCTCATTTCATTAAGCCTTGATGCTAATGCATCGGTTTGGTGGATTGCCAGTTTAATTTATATGCTGTTTATGCCTCGGGATGATAAATGATGCGAGTTATGTGTTCTTGTCATTGAAAAGTGATGGTTTTTTTGAGTTGATTGTTGATTGTTTGAGGGTCATGTTGCGAGTTGAGTGACAGTGTATTCGGCTTGATTATTAAAGAATGCAAGTACGGTTATGTCCTTTTGATTTCTTACTTTATCCTTAAATATCCTTTATCCTTCCATTGAATAATATGAATGATAGTTTCTTTATCTCGTTTCCAATGAAATTTATCGTAACATTATCATCCAAGTTTGTCATAGTAACATCGTTTCCTAATGAATGCTTGTATTACTTTGCAGCTTTTATTTCTCCGTACGTCTTTTTTTTTTGAAGACAGCTAATGATATTGCTATCAAGTTCCATAAATATCTTAAAACATAATATTTGAGCTGTTTTTATAATAATGTATGTAATCTATTTTCAATTCTTTTGTTCTCATACTTGTTCACGTAAAGTCTTTCTCAAATTACCGAATCTTGGCCAACGGTCTTCACCTTAGTGATAGATACTCTAATTAAAAGTTTATTTTAGACTTTTCGACATTTAAAAGTTCCTTGACGTCATTGCGAATAAAAACCAAAATAATGCACAAAACCGTGGAAGTTACGACTAAACACGACGTTTTATATTGTTTAGTTTCACTGTGACACGAGGCTCGTAATATATTTTTTATTGCCTAATTAACTTTTTGTCAAAGCGTTACTTTTTATTTGACGTCCTACCAGCTTCTGACAAACGTCCAAAAAGTTTTTAAACCTCTGTTTTCATATTAAAAATGATACTAGTCGTCTCATATAATGTCATAACATGTTTAATATGCAGTAACACATGTGAGCGATGTCGAAACGTGTGAAAAACGTATAAAATGCTCGTAAAAGTATTAGTCTTCCAGTAAAGTCACAGCTAATGAAAACAAAGTTGCTTCAAATATTTCAGATGTAACTGCTTTCTTGTTAATTTATTATTTGGATTGTTTGTGATGTCTCGGCTGGTATTTATTGTAAGATTGATAGTCCGTCGTCACATGTCTTTGGTCGTAATGTATACGAACGTCGGACATACGGACGGACGGACTGAAATATCTCAAACGATGTTTGTTGACGCAGTGACTGCTTTCGGGACATTACACAAGTGACAAATTTAGACATTTTTGTTACTTCACACGTGTTCTGTTGTATACATTTGTTTACACGTTAGTTCCGTAAACTTGAATGCTGTGACATGTCTTCTTTTTTGAATAAACTTTGTTTTACAGATGTCTTGTCATCCTTTTCAGCAAAATTCTCTTTAATCATGGAAATCAACATATTAGATTTCATCTGCACGATTGTACTACGTGTACAATATTTAAAATAGATCTTAAATTCTGGGTTCGTTTGTAAGAGTATGTACTTTTTTGAAAAGAAACCACGAAAACACAATTAAATTACACTTAAAGCAATAGTTTTTATTAGAAAAGTAACAACGCTAACCACTTACCACAGTTTAAAAGACCATGCTGGTATGTAAGTACCACATCGATATCTAAAGGTTCATCTTTTCTCAATGTGGGAGGTCCTTTCATTCAGATTTCATGTTACTTAGTCGTAACAATGATTTCAATTCTTATATTTTCAGTTTTAAATTCATTTGTGCCAGCAGTATGCAAATCGACGATTGTAAAGAGAAGAAGAAATAGAAGTTACTAATGCCGTGACGTCCGACAGGGGAGAATGGAAGAAGAAAACGTGTTGAGCTGACCGCCAAGTAAAAAAAAAAAGAAGTGTAGGAAGGATCACCTTCCTAATAATCACATTATGCTCGAAAACAGATATTTGGCGAGAACTAATGTAATCTGATGTGTGATCTTTATTGACAGTAACCATCTATTAAAGGATAACCATCATGATCGTACTTTCCAATCGTCGTCCACAGATAGACGTAAGCTTCCCCCAAAGAGTACCCACTATCTTGGTAAAGATATTTGAGGGAAGAAACATTCAGTTGCAAGAGGGGTTCTTTTCTCAAAAATCATCTTTACGACGCGCGTCGCATGCGTAATTGCGTTTAAAAATAATTAATAACTTTCTTGGTATTGGGCAGTTCGCATCCATCTGCTGCCAGCCACCTTCTTCACATCATCGATTCATCGTGCTGCAGGGCATCGCATAGCCTATATGCGGCCTACTTCAAAACATGTCTACTCCATCTACCGTCTACCTATCCATCTGCAGACATTCGATGCTCAACTTCATATCTGTGGTGAATGACTTCCTTCCACAAGACACCCCGATTTTTGACCCTTACTCTCTCCATTGCACGCTGAGCAACCTTGAATTTGTGGACCAGTCCTTTGGACCATGTTTAAGCTCTGTAAGGTCATGGATGCATGATCACTTTGTCAGCAGATGTTCCAAGTTCAACTTGACGACCCTCATCCATCCTGGAACCAAAATACTCTCATTAAAAATGACCCATCAATCATACACATAAAGCTATATTTACACTACCGTATGTCTCGGTCTTGACTTACTTCGCCTTTATGACTAGACCACCCGTACTTCAATTGGTCCGATCGTTAAGACACTGCACTATAACAAGTAGCCCAGCGGTTTTGGGTAATATGTTACTAACACGAACGAATAGACCTCGTTTGGTATATTAACGATGCTCTTTTATTTTTTATTATTATTTTATCAGATTGGAGCAGTGGTAGCCTAGTGGTAATTACACCAGCTAAGGAATTGCAGGTCGTGAGTTCTAACCCAGACAGGCGTATTACTTTGTGTAATTTATTTCATCACTAGTGCTCTCAAAACGGTGAAGGAAAACATTGCGAAGAAGGCTTCATGTCCTTAAACTCCTCTCAGAGGGGCTTGTATTCAAGCAGTCTGTTCAATGTTCCCTAAATTATGGGCTGATTATGATGTAAAGATTTTGGAGTGATAATAAATGAAACTGGAAGGAAATGGGACCAAATAAATGACTACATTTACTTAAATAATTATATTTAGGTATATTATAAGCGACATATGACATACTTTTATTTTATCGTGGTAAAATCATCAAATGAGTCCTCCCACCCAGAGCAGGGCGGGAGGGACCCTTTACGTTCCGGGGTCACGGTAATAAGTCCCGCGACCGACGGATGACATACTTACCTAAAAAAATCCATGGAAGTTGGCAGAAACTACCAAATGCCATTTACTAAAATCCTGTTTCGTCCACGTTCTTACATACATCTCGACATACACGCACATCAACCGATGTACGTGTATGTCGAGATGCAATGCAGATCGCAACCCCGAGCACTTATGCACCTGACTTTTCTGAAGGACATCACCAATAAGGTGAACCATGGCTCCTCCCTCTAGCTATTTTTTTTTTATTTCAGTCACATATTTTTTATGTTTTTAAACTAACAAAGAAACAATTAGTTTATTCCAGTTCATGTTATCTGTCAGTTGTACCTACAGGTACGACTAGTAGCAACATTTTAATTTATGCAATTTTTTGTAAGTTTATACAAGTGTCAGGTTATTACCCGGGTACCTACGTACGTAAGTACCTACTTAGTTTGGGTACTTTACCTGAATAGTTGACAATTATTGTGAGTTGACTTAACTTTTTATTTTATCAGACTCAGACAGATAAAAAAGTTGTGGATAAAGATTTCAAATTAAACTTAAGATTTTTTTTGGCTCTACCATATTGCTTGTGTCTGAGAATAATGCTAGCTTCAACTAAAAATAAATCATAATCAGCCATTTCCCAACTATGTTGGGGTCGGCTTCAAGTCCACCGGGTGCAGTTGTGCTTGGTAGCAGTTTCTATTAAACGACTATCTCGCTGACCTCTACAATCCAGTTACAACTAAGTAATATGATAACCCTTAAAAATACTTTTTTTTTTCGTGGTAAAATCATCACATGAGTCCTCCCACCCAGGGCAGAGCGGCAGGGACTGTCAGACTCGTACTGACTAAAATCCACGGTCTCCTTCAACAGCCCTTTACGTACCGGGGTCACGGTAATTCGTGAGTCCCGCGAACCCGGCAGGCTTTGGCCCTCTACAGGGGGCCCCGTCACTATGCTGTCACTCCTTGAGGCGCGCGTGGAACACAACGCGCCGTCGACCCGGGCATGGTCCATGGTCGGACAGCGAGTACCCCTAATAATACTGGATGAAAGACTTTCGGATTACTTATTATCTTTAACAACTGTCAAAAATCTATAAACTGCTGAAACTGTTTAAAGTGATTTTCCAAGACACAGAGACAAATCGATATGCAATCGATGGTCACCCATCTATAAACTGACCTAAGCAAGCAAGGTATAACCTTACATATGGACCCGTGTGGCTATTAGAGCTCTTTGGTCGTTTGATCCTGGTCAGGCGGGACTCGCGGGTCGAAACGACCTAATGCGTTTTTGAATTGGTCGATTGGACCCATCGTCAAATTTTGAGAATTGTAGTATCTACAAGCTATCTGTTTGACACTTTCAAAGTCATGTAACTGTCATACAAAACAAAATGGCCGACCTTCCATCTCGTAACGAAACACTGTCACAAAATTCGTTCTTTCGATCATCGCGATCACTCATAGCACTCACGATGCGTACTCGTAATTAAAAATAAACCGAATACCTTTAACATTACTTTAAGGAAGTGTACTAATTTAGCTTTCGGACATTGAACCCGTTCAAGACACGTGTAAGTCGTTTTGTCTTTTTTGTCGTGCGTATAATGTTTTTGATAGTGACTGTACTCTTAAAACTTAAATATGATTTAACTGCTTAATAATAGAGCTCTTGAGTTATTGTAATTATTGAGGTATTTTTGTCGTTGTAATAATATGGGTTCGGTTTTACGATGTGTTTTGGATCATGTGTGAGTTAAAGGGATTTGAATTTAACACGTGTCAACGCATATCTCCTCTGTCCTAGCTCTAGCTGGGGAGCGTCCCACTCTTTTTTTTTTACGTGGTAAAATCATCAAATGAGTCCTCCCACCCAGGGCAGAGCGGGAGGGACTGTCAGACTCGTACTGACTAAAATCGACGGTGTCCTTCAATAGCCCTTTACGTTCAGGGGTCACGGTAATTCGTACAGTCTCGCGACTCCAGCAGGCAGGCGTCCCACTTTAAAGAAAATCGGAGGATAAGGTGATGTGGACCAGCCTGGGAGAGGCCTATGTGCAGGACTGTGGACTGCGATAGGGTGAGTTGATTGATTGATGCGTATATCTCTGAATGATATAAGAGTAATAAGCAGTTCGTAGAAATCAGTGAAAATTCAGTAGAAATTTACTTATTCTTAAATTGACTCTGTGTATCTGAATTCAATAGGCATGATGACAACATCAATAAATAGAAATCTAATTAGTCTAATTACAATTTTAAAGAATGAAAAAAACGTATTTTGTATTTTACAAAGAAGATTGTTTTCAATCAAGAGAGACAAATACCTAGCCAGGAACGTTCCAGGACGGATTGTTTTCGAAAAACTAAAAAAATGAATAACTGGAATAACACACAAAAATCTGCGCGTGCATTGTGTATAAGTATCTATAGACACACACACACACACAACCCTACACGATTTTAATTTCGCCCTACAAACAAACTTAGGAGCATCAAATTAAAAATTCCCCTTGTTTACATTTAGTATCAAAGAGAGGATCAATTAACATTCTTAACTTTGTCCCTATCATGTCATACTTTCTCATAAACACGCAGCTGACTGTACCTTTGATGTGCATAGAGTCGCTTAGAAGAATGGAGCGATTAAAGTTCTAAAAATGTTCGCCTGTACTTGAGATGTTACTAAAGAATTTTAGGTTTTATTTGACAGGTATTTTCAATACAAAGAATGTGAGACGTAGATATTAGTTAAAGATATATAAAAGTATCATTATGTTCCTCGTTGGTCTAGTGGTCGCAAACGCGACTATTGAGCATGCGGTCGCGAATTCGATTTTCGGGCCTGAATGTGGTTACACTTCTGACTACTCGTAACTATTCGGGGATAATAGATGAGATGCTATGTTAAGACATAAAATACTTGAAATATTTATTTATATAGCTATTAAACCAAGAAATGCATTAAAAACGATACGTTAAACAATAACATTGCAAATAAATAAAATGTCTTCAATAATAATTACCTACCGTTTTTCTTCGACGTCGCGTTGGCTGAAAAGTAGTGTGATAATCAGTTTTATTGGTATAGCAATTTATGAATTTTAGTAACTTTTATCTCAAAGGTAAATACGCCAAATTAATCTAACATTCACTAATGTAGTACAGTCACGAGAAATAGTATGTATACAATAAGCAGTATTCAAAAGCGATGTCTGCTACCATATTGATTAAACTTTTGAGTTTTCGTTAGACTTCTATTTCGGAAGCCATACTATTTATCCTGCCGGGGTCGCGGGACTCTCGAATTACCGTGACCCTGGTACATAAAGGGCTATTGAAGGACATCGCGGATTTTAGTCAGTACCAGTCTGACAGTCCCTCCTGCTCTGCCCTGGGTGGGAGGACTCATGTGATGATTTTACCGTGTAAAAAAAGCCATACTATTACAAAATAGATCTTATTTCAAAGTGGAAACCAGTATTTCACGAGTAAATTGGGTTTGAATTTTGTTAAGTGTAAACATGTTTATTGCTCGTGACTGTACTAACAGATCTATTTAAACAATTCGACTGAAACCGCAGATTAATTTTCTTGTCCAATCTTTTTAATTCTGCTCATAATATCACGTTTCACACCGATGAACGCTTAATTAAAATTTGTCCTGTGTTAATCTTTATCCTTGAAAAATCAGTAGACGGTAAACAAGAATCTAATAAGGTCCACAAAAAACGGGTCCCCCCCAAACGGAGGCGACCACAGAAGTTGACATTTGACAAAAACGATTTATAATATCTCGTCGTCATCAAAATCGTCCAATCTACCGTTTTGCCGACCTTACCGCGAACTGTCCAAGGCGTTTAACGGAAAACCATGTCACTAAAAATCGTCCCTAAAATAAGCAATTTTATACTTTATTTTTAGTACCATAAGAGGTTTTGGAACATTGATTAATTGCATGAATAAAGTTGTTAATTTATATATCACCAAGCTCGAATTTAGTGAGTTATAAAATAATTTTGGCATATTTTTTTTGTGTACCGTACCGTATTTTATCGTTGGGTGGATTTCGCTGAATATTGTTAATTTAAGAAATTCTGCCCGTTTTATAGCGATAGTTAAAGTTGAGTAAGATGTTATCAAAGGCTGGACTCTAATCTAATAAAATCAGAAAAAAAAAATAGTTCTGGCTCTAATAGCCTCTTGATCAGCTGTTCGTGAGTAAACATGACTCATTTCAATTTTTACACATAATTTACTTCTTTTGTGTAGGTCGTGGTTAAATAATAACAACCGTGCAGGTTGATCTTGAAGGTCAAGCCGCGGTTTCTAAGGTTGGTCCGTGGATGGTTGACCATCGATCAAAATAAGTTCCCTCATGATTTCCAGTTCCTTCTGTGTGGAAAGATCAGTATTTGATTTTCGGATAGATTGAAGCCAAGAGTAAATAATAAAAAAATGACAATTTCTACGATGGCGAAAAAACATAAACTTTTTTTTTGTTTTTTCTTTTCTTTATCAATATGAAAAGTTACTCGGGATCGCGGGACTTATGATTTACCGTGACCCCGGTACGTAAAGGGCTATTGAAGGACACCGTGGATTTTAGTCAGTACGAGTCTGAGAGTCCCTCCCGCTCTGCCCTGTGTGATTCTATTTACTGGGTGACTCATTTGATGATTTTACCATCGAATAATGTGAAAACTATAAAACCTATAAATAATAAAATGTGTTGTTTCATTTCATAATTCAGCCACGTTAAACAAACCACAATGGATACCACAATGTAATTAATAATTAAGTCCATCAACCCGTAATGCACAAAGCGTAAAAGAAAAACAATTCCGAGTAAAGTCAACAAACAATTGCATGAATTGCATGTTAAACCCCAATCGAGTGAAGATGGTGCGGCGTTTTTTCAATGCAAGCACAGCGGTTCCGTTGTTACGGCCGCGGTGTGACCGACGCGGCCGGCCGACCGCATGAATAATGCAATATGCACTTGTGACGAGTAGGTGCGGTTGAGTTGTGACGAACTTTCTTCAATGAAAGCTATTTTTTTTTATCAGGTGACATTACAAGCAATATTGATAAGGAAAACTCGGAAAATTGACAGATGTGAAATAAAAAAGTAAGTGTGTATGTTAAGGAATGAGAAACAAGCATGATTAGAATCAATACTTAATTCAAACAAAATGTCAAAACATTATTGGTTGGTAAATTAGAGCTTTCGTCAAAAAGCTGTTTTTTTTGTTTTCTACTTTCTTCAAATAATGTTGATTTTACTATAATACTAAAATAACATAATTATAAACTACAGTAGGTTTCTAACTGATTACATCCCTATTATTGACAAGACAGTGTGATTGGGGACTTTGATTGATGTGTTTCGAAAAAAGTCAGCATCTTTTTATGGGTAATTCCGTCTAATTATTCAAACATTGTGATTACTTATAAATATTGACAAAAACTTTGAAAAAAAGTTATCATTAGTCAATGTCACCTCGCATTTGAACTTTTTTCTTTGTAGTAATAAATGCGTGTTTAAAGTAGTCATGTTTAATGACTTGTGAGCAATTAAAGTATGAATTAAAATTGTCACACAAAAAGATACTTACTAGTTTTTTTTTTCCATTTGAACAAATTGCTGCTGGTTCGAATGTTTAAATATTGGTTCATAATTTATTTATAAATAACACTAACTATACATCATTCATTTTTCACGTATTTTCTTTCGATTTAAAAATTATTACTATAAAAAATAACATTGAAATTACTTACAAAAAAATGAAAAATATTTTATATTTTTTGTCACTATTCGCTTCCTGAATATTCGTCGTAGGTAGCCCGCACATGTTGCAGTGAGCGAAGAATGGTATTTATTAACAGATCGCGATTACTTATACGGCGAGTGAATCCGTCCACTGCACGCTACGTAACAGGTCCATGCGTTTAGGGCTGACACCTGGAAAAAGGAGTCATAATAAGCATAATTATAAATTATCAAAATTTATATTTTATTAATACAATTTTCAAAACATTTGTAGGTATTTCAATACATATTAAATTAGGCATTTAAAAACTAAATGAAAGTCCTTCCTTAAACGGATACAAATAAGCAAAGATGTAAGTTGGTATTGTTTCAGTGCTTTTCTGTTTCTTGCCGGTAAATGTTTATCTTTAAGAAAAAAAGAAAATAAAAAGCTTATCCTCTTCGACAGTAGTAGGTATGCCCACAAAATATAGACCAATGTGGCTACAGTAAAAATGCAACGAATTTAAATTCTATCTATAACTTTTTCAAACTCATCTTGTACAAAAATGGGAGCCACTAAGTTTTCATGGGTAAAATTTGATCTTTAAAAACATTTGAAAGAAAATAAATTTATTTACATTACACAATTTCAAAACCATAATTACTTGATTCTGCCATCCTTAGTAGGTGTGCTCAGTGGATTTTTTCCACCAATTGTCGTGGAGCGTGACAAACCCGGCGGAGCGCACGCGCCGCCGCGCACCCTCACCTTGCGCGGACGCTTCTTATACGACATAACACTATCATATGTTATTAGATAATTATTAAGAGTTTTGAAACGTCAAAGAGAGGCAGTACTGACTGAGCAATCATACAACAAAATATGTATTTTTAAATGGATTTATTTGAGATATGCCATGACTGCACAGAACATAAAGACAAGAATTAAAAATAAAACAAACATAAGAAAAACGAAACCTTAAAAAACAACATTAAAAAAGAAATGAATACATTTCTTTTTAATGTTGTGTGTGTCTCAAGGCTGAGAAAAATATCCCCCTGTTCAGCTAGTTTTTCCACCTGCTGAAAACTCTCCCATTTGGAAATGAGGATCCAAATTGGCCGAAGTGTCTTTTAAATTATGCACGTTAACTTATTATTAATATGTTAATGAAGACGTTAAAGACATTTTAATAATATTCGTAAAGCATGACTGGTACTGTCATCGTGCACGGTTCAGTGCGCACCCTTATTTTGAGAACGTATTATAGTAATAATTTATTATTACTTTAAAAATAAATTGTCGCTTATTTATTTAATTCAATAATGCCATTTCTTTAATTATGCTTATCGTATTTTCTTTAATAGTACTTGTATATGTTTAAACATTCAATCACATTAGGAATAATTCCTGTTTATTATTTACAAACAGTCAGAGCTAGAACTACTACTGTAGATTAAACAAATATTTGTTCTGTATGGGAATAGAACTACCGACATACAGGCAGCGAAGCAGTCGATGGCTTGGCCACTGCCATGCCATCACACATCGACTGCCTGGACTCGACACGAATGACATCACATCTTCAAATGGGTCATAACGAAAAGTTTAATAAACTGCATCATAAAATGATGGAACACATAAAAAAATGCTAAATTCCGCAAAATATGACGAACACTTAAAATATTAATCCCGTGGTTTTTATGACAAGACTGGATTAATAACCTGACCATGAATCAGGTCCAATTTGTATAAGTCATCAGTATCATTGTAGTTAATAGACAAATGCTTTTAAAAAACAGATTTGGGTATGAAATACCTAAACAATTGTACCACTTTTTATGACTAGAAATTAAAATCGTTACTCACTGTATTATTAAAGCTTGTGGTAGGTATGCAAATTGGGCATACAGACGGCGAGTAATGGGTGTCTCACCGTCCGATCATGAACCATGCCCGGGTTGACGGGGCGTCATGTTCCACACACGTCTCAAAGAGCTGTTAGCAATCTGTCAGGGCCTCATAGAGGCTATCAGGGTTGTGGAACTGTCCAAACGGGAAACCGTGACCCTGGAACGTAGTGGAAGGATTCCTTTGATGATTTTTTACGACTTAAAAAAAGGTATACAACACCTTTTGTTTTAGATAATGCATTATTTTGCACAGGAAAATTCTACGGAAAACAATAAAAAATCACAAAGGCAAAGAATGTTTCAATCTAAAAATGTACGATTCATCAGAAAACTCACGTCACCGTACAAGATAGTTATTTTTATGCAAATAACTAAGACAATAGAGTTTCCCAAGATGAGACATACATTTTAACACAAGTTCCTCTACAAAACCATTACTGACCGCCATTTTTACTTAACACATCATGGCGTCGCCATTGCCATAGACTAACGTCAACGAAGTGTCAAACTCGGAACATGTCATATTAGTTTCCATTTCTGCCGCGTGTCAAGTTATACAGGTTGTAGAAAAAATACATCACAAAAATTATCGTGTCGAGTTTTTTGTTAAAAATGTTCACATCACTTGTATCTTCTAATTACGCTGACATTCATTATTATTTTGTTGTTAGATAAGGACATTGGGTTTTTTAATTGTTTACAAAGTTTTGACCTTCAAACTGAATGTTTAAAGTACCATAATAATATTATTTTAATTGCTTGCAGTTAAGTTACTTGAGTTTAATGACTTTATGTCATTAATTGACACGATTTTTTTGATAAAATCTTTTGTTTGCAAAGTTTCGGAGGTCAAGAAGAATTTTTTTCTGGGAGATTTTGTTGTTATTATTGTTGGTTCTTTAAAAAGAATGACGTTCAAATTTATTTCTGTTTTTTATAAAGTTGTTCTTTGTCGCAGTACCCTGTTTAAAATGTCCCGTAAACATGACCATAACATTCGAAAATCAACACTTGGTGATAGTACCTAATTGTCGTCTGATGATAGTACAATATAAATATTTTTATTTAATTATGCATAAGAGTTGAGAAGTTTTATCCTCCCCGATGCCTCTGCCTTGTCAACGGGGTAGATGGCACAGAATAAAGTACTAGCTTAGACATCCAGCAGCCGTTGTAAAAAATAAATTAAACAAAGTAATGCACCTTCCTGAGTCTGAACACACGACCTACAACTCGTACTGGACCTCCACAACTCCTTATCTTCATATTTATGCTTGGATAGTAATAAGCTGGTATTAACCATGTCTTTACATTATGAAATCAATGAAAAAACCCAGTCAATCAATATCAGTCAGTAGGTAAGTATGTATGTATATGCGTGGCAATATGCCGTGTTGTGTGGCCACGATAAAACGTAACAAACTAATTAATTATTTACTCCTTCCTAAAATCGGTAAATGTGTTACTGTTACGGTTTTGCGGAAGACTTGGGGAAATTCTTTTTTGTTGCCGACGCGGTGGACTGTGACAAGCGTTGGTTGTTGTCGTGTTCACGTCTGAGGTTTTTATGTAGTGCCCAAAGTAGGAGTATGCCAACAATTGCTAGGCACAGGGCGTAGACCCTGGAGGGGTGCAGAAATGGTCAGACCAGTACCACAATTGGGCAGACCAGGCCACAGTTTAAGAAGGTCTACGAAGAAGGCTAGTTACGGTGTTGCTGTTAGGTGAGACATGGTTTGGAGATACGACTGCATCGATGTTTGTTAAGTTTGGCTGCTCCAGTAGCCAAGTGGGGAGGGATCTATGTGACCCCTGGTCAAGTCGTGACAAAATAAAAAAGCGAGTCGAAAATTGTTACATCCTGTAGATATTAAAATGAAAATGAAATGGCCGCTAAACAAGCAATCGAAGACGGCCCCATTAATTTAGATAAAATAGTGAGTTATTTTGATGACTACTAATGTCGAGATATAATCACAGAACGTACTTGTCGTATGTGTAGTGCAACGTTAGTTATTTCAGTTCTACCACATTTCTCGTGACGATTAACCTCTCGGGCGATTTATAATTGAAAATGATAAAAATCAACGTCCAATGAGCGACTGTCTGTTATGTACAGACGTATGTACGTAAGGCGCTGGGGCGTTTTCGCTTATGTACACCCGGGTGTACGTAACGCGCCCGAGAGGTTAAATACATAAATACAAGTCCACTTTCATTACTATCATAAAACGCAAAAATACAAAAGCGACTGATGTCAAAAAACCACAAAAAAATATGAAGATCTTTGATCTTTTCGCATTTTTAAATCGACCACGCCTACCTTTTTAGTAGATAAAATGCAAAAGAAACCAATTTAGGAAGCCCTACTTGTTTTATTAAAATGTACCGGAAAGTTCAGGAATTGTATGTAAGCAGAGGGGAAGGGAAGGTCTTCGCAACTGGCCAAAGGGGTCATAATTGGCGAGTCTCATTAACATTTTTTTTTAATAAGCCTACAAAGTTTTATGAGTATTTTATGAAAACGTTTCTTTGTTAATATAAGGCCAATCATGTTTTTAATTGTTTTGAACATTTTTTCTGGCACACTTTTAATGTAGTTTCACAAAACCTTGAAACTTCATTAAGTTTTAATGTTAAGTAACTTTGTCTCGTTAAATAATTTATTTATTACCAGGTACAACTACGAAATATTTTGAACATACTACTAAAAATCTTAAAAAAATCTCTAGATATTGGAATATCTTTTCAAAAAAACTTTTTTGTTAACATGTTTTCAAGACTCTATCTTACATCTCTATCTTACTCTATTACATAGGTTGTGAACCTTACCATTACTACTTAAATAATATATAGTAAAACTAATTAATAAGGCTTTTTTTTTACCTGGTTAAATCGTCAAATGAGTCCTCCCTCCCAGGGCAGAGCGGGAGGGACTGTCAGACTCGTACTGACTAAAATCCACGGTGTCGTTCAATGGCCCTTTACGTTCCGGGGTCACACTAATTCGTGAGGTTCGCGACCCTGGCAGGCTTTGGCCCTCTAGACTTTGACTCTCCCCGTCATTTTGCTGACACTCTTTGAGGCGCGCGTGGAACACAACGCGCCGTCGACCGGGGCATGGTCCATGGTCGGACAGCGAGTTGCCCATTACTCGCTGCCCGCATGCCCAATTAATAAGGCTGAAGTGACGATGGCGAGATGACATAGACCGCTTCATGAAAGACGACCACGGTCGCACAAAGCCGTGAGAAGTGGAAAGAGTGGAGGGAGGCCTTTGCCCAGCAGTGGAACACTTTGGGCTGATGTAATAATAATAATTAATAAGGTACCAAAGCAATTGTAATAATCATCAATATTTTAAGTTTGTTAGGAAGTAAGGATGGATTTAGTTTGTTTCTCTTTCACCAAAAACGGCTAAACGCAAGAAGAAAATTCACTAGCAGATAGTTTTTTAATCACCTGCATTATTACAAAGTATATCTTTTTTCCTGGTATCATATTCCTATACAATTTAAGACTTCCATTCGGATGAAATCACAGTAGTAAAAAGAAAATTACTTTAGTATATTACCAGCTAATTCTATACAAAAAAAAGTAAATCCATTTCATTATCCGACCTTTTTAGAACATCCATTTTCGTATGAAAAGCGCATGACATGAAAGGACCAATCCGTTAAGTAGCTCGGCTAGGATCAAAGGGTCAATCGTCCGAAGGGATATATGCTTTCCAATCAATTTATCATCTTTGATCTCCATATTTGAAAATTACAGGGCAGTTTCTCTGAATATTTTCTATGTATGTTTATCAAAGACTTTTACGTAAGTAAGCATTAGGATGAATAGCCGACTAGATTATTCTTTTCTTGTGTAGTATGTTAGAGGATATTTTTATTTTGACTGATATAATTTTAATGATGGCTGTCGAGAATTACTGCCAATAAAGTAGTCTTTATATGGAGTCTTATGGAAAACAGGGTGTCAATTTCCATGGGAATCATCTGGATTGGCATCGCACGGAATCACATCCCCGCACGAAACAAATATTTGGATGATCTGCAAGTAGTTGTTCCGGGTCTGGGTGTTTGTGTATGTGAGTTTCTATGTTTGTAAACGCACCCACGACTCAGGAGAAATTCCTAGTGTGGGGCAACGTTTTTTAAAACAAAAAAAAAGCATAATAAAAAAATTTACAAACGCAAAATGATATTTATACATCATTTTATATTGCAGTAAGACGTAGCCGACGCACACGATGTCTTATTTTTCTATACATATTCTTCATTTGCGGCATAGATGACGTTGTGTATTTACTTTATTACATCTTTACATTGGTTACTGGGACAGCGCGGCTTAACTTAAAAGACCTAACCATTTCGTTATCTACCCATAAAGCTCTCAAATTATCTAAGACATGTTATTTCCGCAGTATGTCCTCATTTATATATATAGCGCTAGATATAAAACGTATCACCGCGATATAACGGCACGGCGATTAGAGTTGCGGTGTCGCGTGCTCGCCGACACATCAAAGACTGCAGGCAATTTCCGGCAATGTCACACTGCTGACACTTGGACTTGTGGGCTGAGCTGTAGCTAGTAACATGGGAATGTAATAGGTACTAGATTTCGAAGTAGAACAAATTCTATCCTTTTTTTTATCGTGGTAAAATCATCAAATGAATCCCCCCACCCAGGGCAGAGCGGGCGGGACTGTCAGACTCGTAGTGACTAAAATCAACGGTGTCCTTCAATAGCCCTTTACGTTCCGGGGTCACGGTAATTCGTAAAGTCCCGCGACCCCGACAAATTCTATACTGAAAAAAAAAAACGTTGAAAGAAAACATCGTGAGGAAGAATCGTGATCTAGAACCAAAAATTTAAAGACATGTGTGACATCTACCAACCCGCACTGGGCCTGAGTGGTTAACTATCGTCCAATCCACTCACAGAGAGGAGGCCTGTGTCCCAGCAGTGGGAACATTGATATGCTATTAATGATGATGATTAGAAACTCCCATATCGTTGATCCGTTTATTAAAATACATAAACTCACATAAAAGAAACAGCTATACTCGGAACAAGTACTCGTACTTTGATCGTACAAAAATTGGCCGAGAATGGAAATCGAAACCGCAAAACACTGCAGTGCAGTGTAGCAGTTGATCCCGCAGCCACTGCACCAACCTGCCGTCAAATGCATAGTTCTCAAATAGACGGAATAATGTTATTGTGCACCAAAATTAATCCAACGCTATTATAGACTTTTGCTGATTCTATTTCGGTGGTCTTATTGACATTCTTTCAGTGAACTTCGGATCGATTTGAATAAAATCGAAATGCTACCTATTTCTGGTACCATTATCAAGGTTTTGATGTCGATAGATTAATGAGTGTTCTACTCAAAATTCATGACAAAAAACGAAACCTTTGACAAATTAAAACGTCGCTCATAAAGGCCTTTTACACCCCCCTCAATTTGAATACTTTCGTTCACAAAAAAACAGCGCAAAACCCTATCCCATACAAATAGCTACGATTTATAAAGGAGTGACCATAAAAAATAAGAAATTACCGCCCTTAGATGGCACAGGGCCGCTTGGTATTCATAAAAGAAGGATATTTATGCGATATCGTCAAAATATTTATTATTGTCCGGTAGCCCTATAGCCCTTTGTGACGGTACGGGGAAAAAACTTAGAGGGTGTGAACGAAAAGAAGGGATGGGACCGAAGATTACGACTGCAATGTCGATAGTGGATTTTATAGGCTCTTTTTCTTGCTGTGTTTATCTAATGCAGGTAATCATTACCTGCGTAAGATAGTATAGAATTAGAACTTTGTATAGGGTATTAGGTTTGGTAGTAAGGTATACCTAGGACTAGAGTGGTGCCTGATACCATGGTCAATAAATGATTGTATAATGAATGCGCCGAAACAATTGGTTAGCAATCAGCCATTCCTCAGAAGAAAAAGAATACTTTGGAGTACGTGGGAATGTTCATTGGTTAACCTTGACAAGGCTGGCAAGAGCCAGCGCTGAAGATATGCGGACCACATGCAACGCAACGCAAAAGCAGGCAATCCTCAAAAATTGTGTTTTTTTGGTGACAAAAATACAAACACATGCATGCTATTACCCTTGGACTGTATGCAGTCAGGCTGTGGTTCTTTTGTAAATAAATCGGCCTTCAACTCAAAATCTATCGACACAATCCCCACCCCTATTCCCACACCGTTATGAAATATGTGATTCCTTATACAAGAGAAGTCCTTTATGCATCCTCTGGGAACAAATGGTCAAGGAGGTTATCACAAGTGGCCGGCGGCGTATGAAAAATTTATGTCTCAATATACTACAATGTTCGGTTAGAATCGTGTGCTGCATTATGCGGTATCTCGAGGGAGACTCCGTGGAATTGACTGGAGTGTGGCTGTGAAATTGGTGGTTTAAATTTTTTGAGAAAAGAATAGAGGTATTTAGACAATTTTGCCTTCGATGAGTCTGTTCTGAGTTTGAAGTTAAGTATGAAAGAAGAAGAAGAATGAAGAAGACATACGACGCTGTTCCAAATGAATCAAGAAATGCTCCAGTTTTATAAGAGCTGGAGAATGATGGTGGTTTGCTCAAAGGAATATTGTAGGATTGATTAAACAAAGCTTGATACTCGTATAGCATATTTCGATGGTTCTCGTTGATAAAATGTCACTTATTTTTTTAATAATGACTATTTGATTTACACATTACAAGTAGGAATTCTTTGTAAGGCCGTTACAGCTTTCTATAAAAAACCACTTAAAAGTTCTTACACCTTAAAGACATAGGCGTAGATCAACAACATGACGAAGCAAAAGACAGAACTTGAACCACTTCATCCCTAAAATCATTTCGCGAACTAAAATCAAAGTGAGACAGTCTTTCATTAAAACATCGTACCGATTGCTTTCAGAGATAGCATTAATATTATCATTAGAGTAAGTGGGTAGGCGACAGAAGACCTGCAAGTCATCATCAACCACTTTACCAGACCTCTCAGATCTTGCACTCTGCTTCAGAGTTGTATATAAAAGTATAGAGTCATGGCTTCTTCAAAGGTCAAATTAGAGTGGTTTTTACAAGAATATAAGATGGTAAGGGACTCGGTTGACATGTGACGTTGATTTAGTATTGTCCCTTGAGATTTGCCGACGTCATTGCAGTTGACGATATCGATATTACTACGGCTTAATTATCGATATGGAGCCGGCGGTGGTTTAATTATAGAGCTGGTATTTTAGTCTGTGTGCATGGATGATGGTCAGGCATGTGTTTAGTTTTGCGTAGTGACTTTGATCCTTATACTTGTGTTGGCTAATATTAAGCAACATCTTAGTAAAACGTTCTGTTAGATTTTTGTTAAACTTCGCCATAGGGTCAAGATTTGAAATGCAAAGAACAAATACCTTCTCAATCATTTATATATTAATTGCTTTATGTTACTTAACATGTTACTCATTGAAAAATCAATACTCTGTGTGACACTCAGTACGTTTATGTTCATGGTTGGTTGATATTTGGGAATTTCTTGGATTCAATAAATTCCAATTATAGAAAAGTTTATAGAGAAAGATAGATTGATAAGATAGATTGATAGATTTATATATTAATTGCTTTATGTTACTTAACATGTTACTCATTGAAAAATCAATACTCTGTGTGACACTCAGTACGTTTATGTTCATGGTTGGTTGATATTTGGGAATTTCTTGGATTCAATAAATTCCAATTATAGAAAAGTTTATAGAGAAAGATAGATTGATAAGAACTTTACAAAGGCTCAATGGTGATTGATAGGAAGGAAAGTTTCTCTCAAAAGAATTTATGCATGACAATTAATATCTAAGTATATTAAATCGTGGCTAAATAAATACAGCCGCAAAGGCCGATCTTCTGGGTTAAGCCGCGCTTGCCGAGGTTGGTCTGTGGATGGGTGACCATCTGTCATAGCGAGTTTCCTCCGTGCCTCGAAAAGCCCGTAAAGACGTTGGTCCCGGCTGTCATTAATAGATCTTTCACAGTCGTTACTGTTAGTCAGAAGCTCTAAAGTCTGAAAACCAGTCATACCATGGGGTATCGTATTACCCAGTTACTGGGTTGTGGAGGCCCGACAGGCAGTCGCTCCTCGTAAAATACTGATATCCAGCTGCATCTGGTTTGACTGGAAGCCGACCCCAATATAGTTGGGGAAAGGCTAGGCAGATGATGATGTATATTATTCTATATTCGTCGTTGTCTCGACCTTTGAACAGCACATAAAATAAAGCTAGCACATCGGATCTCAAATCCGTCGATCAAAATCAATATTTTCCTTAATCACGGCTTTTTTATATACCATATCGTGATAACATGGCAGCTGACGCTTCTTTTTTAAATATTTTTCATTCCTTCCAATCTTATTTTTACTTTGTCACCTGTCGCCATCTGTCGAACTCTTTGATAACAGCTTAATAACATTAATGAGGCCATTCAAGCCAACATTGGGTGGTCCCAATCCAATATCAACCTTACTGGAACATTGATGACCAAACTTAAGTTCGCTAATCGAAAATTTCTTGAATAAACCTTATTTTTAGTTGGTAGGGTTTATATTAGATTGAAGGTTGTTGGAGTCAGATGAATGTAAAATTGGTATAAAATTGTTGACAAAAGAAACGATGTGTCATCTTTATGATATCTTTCAATTTCGTTTTAATTTTGTCTCCATACAAAAATATGAATGTTAATTGTTAATTGTTAATTTTGATTAGAATATCTACAAAGTTCTATAAAATATATTGGATCAATTGGCCTTCGTTGTATTGACTTGAGAGAATTATTGTCTGAAATTAAAAGAGAATAATTTTGATAGTGTTGTTATGCGTTCTAAGACAGGCATGGTAGGTTTTGAAAAGAAGGCTGCCAGGTAAAAATGAAATTAGGCGGATCACGTTCATCAGTAGCATGCAGGATGGCAAAAGTAACACAATGGTTTCTGAAGGATGCAAATTCCGGTGGGACAACCTCAAAGAGAGGCGTCGGGACAACCTGAACGTACACCACTAGAGCAGGTTCGAGGAGGTGCAGGATAAGAGTTTTGAGGGAGACCTTTTCCGAGCAGTGGGACAGCATCGTTCCTTCTCCTATCCCATTCTACTAAGGGTGAGAAAAACATGTTTTCTTCCATCAATATCCGCGTCAGACAACACTGTGTCATTTACTTCTTTTTATTTCTAAATTTAATCTTCTCACAACTGGGCTACAAGCATATCATCTTTAAAACTTAGCTAATGACCGATCCCTGTAATGAGCAATCGGTAGAACAAACGAACGGCACGGTTAGCGCTGTGGCTGAGCGATTAGATTGCTGCGCAGCGTGTCGCGGGTTCGTTTCAAGCACGGAACAAATATTTGTATGATGTAGATTGTAGAAGTAGTTGTTCCGGGTCTGGGTGTATGTGTATGGGAGTTTCTATGTTTGTTAACGCACCTACGACACAGGAGAAATTCCTAGGGCGGGTGGGGCAACACAATAAAAAAATATTAAAAACTTAAAAACAAATATTAAGAACACCATTTAAACACCATTCAAATCAATTTCACCCCAACAATCTTCATAAAAATATCTCACTTTCTCTCCATACATCACTGACTTAATAAATCACATTTCTCAAGTCGCAGGCGATGAAGTTAGCAAGGGTTGGTACACAGCAGGTGCAGCCATCGATCAACGTCGACTGGCCGCGACAATTTGACGTATGAGACAATCCGGGGCGATGCAAAATGGCCGCGACGCGTAAACTGTTTTACGAACGGTTTACATGGAGATTTTTGGGCAATTGTAATGTTTATTTGAGAAATTATTGTGGTGGTTAAAAGTTAAATATTGGGTTATTCCTTCTGGAATTCCTCAGTAGTCTTTCTGAATTTGAGCTTGGTTGATAGAAATAGGCACTCTTCTTATTATATTTGGAATATATAATATAACAATAACAATAACCTTTACCTAACTGTGACGAGTTTACACATATTTTTAGTGTGTGACGAATTTTATTTCATGTTTACATAATGAAACGAATGTACAACAACTCGTCTAAGTATATGTTTTGTTGTTACGCAAAAACAGTTCAAACGATTTGGAAGAAACTTTAACGCCCACCGATAGTGTACAATCTGAACACACAATCTTTTTATCTTGGTAGCAAGAGCCCGTGGCCCGTTATCAAACTAAAAGTGAGTGAAGCCGCGGGCATAAGTTAGATTGAAATAAAAATAATGAGCGGATTAAAGTAATAACTGTCAAATATTAGAAGATATCCGACTTCATCGTTATATAATGACTAGTACATAAAAGGAAATGTTTGCGTCCATATAAATACCTGCCCATATTAGTAAAGTCGTCAATGATGTCGTGTCTATTATAGGATCATTAAAAGGTGTGTCGATATTTAAATACTATTGAAATGTATCCTTATAATGAGTGTGACCTTGATACTCAAAAGAATTTTATGCAAAAAAAAATAGGAAACCCACAGCACGTTTTTACTGTTATTCAATGGCTGTCACCGCTTCTAAAAGGTGAAATACAAAGTCATAGAGAGATTATATTATTATAAAACAGCTGTTCAAAGATGTTATATTATAGAATAAGAAGTAAGTACTTATGATATATGTGTGTACTGTGTACCTAGTTTATACAATCTGGCCACAAAAAACCGGAACCACTGCAACTTTTGAATGTCTGAATCAAATCAGAAATAAACCGAGGCAATGAAGAAGAACTATACAGGAGAAGTAAAAATAGCGTACTTTGTCAACTCTTTCTGCAAAAATATAAAATCAATACGCACTAAATTATAAATTCCACGACATGTAAGCCCATTCGAATTTAACTTTGACAATTTACATCCCAAATAGATGTGAGGTGTCATGTCGGGGGTCGATCAAAATTTCAAATAGACTCCTCTAAGTGGATTTTTAGGGGTATAACAGTACCAGCGATGTAACTGAGGAGAAAATTGATGCTGTCAAAGAAGGCTTACTCAATTTGCGGCTTATTAATCAACTGGAGGGCGTCAATTACTTGCAGGATGGGGCTTTTGTTTACTTAATGAATTCTTAAGTGATTTCGTTAACATTTTGAGTAAATATTTCTTCTGGGTTTTAAGTTGAAGGTTTTGGATGAAGATATTCTGTTTCTTTTGGGTTGAGAAAGAGTATTTCTACACAGGGGTCGAAGTTGGGAAGGTGACTCAGATTTTCTTGAAATGAATACGGAAAATTCTGATTAAAATTAAAATCTTCTTTAGTAAGGTAAATTAGGTCGGGGGACTTATGATTTACCGTGACCCCGGTACGTAAAGGGCTATTGAAGGACACTGTGGATTTTAGTCAGTAGGAGTCTGGCAGTCCCTCCCGCTCTGCCCTGGGTGGGAGGACTCATTTGATGATTTTACCACGTTTAAAAAAATTAAGGTATATTAAGTGTTTTATGTCGTAATAACATAGCATCATTAGCTTAGAATGTTCTCACTGCTGCACCTGGGACACAGACCTCCATTCTGTGAGAGGTGGATTACTACCGCTACGCGTGTCATCTAAGCACACGGATTCAGTATAGGGTACGGGTTGATACATGTCACATGTCTTTGTATTGTTGGTTCTAGGACATGCCGGTTTCTTTGAGATGTTTTTTCTTCACCGTTGCCTCTAGCTGGGTTACCCACGACCAACTTGTAAGTAAGGGCCGCTACCACTGAGGCCACAACTGCTCCTTCGAACAACCTCAAATACGAGTAACTTGTAATTTTCCGCAAACTGTCAAACTACAATCAATTTTTTGTCCCCACAAAAAGACAATGACCAAAAAAATACTTATCACTAAGGATAGCATCGTCAATTGAAAAAAACCTATTGATGTCTATAATCGAAATGTCATCGGCGCTCTGCCGAAAGCAATTTAGCCGATTGGGGGCCATTATTATGTATAATCACGTACCCCACTCGCCATTCGTATTGTCATCGTAAGGAATTATGCAATCCTCTCGATGTCGATCGATTCGAACGAGCTTCGATTCGATTACAGGCGACAGATGTCGGTGAACGTGACGAATTTCGACTAAACGATTATTCGATTAAAACATCTTACATCCGTCAATGTTTCCAATCAAATTCCTACTTTGTTGAACCGTATTTGAGTTGGTTTTCGTACGTGGGTGGTTTGTTAGTGTTTTCGTTGGGGTTTCGTATTGGTAATCAGTCGGTGACCGCAAATTGTTGTCCCTCGATCAGACGTTGCCAGGAAATTACAATTTCGATTTTTATTTCACGAGCTCGTGTAGACAATCCTTGGATGTTAGATAAAAATTGTTTCTCATTAGTCTTGTAGTACTATGAAAAACTTAGTACATACTAATAAAAGCTCATTGCAAAAAACCCAAATTGCTCGAAATTGTAAATTGCTGTTTTGGTAATAATTAAGTAACCAAACATTAGCCATATAGGAAACGATATGCAGGAGAATATTTAATTCACCGCTATATTTCTCACCTTGTTTGCAGACTGTAAAACCTTATAAAACATCACAGCGCTAACATGCGTCTATCTTTTCAGAATCCCGTTTCCTATACTGGTCTGTCCATAGGACGGAATCAAAACACGAGTACCTAGCAAATAAAATTATTGTGTCTCTGGAAAAAACACCAATGCTCCTTGATGTTGTAAGAATCCTTGGAATCTTAAAATGTTTTTTTTTTTTAATCTCATCCAATATTGCTTTTTCATTCAATGTGTTAAAAATATTAATATTTTTTGTCTGAACCTTGCATATACTGATAGAAGTATAGTTTTTGTGAATGTCATCGCGAGCAATGAAGGCCGGGCCGCAAACGATCGCGGTTCCCTTTGTATTTAGCCGTTGAGAGATCTGTATAAAGTGCAAGAGGAAGCGATTTTATCAATTTTTCGAGCAGTTGTTTCAAAACTATGAGTTTCGTGGTTGTTGTTTTAGTAAAATTTTAACTTATTTTATAGTTTTTAATGTTTAAGCAAAAAAAAGAGACGTGTTCTTTTTTCACTACTAGAGATCACCGAACACATTATTTTACGGTCGTAATGCCGACCTAGTCTTCTGAGATATTAAGGTGGTGGGTTGAGGCTTCACGTGACCAGGAGTTCTACTTTCTAAATCGGTTAATGAAGACACGGGTACGAATACGAATGTACAAACGTAACTAACGTTAAAATCGATTTGCGGACGGATGGTCTATATCATTATGTGGTGGCACAAACTATAAGTAGCTATCTGTCAAATCGTAATGTTATTCATTCTTAGTTCGGGCTTGATTTCACGGAGCGTAGAAACGCCCGTAACTAAGGCCGAAACCACGGGTGCTTGGTTCATGCTTAGAGATTAGACCCCCTGAGTCACGAACACGTCAGAATATAAATAATTGAAAAATACTTTTCTTCATTTCAGTAATCAACTAATCACTCAGCTATTGATCGCTGTAAGCTTACATTTTGCACCCACAGTAATATTATTAGATCGTCAACGCGTGTCATATTGGTTTCAACGGTGCCTTCGTCATTCTGTTAAAATTGTTGCTTTGTTATTATTTCCTTGTTCTTGACACCTTTTAGAATTCCACTTTAGTGACATCTAGAAATAACAAAAGAAACACACACAATGTTGCGACTATGAAGTCTCCGTTTATAGTTGCGTTCAATTACATTTTCCAACTTAGTTAAAAAATGATAGTACCTAATGACAGAAATTGAAGGTTTTCACAAGTTTCACCTATTTATCATCATCGTGATTTTAACTACTGCTGAGTATTATAATAGGCCTCCCTACTATTGTGCCATAGTTTTGAACAGGTTTTAACCTCGGATCTTCTGAATATCGTCCATACATCTAGCCGTTTTTTTCATCTGCCATAACCACATCTAGCCATCCTGCATCCTGCCCAATTCCAGCACAGAGACGATCTGAAAAGATCCCTTAAAAACGGCTTCCTTAACGACAGATACGATGACACGCAGTAGCCAATAATTCCTTTAAAAAAACCGAACAATGCAAGTCAAATCGTCGCCGACCCATCACTCCAACAATTGTTCCGGATGTCGCATCACTAGCTCATTCGTCAAAAGAAAAAAATATTTAAAAAGTAAAAGATTTGGTTTTGGAATATCATCGTTGGAGATACATCATCTTGTCATAACATTTCGGGTCAAAGGAGAGGATGGCTTGATAAATTGCAGTTCAAATTCGGTTTAATGTCTTTTTCACTATTCACTCTGCGAGAATAGAAGGGTCTTATTCGGGGTGGAGTGTGACTGTTGAAATGGTAGCGGTGTTAAATAGATCTGTATCACTTAGGATGATCATTGCGAAGTGTTATTTTTGATGACGTGAAATATGGTGGTCATCGAAAAGAGACTGTTTTGAGGGTGCGATAGTTTCTATGTCATTCTGCCTTCAATATTAAAACCTTTCTTTTTTGGTTAATGTTGTTTCTTTTATCCTTTATTGTAATTTAGGCAAAGATGTGCTCTATTAAACTTGCGAACGGCGGGTTTCTGCAGAATTTATTATATATCATTACACCACATCTCATTACAATCTTCAACATGAAGTCCCATGTAATAGGGGCCCCCATCACCTTAAACCAGTCACAAATCTAGACTGCTACTGAGGAATTTTTAATGGAAAAACCCAATAACACGATGTCCAACCTGTGCCCACTTACACGGCAGTAGCGCCTACTACACTATACTCGTACCAACACAACAGTATTTTCAATTTGTAGCCTCACCTTCAATTTTTTTATTATTACAAAGGATCTAGTCCATTGCCCACCCAAATATCTTCGCCTTTCATTAGACAAGTAATCTAAGTTTAATATACGTTCGGTTCCACGTCATTAGTGACGTCATTTGTCAGAGATACCATTACTTGCTCCGCCATTAAAAGATTGATGACAAATTGTACGGACTAGTTGCCATAAGCCCGGCTTAAGGTTATTCGTTGCGTTTTTTACCCTTAAAAAGTGAACTGAATGATGCGGTGTGGTCTTTGGGGATAAAATATTAACATCCTGAAGATCCTTTAGGTATTGGCAAGAGGAGATCAATTGTTACGGTGAATGTACACTGTGTACAGACAGATCAGGAACTCTGAAACTTGGCTAGCTACGATTACAATAAAAGCTAGTTTTATGTTTATTTAATACAAAGTCTCTTCCCCTTTTTGTGTTTTTATTTTTATTTATATAATATTTTTAGTTTTAGTTTTAATTAAGTATATTATGTAAATATTTAGGTTTGGTTAGGTATATATATACGAGTACAAAAGGGTTTTCAATCATATAATTTTAGAAATCACACCCAAGTCTTTTCTTCTTTTTTAATATATGACTGAAATAAACATAGGTTTACGTTATTTTTCAAGGATCTACGATGCATAGCACAATAATCCTTCTTCAACCATGATTTCTATATCTAAAAGTTACAGAACATCAAAATAAAGAAGCAGTCGACGAGATTCCTTAATTACATTTATGAAAATTACTTCGATACCAGTTTTTTTTTTACTGTCGTATAACTAATCAGATATCTTAGAGCCAGTGGCCCACAAAATTGCGTCGTCTGTAGCATTCTTTAAATCCTTGATTGTTCAGGTTTAGGGATACAGGACACTCTAGTAAAAGAAGCAAAGGTCTGACCACAGCATTCACAGTACCAGTGTCTCTGTCTAACACACAAATAAGATCCAGTCCACACCCTCACCCACGCAACCGCCAAACATACTCGCGCTCATTACAAACTCAGACCCATACATCATCGTCAGAGCCGCATATGTGCAAGTCATGGGCAGCCGCCTTTGTAATGCGTGGTGTGGAGACGGGCTTACCGCGGGACCTTTTAGGTGCCGAATGTTAGGGCGATGTGTGAACGGTTTGTTTGTATGTAAGTGTTAGTTATGTGTGATTATTTTCTTCCTCCTACTAGTAAGACATTTAATGATAAATACAGCTGTTTCTTCGTGGTCTTATTAATTTGCCAGTATCCAATAGGCCTGATATATTGGTGGTGGATCGATCAGAGCGACGTGCAATAATTGTTGACGTCCGCCCCGCATGACTTTTTTTTATCGTGGTAAAATCATCAAATGAGTCCTCCTACCCAGGGCAGGGTGGGGGGTACTGTCAGACTTGACTGACTTAAATCCACGGTGTCCTTAAGTAGCCCTGTACCGGGGTCACGGTAATTCCAGAGTCCCGCGATATGTGGGATGTGAATTCAGCAATCATTGTGCCGATAGTCGTGTCGGTCAATAGCTTAATTACTTGTCAGGCAGTTAGTTTATTGACTCGTTGGTTTAATCGCAAACGCCGCTTCTGTGCTTGAGGTCCTAGTTTCAGTTTCCAGGTCGGGCAAGTGTTATAGCGTTTTTCTAATAGGAAGCTTCTATCAGCAGTAGCCTGGATTTATGTCCGGTTGATGACACTAGAGTCGCTACCAATTACATGGATGTATTATACTATTAGTTGTAGGACGTAACACTTCGGGAGTTATAGTCATGTTCTTAATAGTAGTAAGAGATCAATACTCAATTCTTCATTGCATTCCATATGTTACAAAGATGGTAATAAATGGTACAAGATCAAGATGGACGCTGTCGGGCACGCAGGCATCTAAAAGTGAACCTGATGGCCAGTTATGGAACCTATATACAAGTATATTTTCTTCCAACATAATTTAAAGGGTTATAATGGTCTTCTGCGTTGCCCACCCTGGCTGATTGACGGAGATTCCTATGACAGCAAGCAAAAGGAGGCGAGATTTCTAAAAATATTTTTATTATCGTTTGTTTGATACCTATAAATCGCAATCTCAGGTCAATTTCACTACCAAGTTAATGTCAGATTACATTACAAATATAAAAGGTATTTTATAACCACATGTGTTTTTGCATTTCACCTTTGAATTAAATAGAAATAGTCACTTTATAATTTAGATACGGAACTAAGAAGAAATTCTGTCACTTACAATTCGTTGCGCTTTTCAACGTCTAAATTAAGACCTGTGAACTCTTAACAAGTGTTAATATTGGATAGTTAAGTTATTTCTGAGTTTGCAAAGCCGTGACTAAAATTAACCACACGACTTTAAGTTTATCGAGTGGATAAAAACTGCATACAGGAAATTATGTTAGTGCGTAAATTCCTGGTCGTGGGACTCACGAATTACCGTGGCCCGGAACGTAAAGGGCTGTTGAAGGACACCGTGGATTTTAGTCAGTACGAGTCTGACAGTCCCTCCCGCTCTGCCCTGGGTGGGAGGACTCATTTGATGATTTTACCACGATAAAAAAAAAAACATGTATAAATGAATTGAATTATTTTTGTTCTCTGATTTTTTTTTGGGGTCATTCTATTTATATTGGTGCACCTGTAATAATGTTTGGCTCTATGCGAACTAAATCTATTTTAACTCAAGTACAGTATAAACCCCAAAACCTTTAACTTCCTTTCTTAAAAAAAATACCATAACTAACAACAAGCCGCCATCATTACCGACCCATAATTAAAAGGACAATCTCGGGATATTCGACGATATCTCAAGAAAGTCCTGCATCATTGTCTGATGGCCCCGCGGTATCGTGGTCATGAAATATGTATTCGTTAGGTTTGGAGAAAGAGAAAATCATGGTTGTGGGATTGTCGTTAGCTTTGTTTTGTTTCGATATTGATTTTTGGGGAGTGACTACAAAAGTGACTTGAAGGCTGGCGTTGACAGAAGTCAGTTGTATTCGTTTTTTTTTTTTTGTTTTTGGCAAATTGGATAAGACCTCCCATCGGCAACATTAACGCATAATTCTGCATAAAATTGTTACCTTCTATTTTACCCTTAAGGTGATAATTTCCCAAAATAGCTTCCTTTATAAAAATTACTTTCTTTAAAATCATTATGCTTGTAAACTTTAGGCTATATCGTGTAGATATCATTACTTCTTAGATTTTGTTCCGATTTCGTTTGAGATAAAACGTTTAATTATACTATATGTGTGTATTTTACAAATCAAAGGATTAATTCCCGGCAAGAGATATTGATTTTTCAAAAATCCGATGATGCAGATCATGATTATCAACATCAGGCTCGGGTATTTTTAAGTATACATACTCAGGCGGATATCACTCTGTGCAGCTAGGATCTTCCTGTTTCAAAATATAGAAATTAAAGGACACAAGCACAACTGCGTATTCTTTATAATATGACTACAGCTAGCCAACCAGCTCCCATGGGAACCACAGAATAACCCCGTCAACCTTTTACACCTTTTACCATTATATCATGCAGCCGTCAAACGTGGTTGTGCCGCGGTCAACAGCTCCAGCTACCACTATTAAAACCTTTTGATGCTCTCGATAAATATGAATCTGATTGGCATTGATACGAACAGCTTCCATTTGGAAGTTCATTAGAGACGATGGCTGATAGGCGGACGAAAAACTGTGGAGAGGACTTTGGTGTTATATTTTTTTGTTTCTTTAAATTTTGTGACTTACTAATGAATCAAAACTGTTCTTTCATCATCAATTTTCTCAAAATGATTAAATTGTAGCAGACGATAATGATGAATGAATGCAAGAAAAATAAAAAAGTGATGAAATAAGATTCAATGTATGAAAATTAGTGGTGAAAGGCCACTTTTGTGATGCTATTATTTAATTTTAGAAACGAGAAGTAGCCATTTTAAACAGTTAAAACGTTTTTGGAAAATTGACTTCCTACCACTAACACCATTTATGTAGGCATTAGAAAAGTAATATGAGTATTTTAGATGGAGCAAATACAATAGAATCATAGGTTGTTCAATGTAATGATTTGTGGGTAGACTAGCGCGTACCTGCATTAGTTTTTTCGATCATATAGTGATAAGCTTACTTAAAAAACTAAGGAAGTCTCATGTCAATAAGTAGATTTACTCGAAAGACACAAGCACAAAACGGTACTTAAAATAAAATCCGAACAATCTCTCTCAAAAATAATTGGACCAAGTCGTCTCCACGCCTCTCAGCAACCATCACAGGTCCCAATTAGTAGCCAGCACCCTCGCGATTGACGATTCAGTCTTTTGTGGTCAATTTTTTCCACGGCTGTCGTTAATGGAGATTTCTTCGATATGCGCGGCGTATGTCAAACATGCGCGCGCATATTGTCAAATCACTGCGATCAAACGGTGCGCCGGAGTTGAAAAAAAGCCGGTTTAAAAAGAGGCGCTTCAAAAACGTTGGAGTGTCCTGTCAATACACGGCACGATTATTGAAAATGTGAAGTGTAGTGGGAAAAGGTTGAAAAGTTAATACATGTTGCGGTTGTGTTTGATTTTGGGCATTGATTAAAAGGTCTGAAAGTTTATTTGAGATGATTCGGATGACGGAGTGAAACAAGTGACAGTCGCTGCCTTTATAAAGGCAGCGACTGTCACTTGTTTCACTCCGTCGGTTCGTTAGTTATAACTAACGTACCGACAGATGAAATGACGGTACGTTTGGCGCAGTGGCTGAGCAACTGGACTGCTGCGCTGCGTGTCGCGGGTTTGATTCCTGCACGGAATAAATATTAGTATGATCTACAAGTAGTTGTTCCGGGTCTGGGCGTTTGTGTATGTGAGTTTGTATGTTTGTAAACGCACCCACGACACAGGAGAAATTCCTAGTGTGGGGCAACGTTTTTAATAAAAAAAAGTAAAGTATTAAATTTGAATTATTGCAATTGCAAACTCAGCTCAGGATAGGGACGCCTCTTAACAAGCAATATAAGTAGGTCAATATGCTAAAGGAATGCCTTAAGAGGTCACCGCAATCCTTGAACGTAAACGGCAATTGAAGAAACAGGGGTGGTTTAGTCGGCACGAATCCTACAGTCCTTTGATGGTTTTTAAACCTAAAAAAGTATCTGTCAGTATCTGGTGTCCGTGCCCAATCGCTCAACTCATTTATACCAAATAGAGTAATCCTTAACGTACATAAACCAACATCTTCTAAGCGATACGCATGACGAAAAAACAATGCGTACGAGTATTACGAAAAAAAAACAAAGAAACAAAATGTCTTGCAAAACATCTAGTGTACCTAATAGACATTTCGCAAAATACCTTATTTCGCACTTCACACAAATTATGCGCGTTATTAGGCGGAACGGTGTTACGTCCCAATGACATATGACGTGTTTTAATTCCGTACGTACAATCAACTGCATGTTGATGGTTATTTTATGTCTTTCGCTTATTTTGTAGTAATACAGGTACAAAACTTACTGTGTGTTAAACTAACTGATCAGATAACCCACAGCGCTATATTATCGTCATCGGAATTTTAAACCTGGATTAGCCATTGCTGTATTCAAAAAATGTAACAATCTGTTTGTCAAACCATACCATATTTTAAAAGAGTAACCATGGAGTTTCTTGCCGGTTCTTTTCCATGGAATCGACCAACCCGAATCGAGCACCTGCTGTCGACGTTTTATAAGTTTCCCCAACGGGCCTCTGTGAAATAAAAACTTTTGATTTTGATTTTGCTGGGTTTAGACTGGGGATGTTCCAATTGTTTCTCTGCGATTTTGACGATAACGTTAACCCAATGTTTGGACGACACTGGTTTCTTTGCTCGTTTGGTCATTCTTGATTGTAAACGCACATAACCCGGATCTTTTCAAAGTTATAGTGAACAGGCTTCTTATAGGTTAGCTAACTCTATCATTGACTTTTTCACTTTTGACCAAGACAAGCCAAGAGTAAACTGTAAACGTAGCTCATAAAGCTGCAAAAGTAGAATAGGACTAGTTTTGCGATATTAGCAAAACTGTGAACCGTTCAGGGGCAAAATGTTCAATTCACAAAATGGCCATTTCTCAAAACGTCAAATTCTCAAAATGTCCAAATCTCAAAATACCAAACTCTAAAAATGTCCAAGCCGTAGAGGGCACACAGTGGAGATGATTGCAAGACAATTTGGATGGTATGGTTGTTGTTATTTCTCAGTCGGTTACATTCAGTCAAAATATCCAACTGTTACAATGTACGTGCAGGTTTTTGTACAGCCTAAGCGAAGTGGATTCGACACGCGACTGGCGGATCGCTAATTCATTTGTAAAGGTGACTTGTCATTGAAGATGCTATGGCGTCATCCTGTAGTGTGTGAAAGATGGATTGGTATTTGAAGTCCTGAAATGGAAAGACATTTTTCTTCTTTTTGGCTGGAAAATCATCCTCTGACAAGAGTCTTCCCTCCACCCCCTTTAGATGGAGGGAGCACTGTCGGACTTCTACTGACTAAAAACCGCCCCTATCAATTTTGGTGGAGGGAATATTTCGGTAAATGAGTTTCCATCGATTATCCTTTGAGTTTTGGGGAACGCAGTGTCTAAAATGTCCCGTGTTGCATCGATTACATAACTGGCAATGATTTCAGTGAACAGTTTTCTTCAATAATAAAGCAAAGCATTGTTTTTTCAAGAGTTTTTATAAGTAGAAAGAAAAAATACTCAAATACAATTGATGCTATAGAAAGAAAGGCATCTTCCATGTCAGGACCGTCACTGCTATGTTTGCTGGGTTATGATATTCTACATTTTTTTGGAAAAACTGTTTTAAGTTTCAAACTAACACTTAAGAACTTATGTACAAAAATAAAATAATATATTTTGTAAAAAAGTCACGTAAAAATCAATTACTGTATTTAAACAAAACAGACACAAGGCTCTACCCGAAACGAACACTCCCTTTACAACAATTTCCTCTACAACATTTTTTCACAAATCGCTCGAAGCATCTTCATCGCACGCAATCACACGTTCTCGACATTAAGCCGCGCAAATGATATTTTCCCGCGCAACGAGCGCAAAAGCGCGCCATAATTATAAACGCATCAATCTTATGCGCGCGCGCTTCGCCCACGGCGCATGCGCGTAAACGGTTATTAGTCAGGTAACATGGCGACGAGTGTTTTGCGGGATGTTTTTAATGTTACGTAACCTCAGGGGATTGGTTAAGCGTATGTTCGAAAGGACTGGAATTGGAACGGTGATCATTTTGGGTGGAAAAACAAAGCTTATTTTTAACACTTTCGCTGTCTTTCGGACTCCCGAATGTAATCAGAGTTGGTATGAATAATAATGAGCTTGGAAAAAACAACATATATTTTTTTCTTTTGCAGCTTCCAGTATACCTACATTTTTTCTTCTGCAGGATAGACCTAGTAAAAATTGTATTTTTTTTATTTCAGATGAGGTAGCTCTTGACTTCAGTCTAGGTTGAGGTAAAAAAGAGACAAAATCGATTAAATAGAGTACTTAGAAGTAGGTTGCTCACTCTAGCTTTGAAAAAGTATGAGTTCGTGAATTCAGACGCATCATGACTAATGCATTATGACGAGACACACTGCATGTTACCATCCCTACCTTGTTGCTATTTCACCAATTAGCACTAATCATTTCCAAAGGTCTTTGATAATGCGCACAGCGAACGAGTGGAACTCTCTACCTAACGTCTGTGTTTCCGAATGTTAAGCACCCAAAGCTCGGTAGACTCATCCCATCGTCTACCCGGTTTCTATCACCTCTGACCTAGACTAGAATGTATGCGTTCGGAAACAAGATGTAGACAAAAAGTTCAACTCCTTTGCAGTGCAGATTTCAAAAGACGTTTAGAAACACTTAGTGCGAATTGGCTTAGGCTTTTCCGATGTCAATTTTAATCCATTCCAATCCACGCTCCCCAAAATGCTCCAGTCTCGACTAAAACCTTAAAAACAACACAGTTTTATCAAAAATAAACATGTAGGGAATACACCTCACACCTACACGGTTCCACTATTCATAGGCTAGGTACACATGACCGCGGGCAAGTTCGCGCGTTTCGATTATTCATAAAGCGGAGGTGTCGAGTCGGCCGTGTGAAACGCGCCTATCAATTTTGGTGGAGGGATATTTCGGTAAATGAATTTTGGGTTTTGAAGTTGAATTGTGCTGATGATTTTGGTTTTGCAGGAATAAATTGGTGACCATCATCGTTCTGATTATGTTCACAGGGCAAAAAATGACCAGAAATTGCCTAAAACAGAGATGTTTGAAAGAAGAAAACCTTTTTTGGGAGAAAGCATATGAAAGGATAAGTGCGTAGTTCTCATGATCGGCGTGCGCGATCGACCAGGTTTATAAAAACGGACAAAGCAAAGAATGAAGATCATTTAGCTGATGGCGTTCTGCATATCACAAGTTTAGTTAGACTGTCTATTCTGTCGTTGTAGGATTGAGTATTTGAAGAAAAGAAATTAAACCTGGATTAAGCTGTTTCAAGTATATTTGGCAAATTGCGTAGACCTAGGTAAGTAAAAGATGTTCTAACTACGGATACGTTATACTTAATCAAGGTTAACCGTACACAAGCCGATATTACCCTACAAAACAGTATTTTTTCACATAGCACAAGTCACCTCGCAGTTTCTTTGTTCCTTTCAATTTGCATAGTGATATTGTATCATACAAAGTTTCATCATTTATACAGCATGTATCAAAAAAAGATGATCACATAATAGGCTGTGATATCGACCTTCAAAATTCCTTAGAACCAAGATTGTCAATTTAAAAAAAAAACGACGGGTTGCACTCTGGGAGTGCCGGCAGAAGTGAAAACTTGAATAGTAATTGTTGGAAATATCTTGTGAACAGATTTTAGTAAAACTCGCAAAAATGGTTGACTTTTTATTTCAATAATTTTCCAATGTGACGTACATCTTTTATAAACAAAGTTACCTAGCAACGAATGTATCCAGCATACAAACTTCTTTAAAAGTAATAAAGTCACACGAACATTCACGCAAGCGCCCTGCGCCGTCCTACGCTTTTTCGGATAGGGTCACGTGTCCTGACGCGAGTTTAAGATTTTATACCCATTACAGAAAAGTGCTCAACGCCGCTAAAGAAGTTTTCACTTCAAAAACGACGGGTTGCACTCTGGGAGTGCCGGCAGAAGTGAAAACTTGAATAGTAATAAACACACACGAACATTCGCGCAAGCGCCCTGCGCCGTCTTACGAATTTTCGATCAGGTCACGTGTCCTGACGCGAGTTTCACATTTTTAACCCATTCCAAAAAAAGTGCACAACGCCGCTAAAGAAGTTTTCACTTCAAAAACATATTTGGGTGGGTGAGATTTATCTGAAAAATGTATTAAGATGGGTAGGATCCACCTGTAAACGGTCCATCCGTAACGGCACCATAGGTTATCTGTAACCTGCGGTGGCGCCTGAGGGATCCGACTGGCGGTAGGAGGCCTCATGCGACCATCATCCTGTCGGCATCTAGGGTCAAACGTTTTTATTGTGTTCCGTCGCTGCACAAGACTTCCTTCTAGTTCCTTCTAGGTGAGTTTTTTTTTTAGCGTGGTAAAATTATCAAATGAGTCCTCCCACCCAGGGCAGGGCGGAAGGGATTCTCAGACTTGACTGACTATATATATGTACCGGGGTTACGGTTATTTCAGAGTCCCGCGACCCCGGCAGGCTTTGGCCCTATACAGGCCCCGTCACTATGCTGACACTCCTTGAGGCGCGCGTGGAACACAACGCGCCGTCGACACAACGCTAGGTGAGCTTAAATTAACAAATACAATTAGGCCAATTCAACAGCCGTCGATTGCACAATAGACTTAGAATCATGACCCATTTTGAATAAAAATCCTTTGAATCTGTCAAAATAACAAAGATCAAGGTCGTTACCATGGATAATGTATGTTTACGCGAATGTGGACTTAATTGTATTTGAATGTCTGTAAGAAAATAAGCTTATGGTGGGTGATAATTCAAGTTTGTCGATTGTACATAAACATGCATTGAAAAAGACTCATTGATACTTCCTGGAGTTTGAACTTAAAACCTTGTTAATAAAGCCTACATTTCTAATACATACTGTAGCACATAGTATATGTATGTAGGTATGTTTATGTTGTAATATGATTTGTAAGGTGTATCACCGTGGCGCTATTGTATTCTATTGTCAACATGAGATGCATATCTCGTTCTGTGAATATATTACTTAATAATACTGGCATATAATAATGTGGGGCTTTGTTGGCTCCGATGTGCGAAACAACGTGCAGGTGGAAATATGTACCTACTTATTTTTAGTAAGATAAGAAACCTCAGAAAATATTAAATTAAGACAAGAAGGAACTGAAAGCTAAAAAAAACGAACGTACATGGTACATTATTGTGTGTAGTTAGATGATCAATCTTTATAAACTAAATAATCTGTTCTCAACCCAATAGTTTCGACCGTAAGTTGTTTGAAACAGAGTGTACTGGGATTGACGGCACGGTTGGCGTGGTGATTGACGCTCGACTGCTGCACTACGCACTACGTAAGTACGTACGTGTCGTGGGTTCGATTCCCGCGCGGAGCAAATATTTGTGTGATCAACAAGTAGTTGTTTCGGGTCTGGGCGTTTGTATATGTGAGTTTATATGTTTGTATGTTCACCCACGACACAGGAGAAATTTCTAGTGTGGGACAACGTTTTTGTTAAATAAATACAAGTCACACAGAGCATTTTTACCTTTTTTTTACTCATATTATAAAGCTGAAGGAGTTTATTTAGTTGAACGCGCTAATCTCAGGAACTACTGGCTTGAACAGAAAAAATATCAGTTAAATTTCATTTATAGAAGAAAGCTATAGGCTTTAAAACATCACGCTACGACAAATAGGTGACGAGCAGGGAGTGAAACCACGGACAACAGAGAGCTAGTGTCTTTATATGACATCATAGGGAAACAGTGTATAAGTCGGGAACTCGAGGTATAACGGGGACATACACTCTTTAGGCATACTTAACACAACACTAACGTAGCGCAAGCGCCAT
The DNA here is from genome assembly GCA_943136025.2 of Agrotis puta. Taxonomy (NCBI): domain Eukaryota; kingdom Metazoa; phylum Arthropoda; class Insecta; order Lepidoptera; family Noctuidae; genus Agrotis; species Agrotis puta. The sequence continues at coordinate 12,140,837 of OW964182.2, read as the reverse complement.
CAGGACGCCTTTTGCAAGCGGCCAATAACAAATGGCGTCCTGGCGCTTGCGCTACGTTAGTATTGTGGTAATTTTGCGATATGTGTGTGATTTCCCATCTTACCTCGCGTCCCCGTCTTATACACTGTGTCCCTACCTACAATGACACCTATGCAGCCATACAAAATGTAACCTAAACCAGTATTTAAAAGACACAATTTACTTGAATACCTCCTCCAGCCAGGTAATCTATCACTAGGACTCCGCAGACATTTACAGGCTAATGATAATAATGACGAATGTCTGTCATACATCTTATGTCTGAGACCTACATTATCTAGGTCCATTTGCTGAGGACTTGTCACTGTTATATCACACCGTATTAGCTTATGGAATTTTTCACAGAGGTAATTATAATCGGCTTCAATTTAAATGCGCATCAATAATTCTTTTTACCGTATACCGAAATTGATAAATGCTCACCAAACCTAAAACTCGCTTTAGCAAGATATCAGGGACACCCCGAAGTTCGTTTTGATTAGGTTCCTTTAAACCCTGCGAACAGAAATAGAAGCTCCGCGAAGTGGGGCTGTTTTCCTGTCTACTGGACAAAATGTGACATCGTGTCAGCCAAACCTTGCAAATACTGTGTTACTTATAGCAATAAAAATATTATTTTGCTTCATTAGTAGTTAAAGATAATTGAGTTAGTATTTCAAATCATATTCAACTGCCAATCAAAAAGTCGTAATGTCATTACAATTTCGATTATTACAAAGCATGTGTTATCGCACTTCAATAAAAAAGATGTCTCAAGCTAATTTAGACGAATGTGTAACAGAAGTGACGGTTGATTGGTTTCGCTAGTTATTTTCTGTTTGGTAATAACTTAGGTAAGTATGTTATTAGTAGAAAGTGGAGACGAAACTAAATTACGCACTGATTTCATTTATTTTGTTGTGATGTTTTTGTTAGTGGGTATTTATTTGTGTGACTACTTTGACCTAGATTGAGGAGCTCTAAAAAAAAAGCTTGGCTAAATAATTACAGCCGCATAGGCCGATCTGCCGGGTTACGCCGCGCTTCCCGAGGTTGGTCTGAGTTTCCTCCGTGCCTCGGAAAGCACGTAACCCCGTTGGTCCCGGCTTTCATTTGTAGATCTTTGGCAGTTGTTACTATTAGTCAGAAGGTCTAAAAGTCTGACTACCAATCTTATCATGTGGTACCCAGTTACTGGGTTGTGGAGGTCCGATAGGCATTCGCTCCATGTAAAATACTGATATTCAGCTGCATCTGGTTCGACTGGAAGCCGACCCCAATATAGTTGGGAAAAGGCAAGATTGGTGATGACTTTGACCTAGATTCTTTTTTATACTACGCTTTTTTGTCTAAGCTTTTACTGCATAATCTATTTTCTGATATGTTTGTTGAGATGGTGACACTCATCGTTTTCAGCATCAGATTTTTTTAACAAAATAGTGAATAATATTGTTTTAAATCGAGAATTGATCTTTAATCGATACATGAAAAAGGGTAGGTATAGGGTACCTATTTTCTTTAAATATTTCAAGGCACTCATTATTTTAGCGTTACATTTTTTTCCGATATTCCGAATTTTTCCATCTACCATACATAGTTGCTACAGTTATAACCAGCAAAATAATAAACACCATACGACCTTCAACCAATGATTGCAACAAACGAACGAAAATTCTAAGAATGCCTATGTCGCATTGCCAGTCGTGACATTTTATAAACAGCCTCAAATGTCAAAGCAATTTCGTATCGATTTGTTATCGGGTACTGCACTAGCTGAAGGATAAGTGGACTTGTACAGTATAACCAATTTAACTTTGCAGTTCAAGGTGACGCTGCTTGTCAAGAAAATGCATCAATATGTCAAGCGTGATATTCGGTAGAAAAACGACGGTATCAGGGCCGGTAGCCTAAGCAGGGCTGGGCTTGTGTGAATCATGAATAAGTAGGTAGCAACAACGGAAAATGTCGTTATTGTATTCTTAAAGGTGCTGACCTTCTTGGTTTATTTCAAAGCAGGATATCTTAGATTATAAAATGTTCAGATTCCGTGTTCGAAACAAAACGTAACGTATTAAGTGAAGCCATTTTTTTTATAAATGTGTGAGTAAGCGCCACGCACACATTTAAATGTGTTCCTTGGAGACGTTCACTTGTTTTACGTACGAATAAAACGACGGGAGACATTATATAATCTAAGCAGGATGTGTTTAAAATTGAGCTTACTGCAAAGTTTTGGCACCAATTGGAGATAATTTTTTTTCAAAGTTGGAAAATCATCAGTCTTGGCCGGAGTGGCGCAGAAGAGACCGTCAAGCTAGACTGATTAATAATCAACCTGTATTTTTTTCGCTTTGCGTTCCAGGATAATGGTGTTTTGCGAGACAATAGAGACTCTAAGAGAATGGTAGAGAAAACTAAAAATTGCCAGCGGCAAGATGGTTGAATGAATTCCTATTCTTTCTTCAGATCAAGATTGTCACAGTGCTGAATCCTTGAAAAAGATCCCTTCAGGATAAAGAAACTATGACAATGATAGGATGAAAGGGAACAATTGAAACCTTGTAGTAAATATTACGAAGTTAGTGAATACTTTCACTTTTTTTTATATTGGCAAAATCATCAAATGACTGACCCAAGGCTGGACGGGCAACTTTTTTTGGGACAAACCCACCACACTATTCCCTAACCACTGCAACTCCTGTGCGCCAGAATCAACAGTGGCAACCAACCAGAAAAGGGCCGAGACAATGAAGCTCGACGTGTCCCGGAGAATGAATTTACCTGTCTTGGATCCTGCAACGAAATTAATCAGAAAAGAATAGTGGAGGAGTAGGAAAAAATATATGTTTCCACTTCCCTCCCTGCAAGCAGGAGACAGAACAAAACAAGGCCAATAGGCACAAAGGGACATTACAACTGGGAGAAGCCCAGTTGCCTAGCACCACGGGTAAAATGACTACTAATATTAATGGGTCCTAAATTGTGAGCTGCTAAATTTGATTCCAATAATAGGTATGGCAAAAACGCTTGAACGCACGGAAGTTGGTTCGAGTGTCAACAAGGTCCGAGTAGTAAATGGACGGGCAACTGTCTGAACTTGTACAGAGTAAAACCCACGGTGATCCTTCAATAGCCCCTTACGTTCCAGAGTCACGGTTACCTGATGAGACAGTTCCGCGACCCCGGCAGGCTTTGGCCATCTTTAAGGAGCCCCGTCAGAGTCAGAATACTTACACGTGGAATACCAATTGTTCTCGTAAAAGTCTCAAATAGACAAAGGTCTGTCGCTCCCACTGACCTCGTCTCGCAATCCAAAGGAAATTACCATAAAAAAAGATTACCTAATCTTATTGTTCGTAAAAAAACAATTTATACATAGACGATACTTCCATATCTCCAAATGTTACTATTTTGTAACAAAAAAACACTATTCTCAATGACAAAACACTCTCTTTACACACTCCAATCAAAATCCAACTTTACCAAACAACAATACGATTGAATTTTCCTAGACATAAAAAGAAAGCGAAGAAAACTGTCCCCATTTGTCGCAACGGTAGGCGTGGTGATCCACTAAGAACCGAATTTATGCAATCACAACCCATACCGTTAACCTCAACCTTATTTATAAAACAAGAAGGTCTATAATTCTTTGTGTTGTCTGTAAAATAAGTTGGTGAAGCTTAAGAGGCAAGCGGTCAGAGCAATTCTGTTGCTTGCTATTAGAGATCTTTCGTATGTCATTATATAGTGCGCAGTGCGTGAATATAAAATAGAGGTTGCACAACCTAATGGTTCTGTCTTTGTTCTTTTGTCAGTCTGTGTCATTGAGGAGATGGGTCATGGTGAAATCTTTAATTAAGCTGTCGTATATTGTAAAGGTTTTTGGTGTTTTTTGTAGCTCTAGATTGGACTAAGTCGCCGGTTGCTGAGTTTTCTGTGTTATTCATTTACATAATGTTTCTGTGTGTCTGTCAAAAGGGGTTAAAATTGCTGTCAAACTGTTTCGTTTTACTACATAACGGACAACGGGCTCAAAATTGTTTTCGATAACTTATGTCAATTTATTTTTGACATTTCTATCATTGACAAAACGTGACTTTGTATACTGTGTCGTAGTTTTATTTATTGGAATAATTCTAGATACATATCCTGCTAAATAAAACCAAGTCCCCACCCCGTTGTGTACATTAATCTCGATAAAAGGTAAATAATACACTGATGTATTGATTTTTTTGTTTAAAAACAATATAGATAACTATTTTTGAGTAAAAAAAAATTGTAACTATGCACAAACCGTTGTGCACTAGAAATAAATTTAGTTAAGAGGAGTTTCTATAACTGGCAGTTCTTGTTACAGAAAATGTTTAAAGGTTGCTCATAAATTATAAGTGTCAGGCCTGTTGGTCTAGTGGTTAGTGACCCTGACTGCTATGCCGGAGGTTGTGGGTTCGATTCCCACCCAGGACAAATGTTTGTGTGATGAGCACGATCATTTGTTCTGTGTCTGGGTGTAATTTATCTATAATATGTATGTATTTAGAAATATATAAGTATGTTTATCAGTTCTCTAGTACCCATAACACAAGCTCTGCTTAGCTTGGGACTAGATGACGATGTGTGATAGTTGTGGAATATTTATTATTATTATTTATTATAAAGTCTCAGAAAAAAAAAACAGGAACTTAAGTATATAGGTTACCTACCAAAAATTCTTACATAAGAAACCAAAAAAAATAACCAACACAACAAAACATCCAGTGGTACGCGAGTCGTAATCATACGAATTATAATAATTGTCTAAGCGGGCGCGGGGGGCGTGGCCAAATGACAATCACGCGCAGCGACCTAATGAACGGGTGCGCGCGCGCCGGACAGGTGCGATCTAGTGACGTGGGAACCGAGTCGATGGTGTCGGTATTATTTTGGACAAAACAATAAAAAAGAACGAAGAAAAGGTCTATGAACAATAAAGTTGATCAAAATTGATTGCTTGTTGATTATGATTGTAGATCAATACCTATGTATTCATCTTTCACGCGTAGGTTCCGCCAGAACTGAAAGAGGATGTCCGTGTTCGCTAGAAGTGCAATGAATAAAGACTTGTATTTACGGTTTTTATCCGTTCTTCCTTTTAATTGCGAAACGAAGCAAGAGAAAAGGCTTTTAATTACTGAACTTAAGTGGTTGTCTAACGACTATTGAGATAATCTCCTGAAATGTAGCACACGTATGTTGATACGTGTTGTAAGACTAAGTAAGAGTTGTCTTGGAATGCCTGAAAAAGTACCAACTAAACTATCGATACTTCCACCAACTCGATCGACATCAGCACATCCCTACACAGGTATCTAACACCGAGCCAGTGTCGCTACGTGTCGAGTCATGCATTCATTACACGTATGAGTTATTATCCGCCCTAGCGTCACACATCTGGCACTTTGAAGTACCAAACTGGCACTAGTGGACAATGTGAGTGTGAAAGTGACGGGCATAGATGTCATGGCGCTGTTGTATGACAACTATGCCTGTTAGTTTGTGATATTTTAGTGTCATATAAAAATACATTGAGATAAACCAATTAGCTGACCCCCCTTTTCATAAATGATTGAGATTTTTAGAACATGAATGTACGCACAGAATGTATTTTTTTTTATTTTATTAATTTACTCTTATTATTTATGAATAATGACCATCCTTACTAGGCAATAAGCTGAATTTATAACTAAGTTTTATTACAATAACTGGGGACGCGTAATAATCTTTTTTGGTCTAGTTTGGATTTCACCTTGGGAGAATTCCTATAAAATTCATTGTCCTTCGAGCCGGATTGTGTACAACAATTTTACCAAATAAATTGCTTATAGAAAGTATAGTAAATATAAACAGTTAGTTGCTGTGTTGCCAGAATCTAATAAGTTATTCAATTTCAAGATTGTTCCTATTATAACTGTTAATCTTAGCAACTAGTCCAAACATACCAAAAATAGAATAACATAACACGACAATCAGACCATCAAACAAAACAAAATAACTACAATTCCTCATCTAAAACAATATTACATTCAGAGATGCTTCCAAGATACCATTGTTAAAGCCACCATTGTTTTACAAAGTCGCAATTTCCTATACCAAGGTGATATTAGACCCATCACCCCATACAATGATGAGAAAACGCAGTAAAAATGCGCTGACAATTATTTGGTTCAATTGCCCGAAGACCGAGGCGAGACCAACGGTAGACAAATTATAGACTGTATATGTATATGAGATGGAGTAGGATGTTGAAAAAATGGTGGAAAAAAAGTTAATTTGTATGCTGTTTCTGTATGTCTGTTTCCTGAGTCTAGTAGATGTATAAATTGGTCATAAGATGTGAGCAAAAACGATGTTCCGTTATGCATGTTTATAAAGTTTGCTGACTTCATTTGAGCCATTGCCTTTTCCAGATTCTCTATTATATAGCTGATTTCACGGCTGGAACAACAAGCTAGGGTGGCTGACCGAACAAACATTTGTATGGCCTACATGAAATTGTTCCGGGTGTGTAAGTCAACATGTGAGAGAGTTAACATACCCACGAAGCTGGAGAAGTACAGGTGTGAGGCAAAATAGTATCTAGAACCAACGGTAGATGTTAATAGCTTAACACTTTACCGGGACAAAAAAAACTCCTACGCGTCGCAATTATGGTCGCGGGACTCACGAATTACCTTGACCCGGAACGTAAAGGGATATTGAAGGACACCGTGAATTTTAGTCAGTACGAGTCTGACAGTCCCTTCCGCTCTGCCCCGAGCGGGAGGACTCATTTGATGAGTATACCACATTTAAAAAAAAACGTATTCCAATTATAAATGTTATCCACAGTACAGAGAATACGGCATCCTGGATTTTGGAGAATATGTGTAGACCCGCAGTGGCTGAATTAGACTGTGCTGTGCAAAGTGTCGCGGGTTCGATGCACGGAACAAATATTTGTATGATCTGCAAGTATTTGTTTCGGGTGTTTGTGTATGTGAGTTTCTATGTTTGTAAACGCACCGACGATACAGGAGAAATTCCTAGTCCGTGGCATTGTTATCCTAAAATATAAAAATTAAAGTAAATTTAAAAAAGTGTAGAACATAATAATATAAAAAAACCGTACTGTAACTGTCGGGCAGACGCCTACTAAACACAACACCGAATTTGTCAAATGATTCTCGCTCTTCAACTAAAATGAGGAACATAATATGCTGTTGCTCATACTTTTAAAACCCTAATTTCAATTCTTAATACCATTCCAAATTGTCAAATCCAAAAGAAAATAATTATCTATAATACAATTCCAAATTGTCAACTACCAAAGCCAAAAAACTCTTAATTAGTGTCCAATCCTAACTTCTAACAACCAAATCGACGAGAGAACTGCTATAACTCATGTTTCTACGTATGTTTAGTGCGGTGGCAATTATCGAGTGGAATCGAACCCTCGGTTACGACCTATAATTGGCAACCCACAGTGTATAAATATAGAGTGCGAGCCATAATATTGTTTTATGAGGATTTTAAAATAATCATTGTCATGCCTGAGAGGACGTCGACGCGTGTCTAGGGAAATTGTGGCCGTTATTATAGAGGTGTTTGTATTATGTTGGTTTAAGAAACTATTTTATTGTTTGACAAAAACAAAGGCTTACGTCTGTTATTTCCTGGCTAATGGATAAAAAATCGCATTTACAAATACATAACTTCGTATTTCAGGGCGAGCAAAGTGTAATTTTAATTTCCCACTTGAGATTTATCAGTAGCAGCCAAGGAGTTTGGATTTGGGCACCGTTGAAGAGTCAAGCAGCTCCTCTTGTATAAAACTTAAAAATAAGTGGCCAAATGTTGGATTATTATTAGGCATACTCTTCAGGAAAAACAGGTGGCAGAGACAAAGCCTAGAGAGAACTTACCCAGAAGAAGCTTATTCACTCTTAAATTTGACGAGATTATCAAAGTTAAAGTGAAGAGATCTTCAAGGTCTGCCATGATGCCTTATCATAAATCAAATACCTAATTACTGCTGCCTTTTGTAATACATTCAATCGAGTCAAAAACGAGAAACAAGCTTAATATGAAGACAAACATCTTAACGATGATCCTACTCATCTCACCGGCAATTTTAATCTTCCCAGCTTAACAAATAACAAACATATCATCCAATTACATACAAAGGAACGAAATAATTAAAGTATCGAACCCACTGTGTCCAATTATACTGTAATAACGTCCACAAATTACGTGTAATGCTTTGCCGTGGTAATCTTAGCGTGGCTTTATAAATGTAATCGCTTTGACATTTCGGAGGACATACGTGAGCTTGTGAATTCACCTGGTGAGATCTGTTTGTGGGTATGTTAGGTTCATTCAATTGAAATTAAGTTTCTGTGTTGAACCTTGGAGTTAAAAGGACTTGTGGCAGTATGAATGATATCTATCGTTGAGAAGAGCTCGTCTGGAAAAATACAACCAGAATACTTATGTCTGTCCCAAAACAGCACGAATGTATTTTAGTTTTTGATTAAAAAAAACACTCCAAAGTGTTTTATACCTACGTCTTGATAAACGATCTATCTATGATAACGACTCAGACATAATTAAAATAATGGAAAACTATCCAGTTCCCACAAATAAGGACCTAAGTTCGCTCATATTGATTGGACAGTGGTTTTGTAACAGTGAATCAGTGAAGCACCCTAAAGTGAATAATCACTGTGGGATGCAATGTTAAAAAATAAAAAATAAATTGGTACGTTATCATAACAAAGTTGTAAAGCCTTAAATTCCAATACAATCATTCAGATTCTTTCTTTAAAATAGACCTAATAAAACCACCCAGGGCAGAGCGGGAGGGACTGTCAGACTCGTACTGACTAAAATCCACGGTGTCCTTCAATAGCCCTTTACGTTCCGGTGTCACGGTAATTCGTACAGTCCCGCGACCCCGGATACAAAATAAACTGTCGCTCGACCATGTTAGATATGAATTGCAAGAGCTGAAAGTCATGAAAAGTATTAGTTTAGATGTTTGTTAACCATTCTTACCCGCACTGGGCCCGCCGAAAGATATAGATGTTTATCATAGAAAAGTATTTTAGTCAAACAACACATAAACTTCCCTTTATCCCAGTATTTCGTCCCCGTAGGATAAATTTTCTACTGAAATACAAGCGCAGCCGCTGACAGAAGCTAGTGTTAGTCTAAAGTAATATTACTATGATTATCTCGATGACTGCACGCAGACGATCGCCGAACACCTGACTGAACTCGTCAAACTTTTGTAATTGAATCCACGGAACTTGCAGGGACAGAAGTCTTAACGTTGTTGTAGATTGATAGATGAATAGACCGGGCAATATGTTGGACGCCTTGGTTTGCGCAGTGTTGAGCGATCGACTACCGCGCTGCGTGTCACATTACAATTTCCGTACGGAACAAATATTTTGTATGACCTGATTTACAAGTAGTTGTTCCGGACCTGGCTGTTTGTTTAGGTGGGAAGCGTTGTTTTTTTTTTATTAACAAAATAATACAGAAATATGTGGGATCGGTCCCATTTACATGAAACATAAAACAGGAATTTTCTAAGATAGTACCTATTTGGAATCATTTTATGTTTTCCTGAGCATCTTTGATTTAATGAGTCATACCTTGATACCATCTCGAATTGTGGAACTGCGGTAGCCTAATTGGTAAGGCTTCGGCAGTATTTATCTGGAAGACGCGGATTCAAGTCCCACTCGCAGGTGAATTTTACACTCCTCAAAAATGTCTATACTTGATATCTATTTTATAAGACGATCTTAAATGAAGTTTTATTGGCGATTTTTCTCCATCTCTCAAATAGGTTGATTTATTTTTGTCACGTCTATAAAACTAAAGCTCTATGCCACGAGCTCAGTATAGGACAAAGTTGTTTAATCGCCAGTTGATAGGCTCTGCGGTGTCATGGGGTACCAGGTGCTCCCCCCTTCACCCCTCTGCTATTCACACTTAATTGACGCTGTTGATTAGAAGTGACTTAGGAATTAGATATCAAAGGTTAAAGATCTAAATTAAAAGATTTGAAGTTTCTGTTATAGAACTTAATAATGCTTGAAGTGGAGAATTGCCTGTTTTTGAAGTAAAGAGTTGTAATTGTGACTGACACTTATATTAGTATACCTAGTCAAACATAAAATCAATGTATGTTCCAGCAGTGGGACAGCATGGGTTTTATAAAAACCTAAAAAAGGCCTATTTTGCGTTCCTAAGTCTTTCCGACATTCAGCATTTTTAATTACTAGTCATCTGCCCAGTCTTTCCCCAAATACTTATGTATTTATATTCGGGGTCGCGGGACTTTAGTCAGTACGAGTCTGACACCGTGGATTTTAGTCAGTACGAGTCTGACAGTCCCTCCCGCTCTGCCCTGGGTGGGAGGACTCGTTTGATGATATTACCACGAAAAAAAAATACTGCTGTTATTATTTAGATCCAAATTCTTCAAATTTTACAACTCCACAACATACCTAAATATCGGAAGTGTCTAATTGGCTATACCCTCTTTGTTTTTAACATACATTATTTCCCTTGGGAGTACAAAAGTCGCGGATTTCATAATTCAATAATAACCCGATGTTTACCCTTGTTTTCCCGTCGCTGTTGGTAATTATATAGAGACGTGATTTCGTACGGGAAGCAAGAATTAATATCAATGTTCTTGGGCCTAGGGTTTAGGGATGTACTTAATTTGGGTGAAGCGCTTATCGATAAACTTAGTCGATGTGTTTCTAAATTTTTAAGTCAAGCTTTTTTTACAAGTTGTTGATTATGGCAAATGTGTTTACTGTTTTATATTAGTCTGTCTATCTTTGGACGATGCTAAGATGCGCAGTAGGTAGTCACAGTGACCGGTGATTTGTTAGATTAAGAATGAGATTGTCTCTCGCTTATGATAGATCGATTTGAGCTAAACTCCATCGTGGAAGAAGGAAATTATTGGCATCCTAGGTCCTAAGATTCATTTAAATAAATAGGCAGTAATATGCTTAAAAGCATGTTTCTAACATGCGTAATTAAAAAGTTCCAAACTCAAAGAAAACTTTTCAGTACTAACCGTTTTAACATTTTTAAAATCAATCGACACATTCATAACACCAATCCCATCCCTACCTTTAAGAAAATGAAGACAAATGCTAACGCCAGCGAAGGGGCCCGGGTTCGATCTCAGATCCATGACAAACTGTCTATGACATACATAATTTTGTAACGGCTTCATTATTTAGTCATGAACAGGGGGAACTCTGTCTGGGAACGATATTTTGTACTAATCAATGTCACTTAAATGCGATAAAGTTACCTTTAATATCTTGATTTGATAGGAGGTTATTTATTTTTGAGTATATGGGAATTATGTAGCAACGTTTTAATTACTTTTAAAAGACATATGATCTTGTCATATCATTCCTCAATTATAAAAATTAATGCTTAATGTAATGGAGTACATCAAATTAGTTTTCTTATGTCTGAAAATTATATGTTACGAGTATAAACAGTTAACAGCTCTTAAAATTATTTATTATTATCATATTGGCAAGAACTTGCCTTATTTTTGTTTTTTTTTGGTTTCGAAATTTTTGGCTAAATCCTTCAACTTAAGGTAATCTTTAGAAGACCAAAGCCTGCCGTGATCGCGGAACTGTCTCATCAGTTAACCGTGACCCTGGAACAAAAAGGGCTATTGAAGGATCACCGTGGATTTTAGTCAGTACAAGTTTGACAGGAGGGTCGGAGAACTAATTTGATTTTACTGATTAAACGTGTAAAAAGGGTGTCTAATTCTTCTATTTCAGAAATGATTTCATAGCTAATATTTAGTCATGAAGATAATCTTCATAGAAGCAAAATGAAAAGTCATTGGATCACACTCAAACTCACACTTTGATTCAAAAGATAATGTAAACCATAACAGAAATGAAAAATATTATTTAAATTTAACAGTTCTTACACCATGTTATAAACATGTTCATTAAACAGTTACATTGTTACTCGATGTAAGAGATACGTTACAAAGTTGCTCACTAATTAATTAATTAGTAAAGCGTTCTCTGACAATGGGCTGAGAAATGCTACGATGAAGGAAAATAGATTAAAACAGGTATGATTGTTTTTATTATAGGGAACTGTGAAGGTACTATATTTTTACACTCATCGTTAATATTTAATCCTTTATCCATTGTTTTACTTATTATATAACATTTTAAACTATTAAAAAAAAAACAAGAAGAAAAAGATATTTGAAATATAAAATTAAATAATAGTGGCCCACCGGTATGGCCCACCGGTATCGTGAACAGGGTCCAAGCTACCGGCTGTCAGGGCTCCAGAGAAATGAACTTCCTAACAATACGCTTCGTGTCTAAAAGAACTGCTTTCTGAATCAGGCCCTTGATCCAGGTGCTACACGAGAGCCTCCTTACCTTATATGTTAGTCGAGGCTGTTGGCAATTAAGCCATATTTATTTAATTTTTAAAATAATTATTACTTTTATTTAACTAGTTTTTCCTCCTGGTCTGAGTGGACTGGAAAGGACTTTTTTATTACTTGACGATAGGTTTGCGTTGAACCACCATCTCGCCTGATGGTAAGCGAAGATGTGGTCGACGATAGCATGCTTGCCTTTTTTTTTGCGTGGTAAAATCATTAAATGAGTCCTCCCACCCAGGGCAGGGCGGGAGGGACTGTCAGACTTGTACTGACTAAAATTCACGGTGTCCTTCAATAGCCCTTTACGTACCGGGGCCACGGTAATTCGTTAGTCCCGCGACCCCGGTAGCATGCTTGCCTAGAAGTAATCTAGTCGTAGTCACTCTTGACTTGAACTTGGACTTTCAGAATCTTCTGATTGAAACCCACCCTGTTTCTTAAATTTCTCTTTGCATTCCAAGGCCGCGATAACCACTTCGCGGCTAAAACTATGTTATGTTCATTTCTAACCCTTGTCGCCTAAAATAATGACCGCAAACGCCTTTGAAAATTCATTTTCAAATAGCTTAAAGACTTAAAGACAGTAATTTGTACAAAAACATCAAAACGATTCATTATAACCATTTTTTCAGACCCCTGAATTCACTTACTTTGATTCAGAAGAGGGATCACGCATTTCTGGGGTATTGTGTCGGTAGTCATAAAATTATAAATTCTACTAAATATGTCATAGCCTCAGGAAAGCCATTTCTTAGATTTGAATATTTAAAAGGTCGTTAAAGTAGTAAAAATTCAAGGTCCCCAAAGGTTCCAAATTGTTAAATTATTTAAAGTAAGGGCCTTCTGTAAGTTATTCAGATTAGTGAGTTACAAACTTGTCGTTAGATTTACTAATTTTAGAGAAAGACTGCATCATTTTAACTTGAGAGATTTTTACACAACACTAGGAAATTATTTGGAATCGTGGGTGCGTTTACAAACATAGAAACTCACATATACAAACACTCATTTAAATGATTTCCTTTTTTTATTTATCGTTGTAAAATCATCCAATGAGTCCTTCCATCCAGGGCAGAGCAGGAGGGATTGTCAGACTCGTACTGACTTTAGTCAGTCCACGGTGTCCTTCAATAGCCCTTTATGTTCCGGTGTCACGGTAATTCGTAAGTCCCGCGACCTCGGCAGGCTTTGCCGTCCAGAGGGGGGCCCCGTCATTTTGCTGACACTCTTTGAGGCGCGCGTGGAACACAACGCGCCGTCGCGTCGACCCGGGTCGAGTTCAGGATCTTCAGGTCAGAAATCTCATCAACCATTGAATAAGTAACATAAATGAATCTTGTTCTAATTATCCATAGTAAAATTCCAATCCTTTCTATTTTGAACGTTGAAAGTTGTCGATGAACCTAATTTAATAATACGAATTCTAAATTCAAAACAGAACAACAAAAGAGGTTACAATAATAATAATCAACTGCCAAATGTTGTGACCTATTTGGAATTGGAACACACGCATTGTCCAAAGCTAGGGATCATTTGTGTATTCAATTTATGATTTACCTATTTCTACAAACATAATTTATGCGTCTAGTTGTCTATTATCATAAAGCTCTGGTCAACTGTTATACTATTGAATAGGAATAACTAGACTGTGGGTTTTGGGATAAACGAATAGAAGCAGGGCCGTCTTGAAACTGTCGTTGACCCTACACTTTAAAATAATGGGGTACATTATTCGAACATTTTAGCTGACTGACCGGAGTCCTATTTAAGATATTTTACTTTCGACCTTTTATTGAAAAAGTAACTTTTGTATTCCCTAATCACACGCATGTAGAAAGAAAAACAAGGTCAAAGATTTCAAAAACCATTTAGGATAAGGCAGGTTTGGTTTTTACAACCATTGATGAATAATGTTTACAGGAGCTCTGGTCCACAAAAGATCGCGGAGCCCAATGTCCAATGTCTCAGGGCTATAATGTTTCGATGACAATTTTATAATTTGCTTATATTTATCTATAATATGTATGTATTTAGAAATATATAAGTATGTTTATCAGTTGTCTAGTACCCATAACACAAGCTCTGCTTAGCTTGGGACTAGATAGCATTGTGTGATAGTTGTGGAATATTTATTTATTATTTATTATAATATCTCTAATTTGGTAGAAATTGGGAAAATTAAATTGATTTCAATGATATCGCAGCGGCAATTGAAAAGGACTGCTGCACATGAATCCCATTAACATTCGGAAGCCGACCACGACCTAACACAACATACGATAACCGACACACAGTTCCCAGTTATCGTAATAAACCGTTTGGGGACCAATCAAGCCACATCAAAGGGTGCAATAACCATTGGCCCCAATCGACGGAGGACCAATTACAATGTTAAAAGCGCTCACGCCGCGGGGCACACATGGGAATGAGAACAGAATTTGAATTTGAAATTTCGGGACCAATTTACCTTGAGGTGTAAGGCGACAGATACCAAAACGTAGTGCCGCGGCAAAGGAGCGATCATAATTTTGTAGTATATGTAAGCTTGGAGATGCGTAGTGGAAGGACCTGTAGAAAAAGCATAGGTATTTATATCTTTACCTGGCAGAAGGTGTTGCCTCATATTGCGATTACTGTTGTCAGGTTTCTTTCAAGAATCGCAAATGGTGAACATTATTATTTTATTTATTTTTTATTTGTACCGTAGAATACAGAGAAGTGGCAAAGTAGTGAGCAAATCAAATACTAAACTAACGATCAGTTATTTCATTGAAATTAACAGCTCAACTAAAACTATGTCAAATGAAAGAAAAACTCTCCTCGTTTTTTTTTAGGGGTGATTTTGTTTGTGTCGGAATCTATTGGTTAAAATTTAAGTAACTTACTCGAATAAACAAATCTACTGACATAAATGTAAGTAAATGTCAAATACAAGTTAATACTTTTAGTTACACTCTTTTTTTATCGTGGTAAAATCATCAAACGAGTCCTCCCACCCAGGGCAGAGCGGGAGGGACTGTCAGACTCGTATAGAACTAAACCACGGTGTCCTTCAATAGCCCTTCAGGGTCACGGTAATTCGATAAGTCCCGCGACTTTTAGTGATACCGCTTTGTGTCATTGATACAGAAACAGGCTGATACTATTTCGATACGACACTTGACACAAAAGGAATTAAATAATGCTCCAAGTATTGTTCTGCTTTCTTAAGATATACTACAGAAGAGTCACAATATTAATACCGGGTCGCGTCGCGCATCTCCCGAGGGGTTTCTAAATCATCCGTCCCTGTCGCTCCCCTGCGCCCGGCGCTAACTTGCACATCTTAGTGAGGATACGACTGTGAATTATTATTTTATTGTAATCAATTTATGACTCATAGCGTTAGGTATAAATCTAGTTTTTGGAGCACAATCTAGATTTACACCTACCTGAGTTAAATCTTTTTCCTTTTTAAATAATATTGGGTACTAAGAACTTGTAAAAAAGGGGCTACTGTAAAAAAAAAGCGTAATTGTGAAGCAAAATTGTTTTTGCTTATTATGAAAGTCTAGTAACACAAGCTCAATACTGTCATTTAACGGCGAAACTATTTTTATTTCTGATTTCAACATCTCGACTCGATTAGACGCAGTTCTTTTATTGAGGACTCACTTTGTCCTAAAGTGCTACTGTGGTGTCAGTTCACAAACTTTACTTCACTTTACTTTTATTTATTTTTTTATCAAATTAGGAAATTGGTTATCAGTACTTGTATCTGTCATCTGGTACCTACAAGTATTTAAAAATCGAAAACAAGTATTTATTTTAAAAAATGCTATTAGATGTTTTTTCTTTGTTAGGGTACATCCACACAATCCTAGCGAAGCCGTAGCGCCCCCGGTAACATTCGCTTTACGGTGTAATTTTTCTTATGTTATTTATTTATTTATTACGTTGTGAGTGATCTATATCACGTCATATCTTACACTCTTGTAAATGGGCCAGCATTTATTCAGAGACGCGCCGCAGCGTTCGTGTGGTAAGTCTTTTACTTTCGTTTGTGCCGATAGATTCGTAATTGTTTCGGGTTCTTATTTTTTGTCTAAGAATCCAAAACAGCTTGTAAAGTCGAAATCAGTACTTACCAATCTTTACAGACAGCGTGTATCTGAAAGTTCTTTACCATGCTTCTATGGCTTGAACAAACCTGAGCTAACGCCACATTATGACGTCATTCATACGCGCTTTTCTTATACTTACACCCTCATAAAAAATGTCATATGAAACTAGCATTGACAATATAAGTAAGGCCTATAAAAATATTATTGGAAATTAATTTGTCAAAGAAGTCCATGAAATAAAAACGTAAGTTACAGTTTTCTCTTCTTTTTGCCAGTCGGTTATTTTTTTTTTAAGAAACTTTTTAATATATTGAAATTGTATTGATAATAAAAAGGTAAACATTGATGGCAAGGAGATACCTATACATTGCAACAAACGGTTCCGATTTCAAACATCCTATGCAAAAAAAGTCATCACAAGCTTGACTCATCACACCTCGCAGAGTTTAGCAGAAGAACCACACAAAGATAAATTTAGCCCTAAAAATAATAGACAATTACACTAAAACTATAAATTTTACGATCCCATAAGAAAATCCATAATGGAAATAATGACAAAACCTGAGTCCCTTCGCAATTTACCACGTAACAACACTAGAAAACATTTGGAAAATAACTTTAACTCGTAAAATGGTAGATGGGACTTCCAACCTTTAGGCTTTTCATAAATATGGTAGCAAAATAATGGGTAAAGGCCTTAAAACATAGTTTTTAAAACTCTAGTGACATTAATGTTGTGGGTGATGTATCTGTGTTTAAGTTAAGCCGTACTTAATTAGTTGAACAGAAGGGGGGGCTGCAATTAGATGCGGTAGGCAAATTGCCATTTTTGCTAAAATTCTTTCGGCTCAATATTTTAAATTATTATTGGAGAGTGCGGCTGAGTTTGAAGTGTGAAGAGCTCGTGGCTAAAGAATAACTGCCGCATGAATCGATCTTTAAGTTAAGCCGCGATTGCATTTAGTAGTCGGTCTGTGTAAAGGTGATCATTAGAAATTCAAAACAAATTATAAACATGGTAAATATCCCTTTGATCAACCCCCTGGTGACCATCAATCACATAGGTATCGGATTTCCTACGTATTTCGGAAAGTACTTTAGGCCATTGGTTTTAGCTGCCATACGTAGATTTTAAGCGGTCCGTAGTCAAAAGCCTGAAAGTCTGAAAATCAGTCTTATCGAGGGGTATCGTATTACCGAGTACTAACTAGGTTGTGGAGGTCAG
Source organism: Agrotis puta (assembly GCA_943136025.2). Taxonomy (NCBI): domain Eukaryota; kingdom Metazoa; phylum Arthropoda; class Insecta; order Lepidoptera; family Noctuidae; genus Agrotis; species Agrotis puta. Next base: position 12,122,992 of record OW964182.2, on the reverse strand, counting down.
ATAGGTAGTCGCGACATACGTGTAGCATTAACTGTCACTTTTCTTCGTTGTTTTCTATTTGCCTCAATCTAGCTCAGAAGCAAAGAGGAGTGCTAAGACGGAGGGAGTACACCCAGAAAGAGTTGGAACTTCGGAACATCGAATGATGGAGCAGAGTAAATACTGCTGGCACTGGACTCCACCAAGATGGTGGTTGCAAGCAGGCATTTCTGGAGAGGCCTACCACCTCTCAGCCGTCACAATAGGTTACAGGTAGCCTGGGATGCCCGCCCATCCCAAAAACTTTTATGAACTGATGAGCATCATCAGCTGCCTAGCCTTTTCCCAACTATTTTGGGGTCGGCTTCTAATTGAACCTGATGCAGCTGAATATTAGTATTTTACATGGAGTGACTGTCTATCCGACCTACAAAATTCAGTAACTGGGTAATATGATAACCCATGATAAGACTGGTTGTCAGATTTTCGAGCTTCTGACTATGATTAACGACTGTAAAAGATCTACAAATGAAAGCCTGGTCCAACGGCTTTACGTGCATTCCGCGGTATAGAGGAAACTCGCTATAACAGATGGTCACTCACCTACAGATCAACCTTGGCAAACGCGGCTTAACCCGGAACCCGGCTTGTGCCGCTGTAATTATTTAGCGACGGATTCCTCTTTTATAGACTGATGAACCTTTAGTAAAAAACTGTATTCAAAATCAATGTTGATTCTGATAGAATCACTCTTCAATTATGTCTTCATTTCCTCAACACCTTGCCAATAACATCAAAGAAGGAACGCCCGATCGATAAATTAAACTAACCAGATGTTTACTGAAGCGTGGACGGTACATCTGCAAGTTCATATAAAAACAATAGACTATTGTTGTTATTTTTTTTTCGTTCATCAGTGACTTACTGTTACAAGCACGCCGTGGAAATGAATTATTTTTCGAGGGTACTCCAAATTGAAGCTGCATCTGCCGTAGTGAGGGGAAGTTATCGATAAAAGTGAGAAGTGGATTGAGAAAATTATTAATAAATAGCTAAAGATTTTTCTGATGGAGCGCCCATTAATTTATAGGTAACTACAGTTTTAGTCTATTTATAAATACTTAAATCGTTACATTCAGGAAAAACAGTTCCTTGGTATTTTGTAATGTGGCTCTACATTTATTATTATTTAAAATAAAGCTTTTTGTCATAACAAGTTACTGCATGGTTGGCGCAGTGGATGAGAGATCAGCTGCGGCGTAGTGACTGGTGGGTTCAATCCCCGCACGGAACAACGGTATACGAGAAACACGAAATAGGAGAAATTCTTAGAGTACAGAAAGTTCTTTAACCTTTTAAGCGCCCAGCTACCAATCGTGCTTTCTATTTGTAAAATATCATGGTGTACAATAAAAAGTATTCTATCAGTCTATCTACATAAATAGAGAGATATAGAAAACTCGTAGATGCAATAAAATCTAACGAAAATCGTGAATATTCTCTGTCGGATAAATACGACACGGGCGATAGGGGCACGGAAATGTTTGTCGCATATATACGACTCTGGCGGTTAAAGGGTTAAAAGAAAAAAAAACTAACGTCATACAATTTGGTCTGAAATATTGTATTATTGACTTCCAAAATCAAATAAACAGAGTTTTACTTATTGACATTAATATTCTCATCTATCGATATATCGATAATCGACACACCCACATCCCAAATCAATCGCAACTGTAGCCCGAGTTTTTTACAGTTTGTTAGTAGTTTTTGATATTTTTTATCCTCTTTGCCTCTTTCGAGGATTCATTTTGGACAATAAAATGACCGCAGATGTGCCCGGCAGGTGTTGTAACGCCAATAACTAAAGAATCGCACTCAATCCGGATACCTATTATATTTTTATGGGTATAAAAGTTTATGCACGGTCATTTAATTTGGTGGGCAAGAATTTTCGTGGTTAAGAAAATAATTAGTATAACAATACTAATTATTTTCTTTAGCAGATGGTTATGTTGTTTTATTTGGGAGGTAATTGGTTATTATTTTACAGACTGTAATCTCGTTTCAGTTTTGTTGACTACTCAGGTAATTAATTATATTTATTTATTACTGGTGAGTGTATTTACTTATATAGGTACTTTACAATTTATTTATTTTCTTAAATAGTTCGAAGATTGGTAGAGGATTTGGAAAGAGGAAGAAGAAGTGTTAGTCCAATAGTCACAAAAGTAAGTAATAAGAGCACATCTCTTAGCAGTCGACTTGGCCACAGTCAACACAGACATAGCCCTAGTTACGCCACAATATCCTATCATCCACGTTCCATATTTGCCCCAGACATAAGTCGGGCTTAAAATAACCAATCTATGACCACTAACCTCTACATGACTACTGACCTCTTGTTTTCAAATAAGAATACCAACCTCAAATATCAACATTAGGGGAAAAACACAACAACCCAACACTCACCCCGAAGTAAATACAGAGCTGCTATTCAACAACTGATTCAATTCCACAAACGTACTGTTATATTCATAACTTGTACGCGACTAATTGCTGACCAAACATAATATTTTCTATAAAAACATTTACGTCCATGCGGACAGTTCAGTAGCAAATTAGCAACCAATCCGCGTTCCCGCGTCTTAAATTCCGTAAAAAGGAAAAGTGAGGTTCCAAACGTGACTGTAAAATCTTATCTCAATAAACTCCATGAAAAGAACTTGGTGCAGTTTTTGTTTAAAGACAATCAGCGGCTGCCGCCTAACATTGGTGTCAGAAGTGCGATTTCGAAAAGTGGTTTACGCTATAAACCCCGAAATTTGAACCCGTGGTCGTCGCGTTTGTCAAGTTGATCGACGTTCAGTCTCAGCCCCTCGAGTTGAGCCCGCATCAGCCACCTGCCCATTATCGTGGTCGACAGTAAGTCTCCTCCTGCATCGAGCCTGCACCACTGCCGGACCTGTACCTGTGGTCGACGATAAGCCTCCGCCTGCGTTGTGAGCCCGCACCACTGCCACACCTGGACCTCTACTTTCTCCTCTCCATCTTCTCTTCGGGTCAAGTTCTGCTACTGCTACTCACCACCGACCATCATCTGCCTGAGCCTGCGTCTCTGTCCAGGCACCGCCTACAAGCAAGCCACGTGATCCTATTCGCCGCCCGCCACGTGACCGTCCTTGGTCGCGCCAACGTGTCGTGTCCACCCAGTACCACATCCCAGGACTTTAATTTTAACTCGTTAGTGAAATGCTCCTGACTGTGCTAATTCTGTAAGTAGTCTAACTTTTTCACTTTCTATTCCTTTTGTATTACTTTCTATTTTTTTTGTGTGTAAATCTGTGTATCCTCTCATCCTACCTACCTACATAATGTCATTAAAACAAGAATCTTTAGAAAAAGTCACCTTAAATGTTCTCACGAAATTCATTAGGCCATACTCAGGTGATCGAGAGACTCTTCCAGCATTTTTAACAAATTGCGACAATGCTATATCACTAGCAGCACCTGAACAGCATGGTATATTATGCAAATATATAATATCCCAATTAGAGGGAAAAGCACAACTAGCATGCAGTCTTAAAACATTTACGACATGGTCCGAATTAAAAAGTTTTCTAAAAACCACATTTGGTGAAAGAAAACACAGTTCTCATTTATTAGTAGATTTACAAAGCTGCAAACAGCAAACATCAGAATCCGTAACGCAATTTGCTCTTAGAGTTGAAGCCTGCCTAACACGTATTCAAGCAGACATTCACTACTCATGTTCAAATCCAGCTGAGCTTATTGGCAGAATAGCTGCTATGGAAGATCTCGCTTTAAACACATTTATATTAGGACTTAATTCTAACATTTCTAATATAGTGCGATGTCGGAATCCTTCTTCACTAAACGATGCCGTGACTCACGCGGTGGAAGAAGAAAAATTATTCAACTTAACGCGTATATCTCAACGAACTGGCAAATTCTGTTCTCATTGTAACAAGCAAGGTCATACCTCTAATGAGTGCTTTAAGAAAAAGCCTAATTCTAATACTTCTTCCAATACAGCATCCCAAAAATCTTATCACGTTCCCAATCCATCATCCTCTTCATCCTCAGGTAACGGAGAAGGTCAACAAAATTCCAATTATAACTCAAAATTTTGTGCATATTGCAAAAATAAGGGACACGTGATTAATGAATGTCGCAAGCGTCAATATAATAATCAACATCGTTTGCGTAATTCGCAACCTGAAGACACTCAAGGCCAAAGAAGTTCCGCTAATTCCAACGCGTTGAATAACGATGCACGTGTTCATTGCTGCGAATGTAATTGCATTAATGAATCTAAAGATGATCAGAAAAACGATTTAAACGCAGAATGATTTCGGATTCGTGCCTACCGAAGTCTAAAAGTAAAAACGGCACAATTCCACGTACTAAATCTTCTCCACCTCAGGAACCTTGTAATCAAGGACTGAGTCATACTAAATCCTACTCATCTCGACTGTCCAATGAACAATCGAGTCTTACTAATTCTTATAATACATCTCAGGACAACCTGAGTCTTACTAAAAATAAATGCTCTACTAAATCTACTATTTCTTATAATTCATCTCAGGATAACCTGAGTCTTACTAAAAATAAATGCTCTACTAAATCTTATAATACATCTCAGAACAACCAGAGTCATAATAATATTTCAAATAAAATACACCTCCCTTCTACTAAATCTACACGGTCTCAGAATGAGACTCAAAATCATATACAAACGCCTAATAACTCAAAAGTTTCAATGCCTATTTTCGAAACAAGTATACATAAATACAAAGTGTCTCTGCCTTTCACAAATCTCATTACTAAATATTCGAAAAAACCTCTCAGTTTCCTCATCGATACCGGTTCTAGTGTCAGTATCGTGAAGCAATCGAGTTTGTCGTGTAAACCCCAACTCAGCAATGAAATAATTCAGCTCAAAGGCATAAACAATGCTGATTCTTATAACGAAACCTTGGGCACATTTCAATTCGAGTTCCAAGTATGTAAAGATACCTTACAACACAAATTCCACGTCATTACAGATGAACTAAATCTTAAATATGACGGCATAATCGGTACAGACTTTTTACGCATTTTTAGCGCTAATATAGATTATAATTCTAAATACATGAATCTTTGCGGTCATAATGTACCTATTTTATTCAATGAACCAACATACATCATACCGGCACGTTCTGAAGCCGTAATTGAATGTATGGTGTCAAATGACCCCTCGGAATTGCACAACTTACGCGAAGCGCTTGTTTTAGATCACGTTGTAAGCGAAGGTGTCTACTTAGCAAATTGCATTGTGACACTTAAACAAAATAATCGTGTCAACATTTCCGTTTTAAACACGACTGAATCTGATGCTCAAATTCATGATTTTAAAGTCAAACTTACTCCTATAGACTTTTCTAAATCACGTCAATTTCAGGAAACAAATCACACAGTCTCTTTATCTGCGTCTGATCGACGTGATCGCGTCCTTAAACAAATCAGATACGATCATCTTAACTCTGAGGAGAGACAAGCCTTATTAGAATGCTGCGCTGATTTCAGTGACATATTCTACCTCGAGGGCGACCCTCTCACCTGCACTAATGCTATTCAGCACTCAATTAATACAGGTAATGCACCGCCCATCAATGTAAAATCCTACCGCTTTCCAGAGTGTCATAAACAAGAAGTGGATAAGCAAATAAAAAAGATGCTCGATCAAAAAATCATAAGGCCGTCTAACTCCCCTTGGAGTGCACCAGTTTGGGTGGTACCTAAAAAAATGGACGCATCGGGACAACGAAAATGGCGAATCGTCATTGATTACAGGCGACTTAATGACGTCACTGTAAACGAAATTTATCCTATTCCTCTAATCTCAGACATCTTAGACCAGTTAGGTCACTCCAAATATTTTTGTGTTCTTGACCTAGTATCAGGCTTTCATCAAATTAATATAAATCCAGCTGACTCAGAAAAAACTGGGTTCACTGTTATTAACACAAACGGAACCTCGGGACATTACGAATTCACTCGTATGCCATTTGGGTTAAAAAATGCCCCTTCAACCTTCCAACGTCTTATGAATACAGTTTTATCCGGACTTCAAGGTCTTCATTGCTATGTATATTTAGATGACTGTATTGTCTATGGAAGTTCCCTTACTGCAGTGATAGAAAAACTAAGACTCGTGTTCGATAGACTTCGTCAATTTAACTTAAAACTTCAGCCCGATAAATGTGAATTCTTGAGACGTGAAGTGAATTATTTAGGTCATACTATCTCCGATAAAGGTGTTTCTCCAAACCCTGACAAAGTGAAAGCTGTCTCCGAGTTCCCTGTTCCTAAAAATCCAAAAGATATTAAATCTTTCCTAGGTCTCATCGGCTATTATCGTCGATTTATTGAAAACTTCTCAAAACTCACTAAACCTCTAACTTCCCTTCTAAAAAAGGACACCGCTTTTCATTGGAATGTAGAACAACAAAATGCATTCAATATTTTAAAAGAAAAATTAACTACAGCTCCTTTGCTCCAATACCCCGATTTCTCGCAACCCTTTCTCGTCACTACAGACGCAAGTAATTACGCCGTAGGTGCGGTTCTCTCACAAGGCCCAATTGGAAAAGATAAGCCAATTGCATATGCATCTCGCACACTCAACAAAGCCGAAGGAAATTATTCCACTACCGAAAAGGAGTTATTAGCTATTCTTTTTGCCGTTAAAACATTCCGCCCTTATCTTTACGGTAACAAATTCAAAATCATAACCGATCACAGACCACTTGTTTGGTTATTTAATGTCAAAGACCCCGGTAGTCGACTCATTCGCTGGCGCTTAAAGCTGGAAGAATACGACTACGAGATTGTTTACAAACAAGGCAAACTTAATTCAAACGCGGATGCCTTATCACGTCACCCGATACTCGCTTTAACGCGCACTAACGCTCTGAATAATCAATCTTATGAAGAGTACTTAAAGTTGCAATTCACAAAATCCATACCTACTACTAACACAACCATTGAGGAACACTCGCAAGCTCTACAACTCACTAAATGTAAATTGATAGCTTGTCCAACATCGTTAGATTTCGATAATTCCATGCCACACTGTGAAGATCTTCTTTCTCAAATTAATAATTCTTCTGAAATAATTGCAACTGAACGTGAATCAGATTCGGTATTTACAACATCTTCCAACGGAAAGCATTACTATTTCTTATTCACTAAGGTTCATCATTACGAAGAAGTTAATTACAAAACGATTTATTCGCTTTTAATAAAATTACGCAACTCAATCATAGATCAAAATACAAATGAAACCGAGCTCGCTATATCAGACTTTAGTGAACCTTTTTCCAAGCTTTCTTACAGTAAAATATATAACATGCTTATTTTTATCTTTCATAACACTGATATTAAAATTCATATTTATAAAAATCAAATTATTTACCCCAATCCAGCTGAAGTACCTAAGATACTTCAGGAAAATCATGATTCACCTATCGCTGGACATCCGGGTATGAAGCGTATGCTGAGTCGTATTAAAGCATTGTATTATTGGAAATCAATGCGTTCAGATATCGAAAATTACGTAAAAAATTGTAAATTATGTCAAACGAATAAGCCGTTACGCCTATCCAACAAAGCTCCTATGGAAATCACCTCTACTAGCACTAGACCTCTTGAAAGGTTGGCACTAGATATTGTAGGCCCTCTCCCAGAAGCTGGTTCTCAGAAATTTAAATATATCTTGACGTTACAAGATGATTTAACTAAGTTTACTTGCGCTTATCCTATGATTTCCTCAACTAGCGACGAAATTGCACGTAATTTAATACATTTTATGTCACTATTTGGCTTCCCTAAAACCATACTTACCGATCTAGGTACATGTTTCACATCTGATCTATTCAAACAAGTAACAGCAATCTGCAAAATAAAATCTATCTTCACTACGCCTTACCATCCGCAGACAAACGGAGCTTTAGAGCGCAGCCACTCTTCTCTTAAAGAGTACCTGAAATCTTTCGTTAATGAAAATCAGAATGACTGGCACTGTTACTTAGCTACTGCTCTCTTATCTTACAATACTACTCCACATACTACTACTCAGTTCACTCCCTTTGAACTCTTATACGGTTACAAACCGATAATCCCAAATTCTCTTTACGGTGCTAATGACACTAACAACTATCACGAATATGTTCGCGCTCTACAGTATAGGATGAAATTTAGCCGTCAGAAAGCTATAGAGAACATCTTAAACAGTAAAGAAACTTCAAAGCGATACTATGATGAATCTAGTCGTAGTGTTACATACAAAAAAGGTGACATGGTATATGTAAAATACCATCACCGACTTAGAAAAGCCTTATCCCCGATTTGGAAAGGTCCTTATAAAATAATAAAAATTAATGGTAAACATAATGTAACTATTTGTATTAATCGTAAACACGTGAAATACCATACCAATGAAATAAAACCCGCTCAAACATAAATAAGAAACGAGTTGTGTTTGTCATGCAAATTCCTCTTATCTCAACTATTAAATATAATGTGTATAAATTGATTCCATTACCTACTCCACCTGATCATTCTAATCCAAATACCTTTGCCCTTATTCACCCAACAAATCCTTATCTTGCTATCACAGATGATAGACTGAATTATGCAATGTTATCTAGTATCAATGTCAAAGAATGTCTTAAGATAAGTAGCGATTATTCAATTTGTCAATTGTCAACTATTTATTCTAGTAATTCTAATCCATCCTGTGAAACTAAGTTGTTAACAGAAGTAGTATTGTCATTACCCAGCGAGTGTGATTATAAATTATTGTATGGTCAAATTGACATTTGGCATAGATTGCATAGTGATGAATGGATTTATGTACAATCAAATCCAAATAAATTAACTGTAAAATGTAAAACAGACATGAAAGATTATTCTATTCTTGGAACCGGATTGTTAAAGTTAACTCCTGATTGTACCGGTTATTCTAAAACTTTACAGTTTATTCCATCAACTACTTCAACTTCTGAATATAAAAATAATTTTGTAATTGACTTTGATATAACAAAGGATGATTGTTGTAACAAAGATATAGTTAATAAAAGTATTCCTTTACTCTCACCACTATCTTTAAGTAATATAGATCTAGATTCATTAAAGCACACATCTCATAAATTAGACCATCTCGAATTAGAGATAAATCAATTTCAAGAGCAATCACACTTTGTTAAATATGCAACTTATTATTCTGGATTCACGTATTTAATTGTAACTGTTATATTTTTGTTAATTCTGTATAAATTATTTAAATGTTATGTTAATAATAAAACCAGAAAATCACTGTGTTGCATCCCAATATTCAATCTATGTAATACAAAAAGGTCAGTACAACATGAACACAAAGTAAACAATTCTATTGAAATGACGGAACATTCCTCTGGTGATAATGATCAATATTCATCAAATAGTAATCTTAACAACTAATATTTTTTTTTACAACAGTCTTAAGTTTAGTTTATAGAATGTCTAAATATGATTTATGCTTATGGGTATTTTAAGATAAATCCTTGTGTTTTTAATTTTCTATAGTTATACTTATAATTTTAATATTTTTTATATCGTGTCTTAGTTTTAATGGGTTATTTTATTCCTCTTTGGGTTATGTGTTTTTATTTTTACTAGATTCAATATTTAATTTTAATTATTCAAATTCTGTAAAACCTCATTCTTCTTTTTCTCGATTCCGCTTAATCATTTGAGATAAAGCTCCATCTTAAGGGGGGAGATGTTATATTCATAACTTGTACGCGACTAATTGCTGACCAAACATAATATTTTCTATAAAAACATTTACGTCCATGCGGACAGTTCAGTAGCAAATTAGCAACCAATCCGCGTTCCCGCGTCTTAAATTCCGTAAAAAGGAAAAGTGAGGTTCCAAACGTGACTGTAAAATCTTATCTCAATAAACTCCATGAAAAGAACTTGGTGCAGTTTTTGTTTAAAGACAATCAGCGGCTGCCGCCTAACAGTACGACACTAACTTTTCCCTTATAATGAAGTAGTATCCATTACATTTTATCTAAATAAAAACACGTAATTAAATGCAAATAAGGACGAGCTGACAGCATGTCGATATAATTCAAGACGTTTTATCGACTATCGACAGTTTGCGTGTGGACTTATCAAGTTTATGGTTGTTCGTGTGAACGTTCTATCGGTGGAAGTAAGTCAACGTCACCGTCGCACTAATTGTGTCGTGGTGACGGCCTGTGACGATACATCGATAGTTTCTGGCAGTATAGTGATGTGTCTTGATACGATTACTCGACTTTTTATTTCCGTTTTTTGCGTTTTAATTGATGATAAGTTACTTATATCTGTAATTAAGTTACGAAAGACATCGTTGTCTTCCTTAATTTGTTATCTGCTTGTCTTCGTCAATCCGAAACGAGGCTTGATGAAGACATTTTCTTACTCACACACATCACTAATCTTCGTACGATGTTAACAAGTTACCTACACAAGGTACCTACGTACCTACTTACTTATCTGTATAACTAAAAATTGGATATTTTGCACCATACAGTACTTTTATTGTGTAGTGTACAATGCAGAATCTAGAAGAGAAATTATTCATAAAGTGACGTCCCGCAGGGAAATCAGTGTAATGACGAGAAAATTGAGGTTAAGTTTTCCTTGATCATTATTGTCTTTTATTGGAAATGGAACAGTATTTTATAGTTTAATAATTATAATTATCACCAAATTCGGTACCTACGTAATTTTCCTAATTGTGCAGGATCAAGAATGTTTCTACAAGAGTACCGTCCTATTATTAACGCATCGATACTCAGTGTTACGAAATGTTTTATTAAGACCATAACTGCATCAGCACTATTATATTAATTCCTCCTACTCATAATAATGGTTCACACTAAAGTTTTCATCGTTTAAATTACACAACTAGGAGTGCTATCAAAGTAAACCATTATACCTGTTTCATTAGGTCAGTGGTACCGTAAAGAAAGCGATTTTCTTACCTTCCAATATAGAAGGTGTAAACAGAAAAATTGGACAGCATACATAAAAAAAATCAAATGATAGCCGTTCATAACCTTCTCTATATTTAGGACAAACGCTTTTTTCCCAAGGGGAAAAAACGAAGGAACTACAATTACTTACCTATTGTTTTAACGATTTTTACATACCTTTTTCGCCTCATCCACGTTAAACTATCTTAGTAGTATCCTAATTCTGATTACTACGCACCTGCCCTTTCTACAGAATCTCACCAATCACATCTAAAAACAGTGCCTACCTTAGGCACCGTTTTTAGATGTCAGATCTTGGGTGATGTTTTATCAATCTGGACAACATTGGTAAAAGAAAATGGCTCCACAAGATTTAACTTATAATGACCCCGGAACGTGGAATTTAGTCAAATCTTTGTCTTAGTTTGTTTGATTATTTGGGCCAAAGCCTGCCGGGGTTGCGGGACTCACGAATTACCGTGACCCCAGAACGTAAAAGGCTATTGAAGAACACCGTGGATTTTAGTCAGTACAAGTCTGACAGTCCCTCCCGCTCTGCCCTGGGTTAGGACTCATTTGACGATTATACCACCAAAAAAATAAAAAAGCAGGTCACTTGGTCCAGTTTTTATATAGCATTTTCCTTATGCATGGTTGGCTAATTTCATTTCAGTCATTGCGATTATGTTGCTATATCCTGTGTATTATAACTACTATTTAGTTTAACCTACTTTCGAATCGTGAGCGAATTTATTATTATTTGCGAAATTAATATGCGGCACTTATCAAATACGGTAAGGTGTGAGAATGTCGCCTGCGATAGTGTAGCAAAACTGTAAATTACTGAACGTAATGCCAACGTAAATACAACCTTAAACTATAGGTATAAGGACCATAATCATTTATTGAGCATGAATGTCATAAGTTTGCAGAATGTTATCAGTCACCAACACAACAAACCGATCAACAAGTCCGCCAATAAAATTCTATGCAAACAACAACCTTACTCCATCCTAATAAAGATCACAAAAACTGTATCAAATTCAAAAGTACAGTTGGGAACATAATTATCGAGTCACGTGACAAGATTGATGCATGTCAGCCCGTCACGTCTGTCCATATCTTCACGCTAAGTGCTTGAGATGCCGACCAGAATGCAAATGAAGTCGTCCCCGTATAAATATAAGAGCACTTTACACATGTTTATGATATTGTCGTTATCTGTACATGAAAGTGTACTTGTCAAAACAATTTATTTATGCACCGTTTGGGGATTGAGGCTGATGTGGTACAGTCGATTGAGGAAGCGGATGACCTAGTTATGAATTTGAACAGATGGTTGGCGGTCCTATATGCTGTAGAATGGTTGGAAGATGGGGAAGAACTGTGGCAGCTGAATCAGCGAGATGAGACAGAGGAATTTGGGAAGACAGACACAGATACCCGATTTTATTAACGTGGCTAGAAAAACTGAACAGCGCAGTGACACAAAACCCTAAAAGCTAATACATTCGGAAAAATCTAACACTGACTATGATTCTACTGTCTCTCTCTTTCTGTCTCTACTCTGCATTGGGTGACCACAGGTAAAAGTTGAAGAAGAAGATGAAGATGGTGGTAATGAATGAAACGGTTGCAAAGAACAGTGTTTAAAGAAAATTGTAGCATATGTGTAACTAGTTGCGCAAGTAATTTAGCACGCCGGCTCAGGTAACGTCGAAAAATGGTGATTTTAGTCCGACAGCTCCCTTCGTCAACCTCATGGCTGCACACATCCGTAAGATTTTCCACAAGGAAAAATGCTATTGTAGTAGTAACTATATCATCGACCTTGGTCGAAACAGATTTTGAAGGATGCTTCCTTTCATTTTTAAAAGTGTTGGTAAGAATACCTTTTAAAAAGGACCATTTCAATCTCATCTGAATTAACCACATCGATCGCGTACCAAAACCCAGATAGCAAGAAATTTTATGTTATCTATCTGTCGTTCAGATTGACCGCAAAACACACTTTATTATCATTGTCTTGCCCTTTTGCCAATTCATTAAAGATCGGCGCAACATAATATTCTTCTTTCATATTACTCATAATTAAAGCAGATCGTCGTGTCCATAACAATTTACATTGCTTTAAAAAAAATACACACACACACACCCTTCTTGCTTCGCACACATAGGTTATCTGTCTCACATAAACCCAGTCGGCTTATAAAACTTTATAGCAAAATTTTATGTTGTTGGAAAGGGACACACAGCCCTTACGCGATAATTAGTTCCACGGAATTCTCTCAGACGAAACGCTACGGTCAGAAGCCTATAATTATCTAAAGAGAAACAGTTTTCGGAAAGAAACGATGATTTAGTTAAACGTTTTTTAAAATCTTGTTTTGATTTGTAACCCAAACATTAGTCAGACATGCTGGCTGATCGATCGGCCAACAAATCGGCATGTTGGCAATGAAATATTGGCGATAATTAGTTACGTTCGAGTTGGATTAAAAATAAAATGGATTTAGGAATGTGAAGACGATTTGTTTGAATTTATAAATGACTTGTTTAATAGATGTGGATTGGATGTTTTTGCTTTGAATTTTGAATAGAGTTTCGTTTTTGCTGATTTTGATTTTCAAGAGGTAGTTAGAAAACATCTGAAGTTATTTCAGTTTTTTCTTCTCTGAGAAGTCAGGTATTTACCACCGAAAGTGTTAATTATACAATTTACAAAAATAAATATTATGTTAATGATTTGTCTCCAACTATGATCTCTTGATCCTCTGGGTATAAATACAAACCCAGTATTTGCTTATTTATCATTAATCACGAAGATTTAATACGGCACAAAATAATAATCCCTCAAATTCAGAATATTGTTTTTTTTTTTGTAAAAAATTAATGCAACGATATTTTTTCACCGTTCACAATCCTACTAGTCCGTGTGTATAAAACGCAAGGTTGTACCAAAACAGTCGGTTCTCTTGGCAGGTTACAATGGGGACTAATTAAGAGCCCTCAAAGTTAATTAGCTTCGGGTTTTGGTAATGCCATGGAAGTTAAAATTTTGCTTTGTCTTTTGTTATGAATTGAGAAAAGCAATTTGTTTGGTGCATTGAGGAAGAAGTGTTTTGCTTAAATTGGTTTGGAGCGACGCTGCATATTTTCAGGAGTTTCAAAACTGAAAAAAGTTTTAAAAATGTTTTATTTTGATCATCTATCATTATTTTTTACATTCGGTAAGTATAAATAACTGATAGCTAGTAGTTTAAGTTAAATGTCACTCTATTATAATGTACTAGTATGCAATTTAAATTTCCTTTCATCACGTTCCAACTTCTTGATTAAAAGCATTCAGTAAAAGTAAGCTCATGTTCTTTTAACTGCTTGACTCTCAGTCTTTCTATCTGCCTGTTCTGACTTCTTCACGCCGTAAAGTCTAACACCTTTGAATTAAAGGGCCTCAAGGAGATCAAAACTCTTTGTGATTCGTGGTGATTCTTGGTCGGCATAATTCCGTGGAATAATTCCCGGTTTTAGCCTGCGCAAAACCTTACCCATTCCTTCCACTTTTCTCGATGGAGTGCTTCTTTTCCACATTTCAAGAGGAAGACACCCTCTCTGTCAAGCTTCCGATACAAGTTCTACAACAAAGATAACAAAAACTATTCAGGAAGAGCCATTCAATTTTACAACCTTTCCTAGCAGTCTACTTACCACGACCAGCCATTAAGTGTCTGGTGACGCCACAAGACCGTCAACATAAATATGATATGAAGAATTAATGGAAGACGGAACTCAAAGCCACCGACCAAGATCAGGTGGCTGATAAGCTAGGAACAATAGACGGTCTCATATAACAATTTGTATACAAACGGAGGGAATGAAATATCTTAATTTGTTGCTTGTTGCTGTTCTGTGATTCGACGTTTTGATGAGATGAATTTTGATGTTGAAAGAATGGATGTGGTAATGTTCGAGATTGTTCGAACAGCTATCGGTGGCCAGCATTATTTGAATTCGAAATTTTTCTGCCATTTACGATGGATCATATAACGATGGGCACCGACTGAACCAGCACTTTTTTTTGCCAGTAGCGTTCCTCATGCCGCATTGAAAAAAGAAAAAGAAACTCCGAGCATAGCTCTGCTCGGAGTTTCTTTGCACGATTTAAAATCCGGAACGAGAATATTCGCCGAAGAAGCAGAGTCATCTAGCTTTCGGAATGTTCAAGTTGAAGTGGCAATGGAGAGGTTATATGACTTGTAGAACCGCTAACAAATGGGGAAGAGGACAAAAGTTTTTGAGTGGTGATCACGAACCAGAAGACGCAATGATAGGCCTCTAACTAGGTGGACCGATGATACCGCGGAGTTACCGCAGAGCGGCAACCGATAGATGCAAGTGGTCAAAGAGCCTACGTTCAGCAGTGGACGTCTTCCTGCTGATAATGATGATAATTTGGCATAGATTCAAAATGAGCAATCGGGTCAAATCCTTACAAATGTAAATTTGTAAGGTTCTCCTCCTGAAAGACCTCTGGTGAAGCTCATCTAAGGAATCGTTACATTGACGAAGAAGAAAACACCCAGATACATGTAATAAAACTCTAAACAATCAGTCCCATTTGTAACCTTGTTGGTAGATCAATTTTCTTAGCACAGAATGCAAAAATCTAGCATAATTCGCATTTAAACGACCATACTTTGCCAATAAAACAGACTTTCGTGGAAAAAAGAACATTACAAGTATTTACCATAACAGAAAACAAGTTTGTATAATGTAGCATGGTAACTGACGTTGAAGAATGTAGAATAAACTCGGACAAAACGGTAGAATTCATGGAATTATTAAGAGAATCAATAAGATCGTGTCAAACTCCCATTAAAATATCGGTGAACGACTGATTATAAAATCAATTGCAATTTGTGTTGATATTCATCGATCTAATCGATCATGTACCTATACTTTGTACTAAGCGAGTACTACTTTAGTTTTTTTTTAGCGTGTTAAAATCATCAAATGAGACCCAGGGCAGGGCAGGAGAAACTGTCAGTCTGGTACTGACTAAAATCCACGGTGTCCTTCAATAGCCCTTTACGTACCGGGGTCACGGTAATTCGTGAGTCCCGCGACCGCCATACAACCCCATAAAAAAAGTATGGCGGGCTTATAAAAAAAAAACAAGCACGTTTAATTACATTTAAATGAATGCTGCCTTCTCCATAGTAACATATTTCAAAGTACTCTATTAAACAATGGTGTGAGATGTGTGGAACTGTGGAGACACTGTCAGGTAGTAAAATTAAAGACTTGTGAAAGAGTGAGCCACTTAGGAGTATGAATTTATTAATATTATTGCCTTGTTGACTCCAGTTCCGTACTGAACGTTGAGAATCCAGCACTTTTAAAGTGCCTTTGTTTATTGCGTGTTTTTTTATTATATTCTATGTGTTAATCCAGGTCGCGGGACTAACGAATTACCGTGACCCCGGTACGTAAAGGGCTATTGAAGGACACCGTGGATTTTAGTCAGTACAAGTCTGACAGTCCCCCCCCGCCCTGCCCTGGGACTCATTTGATGATTTTCCCCACGCTAAAAAAAAATGTGTAAATCCAGTTTATAACCTACTAGTAAATCGTCTATAGGATCCCATGTAACTCTTTATCAAAATTCAACAAGATTCAGCCATTTTGAGGTAAAACCGCAACGTACGTACATACAAATATCCACTTTCGCATTTATAATATTGAGTAAGATATGTGTGCTAAGTTTCATTCATACGCATTCAATGGTTTTTTCCATGAAAAACTTACAATCGTCCATCATAGGCAAAAGAAACCGTGTGAGGAAGATATCAAGGATGAAAATTGAGGTGACCTAGAAACTTACCTAACAAATTAAACACTGCAAATTCCATAAAATATCAAAACTTGAGACATTGCGTGACCAATTTCGATACCAAGAATGACAGACAAACCATTACAAACCGATTTCATGGCTGTTATCAAGTACGGTGCGACATTTACATATTACTCCACACCTTCACTCAATTTACAACCTTTATCTCGAAAAGATAGAGTTACATTTTCATTGGCAGTGAAAAGTGCAGATTGTATGCAAATTACAAATCAATGTTTACCAATAAGCCGTAATTACTATAATGAGCGCGCGTTTTCATGGCCTTTAATGTGTTAATTGATCACTCAATAAATTAATAGTGATGATTTTATTATTGTGTGAACAAAATGATGAGAGAAAAAAGGTTGTACAAGCGTTGAGGGGTTCGTGGAAAACTGCAAGCTATCCGACCAATTACGATGAAGTTGTGAGGATGAAAATAGTTTTCATTGCAATGTATGTGATGCTGATATTATTTGATGGCCAGTTCAAGTGTGTTTTTCCTAAAAATATTCATGTTCCAGTAAAAATTATAGAAAAACTAAATTCTATGTCATCCGTTTTTGTTTTACACGGTGTTTGTAAAATAGACAGCAGTTGGTAACATAAGCAACAAACCTTTTTTTTTTATCGTGGTAAAATAATCCAATGAGTCCTTCCACACAGGGCAGGACAGTTCATGGTGTCCTTCTATAGCCGCTTACGTCCCGGGGTCACTGTTACCCGATAGTTCGCCGATAGGTACAGGAATCTCCCGAAACTTCTGTGCCCGATGAGGACCTGCATCGAGCGGAAGGTGAGGACGCTGTGGTGCCTCTAACGCAACTCCTCAAAGAGGCAATCTACGAAGGATTAGTAGAAATGCACGTTCTGAATGTGTCAAGTGTGAGTGTAATTTCTAAATGCTGTGCCAGGGTCACGGCGCCCTTGCAACATAGTCCCGCGAGCCCTTGAAAAATTGTATAAGCATCAACTAAAACTTTATTCCCATGTACAACTATTAAATAATAAACCGTAGCACTTAATAACAGCGTGATTGCGTCTAATTTGCATATAATGAAGACAGATGTCACTAGGACCAATTAAACTTAATTATTACCTCGGTACTGGTACCATCATTTTTCTTCCGAACAGTCGGGTAAACCCATTGTTTCTGTTTGACCTTTTAGATCGACCTCTGATAAAAGAGTTTTATGAATTATTTCGTGTTTCGTTGCGAAATGTTATTTACTAGTTGTTGTACGTGGTTTTTTTCATACTTTTTCTTTGATGGAAAATCATCACATGAGTCCTCCAGCTCTAGATGGAACGGGAAGGAATGTCAGGTTGACTGACAAATAAATAACCCATCCTATTCCGGTCGCCCTTTTCGTTCCAGGATTATACAATACTATGTATAGTATAATGCTTGTCACCCATCACTGGTTCGCTGCATGACTGCACACGAATGGCATCGGACAGTGAGGGATGGTGTGGTATCGTAAGGTGAATCATGGCAACACGGTTCCTTGCCGTGGTATGCTGACCACAACCACTCTGTCAAGAGTGAACTGACGAAGAAGAAGATTGTCACCCTTCTGGCCGATGGTAGTGTCGGCCAGATGGACGATATTTAGATGATTAGGATGAGGATCTGGTGGAGACAAGACACAAGTCAGGGAAATATGGCATAAAAGGGAAGAGGCCTACACTCAGCAGTTAGTGAGACAGCGCTACCAATGATGATGATGACAATTTTATAGCTCCCTACATTCAAAGTTACAAACATACAAACTTAACAATCAGTTTTCTTCTGGTGGATATCACTATTAAAATGACAGTAGTCTTTAAAAGAATAACAATAAGGTTGCAGTTCAGTTGCTGTCATGAACCAATTTGTTAAATAACAGTGATTTCTAATCTCATTGTCATAAAGTTCTTGTTCACTTGTTACAATCAGACGAAAAAGGATCTAGTGGACTGGTAGATAGATAGATAAAACTATTTTTGACAAATGTTTGAATTCTGATTGAGTGTCTTTGGATTCTCACATTATTATGATTGGCTTTTGTTTTGTCATATTTAATTTATGGACTTCTGTCTCTGTAGAATATGGTCCGTCTTTTATAATATTTGGAATTGGAACGTTGTTATTTGATGCGAAAGAAGAGGTATTCCACATTGGGCGCCCGCTGTAATGGCACCTGAGCTAATGTCACAATTTCGAGGTATTTCAAATTGGGCACCCGCTGTAAGGGCACCTGAGCTCATGGCACCTTAACTATTCCACATACGAGTCCTGTCAACATTTTTCGCAGGCGCCCAATATGGAATACCTCCAGAAGAATGAGGACAATTTCAATAGTTTTGCGTACTATCGAGCCTGGTTCTCACAGAAGAAGACAGGATGGAAAGAAGAAGAAGAGTGAAAGAGGAAATGGCTAAGAAGGAGCTGTACAGAAAAATAGATAAGTATGGAACAAGAAAACTTTTTGTGTTGATCCTTAATAAGCCCAAAAGCCTAGAAGCCTGGTTTGAAGCGAGGCGAGAAATGAGTACATAGAAGAAATTGATAGATCCACAGCAGAGCTACAGAAAAAATAATAAAAAAATGTTTAAAGACTCTTTAATATAGGCACAGATTTGTCTTATGAGTCAACATACACGTGTCTAGATATGAAACAGAACCAAATAGTCTGTAGAATACAAGGAACACCCATGACACATCAGAAGAAAAACTATCAGGAAAAAGAAAAACAAAAATTCATTTCGCGCCACGAAAACATTAGTTCCCAGAACTCCACTCCACAGATAAACAATAACAATTTCAAACAATGTTTACCTACATTACAAATTTTGCGCTGGCAACCGTATCCGTTCTTGGGTAGGATATCTATTTCGAGTGCTGGCAACATTGTCCCACCCGTGCGACAGAGCGCGCGTGCCGACATTATAAACAGTAATACTTGGACGTTCGAATTTCAAAAACATTGTACACCGACGTGACGTTATATCCGGTGACGTTTGGTTGCGGAATAGAAGCTGGAAGCGTAAGAATAACAGTTTAGGTTGAAAGGACGCCAAGGCAAGAAGGGCTGTCGCAATTAGTAATTGAGATTATGATTTTTTCAGTGATCAAACATCAAAGGGTCTTGCTAATGCAGAGTAGTCGGATGTAAGCAAGCTTTCAAAGTTAAAATTGAATTTCAGGATGTACTTTGAAATATCGCAATCACTGGATTGGCTCTAACTGTATGCTGACAACTAGAAACCCAACTCCTAATTGACTCATGCGGTATAGTACTTATTTCTAGGTGACATACTTGATTAGTGATATACTAGATATTTAGATGATCTGCCTAGCCTTCTAGTCTGCCTGCCGGGGTCGCGGGACTTTCCCATTACCGTGACCCCGATACGTAAAGGGCTAGTGAAGGACACGGTGGATTTTAGTCAGTACAAGTCTGACAGTAATGGGTGGGAGCACTCATTTGATGATTTTACCACGATAAAAAAAAAGCCTTCTAGTCTATTTAAAGCTAAATACAAATGCTAAACATGGAGGGACTGCCGATCTGTCCTCCACAATCACTGGGTATTGAAGGTAGTATTGGGTACACATTAGTAAGAGTGGTCATCAAAAGGGACCACTGACTACCGCGTAACGTCTGTCAAACGTCCTGAAATGATTCACGAGACAGGGTGGAACTCGATATGTAATAGATGGTCTGTCATCCACTTAAAGACTTTTGCAAATGCTGTTTCTACTTGAAAATTTAACTATGCGCTGCTGATATCATAATGTTACCAATTTCTACGTTTTGCATCTCGGAATCAAGATCGATATATTGATGAACCCACAGTACAAATAAAACATTCAAAAACACAGACTACAAACGAACAACACACAGCCTCACCGCTAACAAATTAACTGGCCACAAACGATCACAAAATTTAAAATTAGAACAAAAGAAAAAATCGTTCTGTCGCGACAGGACATAGCCAATGGCAAACTTTTTAATAGGACCCAGAGTCCCGAAAGTTAATCATTTACTGACCTTATAGAATTCTCTGGAACCCTTGGAGGCGGGGACATGTTATGAGCTCGGTCCCATATCGTCCTTTTTTGTCTGCAAAGCTAAATTAAATTGACTTTGGGCTGAATTATTGAGGGTTAGCCTTGGGTGACAGTCGTATAGGTGTGTGTAAGTGTGGGCTTCTTTTTCGGTGAGATCGATTTTGATTAATGTCCGACCGAAGGTTCGGTTTCGGTTTCGGTTTCGGCCGAGTTTCGGCCAAAAATCAAGTTTCGGCGGCAGTTTCGGTTACGGCCAAAATAGGCCGAAACTATTGCCGAAACCGAAACTGATTTCGGAAGTAGTCGTGCACGCTCGTCTAACTTCGTTTCTCGCGGCAACGCTTTGGCGGACGCTCGCACTCGCGGCCCTGTTCGGGAATTTGTCGTGCGCCGTTCAGATAGCTCCGTAGCAACAAAACTTAGTCAGTGCGTTTTTGCCCGACGCAACATTCTTTAGAGGTTATGTTTTGATGGTACTGATTATTGAATGTAAGTTTTTGTTTCGTTTCTGCACTTGAATGATTTATATAGTTAATTAAATAAAATAAATATTGAGTCAGTAACTTTGTTTTGTTGTTATTAACAAATCAAGTCACATGTAAAAAGAGATTGTTTAAATGAAAAATGTGAATCGTTAATTCGTTAAATTATGTTGTATAGGTAAACTTATTTCAAGTTTTACCGTAAAATGCACCAAATTTCAGTATTTTAAGGAATTCTATACTTGACCACGTGAGTTTCGGTTTCGTTTTCGGTTTCGGCCGAAACTGAAGCCACGGCCGAATATACGATTTTGGTTTCGGTTACGGCCGGAAAACCAGTTTCGGTCGGACCTTAATTTTGATATGGTTTATGAGAAGTCAAAATTAGAATAAGTAGTTAAACAGAAGTGTTAGTGGACTACTGACAAATACATGTCATAATTGAAATTACTAAGTGTATATTTCTGCATGTTTTGAATCTAAAATAGTTACTTCATTTTGTATATTTTTGTAGTCACCAACTCTCTTTATAAATACAGCAAAGTAAGATGAATAATCCTAAAGCTAAAAATTCAATTTCGTAAAACCGTTAGAATTTAAGTTGTACTATCAGCATTGAACAGCATTATTATGTTAAGAATTTAGAAAGTTCCTGATTAGTCAAATTGTAGATACTTTTGCCATTTCTTGAAAGGAATAATCCTTTTTAGGGTCTAATGAAATAATTTTCTAACCTGTTCCGTCCCACTCTTAGGCAAAAGCCTCTCTCTCTTTCTAATATCCAAGAATGTTTGTCATTATATTTATGCAGAGTCCATAAAAGTTATATCATAATAATTATCATCAACAGTTTTTTGCATATAATAACATGTTTCTAAACACAAAAATACCTTCGCTATCAACGAAAGTCCCATGAATAGATTGTCTCACAAATAAAATTAATAACAACTTTCCAGTGTGACAGTTAACCAAAAGCCTTAATTTTGTTTCGTTCACCGTCAAACTGGGCGTGTTTTCTGTAAAAACTGCTCGTCAGTACACAACCTTATTTTTACTGGTAACGCCATTCAATTATGAACTTTATCTTGTTGTTTTTAGGGTGTTTGTACAGTTTTGGTCTACGAAAATATTTTTGTAAACACATACGTTCACGTCAGTCATACATAAGCGTCTATGGGCGGACATTAGGACATTAAAATATTAATAATAATTTATTTTTAATGTTTTGAGGTAAAACTGTTTGAATTTTAATCAAGTTCTGACAAATGTGAGTTTAAGAAAGTGTCTGCGCAATTAATGTTAATAAAATGGATATTTGTTTCGATAATTTTTATGTAAATATAGTGTTGATTATAGGTTTTGTCTGTTGAGCAGTTATTTACCTATAAGTGTAACTGTACAGTAATTAATAATATTTATAAAATTGTTATTTATGTGCCCATTATGAATGTTTTCAACTTGCGATCATTCTTCTTTAATATTTTTATGAATAAAGACTGAAGAGTTTCGCTAACACAAAATTTATTTCTAGCGCCGCCGCACTCGTTCAAGGACAGCTAATCTTTAATATTATCACAATCATATCACCCGTAAGATATCCACAGTTGATCATAGGACACCCACCCTTATATATTCACAATAGGACCAATTGGAAGCTGCTTGCATACAGGACGATTCTGTGGTCTTCTTCAAATCGTCAGTTCACCTGGTAGATGGACGTATGACGCTGCGCTTGCCAGTGCGTCGTCTCCATTCGAACCAATGAACTTTCGAACAACCTTACGGCCCCAACGGCCATCAGTTCTGCGTGCTATTTGACACGTCATCTTCCACTTCAACTTGCTAATTCGCTGTGTTATGTCGGCAAATTTAGATATCTACGAAAAATAAATATCTTCATTTCTGATTCAATCACGTAGAGTTTCTGAGCATAGTCCTCTTCACAGCCTTCATCTTCAGTTGTACTATTTTGAGCTTAATAATGAAGCCCTTTTTTCTATTGGTAAAATTATCAAATGAGTCCTCCCACCCAGGTCGGGACGGGAGGGATTGTCCGACTTATACTGAATAAAATCCATCGTGATCCTACAATAGCCCTTTACGTTCCAGAGTTACGGTTAGCTGATAAGACAATCCCGCGACCCCGGCAGGAGCCCATTGAAGTCACAATAACCATGATCTGTTTCAATTGTTTGATTTGGTTCTCTCATTGCATGCCAAGTATACTTAACACCTTATCTTTGTCCTTTGAAACTTATAACAGTAATTTCTATTTGACATAATTTGCATAACAACAATCGTTTTGATTCCACAGCAGAAGCATTGAGAATAAAATTTCAGTCATTAACGTAAGGTGAAGAGGTCATGGCAATACCAACTATTACCTTAACACTCTATTTTCAACCTTATGTGCAAAACTATAAGACCTACATTCGAAATTGTGCAAAAAAACTGAAAAGGATTGTCACGTTCTTCAGCCAAATTAATTTTGCGGTCGGAGTAATACATTTACAACCTTATACAATTTTAAATAAGAGTTAAGAAATCCTGGCGATGGTGTTCAAAGTTTGTTAACAGTAGACAAAGATTTGCATAATTTGAGCAATTAAGTTAGCATGCAAATGAAGTCTAACAATAGTGTTGTGACAATTAGTGACAAGTTGTTATCGATAATGGCGGGATGAGTCATAAAACGTAATGTTTTATGGTATTGAATAACCCTGAGTCTCGTGATCATTTGCATGCTCTTTTCTCATAAAATTATACGGACAGATAAGTTAAAGAAAGAGGTCTCTTTGGTATTCAAAACTAAAGAAAAAGTTAAGAACACATTTTTCAAGTAACCACGTTAAGGCTGGCTTGCCCTCTTATTAGCTCAACCGCAAAAATAATCAGTATCTAACCGTTTCCAGAGACCCATTTATCTCTTTACCGAAAGTCATCGAAATTGATTCAGCGATTTAGGCGTGTCGCGTATCAAACAAACTGGCTTTCGGGTTCATAATATTAGATAAACATTTATTTTCGTAATATTAGTTAGGCTTGTTTCCTGAACTCTATGAAGAGTTATTTCAAATGGCTTAATTCTTTATTTTTGGGAGGTAAAATTATCAAATGAGTCCTCCGTCTCTGGGTTGAGAGGAAAAGTCTGTCAGGCTCTTACTGACTAAAAATCCACCCTGTTCCCTCAGCTGCCTTTTGCGTTTCAGGGCCACGGTTACCTTTACGAAAATTTTTAACCCTATAATGCCACACCATGATAAAGTTAAGATACGTTCCGTTCAACAAGGACACAATTTCAACAATTATTCATCGTTCCATCTTCAAAGCATAAACAAGCTCAGTAGCTTGCAACACTCCACAAGTGGCTACACAACCTGTCACTAGAACCATAACTAACCTTTTAATTGAACAATTCCTTTCTAGCTGACGCATCATCTACCTCGTAAGTCCGCTAAACATAACAACTCCGATCATAAACCACTCCATAAGACCACCATCTAGCCGAATTAACTGGCAGTAAATCTATCGAACGGGCGCTTTTAGACCGAATTTATTTTATACACGGAAGTGCGACCTACATGGTCGGACGATCGGAGGATTGGTAGATCAGGAATACACTTAGCATTTTAGTGTTATGTTTTGAACGGGAGAGGGGATTATATTGCTGGGATTTCGACTTAATTTTGGATAACAAGTTGATAGTTCAAGATACTAATTTAATTAGTACAGCAGTAATTTGTATAATTAGAGGATTCAAAAGTGTTTAATGGATTTTTGAGGAATAGAACATTTATTAATTTTTAATCGGTTGTTAAATTACTCGGCGGTTAGTGATTTTGCATATTACAGTAACTAGTGATTTAGTCATTTGTGACAGCAATACTTACAATGGCACAGATGGTAAGGCTGTGAGAAATAATCATTATTAAAAATAAAAAAAGGATTCCCAAAACATTGTACCACCAGACGACGAAATCCCAGAGAATTAATTGTCTTGGATCCCGTCACAATATTATTCAGCGAATAATAGCGGAGAAAATAAGAAAATACGTAACTTCCATCCGAAGTTAGTACCTAAGTGCAAGTCGGTGATGAGACACAATCTAAAATATTATAAACCACTGTGAGTATTTTGAGTTCAAAATTGACCATTAACCCCATGAAAACAAGACCTACATTTCTACAACACATAACAAATAAAACTTCAAAACGAAACAACAGAACAACTACATTCCCATCAATGAACCGTCCACTGACAGTTCCAAGAACAATTTCCAAACTGTTACACAAACGCTTAACCCTCTCGCAGCGCCCGTGTTTTTCCAACGAAAACGCCACAAGCTTGTAACAATTTCAGCGACTACATTAAGACATAAACCACGCTTCGGATTCCACTGAAATTGCTCACGGCATTCTATAAATCGGACGCACTCGACGACCGTTCGGTCTATTTCGGTAAAAATAAATAAATATGTGCGCGAGCGGCCGCTGTGCCCGCACTCGTCGATGTACCCGAGATGTGGAGTTAGTGCTGGATGAGCTTAGCCTGTAGACCTGCAATATTGTAAGTAATCACTTTTATGTCGTGGTAAAATCATCAAATAAGTCCTGTCTCCTCGTCGGGGGACTCAGACTCGTCCTGACGAAAATCCACGGAGTTCCTTCAATAGCTTTATACCATTAACGTTTCAAGGTTACGGTTATCTGTTCAGATTGTGATCACTTTTTTTTTTAGATTGGTGAAATCGTCAAATGAGTCCTCCCACCCAGGGCAGGGCGGGAGGTACTGTCAGACTTGTACTGACTAAAATCCACGGTGTCCTTCAATAGCCCTTTACGTACCGGGGTTACGGTAATTTGTGAGTCCCGCGACCCCGGAAAAGGACATTTTGACCCCGACGTGATTTGAACACGCAACCTTCTGATCTGGAGTCAGACGCGCTACCGCTACTTGGCATGATTTAAAGACTTTTAGTACTATTTAGTGAGTCGATTTTAGTTGCGGGAAATCTGCATAGTCACCTCTTCATCCTTCTAGCCTTTTCTCATATGGTCAACTCCATTAGGTCAGTGTAACTGTAGTACTTTACATGGAGTCACTTATCCAGGTATAATAGTTTTAAAACTAATTACATTGACCTAACTACACATATCTTTAAACCTTCCAGCCTTCATTTGGTTTTATTATCAGCAATCGGCGTTTTTGAATGACTGTATTAAAAAAAACCCGGACGAAGCAAAGAATTTCCCGAATCGTTCACGAAAAGGACCTGATATAAGACCTATATTCGAATAGACTGCCTTGTTGGTATATTGGTTGCAAGTACGACTGATGAGCTTGAGGTCTTGGTAGCCTACCATGACGTCTTAAAGCGTCAGTTATTCCACTGTGGGAAAGAGACAGAGTTATACAAGTCGTCTAGTGCCATCTCGGTCCCACACTGGAATTACTCTCGGTTTAAGAAGAAGAAGTCACGATAGGCCACAGGTGCAAAGAATAAACAGGTTTTGGTCTTATGTAATTATAGGACTTAAAACATTTAACTGGCAAAATGTGGGTGTACTATTAGGCACACTTTTTTTTTCGTGGTAAAATCATCAAATGAGTCCCCCCACCCAGGGCAGCGCGGGAGGGACTGTCAGACATGACTGACTAAAATCCACGGTGTCCTTCAATAGCCCTTTATGTACCGGGGTCACGGTAATTCGTACAGTCCCGCGACCACTATTAGGTACACTTAGAGGAACAGGTGCCATCAGCCATTTCCATTTTCTCTTTATCATTGCTGCGTTCACGACAAGTCGTCCAAATATAGCGGCACTTGATAACGACGTATTAGACGAATAAATGTTTTACGTCCGCCGGTAAGTGTTCATATTTATAATTTTTGGTTTCTGAACGATGATGGAACGTTGATCGGTTAAACTTCCTGTACCTTTGTGCAGCGGGAGGGTTAAGTAATTGACAGTATGTAATTTTAAATAGATTTACCTTGAATGGTCTTCTTACTTGGAAGTTTAGTGTAGTAACAATTTAAGAATCCTTCATCATTTATTTTTTTACTTTTAAAAGACCTAATTTAAACAAATGGCTCGACTTTTAATTACACTGCCGATAAATAAAATGTCCTTTTTCTTTTAAAGACTATGCAAAATGTGCAAAATTAAATAACTTTTTTTAATAATTGTGAAGAATTTATAAATTGGCTTACTACCTGGATCTCGTGATATAGAAAAAAAGATCTTTCGGATGTCAGCATTTCTTCTGGTAACCGGATTGTCTTCCATTTTGAATTTATAGATGGACGGGGCCTTAAACAGGTATTAAATCAATTCAGCAAACTAGCATGCACTTTCAGAAATGATAGGAATATCAATTTATTAGAGTTTGCTACATTTTATTTCAAATCAACATTTTAAATTACAAACTTTTATAATACAGTACCATTATACTCGATTTAATTAATCCTGTTTGAAAATCATTACCGTTTTAAATTATAAACTCCACACTAATGGGAAAAATGCGGACAGTCCTGCTAATGTCAAAGCGGCCGTTAAATTACAACAAGCGGCGCATGAGACTTAATAATCGACGGAGCAGCTTGTGTGACGCCCATCGCGTTATACGGACTCCCTGGGATGGGGACCAGTTTTTGGACATATGGAGGACAAAATCTTGTTGAGATTATTTTTAAAATAACATATTGTTTGTAAATCAGTTTCGACTCGTGTTGGGTAATTTTTTAGAGCTTTAGTACTTATTAAAATTTAATGTATTGATTTAAGTACGTTTAGTAGCCTGAAAAGCAAAAAACTTAAACTCTATAAAAGAAGTGTAAGTAAAACGGCAGATCGATTTTAACAACGGAAGAGTCACACATGAGTGACACTGTCAAAGTTCGTCAATACTGAACTTTTTCTAAACATTAATTTTAAAATATTTACAACCTCTCAATTTAAACAAGTACTTTCAAATATATAGTACCATTTTTGTTTATATTTTATACACCATAACTTTAATTACTATCAATATGAAAGTAATAGCAACAGGCAACGCCATCTATCCAAATTACCCGAAACTATCCTTACCATCGTCGCATCAATCGATAAAATTCCATCTTTATTTATCATCTTTAACTCTTCTTACCGCATCCAAACCTTCTAAAGACCATAACATACCTTCTACCTTCTGTCCACATTTTCTCATCAAATTTGCTCGCCGTACTTAAACGTGGGAACAGTATGCGTATGAGCATTGAAGGCGGCGAAGGCGTGGCCAGGCAGCGCTTTGTTTTTCAAATAATTTCCGGACGTTCCATTTTTGGGTGTTACGATTTTTCGTCCAGACCGATGATTTATGTTAAAAGAGGTTACAGCTAATTATCTTAGGGAGTTAAGCTCTTGTCGTTTGGGGCGTGGACTAGTCGGCCTCTGTTTTTAGAAGAAGTGGCTTTTTCTGGTAGGAAAGTACCTAATATTAGAGGGGCGGTTAAGGGCTTCTATGGGAAATGGGATCCTTTTTTTTATCGTGGTAAAATCATCAAATGAGTCCTCCCACTCAGGGCAGGGCGAGAGGGACTGTCAGACTTGTACTGACTAAAATCCACGGTGTCCTTCACTAGCCCTTTACGTACCGGGGTCACGGTAATGGAAAAGTCTCACGACCCCGGGGAAATGGGATCCTGGAGTGAAAGATATTAGTTTTGGAAATATTAAACTTATAAATAGCGAGCAGTGGTAACAACCCCGACCTATTTCTTTGCGCAATACTTACTTTGTGTAATGCGATGTGACATCTCTTATAAACAAAAATTCGATACTTAATATTATTTAAAATTAATTCGCAAAAACAATTATTGCTAAACGTCATTTCCAAGTGACAGTTGACATATTACGGAGGTCATTGACCTGTCTATT
The DNA here is from genome assembly GCA_943136025.2 of Agrotis puta. NCBI lineage: Eukaryota > Metazoa > Arthropoda > Insecta > Lepidoptera > Noctuidae > Agrotis > Agrotis puta. The sequence continues at coordinate 12,093,586 of OW964182.2, read as the reverse complement.
TTTATTTCGGACGCATTACACAAGTGTAATACATATAATGTAGGCAGGGTCAAAGGACTGGCTTACTGCGCTTTTTCTGTATTTTATAAAATCACTTCGCAAAACTTTTTAGCGACACAAACCACCATAAAAACATCAAAATCTCAAATGCAATCACTTAAAATACCTCACAGAAGGACACGCCATTTTTATACTTTCATAATTGCTTTAAAAAAAAGAACACAAAGGCACCGGCCGCTCACAAAAAGATAATCGATTAGGATCGAAACGATTATAAGTTGAATCGATTATCCAATACATTCGAGTCCCGTGTCACCCATAACTAATCGGTGTGGACCACAAACAATGGTATTTCTTCATCACGAACAAAAACGGTGTGAGGCAGAATATGGGATTATGAAGTATTGATACCTAGACTCTAGAGTTGTTTACAGGGTGTTTAAAAATTGACGCGTTAAAACTTTTAGCTTTATAATATTTATTCTTTTTAATTTTATTTGTTGAGTGAATGTAAAAGAAGTAAAAGATGCTTTGACGTCTAATAGGGGAGAATAAAAGAAGAAAATGTGTTGCAGGACAAGGCATAAAGGCTATGATGATGCTGTTCGTTGCGAGGCAATGATGAGACTGTATGTCAGTGGATGCATGGCTTAATATTCTACCAATTATTAATTTCAATGAAAAATAAACGCCAGTAATCCAATTGTTTGTTAGTAATTTATTCTTTCAACACTAATTTTCGTTATAGAAATTGGGAGTTAATTATTATCATAAATCCAGTCACTTCTGAACTATTCTTGGGTCATTTAAAAATCTCTCAAATCTCAAAGAGGCCACATCTACATTCACCCAAACTGCCACTGGCCACTCACACCATCATATTAACAGAAGATAACCATCTCTAGGCGCTATAAAGAATCTCGTGAGCCACTTAAATAACAACCGGCTTTAAAAATAAAAAGAAAGAAAAGATTGACACGCTCTACACGCTGTATATAGCGGGCTTGTCAGCGGGGGAGGGCGCTTAGTTCATCGGATCAGCAGGACGCGGCGCCGGCGCAACCTTTGTACCCGAGAATAGCCGAAGTTAGCCGAACGGTTGAAGTTAGACTTAGATGGTTAAAAGCTAAGAGATTTAAGATAGTATAAAGAGGCAATTAGGAAGAAATTGATGTCATAAGAAAAACGTGAATACTACAAGAAATGACATGCAACTTTGACTACATTGTGGACAACGAATTCAGTTAGACTATGGTTAAAGCTTTTTATTGGAAATGCGAAAGTGGTGCCTATGTTGCCCTTCGACACCTAAACGGCTCGATCTATTTTGATGAGTTTTGGTACGAAGATAGGTTCTTGTAAACGGCTACAAGTTGTAAAGCGCGAAATTGCGGGCAAAATCAAGTAGATTACATAATTGACTAAGATTGATGTTACACTTGGACTGACCAGATCCCAGATAGTTGATAATTAGCTAAAACATTGCTGAATCTTTAAGAAAATCTTTCTTTGACGCTGAGGTTTAAAAAAAAAACAAACATGTTCGACATGAAAAATAAAAATAACCCTTTCACAGCCGCTATCGAAGAAGTCGCCAAATATGAGAGCGAGAAAAAAGAAATGTATACGACACAGGGCCGGTCACCCAACACCGGGTGAAAGTCCCGGTTAATGCTTTTAAACGTCAACGTGACAGAATGACAAGCTGACACCGACGTCCGCGCGTCCGAAACGGTTAATTTAGAACGAGCGTGGGTGGCATTTAAACGGCGATTAGTGATTTGGTGCAATCAGCTCAGGTTCTTATTTTGAATTGATTAATTCGAATTAGTAAAGCAGTCCTTTAAGAATTAGGTTTGAAGTAGTGACGATAAATATTACACAACATCGGTCTTTAGAAAGAGAACATCGGCCAATTTCGGCTTCTTTCTATGTTACATACTCTACATGAGGCGATTGTAGCTGGTTCTTAGTTGGTAGTAGTTGATTACAGAGATAAAGCTCTTCTAAACTGAATTCTCCTGTATTTAAATCTACTGAGTATCAGACTATACTCTCTACTTAAAAAAAATACAAAAACACTTTACCCGACCTAGGAATTTAACCCGATTTCATGCCGCCAGCAATGACGCTAGCCACCGCTAAAATAACGAAGCAGTACAAAAAAGCGTATAAACAAGTTTAATAATACTGTCAGTGTGTCAAAATCGTCCCTTAAAATTCTGTCAAAAATTAACAAAGACGATGTAGGGACCATGCCGACTGAATTTAAAACAGATGAGTACTATTTATATCCTGAGGTATCTAGTACCGGGTTTATTATAATCAGATTACTTTACATTACCATATATTTTAACTATTTATTATGTTTATATATTTTAACATTATAACTATTTATAACGAATTGACTGTTACTTAGGTACCATTTTAATGTTATGTTTGTGAACTAATTTTAAGTTTTTTATTTTAAGTTTTAATTTGTATGTTAAGTAATGTTTAACAGATTTTTTTTGTAAGTTTAATAAACCTAGAAGTTTATTTTATGTTACCAAACGATGTGTAGCCTAAAACTTGAATAATGTTTGCATGCCATTTTTATGGCGAAATGTGTTTGAACTTATATTTATTTTTACCATCTTTATACATACCACATTTAAAGCAAATTAACAATTTTGACTTTTTGACTTTTTACCAGTATTAATGGACCTTCCTCGGCAATTATAATTTACTGTGTCAACAATCCTTAATAACCACCATATACCTCGATTTGTCCGACAAAATTTCTCACAGAATCAATCCTCCTAAAAACCTGACTCATCATCCCTTTGATATCACTACCGCCTCACACCTTCCATCATTACCAGCTCTTAATTGCTACGAAATGTCCATCTAGTGTCGTCAGTTGTCACAAAAAGTATCAGTTTTGTAACATCATGATATTTGATGAGACCGTCTTTTGTTTGCGGTCTCTCTTTGATACTTTGTATCGTTGAAAATGGTAATGACATATCGTAGATGTGAGCGTGTTGTGTTTGGGTAATGACAATGTTGGTTTATACTCTGTTTTTATTTTTAAATTAATATTGAAATGTTTGTAGCCATAAAAAGGAAACGAGTTTTCATATTGAATAAACTCAAAAATTACTACACCGATTTTCAAAATGAATTCATATGATGCAAATTTTTCTTATTTGATCTGTGAGAAACCAGGGCGCTAAAAAGAGCTCTATTTCCCCTTCTGACAATGCAACACAATTGTCAAAAAATATATCTAAAAATGATAAGATAAAAAATAATAACTTGTAAGAATTGACATCAACCGTCTGTCGGTTTTATTTATCTACTCCCTTTGACATTCAAAACTGTCTTCTAATGGCCTTATTAAAATTAACGGTTTTACTTTAACTTTGCTAATAGTAATTATTTATTATTATTACCTAACAAATCTAACGTATCAAGGTTCCCAAATGGTGTCAATTATTATTTATATAAATAGTTAAACTTGTTACCAAGTGTTAATTACCACATTTTAATCGACACTTCGGTTAGAATCAGAGCCAAATCGAATTACGAGTATCTATTTACTCTTTAAATGAATTAATTAAATAAATCAATTTTCTAATTCCATCTAAGAGACTATTAATAAAAAGGTCCGACAACTGGCCAACCCACAATTAATTTTTAAATAGTTTTTTTTTTCGAATTAATTCCAAAAGTCATTTTAAAAAAGGAACATTTAATTCTCACACATACGTGACATATGTAGGGAAAAAAATCCTTTTGTATTCTGCTCCAATTTCCTTCAGGATCTTCGAAGCGATGACAGTGCTGATTTTTGACACCTCTACCTTACCGACTGATCAAATCATTTCATTTTTAATTTTATATTCCGGTGAAAAAGATTCAAAATCGAATAACTACAAGCTGTAACCGTAGATTCATTTCAATTTTAAGTTAACAGCTCTTTCTACCAGAGGCATAAAGTTCAATTTCGTTCACAAAATTGTTTTCCGATGCCATACTAAAGATTGCACAAAAGCCATCAAGGACCGTTATTAAAAAAATAAATAAAGGCATGTCCTCACACGTTTGATGACAAAAAAATAAGGATGGCACGTTAATTTTGCATGAAATGACTTTTGGGATGGCAGGAATGATTGTAAAGTGGCTTTTGTTATAGGAATGATTTTGCGCATATGGTAAAATGAGATGACAGGATAGAAACTGGGTCCATAAGAATATTCTTAATTTCCTAAAATCGGTTTTTTTTGGAAATCGCCACTGTGGATCACAGGCCGTTAGTTCTGTTCAACTTATCCCGCCAAATTCTACAAAGTCGCGACATATTCTAGCTGCGTCAAAGGTCCAGAAAATGGTCACAGCATTTTTATAGACGGCGATAAAAAGTGTAAAAAAAACATTGTATTTTAAATAATTATGCTATCTCAGCATTAAGCATTAAAAAGGAGGTTTTTTCGTCCTTTTTTTTCAGTTGCATATTGTATAGCAATTATTGTGTTGTTTACAAAGTCAATCAGACATTTTGTTTTAAAAAACATGCAACTTTTTGTTAATCAGAATTTAAAGTGTTCGTTCGTCCTACAAGTTTTAACAATACATTTACTCTTATACCAATTCAAATATAATCCAATAAGCTACCCAATTGGAATATATTGCGTATCATATTCCAAAAGGATCGTATTTCCATTAGATTTTCTTATTGGGTACTTACTGCCTTTTTTTTTATCGTGGTAAAATCATCAAATGAGTCCTTCCACCCAGGGCAGAGCGGGAGGGACTGTCAGACTCGTACTGACTAAAATCCACGGTGTCCTTCAGTAGCCCTTTACGTTCCGGGGTTACGGTAATTCGTGAGTCCCGCGACCCCGGCAAGCTTTGGCCCTCTGGAGGGGGGGCCAAGTCATAGAAAATTTCTTAGAAAATAAAACTTCAATAAAAAAAAATTGAAAATTTAAAAAAGAAAGTTCAAAAGAGAAATGGTAAATTAAACAAATAAATGTTAATGAAGCTAAATTAGAAATATTGTACAAAAAAAGTTTAGACATCAAAAAAGAGTTCTAAAAATTCGTTGATAAATATCACGAGATACTTAAGTACTTATTTGAATGTTCGGAAGGATGGATAGATGTCAATCACGTCAAAACGGCTACACGAATCCTGATAAAATTTGCCTTGGAGTATAATCTCACACATAGAATACCCGGGATCGAGGGACTATTTCATCAGGTTACCGTGAACCTGGAACATAAAAGGTTATTGAAGGTTACCGTGGATTTAAGTCAGTACGAGTCTGACAGACCCTCCTGTAAAAACTTTTTACCTAGGTCTAGAATATTAAAAGAAAATCTTACCTAAAGAAATCTTTAGATTTTTCATGCGTCAATGCCTAGTTTGCTAAAAGTTGCCGATAAAATATATTTCCCCTAAGACCAAACCCTTGTCTTTTGAATATTTTAATAGCGAACCTATGTCCAATTAGGCAATAGATGGGTAGGTTTATATCTAGAAAAGATACAAAGATATTGTATCCTTTTTTTTTACGTGGTAAAATCATCAAATGAGTCCTCCCACCCAGGGCAGAGAGGTACTGTCAGACTCGTACTGACTAAAATCCACGGTCTCCTTACTTTAGCTCTTTACTTACCGGGGTCATGGTAATTCGTACAGTCCCGCGACCCCGGCAGGCTAAGATATTGTATCCTAGGATTTTTTTCCAAGTTTTTGAAGATAGAATCCTCATTTCCTGACTTATATAATGAATGCGAAAGTAATTTTGTTTGTAACCAAAACCTTGTTACCCTTTCAGGTCCACACCACTCAACCAAACATCTTGAAATTTTGTATATATGAGTACGTTGGAAGGTAAGTAAGTATACAGAGACAGACATAGGGTAGTTTCATATGATAATGGATGGCGCCAGATGTATGTACAATCCGAATTCATTGTTAAATTCTAATTACTGGAATACTACACATATTTAAAAATTACTAGAAATTTACATTTTTTTACTAGTTCTTGCTTGCCGCTTTGCTTGCATTGGCATAGATTATTCAAATCAATTCCAATATTTCTGGATTTCGAATAAAACTTCTCGAGGTTCTATTTTAAACCATAAAAAAAGTTTCAGCGATTTAAGCGTAAAAGCGATACAAACAAACTCACTTTACCATTAGTTAACTTTATAGATATAAAAATATATCACTGGTTTAAGTTGACCAACTCTTGTTAAAACTTGCAATTAAAACAAAATAACTTTTTTTTTTTAAATACAGTATAGTACCACACTAAGAATTTCTCCTGCATCGTGGGTACGTTTACAAACATAGAACCTCACATACACAAACACGCAGACCAGAAACAAATATTTGCAGATCATACAAATACCTATTTGTTCCGTACGGGGATCGAACCCGCGACACGTTGCACAGCAGTCGATCGCTCAGCCACTGTGCCAAACGTGTCATCGTTTTTAATTAACAGCCATGACATTAATCCTTCTTTCAAAATCACATCTACTAACAAATTCTAAGAAATCTGTTCCTCGAACAATCACCAGTCTACTCAGACCTCTCAAATTCCCCTCATCATTCCTTTTATAAAACACCTCTACATCTACAAAGGGGAGGGTGGGAAGGTCTCTTAAAACTGGTTATAATTTATGGGGTATTGAAATCTCAGATTCTCGCGGCATCTTCTAATTAAGACATGGGGGACATAAAGTAGAAAAAGGTGGAAAAAAAGACAATATAATTACCATGACAACACTTTTATGGTTCATGGGGTTGTATAATTGTATTATTGTGTTTATTTTTTACTGTAGGCAATCATGGCTTGATTTTGAAATTCGTTTTGAGTTTTTGAGTTTTGGTTCGTGTTTAAATGATGTTGAGGAGTTTGTGGCTAAATAAATACAGCCGCACAGGCCGATCTTCTGGGTTAAGCCGCGGTTGCCGAGGTTGGTCAGTGCGTTTCCTCCGTGCCTCGGAAGGCACGTAAAGCCGTTGGTCCCGGCTGTCATTTGTAGATCTTTAACAGTCATTACTGTTAGTCAGAAGCTCTAAAGTCTGATAACCACTCTTACCATAGGGTATCGTATTACCCAGTTACTGGGTTGTGGAGGTCCGACAGGCAGTCGCTCCATGTAAAATATTAATATCCAGTTGCATCTGGTTTGACTGGAAGCCGACCCCAATATAGTTGGGAAAAGGCTAGGCAGATGATGATAGGTTCGTGTTTGACCACTATCTCACCTGATGGTAAGCGAAGATGTGGTCGACGATGAAGGACAGTAATCTACAGGCGGATTTAAAAAAAAACTAAGTACCTGTAAGTAGCCCAAATATTTTATCCCAAACTCTCTACTAATTTTCCAAATATTTTATCCTAAACTATTTGCAATATTTGTAGTTATAGTCCCTATGGCCTGGGGATGAGGTAGCACGTCGCTTCCGGTTCGTTTCGCGCCTCGGGCTGTTACCACTTCCGGTAGCGGATCTGTGTGTTTGTTTGTTATAAATATATGTGTGATCATAGTTTATGGGTATGGGGATAGCTTATCTACTCTAGATAGGGACCAATTATGTAGGACATTGCTTTTTATATACCTACGTTAACTATGTAAATAAGAGGTTGATAAATTGTGATAAATTAATATTTTTAATAATTAAGTACCTACTGAAAATATATATCCAATGATCACGAAGCGCGATTGTTGATTTGTTTTGGGTCCTTGTCCTTGGTTTTTTAGGAATTTCTCCTGTACATACCTATATTGACACAAATAAATAAAATGATTATTTACTATCTAGGTATGAACAATTTAATAAATGAATACTTAATATCACGTCAGAACCTATTAATTTTTAATAGTTCGAAAAGTTTACAATAGATGGCGCTGGCAACTCTTATTTTATTCATTTACAATTTATTAATACCTAAACAATAAGCGTTAAGTTGTTTTTTATGCACATGCCTTTGTTTCTTCCGTCACATGTTCATAAAACAGTTTTTATACTTAGTAATCTTTTCCCTGGGTCCAAATGTTCTTAAATTCTTCTACTCTACCCGACGCAAGTGTGTAGTGGAACACTGGGATTGTTTTAGTCAATACAAGATGCACAGTCCCCTCTACTCTACCCAGGGCGGAGAACATCCGTTGAGGATTTACACCTCATGAAAAAAATACAATGTCTTAGGATCTAGATTCAAGGTCTTGTTGTTTTTTACCATTGGACTATGTATCTTCTTTTATTCAAATAAAATGATTAGCTGATAGATTATATATCTCTTAACTAATAGTAAGTAATATAATTACAATTATAGTTAACCCTCAAATGCACAATGTCAACAAAACCCGCGACAAAGCGCTACGCTTCGTAGTCGCTACGACAAAAAACCCGAATGGAACCGACCACGTGACAAAGGCGTTGACGATCTTACCCGATGTCACCACGATGTCATTGGGTGCGCGCGACGTTTCCCATTGGTCGGCAGTGTCGCGAAGGCCGTGCGACATCGTCTATTGGTCGCATTTGTCACAGCGTGGGTGGAGCTTAGGTGTTCCAATTTTAAAATAAATAGTAACCCACGTGGTTGGAGTGTTTTGTTGTGAGAGATTTCTTTCACTCGTATCTTGTTGACGTAAATAACTTTGTGGATTTTATTATTATTATATTAGTAGGTAATTTTGTTCTTTCTGATGTCCTGCTCATTTAATGTTTAACGTTAAATTAGTTAATTTCAGAGGCAATAGTACGAGTAATGTGCGATAATAAAATTATCTTTTAGCAACTTGATTAAACTTTTAGCGAAAAGTACACTTAGTAGTTTTCTCTCATATCTCCAGATCAATAATATCTACGTTTCATAGTATACTGTATACCGAAGTGTATACACTTACAAGACTTGCTATCTACGCGCACATTTTTCCCACCTTCTATACCTAAACCTTACTTACTCGTATCGCCTCGCCCTCGTTCATCCATCTGGTCATATTCTAATACGCCTATATTAAAACGATCTAACCCTAAAACACCGCATCATGACCATTAAAAAAATAATCGCCGTAAGTATAAAGTGCCATTTTTCTGAACACCGCTAGGCGAGGACGGGGTGTTGCCGCGGGGTGAAGGGTGGAAACCGTATTGATCGTGAACCCTCCCGTCACCCCCAGTCCCGCCAAAAATTGTTGGCAGACCAGCGCACATAAAAATGAGAGTTTTTCTAATGAAAGAAAGAAAAAGTATTTAAGTATAAGAATCAAATACGACGAATAGTAAAACTTCACTATAAAGTATAAAATAAAAACAAAAACAGGAAAAAAATTAAATTGATTCTTAGCGAGAAGTACCGGGGCCCCCCTCTAGTTGGCCAAAGCCTGCCGGGGTCGCGGGACTGTATAAATTACAGTGACCCCGGAACCTAAAGGGCTATTGAAGGACACTGTGGATTTTAGGCAGTACGAGTCTGACAGTCCTCCCCGCCCTACCCTGGGTGGGAGGACTCATTTGATGATTTTACCACGATAAAAAAAAATACCTTTTCTATACTGTACACAGAAGCTGTTAGAAAACCTTTTTTAATAAATAAATAAAAACATTAACCTGCCCAGGTGTAAGTACTACAAAACTACTAAAAATTCTGTTTACACATAACTATATTTTTACTACATGGATAAGTACTATTTTAATATTTATGATTTTCATTTTTGACCAGTATAAATACTCTGTCATTAGACCTCCGTCTTCGCTATCTGCAAATTGTATGTAAAAAGAAGTAGGTAACCTATAAAGTCTTTAGAATCTCACATTTATAGCGTGAAATCGTGATAAACCAACTCATTTTAATTTTTTATTTTTTATAATGAGTAAATTTAGTTGACTACTTATACTCTTAATAGGCATGCTTCATAGCATTAGGTACACTGTATTATACCACTACTGTATCAATTATTTCAGTCATTAAACTTGGCTATTGCGAATTTCATGTCATTGCTTCAGTTATACGCAACTGTCTTCTGAAAGGACTTTAGGTTATGCTTCTTGCAATTTGAACTTTAATAATGTAAGAGAAGATTGAATTTTGAGCCGACAAGAGATATTAATGTCAGTCCCAGGATGTCTGTCACACCGTCGTGTAATTCTAACATATTGTTCATGGCTTTTGATACATTCGCACAAAATTACTGTTGAAATATTTAGATTTGTGGAATTATACGCATTATGTATTTTTTTTCTTTCGCTCAATCTTAAGAATATACGTAACTTCCATCAGTTTAAAAAAGAGAAATTATGGCGACCAACAAAAGTGAAAAAATACAGTGTACATATAGAATACATTTCAAAAGCCTAATTCCTATCCTAATTAACATTAGAAATACAGAAATGAATTTATTTGCTAGGATTTTCACGTCTAAACTGTTGTGTCGGAATTGATAAATTTTGGTATACCTAGTAGGTATGTAAATGGGAGCCTTATACTGTTTAAACATAAAACTAAAAGGGGTAGACATAGGGTGCGGACACGGGCAGCTCTTTCACTATTACAAGGAATTAAACATTCATTTGTCAGTCGATGTCCAAAATTAAAGCCTAAACCTAAAACACAGTTATTCCTGATTCTCACCCACGGTGTCACTTTCATCCGACAGACGATCAGAACCATAAAACAGTTAATTAAAGCCGATTGGTTCGAGCCTTCGAGTCTAGGTGGACGGTGGCGACGCACGGCCGAATGTGGAACTAACCGAATTAGACATCCGTCGCCGACCATTCATTTAATTACTTTTAATGATATATCATAATGTATTGGCGTTTTATTTCCATTTATTGTTCCCTGCGAATAAAAGAGACCGATTTAATTGACTTTGTCATGTGAATTTTAGTACAAAGGTAAGGCGAAGGGGCGAATAAAGCCGCTGGCGAAACATAATTTATAATAATACTTAGGATTTAAACAGCCATGATAAGTTTTATAAAAAATAAAGCTGTTTTAATGTTATTTAGTTAATAAAATAAATTAACATAAAATTATACAACTGACATGAAAATCACAAACGCATTCGAAGGGTTAAGTTCATTAGTCCTAAAAAAAAACTGCAACCGCGGTTTTCATCATTTTGCCGATCACATTTTATAGTAGCAACGGATAAAAATCCAATTTAAGTAGAAAAATAATAAAACAATGAAGTCCTGCACATGGAGTAAAATGTTTTATTACTAGCTTCTGTACGTTCCATTAGTGTTTTAAAAGTAATTAAAAGTTGCGATATCCTTCAACTTATTGTTGTATTTCATTTTCTGTAAAGACAACGGCAAATGTAGGGTTGATTGAATTTCATTTTAAGTGTCTTTGGATTAAATTATTTTTGTGCTAATTAAACAGGGAAATTCGTTTTTTTTTTATGATGATAAGAAAATAGAACAGAAACAGTTATTTTATTGCCAAAAAAATATTTACCAAAATAATACTTGCGCAAGTGAGATAAGTAGGTAAGTATTATTATTGGAGCAGGCATATTTGGCAGGCCCGTTGAAGTGTCGTTAATTAATAAATTAATCTTTACTTAGAAAAAAATGTGTTCTTTTTTATGTAATTAAGAAACGTAAAAGTCTTTTAATTTAATTTTTTAATTCATTTATTATTATATAAGTCAAATAAATATTCGATAGTATTGTCTGTGATAATAATGATTTCTTCCTTGACGTAGTTTAACATAATTAAACACGAGCAGTATTTCATATATTATTGCAACGACTAGTAACTACAATACTACATTACAATAAACCATTTAAAGCAAAATGACCCTTAAAGACATATTTCCCATCACCCACTGCAACACAATCAAACAATGGGTTATTAACAGGGGCAGATGCGCACGCGCCACCTGAACGGAACACTCGCGATCACTAAATCATAATGTTTGGTAACGACATGATAAAACACCCAGTGGGACTAGCTGTTTGTAATATGACCTGGAGCCGCGGATAATAAGTTAAAAAAAAAACTGTTTTAGGTTAATATTCCGAAGATTAATAAATGTTGGCAGAAAACATGGATAACCCACGTGTTTGACTGAAAAACACATTTTAATTTTTTTTTTATGGACAATTAATTATGTATCTGGTACCCCAGATAAAGAATTATTATGACGCTAATTGAATACGCTATATAAAAATGAAAATATATAATAAAACTGAAATGGGACACCAAGTTACAAACTTCATGCAGAAGATTAACTCGAACAATTTCTAAAGTCAAAGTCTACGAGTATTGAAATAGTCACTTAGACAGCGGCTAAGATTATCCATAGAAAGTACCTAAATGGATTTACCAACAGAAGGAAACAGAAAAAATATTACACAATTTGAACTCCCGGAAACTTAAAAACGGACGCAAAAAATTAATTCAAAAAATCATTTCCCAGCGAACTATTAATCCTTTTTGCTCCAATATCATTAACCTATTCATTTCAATGAGCGATGACGTGAATGATACATCCCCTAGCGACACAAAAGAGGTCCGTTAGACGCATTAATATTACACCAAACAACACTATTCTATTTCCATGATTTTTTGTTCGCTGACAACACCGAAAATTTCGAATGTCACGCCTCGTTCATCGAGAGCGCGGGAAAATAAACGAAAGCAGTTCTTTTTTTTTTAAACGGGCGCCAGAATCAAAGTTTATTTAAGTTTAGAACATGTTTGAATTGATGCCGTTATATCTTTGCCTGAACCATTGTGTGTTTATTTGTGGAATGTTCTAATTAGTCCGATGCTTGAATTTATGGTGGATTCTGTATTTCGAACGTCAAACGAAGTTGGTTGTAAATAGTCGTAATTAAATGCTGAAGACGTAATCATTATGTCTGTTATTCTAAGTTTACTCAGGCCTGCTAATTTGAATAAATTCAGCAACCGTTTCAAAAACACGGGTTTAACCTGCATGACAAGCCAAATAGCTAGTTCAATCTCACGATGAGTAGCTTTCCCCATGCTGCTTCAATTTTTTCATCGTTCTTAGAGCACCGGACATAATCGAGTTTTTGACAAACAATGCTGGGTGAAATTGGTTCCTTTATTGGCATCCTTTTAAACAGACCGTGTGTGTATGTTGTTTCTGATTTTAGATTGGTTATGCCCGATTGTGGGTCCACAAAACTGTGTTAAAAAATCTAAGATGATGGTACTTATCTGGGAAGAAATCATAAGCGATTTTAAGACGTTTTGAAGTTAAGCGTTCGTGTGATTTTTCATCTGTAACTATTTATTATTATGTTCGAAGTGGCTCTGGGACAGTGTAGGCTGAAGAAAAAAAAGCCTGCCGGGGTCGCGGGACTTACCCATTACCGTGACCCCTGTACGTAAAGGGCTAGTGAAGGACACCGTGGATTTTAGTCAGTACAAGTCTGACAGTCCCTCCCGCCCTGCCCTGGGTGGGAGGACTCATTTGATGATTTTACCACAAAAAAAATAAAAAAATAGCCTGCCCAATACTGCCCATTTCCACTCCTGGCCATTGGCCACCCTGGAGGCTGCTCCATCTATATTTCGCGACACTGCGAGTCCTACTTCCAGCTCGGACGAAATAAGAACTGTTAAATCGTTTTAAACCATCATCAAAACACAAAAGGCCTCCAATCAACAATGGCATTACACAGAAGTGTCCCGTTCCCATCGTTGGAACCGCCCGTGGGTAAGACAAGGCTGTAATTACAGCGATCACATTGACCAATGTAAATGCACTGGTCTGCCGCCATAAATCATTTGGCGGTCATCTGCCGCCCGCGGCGACACTAGCTAGTGACCAGTGGAGGTTGAGCTGAGATGTGGAGGCCAGATTTGGTATGTGGTGAAGTTTGAGAAGTAGTTTAAGTTTTTAAACTGATATGGTCACAAAACTATTATAACACAATTCACTATGACAGTTGAAACTGTTGAGTGGTTAGAACGCAAACTGAGTTTTGAAATATCGTGAATTCAAACCAAATAATAAACGTGATCAATGTTAAGCTTTGAGTTCTAAATTATTGAGAATCCATCATGAAATGACTGCCATCGCGAAGGTAAATTGAAGGTAGTTATAAAAGAAACGGAAAGTTCAGAGAAATCAGCTAAAAATCAAAGACGTTCTAAAGTTCCTAATTTAAAGTTCCGCATAATTTAAATCGTGGGATGTAAGTCTTTAGAAACCAGAGGTCTTAGATTAAGATACATTCTATTTGCAATTCCGGGAGGAAAAAGTCAAAAATGATATATCTTAGATCCATGTCGGAAGCAAGAAAGAAGATTCCCGATTGTCTATTGCTCTCAAGTAGTTACAGAAACAAGACTATCCCATTCTGCAACAACACGAACACTTACTGTATTATAAAACCTTGATAAAAATAATAAAAAAATGTACATCGTGCAGCTCGATCTAAACTGGCTGGCTTTCAAATGTGTATCAACGCATTATGCGTTCGTTTTTTGAATCAGCGGGCGCCTGACAGATGCAAGTATTGCCATGTGCACCATTTTGATATTGAATTATTGTTCTGGCAACATTTTGATAATAAGTAATATGGGGTTCGATGTATTGAAGTGCGGATTAGTAAGTATGTGGGGATTATACTTGGATAACATATTATGATACTGAATGTTACTATTACACGAGTATGTGTCTATTAAATACTTGTGATAAGTTTATGTGGACAAAGATTATGTTTTTAAAATTTGCGATTTAGCTTCTGCCTGTGGCTTCTCAGCGGGACATTGCATACTTAAGAGGTACTGGGATTTGTATCGCATAGTACTTAGTAAATGATGCTCTAATCCAGGGTACCATGGTGTGACTAAAGAGTGAAAAATTACAACCTAACAAACATTAATGAAAATATTGCATGGAAAAAGGCAACAATATTATCAACCACTTAAATCCTGAACCTACAAATATAATAATTCAGTTTACATTTATAAACTAACAAACCCCATGTCGGTCGTTAACCCTTTGAAGCCAGCTCTCTCTTCCTACACAAAGAGTTCATTCCAAAAACAGATTTCAATTCCTAAAGCAGTAATCTTCCGCAAATTAAAATCACATGTATTCAGAGATGTTCCGATAACCGTTCCGCGAACCCGTTGTTACGTCACGTCCGTGTCCGCCCGATGACAGTTGCGCGAATGGATGCCGTTTGAACATCGAACGTTGATTGAAAATCGCAATATGGCCGACGCGACGTTCGACCGTTGGAATTTAAATGATGCCAATTTTGGGTCTGGAAATTTTTAATATTATTTAAGGTTGAGACTAACTTCTAAAATCTTATTTCACACATGTTATAGATAAAATGAAGTATGAAAGTGACATGGGCTAAGGAGGGATGAAACGCATGGGTCTAAAAAAGCAATGATTGCGAATGTGGATGGATGGAGAAACAGAAGAAGGTCAAAGGAAAGATACATGGATTGTGTGAAAAATTACAGCAACCGAAAAGGAGTAAAATGACGACTTGACGTCTATAGAAGAACAAACCAAAAGAAGAGTAGGATGACGTCAGAAAAAAGAAAAAAAACGGTTATTAAAAAAAACGCTGCTAGGAGTAATAATTTAGATAAGTGCTGAGTTTGACTTCATACCATATCAAAGTAAAGACCAATACATGGAAGCCACAATTATTTGATGACAAAGACACAAAGCAGGTATACACATGTTCCACGAAAGCAATACGTAATCGAAAAAGTTTTTCATTAAGCCACGTTGTCATGTCAGTTGTTCCAAACATAACGATCAGATAACTAACCCTGAACAGAGCTTGATAATTGAATTCAATAACTGACTAATTTATTACGTCCTCATACGATAGCATCTTTCATTTTAGACGTTTTCTAAATACTTACACACTGTTAAGGGAAAAGTAACTGTATCTTCATATCTTTCAAGTTCATTTTACACGGAGCCTCTTTTGAAGTTGTGACGTTTTGAAATGATATCAAAAGGGTTGTACGAAGGTTTTGTTAGTTACGTTTTGACAATAGGATCGTGATGGATGACATTTTGGGTTGCTACTATGTAAACCTTTTCCGATTTACTTGAACCCAGAAGCAATTATATAAATCAGAATAACCATGACATATAACAATAATAAAGTGGGGGATTCTGAAATAACGAAAAAGCTACATTCATGGTATACCTACATCTTAGATTTGTAAAAAATATCTAGGGCACTATTTATTGCCCTGGTCGCGGGTCGCGGGTCGCGGGTCGCGGGTCAGGACAGTCCCTCCCGCTCTGCCCTGGGTCCTCCGAGGACCCATTTGATGATTTTACCACGCTATGAAAAGGGCATTGTTGTCTTAGATATTTTTTACAAATCTAACCTAATTTCAGAGTACACTTAATTTCAAAAAAGATAAGAGTTGTACAACTTTGACAAAGATAGAAGACGTAGCATATACTCGTACGTACGACCCTGTATAATATATACTCGTATAATAATGATTTGCATGACGATCCACAATATTCGCCATTTACTCATATTAGGGATTGTGCACACGTTGAACTTTTCAAGTATCCTGACCCCTTCATTTAAGTGAAAAGACTTATAAATGCTAGATGTGACTTGATAACTTAATGCAAATACCACGACAACACGGTACTCTCGGTCACCTCTGTCATCTATATCGAAAACAAAATTTATGCATGGCATATTAAAATCATGACTGCTGCGCGTATGGTAAAATGTCAAAAGATATAGGTACCATCGATACATTTTTATATTATTATTCGGGAATAAAAAATAATGTTTCAATAAAAAATAAGCAATTGACGGAATCTGAATTCGTACCTATCACAAATTTGCCATGTCGATAGTTTATTACCTGTATTACACGTAAATAATACACATTTTAACCCCATTTTACGGTCCTGTGGAATGATTTTTGACACCTACGTGGAGCCACAAGCCAGTAACATACCTACTAGCAATAGCTACTTTATAAAAATCCTGTTAAACACTGAAAGTGACGAATTTTCACAACGAATACTCACATGCCCCACTAAATCAGAATATCCAGACTATGCCACATCTATGACGGGGGGCCCCGTCATACTCGTTCGATGTGGCATTGTCTCTCCTCTAGAGGGCCAAAGCCTGTCGGGGTCACGGGACTTATGTTTTACCATGACCGTTTATTACCTGTATTAGCACATATATAATATAAATTTTACCCCTATTTTATGGTCCTGTGGAACGATTTTTGACACCTGGGTGGAGCCACGAGCCAGTGACATACTGGCAATAGCTAGTACTTTATAAAAATCCTGTTAAACAGTAGAAGTGACGAATTTTCACAACGAATACTCACATGCCCCACTAAATCAGAATATCCAGACTATGCCACATCTATGACGGGCCCCCTCTAGAGGGCCAAAGCCTGTCGGGGTCGCGGGACTTATGATTTACCGTGACCCCGGTACGTAAAGGGCTATTGAAGGACACCGTGGATTTTAGTCAGTACGAGTCTGACAGTCCCTCCCGCTCTGCCCTGGGAGGGAGGACTCATTTGATGAATTTGCCACGTTAAAAAAAAGACTATGCCACATCTAGACAGCGCCACATCAACTCTTCCTATCTAATAAAGCTTGCTATTCACGTGCCTTCTTTTTATTTGCGTCGATCAAATTCTCGGAGGGTGCAGTGTTTGGTCGTGCGATCATGCGGCAGAGACAAAATGGCGGACTCTTGATTACAGTGGGGACTTTTAATTGATCGACGAGATTTTGATTGGAGGGAGATTTTTTTTCCTAGTATGTACTTTTTTGTTTGTTTATTGACATATTTTATATTTTGTTCTACTAGTTTCAAACTGCACATAATACATTGTTTATGGGTAGACCGACAGCCAAAAGTGATTGACAACATTCATATCCACGCGGCAAAAGCTACACTCGCGAGCAAAAGTATGAAATCACTTACTCCGATTCCTCGCTATCTTGAGTACTTAATAACTATTTAAGAATAATAAAAATAATACCAATTTAAAGGTTTAACTATTAACTTTAAATTGATACCCAATTTATTAAAATCACGCCATTATTTAAGGAGCTATCCCGGATCAATTCCAAGTAACTGATTCCATATTTTTACTCGCGATTGTAGATAGCTGAGGACATACAAAGAGATGGCTTTTTTCTCTACCACATCCTTCACCTACGCAAGTCCATTTTTTACCTGGTTAAATCATCAAATGAGTCCTCCCACCTAGGCAGAGACTGTCAGACTTTAACTGACTCAAATCACGGTGTCCTTCAATAGCCCTTTATGTTCCGGGGCCACGGTTACCTGATTGGACAGTCCCGCCGTCATTATATTGCTGACACGCAAGTCCCTAATGGTCAGTTGACACCGAGACGCAACGCAATGCGACGTGACTCAACGATACTGCAAATGTGGATCTTTTCATGTAGTAAATAGAGTTCGATTTTGAGTAGCTCTATTGAAATGTGCGCGAAGCGTCACGTCTCGGTGTGACTTGACTCTAAGTATTAGCAATTGCGCAGGGACCGCTAAACTTAATTAAATATCGTCACTCCTTGAGTCTAGAAAAAAATATAGGACATTAAAGAATAAAAAGTAGATAGCAAAAAGTGTCAAGTAATGAAATTTTAATAACATGCCCTTGTTATTTTACAAGGCAGATGTCCATGTATTATGTTATTATGTTCCATAGTCTTATGTATTAAATAAATTAAAAGTGAATTGGAAGGCGGGCTAAGTAATGATAAGGGCATGAAACTATTTAGATCTTATTATGGTTCATGGACAGTGCGCAGGTGACAGGCCATTTTTTCTAAGAAATGCTTTACTTTAAAGATTTAAATGAGTCAATAAAATCGTAACATCGCCTGTTATCCTTTGAGGACATAACCTAATGGTACACACATCTTTCGCCAGCAGTTATGTATAAGTCCCATGTGAAAAGGGGAGCGGACGAGCCTACTCTCATCAACCAGCCATAAATCTAGACTCCTAGACTGCTACTTAAAAAAATCCTGATAGAAACTATTATTAACACTGCCTTAGAATACCAAAGATACGATGATTTGTGTTAGGACATTTTCGTACGGTAATGTGTCGTCCGGACAGTTTCTTACGAAATGATTAAAATATGTTCAGCAGTGGACGTCTTACGGCTGATATGATGATGATATGAAGATTAAAATAGGAATCAAATAAAAAGTCAGTTCATATCAGGCTATCGCAGTCCAATCCTGAACAAAGGCGGCCCCAAGGAGCACCACCGTACAATTTGTCGCCTTTTCTGCCTAGCCTTACCAGCTAACTACCTTTATTGGCCGTATTATGACGTCTTAAAGCCAGAGTAGTTCCAGTGAGTGAACGAAGTGGCGCTAGACGACTTGTATAGCTCTGTCTCTTTCACTCACTGGAACAAGTCTGGTTTTAAGACGTCATAATACGGCCGCAGGTCATCGATCTATCTTGCTGGGAGGCCGTCCCACAGTATGTTTTCCTACAACGGTCTCTATTCGTGAACTTTTCTACTCTACTTTTCGTTTTGAACATCACTTTAATGTCTACCACTTTGGTTGGCAGTTTTTCACCGTTATAATTTTCTGTCTCTTTCTCACTAGCCCTCTAGACTATATAAAAAAAACGTAATCCAAACACAATCAACACTTCGTACCAAACAACATAAAGCCACAAACAAACTTTCCCCACACAAACTAAGTCCAATAAAGGTACAATAATCTACCGGAAAATCACCCGGTCTCAACCAATTTGGGCGACAATAAAGCAATTTGAGAAACGCGCGACACTTTGATTAATTGCCGGCGCCAGTGTCGCGATGTCGCGACGCTCGGTGCCAGCCGCTTCGTGTGAACGAGGCCTTATGGCGTGTGATTGTAATTTACGTATTGATTGTTTATAGATGGGCTGCGTTTTTTGGTGTGTCGTAAGAGGGTAATTGGTTTTTATTTTTGTTGTTATTGAGACTTGTTAGATAAGGCGCGGTGTCACAATTTTTCATTGTCCTATTCATGAATTTAGCATCTTAATATTTTAGCATGAAGACATTCGAATTCAGAAGGACTGTCACTGGCAAATTTTTATGATTACATTTTTTTCATCTTACTTCCTTCGTGTGTAGGATGCTGATAACGGGTTTAAATAGCTGATGATACCCAATCTTAAACTCATGTATTAATTAGCATAAAATTGATGCAGTAAATATATTAAAAAACCTTAATTTATTGCATTTTAAAACTAAATGATTAACCAATTTATCATTCACACTCATAGCATAAACCCACAAGAGAAACATATTAGCAATAATCTTCTCGCGCCTACATCTGCATATTCGCAACATAAATTGATTAATGCTACCATTAATTGAGCATGTAAACACTGCAAAAAGTACATTGTAATTGTCACAGGGCCGGTTTACGTTGACGCGACATCGCCCGCGGCTTTGGCTGTTATCGCTACAATTATGCAAATTCAACGTTAAATTACCGCGCGGGCGTGTAATTGTTTCGGCGAGTTGCGACTTGCGTCGCGCGACGGCTGTTAATTTTCTCGTTACAACCATCACTTAAGTGTGGATGTGGCCTAATAACGTGGTTTGGGACATTTCGTACGGTTATTATTAAGGTGATCGAGTGGTCTTGTGTAAATTTTATGACGTTTTAATATTATTTATTTTTGCTTTTATCGAGTTTTAATGTTGAATTATTATGATTTTTATGATAAATGCAAAATAAATTTTAGTATAAATTATAAGTCTTTTGCGAAACTGGTAAGTGGTAGGCTATAATTTTAATCCTAATCCTAACTAATATTATAAATGCGAAAGTAACTCTGTCTGTCTGTCTGTCTGTCTGTCTGTCTTTTCTTCACGCCTAAACTACTAAACCGATTAGTGTTAAATTTGGTACAGACATAGTTTGGAACTTGAGAAAGGACATAGGATAGTTTTTAACCGACTTCAAAAAAAGGAGGACTGTATTTTTTTTTAATGTTTGTTACCGCATTACGACCGATTGGGTGAACCAATTTTCATGATTCTTTTTTTGTTTGAAAGCTGGTGCTTCCCGTGTGGTCCCATTGTCCCAAATCAGGATCTGATGATTGTATCTTGGAGAAATCGAGGGCAACCCTCAAATTTAATAGGCTCACCCATCGTTTTTTGTAAATCTTATGAAGTAATTTAAGTTCTTGCGTATGGTAATCATCATCTTATGTAGCTGAGCTGATGATGGAAGGTACAACTCCTTAACAGTAGGTTGTTACCGCATAACGAACGACTGGGTGAACCGATTTTCATAATTCTTTTTTTGTTTGAAAGCTGGTGCTTCCCGTGTGGTCCCATTGTCACCAAATCAGGATCTGATGATTGGATCTTGGAGAAATCGAGGGCAACCCTCAAATTTTATAGGCCCACGCATCGTTTTTCGTAAATCTTATGAAGTAATTTAAGTACTTGCGTATGGTAATCATTATCTTATGTAGCTGAGCTGATGATGGAAGGTACAACTCCTTAACAGTAAGGAGTAGATAGTAGTACTGATTCATTGTTCGCATATCTCCGGAACTTCACGTCCGATTTAAATAATTCTTTTTTTTTGTGCTAGGTATCGTTCAACTTAGGGAATTGCAGTATTCCCTCGCAAGTTTCATCAAAATCGGTTCAGTAGTTTTTGAGATAGGGAATTTTATTAGCTTATTGTGTACATGAGGGATGTTATTACCAGTGCTACGGATTGTATTATATGTATTTGGCAAGAATTTGGGTTGAATATTTATATATATTAACGAAAAATAGGTAAACGGTGGCAAAAAAAAAACAATGAAACAAAAAATAACAAAGCCATCGACTTCCGAAATAAAAGTTATTTTGTAGATTATTTTACCCTTTTTTGTGGTTCTTTTTGAAGGCGGTTAAATTCTTTTTTTGAAAAAGTTTTTTATTATATATATATTTTACGGGTTAAGCTGCGCTTGCCGAGGTTGGTCTGTGGATGGGTAAAAAACACTCGGAAAGCACGTAAAGCCGTTGGTCCCGGCTGTCATTTGAAGATCTTTGACAGTCGTTACTGTCAGAAGCTCTAAAGTCTGAAAGCCAATCATACCATGGGGTATCGTATTACCCAGTTACTGGGTTGTGGAGGTCCGACAGGCAGTCGCTCCATGTAAAATACTGATATCCAGCTGCATCTGGTTTGACTGGAAGCCGACCGAAATATAGTTGGGAAAATGCAAGGCAGATGATGAACGGAGTATAGATGATTCTATTAGTACTATATGTCGAGTGGTCCATATGCTCGATAGATGGCGGTGATCGCGCAATGATGTCGATCGTTACACGAGTTCGATCGTTACACGGGACAAAGAAAGCTACTTTGTTTTATACTATGTAGTGATTAAATGCAAGTAACATTGGTCCGACCTGTTTATTAGTCAGTGTATAGTAATCCGTTTGTGCTGGATAGGATAATCTCAAGCCCGGAGAAGGACATAGGGCTACTTTTTATAAACACACCATACAGGTAAAGATTGATGAAGAAACCACTGGTAGAATTTTGAAATTTGCAGGGTCTATTATTATTATTTTTTTATCGTGGTAAAATCATCAAATGAGTCCTCCCACCCAGGGCAGGGCGGGAGGGACTGTCAGACTTGACTGACTAAAATCTACGGTGTCCTTCAATAGCCTTTTACGTACCGGGGTCACGGTAATTCGTAAGTCCCGCGACCCCGGCAGGCTTTGGCCCTCTAAAATAATGAGCACTTAGAAAGGAATTCAGATAATTCCACCCTCAAGAGATTCCCTCTAAACATTAGGTATAGGTGTTCAAAGATTGTATGGAAACTAATTTTGAAGTTAGAAATCCTGGATGTATGATGTGAAGTTACATAAAAAAATATAAGTATAAAAAAAAATGTCACGTAACTTAATGAGGCAGACCAAATTCTACGCGAGCGAAGCCGCGGGCAAAAGCTAGTAATTCAATAATTTCGTTCCTTTACGACTTCTCGGTATATTCTATTATTTTTGAAGACATAAAATTATTTTAACTTTATAACTAAACAAATTTTATTCTTATTTTGTTATGGTAATTTTAATCTTGCCAATAACTATAGGCACTGCAGATGTTAAACCACAAATGAATGACAATTGCACAACATATTACACAAAAGGTCACAATAAAGACTAATAACGATATATTAAATTGATTAAAAAATAAGGCTTTCTCCGCACGCGACAATCGTATGTCGCCGTCAAACCGCAGATTACAATAACGTCCAGATGACGTAAAGTGACGTCACGACGTCATTTCATGTCATGTGCGCGAGCGCAGACCAAATCGACCGCTAATTGTAAAACGCAAACCACAATTTTCATTTATGTCGAATTTACGATATTTACGCGAATTATCGTCGTTAATGATGAATGCCGACGGTTTTTGGTAATGTCACGCAATCAATTTTCAGCAGTTTGTTTTTACGGTTCATTTTTAAACTGTCTGAGACAATTGTGTTTTTATTAAATTGAGTTCTAAGCAACATAGTAATAGAAAACCTATTAAATGGCAAATAAAGTTCGTTGCAATTTTGTTTTTTTTAATAAAAATCTAACATATATAAACTCTGTATAAAGATAAAGGTGTACGTACACACACAAAAAATGCACGATAGCAAAAAAATACTCGAAACTGCCGCCATGTTCAAAACGAAGCATGCAATTAACCCTTCGAAAGCGCCCGTTCACAGCCCTTTTGTTAACCCTTTAATACTACCCATTGTGTCAACTGTCACTTGGGGTTTGAATTAAAAGTGGGCGGATTAATTTTTTCCTGCCCTCAGTAAAAATAGTTGGAACTGGGGTCATGAGTGGGTAATAATAAGGTATACGTGAAGTGACAGGCATTTAGCCATCTTTTGTGAAAAATGTATGGTAAGTGCTTATTTCGCTGAAAAGGGTTTTTTCTGGGGTCATTCTAGTTTGCATGTTAGATTTGTTGTTTAGAGGGTTAATATAATACTGATGACAGGTCATCTACAGTACGCAGTCAAACAGTTTTTGAACAACTGAATCCATTTGAAAGGAATACTTAAATGGAATTTTTTTTAGCGTGGTAAAATCATCAAATGAGTCCTCCCACCCAGGGCAGGGCGGGAGGGACTGTCAGTCTTGTACTGACTTAAGCCACGGTGTCCTTCAATAGCCCTTTACGTACCGGGGTTACGGTAATTTGTGAGTCCCGCGACCCGGGCATGGTCCATGGTCGGATAGCGAGTCGCCCATTACTCTCCGCCCGCATCCCCGACGTTTCTCCAGCTAGTGATATAATAACTAGAAGGGATTGTTATATCATCATCTTAATAAATGTTAATTGTTTGCATATAATTAATTGCATAATTATTAGCCTTTAAAGTTCCCACTGCTGGGATACAGGCCTCTCTATGAGAGGGCCACGTTGGCCCAATGCGGATTGGTAGACATAACTTGTCTTCGAATTTTAGGCTCAATGACATGCCGGTTGCCTCACGATATTTTCCTTCACCAGTTTTGACAGCAGTGGTGATGAAATGAATTAAACAAAGTAACGCACCCGGCTGGGTTCGAAGCCACAGTTCGTAAGTCTCAACTTTCTGTTAAATAATTAAGGTGAGTTATTTCCCGGGTCGACGGCGCGTTGTGTTCCACGCGTGCCTCAAGGAGTGTCAGCATAGTTACGGGGCCTGTAGAGGGCCAAAGCCTGCCGGGGTCGCGGGACTTACGAATTACCGTGACCTCGGTACGTAAAGGGCTAGTGAAGGACACTGTGGATTTTAGTCAGTAAGTACAAGTCTGACAGTCCCTCCCGCCCTGCCCTGGGTGGGATGACTCATTTGAGGATTATACCTTATAGGTGAGTTATTTAGTGAAGCTTATGGATTTAAGGATACATGAGTATTTAGATTTTGACTTGACTATCACCTCTTAGTTAATTTCAATGTATTTTCTCAGAAAAAAAAAACAGTAAGGAACCGCCAAACGTATTTTCTAGACAAGATAAGATTACGAAAGTCGAAGTTTCTGTTTAATAATTAAATTATACCAACAACTTGCAAAATGCATTCTCAAAAACACTTAGATTACGCAACGAGGAAGCAAAATCCAATAAAATAGTTCTGCAAAGTTATGTACGTGTAACGAAAATGCACGTCAGTCATACAGTAACGGCGAACTGTTATTTAATCATAGTAAATAATAATTTCAATTATGTACTGTCAATGGGAACTGAGATAACCTCTCTAGCTGTTTGTACGGTTTGCAAATGAAGTTCGTTTTTTTTAAAGAAAGAAAGATACACACAGGATAAAACAAACAAAATTATACATATAAATAAAAACAACAAAGGAAACAAAATTACATAAAAAATAACGAATGGAAAATCAAACACCAAACAATTTAGTCATGTGCGACGCAAAAGGGCTCCTATCTCAGCATGTGCTGCGACATTTTTAAAATTGTCACAGCGCTGGTTTTATAGTAGGTATTTTTTAAAGGTAATACAAATAAATAAAAAACAAATACAAATATATTAAGTATAATAAATAGAGACCTTATTCGCAATAATAAATGATTTAGGTATATCGATACCCTACATACAATTTTAGTGAAAGGGTTTGTGGCTATATAATAAGCCAGTCGTCCAGCCGCATGAGACGATCTTCAAGGTTAAGCCACGCTTGCCGCGTTTGATAGGTGACCATTTATTATATGTCGAGTTTCTCTCCTCCTGGTTAAGAATTTTTCTTTATAAAAATAATATACAGCTGTACTTCTAATTGTTAAGATATTTTATTTGTAAAGTGTCCCGTCTTATAAATAAACGTTTATTTATTTTGACAATACTGAGGAACTACATTTTTTACGTTTCCCTGGAATAATTGATGCAAGTGGGCTAACAAAAACTAGTGTTACATAATATTGTAATTTTTTCAAATTTCACTGCCGCTTTTTCTCCTATCGCTACGTGCACAATAGTTAAGGCGTGTACATACACACGCGGTGCACATCACGCGCGTCGCGTGATCGCGGCTGTCTGTCATTATGTTGAGCTCAGCTCACTGCACGACGTTGTTCCAATAGTGTGCACTTTGAACACTGTTCATAGGTATAAGTAGGTTCAGTGTATGATAGGTATCTATACCTATATGCTGTTCAGGTTGAATTACGTATTCAGTTTAGATAGGCTACCTTCTTTAAGAAAGAGTTTATATCATT
Source organism: Agrotis puta (assembly GCA_943136025.2). Lineage (NCBI taxonomy): Eukaryota > Metazoa > Arthropoda > Insecta > Lepidoptera > Noctuidae > Agrotis > Agrotis puta. The sequence goes on along the minus strand of OW964182.2, from coordinate 12,067,287 downwards.
TTGGGCTTATGATAAATTATTAAGGGCTGAAACACGTTATCAAGGAGCTTTCAGCCCGAGGGCGTGGGCCTGCCTTATCAGGTAACCGTCACCCCGGAACGTAAAGGATTATAGGACACTGTGGATTTTAGTCATTACCAGTCTGACAGTCCTTCTCGTCCCGCCCTAGGTCGGAGAAGGCCTTTTAAGGTAACAGTGACTTCTGACACAAAGCACAACTGAAGAAACAGGGTTTTTTTGACAGAAAGAGTATGACAGTCCACTCCGTGCGGAGTGGTAGGACTCATTTAGAAATTCCGATATTTCAGCAAAGAGAGCGCGTCGAGTTCCGTCGCAAAGTCGCCGTCGTTCTTTACTTAAAGCCTTTACTTTGGGTCGTGGGACTTACGAATTACCGTGACCCCGGAACATAAACAGCTATTGAAGGACACCGTGGATTTTAGTCAGTACGAGTCTGACAGTCCCTCCCCTATGATTTTAAAATCATCAAATGAATGTTTTATTCAAAGAAAATACTTTACCCAAAAGTTGGTCACATGAATGTTTTATTTTCATTCTGCAAATACTAGATGTATTTTCAGGCTTTGATGCGACAATGGTACGTAGGTACCATAGGTAGGTAGGTTTATAGTAGCATAAAGAAGTCTATGTTTTTATATTAGCATGTTTTTTTTTGGGCTTGCGATATTGTTAGTATTGTTGCAAGTGGTCGTACGTACGTACGACCACGGTATGTACATACGGTATGTACATTGTAGAATAATATCTTGAAAAAAAAAAGAATTTATTTCAATAAATCTTTACAAGTACGTGCCGGGGCTTCCCAGAAAGTAATCAGATGATACTTATGTTAGGAAAGCCTCGCTCTTCCGATGTAACATAAATTTAGACTTACTAGGCTTACGGTATCTATCTATCTGACATACTAAACTTAGTAAATGTCACGTTATAAATTACTTACTACTTTATATTGACGAGTATGTTCGAGGATTTGCATTTTAATGATAATATCTCTCATATTCTGTACATACCCCTATTTTAATCACACACCCCCAAAGAATGACGTCAAAATTCAAAATGGCGCGCATCTCAGCATAATTACGGTTGACTAAATATGAATCGTTGTTCAAATAATAAGGGTTGAAGGGGGCAACCCTAGGACTTTGAGCAAACATCTCAATTACTGTGGTTATTAATTCAGGGGTGATTATTAATCGACGTCTTTTGTCTCGAAGGCATTGGTCTTGGATAAATTAATCTTTGTTTACTTTTTTGAGGCTTCTGTCAGACCTTGGAGGATTTTGCCTTATACAAGGTTTCCTACATGTAACTATCTACTAGTTTTCTTTTTAACGTTTAGCGTGGTAAAATTATCAAATGAGTTCTCCCACCCAAGGCAGGGCAGGAGGGACTGTCAGACTTGTACTGACTAAAATTCATGGTGTCCTTCAATAGCCCTTTACGTTCAGGGGTCACAGTAGCTCGTAAGTCTCGCGACCCCGGCAGTCTAGTTTTTTTTTTAGTGTGGTAAAATCATCAAATGCGTTCTCCAACCCAGGACAGGGCAGGAGGGACTGTCAGACTAGTACTGACTAAAATCCACGGTGTCCTTCAGTAGCCCTTTACGTACCGAGGTCACGGTAATTCCAGAGTCCCGCGACCCCAGCAGACTAGTTTTCTCTAGGAATAAGTTTCCATTGATGAGGTTTTCTCGTTGGAAAATTGGTTAATAGGTATATTGTATAATTTCTGTGCACATTTTCCGCTATGACTTTAACTTAGTCCTAACTAGGAGCCTTACATAACATTAATTTTATAAGTCATACAATATATTAGAAATTTATTTAAAAGAACGGTTTTGTTGCAATAGCTAATGAAATATGGTCGCGGGTTCGATCTCGGCACGGAACAAATATTTACATGGCCTACTGGTAGATTTCCAAGGTCTAACTGTATGTGGATTTTAATATTTATGAACTCACCTATGAAACAGAAATAATTCCTAGAGTGGGTCATATTCTTAAAAAATCAACTCTTAACAATACCTTGATAAAGAAAAATCTTTGAAATCACTTGATGCTGATTCTCAATCATTTACCAAATCATCCTATAAAATATTAAGGGGTCTAAAAAGGTCATTTAGTACAAACATAATATGAATTACGTACGCTACAACTACTTTATAATTATCTATTCTATTGGTTGAAAAGAACAAATAAAGCTTATCATATTATGATTCTGCTAATATGGCCAGAGTTCCAGTTCACCCAACCAACCCACAAAGTTCACCCACACTAATGTTTGGGCTCGTAAAGACATTAGCCAAAGGAGTTTTGTTATCAAATCCGGCAGGTGGCGTTTCGCACGGCACGACCATTATGTTAGCACATTTATTATCTGTATCTAGGTATTACACGACACACGATCCGACATTTGCTGTGTAAATAGGTATTATCAAAATTATCAGAGTCGGAAGGGACCAGATAACTAGTATTATTTATTTTATTGCTTATTTCAGAATGTACACATCGTTACACTTAAAATTTGTTTTTATACTAGGCTTTGCCTCCTTCGACCAACCACAAATGTTTGTATAAAATTATCCCAAAGAACGTATCTAATACCGGGAAGAACAAATTTACATGATTGAGTAACAAATAATATCCATCCATCCCTCCAATTTAAAATTTTAGTAAGATTAGATCCCAGACTTGGTCTTTGACAAACATTCAAAAGTCCAAACTCAAGGTGTGCCAACGTGCAATGGAGTGTAGTATTCTAGGCGTCAAATTATCAGACCGCATACGCAACACAACACTGCGCTCCAAAACACAAATTGCTGACGTTTGTCGAAAGGCCGCAACACTGAAATGGGCTTGGGTCGGCCACGTCTGTTGCATGCCCAATGAGCTGTGGGGCAAAATAACCACTTTGTGGAGCCCTGACACAGCCAGAAGGCGTCGCGGCAGACATCGTAGAAGATGGCGGGACGAGATTGACAAAACCGATGACCAGTGGTCCACTTTGGCCCAGAATCATGAAAACTGGAAGTCATGGGGAGAGGCCTTTGCCCAGCAGTGGGATGATGTAGGCTAGAAGTATCAGTATCAGATATACTTAGAAGAATAGATTTGTGAAACTTCTATCACTCAAATCAAACTGCATACATCCGTGTATCGCAGTCAATGATAACTTAATCGATACATCCGTCTGCCAATTACTCCGGAACACTATCCCACTTAATATTCACAGTACTAACAGGGACATACACGTCGCGTATTACTAATAGGTAACAGGATCAGTTCGCAATTTGCATCCTCCATTAATGAGACCTCGTTAGTGGTAAGGGGATGGATTATGATCGAAACTGTGGTGATGTATTGAAAGGATGTACTATGTACTACATAACGTAACATTGGCCACTGAAAGATAGGGCAGAGGACACCTATAAGAGATATTAGAAGCCTAGTACTTTTGCTAGTAAGTATTTCAGTTAAACTTCCCAGAATGATATAAAACATACCCCCTTGAACTTATGCCTATCATTTTATACACCCCATCACTAGCCGCTACCGTAGGTGCTCTAATGGGTAACGAAAAATTGCTACAAACGTAGGTGCCTTAAAAATAGTTGCTCAAACGGGAATAGGTGTACAACCTATTCCCGTTTATTCTCACCGAGGTTCGAAGTCTCTTGTATGATAGATTTTTATTCTTAATACTTTGTCCTTTTTTATAATGGTAAAATCATCAAATGCCTATACACTCGGGATTTCTCTTGAAACGTGAGCTTTTATAATAATCCTTCTGAAGCAGTTGGGAAAAAAATAAATTCAGACACAGACAGGCAGCCCAGGAAAACTACCACAAGGCCATTAAAAAAAAAAAGTGATTTTTTTGTTCTAGATCATGCGGTAAGGTAAAATGGAAAGATGATCGTGGTAATACAACAGAATTCTTCGTTCATCGAAGAAAGGAGAATATCTTGGAATTGGATATCCAGAATAAAGCTACAATTCAAAAGCAAATGAGACAAGTAAAAAACATACATGCAAGATTATTGATAGACAAATTTTTTTTTTAATGAGTCGTAAATGCAATCCTACTGAAAGACTGCTTAAATTAACCACCGTTACCAACCCAAAATTCTTGTATTTAATTGAGCAGCCATTAATTTTCTTCCAATTTCCATTTAACTTGTGATTCTCAACCACAGTCTACGCAACTGAGTGTAAAATCAATTCGGTCCCCATCACCGGTAACCCGATGCGACGGAACACCCCTAAGTCTCGTCACCCTCAATTTGCAAAACAAATTAGCACGCTTTGACGACAGAATCCATAGATACTTACATTATAGAGCTTTATAGGGGCAGCCATTTTGGATTTCTGAAGACAAAGAGGATTGAATTGATTTTAACTCTTAAGTAATCGAAATTAAAAAAGCATTTATTTCAAGTAGACCAGTTACAGGCATTTTTGAATTGTCAACGACAAAAAAATATATAATTAAATACTAAGAAATTATGATGCTACAGTCCCAATCACAAGGCTTAATAACTGTGAAAGTACCGTAGATGCATTCCAAGGGCTTGCGGGCGGCGAGTAGTGGGCGACTCGCAGTCCAATCAGAAGCTGACTTCCAAAACACAGTTAGTACTGGATCATACGATACCCGTCCGGTAAGCCCTGGTAAGAATAGTTATCAACTTAGACGTCTTTAGCTTTCTCGTAAAGACTCTACCAGCCGGGCCGCATTACTTTGTGTAATGTATTTCATCACCGCTGCTCTAAAAAGCTAAAGACCAAAAATTAGAAGATATGTGAGATCTACCAAATCACAATTTGGGTTTATAGACTGCAGTCCACTTCATCTCATAGAGGGGAGGGCTGTGTGCTAGTAGTAACATTAAAGGCTAATCATGCTTATGCTTTTATTCTAGCAAAGTAATAAATTTCTCATCTTCAAGAAACACAAAGTAATCAAAGTTAAAGAAAAACGCAGACGGCCACTCCTCTCAATTTACGACTATTATAGCACTCAACAAAAGACCACGAAACATTAAGTTTTGAGACATCATAACACAACATAATTCTCATATTGCGTGTCAAACGCTGATACAAAAGTTTCATTATAGCCACCAATTTTATTTGACCTGCCTCTGTCCCATTCAAAAAGGGAATTAGTTCAAGGTGCCAGGTCTAAGGAGACTGGTTAGGGAAATGCAGTAATAGAATGTGCTCAAGTGATGGTGTTTTTAAGGCGTGTTTATGGCTTTGATTTTGTTTTGTCGTTCACGCGAATGGGTGAAATATTTTGCTATATTTTGTGTTAAAGTTTTATTTGAAGCATAGTCATCTATTATCTATAGTTAGTCTAGACTCTAGGCTTTTCCAAATGGAACGACTGCCTGTCGAACATCGAAAATCCAGATTGCTGGATAAAATGAGTTTGCAAAACTGACTACTTTTTACGAGACTGCCCAAAAAAGGAGTGTTATGGGCTTTTATTATCTTACTTAATTTTATAACATGCGAAAATTACACTATGGACCATGCCCGGGTCGACGGCGCGTTGTGTTCCACGCGCGCCTCAAAGAGTGTCAACAGAGTGACGGGGCCCCCCTCTAGGAGGCCAAAGCCTGCCGGGGTCGCGTGACTGCACGAATTACCGTGACCCCGGAACGTAAAGAGCTATTGAAGGACACTGTGGATTTTAGTCAGTACGAGTCTTACAGTCCCTCCCGCTCTGCCCTGGTGGGAGGACTCATTTGATAATTCTACCACGATAAAAAAAAATAGGCACCTATCCTAAATTTAAACGCCCTTTTCCCATGGGGATAGGCAAAAATTGCAAAGGAAAGCGCCACCTGATACGATCCTTATATAGGAAGGACTCATTTGATGATTTTATCACGATAAAAAAAAAAACAAAAAATGATACCTTTTATCCCATTTTAACGTTCCCATGGAATAGGTTTCGACATTCGCGGGCGAAGCTTCTAGCAAGAACTAGTGTTACAAAATTGCAAGAGCATAATAAATGTTGATTTCTGTTTTTGAAAACTTCAAACCACAAATAGAAACTGATAAAATATGACTTATAAATAATTAAAACCGCCAAAGAATTCCGCCATAAAAAGTAAGAGTTAAACCAAATTTCATATTTCTACAACTACATACCATCACCTGACCGGAATACCATATCCAAACACATCGTGACACCTCAATAGACCATAGACAAACCAAACACAATAAACAGAGGACATACGACAATGGCATACCATTGATAATTCTATTCTATAGTTATTTTTTATTATTATCGCCACACGAAAGAGTCTGTGCTAATTCTAATGTCATATTTTTTTTACATAACTTTTTGAACTTCTGCAAATGGAAATTGAATTGTATTTTAGAAAGCATAAAGTTGGATTTGGAGTGTTGTAGTAAAAATGAAGTTGTTTTTGAAAAATACAAAGTATTGTTAGCAATTGTCGTAGATGTGATTTGTCACTTAGCTCTTGTGATAAGTGATATAAATGGTTGTGATAACAAGTTTGAATGTGCAATAGATCATTGTTCGATTATTGTGGTTACGTGAATAATTTGTGTGAAGAATTGACAATTGTTACATGTTTTTGTAGCAAGTTAATGCATTGTACAGGGGCCAGCTAACCAACCTACCCAAATCTGTCAAATATTACCAATCGAACATTAACCTTCTACTATTGTGATAAGGTAGAAAATCGATTATAAGAAATTTTACAGATTGAGGTAGGTTGATGTGATGGCGTGCGTCTGTACAATACCTAGTCATTCAAGTAGTATATTCTTCATTTCTAAAAGTAGCATTTTCTCTCCTTTTATTATGAGTACATTCTTTTTTTTTACGTGGTAAAATCATCTTATGAGTCCTCCCACCCAGGGCAGGGCGGGAGGGACTGTCAGACTTGTACTGACTAAAATCCACGGTGTCCTTTACTAGCCCTTTACGTACCGGGGTCACGGTAATGGGTAAGTCCCGCGACCGACGGTGGTATGATTGTGTAAAAAAAACTTAATACCGTTGCAAATGGCCCAAGAAGTGATGGTCAAAATAATATTAAACTAGCATGAAACTCACGGCACATAGAATAAAAATAGACAAAAAATATCAAAACGAGTCCTCTATAATGTCATCAAAAGATTAAATATACCATAAACTAAACTAAACCTAATCAAAAATTCAATAATCATTCAAACGACGGCAACTTCAGTCCAACCCGTCATCCGCTGCGTGCCGGTCTCTTCGGCCCCCGGATAAAAACTGTTTTAACCCTTTAAGGTGCAGCTTAAGTGTCCAATTAGCAATGCAGTGTTAAAACGACCGCGGCGACACTTAGGGCCCGAATTTACACTCGAACTGTACATACAAAGAAGTATTGATGCGTTTTTATAGGATTAAGTCGACGTAGAGAAGGCAAGAAATGTGCAGTGATTGTGTTTTAAAAAAATGAGACAAAAACTCTTGGTGTGGAAGATGAAAGCAATTTTCTTGTACAGGCAGTTACTTCAGACAGTAAAAAAATGTTTAAAAAAATCAACAAACAACATACCTAGTGACTAATTTTATGACTCGACACATGTCCCATGAATTTTCTTGCCATTGATATGTGTAAGAAAATTCGTTAAGTATGATATTTTAGGGCTGAAAACTTCTGGTACTAAAATTGTATTGTATGATCAAATAATCACTATTGTCATTGTAATAAATAGCAAAAACAGTTCCAAAACTGCTGATTGAACAAATATTATCCACGCAGAGGTGCAGGGAAAATTCTTGGTTCTTGGTTGACTGATAGAGAAAGCCTGTGGCATTATGTCCGCCTATGTACCTTTTGTGTTGCAGAAGTTTTAAATAAATAAATAAAATTAAGTTATAGTGTGCAATTTTTTATCTCATCTCACTTGATTCGGATTCAGATTTTTCTTTTCTTTTCCGACCAACGTTTTTACAGTTTCATACATATTTTATATTTATCGCCACTTCTAAGAGCTTTTTAACCCTATAAAGCGGCATCACAAGGAAGACTGTCACAGCACAATGCAAAATGGCCTCTTTGTCTGTTGTTGTCCTTTTTAATTCGTAACTTATATGCGTCAAAGTGAATCACCAGGATTTTTACCGCTCAAAACAAACTCTTCATTCAGTCACTTTGCCTTTTATCTCGAAGATATTGTACGTGTTTGTTTGTTTATTGGCTGTATAAGTAAGTTTGTTCACATGTCGTAAAGTGGCCGGTATTATTTGGACGACAAAAACTGCAGGCAAAGGGTTATGGATATGCGACTTTTGGACATCGTCACGGGTAGGTATGTTTTGGGTTTCCTGTCATGAATCAGTGGCTATTAGAGTTTTATGACGGAATAATAATTTAAAAATAAATTTTTAATTTTAGTATAATGCAAATTGAATTTTTCTTTTACATAATTAAATTGTTCATCCAGCAAAAAAATAAATAAAATAAAAATAAAACTACTTCACCTTATGGTGGCACACTTTCCAAGTCTATTTCGGACTTTTATTAAATTGGTGAAAGAAAACATTGTGAGGAATTCTGGAGTAAAATAATCGATATAAATGTAAAACCATGTCTTTATCATGATTGTTGAGACCTGACAGTGTGATTGGCTTTTCTTCAACTTTTATTGTTTCTTAAATCCCAAAAGAGTATTATTATCATGAAATAAATAAGCACCTAATCACATAAAGTAAAAAACATTTAACTGGTAACAAAAAAGATCTCGGCATTTGTAACTGCCTAAGAAATAACAAAAAAAAAACATAATTATCTAAAACAATTAATTAAAAACCCGACATTCAATCAAAACTCAACATGAATTTATGCTTGTGAAAACATTAAACATGAGAATATTAAACAAAATAATATAATTTTGTCTAAATACGTTATAATTTTAACCACGACAGTATTTTGAAGGGAATCCGTATAAAAACAGCATTTTGAATCTTAAAACAGAATTCATAGTGAACATTTTCCATTTTCATATTATTTATCAGCGTTATCTAAGTTATACCTAGACACCACTTTAGTGACGCATTTTTAAAAAAGATTTCAATTCTAAGCCAAATCTAATAAGGTTCTTTTTAGAAAAATGTAACAGTAGATACGACTTTATTCTTCGTAAATAGTGTCTACGAAGTTGAAGTCATGGGAATGACGGATTATGTCAGAACTTAATGGTGTGCTAACACCATAGAATAGGCCATAAATCTACTAAAGTGCCTCTGATACTGTAATTTCATTAAACTTAGGATCTAATTTTATATTATTATTTATTTTTCCATTCAGAGTCGGCTGTGGTTATTCAGTAAGTTAAATATGGCTTGAATATCCTTTCTTAAATGAAACTTGTTATAATCCCTACTATAATATTATCTATCCAGTTTTAGAATCTTCCCGATATAATATTAAAAGACAAAAATACACCGAGTCCGCAATATTGCACCAAAAAATGTAAAAAAAAAACACACTAAATAAAGAACCTCACACATTAGCATGTCAAACGCGCGGCACGTTTCAAAGTTTTGACTATCCTTTTAGAAAAAACGCGAAACATTTTTTTCGCGTTCCAAATTCGAAAAAAATCGTCGAGCTTTGCGGTTGCAGTATCGAGACATCTATTAGCGTAGTGGAGGCAAACTGTTTAAAAGCTACCGGACTTGGCTATGTCAATGTTTGTCGACAGCAAAGGGACTTAAGAATCCGTCGGGGTGGGAATTTTTGTTTTATTTCTGCAAATAATTCTAGTTTGTACTTAGTTTCGATTAGTGAGAGAAGTTGTATGTGTTTTCTTTTAAAATGTTTTGAATTTTTATTTAATTTAGTGGGTGTGTATGTATACTTGACATTGATACTTAATATAAATGTAAAACTTTTCTGTATTGATAGCCACAAACATCAAGTTACAAAATATACAAATATTTTGTTAATTTTTAAAACTGTTTAATAGATACTTAATTAAAATGGAAGAGAATGAACATTTAAAAATACTTGTTTAAAAGTGTTAATGCAACATATTTTAAGGCTCGCGATTATTACACATAAATTAAAATTGACGGGAGGTTAATTGATACGAAACAGCATTCGATATTTCAGCAATTTTAAATGTACTTAAAGCTTCGTATAAATTACAGATAAACAGTATTTTCTGTGACTTTCGGGAAAAAGTAACAGTACAGGTAAGGACTGATATTTAATGAATGTTTCATAAATACATTTTCGTTGACTTACAGAAGGAAAAGGAGAGAAATTATTATTACAATGGCCTACAATCGCACTTAATCGCTAAAAAATCGCAGCGAGAAGACATAGGCTTATAATAATAAATGGTAACTAACTTACAATAATCCACATATATTTTAGGAGATTCAGAGAAATTAAGTAAAATAGTTTTTGTTAAATTCTTAAAAGGGCTCACGATTCTTATCGTCCGATAGCTTTTTTATTATCGTGGTAAAATCATTAAATGAATCCTGCCACCCAGGGCAGAGCGAGAGGGACTGTCAGACTCGTACTGACTAAAATCCACGGTGTCGTTCAATAGCCTTCTACGTTCCGGGCTCGCGGTTGCTGTTTAGTCCCGCAACCCCGGCAGGCTTTCGCCCGCGAGAGGGGAGCATGGTCATTGTGCTGACACTCTTTGAGGCGCGCGTGAAACACAAAGCGCCGTCGACTCGGGCATGGTCCATGGTCTTACAGCGAGTCGCTCATTACTCGCTGCCCGCGCCTACAGAGGCCTTAGATCGTCTTGCGACGTCTGTCGTCGTGAGCGCCTACCACTGCGGCTGAGCTGTGAGGTGGACGCTGTTCTCTCCCTCTCCTATCCAGCCACTCCTCAAAGAGGGGGCTCACCGCTTCGATTGCGGCGTGTCCGGACCTCGGTTGCGACAGTCAGGGAGGTCGCCAGGCAGCACCTAGTAATATCCGAGGTTCCACAGGAGCGGCCCCATGAGCACCGCACAACATCTCTCGCCGGTTCCACTCTCTCCAATGACCAGGGTAGATAAAGGCACTGTCCGTCAGGTATCCACCGACAGCTTGGACTCTGCTCCTGATTGACTCATAATTATAATTATATGATACATACCAATTTTTTTTTAATAAAAAATACTTCAAAGTATTAATGATCATAATTTCAACGAATAAAGCGATTCAGATAGATACCTAGCATTTTTTGACCGCATAGTAAGTAAGACGACAAATATGAGTCCAAGAAGAAACTTAACAAAAAATTATCTAAAAGCCAACATTGTATGTCATAGCGCCACACACCGGAGGTCGCCCAGTCGCGTTCTAATCAGTTCTACACACAAAACCGCGCTTTGCCGCACCGCCTATATGTGTACACTCCTTTAAAACGTCCTCTAACTCAAAATCAAAAAGTCGTATCTCCATAGAAATGTTTTCCTCTTACAACCTTTTACTTCTCAGAGTGTAAGTACAGGACTAATGTTGTTTAGAGACTTCAGTGGTCAGACGAGACCACCGTGATGTGTTTACACCCTAAGCTTTTACAGATTAGTGGCTCAGTAGCCAGGTTTTAAAATAACAATAACGTTATAATATATGTAAAAGTGAAGATAGTTTACTTGCTGTTGCTTGAAAAATTGTTCGATGCTATATTTAAGTGGACCACCTACGTATTTTAGGTGTAAATGCTGTTAATAACTATGTCGATTACCCATCGAGTCAAAGTTTAAGGATTATTGATAGGAATTTAATTTCCATCATCATCACTGGTACGCCATTTCACTCAATCACCGGTTACTTTCATCCAGCTGTTCACGGCTGCGCATAATTCGTAGTTTTCCATGAATTTCTTGGGTTGCGCAGGATGTAGGCAGTTTTAATTCATTTTGCATTCGTCCAGTGGGGCCATGTTTAAAAAAATACATATCAGTTATCTTTAACCAATCAATATTTTATTACAAACTCAACTTATCATAGTAATACCATCACAAATACATATCCCACCACATAATCGGTATCGCCATCAACCCTGTTACCATAAAAAAATGGTCCCACCCTTTTAATCAGTCCAACCCCAGTAATGAAATCTGGGACGCCATTAAGGGATTAAAAATAATAACTACCCCATAAGCGGGGGTTGTGATTGGACATGAGGGTCCAGACAGCCCTCTTAATGAGCTATTGACAGAATTTTGAGGGTTAAAATGGGAGCAATGTTTTCGAGAAGACATAGTTATCGCATGTATAGTTTTATATGTAACGGTTTAGGGACATCAATGCGTGAAAAAATGATGCAAGAATACACCATATCCGGTATTTAGACCGCCCCTCGTAAAACTAAACTCGTCAATTTATTAAAACAAAATTGTGTATGAAGCAGTAATTTTAAAAACACTGCGTTGAATCTCAACAGTTTCAATTCGCGAAAACATTTTATTCTTCGATGGCTCTTCCATCCCATATTTGTATCTAATTCCTTCAAAGAAATAAATACATAGGTAACAATTTAGATAGAGGAAACATTTTTTTTTATTGTACCAACCCACTACGCAAATCGACCTCACGTATTTATTTAAGTTATAATATTGTATTTTCTCTGTAAATGATTGTTAATCTTTTGAGAAAATAAAGTCTAAAACCGTAAAACCGTATATCAAGAATTCGTGATTCAATCCTGACTATTGTATAACTTCAATTCCTATCGGTATTTCGTTATAATTATGAAGGAATGCCACTTGGTTTCAGAATTTTCGCACTAACCTCTGCCAGTACTTTCACTATTAATACGAGATTAACGTAGCTACAAACAGGGCCCGTGAAAAACCATACTTCCAATCAGATTTGTATCCTAAATCCCATAGCCACAACACCCTATTTGTCCATCGTATATAATGAAACGAGACACAGGAGCCATGAAATCAGAGCCATACCGTCCCCTGTTTACCAATTAAGAGTTTTTTGTTTGCGCCAACTCGTCGGGTCAGCATTTTTAATTCAAAATGTCGGAGGGTACGTTTTCGATGACGCTTTGCGATGAAAAATAAAAAATAAAATGCGAATTGAAAGGTTCACAGGTCTCGTTCGATATTAGGATTGATGCGTGGAAAATTTTTAGCTGGACTAAAATGTTACTTTCATTTTTCAGTTTTGTAATCTGACCGAACGTTTTGATCTGGGATTCCAGCTATGTTAACTTTAACAATCAAGTCCACGTTGAACTTTTTCTTTTATCGTCAATTTTGCTTTGACTGAACCTGTTACTGTTATGATGGCCATAGTTTTTTGGTCAGGGTATTTACTCGTATTTCCCAGCTACGCTAGCTACAAATTGTCCGTTAGTGTATCTGTAGTTTAGATGTAGGAAATAATTTTCAGAACAGATCGGATCCCGAAAACCATGCACTAGAACATAGAAGGCTAGGTATATTATTACTGAGTTTCACAAACAATATAAAAAAAAAGAAATTTCACGACGAAATCGTGTTGTACCACCCACAAGTAAATTCGGATAAAGCCTCCTGCAGACACACGCGGTTATCCGCGCGTGGCGATTGTTGAAAAAACCTACTTAGTCCATTTTCTATGAAAACACCCGCATCTGTTCACTCTGAAGCGGCGCGGCACATCGCGTTTCTGGTATTATTATTGCGACGGCTTGCGGCAGGATTTGTTGAATTGTTGGATGGAATTTATTTAATTTATAATTAATTGTGCATGGTTTTGTCGCGGCGTTACGCAGCGGCTAAGGTAATTTCCACTCTAAACGTACTACAATTAAGTTCACCTCTCTTGGCAGGGCGTGGTCCTGCGGCAACGCGGCGCGTGACGCGCGCCGCGCGCGCTCTTGTCGCACTTGTCGCGGCCCGTCCTGTTCTTACCCTAGTACATTTAGAGTTTATATTTTTGTGGCACTTAAGGGTGCTTCGCCGCCCGCCGCGTCGAAAAACGCGCGCGCGTGACGCGCGCGCTGGCGCAAGATGCCAATGTAACTTCCAATCTAAACGTACTACAATTGGGTTCACCTCTCTTGGCAGGGCGTCCTGCGCCAACGCGCCGCGTGACGCGCGCCGCGCGCGCTCTTGTCGCGCGCCGGCCCGCCTAAAATCAGCATAATTAGCATCCCTCATCACGGCGGCGCGGTGCTTTGCGCGCTCCTGTGTGAACAGCAATGCGGCAAGGCACCGCGTGCGGTGACAGCGATGACGCCACGCTCGTATAATCGCATGTGTCTGCACGAGGCTTAAGTGAGGAATATGATGTAAAATTTCTGACCAATAATTATATCTGATAACAAATAATATTTCATCTGTGCAAGGAGACATAATTATTATTTTTATTAAATTGATAAAGGGTATGCTCTTAATTCTACTCTAGGCCAGAGGTGATAGAGACAAAAGCGACGATGAAATGGGCTTACCCAGAAGAAACCTGTTCACTCTAACTTTGAATAGATTAGAGTTGTATTCGTTCGGAAACACAGACGCAAACGTCAAATGACGAATAAACTTACCATTAATCTTTCTTATAGTAACTTCTTTCTTTCAGTCAACTTCTCGCTAAGTCAAAGAGAGATATCCTTCTGTTACTCCTTACTTTCGCCTCACCGAGTCGCATACGCATCGCAGACAAAGCCGTCTCTATACCTTTTGACGTAACGGAACGACTGGCGCCGCGTCTGTTAAATATAACCGCGGTTAAGTCACAGGGGGATGAGCAGACGTCACCCGCTAAGCTTGTTGGCAAGACTGCGTCACTGTGACTGTAGGAGATGCATATAGAGAGGTTCTGTACCATAGAATAATTTGTTACCTCCTTTTTTAAAGATTTTTCCAATGCTGAATGTGATAGGCATGCGGGCGGCGAGTAATGGGCGACTTGCTGTCCGACGGCGCGTTGTGTTCCATGCGCGCCTCAAGGAGTGTCAGCGTAGTAACGGGCCCCCCTGTAGAGGGCCAAAGCCTGCCGGTTTCGCGGGACTCAGGAATTACCGTGACCCCGGTACGAAAAGGGCTATTGAAGGACACCGTGGATTTTTGTCAGTACGAGTCTGACAGTCCTTCTCACTCTGCTCTGGGTGGGAGAACTCATTTGATGATTTTACCACGATAAAAAAAATGCTGAATGCGATAGGCATCATGTCTTTTTTTTTATTTAACGATAGGTTTTGCGTTTGACCACTATCTCGCCTGATGGTAAGTGAAGATGTGGTCGACGTTAAAGCATGCTTGCCCAGCCGTAACCTATTTACTCTTGACTTGAAGACCCCAAGGTTATAGCTATATATATATAAATTCCACTAATTAGCTGTGAGCACAGTAAAAGTATTATGCCTTTTAATGAGCACCATTAAAAGACATAATGATAACACTAAGAACGTCTCCTGTATCAAACAGTGTGTTAACAAACATTTGAACTCACAAACAGCCAAACGGGACTGTATCATGAGGTAACCGTGACCCTGGAACGTAAAGGGCTATTGAAGGATTACTGTAGTTTTTAGTCAGTACAAGTCTGACAGTCCCTCCCATCCCGCCCTGGGTTAGAAATCATTTGAAGATTTTACAACGAAAAAAAAATACAAGCCAGACCCGAAACAAGTATCTGTAGAATGTACAAATATTTGTTCGTTGTGGAACGAATCAAACTTAAGTAAGTAAGTAATGGACGTCTTACTAATAGGGCGTCGCTAAAATGAGGTATGTAACGATAACTTTAAAAAGATTTAATTAAAATATATGGTTGGATTTTCCCACATCACACCTAAACAGCCGTTTTCATTTCCAGCAACAAAAAGATGATCAACTCCTTTAAGTTCTTGTTCCAAAAGCCCCAAAACGTAAATAGACACACTAAAGTGATCAAATCACACTCCCACTTAAACTCTATACCTACAATTTCACTTCAAAAACGTATCCAAACCTTACGATCTTGTCTCAAATGATCCTGGATTACCGTTCATAAACCTACCGATACCTCACACTCCAAAACCAACCATGTACTTACAAGATAGAGTCTTATTTCCACTGAAAAGTTAACTGAAGACTCTTTAACATGTCTATTGACACATGTGATGATTTTATGCTTGCAAGTTTATCTTCTAGTTATTTTATGAATATCGTTATAAAGCATGTATCAAAGAGATATATCGTTGGTCTAGTGGTTCTAGGTTCGAATCCCAAGTTGAGCAAAGTGTTATTGGGTTTTTCCATTAGTAATTTCTCCGTAGCAGACACGGAGTACAGATTTGTGAACGGTTTGTGGCAATAGACTTGCCCCCTATCACATGCGATTTTTTTGGGCAACTCGCTGTCCGACCGTGGACCATGCCCGGGTCGACGGCGCGTTGTGTTCCACGCGCGCCTCAAGGAGTGACAGAATAGTGACGGGGCCCCCTGTAGAGGGCCAAAGCCTGCCGGGGTCGCGGGACTCACGAATTATCGTGACCCCGGTACGTAAAGGGAAGGACACCGTGGATTTTAGTCAGTACGAGTCTGACAGTTTCTCCCGCTCTGCCCTGGGTGGGAGGACTCATATGATGATTTTACCAAGCAAAAAAAAAAATTACATGAGTTTTAAACATCGACTATTAGGTACACCTTTAACTCACAACCTTTCAACTGGGTCCTAGTCACAAGGTTGTGAGTTTCAAACCCAGGCGGACCCCAATGTCAGTGTACAGTGGACCTTTGCCTAAGTTTGTACTTTTTAAGTTAATCTTGGACATCGCTGATAAAATCGGTGAAGCAAAAACATCGTAATGAAACCTAAATTTATAAAACCAGTATGAGTCTAAAGACATGTCCGAGGTCTGTGGAGATACCAGAGACGGCATAAGTACTTAACTATCCTTTAACATCTTTTTTTTTTTTATTATTTAAAAGAAATTTATTCCTAAGTATACATAAATATAAAAATACAAAATTAAAATTAAACTAAACTACATATTATAGAGCATCGAAAAATTCATCCTCAACGCTGTCAGCTGGTAATGTGCCCAAGAGACTGGCGGCGTTGCCTCTCTGTATGGCAATACTTAGCCTCTGGCCAAGGTAAAAGCCAGCTCTTGGGTCACGGGAAGCGTCAATAAGTCTTTTAGAAATTTCTTTGAAGAGGCTGTGAGCACTCGGACCCCATGGCCCTATAGTTTCAACCCCAAACGGCTCAAAAATATAGTTACTACTAAGGTTGCTATATTTGCGCCGTTTGAGGTTCTCAGCAACCGCAGCAGCAGCGCCAGCAGAGCACGATGAACTTGGAAGATGAGATGGCGCAAGAGTATCGACACAGGTTGCGTCCCACACTAGAGGCCTACCCATCTTCCAAGGAAACAAAGACATACCGTCAGGTCTTTTGCCATCGTCGCGTGCCAAGCCGTTGGGTTCTAAAACAGCTGGAACGCCGACGTTAACAAGAGCTCGTCGAATAATGTCGTTTAGGTTCGCGTGCCGCGCAAAACGGCCAGCACTACGGCTGCAAGACAGGCCATGGTGTCCGAGGCTATTGACAACTTCACCACAGTGACAGCGATGAGGAGAGCAGAGTGGGGCTCCTATCCGGAGAGAAACAGCGAGGCGGAAGGTAGTGTCATCGAGTAAGGTACCGATGCTCGACGACGGCAGTGCGTGAAGCCAAAGACCCGACTCCCACCTACCCACAGCCAGCAGGCGCGCACGCTCAGCAGTAGTAGCAGATGTGTTAAGTAGATTATTCTGAACTACACTGCAGAGCGGTTCATCCCACTGACGCTGGGAAGATGGGTTGCCGGGTTGATCGGTATTCGGGGAAGCGATTTTCCAAGCGTCCAGAGCCTGAGAGAAGCACGGTACATCAAAATCAGTCAGTGTGGAAGCCAGGATATTCCTGACTAATTTTTCAGTACTGTGAACAGAAGAAATGAACGCCGGTAAACTGATACTAGAAATTTTGCGGACGCCGAGACCACCCATGCGAATGGGAAGAGTAGCTTGAATCCAAGCTCGGTCGTCCAAAGCCACATTTAAAATGGATGACAGTGTATGTCTGATAATGAGGTCAATTTTGTCCAAAAGATGATTGAGCTTCCATAAATGGGAAGCACGAAGGAAATATATCAATTTAGGGCCAAAACAACAATAGCGAATTATAGTAATGGCTGAATGCATGTTAATTTCGAGCAATCTACCTGAAACATCACGGAAATTTTGAATTTTTTCGTCAATAAAGTCAGGAAAAGAATTGTCAAAAATTGGCGACCCTAGGAGGCGAAGAGACGTTTTATCAATAATTTTGATGTCTGGGGCTATAGAGTAAAATTTAGGAATTGTCAATTGACTGTCGGTGTTGTCCGCTAAAAAAAGTTCACATTTCGAAAGGTTGAGGTCTAAGCCAATGGAATGTAGTTCATTCTTCAAGAAAATGAGATCATTCAGAACGGTGTCAACATCGCCACCCAAGGTCCCGTCATCAAGGTACCAAACGTTAAATTTAGAATTTAGCTGACGAACTATTGGGTGAATAGCTAAACTAAAAATCACTGGCCCGAGGCCCCCAATCACCGCCTGATCTACAACGCCGCCATCGCAAAAATAAAAACAAGCAATAAAACTTAGGAATACTGAAGAAATTAAGGCACACTTGCACCACAATCACTAAACAGGTTTAGCGCTAAACTGATTTAAAACATCGTTCTGTCTCTGTCAACTTCAAACAATTTGACAGGGATACAGTGATATTCTAAGGCAGTTTAGCGCTAATCCCGTTTTGTGATTGTGATGCAAGTGGGTCTAGATCTCGCAACGAAACAGAAAAGAACAGTGGAAGAGAAAAAAATAATTGTTACTAACCAATCAATCACTCGTCAAAAATAAATAATGAAATGCCGGACATTCAGCAATAACTACTCCAAATAATAAAATCATACGTGTAGTATAAAATTCTGTTCAACCAAGCATGTCATCCAAATTGCAAATCCGAAAACGCAATTGCAGCCAGTTTGCACATATCACCCTATGTGTTCACCCCCTACGAGTACATGTGTAGTGAAGGGATAGTACAAACACTATGGGGGTGTAATTCCATCATTCCCATGACAGCTCCCCGGACCAAATTGAATTCATGGCCATCTCGTGTCATCGGGGATGCTGGTATGCGATATTGAGGTAGGCAGTTAAATTAAAAGCTGCAATAACCTAAATCGTTGTATTTTCAAATGCAACGTTACAATGTTTTCTCGTAAAAAGTATTTTATTATCCAGAATATGTAAATAATTATGTAAAATAACGATTTCAGAGTCAAATTTTGAAACACAGACTTCTGTGGAAGTGCGATTTCAAGCTTTCACATTTAGGTATATTGTCAAACATGAATATTGTCAATGAAATGATTTTATTAAAACGCAGGGCAGAAAGTATCGCTTTTACACATACAATCTGGAGGATCCGTGACTACTTTGACGATAGCCATGACAGCAGAATTTCATTCAGCGCTGAAAGATGATTCTCATTTTTGTCCCTATATTATTTATAACCAACAAACGAGTCTAAGAATCGGATGAGAAATATGTCTCATATCAGAGGAGCGGTGGGAGGAATAGGACTGATGATGATGATGAACCGAGTAGGGTAACAGTGTATTAGACGGGGACGCGAGATATGATGGGAAATCACACACTTAAGGCAAACTTAACACCATACTAACATAGCACAAGCTCCATCAGGATGCCATTTGTTAATTGCCGCTTGCAAATGACGTCCTGATAGCGCTTGCGCTACGTTAGTGTCGTGTTAAGTATGCCTAACGAGTGTATGTCCCCATTATACCTCGCGTCCCCGTCTTATACACTGTTCCCTCCCCTACATGTTTTACTATGATTGTATTTAGTCTAAACTAGCTAAGGTATGGTCACCATTTGCATAAAACCATCCACAAAAAATGACATGCAACGCATACCCTCTAGTAATCCTCATCCTAAGTGCACTTGTCAATACCGACTATGGGGCCCACATTTATGAACCGGTCTATTCAAATATTGTCCACAAACTTTAAAATACTGGCCAAAAGTGGCATTGAACTTTATCACGAAGCCTTGAAGTTGAAATTTGAATGTGCCACTTTTCGAGGAGGGTAGTTCAAAATTGTTCTGATAGTTTGCCCGGGAAAGGACTGCCATTTTGTAATCCTGACGCTAAAGTGCACTTTGACAATGCTGAGGGGTAATTATTACTGTTGTACTACACATAGAAGTTTAGGTATATAATCGTGGAACGAAGGGAAGAAAAATCAATAAAACATTATTTGTCCGTTGATGGTTTTCTTTTTGTTTAAAAACTCAACAAGTAGATATTTTTGACGATACTTTAAAGAAACGCAAGTCTGTGTTAAAACATTGATACTAAAATCGTGCTTCTCATATTTAATTCACAAATCAAAAATCCAGGCTGCCATTAAAAAATTCATAATGGGAAAATCCGAACCTTTTGCTCAGCATTGACAGCGGCTCAAAAATATTGTTATCAGGAACAACTACTTTTAGTTCATACAAATATTTGCTCTGTTCATGAATCGAACTCACGACACGCGCAGCAGTCAATTTTTAAGACACCACGCCAACCGAACCGAGAGCCGACTACATACGGTTTGTTACAAACATACTATACAGTGAGGTTAAAATCATAACCCATCTTTTTGGCTTAAAAAGGTGGTTAAAATCATTCCAAAAACAAAAGCCAATACCCCGATCAGACCTCACTCAATCAAAAATTGATCAAACAGACCTTTTAAACAAATTAAAATGTAAAATTTTCCACAATGGAAGGTAAGAAAACGAACGATTAAAGTTTACACACCCATTAGCTCTGTTTGGGGCCTTCACGACTCGCTTTAAGAGGCTCGGCAGCTACGGAATTAAATGGCAATCGATTACAAGTAGCACCAGCTATTGGGGAAAATTAACTGTACTCGCGTTGAGGACGGGAGATTTGATCCCGATAAAAAAGCAAGAAAAAAAAAGTACTAACCTTATATTACTTGGTCGCGGGACTGTACGAATTACCGTAACCCTAGAACGTAAAGGGCTATTGAATGACACCGTGGATTTTAGTCAGTACGAGTCTGACAGTTCCTCCCGCACTGCCCTGGGTGGGAGGACTCATAAGATGATTTTATCACGTAAAAAAACTTTATATTACTTCTTACTAATATTCGTTTATTCATTTTCGTTTTTGTATTAATGCGAAATATTGTAAGTATGAACGGATAGATGTTTGTTACTCTTTCATGCAAGAAGTACTTAACGGAGTTTGGTACCGAAATAGCTTATAGGAGAGGTTTTATACCAATGTTATTTTTCCGTGGGATGATTTTTTAAGAAGTAGCGGGCAAAGACGCTAGCAACAGCTGGAAAATATATATGTAAATCTCGAATAAATGAAAAGTCAATGTGGGTGTTATTTGAGATGTTTAGAATTTTAACAAAGTTACTAAAGCTTTAATAAATGTTAGGATGTTGACTTTGACTTTTTATTATAAACAATTGTTCACTTATGGCGACAAAATTGAATCGGAGTTTTCGGTAAAAGCATGGGTAATTCTACCAAAAGCTAATATGCATCCACAGAAAGTCAATCATTCGTTCCCATAAAAGTATAAAAAACAGCTCGTTCCAGACTTCATAGAGCAAATGCCATGCAAATGCATCAAATACACTTACCTTACCGAGACCCCAAAGATCTGAAGAAGGAAATATCCTAATTAAATATGGATGCAACGTAATGAGTTATGCAAATATTGTAGACGGTGGCTAACGATTGGGGAGGGGAGGGGGAAAGTACCCCCTCGAGGGGGTGAGGGACGGGGTGATAGATACTTCAATTCGACAGTACCGTCGGACGAATCATTTCAAGTATTTACTTAAACAATCTTTGGTATGCTTTCTTTGAAAATTATATTGAAAGGGTTACTCCGAATTACTTTGTTTGCAATATTTTTAGGGCAAAGAGTTTCCAATTTGATAGAATTTGAAATGGTAAAATCAAATTAGAGGGTAAATAGAAGTTTTTTGATTATGTTGGGTTCGTTTTGCCCGCGGGTTTGTGGGAAGGTTACAAGTTTTCGAAATAGGTGGAAATTTTGTAATATCTATTGGTCTTAACGTGATGTCGATGATAGTTTTCCTGGATAAATAGACTATCCGACACAAAAATCACTTTTCAATTAGAACCAGTAGTTTCTGAGGTTAGCGGTTCAACCAAACAAACTCTTCGCCTTCATAAAATAAGTCTATAAGTATAGAAATCTGTTTCTAGGAGTCAAACTCTTTGTTTTTCTTAAAATCAGTGTTGTTTACATTTTCCATCACAAATTTTTCAGAAGTATTTTTAGTAGCTGGGGTCGCGGAACTGTCTCAATAGGTAACCGTGACCCTGGAACGTAAAGGACTATTGAAGGACACCGTAGATTTTAGTCAGTACGAGTCAGATATCTGGTCATATGTGTGTTCCAAATGGAAGGGGTTAAAAGAATAAGTATGTAAGGATCGTAAAAGTTGGCTTTCTACCTTCTGACTTCGCCCAAGGGGAGAAAAGTGAGTTTTGGCGCAGCCGTGGGACACATAGTGTTATTTTTTCATAATTTTTATCGTTGTTTAGATGTAACTTTTTATATATATTTTTTTGTTTTTGTTTTTTTATGTTGTGTGCTCTTGTTGGTTGGCAAATAAACGTTTTTTTCATTAGTTTACATAAAAACAACTTTTCTTCCTTTTCTTAAAACTGAAAGTCGAAAAAACCCAATAAAAAAACTCTAATTTAATATTCCGTAAAACTCCAACAAATTATAATGATGGTGCTGTGTTTAGCATTTTTCTGTACTCAGTACCCTTAATGCGAATTTTGAAGAAAAACTGTTTGCTGCTAAACAAAGTCATTATTATAATAAGTCGCCAGTTGGGCAAGCAAAAGTTTCTTAAGTGGGCAACATTTATAAATTATTTATTAGATGCTGCTGGTACTTTCTGAAGGTGTGTTTGTTTAATGGCTTAATATTGTTAATCTATAGAATTGAGATTAGTAAGATGGTTCCTGATAAAAACTGAAAAACAATGGTTGCGGTTAAAAGCTTTCAAAGACTAGTAACAATCTCTGAGTGACATTAAAATCAGATTTATGGGACTGGTTAAATAAGTTACCGAGGCCAGGAACGCAAAAGACAATTGATGAAACAGAGACGGGGCACAGAAAACAACGATGTTTTTGAATAGTTTAAAGCTAAATTATTCGAAATCGAATTGAACGCCATTTTGGAGAAAAAAGAACCAGTGTTACTACAACAGAAGTTAAAATTAGTCCATACTGATTCTGACATTTTAATTAACATTAGTTATTATATCACTGATGTATTTATTTCCAGCTTGAAAATAAAAATAGCCTGATAGTAGGCTGGTTATATTTACCAACGAGGGTCTAAATTAGTTTCATGCCAAATCATGGCTCTTAAAAGCCGTCCAAACGTTCATATTCATTCGTCAAATGAAATCATAGGGGTCTAAAGTACCCACTACTGTAAAATTCATTAAAAAAGGGTTCCATACATAAAACTGTCAGCGGCCATTCTTTCAGTTAACATTATTATTAGAAAAGTTAAGTTATAGGTTATATAACTATTTTGTGGTAATGTTTAGGTTGAGTTTAGTGTGTGTTTCATAAAATTTTTCACAAGTGTTTATGTTTACAGTTATCTGAGTGAAAACATCAACAATAAACAATAAATATGAGGATTAAAACTTAAATACATATATTTAACCTAACACAAATTACCACATAAAACACAAAAATTAAAATACCTCATTCACATATTCTACGACCACCATTTTTAATCTTAACCCTTAACCCTAAAACGCGACGTTACATTTTAATAAAATTCTTCAGCAAACATTAATGAAGTCGGGTACTAAACAAGCACCGCTATTGTGGCGCTCGCGTCGCCATTATGATTTTAACCGAGATAATGCACGGGAAATGACGGCAAAAGAAATTTAATTCGCGTAACGATGAAAGGGTTATATAGGGTCGGCTTTGATAAATAAAGCGGAGAGACCCCGAGGATATTGCTGGCCCCTTTTTTACTCTACATATTGATATTAATGCTTGTGAATTTTGACAAAATTGCGCGTAAGCCTTTGTGTTTTGGGGTTCGCCTTGATTTTTTATGGCTTGCGAGCCCGTTGTCTCGTTTCGCGTAAATGAAATATTATCGTTGTCTTTTTGGAAGCGCGGCAGTTTAGGGTTATGTGCTTTTTTATATCAAAATGTTACAGGTCGGTATTGTAAATGTGGACGATAAATTTTAATACGATGTATATTTTTATTTATTGCTTATGGTGGATTTTTTAGGCATCGTGTAGCTTTGCAACGTTGATATTTGCCTGATATTGTTTTATTACACTGTGTTTCTTTTCGTAAAGATAATGTTTTCATTTAGTGAGTAAGGAAAGTATATTAACACTGCATTAGTCGCGCGCTCTACTATATTATATTTACTATAGTAGTTTTGGCGTGAAACTACCAAAAATTAACAAATGCGGTCGCGCGGATCGCTGCAGGGATGCTAATAGTGATCACTAGTTAGTTATAGAGGAATACTATGAGTGAGAGCTTTAGATACACATAATTCACGTTAAAATTCCACCAAATGCATTTGTGTGTTCTACAATAGTAGAACGCGCGACTAATGCAGTGTAAAAGTCATCAGATGATATAAGATTTAAAAATAAACATCTTACCATATATATCAGAACAGTATTTTGGAAGAGTCATGAATTTGTGATAAAGAATTCAAAGTGACAGTAACTCAAAATAAATAATAGACGTGGGAAATAAATCAATTTAAAGTATTATAATAGCACTTGACAGGCCTGTTGGTATAGTGGTTAGTGACCCTGACTGCTATGCCGGAGGTCGTGGGTTCGATTCCCACCCAGGACAAATGTTTGTGTGATGAGCACGATCATTTGTTCTGTGTCTGGGTGTAATTTATCTATAATATGTATGTATTTAGAAATATATAAGTATGTTTATCAGTTGTTTAGTACCCATAACACAAGCTCTGCTTAGCTTGAGACTAGATGGCGTTGTGTGATAGTTGTGAAATATTTATTTATTATTTTACTTAAACATACAACAACAGCATAACACAATAATAGCACGAGAATCTTATGTACAAACCCTGAAATCTTTAATGTCTATACTGGAACGCAAAATTATAATATTTTAAAATTGATACCTACTAATTTCAAAATTAACCCTAAAATTGCTACATACATATATCAATTTCTTTACCTCCCCCAAACTTTGATAACCCGCATGCTTTTAGTCCTACGTCGTCGTGCAAATCCCAAAAGTGTGGCAACTTTCAACATGTCCGTATCAGATACTTCATTAATATTTCGCCATCATCCCGGTAATTAAGCGGGGGTCGCAGATGAAGGGTTACGTAAATATTACGGAGGTTATATTCAATATTCATCTCAGTGAATCTTTGTCAGTTTAACAAAGGTTTTTGGGGGTGGTAACACTATTTCGATGGGGATATTCGGGTTGTTGTTTTGGTCCTTAGAGACAAAATGAAGGACGGGATTTTGAAGGGTTAATTATTTACTGTAACTTTATGTCCAAAGGAAATTGTGCTGTATTTATCAAAAGTAGGTTTCAATATTTTTGCTTTGTGTGCAATGTCTTTATAAAAAAAATAATGGAAATACAAATAGATAACAGTAATTAAAGATAAGCATACAAGTAATATTTTTTCATCTTCCAAAACTCAAAAAGTTCTGCACCGATTGAGCTGAAATTTTAGCATCATATGTAATCCGCAGGATAAAAAAATAGATAAAAACAATCCAAGGATTGTTTTTATCTATTTTTTTGCGTCAGTCACATATCCGCGAAAGCGAAAAAACATTTTTTGTGCCACAGCGAAGCGTGGCAGGGTACAGCTAGTAACTTATAAAAAATAGAAACCTTTATTTTCACAAGTTTTGAACTCAAAATTCAATTTTATAATTTATGGAAATACAAATAACGTGAAAGTTTGAAACACAGTGTAACGAACATGTTACTATTATTCCCCAGTATTTAAATTTGAGTCACTTATTAAAAATAAACATTTTGCATATCGTATTTAGCACTTTATACGTAATTTACAACACGTTATATTATATGCTCATCCACACATAACGCAGGTAATATCTACACGGAGGCTCGTGATTAGAAAGTATATGAAACGTTACACATTGGAATAATTAAAAACGTTTGCTGCACGACTTTGCTCCCTATAATCTATGTTAAGATTTCGTCGCCCGAATAAGCACGTCTTCAATTCGGCAGTTTGTTGCATGAAGAATAAAGAAGCAGATATGGTCAGAAAAAAAATTATTTTCTTTTGTTTTTGTAAAAGTTGTAAAGATAATATAGCTACCTGCCGAGGTCGCGGGACTTTTCGAATTACCGTGACCCCGTAACGTAAAGGGCTATTGAAGGTCACCGTGGATTTTAGTCAGTACGAGTCTGACAGTCCCTCTCGCTCTGCCCTGGGTGGGAGGACTCATTTGATGATTTTAACACGTAAAAAAAAGAAAAGATAATATAGCTTCTAGGAAAAAAAAATCTGCGCTATGTTGTGAGTTCTAATCAAAGCAATAAAGTGCCTTACGAGGTACACGCTCATAACCTAAGTGACAACTTTTATAATACCTTAATATAGTGTTGTAATCAAGCACCTATAGATATTTGATAAAGTTTCCATCAAAGTTAACCAGAGTCCTTTTCACGAGTTATCACATTTTTGTGACGTGAAGTAAACGAGGATTTAGACGTTAATTTAAGGGATAAAATTAGTTCCTCGTTAGAACAGTATAGGAGCATTTTTCATTTTCCTAACAATTTACATCATAATCGTTCAAGTAACCTATACTACGAAATACGTAGAATTTATGCTGAGATCATTAGCATGGCTCTCAACATAACTCCTCAACAAAAATACTTTTAAAATATCGTGATTTCCGCCTTATCTACTTACATATTTTTACACAAAGCTGAAGCTTCAGGCTATAAATCGCAACTTGTTTCATTAAATCGCGACTGACATAGCTTTTATAGCGGAACGTAGCTTGCTGTACTTTGAGAACTTTTGTGAATAAATATAACACAAAGGCTTTAAGAATATTTTGTAGCGTTATTTTTATAGAGTAATGAGGTGGATTAAAAGAATTATTAAAAAAAATATATTATTAACACAAATAAGCAAGTGTATTGCTCCGGGTTTGCGGGAATATCTTTAGAGGTTACCGAGGCCCTGAAAGGCGTAGGGCAATTCTGTTTCTTCAGATCCACCGAGAGCGGGAGGACTTCTTTGTTAATTTTTACCCCAACAACAAAAAAATGTGTATTAATGATGTATCATTACGAAATGATTCAGGTGAGTACCGTATCTGAAAGATATGAATCATAAATGCAAATGACAAAATTAATAACATAAACTGATATCTTCCTGTAGCAAAAACGATTAAACTGCTTATTACTAATAATTACAACTACTTAGAAATAACATAAATAATTGCATCAATTAATTGCGAAAATAAAATATAAAAATTAATTTATCTATAATATGTATGTATTTAGAAATATATAAGTATGTTTATCAGTCGTCTAGTACCCATAACACAAGCTCTGCTTAGCTAGGGACTAGATGGCGTTGTGTGATAGTTGTAAAAAAATCTCGACTGATTAGTTCATTTGCTAACCGTACCAGTAGTTACGACTAGTCGTATCGTAATAGTTCACTATCGAATTCACACGATCGCCACTGAACATCTGTCACGATCTTCAGTGTACGCAACTTGTCTAAAAGGCCATGAAGTAAGCGAAATAATCAAGAGAGTGCATCTGTCGTTGATGAAAAAAAGTCTCGCACCAAAATAAAGTTTGCGTAAAAATTGGTTACCTATATACACTACGAGTGACTGAATGATATTTGTGTTTGGTTAAGGTGTATCTGATAAGCGATTGCATGGTCTTGGAAAGTTAAACTGTTACCACATACTCGATCCAAAGAAATACGGTGGGGTCTATCCAAGAAGTAGAGTCACAATAACCAAACTAAGAAACAGTGACTACAGCGGTCGGGAGGGAGAAGTAAAATTTTAAAATGAACAGATTTCACAGTTCGTCATACAAGCGGAATTTTTCTTATGTTGTGAATGCATTTACAAACAAACAACTGCAACACTCTCTTGTAAAAATGGACTGAAACGCGAAAGACACTTCCGCGTCACTTATAAAGCCAGCTTATCATAACCGTGACAGCGGAATCATCGCCGCTTGTGTTTTAACCCGCTGGTTTAGCAGCCACACTTAACCCGTCGCATCATCGCGCCACTTGTTCCAACGTACTCATTATTTTTTATACATAATCTTGCGCGAGTTATACTTTTCTATGATTAACTGTACTTTCGTTTCAAAGATTGATTATTAAAAATGTTGTTCGTCGTTAATTATATGTTGGAGTTAATTGAGTAATTTACGGCGATGTGTTTGGTGGTTTTGGCGTCTGGAATTGGTGTTTTTTTTTCTTTTATCGTGGTAAAATCATCAAATGAGTCCTCCCACCCAGGGCAGGGCGGGAGGGACTGTCAGACTTGTACTGACTAAAATCCACGGTGTCCTTCACTAGCCCTTTACGTACCAGGGTCACGGTAATGGGAAAGTCCCGCGACCAGGAATTGGTGATAGAAGGTTTAATATGACAGAACCTTTAAAATTTTTAATTTTTTTTTTTACATTATTGAGTGAAATCTTAAGAAGAAATCAACAATTATAATTTTAACGTAGTGTAGGACGGATGAGGAAATCTCAAGACCGGGCTCAGTGGCACACTAGGAGACGTCTATGTCCAGCAGTGGACGAATACAGGCTGATGATTATGAATTAAAATTTTTGCGTTCATGAGTCTTCATGAGGGAATCTTCTGTGGGAAACTTTGTTGAACAATCATAATTATGCCTTAGCCTAATCGAAATGGTCGCGGGACTTACCTATTACCGTGACCCCGGTACGTAAAGGGCTTGTGAAGGACACCGTGGATTTTAGTCAGTACAAGTTTGACAGTCCCTCCCGCCCTGCCCTGGGTGGGAGGACTCATTTGATGATTTTACCACGCAAAGAAAAAAAAGCCTAATCGAAATAAATTTTGTCAAGCCCATACAGCCAACAGCCATTTTGAACCATTTTTATAAAATCCTACCTTTAAAAACTTACTCCCTTATCCCATGCCTAAGCAATTTAAAGACAAAGCAAACGATGACACACAATTTCAAAATGGTTCCCATAATTTTGGTGGTTAGCAACACTTTCGGTGACTCAACATGGCGGCCCATAATTTTGGCGACTGGCAACACTTTTGGTGAGCGCACGCGCAATCCGCAGCCCTTACAAGAGACGTAATGATGAACAATTGCGCCAGAGACCGTTTGAGAGCACAATCACGATCGTGACGCCCTCGCTCCTTCTACATATCTCGATGGAAGATCTTGGTGTAAGGGAGAAGATTATGCAGTATTTGAAACTAAAAACATCTACTTACAGGAAAAAGTTTTAAAAACAACAGGGCGTTGGTGGGATTGCTGTGGAAAATATGACCCTCCAAACATTAGTAATTTCGCAGTGAAAAATATGTCACTAAACATTCCTTTTTAGGTTTATTCTTTTCGTATACAGTGGTAAAACAAAACTAACAAAAATTATTCATTAAGTAAAAAACATTTAGGTCTTCGTCCAAAATCCGGGTTTTTGAAAAAATTCAAATATTTTCCAATACCTTTTATTAGGACCATGCCCGGGTCGACGGCACGTTCTGTTCCACGCGCGCCTCAAGGACTGTCAGCATAGTGACGGGGCCCCCTATAGAGAGCCAAAGTCTGCCGGGGTCGCGGGACTCTCGAATTACCGTTACCCCGGAACGTAAAGGGCTGTTGAAGGACACCGTGGATTTTAGTCAGTATGAGTCTGGCAGTCCCTCCCGCTCTGCCCTGGGTGGTATTTGACCTTTCTAGATATATTGTCCTTCAGATAGTCCATGGTTTCACTCGCCTTCCTCTACACTTTAATTTATCCACATTCATGCTTCCTTTACCACATTATCTTTATTCCTCCACAACATGTGTAAAAAAAGTAGTTTCGTGGTAGTTCCTTGTTCGTTTTTTGTAGATAACCGCAGGAATCATTCAAATACTACATCTTCTAAATCCATTTTGGGTTCCCCCATCAGCCCCCAACTTACACCACACACCGACAACGCACAGAACACCTAATATCATCATTAACGACTGTACCAAATACCTAATGATTAATGATCTCTTTATTGTCTTCACAGACACGATTATACCACGATTTCTTAATTCGGTAATTAGATGGGGCAACGATTTAGACGAGTGATGCTGCGGGCTGAGTCTGTGTTCTGATTTGAAGATCCTTGTGAGTTTGGGTGTGATTATTGGGAGTTGGGTAATAAAAATGGTGTACGTGACGCGGTGAAGATTTGAACTGTTGAATAATTATTATGTGCCTGTTTATAGACTGAATAAAAAAAGCAAAGCGTAATTACTATAGATTCTCAGATAGAGAGTGGAATATCGGTGATGAGAATATTTGTCAATAATAATTTAAAAAAAAAATAAGGCATTAGCCTGTTATTAAAATTGAAACGGGATATTTACTAAGTATGTTTATTGGTATTTGTTTTGAGTTTCTAATATGTTGGCATTATTTAGATTTTCTACCAATATGTGAACGAAAAAGTTGACATCTTGAGTTTGGCGTCAAAATTAATATATTTTTCAACCTACAATAAGCAGGAATTATGGAGTAATAGATTGGAAAAAAACGGCTATAAGTACAAAAAAAAATACGAATAACTGTAATCACATTTCCACAGCAGATGTCTACCAAAACTTGCTTATTCATACATCTGTAAGGCACAATACATAAGTACATAAGCGCAGGGTGCTAACGTGGGCGCAGGGCCGAATGGTAGGGTTGGCAGCGTCAACGCACCCACATCAAACTTTCAGCTGTTCGGACCCGCACATAAATCAGCTAAAGAGCAAAGTGACAGCCCTGGACAGTCGGCAAGAAAAGTGTTACTGTGAAATTTTTCCCGTTATGATTTTTGGTTTATTTTTTTGGCCCGCTATACATATATTTTGTTGAAGATTTTGAAGGCATTCATATAACAGAGTTTAAAGAAGAGATTTTGCAAGAATTAGTTATTATTATTTCCATGTTTTATAGGAAAAACCGAAAGACAGCAATTAATGTATGAATGGGATGAAAAGAAAAAATAAAGGAATACGAAAATATTGTTTATTTAACTTATTTGATGTTTTATTTAGTTAGCCTATTTAACAATCACTCTAAGGATCTAAACATAAGTCTTTACCTTACAGGATTTATACAATTTTCAAAAAAAAAAAATATATAGTAAATTATTTTTTTATTCTACAAACACTTAACGAATGTGTGGCAATAAGTACGATACAAATGTGTGCCCCACTGCCACAGTTAGGGCCCAGGGAGACGATACAGTGACCTATTTGAAGGGTCGCGAGGGGTATTAAATATCCCATGGTCCCGTACGTTCCACTGGTTTTAGGGGATGTTGCGTAAATAATTAACGAAAGTCTTTATTTTTGCAGTGTTTTTGTGGATTTTCGTTATTTGTCACGTGTTTTATTTATGATAACTAATTGAGTTGGTTGGTTTTCGTAAGTAAGTAAATTTTATGTCAAATAATTCTAACAATCTTTTCAATAGGTACTTCGTTATTTTTGAATTACTATTCGAATAAATACTTCATAGGTTTAATGCAAATGTTTATTTTAAAACATTTAAACGCATAATGATACACAAACAAATTAAACCGTATTGTCCCTATAAGCATTGGGCTCATTGCAGGAATTAAGGAACATTCTATATCCACCAAAAAATGTCTATAATAAATGTATTTTTTTTATAATTTCGACAGCAGTCTGTTGATATACAACAAAATAATTAATTTTTACCTGTAATCCTGGTCTAGTTCTCCACCTTGATTTTTTCATTCGTTTGCTGGTCATATTTATAATCAGCTTCGAGCACTAACTGTACTATGTTTCAAATAAAGTAGTATTAGATGCAACTGTTAGATACGCAAGATTACTTTCCTTTTTTATTTTTGTTTCCGTACACGTGGTATGTTCCAAATCAATTTATATTTTTTCCTTACTCAAAACACTAATCCAAATCACTTGACATTTATTAACGAAACTGAAGTACACTCGAAGACACAATTTATAAACTCACATTATTAAAACTAAAATACAAAAATCTCAAGAGCTGTTTGCAATATTTAAGCTCGGTACACACTACCACCTAAGGCTAAGAACACATCTGCCGTATCCGTCTCAGGATTATTATTAAACTCTTTAATAAAAGATTATTATTCAAGATGGCGGATTGGGTGCTCAAAGGGGTGGGAACGGGACATTGGTGGGACAACATTTGAATGGACTGCTTTAAAGAATGAAGACTGTATTATAAGTTGCAAAGTACGGTTAAGCAGCCCACAACCTCTTCTAGGTTGACCTGCGAGATGCCATACACAAAAAATTTATTATAAGTTGTGCAAGTTACCCTACGTCTTAGTGTGGTCATATAATGAAAAGGGATACCTAAATCTGTAGTCTCGGATCCGTTTTTAAAGAAAACTTAAACTGCATCTTCACTAAAAGAAGCATACGTATACTTACACATAATTTGTATGACTGTGTTTTGTGATTGTCACATTTCGAATGAATGGAAATTACCAAGCGCAGTTTTTTTTTTTCTTTTTGTTCTTTCAGCTTATATTATGATTTTTTTAACATTAACATACATTATTTTGTTCAAAGAGAAAGATTGAACCTGCTAGACAAATCCCAAGTTTTAGAATACTATAAACATGATTTGGAAAACGAATACATAGATACATCACTAACAAAAGAGACAGTCGGGAAAAAAAATTAAAAGCTTACAATGTATCAAACTCTCAAACAGGAGGCGTCCATGTCCCGGTGACCGCTAAAAGGGCCGTACGCACACCGTATCAAAAAAAAACACACACAAAACGTCTTTTTTACCCTTAGGGAAACGAACAGCTGCGCTTTTGTATTACAATGATACAGCCGCGTTATTTCCACCAACCCGGGGCAATCGACACACTGGGCTCCTAACCGATCCTGTAAAAAACACCCGTGCATTACTCTGTTTCACTCCAAACAAAGTGACTACTAAAATTGGCCGCGTTATAAACGATTGCGCACTGCATGTACGACGTGCCCTTTGTTAAAAGTCACGCTTCATTTGGGGCGAAATTGTGTCCTTTTTGTTATTCCGAACACATCGTGATGAGTGTAAAAATTGTTTGTATTGTCGCATTTTTATTTTGCTTCAATATTAAAATTTTACACGGCTGTCATTTCTGAATAAATATTAATATTCTCTTGAATAAACACACAACAGACAAATTGCATCATCGCCATTTTGAAAATTCGAATAAAGAATACCAAAGGTTGAGTCACAATAGAGGTTTTATGTGAACCGATAGCGGTGACAATTTCATTTGTGTTCCATTTTCGAATCGGGGGATGTGATTGGTTGGCGTTTGGTGACAAATGGGCGACAAAATGTCGCGCCAGCCAATGGGAACGCGAGAACGCGACGACTGCTGTCGACCGGAATAATGTGATATGAATAGCGGTGGATGTCATTACGTTCGTGGTGACAGTTTTTATGTAGTTACTGATGCTATTATTATGGTCTATGTACTTACCGATTTAATAAGCCATGTAGAACTTACTTACCTATAGAAACTGAAGTTATAGCGCAAGACAACATGGAGACATTTTATGTTTTTTTATTTATTGTTATGATTGTTTTAGTGATAAAAAGCGGATTGCATCAATGAAACTTAACGAAATCAATACAATCATACTTATTATTGCTTTGGAATGGGAGATTTGATCGCAGTTTAAAAGTGCTGATCGCGTTTAGTAATCGTATATTAAGGTACAGTCGCCAAATAACGCCCCCCATTTGTAAAAAAAATATTTTTAAATAAAATATCATTAGTATAATAATAAATAAAACGCCAAAGTTTAGATAGAATACTCCTTTACTTTTTTACATAATAAAAAACTCGTTAACGTTCTTAATATTTTTACAAAATCTGCCTAAATAAAAAAGTAGAAATTCTTAAGATATATTTTTGGGCACCTAATTACGTCCCGGGGACGATATTGAGATCACAATAATCAATACGCAAACTTAAATTGTATTTTTAACAATAATTATTAGGATTCATAATTATAATATCTAATCAGACTTTTATTAATCTTTGATATAGCTTAAGTAATTTTAATTATCTAAACAAATTGCACAAATAAACTTAGGTCCTGGATTTTCCACACAATCCTCATGCATCCATTGGAAACATTTTGTGCATCTTATCCACTTCTCTCCTTTTTTGTCTTGTGAAAAGCTTTTATTGCAAACTGGGCATTCAGCGTCATCATTATCACTATCTTCTTCGTCAGTAACATCTAATATTGGGTCATCGTCAGACGTGTCCTCATCAGAAGATTGATTCTTTCGTGGCTTTTTTGTTTTCCTTTTCTTGTTTCCTGTCGTATTCTTTTTAACAGTTCTAACTCTTTTTTTTCCTGTTTTTGTTTTACATGCCGTGTTTGCATTCTGCTGTCTTTCATCCTTTTCCTTTCTTTTCTTTTCTATGTCGATTATTTCTTGTTTATGCGGTGAAGCCGTAACTACCATGGCTTTGCCTCGCCTAGTTGACGTTGAAGGTGAATCAACAACTGGAATAGGTTGTACATCAGCTGGAACTATAAACGAGGATGAAGAGCTTAACCCTGGTAGTGCGGTCGGTGTTCTTGGTCTTGACCTTGTGGAATCCAAAGATGCCATACTGTTTGCACCGGTTGAAAGAGGAGCATTTGGTGAGTCAAAGAAAATGTTTTCATTGAGTGGAAATATTCCTGTTTTCCGGAAGCCATTTACAGCCGTATCAATTTTACATGCTTTTGCATAAGCTTTCCCAAATATTTCTCCAAGTTGGTAGTGAGTAACGACTCGCCCTGGGTGATTTGTCAACCAATTTTCTATTTCTTGGGCATAAAAGGTTTTTAAAGGAAACATGAATGAAACGTCCAAAGGCTGCATGTGATCAGTTAAATGAGGAGGAAGGCAGACTATAGACACGCCATTGTCACGTGCAATGTCAATCACGTCTAAATTTCTGGTGTGGCTGTAATGACCATCTAACACCAGCAAAACAGGGTCTTCTTTTGATGGTTTTACTATAGACACGAAATGTCTCAGCCATTTTGTGAACAACTCAGGCTGGACCCAACCCGATGGA
Source organism: Agrotis puta (assembly GCA_943136025.2). Taxonomy (NCBI): domain Eukaryota; kingdom Metazoa; phylum Arthropoda; class Insecta; order Lepidoptera; family Noctuidae; genus Agrotis; species Agrotis puta. The sequence continues at coordinate 12,031,777 of OW964182.2, read as the reverse complement.
TGACATCCACCAATGGTGCCTGGAGGTGTTCCATCAAGTAGTTCAGCTTTCATGTTTTTTCTTGGAAACACCATTAACGGAGGAATAAATTGACCAGAAGCTGACATACAAGTCACAATAGTTATTAGGGCTCCCCTTTAGCAGACGACAGTTTGTGAACCACTTTCTTGCCTTTCACCGTCAGGATTTTTCTGACTTTATGCTGAACCGTGCTGATCCCGGTTTCGTCCACATTAAATATTTTATTGAGGTTGAAATTAACCTTTTGTAACTCGGGTTTCAATATATCAAAAAAAGCTTTAACGTTTTCTGCAGTAAAACCTTCTACGCGAGCACGTGATAACGATTGTGGTTGCCGAAATGACAAATTAGGATTACGAGCCATAAACAGCTTCATCCACTTTTTGCCTGCTTTCTTTTTGGATTGTGAAAATGGGTGTGGAATATTATTTCTGATAGCCAATTGGAAAGCCATTCGTTTTAAATCAGAAGCAGTGACACCATAGTAATTCTTTTCCATTTGCAAACAATAGTTTACCAACTCTCTTTCTAATTCAACTGGCAAAACTGGTTTTCTTCCCATTTTTCCAGTAACTACATCTTCTATAGATTTATCAGATTTTTTTACGTAATCTTTCAAAGTAGCTCTTGGAACATTAAATAACTTAACCGCTTTTTTATAACCCATTTCTTTGGTTCGGACAGCTTCAACAGCTTTTTTCATTGCTTCAGGATCCCACAACTTTCTCTTTGGCATCTAAAAATAAAATAAAAAAAATATTAAAACATGCACAACTGACGAATGGCTAAGTGATCTAAATATGGTCCCGGGGGCGATATTAGGCTCACGTAATGGGACGATATTAAGAATTTGCCAATCACGTTTGTAACATCCATTCAACAAAAACCACGTTTCATAACCTAAATAAAATACAATCGATTTTAATCTCAGTGATAACAACAAATTTTGCAAAAATTTCATTTCAATAAGTCAAACACATCAATATTTAAACAGTATTGATATTATTTCAATCAAAAACTCACCTTGAACAGTTTTTTCTTTTTTAAAAAATCTAAACACAGGAGTGACGTCCCACCGCCAAACTTTTGCAATGGCCGACTGACTTAACTAACTTTAGATTTAAAGTATAAAAACTAGATGGCGTTTTTTAGAAAAATAGAAATCGATGGGGACGAAATTCAGTTCGGGGACGAAATTTGGCGACTGTACCTTACTGAAATTCTGTCCAAATTGTTGTAATATTTTAAGAGCTATTTAATTTTGTCTTTTAATACAGTAATTTTGATCTATTGACAACATGTCCAGAATGGCTGTTCAACGATTTTAAATCCTCTAGAAACATTGCATACGCTGCCTGCTTAAGGCTCCTACATGCCATGCCGGGGTATTGCCACGCGGGCACACTGTCAACGTATTGTTTGACCAGAACCGGGCATGGCAAGACATGCCAACGGTCTAGTGTGTAACAGTCATTAGATTTTACTAAGATTAAAACTATAAGTGTGAAACGTCCACTTTAATATGTAATCACATAACTATCACCACCTAGCGTGTCACCTAGTTGGAAAACACAGCGATTACAGATCTTTATAGTCCCACATTATACGGTAAAACAGTTTCGTACGACCATAAAGCCGACACTGTGTCGATCGTCGTTTAGATTAAGCTTGGCACTCAATTTCGTCAACTAGTGGGTCAGGGGTGATTATAGCACAAGGGTTGTAATGGGGGTGATATTTTAATGTTACTTGATAATGGGGTAATAGGAAATTGTAGTGTGATACGGCTGGTTTAGTGAGGTCAAACGGATTTTGTTTTGAAGTTGATTTACTTAGTGAATAGAGATAGGTGTTTTACATTTACCTATCATTCTATTTACTGATTACTTTTCGTAGATTTTTATAATATTTTTTTCATCAAATCACCAAATGAGTCCTCCCGTCCCGCCCTGGGTGAGATTTTGACTTTCAGACTCGTACTGACTTAAATCCACGGTGTCCTTCAATAGCTCTTTACGTTCCAGTTTCGCGACCCCGGCAGGCACTCGTAATACCTACTTACTCTTGAAGTTGAATCGTTTATATCCACCAATACAGAATTACTAGAGATTCATCTGACTAATATTTTCTGACTTATTTATTTTATTTTATTTATTGATAGACCAAGATCTGGATTAAGACACGAACGTAAAGGGCTATTGAAGGACACCGTGGATTTTAGTCAGTACGAGTCTGACAGTCCCTCCCGCTCTGCCCTGTGTGGTAATCCAGGGCAGAGCGGGTCTTAATCCAGATCTTGGTCTACCAATATGATTTTTTCACCCAAATTCCGGGGTCACGGTAATTCGTACAGTCCCGCGACCAATCACTGTGGATTTGGGTCAATAAAAGTCTGACAGTCCCTCCCATGCCGGCTTCAGTTGGAAGACTCATTTGATGGTTTTACCACGATAAAAAAGTGCAATTAAAAATTTATTTGTCATTTAATCTTCAAGCTCGTTATTTAAATTAAGGTCTTTTTATTTCCAAGTTTAGATTAGACCTAGACCTATCAAAAAATCGTCATTCAACGCCATTATCAGAAAAAATGCTCAAGGAGTTATCATAATTAGAAAAGGGTTAAAAACACGTAAGTATGTAATCTGATAAACAAAAAATATAAATTACAATCTATCAAAACAACGTTCAACCAACTTAAATAATTACCCAATCCTAGTTTCAACCCCTTATCAGTTACAACCAACGTTACCCCTTACCGCAATAACCCCCTTACACCCCCTTACAGCAATTACCCGTAAAGATGACAGACTTCGATAAACCAATGTCATTTGTTATTTTTTTACTTGTTGACAAGAAAAACGCGTTGATTACCGTTATTATGTTGATGGTGTGTGATAAGAGACCGCCACTTAAATCATATTTTGTAAATATGTTAAAAAAAATTGTGTAATGATATTAAGTTGTGGTAATGTGATTATGGTGGTTATTTTTCTGAGGAATCTTAAGTAATGCAAATTTTAAATTAATTTTTTATGACTGAGAATTTTTGTTTACTTGTTGTGGTTTTAAATCGATGACATGTGACCGGTCATATTTGTAGGTGCGGGCACGGGCAGCGAGTAATGAGCAACTCGCTGTCCGATCATGGATCATGCCCAGGTCGATGGCGCGTTGTGTTCCACGCGCGCCTCAAAGAGTGTCAGCAAAATGACGGGGTCCCCCTCTAGAGGTCCTAAGCCTGCTGGGGTCGCGGGACTTATGAATTACCGTGACCCCGAAACGTAAAGGGCTATTGAAGGACACCGTGGATTTTAGTCAGTACGAGTCTAACAGTCCCTCCCGCTCTGCCCTGGGTGGGTGGACTGATTTGATGATTTTACCACGAAAAAAAAAGGCCTATGTTCAGCAGTGATGATGGTGATGAAATATACCAATAGGTAAACAATTTCTAATAGACAATCTCGTGTGGAAAACAGTATTACAAATAATAATAATAAAAACATCAGAGATGGATTAGACAAATTAATTGTGTAAAAGTAAATAACTTTTTTTATTTAATAAATCACGGGATTTCTCTACTCTTTAAAAGTAATTACGAGATTTGGGCAAATCCACATTATTCTTTCGCTGTGTGAAATCAGTGTAAGTATATGAATAACTCTACTTAATTCCGACCTATGTTTATAACACATAACTAGCATAAATAGCGATTAGATTAAATAACCATTAGTACAACATCCGATATATTTACTTTAGAATCACAAAACAAAACAAAAGCGATTGTTTTTGAGAAAACAACGACCAAACTAAAACACGAACAGAAAATCCCGTCCTACTTTAAAAGGAAATCGATCTAATAAAAGTCAAACATGATATTCCCAAAGATGATTCGTTACAAATACCAATATAGTTAGCAGGGTCTAAACATGTTCAAACATGCGTTTCCGTGGGACTGTCATAAGAACCAAAACTGGGCATTATTTGTATAGACATTACCAGCACTTAGAGGGACATGATGTTCTATCATTAGCATTGCCGAGTTAGTTTGTGGGGTTGCCAGTTCAAGAATTTAAATTCCCTAAAACAGAATTTTATGAATAAACGTTCTTTATTTCTTCACCACCAGTTTGAGGAAATTAATTGAGATACAATAAAAATCTATCAAATGGCTCACATGTTTGGTCGCGGGACTCACGAATTACCGTGACCCCGGTACGTAAGGGCTATTCAAGGACACCGTGGATTTTAGTCAGTACGAGTCTGACAGTCCCTCCCGCTCTGCCCTGGGTGGGAGGACTCACACGTTTTAATAAAACTTTTAGGAATATGTTGTATTTTTAATTTTGTATATACAAGTACGTTCTAACATAATGTACCATCTGAAAATGAATGATGTATAAAAGGTTCTGTAATAATTTTTGACGATTAAAAAAGTGTCCATGGAGTTTCTTGCCCATTTTTCTCCATAGAGATCTACGCATTGGAATGAACACCTACGGTACTTTCACAGATATTATGTCTTGTCACAAGACACACTATTTTTGAACTGCTTTTTTTTTTGTCTTTTGACAGTTCAAAAGTGCCTAGAATGATTTTGAGTAAAAAAGTTTTGTAGGAATTTTTATCCGTAGAAACAATCATAACGTATTTAAATTTTTTTAAGTGATTGAATTGGTCGCAAGCTTTACTGCTAAAGCACAATCAAGAAATCCAAAATTTATCTCCGGAACGTAAACAAATGTTTTCATGATAGCAACACCACGATGTCGACATGGTCCATTAAATTATAAGTTCGTGATGAACAAGTTTAGATCAGTAAGATTTGTTAACGGCTCGCCAGTGTCAATCGGTAAGACAATACACATTTATGGGTTTACTATGATCTCACGTTAGTTGTGTGAATTTTTTTTACGGGCAACGTTTTTGTTGATCGAACTGATTTTTATTTGAATTGAAGCAACCATTTGAAGGATTGAAAACTCAGTACGATCTGAATTGATGTAAGTAGGTAATTTTTGTGTTTTTTTTTTCAGGATATCTTACAGCAATTTCAGATTTTATATGACTACTTAATGTACATAAAGCAGCAATTAAAAATATTCTTCCCTACATGGAGCTACTGTATAAGCAGCGTAAAGAATTTTGAACTAAAATATGGATGAACTAGTGACTTTTATTCAATATCAACACTTTATTCCTATAAATATCTGCATAAACTTAAAAATTATTTATAAAATAAAAAGCCACAAATACTCACAAACCCACCGCATTGGTACTTCACACATCTGGCTATGTATAATTACAGTAAATAAATAAATATCGCAAGTTTATTGTGTCACAGACTTATTCTTACTACCACCATTTTACGCTGACCTTCCACCCCTCTCTAACGTTTCACCAAATTGGATGTTTCAGGGATTTTCTTCAAGAATATAGAGGTTAGGTTATATTGGTCGTATAAGGCCTTGTCACTGTGTTAAGGCGACATGTGGCACCCATTTGTTTGGATAAATAAAGTCGTATTCACAACGTTGGTCGCCCACCATATGTTGTTAAGTATATTGGAGGTGTCAGACAAAACGGTCTGGCGTTATTACTAGAACAAAATTATGTGTAGACTATAGAAAAATTGACGTCTAAAATGGAGTTTCAAGAAGGAAAAATAATTTTGCGGTAAAAGGAACAAACTGGTTCATTTGTTTTTGTTTTTTTTTCTTCTCCTTATTCATGTCGCTTTATTTATTTTGTTGTAGTATGTGGAGAATAATTGTACGTATGGTGTACATAGGTGACGATTGGTGACAATTTTTTTACATAATGTGACAGAGAGGTGTATATTTAGGTATGTGTGGTTCTTGTAGGATTATATACAGGGTGTCTACACTACCTATTTACTAAATTGTGTGTTATTATTTATAATTTGCTATGAAGTTTATTTAAGATACCTTTCATAAGTGGCGCAACATACATAAGAGAATATTCTTTCATTTTTATATAAATTTTGTCTGTATATTCTTTGCTGGAGATTCTAAATAAATAAAATTCTAGGCCAGACCTAGGGCAGAGATCTAGGGCAAACTCCTTGTAACTAAAAAAACTTATCTATTTTCAATATTTATGTTTAGCTGACAAGTAGTCCATAGTTTGTAATAAGCATCATTTAAGGCTTAATATAGCATATCTATTATGTCCTAAACATATACCAAGATATCCTAGGCTATAAATCTATGTTTTTTTAAACAATCTGCCAGTTTCATCTAATATCCAAAGTGGCACTCACCACCTATTCCAATTCCCGACAAAAACAAAACAAAATGAAATTCAAGCAATAGATCAAAATAAAGCGTCGACCACACTGCGATACTTAGCGACACGCGAACAGTAAATATATTAAAATCGCAGCGACAATCGCAGCCTGTTTCACGGTGGCGATAGTAATCTAACTGCCCAGTTAAACGTGCATGAATTTACTAAAATCTAGACGTTGCTTTTTTAGTTTGAAAAAGTTTTTGACGGTAAATGCAATTTGAGTTTTTCAGTATGGAATTAATTAGGTGAGCTCATGGGGTGTTACGGTTTGGAAAAGTTGCAATTTAAATTATTTATAGCCTCTTAGAATGGGCTATTTTACTGCATAAATAAATTGAATCTCTGTTTAGTCCGCCAATTAGAATATTGAAAGACTAGCACTTTGCCCGCGACTTCGTCCGCGCGGGTTACGTACTTTCCTTATTCCCCCTTTTCACCCCCTTAAAGGTTAAATTTCCAAAAACCCCTTCTTAGTGCTCCCCTACATTATAATAGGAAGCCGTGTGCAAAATTTCACATTCCTAGCCCCAGTAGTTTCGGCTGTACGTTGATATGTCAGTCAGTCAGTTCTCCTTTTATATATATAATATAGATATATAGATAGATAGATAATGGACACATTCAGAAGCGTTGTATCTTCGTCAATTTTGGTTTACGTAACAAAAGAAAAAATACGTGTCAAATGTTCTTTTTATAATCTTTATTTCGGACTAAGAAAAATAAGGGTAAGTATAATAGTCCCGTTACACCGAGGCGGGAGGTACTAATTCTTTTTTTTTGTTAATTATTCGCTTAATGCGTTTGGCCCGTAATTAAATCAACACTCCGTCTATCTTGACAGTCAAGACAATTGTTTTTTGTTTTGTAATTTGTGATACAAGTGGGCTTAAATAATGACAAGACAAGTCACAGTGGACTTAAATAAGACAATAGGTGAATCTATGTATTGATTTGAATCAGTACAACATGACAAAGTATGTTAAGGTATTTGTGATTGGATGGTACTCGTATTTTAGCACTGAGAGTTTTTAGTTTTGAGTAGAAAAGCCCTAGTTGTTTTTCTACCACAAACATTTCATTCAGTCAGATACTTTTACAATTTTATTATTATTATTTCCATCCATGTATGCCATGGTTTACATGGATGGAAATAATTAATCACCATTAGTTAATCCTCCTAACCAATAGGTACTATAAAGTAATGCGACAGTGAGTTTATTTGTATGTTATGCCTTCCAAGCTAAATCGCTGAAACGATTTTATTGAATTTTGGTAAAGAGTTATGTGGAAGGCATAGACAACAAATAGGTACCTTTTACACAAATAAAAGTCGAAGTAAGACAAATATGGGCGAGCGATGCCGCAGGCATAAGCTAGTACTATATAAAGTGCCCATGTCATACAATCCGCCCTATCCCTTTCACGCATGCGACTAAAGACAGCGACAATCGCAGAATGTTTCACGGCGCTGATAGTAATCTAACCGCCCAGTTAAATGCGCGTAATAATCGCAGTGTCGGATATTATGCGATGTAAGATATGATGGGGTTTTGTGAATGTTGGGGTTATGAGTGTGTCACGTTGTAGGAGATGGGTAGAGCTTCAGGATTCGAAAGATTAATTTTTAATTTCGTAAAGCGCGCCTCAAAGAGTGTCAGCATAATGACGGGGCCCCTTTAGAGGGCCAAAGCCTGCCGGTGTCGCGGGTCTCACGAATTTCCATGACCCCGGTACGTAAAGGGCTATTGAAGGACACCGTGGATTTTAGTCAGTACAAGTCTGACAGTCCCTCCCGTTCTGCTCTGGGTAAGTAAAAAGGCAGGAAGGAAGAAAGGAGTAGGTCCTTCGCGAGCATGACTGCTTCGCAGAAGGAGGCGACAATGCCGGGCGCGAGAGGTCTCCGCCTATCGCCATCGTGAGGTCACGGCAGTGCTCTGCCCAAGCGGGACAGTCCTGCAGCGTATGCTCCACCGTGTCCTCTGGGCGATGTAGTAGCTACTTAGCAATAACTTGAAAAACATGAAAGAAAAAATGATCAAACAAAACCCACTAGAAGAAATCTTCAACCAACGATTTTTCCATCATATTTAAATATCATGTTACAAAAACCCATAAATTTCCCTCCACCAAATTTCCCCTACCATTCCTTAGCACGCGAAGGCTCGCACTTTGTATACAACTTCCGGTGGCCGGCTGGTTCCGGTTCGGACAACTTGACCGGAAGTCGGCCGTGGAGGCTCTATGTCACCTTAAGTATGTGTTGTGATTAGTTAAAATTTATGGTTATTGTAATCAAGGCATGTAATTACATCTTAATTTATTAAAAGGACTGTTGCAATATTAATGATGCTTGAAAATGGGGATTAAATTTTAATTAGAAGGGGGTTGTTGATTTTAATTGTTTTTTGTTGGGTTAATATTAGGGTTTAGTTATTTATGTCCACTTAAAGACAACAATAATTAAAATACAGTAAACACGGCACGCTTGGCGCAGTGGCTGAGTGAATGACTGCTGGTCAGCATGTCGCTGGTTCGATTCCCCCGCAAGGAAAAAATATTTGTAATATCTGCAACTAGTTGTTATGATAACGTTATAATTCTTCATTCACTCACAAGTAAATAAAACTCAGAAACACTTCAGTTATTTTTTTAAATGAACCTAGAAAAAAAAAACTGCACACTGCAGCACTGCCGCTGACTGTAACTGTTACTTGCTTAACTTAAAAGTGCCTTAACTTAAAACATATTTCAGAAGGAAACTAACTGTCCATCTCTGTCTTGGCCGAATATTACCCAAACACATAACACACACATACAAACACAACACTCTGAATAATACATCAACCTAATCACAATTACACACAATCACACTATTACACACAATTTTAACTCTGAAAGCACTTATTAGCCTAAATTATAAATTATCCATTCTCGTAGATTAGATACCTTTTAATAAACAAGTATAAAGTTAATATCAACAATGTATGGAAGAGCGGATTCTCCTAATACAGGCTTTATTAGCTTAAAAGGAGGCTCCAATCACTACCTAGTAAGAATACTTGTTAAAATTAATAAACAATTTTTCATTTTCATTTTTTCATTTTTAAAATTTTAATTTATTTCATTTTTCATTTCATTACCCTTTCAGTCTCTCATGTAACGATAGCCAAAGAAAGCAAAAGTCTGTTACCAATACAATCAATATTTAAACACGACATCCCGTTCGTCACCACAAAAACACATAAAATTCACAAAATTATTTTCTCACTAGACCGCCTCTTGGCTCGAGTCTTCGACCTCTATTCATAACATTCGTGTCATCACAAATGTTCACCAACTTATCATCGATCATCACCAAACTCAGAAACTTTTGAATGTGAACCTTAACTGGTTAGATATAAGATTTATGGCGATTTAAAACAGTGGATATGACTGTGGTGTTAAAATGACTTTGGTGTTTATAATGTAAACAAAATGGTGATCGAAAATAGATATTGTCGTTGTCACTTTACAGTGTTAAACAAACGATCGACTAAACCGTTATGGTATGGAGGACACTTGAGAATTATAATACTTTAGGCCGCGGTCGGATTTGCGATTTCAAGACTTTAGATCTGTGTTGTTTTTGGTCGCGGATCGAGAGAAAATAGTCATCGGATCGATATTGTTTGTTTTAAGTCTTGCTGCTTCGATGCTTTAATGTTCGAGTAAGTTCTAGAATCACTACATGTACGAAATTGAAGTTTAAGTTTATGTGACTTATTAAAACTTTTAATGAATGAAATCTAGCCTTTGCGGGTTTTACTTTCATGTATTTCGTTTATTTGTTGAGTTAGGATAAATTTTCATTTATTTACCACTTTCTGAATTAAGTCCTTGAAGAGTACCTCACTATTTAAGTTGACTTTTTTAATTTTTGTGTGTGTTTACCAGGAGTTTGACAATTTCGGTGTTTTACTGAAATCGAGTAACGATAAAATTTCTTCCACAATCCTGTCCTCTAGTCAAGATAAAATCCAGTCGCTCGGAAAACGTCAACTAGGCGTTTGGAAATTTACTTAAAAATGTAATAAAAAACACAGTACTATATCACATCACGTGTATTCAAACTGGATTTTGGACTGAATTTGAATGTGTCTCAATAAAAGATAGAAAAATATGGTTTCAATCACAAGAGGCACTTTGGGCATCCGCTGAAATTGCACCTGAACTAATGGCACCTTAAGGCTCGACTCACACCAAAAGAGCGGCGAAGGGCAACGAAGAGGAGCGCAGTTTCAGTGTCATATGAATTTAAACTTTATTTCCATTGAAACACTTTACACTGAAACTGCGCTCCGCTTCGTTGCCCTTCGCCGCTCTTTTGGTGTGAGTCGAGCCTAACTATTTCACATACGACTCCTGTCAAAATTTTTCACAGGTGCAATGTGAAATATACCCCAGAATTTAAAATAATCTAATCATGTCAAACCACAATTTTGCTTTCTTTTTACATAACTAACAAATGATTAATAGATGAGAACACTCGATAAGAAATCGCAACAACCAAATCGCTCTCTCCGTGACAAAAGTAGGCTTTAATTAGATCCTTATCAGACGACCACCCACTACGCGCCAACGCAGCGACACGCTCATTGCGACACTGCGTGAGTCAACATCTTGTCGAGCGTGTGGGAGGAGCTTTATATGCTGTTGACGGGTGACACCGCTTCAAAAAGTAAGTGTGATCATATCATTGTTGAGGGCGGGAAATGGTCAAAGACTTGAGTATTTTAGTGACAGTATGTGTGATACCTACTTCGGTGGTCGGCTGTTAAATCGGTCAGTTTTTGATGAGGTATTCTCTGTTGTTGCACTTGATTGTGTCTTTTGTTAGAATCGATTCTCAGCGTATTCGCTAGATAGGGGAACAGTGTATAAGACGGGGACGCGAGGCATGATCACACAATTAAAGCAAACTTAACATAAAACTAACGTAGCGCAAGCGCCAATAGGACGCCATTTGATAATGGCCGCTTGACGTTCTGATGGCGCTTACGCTACGTCGCCTCATTACACCTCGCGTCCCGTCTTATACACTGTTATTTATTTCCGAGTTTAAATGTTTGTAAATGCGAGAAATTCATAGTGAGACAACGACAACAACTTTTAATTACTTCTTTCTTCTTTCAAATGACTTCTTTCTCGACTATTTATTTTTCACATACGCAAATAAATTTGTCAGCCCTACAGATACCTACAATATTTCGTGTCCGAAGAACATATTTCAAGATCTCTCAAATAAAAAAAAAATAGAGATAGAAAATATTAAAACAGTCACAACATAATAATCAATATGTATGCATTTGTATGCTAATATCCATATACCGTCACATAAAACTGACACATTAACAAATGATAGCGCCAGACGACTTCACACGGCTACACATCAAACTAAACAAAACCAGTATAACCTGACCGTTGATTGTGCGGAAAGATCATAAAGATGCGATTCCACCGGTGTGAAGCAATGTGCGCCACAGTGTGTGGCACAAAGTGCGGCACAAATGTTGGCTTTCACGAACAAATGTGCACGAACACGAACACTGTTAGTGTTCGCGCACACCTGGATACTTTTGTGCGCATACGCGTGAGGAATGGACTCTTTATTTGTGCATTATGTAGTGCAGCACATATTTTCACTGAAGTCAGTGTAATCACTGAGTTTAGTGAAAATATGTGCTGCACTGTGCACATACAAAAGTTACGCACAGCCTTGCTGGTGGACACAGAGGCTAAACGTAATACCAGCTTAGTGCGAACAGTGCCGTACCTTTAGTGCAAAGCGAGGTCTATTTAAACTGGTTTTGTATAGCTTAATATGTAGCCGTATGTACAAGTAGAGTTGTAAAACTATTACATTCGCCACCTTGAACCATAGCCATGTGTGAACTAACCATTAGCACCTACTTATTAGTTTGCAGTCCTCTCAACTTTATGGTACATGATGGAATATTACGACGATGGATGTTGTAAAATGTTAAAAGGTGACAATGTTTTACTGGTTTATGGTGAAAGAAAATTGAATATTTTTATGGCGTTGGACATAGAAAGAGACAAAGAGAAAGTGGAATGGCTGGCCTTATATGCCATAAACTAGATGGTAGTTTTTTTATCGTGATTAAATCATCAAATGAGTCGTCCTGCCCTGAATGGGACGGGATGGACTGTCAGACTCGTGCTGACTAAACTCCACGGTGATGGGCACCCGTCAGGACTAGATGGTAGATGGGGAAGAAAGTGTTGGAGCCAAGACCAAGAATGGGGAATAGAAATACTCGTATGGGAAGACAACTGATCAGGTGGACAGATGGTCTGGGAAGAATCTGGATGGATTTGATACAAAACCCTCGAATATTGCAAAAATTTGAAGACACACTCAGTATTGAGTGTCTAAAGATTGACTGTCATATATAACTGTGATATTATGAAGTGTATGTTTGTAGTATGATTTCAGCCGGGCCCGAAATGCAGGACTAAATGGCACGATATGAAAAACAAGACACTGACTGATCATAATAACTAAGGTCTTGATGTGTGAACATGGATGAAGAAAAAGGAGTATGACCCACAGTAGGTTGAGTCGTGTAGTTTCTACCAGGGAAACGACTGTGAGGTTATTTACCAGAAGCACGTCTCCAAATAATATAACACCGAATTACTTCAGAAGGGCATCACCATTCACTATTAAAATATAATTCTTCATTGTCCTAAATCTGATTGTTGGCTCTCACGTCGGCCTTCGGCGCTTCTTTACCGAGCTTGTAATTAGAGCATTTAAATACTTCGGACGCTATCAACTATCAAGTACGAGCTCCACAGCGTTTAGCTGCACGCCACCACATCGATTGTTAGGCCAATGTAAGACGTTACTAGTAAATCACCACTGACTACCTCCAACTTTTATTTTAAGTTCGTACATTCCATCCTAAGGTTGTCTGGAAGATATCTCTATTGGCGATAACACCATCACTGAGTACAATAAAGTATGGTCATTTAGTTACCAACTACACATAAAGCTCATTATTGACGCCCTGAAATCATGATGCAGGGACACAAAATTGGTAAGCAGTGGGACAAAGACAAAGACTTAGAAAACTTCCGGCGTCCTCAAAAACTGTGACAAACATAATGATTTTATCAAACCATGCTGACCACCAAACGAAAACCTTTTCACGTGAATTTAAAAACACAAAGGTAAGTACAGACACTTCAGTCAGCGTCGCAACCACCAATTCTTGTATGATTAATTGTATCTTCATCCGTCCATTTGTCTTCTGGTACAGACATTAATTGGTGTGTGATTACCTCCAAGGTTGTAACCGAGGTTACCATTGCAATATGAACTTGATTTTAATAAAAATATTCTATTCTTCATTCACTAACTTGAATAAGGTCTCAGTCTATTGTATGGTCTTCAATTGAATTGGTTTGATTTAACGTTGTTTTATTTTAATCATTAGGTTGACATTGAAATTGTTAAGTTGATTATTTTGGAGCTCATGAATGGAAATGTCGAATCATACTATGCTAAAAGTCTTTAATTCATATTTTAGTCACTATTTCGCCTTTAGGTAAGCAATGATGTGATCCACGGTGAAGCATTGGCCAAATTGTCAACGAGACACTGCTCGAATTTCATGATGTTTAGAGAATTTTATTTTATTTTATTGCCTTGTTCAGAAACAGTGAAGTTACAGAAAAGCTACATGATTTAAGACTGGTGTCCAACAATCATGACACAAAAGATCCTCTCTATGTTCCATATTGAATGCCACAACATTGCCAAAGATATTAAAGTAGACAGAGTGAAATTAATCACAATGTCTGGCAAAAGTAAATTATTTTCCATATACACAAGGTAAACGGCTCTAAAAGCGCCACTTCACATAAAATTGGTCCCTCCCAGACGTCACGTTTTATATCCTAAACCACCCAAGTAAAAGCCCCAACACACGACTCAACAGATGCCATACCATAACCGTTTGTCCAAACAAGCGAGCAACCCCCGTGGTTGACAACGCATCATGCGCCGACCACTGTAAACAGCGTTTATTATCACGATCGTAAAACGCAGCGTTTATTAGCGCAGTGTGGGTGGTCCCTTATGGTGCATGTGAACAAATTATGAGGGTTTGAAGGGAGCGGTTGGTGATGGCTGAAAATGGACTTGAAAAAGGACATTTTTACTTTGTGGCCATACTGGTGTCATAGTTAATTAAGCCGCCTCTGAAAACCTCACAGGCCTCTGATATGATTTTAGATATAGAGTGATTATAATAAATCAAGTGGGCCTACCATGACGTCTTAAAACGAGAGTACTTCCACTGTGGGATAGAGACAGAGCTCTATAAGTCGTCTAGCGCCATCTCGTTCCCATAGTGGAACTACTCTCGCCATGACGCCATGGTAAGCCACCAGAGGCCGTATCACATTCTAGATTCTATTAGATTTCTATATTTTATTTACAGTACACTTGAAGTATTTACTACGTTTATTGTATGGAAAATTAAATTAAAAAACGGGGATCAAATTTATTCCATCGAATTGACGTCAAAGTTCCAATTTACTGTACGTCACAAAAACGTGAAAAGCCATTCTAGGTCTTCAGTTTTCTTATCAATATGTTCCTTCACTGATGTCAGTGATGTCCAAATGTGTTTTGAAAAAGACAATTAGCACTTACCTGGGTTTGAACTCACAATTGGCTATTAGACAGTAGCTATAAATTATAAATAAAATTAGTCCATCATTTAGAGTTAAAAAAAATAATGGACACGTATTTTTTCTTTTGTAAAATCAATGAATATTCACCAAAATACAACGCATCAAAACTCGAGAGTGGTGGCTCGTGACGTCAGAATTAAATAGAAATTGTTCTAAATTGTGACGTTTTGCCAATTTTGAAAGCATCGTATCTCAGTCAATTTTGGTTTACGAAACAAAAGAAAAACTACGGGTCGACTATTTTTTGATAATCTAAGTGACGGACTAATTATAATTTTTCAATCAAGTAGTCAATTTAAAAAAAAAGAGGAGCTCTTAATCTCTGGGCCATTTTTTTACATGGCAAAAATGCACTCCATTTACATATAGTACTACCTTTTATCATGAAATCTAGTACTGTGAAGTAACTTGCATTTGGATCCTTTTAACCCGCTCGAAATCTGTCGCTGTTTTATTGGCCACACGACAGGAATAGACAATGAGTGTTTAGATTTTGTATTATGGACGTAAACTTGACTATGGTAGTACTAATAAGGTAAATGAAGGTTTCAAACTTACTTAAAGACTTTTTCAATCAGTAAGGGGTTTTTAAAAGGATTTTGGATATGAGAAATACCTTCAGCTGAAGTAGCTGACAAAAGCAGGGCTGATTCTGCCATATCAGTAAAAAATAACAATTTAAATATGCGTCTAAAAGGACAAATAAAATTTGTCAGTTTAGTCGAATTTAGTTTTTCCGTCAGTACTCTCTCAGTGGCAGTATAATATCAGGATTGAGGTTGTGGGATTTTTCAAGAGCCTTATCACGGCTCTGGAATACAAAGGGAAAGTGAAGAAATAGGAGAGGTTTTAGTTAGTAAGTGTCTCAGAGAGGAGAGGCTTAATTAATTCTGACACCAGAGGATGTAGCCCCCTAATTTTTTTTTGAACGTGACAATGTTTTACTGTTTTATGGTGAAAGAAAATTGAATATTTTTATGGCGTTGGTCGTAGAAAGAGTAATGACAAAGAGAAAGTAGAATGGCTGGCCGTATATGCCATAATGTAGATGGTAGTTTTTGTATCGTGATAAAATCATCATATGAGTCCTCCCACCCAGGGCAGAGCGGGAGGGACTGTTAGACTCGTAATGTCTAAAATCCACGGTGTCCTTCAATAGCCCTTTACGTACCGGGGTCACGGTAATTAGTGAGTCCCGCGACCATGTAGCCTCCTCATACGAGAAAGAAAGAAAGAATTCAAATACCATGGCAGTAACTGTGCTACCGCAATTGAACTATCACTTCACCTAGATTTACAGACCATAACATGAAATTTATTGCAAACCTAGCATCCCAATCGCGGTAGCAGATAGCCGACAATAACACAATCAATACCAAACCAATAGGTAACAATTAACCACGCGGTTAACCCCTGATCTACCATCTGAACTCCACAACAAACCGTCACACTAACGAGTTGGTCTAAGTCTTCTAATAAACAAACACAAGCAATTTTAAACCTTATCATACAAGCCATAAAGAGTACCAAGTTAGGGGTCTGGTGTAATAAATATACTTCCAGATTTTACGATGACAATTAAGCAAGTTTTATAGTTTTATAACGCGGTCTCATGCTGTCAACTTCTCAGAAAACGGTGTTACATCGAGGGTTGTCATTAAGGATTGTAAAGGAGATGACAGTGTCGTAACAAGCCTTATAATGAACGCCATTTTACGATCGGCGGCGCGGGCGCAACTTATAGTTCGGATAGCTCAACTCTTTATTTTACTTTTGGCTTCTGGTATTGTTGTGTTTATAGGTCGTAAAAATAGCGTGTGGAATGAAGATATTTTGGGATTTGTTGGAGTTGATTTGTCCTATATGGTCGTTTTAGTTAGATGCCGACAATAGTATACATTATGCTGATACACGGTCTGATGGTAAAAATATGGTCAATACGAATCAAATTCTGACTCTTTGAAGCCTACGAGTCGGAGTTTGACCCTAAAATTATAGTTTGTGTCGTTTTAAACATCAACGTAAGATTTCGCATACAGACCCTGATATTTTTGATGACGTTGTTATTTCATGTTTTTTTATTCATATTTTAGCAACAAATGCAGTTATAAAAATGCATTCATTGGCTCAGTAAATACTAAGTCCAAAAATATTACAGTTTTTGTACACACTAGAATTTCACAAATCAAGTTTTTAAGGTTTTAGTTTTCCAAATACGTTCCCAAAAATTCTTTCTTTTTCATTCTACTATCTAATAGCTATTCTCTTAGGTACGATACGTATATAGTAGGATAATTTATTCCAAGTAATACAAAACAAAGTTCTCAAGAATATTTAAATCATAGGTCTTACGCTGACAGTATCACCCTGGGCAGATACGAACACTACGAATACGTTGACATGCGTAGGAGTATTCTACGCTAATTTAATTTTACAACCCGATTCAACCTTAATACAACCTGTAAGAGTTCATTTTAAATTAACCTTCTCAAGAGCTAGGAGAAAATTGTCTTAGATGAATCGTTTTATAGCCAGCTCTCAAAATTCAACCTTAACATCAAGTTCTAAGATCCTTTTAAGTTTAACGTCTACTTCTTTCACATCTTCAACATCTTGCACAGCAAACTTACTAATGCCGTCATCATTCACCTTATTTATTACTTCATAAGAATCAGTTTCCTTAGCCCGGTCTGTTTGATAAGTTTTCAAAGGAGGTAGTGGAGCTTTCGGCGCATGAACACGACGTCCCCAGTAGGCACACATATGACGTGTTTCACAAACCGCTGTTGTTTTGATCTTCGTAATATACTATGTAATTTGCCTTATAATCGGTACTTACAGAGAATAGAACAGCGTCATTATACTGGAAGTAATAAATACATTTGCCTCATCTTTATCATCAGAAAGAGAAAAGTTGTTTTTTTTGCTTACTGTCATCGATTGTTGGATTGTCTGTCTCGTCGTTAAGTCCTTTCCGATACTAATTGATTTTCTTCTTTTAGTGCATATTAATAAGAGCTTGTTTTCTTGAATATAACTAACCTGTATTGTCCCTTATTTTTTCTTCTAACGGTTACTTTTTTACGCTCAATTTCTTTTTTCTATTTCTCAAGGAAGTTATCTAGTTCATCCCACCATCTTTTTCTGATTAGCTTAGCTGACCTTTACTGGTCCACAGCTCGTTCAGACACTTGCTTAATATATAGGTATGCTTAATGTGACATTTTTAAAATCATATCAACATGGACTCACTCTCAGGTTTCTGCCCAGAGTGTGTATAATTTTCACCAGTCAGTTTCACGCAAACATAGCCATTAACAGGTCATATAATAGAAAGTGACGAAGTATCCAAAAGACAGCTGCCACAGAAATTAGCCACGATAGCAATAAACGACCATCTCCTAACTAACCGAACGGTACAAGTCAGGTGGGGTTAATTGGTCATTCGTAATTAGCAGTACCAACTACCTATGATTTAACACCACGACTTTTATGTACCTTTGCTGCAATTTACATGTTAAATAGGCAGGAGTTAGTGGAGGAAACATGGTTTCCTTTTTTCGGGTGGTAATATCTTTTCAAAATAATAAAATTCACTCATTAGATGATTTTTATTACTTTTTCACCCTGTGTGGAGCGGAACGGACTATCAGACTCTTACTGACTAATAATCTACCCTGTTCCTTCAAATGCCCCCTTGCGTTCCAGGGTCATGAAAACCTGCACATACCCATAAAAACTCACGCCTTTGCCTGGTTAATAATGTTGGTAGGCAAAGACTACAGAATGCCAACTGCTCCGATTTTACACGATACACCTTTCGCGCGTCCATGTTCATTGATCTGCAGTGCTATTCTCTACAGCCTTGTGTGCAGCGCTGTTCTGTCGAAACACTATTTGCAGCTGTAGTTTCGACCCTAGAGAACAGGTGTACACACACGTGGGTTGCGAGCACTACCCAACTGACCTTTCTGAAGAACCTCACCAATAAGGTCAGTGTTAGTGCCCTCAGGGCATCCACTCCTGCTGAAAGTCTGTAACTGCCTCCAAGGTCCCATCTCTCTTTCCGCCAAAATTCACCAAAATCGATTCAGTGATTCAGGCACCTAGGCGTTACAAACAAATCATTTCCGGCGTTTTTTTTTTTAATTTGAATTTTGTTTGCTCTTAACTATAGTCTAGATCAGAGGTGACAAAGTCGACGATGGAGGAAGCTTACGCAAGAAAAGGTTTTTTTTATCGTGGTAAAATCATCAAATGACTTTTCCCACCCAGGGCGTTTCGGGAGGGACTGTCAGACTCGTACAGAGTAAAATCAAAGGAGACCCTTCAATAGCCCTTTACTTTCCAAGATCACGGTTACATAATGAGACAATCCCGGCAGGACGTAAAATAAGCCTTTTAATAACGTAAATTAAATACCCATTATAAATAATTGAAGCAAATTGCGTACCTATATATAATCATCTTTTGTACAGACCCTAACCAAAGTTGTGATACCCAAATTAATCAATAGACTCGGTAACATAAAGCCAGTGACACACATTGCCTGCGGCGAGGTGGGTTCCGTATCAAGTGTCACTTGCAAACATCTCGACAGTATACAGTTTAATAGTTAAAAGGGATGCAAAGGGTGCGTGTGGAATAATGAATTTA
This sequence comes from Agrotis puta, assembly GCA_943136025.2. Classification (NCBI taxonomy): domain Eukaryota; kingdom Metazoa; phylum Arthropoda; class Insecta; order Lepidoptera; family Noctuidae; genus Agrotis; species Agrotis puta. The sequence continues at coordinate 12,012,025 of OW964182.2, read as the reverse complement.
GTAAAACATGTTTTAAATTAGTTGTGGAAATTTATAATAGATTGGAAGGATTTCACGTTGTCCTTAAAGTTTAAAAGGGTCTTTACGTTTGAGATGATATTGCTACCAAAGAAAGACTGCTATGCTATGCTGGTAGTAAATAATGCTGGCAGTAAATAATGTACCGAATCTTGGTTGCAATCTTGATCCCGACATTGTCTGTTACCAATCAGCGACCTAACTTGTTTATCCGAGTCTTATAGATCTTCAATCAGAAGCAACCGTCGGCCAAGAAAACGGGTCGATATTTTTATTGAGAAAGCATATTAATTTCGGGCATTAGACACTGAAAGTTTGTTTATAAATTGACAGAAATTCCTACCTCGAAACTATTGTAAATTAATCTTACAAAAGATATGCGTCAAGTGATACAAACCCAAAGTCGGATGGATTTTCAAACGCATTTTGAAACGTTTTCATGACGACTAAATCTAATTTAACTGCGCAAGACGACTCTTGAATTAGGACTCCTATAGTTTTATTACTCAACGAATCACCAATTAAACATACATATAATTTTATTTATGTTATATATAAATAGAAAGATTACATAACCAACAAGTAAGACGGCTGGCCATCAGTTGACACATAGCCGTCGGGCGTGGAGTAGCATCGCCGTGCACAGTAAAAGTTGTTTAGCGTATCCAACGCACATGAGATCTATGTCGTGACTATGACAGATGGTGTAAGTTATGAACTTGAAGTTACAAGCTACTGGATGAAAAGTGTACTTGTTCGAGTATGTCGCTCTCTGCTTAGTCTGGTTCCATTACCTTTGGGGTCTGCGCTTCGAATTAATGTAGGCCAAAAATTTCGATTTTGGTCCTCAAGGCATCAGCTACGTATCCTTTCTGAATCGTTATTTAATCGTGAGCATTATTTAAACTATAATATTATGAAGAGAAAAGGGAATTTTCGAAAGTTTATTTTAATACAAAAACTAAAAAAAGGGCTATTTGTTTTCTTCTTCCTAGGCGAGTAACTTAAGTTATAATAATTTAGTTTTTAAACTGCCACTCATTTTCAGTATTTTACCTTTGAGGCATGCGGTGCTATTTTTGTATCAAGTCCACATCATCCCCCATTAGAAGCCGGGACCACTATTTAGTATCTTTAGATTATGTTGTTTACTACAAAAAAAAAACAATGTAAAAATAATCTCTTACGGTTTTCGCTCCTCTCTTATAGATTAGACAGTACCAAATGTCTGACCTCTTGACAGGCTAGCTTCCAAATAGTAGACAGATTAATTTAGCCATCATTACGCGCCTCAAATCATTCTCATCATCAAATCATTCCTCACGACTACCTCGGACGAGACTTTCATATGTCCGGGTGTAGAATTTATGATTTTGGACCGTTTGTTTTCCGTCAAAGGAAACTTGTTTGTAGTCAGCGAGTCGCCATTATTCTTTTTAATTTCCAATAGATCAATATTTCTGGTGTTCTGTAGTTTCTACCGTCATGGCAAATAGGCGTGGGTTTATGTTTTTTTATTTATTTATAATGGGTAATTAAGCTCTTTGGTTTAATCTAGACCAGAAGCAAAGTTAAGATAAAGCGAGCTGGGGTGCTAAGGACAAGAAACGAGTCCACGAGTGCTCGAAGACTACTAGGATACGTCCGGGAAGAAGCCCAGTTTCTCAGGACGGTGCACCCTGGGGTGCGGGCAAGGGCTCCCCTAAGGGGTGTCCTTGCCTGTATGCCAATGTCCTGTGGCATCGCTCCACCTATCGGAAAACAATAAAATCTGTTCGGCACCGAATTCCGACAATCCGTTCGTGAGCCAGATTGTGCTGGTGGGGCCTACCACCGCTCCAGTAGGGTTGCACAGCCATCACCAGAGGTTACAGGGAAGAGACAATTGTGTGAGAAACATGCACTAACTTATATTTAATAAGTAAATTAAAATGAGTTTATCATTAAAGGTTTCGGAAATCCATCTGCCTTGTCTTTTCTCAGATGTGTTATGATCGGCTGCTAGTCGAACCGGATTCAGCTGTATATAAGTATTTTACAGTTTGGAAAATGGTATCAGAAACTGGACAAAAGAATTATTTATCTTTCTAAATAGAACAGAAAATTGGTCCGTATGTAAGATTGGTGAAATGGTTTCAAAATCATATCACCACAAAAACACATTACTCAGAGATTCAAGACGATTGTTCGGGCTGTGATCTCGTCCCAGGCAGGATGTTTTAAATAAAAGTCTAATGGCTGACTTTTATGATTGTATTGTTGAAAAATTATGACACACAATGGATTTAATGAAATGGTATCCCGTGCGCCTGACAACGCCCGCTCGTGACGGTTGATTTGGACGAAGTGATGTGAAGCGGGGAGCGGCGATGGCGCCAGCGGCGACCGGCGCTCGGGGCCGCGCGCCTGCGCAGATGCGCGCGGCCCGCGCTGTGTGACAACGTCCGCTCTCGGCGGCTGTCGCGGACGAAGTGAAGCGGCTCGCGGGGCTCCGGCCCTCGGTAGCGGCGCGAGCGGCGGCAGGCGAGGCGGTGAGGCGCGGGGTCGCGGGGTGAGGAGGCAGTGGCGTGATCGCTACCCCTCACCACCCGCTAACCGCGCAGGTGTGGTCGGCGCGCGAATGCGCGTCAACAGGCTCCCCCCGTTGGAACATGTTCCAATGTCTGAAGTGGGCAGCAGGCAGAGCCTATTGTAGGCTCGGCGAAGCACTCCCGAAGCCGTCCTGACGTCCGCGACGCGAGTGATGCCGTCGGAGCCAGGATGCAGATGTGTGATGCGGCCGAGTCGCCAATGATTTGGTGGGAGGCGGTCGTCCTTGACCACGACCATGTCTCCCAGCTGCAGCTGCTCGTGATCGTGGCGCTGCCATTTTGCGCGTTTCTGTAATTCTGAGAGATATTCTGTCTGATATCGTTTCCAAAAATGAGCCGCTAATGCTTGTGCTCTTTTAAATCGGGGCAAAGTGCTGATCCGTGTCTCTCTTTCTATGTCCACCTGAGTAGGCAACATCATGATCGTTCGTCCAATTAAAAAATGAGATGGAGTCAGTGGAGTTATATCGTTGGGATCAGAAGACAATGGAGTCAGAGGGCGTGAATTTAAAATCCCTTCGATTTGAATTAATGCTGTGTTTAACTCTTCGTAAGTTAAATGGGCTAAGGATAGAATCCTTTTAAGAAGGAATTTAACAGACTTAACTGCGCCTTCAGCTAAGCCGTTGAAATGTGGACTATAGGCAGGAGTGAAATTGAAATTAATTGCCTGCTCTGCTGCATTTAAACTAATATCATTACACCTTGATTTTAAAAAGTTCGAGAGTTCCTTGTCGGCCCCCACAAAATTTGTGCCGTTGTCGGAGTAAATGTTAGCAGGCCGACCTCTGCGTGCGATGAATCTGCTTAGTGCAGCTATGAATGCGTCAGCACTTAAATCTGTGACTAACTCAACGTGAACTGCCCTCACTGCCAAGCAAACAAATATACAAATGTATGATTTTATAAGTTGACAACCTCTACCTTTCCTGTTCGCCACCAAAATTGGCCCAGCGTAGTCAACAGCTGTATTAATGAATGGATATTCACTATAAACGCGTTCTTTAGGCAAGTCCGCCATGATTGGCTGAATGGTCCTGCCGGCGAATCTACAACACTTGTGACACTCATGTGTTATTTTTCTGGCAAGACTACGACCGCCTATTACCCAAAATCTTTGCCTTAATGTAGCAAGCAATAACTGAGGTCCTGCGTGCATTAATAATGTATGATAATGTCTGAATAACATTTGGGTAACATAATGAGAAGCATGAATTAAGATAGGATGTTTAACATCATAAGTATAATTTGAATTTGATAATCTGCCTCCAACTCTTATTATATTTTCATGTGACATGAACGGGTTAAGATTAAGTAATTGTGACTTTTTTAAAGATTGGCCTTTCTTTAAAGTATAGTATTCATCTGAAAACTTATCTAGTTGAATTAATTTACATAGAAGTAATATGGCTGAATTTAACTCCGAAGTAGTCAAGTATGCAGTGGATTTATTATGAGGATGCCTACAGTTGTTTATAAAGCGCAATATGTAAGCTGTGACACGTTGCAATTTACTAAAGTTTGAAAACTTATGAATAAAGTTATTTGTTTCACTAACAAGATTGCACAGAATTTTGGTTTCTGGTAAGTTAGTGGGTATGGTATGAGTTTGAGCAGGCCATTGTGACCTTGGTTGTGTTAAAAATTGTGGTCCTGCCCACCACAGTTTTGAGTCTTTAAGCTGTGTCGCATTACAGCCTCTGGATCCTACATCAGCTGGATTTAATTTAGTGGAAATGTAATTCCAATCCTTTGCATTGGTAGTATCAGTGATTTCGTTAATTCTATTTCGAACAAACGGTTTTAAAGATGACTTTGGTGTTCTTATCCAACCTAAGACAATTGTCGAGTCACACCAGAATGTCCAGGTATGTATATTTAATCTTAGAGCGTTTTTAACTTTCAATGCTAACCTAACTGCTATTAAAGCTCCACTTAGCTCTAATCTTGGTATAGTCATACTCTTTAGAGGTGCCACCCTGCTTTTAGCCATGACAAGATGAACCATAATATTGCCGTCGTTTGAGACTGACCGAACATAAACACAAGCACTGTATGCTTGCTGGGAAGCATCACTAAAGGTGTGTAGCTCATAACGTACAGCTTGACCACATAGAATGAGCCCAGGTATGGTAATGCTATTTAATTGTGAAAGTGATTTTAAAAAATTCAACCATCTTTCTGTAAATTCCAGTGGCAATATATCATCCCATGCAATTTTTGTAGCCCATAATTCCTGTAAAATTACCTTGGCCTGTAAAATGCAAGGATTCACAAGACCTAACGGATCGAAGACCTGTCCTACTGTTGACAATACGGATCGTTTAGTTATTTTCTTTATGGGTTCGCTGACTGTTGCAAAACTTAAAGTGTCAGCTATACATGACCATCGCAAGCCCAATGTTTTGGCATGATCATCATTGATTAATTTGAGTAAATGATCATCCATGTCACCTTCATTAATGCTGTTTAATATATTCATGTTGTTTGAACGCCATTTTCTTAAATGAAATTGACCCTTTTTTAATTCTACAATAACTCCTTGACAAATTTGAATTAATTCTGTTTCTGAGTCATGGCCCGAGATCAGATCGTCTACATAAATGTCATGTAATATTGTTTCACGCACCTGAGGAGAAGAGCACTCCTGACCTAGTTGCACTAGACACCGTGTGGCCAGATATGGGGCAGCTGTGGTGCCATAAGTTACAGTATTAAGTTTGTAAGTATCTACCTTGTGAGTGGAATCAAACCGCCACAAGATTTGTTGAAGACAGCGTTGCTCTGGTGTAACCAGTACACAACGGTACATTTTTTCACAATCAGATGTCACAACATATCTGTGTTGCCTGAAACGAATTAATATATCTATTAAACTATCTTGAACTGTAGGACCTACATACTGTATGTCATTAAATGACAGCTGTGATGTAGTCCTTGCTGATGCATCAAAAACAACTCTTAGTTTAGTGGTTAAGCTAGTATCTCTAATTACACCATGATGTGGCATAAAATATGAATATTTATCATTAATATTGTTAGCTATAGACATATGACCGAGGTCAATGTACTCTTTAATGAAATTTGAATATTTTTCTTTGTATAATGAATCACGTTTAAACTTTCTTTCCAAAGACTGAAACCTAGATAAAGCTTGTTCATATGAGTCACCCAATTTGTCTGGGGAATCCTTTAAAGGAATTTTTACAATGAAGCGACCATCATTGTCACGAGTGGTTGTTTTTATAAAAAATTGTTCACACTCATTTTCTTCATTTGTTGTTTTGCGAGGTGAAACAGACTCTAATTCGAAAAATCTATCTAATTGTTGTTGTAGCTGGCCACTATTTATGAAATTGCATTGAGCTGTGTTTGAATATGTTGTGGGCTTATTATGTTCCTGGTTGTACATAACGCCTGACACCAACCATCCAACCTTAGTATTAATGAGATTTGGTTTGTTTTTTCCTAAAGATATTCGTTCGGTACCTAGGACTTTCCAGAATATTTCTGCGTTTAACAGTATGTCAATTTCCAATGGCACATTGAAGTTAGGATCTGCTAATGTTACATTACTTGGTATATTTAAATCTGAAATGTTAAAATAGGTTGTAGGTAACAATTGTGTTATCCTTGGTACAATGAAACAATCAATGTTGTCCACATATGACTGTGTACGTGAGATTATAGTCAGAGTGGAACGTTTGGTAACTTGAAGTGAATGATTTAAGCCTTCCACTGTAATGGCAGTAGACCTTATTGGTAAGTTGAGTCGTTTACTGAGGTTTTCTGTAATAAAGTTGGATGTACTACCATTGTCTAATAACGAGCGGACAGTATGTTTTGTACCATTGCAATCTACAATATCTATTAGTGCTGTAGAGAGCAGTACACAACCATTGTGAGAAGATGATAAAGCAACATCTGCTTGTAATGTTGAAGCTACCTTGGAGTGGCAGTCCTCCTGTGAGGCTAACATAACACACTTGTCCTGAGAGACATCACTATTGCTCTGCTGTTGTGGAAGTGAGGACTCATCTATATGTAATGTTGTATTATGTTTTTTAGAACATACTCTGCAAGGCCCAGATTTACAATCCTGAGATACATGTCCCTGTCTTAAGCAATTGTTGCACAGGTTGAGACGTTTAGCTTCTGCAATTCGAGATTTCACAGACAATAACATAAACTGAGGACACATGTAGATAGGATGAGATTCCTTGCACCGAGGACATGTATAAGAACCTGTTACTTGTCGTTTTTGTTTTTGATTAGCAACAAATGTTCTTGGTTTAGTGTTTGAAGGTTCACTTTGCCTACGTGTGATCCTATTTGTGTAGTCTAATGATTCTAAAAGTTCAGCACGCCCTTTAACAAAATTGATAAATTGCTCTAAAGTTAATGTTTTATGTTTTTGAAAATTCAAATGTTCTTTCCATGCCCTGTTAGTAGTACTGTCTAATTTTTTACTCATAATGTGAATAATGATAAGGTCCCAGTTTTCTGTGTTGACCTCTAACATTTTTAAAGATCTGAGATTTTTGTTGATACTATCTATGAGACTTCTTAATGTTGAGGAAGATTCCTTTGCTATATTTTCAAAGTCAAGCAATGCATCAATGTGATTGTTTATGAGCAAGTTGTTGTTTTGATACCGTTCACATAATAATGACCATGCTGTATCATAGTTATGTTCAGAAAATTCTAGAGAAGTAATGACGTTCGCAGCCTTGTCTTTCAGAGCTGACCTCAAATAATGAAACTTGCTAATTTTTGGTATATTACCATTTTTGTGAATCAGCGATACGTAAGTGTCATGAAATTCTAACCAATTCTCATGTTGACCAGAAAAGGTAGGTAGATGTATCGTAGGTAATTTAAGGTTTAAGCTTGGCCCACCTGCAGCGAGGACAGAACCTGTTATTGATGCATCCGAGTTGTGCTCCGCTTCCGCAGAGACCGGCCTGCCAAGCACCTCTCGCGCCTTGCCGACTGCTGCGAAATACTGCGTCTCGAAGCGCTCGCGTTCGTTGTATTCGTCTTGACACTCAGCATCTGAAATGTCCGGCAAGCTTTCTATTTGAATCTGTATGGAATCATATTCACCGTAGCACTCTTCCATCTTCTGCAACCTAGCCCCAAGCTCACTTAATTGAATGCTATTAGGCCTTTCGCACGTGCACATGATCAACAGATATTTTTCAAACTGTGTAAGTTTGGCTTTATATGAAGCACGTTTCTTTTTTAAATCTTTTAGGTTAGGCATTGTGAAAACGTTAAATGAGATTAAATGAATGTATTGCTGATGAAATAAGCCGTGGATGCACCGGAAAACGCGAAACTCAAGAACAAGAACTCTCTTAGGTGTAATGATAGCAGGTTATACTTAAATGCAAGCGTGCAGGGACAGGCAAGAAGCGGGTGATACACTCGGAGGCGAGCCGCCGCTCTCCGACTTCAAAGCAAGGGCGTAGCCCTGATGCAGACGAACACAGCAAGCAACGTGTGACACGTGGCGCGTCGTTGCTCTGCTCGGCTGTGGTGCAAATCCTGTTGGAATGCGATAAAATTACGTTACTAACGAATAATGTTATAATGTGAAACGGGTTCCTGAATAGGGACGGGATAATCACAGTTTTTGATGAACTTTAATGTTTCGAGATATTATAAAGAATTAATGTTTCGAGAAAAATGCAAGTCATTTAATGCATGAAATGCTATGATCAACAAATGAATGACTGTTGATCGTATTTGGGATAATTAATGATATATCCACATAATGATTTTAACTTTGGGAAAATAATTGGAACGAACTCACAGGAAATAATGCCCTCCAGGTTACGATAATGCACGTTATCGATGTCTACAGCACCGACGCCATTTTGTCATGCCACCACGCGATGAGACCGATGAGACGGATGCCGCGACACGAGCTTCGATCTTCGACGATTTTGATTGACTCGTAGCCACGTTGACACGACGTGAAGCGACGACTCGAAGACACGACTCACGAGACGCTTCCTTGAGGTTCCACGTTGTTTCTCCAATTATCTTCAATATCCGGCTCGAAGGACCAATGTTCGGGCTGTGATCTCGTCCCAGGCAGGATGTTTTAAATAAAAGTCTAATGGCTGACTTTTATGATTGTATTGTTGAAAAATTATGACACACAATGGATTTAATGAAATGGTATCCCGTGCGCCTGACAACGCCCGCTCGTGACGGTTGATTTGGACGAAGTGATGTGAAGCGGGGAGCGGCGATGGCGCCAGCGGCGACCGGCGCTCGGGGCCGCGCGCCTGCGCAGATGCGCGCGGCCCGCGCTGTGTGACAACGTCCGCTCTCGGCGGCTGTCGCGGACGAAGTGAAGCGGCTCGCGGGGCTCCGGCCCTCGGTAGCGGCGCGAGCGGCGGCAGGCGAGGCGGTGAGGCGCGGGGTCGCGGGGTGAGGAGGCAGTGGCGTGATCGCTACCCCTCACCACCCGCTAACCGCGCAGGTGTGGTCGGCGCGCGAATGCGCGTCAACAACGATTAATATGCAAATAATTACTGACGACTGAATAATAAATTGGTGTCTCCAGGCAATTCTCCATAAATGCCTGTGAATGAACACGAAGAAAGTGTGACAGACTTTATAGTTACATCAAAATTTAATAACAGGGTTGTCTGTATGCTTTTTGAATGTCTAGCCACTGATTTACTGGGTCGATGAACTTTAAAGGTTCTGATAGACTGGAGCATTCGCTTGTAATGAGCATTCTTGCGAATGTTACAGAGAAAAAAACGAGAACGTTTTAGTGAGCATTCTTGCTAGCGTTCTGGCAAGCTATTTGCCGAGCCGACTATCAAGTCTGAGATCTTCATGAATAAACAATTTTTGACGACCATCGACTAGAGCGTTTGCTAGAAATAACGTGAAAACGTTCATAGCGATGTTTGGCTCTGTTCGTTGTTCAGTTCGACTAAATTTAAAACGGCGAATGCTCGATGTTCCGTTACCAGACATTGAATGCTCAAGTCTAAGCACCTTAACACGTGATATAGACCTCTGTAGTCAATAATTACGGTGTAATACTAGGTTCGAAATCTTTGAAAGGAGAGATATGAGCTAGTATGCGCATAAGTTTAATGACTGATGTCTGTATCCTAGAACTGTCCTCCTTTTTTTGGTCATTGTCAAGTCATCAAATGACTCCTCCTGCTATAGGTGGGACGGAAGAGACTGTCAGATTTGTGTTGGCAAAAGTTGTATTGTAATTATTGTCTTTATTTGTTATTTGCATTTCAGGACGGCAGATGCCCAGAGCGTCGGACATCGTGGTTTGATTTCCAATTACCATAGGCGCGGGTTTGCGTACAGCGAGAAAATGGAGCTCACCGTCTGATCAAGGACATGTCTTTGAATTTTTAGTTTAAGGATATGCAGGTTGTCCAAAGAAGTTTTCCTTCACGGTTATGAAAGCTGTGGTGATGAAATAAATTACGCCATTGAATGCACCTGGTTGGGTTCGAAACCACGGACTACAAGTCAAAAGACGGGGCAGTTACAACTGGGCCACCATTGCTCATTATGCCATTAGAACATACCTATCATAGTGTAGCGCCTTATTAAATCATTTTTCTGTACATAATTTTAGAGAAATATCAAGTTAAATAATAGCCTAGTTCATCAATTGATTGAAATTATAGTATCGTAACCAAATTGAAGTATCCTCTTTTTCAATCCCCCATCAAATACCCATCAATCACAGCTACAGCTACTTAAACTTATGACAGATCAACCGATTTTCACCACAAAGTTCCTCTCAAGCCAGACTATCAAGCACACATCAACTGAGATACGATAACTGATAATGATCAATCATGTTTTTCGAGCGAACCACATTTAGCTGTCACTCATGCGAGGGGCCTTTTAAGGTGCCTTCAGATTTCTGACAAGCGCCAACAACGTAACTTTACGCTCATTTACCTTTAGGTCAGTAGGACTTGATGTTGTATAGTACAGAACTGACAGTTTTTACCCGACTAGCGCGAAGCCAAAAGGAATGGTAATGATTTTTTAGACACTGTAATTGGCTATTTGTCAGTATCAATAAATTACAAATCTAATTAGTCCGTCATTTAAGCCTTTGTCGAACAGTCTGGCGTGGCGAATGCGAAGCGTGACGTTTTTATTTGTAATGTATGGAATTGTTTGAATCAAGTCACATAGAGAAGCGAAAGCGATCCGATAGCTTGACAGAACTATCGGACTGACGTCTCGCTTCGGTTCAGTATCGCCTCGGACACGCTTCGCTTTCGCCTGTCTGTTTGACAAAGGCATTAGAGTTTTAAAAATAGCTGCCGCGTACTTTTTCTTTTGTAACATTGATGAATGTTTACAAAGATATATCTACTTATTGATTATACGCATCGAAACTCGAGAGTGCACAAAAATAGCACACAAACTTCACCAAACCGACATCGACATTTCATTTTTCCAACCACCTGCTGGAAAATGGAACATTTTTATTATATTCCGGGGGAAGCTGTCAATACCGAACAAAGCGAATGTCATGCGCTCGACAGTTAGACACCGTGAAAAGCGAAAAGTAGAAAAAAATGTGTATCACTGGGTACCGGATCAAGCGTTTTCCGCCCGGGGCGACTCGCCTGTGGTGAAAGCTATTATTTATGCTGTAGGTTAATATTTTTGGATACTTTTGGCACTTGTAATAGTAGGTACTTTTCTTTATTTTTATTGTGGTAAAATCATCAAATGAATCCTCCCAGACAGGGCAGAGCGGGAGGAACTGTCAGACTCGTAGTGTCTAAAATCCACGGTGTCCTTCAATAGCCCTTTACGTTCCGGGGTTACGGTAATTCGTGAATCCCGCGACCACTTGTAATAGTACTAGTAATAGTTTGTTGTTTGTTTTTTAACTGACTTCAAAAAAGGAGGTTCTCAATTCGCCAGTTTATATTTTTTTGTATTTGGTATTTCTTGGTACTCGATTTCTCAGAGACGCCTCGACCGATTCGGAAAATTCTTGTTCTATTGAAAAGGGTATACTTTCGAGGAATAATTGGATCACATTATCATCAGGTCAGGATCTGATTATGGGAACGTAGAAAATGAGGGAAATCCTTAAAAAAATTACAGCAAATCAACCGCGATCACTGCTATCGAATATGATGCATTGTTTACACTATCACATAGCAATGATGTTGTGTGATTGTGCCTGTACCCACTCAAAAAACTCTATTTTTAATCTCTTCGTTTGACAACACAACAGCTAAGTATGCTAATTGCGACAATGAACGAACATTTAGCCCGCAGAGACAATAAATAAATCGCAATGCGTAGGCAACGAGCATGCGCAATCTGTGTGATATGACACGCTGGCTTTTAAATAGCGCTGTTGGTTTTTTTTTTCAAAGACTGTGTTGCTCCTGCATGTTCTTTACGTATATAAATAAAAAGAAATAACATTTAAAAAAAAAAAATCGTCGGTTTGTAATAGCAATATAATACCTAGCTTTTCACGGGAAAAAATACCTAAAAAATAATAATAATAATTTTGTCCGGTTTCTTTGTATGAGGTAATCTCTGAAACCACTGGACTTCCACTGACAAATAGCAGATGAGAATGAGAACTTAGACTACTTTTTATTCAAAATAATTAAGGTTCCAGATTATAAGTCTAAACCGTAGACCTGTGGGATTCCCAGATGAAGCTTAATGAACCTTGATTACAGAGGGTGACAACTATCTCACAAAAAAAAAGTGTGGCACTCGGGGACTGCCGCGGTAAAGCTATTGCATAGCAATTTAAAAAAAAAGACAAGAAAAAAAAATCGCCTACCGCGAATATTTAACGATATCATTTATTTCCAATGTTTGTGGTGCACTACTGTAATAAAAAATATAATGAAGATATGTGGGTCTTTTATATAGGTACAGGATTCCCAGGTCGCACTTCCAAACTGGGTCAAAAATTTCAACAGGTTATGGGCCCAGCACGCTTCCACTGAGTCACTCTGCTTTGTTGTAGGAAGATTTTATAAGTACTTAGGTTTCATTTCACAATGAAACCTAAGTACTTATAAAATCTTCTTACTTTTTGCCGTTTAGAATCAGTAAGAAAAAGTAAATTGTCTTTATGACGGATGTTTTTATGATTGCCGAAGTCTCCCGAACTGAAACGACGTTAGACGAGTGTTAGGTTTTTTCCTTAGGTATTTTCGTTACGGAATTTTTTAATTCGGTCGCCGTGCTCTGAGTCCACGTTAGAAGCTATACAATAGCTTAAAAGAAAAAAAACACTGTCATTAACTGTCATCCTTCGTGTTTATTTTCTCCATGTTGTTTTAAAATCAAAACAAAATGGCCGGACGGATATCTAGATATCAAACACCAGCCATGAATGATACAAATCTTTATTATGACGTCCTAGATAAAATCTGAACATGAGTACAGTACAAAGTATATCCAATTACGATAGAAAATGATATATTACAACGATTTTAAGGATGTATCAACCTTTAAATTAAACAGAGCGCGACTACCAAGACTGTACTTGCATGCTGTACCACCAGTTTATCAAGAACCTTCACTGGTCTTCAATTTAGTGCTTTTAATGAAGATTTGGATCAGATGGACAGACTATTTTATGCTGGTGTGTCAAAATTGCGTAAATATTGTATAAGTGAACGTTAAAGTGGTCTACTGCTAGTTTTGATTTATTTCACTGTGAGCTCGTATATAATTCCTTTGTTGTAAAAAAAATCTAGCATTCTTCCATGTCGCCAAATCGTGGTCCTTTATTCTGGATTATCGTAAATGTAACAACTATTTTATGAAAAAGTGAAGGTAAGTTTGTTTTTCTGATATGTTTTCATGCCTAAACCGCTGAACTGATATCAATTAATTTTGGATAAGAGATAGATGAGACCATTTTTTAATCAACAAATAAGTCCAAATGCCCTTGGTGGAGCGAAAAAGACTATTAGACCCGTACAGTCTAAAGGCCAAACTGTTACATATATAGAGGACGCCATAAAAATGGTTTTTAGTTCATTATTTTTCTGCCTTTTAACATAAACCATAAGGGAAATGGGAGGGGTCGAGTGAAGCTGCGGACAAATTTTCTTTAAATAATCATCACTTCTTGCGTGAAGTGTTAATTTTTTTTTAAAAACGTTGCTCCACACTAGGAATTTCTCCTGTGTGGTGCGTGCGTTTACAAAGAAATAAATTCACATACACAAACGCCCAGACCCGAAACAACTACTTGTAGATCATACAAATATTTGCTCCGTGCGGGAATCGAACCAGCGACACCCAGCGCAGCAGTTTCATCGCTCAGCCACTGCGCCCCAAGTGGAGAAAACCAAGTCAAATTCGCTACAAATTGCCACACGGTAGGACAGTACGATGTTATCTAAATTAATATGACGCAATCGCTTTAATATTTACGACAAATGTTGATGATGATACAAACGCAATTAACTGTTATGTTTTGTAATCGGGCTACCTTCACCCGCCATTTCAATGTTGTTTTAACATGTCATGACGTTACATCTGCAAATCAGTAGGTGATTTCTAGCAGTGGTAACCCGGCAGACGAGAAATGGGCAACTCGCTGTCCGACCATGGACCATGCCCAGGTCGACGGCGCGTTGTGTTCCACGCGCGCCTTAAAGAGTGTCAGCATAGTGACGGGGCCTGTAGAGGGCCAAAGCCTGCCGCGGTCGCGGGACTAACGAATTACCGTGACCCCGGTACGTAAAGGGCTATTGAAGGACACCGTGGATTTTAGTCAGTACGAGTCTGACAGTGCCTCCCGCCCTGCCCTGGGTGGGAGGACTCATTTGATGATTTTACCATGTAGTCCAGTACAAAAAAAAACAGGTAGTCCATCTTTATATCAAAGATTTCCATAGTTACCGCGATAAACGACGGTGACTGGCAATCTTTCAAAGTTCGGAGGAAAACGGAAAAAATAGGGGAAGTTGGGGGAAAAAGAGCATGCCTCTTGAGATATCAATTTAGAAGAAATTACCAGCTAATCTGTCACATCTTGGGACGCTCGGGGGCAAGTAATCGTGTCTCCCCTATTTTTTTTCTTTTTTTCAGCGAAGAAGGGGCGAGTAAGAGGGATATTCACAATCTTGTTAATTTATCAATTGTTGTCAAGCGGCAGTTGAGTGTAACAATTGTATTGTTGGCGATTAAGACGGCGTAATTGGTGATTAATGATGTTTTAAGGAGTTTATGAAAAGTTAGACTATAGAAAAGGTTTTTGTATATCAATGGCATAAACAAAGGATAATTTGATAACACATAGGTGTTAAACAAAACTGCAAACCGTAAACTGCGGTTATTACTCGTAGAATGAATATGTCTATCAGTAAAAGTGTTCCTTTATAAACGCAACCATATATCACAGTTATTTTATTTAGCTACTAATAATATCGTTGAGGATAAACGTAACTACGATAAAGAGTCTTGAAAAGGTGTCTATAAAGTATTAATTGATAACTTCACAGCCTGATCAGCTTCTTCCAACTTCCTTTTACTTAACTTTCCTACGAGGACCAGAATTGTTTTATTAAAATCTTTCAATCTACATAACATCTCATTACAAAAAGACTTTGAACGCCTTAAACATTATTCAGTGCAAAAAAATCTAAAAAATGCCACCTTAAATTTTCATAACAACTCCCTTTTATATCTTACTCGGGTAAAAAAAGGTTCGTTTAAAAAGACAAAGTATCACACGTTTAATCCCGCATCTCCCCTCCTGCAAAAATCTTTTATCACGAATCCCGGGGGGATTGCTCTTTTTTATTACTCCTCCCCTATCCCGGGGTTGTGTCGACGACAATGATTGTCTCATTGTTTTATATCGGTAGGCTTATGATTGTCCTTTTTTTGGTCTTTTGTTCAAAGATTTTGTCCTTTTTGTTGTTGAGTGCTAATCACTTTATTAGTTCGCCTTTTGTGGGGACTTAATTGTTCATTTTTTAATTGGTTTTGGACCTTTTGTAATGAATTTGACATTTGTATTATATTTTTTAGCTTCTAATTTCATGCGCAAGGTTTACTACCTAACTAGAGACATGCTTTAAAAGTAATTTTCACTAGGACAGTTAAAAACCAAACAGAAGAGGAAAACATACTTCAAGTTGGTCAGACTTCTTGCCGGGGTCGCGGGACTTACCCATTACCGTGACCCCGGTACGTAAAGGGCTAGTGAAGGACACCGTGGATTTTATTCAGTACAAGTCTGATAGTCCCTCCCGCCCTGCCCTGGAAGGACTCATTTGATGATTTTACCACGATAAAAAAAAAACCAGACCTCATTAAACATCAAATACATGGAAGATTAACGCCCTTCTTGCACAAAGCGACGCAAGTCTCCGATATCTTACGACTTTGATATCTATTGACGCGTGCTTGTGTACGAACCTCTTTGGATATTTAATACCATAGTCATCTGTCTTATAGGACTAACGTCAGCAAAGAGAAATCCTTTCGCTATTTTAGGTGAAAACTATAGAACGCCTTTTATTCAAAGAGTTTCTTTCGTATTATTTTAGCCTCGTCCACGTTTATACAGCCACATCTAGCAGTGAAATTTCGCCAGCCTTCAGGGGAATTCTCGGGATAAGATTGTTCTGTGACCCCGGCAGGCTTTGGCCCTCTAAGGGCGTTCGTCAAATTGCTGACAATTCTTTAAGGCGCGCGTGGAACACGACGCGCCGTCGACCCGGGCATGGTCCATGATTGGAAGGCGAGTCACCCATTACTCGCCGTCCGCATGCCCGTTTTTATACCACTTTGGATACTAATTTTGCTGTTGCGGGACCGTGTGTAAAGGTAACCGTGACCCTGCAACGCAAAGGGCTACTGAAGAAACTGAGTGGATTTTCAGTCAGTAAGAATCGAGTATTCGAAATTTTTACCACACGCAAAAAAAAATTAGTTAACTGTTCAATAAAGATTAATTAAATACAATAAAAATATTGTATAAGAAAAATCCTTTAAATCAATCTGAACACAAAACTAAACGACTGACGCATCAAGAATTTGTCACATACAGAAAAACAAAAGGAAGGAAAACGAAATTGTTAAGTTAATGAGAGAGAGATGCCTTCTCGCAATAAAATGATCCGGCGCTCGGCTTATTATCATTGTTTTAATACTCGCTTCGTTATTAATAAGGATGAAGATACAGTGGAAGATATGCTGAAGATGTTCATCAGCGAAAGGAGAATTGATTGAACAATCTTTGTTTTTTTTTTCTACCAGAGTTCAAGAAGTCACTGTACTCATCAATTTCAACAACTTTTGCTGTTGTACCAAATCAGAAATGGAACAAAATAAAACAAATCCATACAGGGTCTAAAAATAATTGAAAAAAAAACACAAAGGGCGTTCTGGCCGCTGTAACCTCTAGGGACATTCCCAGCAAGATTTTGGGCCTATTGGACATTGTCAGTTCGCTGGACTGCACTGTCTGGAATCGGCGTGAACATCCATAATCGAACAGTGACAGCTACCCATAAACATCATCGTCTTCCGGTTTAATCGTTCCGTACACAACTTAGTACCCACCAGTATTTTAATAAAAACAACCGATAGTATTTGCAGCTACTAATTTCCTTCCAAATATCTCCGCTCCTACTACGCCCCGCCCTATCCAAAGTTCGTAAACATTAAAAAGCTTAATAAAATAATAAATGCCGCTCGATTGGGACCGGTTCCCAGTAAGGAGCTTACGAAGGCTTAAATTGTAAAGTATCGCCAAACGTCACCGACGTCGCGTCGCCTGCGCCGTCGTCCGTCGCCATCGGGGCAACTCGGGGAACATCGGAACATTTCGGGAGCAATAGAAGGCGTACACGTTTATTTTTTTTAAATAGGATTCTCATAGGGAATTAAATTAGTATGGTTATTTTTTTAGCGTGGTAAAATCATCAAATGAGTCCTCCCAGCCAGGGCAAGGCGGGAGGGACTGTCAGACTTGTACTGCCTAAAATCCACGGTGTCCTTCAATAGCCCTTTACGTACCGGGGTCACGGTAATTCGTTAGTCCCGCGACCCCGGCAGGCTTTCGCCCTATACAGGCCCCGTCACGAAATGAGTATGGATGAAGATTTGTTTTCTTTTTAGGCTTTCTGAATTTGAAATTTTTTGGATCTTTTTAATTTTGCGAATGTATCTGAGAACATAATGAGATTATTTTTATAAAGTAAGATTTTCTAATCAAACAAGTGTCCCTTTTAAATGTGCGTTCAGTTCATTTAACAGTTTTTGAAGTGAAAACTTCTTTAGCGGCGTTGAGCACTTTTTCTGTAATGGGTATGAAATCTTAAACTCGCGTCAGGACAAGTGACCTGATCGAAAAAGCGTAGGACGGCGCAGGTCGCTTGCGTGAATGTTCGTGTGACTTTATTACTTTTAAAGAAGTTTGTATGCTGGATACATTCGTTGCTAGGTAACATTGTTTATAAAAGATGTACGTCACATTGGAAAACTATTGAAATAAAAAGTTAACCATTTTTGCGAGTTTTACTAAAATCTGTTCACAAGATATTTCCAACAATTACTATTCAAGTTTTCACTTCTGCCGGCACTCCCAGAGTGCAACCCGTCGTTTTTTTTTTCTAACGGAACTTATTTAACTTGGTATTCAGTTTCCCGATGATGTCTCCAAAATTGTCAAAAAAAGGCATTCTCTGATTTTATTCCTCTTTATTTTTAGTTAGTTTTATAAGCTGAACCGCTTTCAAGTTATTATGACATAATATCCTCAGCGGATAACGATTACCCTCATTAATGTCGATAACAACTTATATTGCTTGTCAATGTTTCAACGACCGTGTACAGTAATCTTGTTATAACTGGACAAATTAAATGTGAATAGGGACGTTTTACGTGGTGCACAAATTGTTACACATGTATAGGGGTTAAACAAGAGCTCGAAATTATGAGGCTGATAATTTAAATTTCAACCAATCTTTAAATTTTATAACTTGATCATAGATTATTATAATTTATTTATATATTGTTTTTATAAAAATGCGCAATTTTTTACCCGTTTTATACATGCACGAATCCGACTTGCAGTTTTGTGTTTTATATAATCTAGAACCAAAAACCTTCTAGCAGCACGATGTAATTAATTCACAATCGATCAACATACTTGTAACATTGAACAAAGCTTTTTAACAGCCGTCAACACACAACAGCCCCATAGTATCGATTGATTCGGTTGTTGTTCAACAATACATCTGCCGCGTCCCCCTACTTTGTCCCGTTTGTGATACTTAATAGGGTGGTGACTGGACAGGACAATGTGACAATGCCTAAGTTAGGTGTCATTTATCAAGTTCAAATGCGAGTGTATCTTCTTCTTTATTTGGTGCAATATAAAACAGTCACTTTAGTTCGTTTGTACACGCATAACTTTCGAACGTCTGCACAAAATTGAGTAATTGGTCATTTCGCTGATTTTTTTTTCGCTGGCTTGCGGTGGCGCTGCGACCGAATCAAGAAATTGCGTTACGAAAATAAACTTAACACTGTAACTGTCACATCTGTCATATCAACGTGAATGAATATTATTTGAATATTTATTCTTGACGTTTCACTTGATTGACGTGGCTGACTATAGCCTAATTAGTATAGTAACTTCCCATAGAGCAACGATGGGATGATATTAATAAATAATTATAATTGCATAAGTTGATAAAAAATGCTATGGAATAGCTTTACCGCGGCCGTCCCCGAGTGCTATGTAGTGTATGTATTTTATGTTTTCTTTTTTTATTGTCAGGTCAATTGTTATTTTGTGTATCTATATACACAAAATGAAACTGAAAAGACAGTCTTATTATCATTCTCATTGTATCATTCCCTCATTATAATGTTCAACAAACACACCGATCGGGAAGTAAATACTTCGTAATTTGCAAACAAAAGTCAGCTTAATATTGCACAGCTAAATTCAAACAAATTAAAGAAAATCCCCGAAATGGGGAACAACAGTATTTCGAAACATCACCAGTAACATTATACAGGTTATATTGGAATTTCCCTGCGATGCAAATCTCGCATAATCTTTAATGTCAACTCAGAGCTTCTGAGATGGGGAACTAAGGGTGCTTATATGTTAACAAGCGGAGCGATTTCAAATTAAACAATTTTTTTTAGTAAGAGTGAAATGATTGAGTGTAGCTGTCAATAACTAAATTTGTTTAAAATTTTACCATTTTGAGTAGAAAAAGAATGGAGGGAGTTTGGTATTCATACCGATTGCTGATTTTCGTGGTTACGAAGAAGTTAAACGTAAACAGTTATTTTAAAATGTTTCCGTCATCAGTGAGATAATAAACATAAAGAAATGCGTAAAATAAAAAAGATCCGATTACAATCTGCGTTTTGTTAAAGTTTGCTGAGGTTCCTGTATATCTTCCAAATCTTTCCACTTTTAGCATCGGTAAGTTTTTGTTCCAAATCTATCTAGTTTCTTCTGACAATGTTAAATAATAAAATAATAACTCCGTCCTTCTCAGTCAGATGTTTCAAAGACCTCTGACTTTTATTTCACTTCCCTCAACACCTTATCACCCGCTCCTTACCCCACTAAGTTCAACCCCCAAACACCACAGGGGTACAAAACGTCCCTGTGATCTGTGACGCGTATGATTCGCTCGACTAATATTATTTAGAAGCGAACAGCAATTGTTTCCATGCGGTGGCCTCGGGCAGGACAGCTTTGACTTTTAATCAGTTAGCAAATATTTAGCCCGGCCGTGCATATTGAGGAGGCTTGTGCAATTGCATTAGAGGGTTAAGTTACACACGAGTGATCAACGGTTACGGATGAATAGAGTGGTATGTCACAGTGTAAAGGGTCGAATATTAAACATTGTTGGGCAATGGTGCGGAAGTTTTTTTTTTGTGGCATTATTGGATTCTGGTAGCTTTGTTATTTATTCATATTCATGTTATACATACATACATGCATATCATAAACTCATGCCTTTTTTCATTGTACTCGGTAGAAACTATTAAAAAAACGGTTTTTCTCCTGTGACGTGGTTGCGTTTACAAACATATAAACTCACATACACAAACGCTCAGACCCTGAACAACTCGTAGGTCCAATAGCTCAGCCACTGCGCCAATCGTGAAACCATAGAACGACAACGGTATTTTGATCCTTATAAGCTTTTGCTTTTTGCTTTTGTCCAAATTCATACATGATGTTGTCCAGTAGCACAAAAAACATGAGATAACTTTATTTAACATGGTGTACTACAAGTCCGTTTTATTTGAAGAAACGACAGGTATTGGTGATTCCAAGTCGCAGTAAGAATTCATAAAAAGCGACTGACATTGCATAATTATCTAGACATCTGAGGCCATTTTTTTTTGACATGGTTAAATAATGAAATGAATCCGGGAGGATTCATTTCATTCAACCCAGGGCAGGGCGGGAGGGACTGTCAGACTCGTAAAGACTAAAATCCACGGTGTCCTTCAATGGCCCTTTACTTACCGGGGTCACCGTAATTCGTGAGTCCCGCGACCCCGTAAACCGTACTTGACTTAAATTGTATGGATAATGAAAAAAAGCCTAGAGTGTACGAACGAGAGTTTACATTACAAAAACGGGCTAATTCGTGACAGATAACCTATAAAAAATTTAGTCCTATTCTTATTTCGAAACATCAAGCAAATGTTACATTCGTCACGACAAATTCGTGTTGATAAATATTTTTGAGGAAAGAAAAATTTAGCTGCGAATGGGAGTCGAACCCGCGTCTTCTGGATATTTTTTTATTTTTTTATTTCCTTAAATATTATCGAAAACGCGACGCAGGCGTTATTGCGTAGAAATATAATAAAAGTTTAAATTCGTATTTAGTTAAAAAAAAAGGAAATTTGTGTCACAAAATTACCTTTATTACATCAGAGCCTAAGCATAAACAGTGCTCAAATCTCCCACAATCCAACATTCCTTTCACAGACAAGACAGTAGCGTACATTCTCAATTATGAGAAGATTTGCCCGTACGTGTCTCATCGGACGCAAATGTGCACTTACCAGGTACAATTGCGTACGCAAGTGATCGTCACAGTCGCGGCACAGTGGCGACGCTGCGTCCGTCACGGGACGCGTATTTGCCCAGTGTCGTGCCGTATTGCAGACGATTGGCGCACGTAGTTCATGTCATTACTCGGACGGGAACGTGGGTGACGGGTACAGGTGCTGACAAAAGTGAGATTGGAAGGTTAAATGCAAGTATTTTTGGTAATTTTGATGACTTTGCTAGGGTGTTTTTGTAAAAAATTGTTTACAAGTGTGGATAAAATTGCTAAAAATTAACTGTTACATAAATTTAAATTATGCTCGTTACTTAAATGTATTCTTTTACACGTTTTAAACGCAAATTGTCTATTTTCATTATTTTTTAAAAATAATGACACTGCAGATTTATTGCAAAAAATTCAAGTAAACATTTCTCTCGGCGATTATACTCACGTTTTCCATTGACTTTCATATAGTCCCTGTATTTTATGTACGAAAGATGATGAGACAATAGCCAATGGATCTCAAACTTTCATCGATAAATATAAATCTTTTTCTTTACACTGATTGAAAATTTTCTTGCTGCAAGAGTAATCGACAACAAATCGCGTCATTGGTCAATTTTGTCCAAATTTTCCAAGTTCTAGATTTAAATAAATATGGGTCCAAAGTTTGAGAACCACAATGTCCCATCATCGACTGAATTAGCGAAGTAATTGGGCCTTCCGCTGCGGACAACTACATAAATGGATATGCGTACATTCTTGCTAATATTTGAAAAGGTTGTGGAATAGGAGATGCGAATTGAATTTGCCATAAATGAACTGAAAAATTACATCATCATCATTTTGATTGAAATTATATCTCAGAATGTTGATGTATTACAGATTTATGTTGCTAAACATTATGAGATTTGTGATATTTAAGATATAACCTACGATAATTTGATCGATTTTGTGATACCTGCTACTGCACGAAATATTAATATTATGAACTACAAAACTGATAATGACTTTCATGAAAGATCAAAAGAAAACTTGTTTCTATCTGATATTTCTCACAAAAACTAATCTAAAATAATATACGGTAAGGTCTCAGTGCACCATCCGGAATCCCAGTCATTTTTAACAAATCCAATCTAAAAGTCTTTCAGTGTGATCACAAAACCAAAAACAATCTAAGAACAATCGCTAAAATTACACATAGGTGCTCATGCGCAATCATGGCAGGAATGCCGCAAAAGATGAGCCTTATAAAGAAGCAGATAACCCTTCGCTGTTCCCTGGCTAAAATTGACACAAAGCTCGTTCACGACTAGCTAAAATTGACACTGACGACCGCGGGCCTATTCAACAGAAAACCATAAAAGAAAAAAGTAACCATATAGATCCATCCTTATCTCTCGCATAAAGAGGGAAAGTGAAGAAAAAATCGTGAGCAGCAATCTCAACGGGTAGTACGACAGTATTCAATTCAATTTTGAAATCATGATACAATCGAGTACTTACACGCTACCAATATGAGAGGCGAAAATTGGCTGTACCCATGATAGTATGACCGAAGCTATACTTAGACAGGTGACATACTAACGGTAAGGTTGGCAAGCATGTTGAAAAACTTTAGTAATGCCAGTTTTTATACTTCATCTGTATCAAGTATAGGTTTTACGTCTATTTCAACAAAATGTATATCTTTCGGCTAATTTACTGGATTACTTTTTAGGTATCCTTTATTATTTGTATCTGCATCTTCCGTACCACCTTCCAATTCATTTATTTTTATAGCTTTTTTTTATATCTGTACCCACTTCCCAACATTAACATGGGTTAAAAAAGTATTAGCAGTAGTATTAAAATAAAATTGTACTCTATGTTGCAGTTTGGAATATTGTCACTTTGTTAAAAGACATCAAATCACAGTTTCTATGACAATTCTTCTGAAAGCCTCTCTGTAGCATTATTTTAATCACAATCATAAAATAAATCTTTATTCATCTCGACATCAATAAAAACAATCACTGGTTCATAATAACCACAATCTTTTGCACAATCGTGAACAAAAAGTGTCTCAAGTACAGATCACCTCTCCAACTTTTTGCTGGAGCCAACCATCCAACATTTGGCCCCAGAATCTTGGCCAATCTTCCGTAGTATTTCACCTTCCAGTCCACACCCAGTACCTAGTTCGTGAAACGATATTGCCATATCATCAGCACCTAGTTATTTGCTCTCCAATCGTGTGAGAAAAACGTTACACAGCCATCGAACCTACAATTTGTTTCGACGGAATGTCAAATGTTGAGAAACAATTCTCGTTAAGTACTACGTGATCTTTTTTTTTCATGCGCGTGACCATCGTTGTGTGATTACTGTGGGGTCTAGGTGCTTATTTGTTGACATTAGAATGTGTGGGTCTATTTGGTTTTGGTGTTATAATTTTAGTTGTAGCTTTTACATATTTTTTCTTCATGTTGTGAGTAGTGTCTTAACTTTTTAGTGGTCATATTTTGTGGATTTCTTACTTTGTAACAATAAAAATATCTTCAGAATTTGCTTCTACACCATCTTCTATCATAGTGTTACAATTTTTGAGATCTACATGAGTTTTAACTCGGTAGTTTATAGCGGGATCTTCTTCAGATCATATTGGAGCTCATATTTTCACTATAAAATAAAACATGTGGCAGTTTTACAATACAGCTAAGATAGCAATTATTCATCAATATAAGGAGTTTCAGTTGCTAATTTCTAAATTTTTATAGTATATTTTCTCACTTTTGTTTTTTTTCGGTGGTTAAAACTTATTTTGTGAAGGCTGGTTAACCAATTATTGACGACTATGTAAATCAACATCGTAATATAATTCTATACTTAAACTTTATTGTACACAGAAACTGTTGGTAAACCTTTTTTTAACAAATAAATAAATAAATACTCAAATACAAGCATACCAGAAATGAATCGTTCAGAACAAGATTTTATCCTTACATTTCAACATCGGTCAGGTACACCTGTGAACTTGTACCGTACTTTTAATATTATTATTAGGTTTTTTTTACCAGGGGCTAATATTCAAATCATAACCTTTGACTAAGGAATAGAATATCGTTATCTCAAACATTATCTTGTCATTATCAGTAAGTAACACACTTGCTAACAAGGAGTCATCGCACATGACCGCTTTAGAAGCATTTTGACGCCCGTCACTTTGAAGAAGCGCTTATAGACCACCTTAGCATTACAAAGGTTAATCGTTTCCAAAGCAAAGGAAAATAGTCATTATATCTATCTATTAAAGTTCTATTGACGTGTTAAAATAACTTGGTAGAGCGGTGGTCTTTAACAAAAGCCATGACTGACAGTCGCTTGACGAATTCCTTTATGCTATATGTGATATTAACATATGAAAGCAGAACTTTATTCGAGAAAGCATAAGGTCAATTTTTGAATATCAAAAAGTGATATATTCAGATGTTTTCGCCTAAATATAATAGTCATGAAGATGTCAGGCGTATCGAGTGACATACGGTTAGATATTTGAATATATCGTGCTGAGAACAAATTTCACTGTTCTTGAGTAGCGTCTGACGGGCGGGTCGCGTCACGCGTCAGGCGTCAGGGTAGACACTGACGCTTTTTGTCGCCTACGCTGAACGTATGACGTGTGCCCAGCCGTGTTACCTGGGATACATACAGATGATCTGACGTGAAACTGAGTTCAGATGTTACATGTCACTTTTTGAAACTACATTTGACCTTTATGCTTGTTAGGCGATCTTCTTTTATTTTGTTTCTGTGGCGCCAGCAAAGTATTCAAAGTTAATTCTATAATCCTGACTCATTTTATTTTTAATAGTAGGTACTAGCGCCTTATTAATAAGAATAAAAGATCGTCATTCATTCCAGCAATCCATAATGAAACGACGTAAAAAAAATAAAAATAAAAACGTAAAATAAATCTGACTGATAGTCATGTTTAAAAACAATAGTCAGATTTTACTGTTAACGGTACACAGAGTTATCAACATCTTACCTATTTAAAAAAATTTCAAAAAGAAACTCCAATCATTCGACCCGCTCTTACAGAGAATAACGCACAACAAACTAAACGGGTTTGATAATCATAAAATCCAACAATTTTAATGCGATGTTTTAGCACCATAGACGGGCGGATAACAGAATTACAAATAACATCCGATCTTATAAGGCCAAAAATATACCTAGAACATGCTAAAAGCAGATTGCAACGAACCACTCCTTTTTTTTTAACGTGGTAATATCATCAAATGAGTCCTCGCACTCAGGGCAGAGCGGGATGGACTGTTAGACTCGTACTGACTTATCCACGGTGTCCTTCTTTAGCCCTTTATGTACTGGGGTCACGGTAAATCATAAGTCCCATGACCAACGAATCACTCCTAAGAATACTTTAAAAAATGACGTCCCATTCACTCAGACTCCCACGGAGAACGACATCCATGACTTTCAATCACCGTCATTACTACGACCATGACGTTTGTTCAAACAAAATATAAAACTAACCAGACTACATCTCACGTCCCAAACAATCATTATAGAGATTGTCCAACCGAAAATTACCGACACATCGCTGGCGATAACTACGTGACTTATCCTCCTTCATATTTAGCTGTTAAGGTGAGGATACAGTGGAAAGATGAACGAGGAATGAGCGAAATGAACGAGGAGAATGAAAGAAGAAATAAGTTACTGAAAATCGTGGAAAGCTGAGCAATGAATAATCATTCAACAAGTTACAATATTGTGGGAATGTCAAATGTAGAAGAAAACAATTTTAAATTGTTAACACTGGTATTAGTCAGTGCCAGTATTGAAGAAAAGTCTCGTTCTTTTTGTTCATATCTCGCCATTTGCTCTGTGTAAATGGCGAGAAAGAAAATCTTAAGAAACAAGGGGTCGCAGGACTGTACGAATTACCGTGACCCCGGAACGTAAAGGGCTATTGAAGGACACCGTGGTTTTTAGTCAGTACGAGTCTGACAGTTCCTCCCGCTCTGCCCTGGGTGGGAGGACTCATTGGACGATTTTAACACGTTAAAAAAAAGGAACAAGAGAAATAATGAATAAGGGAGATAATGCAATGTACTGTTTACTTGCAAGGATTTTTTTGACTTCAACAGAAACTCATCATACTTCCATCAAAAATAACCGACATCCAACAAAAAAAAATGCAAAATAAAATCTATAAGAAAACCTCTTCCAACTCAGCTTTCAATAAAGTCGCTACCTTATATTCTGTGTAGTAATATAATCTGTGGCTGGTAATGGCCAGTTTGAACAAGAAAATTGCATGTGAAATTGTCGTAGACACAACTCCAAGTAAGTACACTGTAATATTGATTTTTGATCTCGACTGTACGTGATAGTTGGTAAGATATAGTTTGGACTAGTTCAAAGAATTGGTGATAGTTTTATTCATATATTTATTTACTAGCTAATGCCTGAGCTTCACTCGTGAGATGTTCGTTACCTGTCCCGCGAGATTGTGCTATCGAAATAAAAAGTGATCTATGTGTACTTTTCACATTTATAATATTAAGAGGAAGTAGGATACAGGATACTGGAAATGTATACGCAGAGAATGCGGAAGGTCAGGACGCCGTGACGCCTGTCCAGCCACTCTTCAGAGAAGGGTTTTACTGCCGCGATTGCGGCGTGCGCGGAATAAGAAACTCCATGGACACATTTTAAGAATCAAATAAGGCATAACAAAATTCTGGGTATACTCGTATTAGCTGGTTGTTTCTTATTAGTGAGAAAGTTACTTATTATACTTACAAACAACAAAAGAAACAAAAACCTCTACAGAATCCTGTCACTTTCCTCCTCCAATTAAAAGTCTCGAGGCAAAATAAAAACATAACAGCATGCGAGGAACACGTCTCTTGGTAACCTTTCACCTCCCAGGACCAGTTGTGATGATGAATGGCGTCCGTCTAATGAGCCATCAGCGAGACCAGCCGGGATGTCGTGACATCGATTTGCACGCTGTCTTGCGTATGCGCATGTACTGTCGTGTACAAAAGTCTTACACAATAATTTATTGTTAAATATTTTTTTACTTCTTAAAATATTCTGAAGTTAAATATTTAGAAATTAAATTAGCTAGAGAAACTATTCACTTTCATTGTCCCTGGAAAAGTTACCAAATATCAGTTCAGTGGTAAGTTTTATTAAATAATTAGATACGAGTATCATCTGTTTTTATTTGATATTGTACTTTAATCACGTGAATTTGCAACGAAAGGTACTGTTAACAAAAGAAAATAATATCAAAAGAGTTACCTCTTCTGCCATCTTCACTGTGGTAATGAAAAATCCTATATGTTACATTGCAACATTATTTAATTAGATACTTATACTAAAAGCAATATTAATAGATGGCGCAGAAGGTAATTGCTGTCATAAAATTGATTGCGCTGACGACGTTGCTCGCCCAATATTTATTCAGCATGTTTAATGCAGGAGGCTTGTATAAACTTGTTAGAACCTCGATATTTTGTCTGCAGTTTACATAAAAGCCTGTCATGTCTTTACTAAGTTGTTAATTTTCAACGGTTTCTTATTGACAAATTTGTTTTTAGATGAAAAAAAGTTTTTTTCATTTGACTTCGATTAAACCCAAAATAAGGGTTATGCTTTTAATTTCAGTTCTAATCAGCAGCGTGCCTGGAAGCTATTTTAGGAGTGGATATTTTTTTTAATGACAGCCAAAATTGGAATTTCATTTATAATCTAAAAGTAAGTAAGTAAGTATCTAAAATTTACTTACTTCCATAAATAACATCACGCCTTTTTTCTCACGAGGTCAGACAGCTCCATCTGCTACGATGATAATTTTATCCTTGATTTTTTGGGAAGATGTATACATTTTTCTCTGCAAACGTTACTTGTATTCATTAACTACTTGACCTTTAAATATTTTTTTCAGTCAGCAAGGTACTAATTAATTATTTATTTTATTTTAAGAGGATGTTTCTATGAACTTTTATGACCGATAATACCGACGGAAGACCCGATATGATTAGAGAGCGGCGATCCAATGTGTCGCTTTTGATCCATCGATTTCTATTTTACGATCAAAACTAAGATGATTTATTTACGGAACCATTTTATTAATAAGTTCTTTCGATAATTAGAATTTTAAGTAATTAAACTGATTTACTGCTTATCTAGCTAGGATGCAGTTATTAAAGCATTGCACAAAAAATAAAAACCAAAACATTTTTTTTTTGCAAAAATCATCACTTTCTTACCTTTATCCCAAATTATTATTTGAGGTAGAACCATACCTTATCCCATGCATAAACTTGAAGAAAAATATTTCACACGCTCTTGTCAATTTAACTGTCAAATTTTAATTTATTAATTGCATGATGTACAGTCGCAGACACCACACATTCACTGCGTGTTTATTAATGTTTTTATGGAATTTAACTTAGCATTTTTGTGTAATAAATTATAATAGGTTGCGGTCTGTTCTTGATTTTTTTACTATCATCTTCACACTCGGTCGTATATGGATTTAGTATAAAGGATGGAACAGCGAAAGTTATTAAAAGGAAACTTTATTGTCTGATTAATATTTGGTTCAAACAATAAAATATTTATTTTGTTGTTGTGTTGGATACTAATTATAACCACATAGCAAAAATGAAACAATAAATGAAATCGTTCATAATTATGTAAAATGATTTGAAATTAATTAAAACATTTCGATACTCTATTCTTTTTGAGGTTAAAGTCTGCCGTCAAAGTTGTATAGGCCTAGACATTTTTTTAAACGAAATGTCCATCAATTGGTTTTTTTGTGTGTACAATGCTGTTGGAGGCTTATAAATTATTACATAAAAAAGATGTATTTTTGTTCTGACAAGTGTCAAACTTTAATTATTTATTCAGTGTACGATATAAATTTTCAAATAGTTTTATTAATTTGAACTACGCACTTGAATCTCTTAAATCAAATACTAGCAGAACCTTGGGTATGAATCAGACAAAGTGTATTAAAACTTGCTGCTAGCGACTTGGTACTTGTGATTTTTTTCGGACACCTATTATTAAAATGTAATTGTTGTCTTACATTGTAAACATTAAATGTGTCTACCTAGTTGACAAGTCCTGGTGGGGTCTTACTCAATGAGAAAGAAAACATCAATTATTTGTGTAACATCGTAGCCACATCGAATTTTCAGTATTTTCTGCAATTGTTAGCCGAAATAATATTTTAAAGTTGATGACAGTTAGGGTCAAAATTATATGGCCCGATTGCGTAATACTGCGCATATACTGTCAGTTATGAAGGAACTATTTACTGGATTTCTACATACCTTGTCTTTTTCATACTGTAAGGCTAGCAGCTGTATTTTTAATTAGCTTGTCAAGTTGACGCAAGTAAAAGTGAACTGTTAGTTGAGCGCTCGTCTAGTACATTGTTGGGTTGTCATGGTCTTGTAATTGTTAATCTGTTAATTTTATTCAAAGCTTTATATTGTCAAAATATTGTTAAGCTCGATTCTTAATAAAAATATCAGAGGCATGATTAGAATATCAATCTTTCTATGAATATTTTAGACAGCTACGTAATTTTCTTTTTTAAATATAGGTACAGGTTATTTCAACTGGAATTTTTATTTGACGTTATTAAACATTTTGTGATCGACTGTAGGTACTTTACAATGTTTTTGTTATTTATTTATTTTTATTTGATAAACATAATGAATTGCACTTTGAATACAATATACAACTTTCTTTTGAAATCTAAATTTTTAAAACAACAAGATACTCACCGTAAAACTACGTCTACACCTCAATTTTCTAACCACATGTTGTCAGCCAATTTTTCTACCATATTCTAACGTTAATTATAAATACATAGTCGAGAAGCGACACTGTGACCTCTCGCTCATCTTCGTCGCATCACGTAAGTAGTGTGTAACGGTGATTTTAATCTGTCGTGTCCCAGACTAATGACCAGGTTAATGAATATATATACATATATATATTTATTGCCAGAACGCAAAGGGCTATTGAAGGACACCGTGGATTTTAGTCAGTACAAGTCTGACAGTCCCCCCAGCTCTGCCCTGGGTGGGAGGACTCATATGATGATTTTACCACGATAAAAAAAATAGTTCTAATACCAAGTGGCTAATTTTACCCCAATTGGTTTATGAATGTTCGGCAAGTCGGTATGAACAAAGAAAAATATTTTCTTCATACTATATCTCAAATGGAATCGAGGTATTCCAGTTTTGGCACCCGCTGAAATAGCACTTGAGGTATGCCACATACGGGACTTATACATTTTTTTCGCCAGTAACTTAAGTGGAATGATTTTAATCTAGTAATTTTCTATTTCCATTGAATCCCATTCCATGCTTTTCTATTCCTTCTGATCATGTCATCTCTTCATCATCATCATCATCATCTCAGCCATAGGACGTCCACTGCTGAACATAGGCCTCCCCTTTAGATCTCCACATGTACCGGGTGGAAGCGACCTGCATCCAGCATCTTCTTAATCTTCTTCATCTCTTGCTTTTTCTTAATTTTGGTGTACCTACAATAAAGTATATTCTATTCCAGGGGTGGCCGGTCGATCGCGATTATTAGTCCAGTCGATTGTGGCAAGGTCAAAAAATATAAATAAGTAGACCAGACTGCGCAACGTAATGACCAACTACTGCAGCATCATCTTGTATCATTTTTCAACCGCTGTTCCGCCACGGTTGATAGATCGCACAGGGTTTCGTTAGTAAAAAGTAGATCTTAAGTCCAACCCAGTTGACCACCCCTGTTCTATTCTATTCTCCTCATTCAATCTCAACTTTTACTATGATGTTTGTAATGAATAAATTATGAAGTGCACGAAGTGGAATAGTATATTAAACTCAACAGCATAAGAACTTTTGGAAGTTATTCGGGGAGGGTTTTAACTAGCCATGGGACAGCATAACTAATTAAAAAAAAAATTGTAATACATTTTTATCTAGTAAATGTCTCAAAAATAAATGAGCATCAAAAGAATACCAGGTGGCCAAAGGTCATCCAGCATCTTAGACCAACAAAGAGCAAATGCTCGCTTATCCACCATGGTCATCTGAGTTAAACCATGTAGCACTAATGGAGTTGATGTATACAACAATATTAGTTTTATGTAAGCCGTCACCTATTTGGCCAACATTGATGACATTTTGATGGGGCTGGGCTTATTTTACATTTATTATAGCGCAGCGGGTTATTCGAACTTGTTTGCTCGCAGAATTCTGTGACTGGATGTGGTAGAAGATTATTGAGGACTTTGAGACACAACACGGGATTTTAGTTTATTCATTTAACTTTCATATAATTAGTTTTTAAATATTTTAAACAAAAATAAGAAACAAAACAATATTAAACATTTAAAAATATAAAATAGAGGTCCGCCGGTATGGGAGCAGGGTCCAAGCTACCGGTGGTTAGGGCTCCAGAGACAGGAACCTCCTCACAATGCGAGCCCTATCGAGGAGCACTGCCTTCTGAATCAGGCCCTTGATCCAACCACTTACACGGGATTTATCATTACGAATTTTGATGTATGTACATATTTATTTTTTAGGTCGCATCATGTTTTGGCTTCAGCATCAGGAACAAGAACTTTTGTAGCTGCTTTTATGGTGAGAAGGAAGAAGATCAAAGAATATTGAATGGCTTTAGAACTGTCACTCTTATAGTCCTCCAGACCGAATTGGAGCTGTGACGGCTTATTTCGGTTTAGTGGCGGTAATTCGGTTGTTTATCCTGTTTATGGAAGTGTTGTATTTTTATCAACTTATATCGCTGATGGACATTCATATAGCATTAATTTATTTGTTTTAATTCACAGATTGCGTCATAGCCTACTGTAGCCTGAAGGAAGACCTCGGACTACCAGGCTGAATGCCAATTCGCACTACTATTACTATAGGTAGAATAAAAACACTTTGCTTGGAATCAACCAGTTCCACTCCTAAAATAATAAATGATCCGCAAAACCCATCCAGTAACATCTACATCGGAAACTTCAAACTCAATAATAAACAGGCAAAAAAGTCACGCGTCCAATGCGCCTCCGATGGTACCGATAATTTTTCAACACACCGTCTACTTATTACGATCATAGGTAGAGCATTAACTAACGCGTAGTCTTTTCAATCGTGCTCCATTACTTACACACAAAAACCAACCTTAACACAGCAAAAATAGAGTAGAAAACAGCTTGAATTGGAGATACGATTATGAAACAACAGCTCATTGAAAATTGGACGTTGAATGAGGCAGGGTAAGGTTAGGTTTGGATTGGTGTGGTTGGAGAAATGATGGTAGTATTTCAGCTAGACATCGGTCAAAGAATCGTGACCGGCCCGTCCCAGGCACCTGACGTCCACCGGTGTCGGTTAATGTAACTTCACCGAAGTACAAAAACAAGGTTTCAAAGATACTGTTTTAAATACCAGTGTTGTTATCCGATCATTTAATAGTTGAGAAGGAATTGTTGGTTATTATGTGTAATCGGGAGAATTTAATAACGTGGATGTTTGAGTATGAAATATTTGAAATGGAGGTAAATCTGAAAAGTTACAGCAACTATTAAGGGGCCTTTTACAGTCCACTAGCGCCGCCAATCGTGTTGACAATGTGTTATAAAATTACCTTATTGCATTTTCTACAGTAATAATAGACCACATTTTGTATTTTTGATATTTTTTCGATTGGCGGCGCTAGTGGACTGTAAGAGGCCTCTTAAGCCTTTGTCAAACAGACAGGCTAGTCAGAAGCGATAACGAACCGATACGAGACGTCAGTCCGATAGTTCGGTCACGCTATCGGATCGCTTTCGCTTTTCTATGTGACTGGATTCAAACAATTCCATACATTACAAATAAAAACGTCACGCTTCGCATTCGCCACGCCTGTCTGTTTGACAAAGGCTGTAGAGATAATAATTGTGAAAAGAAAATAGTGCAATAGTATCATTTTTACCTTCTGTACATCATAATTTTATGATTTTTCATACGTATCAAAATTTCTCGACTGGAATGTTATAAAATTCTGTATGTTTCTTGTTTTGTGACTACAGAATAGTTTGAATGAATAGCCGAAGTAAATTATTGTATTCGTACTCGTACTATGTCTTTATACAGAATAAAAAGGGGTCTTCGTAAGGGGTCTGCAGTACTGGTTCCATAACTTGACGAGATACACCTTACCTTTACAATCAAGGACCTCAAGTGCCTTTGGTCACATATTTCCTGCTTATAGCCAATCTTCATTATTTAAAGATACGAAGACAATAAATTTCATCAATAGATATATGTTTAAAATTCTCCAGAGTCTCTAGAATCTCTAGAATCTCCAGATACTATATATTGGGTATTCTAAAAGCCAATGATCCAACATCTGTAATATATCTATGTAGTATTGTAGGTAGGTATACTAAGAAGAATTTTAATGTTTTCTATTAGAAACTTTCTCTTTTCTAAAATTTTTAGAGTTGGACATCGACAGTAATATCTTAATTCCAAAAAGCAGTACTTTTTTTAATTAATGCACTATGTTAAAAACCGTTTGTTCTTTTTTTTCTTAAAATACTACATTATGAAGACCCATTTGTCCTCGACCATAGATTCGCGATTACGAGTAGTTTACGTAATTACAATTCTTACAAACATTCAAAGACTAAATGCGAAGTTAAAATTAATTCAATTCAATACGATGCACAAAGTAATCACCGCTTCCGTACGTATACAAAAAAACCGGCCAGGCGTGAGTTGGACTCGCACATAAAGAGTTCCGAACCATTGGCTGAGCGTTCGATTACTGAGCAGAGTGTGGCGGGTTCGATTCCCGTAGAGAACAAATATTTGTATGATCTGTATGTAGTTGTTCCAGATCTTGGTGTCCGTGTGATGTGACTATCATTTTTGTAAACACGTTTGTATACGATACAGGAGAAATTCCTAGGGTGGAGCAAAGTTTTAAAAAAAAAACAGCATTTTTTTAAGGAATCCCCATTAAAATTTGTGTTTTATTTTAATTTCACGATTTACTTTTGAATGAAATATAGATAAATACATATTCTGTTAACATTTCAAGCGTCTACATGTTGCCGTTATCAATATCGAGCGAAAATGAGCAAAAAAACACGTTTGTTGTATGGGAAACCCCCTTAAATATTTATTTTATTGTGTTTTTATTACAACGGCAACAGAAAATACATGATCTGTGAAAACTTAAACTGTCTAACTATCACGATGTATGTGATAAAGCCTTGTGACGGACTGACATACAGATGGTCAGTTTTACCCTTTGGGTAAGTAATCCTAAAAAGAAAAAAAAAACACTTAAACAAATATCAATTCCTCCTCTTCTTATAACTGTTAATTTTTCTACACCGTGATTAATCGCGGGCATGCGGGCAGCGAGTAATGGGCGACTTGCTGTCCGACCATGGACCATGCCCGGGTCGACGGCGCGTTGTGTTCCACGCGCGCCTCAAAGAGTGTCAGCATAGTGACGGGGCCTGTAGAGGGCCAAAGCCTGCCGGGGTCGCGGGACCAAGGGATTACCGTGACCCCGGTACGTAAAGGGCTAGTGAAGGACACCGTGGATTTTAGTCAGTACAAGTCTGACAGTCCCTCCCGCCCTGCCCTGGGTGGGAGGACTCATTTGATGATTTTACCACGATAAAAAAAAAACACCGTGATTAATATAAATTCTTGGATTGCTTCAATGAACGACAGGTCACGAGGACCAGTGGTCAACTGACGTAAGCTCTCGATACGAGGATCTGACTTCATCTGCCTTGGCCTAAGTATTATGTGCTGGTATAATTTCCGTTTCTTTTATGACGAATTCATTGGTAGCGTGAGAATTCGAGGAAACTTTTTATGACTTCGGTAGGAGATATTCTGTTGGCGCCAAGTTGTTAGTCGGGCTATTAATTTTTTTTAATATATAAAAAATAATTTTATTAATTAGGGCGGGAGAGACTGTCAGACTTGACTGACTAAAAATCCACGGTGTCCTTCAATAGCCCTTGTACCGGGGTTACGGTAATTTGTGAGTCCCGCGACCCCGGCAGGGGGCTATTCAGATTTAGGTAATTTTTGAACCTACCGGCATCGTTCGTTCAGGTTTACTCGTGACTTCGGTTGCGATGATTTAGAATTTGACAGTTAATTCAGCGATACTTGACGCCATCATATCATACTTATATTATTGTTCTTTTCTTAGGATACTTATTTTTGGGTCGACGTTCATGCAGCGTTATGATAAAGGAGAATCTACCAAGAGCATTTAGTTCACCATGAGAAGAAAGTAGTTTTTTCTAGATATCCTACACAACCTCATCAATACTTATTATTATCGTCTTAATATCACCGATCACAAATACGCTACGCACACATAATCATAGTCAACCATACAAAGATAGTAATTTCTTACACTACAATTAGCCTACGTTCAATTATAGTTCCCATCCAACTGTTTACCGAAACTCATCAAAATCGGTTCACTAATTTAGGCGTGAAACCGTGACAAACAAATAAGCATAATCACTTTCGTATTTGTAACATTATTTAGGATAAGGAAACCAGCCTCCAATCGATCATTACCATCTTATTCCAACGTTTAAATGTCACCCATTACCTATACCCCACCATAATTACCACAGACCATACTTTCCCATACGGAGTGGTCACAGCACACATAGTTCACATCGTCGTGACCACGCCATGACAGCTACTTTTTATGCCCATCTCGTCTTTTTGCGGAATTGCTCTCTTTGTCTACTTTTATTTACGTGCTCGAAGCGGCTCTGCATTCGCGGGAGTTGGGCGTTCGCAGATGCGGGAGTAGGTAGAATACTGTCTAGTTGAAATCTTTATAGACGTACCCCCACTTTACGATGAAGATTAAGTAGTTTTTTTTTTATTTATTTAAGATATGCATTTTTATTGATTTAAGGAGATGGCAAGATGAGCTGGATTCAGTTTTAAAGGGTTGGCCTACAATTGCATTACATCGCGAGAGATGGAAGGAGGGAAGGGAGGCCTTTGCCCTGCAGTGGGACAACGTAGGCTCGTAATAATAATAAATAATAAGATAAGCTCGTGATTGACCGCCATATTGCCTGATGGTAAGTAATGCCTAGAAATAACCTATTCACTCTTCACTTTAAGATCCTAGGGTTGTTCAAAAATCTCTCTTAATTTCAAAAGCATTTCTTAATAAAGGTATGTTCTTAATAAAGTACATTTTATGAAGCAACTATGAGGTTCTTCCTTCTAGAACTTTTCAATTTGGAACTTCGCAAAATAGACGTATAATTTCAATCTATATAGTCTTATGTTTTGGTCTGCACAGCGTAAGTCGCTGACTTTGCTAATGTTTAACGTACTACACATATCATAGTACTCTCGCCTTTTAACCATGGAGGTAGACTGAAACAGCAGAAAATCGCCGATCATTTACTCCTCCACACATGTTCCGACCAAGCAAGGCAAAGCCCTACCACGAGTTTTTACGTTTTTGTGCGTAAAGTAAACAGGAACTTTGGCGTTAATTTGATGGATAAAATAAGTACACTAGAAGCGTTTAATTGTCCATACAATTTACACCGAACGTACTTCAAGTACGAATTACGACCAAATCCGTAGAATTTGTTATAGGATTTCAGATGGACGAACATGAATGCAGAAAAATGTTGCAAATCAAAGCCCTATCGCCTCTGCACAACTCACCAGCACTTGTCCCTATCCAGGAATGCCATGGGAACGGGTAGCGCCGTCTTACATGACACGGAATTATTGAGCCCGTACAAGTCACTATTACCCCATTACCCTCACTGGACGTCTGTGTTTAGCCGTAATGTTCCAGGGGTACTGCGTGTCGCGGAGAAATAAAGGGTCCAGGCAAATTAGGTGGGTGTTTGAAATGTTCGGTGTAAGTGTAGCGAGATGTTTGCTCGTTATTGTATTGGTTACGTCTTTTTTTTTAAATAAAATTACTCTGAATTTAGAGACGTAAATCCTAAAATTAAGTCACAAACAATTTTTTTTTTATTGTATGCAGATTTTATTAGAAAATTAAATGCTGTACAATAAAGAACATTATAGGCATGGAATAAGAATTTATTCAAAGTTGGAGAGAACAGGCTTCTTCTGGGTAGACTTTTCTGACCCTAAAGTAGATCGGTAGAGTTAAGACCACCTAAAAAAAAGACATTGCGTTGTAGATGTAATAATATTTAGTGGCCTGGAGGCTTATTTTTTTCGCGTCATGATAAAGATTGTAATACCTAATACCTATATAAATTGCTATAAAATTATTCTCCATTTTTAATCTATTCTACTAGGTACTTAAACAATATAATAAAATATTTAATAATTATATTATATTCCAAGTTACGAATTCTAGGTCCCTGGTTCATGATGGCAATTTGATTATAAAATATATAGAGGTATTTTTATTAATAAGTTTTTTGTCCTGAATTTCTACAAGCTTCAAAATCAGGAGGAACAATCAGACAATTTAAATCATTTCCACATATAAATGACACATGCAACAAAACAATTTAAATAACGGTCCAGTCATAAGTTATTCTAGTAATTCGATACAACAGTGCAGCAATCAGATAGTGAGGAAGTGCAGGCCGAGTGGCACAGTCGAAGGGACAGGCACGTGAAAGTGATTAGCTGCACAGTGCTGCGTTGTCAAGACAAGGAACCCTTGTGTAGGGGGAGAGTGTGGGTATTAGATGCATAGTTGCATTCTTAACATTTGTATTTATTTTCAATACTAGCGGCCCCGGCTCTGCACGGGCGCAATCTTTACTCTATTATGCATGTTTAATACATATAAACCTTTATCTTGAATTACTCTATCCGATATCAAACCGCATCAAAAACCGTTGTTGAGTTTTAAAGATCTAAGCATACATAAGGATAGACAGCGGGAAGCGACTTTGTTTTATACTATGTAGTGGTTGTAACAGTTTTTTTTTCAGTTTGCCTGGAGATCGACGGTGCTGCTGAAACTTACCCAGAAAGAGGTGGCTAGACAAATTACAATTAAATACTCATACCATGAGGGCCGGTTAGAAGTAGCGCCTGCACATGAACTTTTGAAAAAATTGGAAGAGGATTTGGCATAGCATTGGGTCAGTGTGGACTAGATCAAAAAAAGGAAATTTAATTTAGATTCATTAAGACACACTAATGTTTATCGTGTGTAGTGTTTTATAAATATAAACAATCACGCAAGAAAGTGTTTATGTATTCGAAAATTACAAACATTTAAAAAAAAATTGAGACCTAAAGCCTCTAATATTTTTTTACATTTCACAGCAGCCATTACCTATTCAAAAAGAAAACATCATATTATAGAAACCGAACATTAGAACCTAAAATCTAAAGTACGATTTTGACAAATTTACATGAAACCAGCGAACTACATTATGGTCCAATCCTTATTTCAGAGAGGAGGCCTGATTCATTAGAGCCGGCTAAGCTCACTATACTTAAATATGTTTACAATATTTTTACAACTTTCTACACATGTCTTAACAGCCCGACTCTCCTCTCCATGGCGGCGATGTCGCGTGCTATCATGTTTCACCCGCTACAACGGACCTCTGTCCAGGGTTACACCACAAACACACAGACAAACAAACAAAAAACACAAAGTATATTAGCGGCACTTTGCAATGCAATTCTGGCCATGCGCGCTAATTACCGCTCCAAAAACCAATTTAAATTGACCCCCACATCCTTTATACTGTGGAGGAAATGTTCTAATTCGAGAAGTCAGGGTAGAATGGTTGGTGGTTAGTGCCAAATTTCTTGAAAATGTTCGGTAATTGTAAGACAATGCGAGAGTCATAAACATTGACGTGGTCTTGTGAAGGTGTGAAGGGATACAATGAGGTCACGCAGTTCGTTTAGCGGGTGTACGTCTAATTACAAAGTGAAACCGTGTTTTAAGCCGTAAGTGTACCGAATTTTGTGTTTTGCTTCCTAATTACAGGCCTAATGACAGGCCTGTTGGTCTAGTGGTTAGTGACCCTGACTGCTATGCAGGAGGTCGTGGGTTCGATTCCCACCCAGGACAAATGTTTGTGTGATGAGCACGATCATTTGTTCTGTGTCTGGGTGTAATTTATCTATAATATGAATGTATTTAAAAATATATAAGTA
This sequence comes from Agrotis puta, assembly GCA_943136025.2. Classification (NCBI taxonomy): domain Eukaryota; kingdom Metazoa; phylum Arthropoda; class Insecta; order Lepidoptera; family Noctuidae; genus Agrotis; species Agrotis puta. The sequence continues at coordinate 11,972,074 of OW964182.2, read as the reverse complement.
TGTTTATCAGTTGTCTAGTACCCATAACACAAGCTCTGCTTAGCTTGGGACAAGATGGTGTTGTGTGATAGTTGTGGAATATTTATTTATTTATTATTATTATTTAATTTGGGTGTGTGGATGGTGAATAAGTGGCGGTGTCAATAATGATTATGATTCACTATAAAGTATATCTGGGGATAAAATCACATGTTCTAAAAATGTTGCTAACGTCGCCAGGGTCGCGGTAATGTCTCATCGGGTAACCGTGATGCGGGAACGTAAAGGGCTATCGAAGGATCACGGTGGATTTTAGTCCCAAAAAGTATAATAGTCCGTCTCATCCTGCCCTGGGTAGGAGGATTTATTTGATGAATTTACCACGATAAAAAAAAAACAATTGTTCGCTCCACTGCTTGGGCAATAGAATTTTATGAATTTTATTGCAATGCATATTGTGACGTTGCTAAAGTGGACCTTTCAGACCTGCTGCATTTCAATTGTAGTCACACAAAATCACTTCTCTTAGTAAGTGCTTTGGTCAATTATCGGAAAAAATAAATAAAGTTGCCAACATTCTTTACAATTCAAAATTACCAAATTAAAAATGAGAAAGAATTCAGAGCATAAAAACAAAATTTCAATATAATATTTGCGTTAACAACCACATATTACAGCAAATATAATAACTGGACCAAAACAGGAAGCGATCCCTCGTTCTACAAACACTCGATCCCGTTTACAATTCGAATAATCGACGAGTGCATTCGATTATCCATGTAAAATAATAATTCTCCGAATTTTTCCGATTTTTTCCGAACGCCACTCGAAGCTTCAAAACTTCCAACTTGGGACAAAAAAATCGGGCCACTCTAACTGAGCGTGAAATATGGAGAAAAAATTACGCAAGTGAACAACTGCCCTTACTGAATGCATCATAAAAATATGATTGACATGTTTCTTAATATGACATCTTTCGGGCGGTGATATTTTTTTGTCGCATGTGTGTACCGGGAATGTTGGTCTCATTTCTATGGGACAAACTGTATCAACACCGTTACGGGATTTTGAACTTTAGTCTGTTAAGCCGAGGGTGGTATTTAGAGGGGTGAGTTACCAAAATAAGGGCCTAACATTTTGCGAACGACATTAGAAAGGAGATATTAAGTGCTCGGTAATCCAATTACATGTTCTTTGTCAATTTTAGGATGTGTATTATATTTCTATAGAGGCATGTTATCCTTCTTATATTTGTAGTTATGTACAAAAGGATATCTATTGAAGGTTTTGTCCCTTTGTCAGTTATTCTGTACTTTGTAATGACGTGGTTGAAAGACACCGCTTTTTTTCTTATTTTTTTTTTTGTAATTTTTCATAACTATGTTGTACAATTATTATTAGCTTAGCTAATCGTAGTAAATATTTTCTTACTGTGGTCCTTTGTATCTATTGTGTAATAAATAGGACCAAATCTATATTTCGTAAGAATCAGCCTATTGTGTTCCCACTGCTGGGAAATAAGTCTAGCTCTGTAAGAGAGAGTGGACTTGAAATCCAGCACGCAGACCCAGTCATGTCCGTAGATGTGTCTTCGATTTTTCTTTTCCTAACGATATTTTCCTTCACCGTTTTGAGAGCGGTGGTGATGAAATAAAGTACAGCCAGAGCCACTGGACCATCACTGATAGTGATGCTGCTCCGAATCCGTATTGAAGGACCAACATGTTTAGCCAGACTAATCAGCATACCAATTCACCAGAAATATGAAATTGGCTAAGCAAAATGAAGGCAAATACCACACTTTAAATACGTACTACATAAATAGCATATAGATGTTTGAAACTATGTCATCATAATCACAAATTCTAATCAAGCCAAAACAGACAACCCATCATTTCACAATTGTCAACAAATATTATCACATAATTCCTTGAAATCGGTCCATTTATTACAATTTGCGACGATAGAACGACCGGAATACGTCACAAAATGACATGTCGGGCTTATTGTGTCTCTAGGTTACTCAGATCAGAGCACAGGGTTATCAATATTACGTGTCATAGAAGACATTTCGATACATCCTTAGTACTCACACAGCGTGTGATATTTGCCGGCTATAACACCAAAGAAAATATCCGACAACAAAATTATTACACACCTCTATAACTTGGAAATAAGGAGAGCATTGCAACGGATTTCATTTCAAGAAGTGTAAGAGTTAAATTTGCAAGAACAGCTCATACAATTAAAGTCCAATAGATGTCCCGATAAGAGCCACAATACACTTGAGGATGTCATAAGATTATAATAACTTTTCAAAGCCCAAGGCGTAATTATACCTTATGAAATTTTGAGGACCCAGAACAAATAAAATATAAATTATATTGATTGAGAATTTTGATAAACGAGGCGTTAAATTTTAAGAATATACAGTTCGAAGAGACTTGATTAATTCTTGCTTAGATAGCCGTGCTTGCAAGAAAAAATTAAATGCATTAACAAGAATGGACAGGTGATCTTTGCGTACTGGTGTGAATGGCCGAATATGAAGATAAACCCAGAGCAGGGTGGGAGGGATTGTAAGGCTTGACTGACTAAAATCTACGGTGTCCTTCAATAGCCCTTTACGTACCGGAGTCACGGTAAATTGTGAGTCCCGTAACCCCGGCAGGCTTTTGCCCTCTACAGACCTCGTCACTGTGCTGACACTCCTTGAGGCGCGGGTGGAACACAACGCGCCGTCGACCCGGGCATGTTCCATGGTCAGACAGCGAGTCGCCCATTACTCTCCGCCGGCATGCCCGCGCCTTCGGTGGCCGGAGATCGTTTGGCGACGTCCGACGCCGTGGGCGTCTACCACTGGACTTCTACAGACCAGTTCTTCCAGACTTCTACAGACTGGAAGAACTGGTCATAAAATGTAACGGGGGCATTTGAATAGCATATTCATCCGATGACGTTATCACTAATGAGACACAGACTTTCCTTCTGTGAAAAGCAGTTGATTGCAGGACTGTAACCATTGAGGGTAGGTAGATGTCACATTTGCCTTCGAAATTTCGCTTCGCACGATGTGAACATTCCGTTTTCTGCACGATGTTTTTCCTTCACCGTTATATAAGTAACTGAATTTAAAAATTTGTGGCAAAAAAAAATATAGTTTTAAGAGTACTTTTTCGAATTATAATGTCATGTATTTGGTAATGTCGTTGTGTTTTACAGAAGCAATAGAGACATATTGCGAATTCCAAACATTCAGTACCACTGTCAATCCTATAGAGCCATGATAGAAGACGGGAAAGTTTAAAAATGATCACGTCTTTTCCTAGATCTTAAGATAGCTTTTCCCTCACAATTGTTATGAAAATTAACTCGAGTCTAGTCGCCTCTGGGAACCCCAAAGGCCTCCAACATAGCTTTGAACTTCATTATTAATCTGTAAGTCTAGGTTTTCTCACGGTTTCCCTCACTGATATCAATGATTTCCAAAAGAAACTTAAATAGTTCCCGTGTAAAACCTAATTTAATTTTCATACTGTCATACAGCACTAACATAATAATTATCTAATTGGTCACACAGTACTTTACGACTGAGAAACGTTAAAACAAAATTATAATTAGTCATAAATCCGAGCGCAGAAACCATCGATCGATACTCGGGACTCGATTCTCGATTCGCTCACACGATTATATCGATTTATTTTCTTAGTGTGTGTGAGTGTGTCTGTATGTATGCGAGCGTGTGTGTGTGTGTGCGTATAGGAACAACAGATTTATTGTTAATGGTGTCCCGAACATAATTAAAATGGTTGATGTTACGCCCGGCCCGCTTGGTCGACGTCCTTCGGTCGAAATGTAGAGTAGTTTAATTCTAGAGGTGGCCTCATAGCTTAAGGTTGAATTTAAATGTTAATTTATTAAGTACGTTGAAATTTTTGATAATTCCACGATGCAAGATAGAGACTATACAAGTGGGGCAATGTAAAAAGAAAAACGGGCGAATTCCGTGAATATTTTTTAATTAAAATCCCAATAACACACAGAACTTGATAGAACCCAGGATATAGACTAACGAGGCAGATTACCATAAAATACCAATAGTAGGTACATTGTTCCGAGGGGAGAAAGTAATTTTATCAAAAGTAAAAACTGTGCTTTTCATTACGAATACAAGGAAAATAAGAACATGACACAGTTAAAGAGAAATTAATGAAGATCGGATTACCGCTTTTGGTTTTTCTATGAGCAGCCATCCATTTAGCAATTATTTTTAATTTCCATCAATGTTTTGCCTATGTCTATGTTATTTTAAAGAAGATGCACTTGAAACTAAATTAAGTATATTAAAGTCATTAAAAAATAAATTCTTTAATTATTATCTACTTAACTTTATGTCATAGCAAACTTATACCGCGCTGTGATTGAGTGGCTCTATAGAACGTTAGAACATGGTTTAATCTAAATATGAAAATAGGACTAAGTTTTTTTATTATTATTTTTTGACAGCGGGTGTGTTCAAAGAAATTCTCCCTAGGGCTGAAAAGCGAAACTACTACTTGCAAACAAGCGAGTATGAGTAATTCAGAATTAATTGTAACATCCTCTGCACCCTCTAAATTAATCATAACTCTATACCGCTTATAGTGTTATAGATAATAGTGAGTGATATCCCGTGCGTTACAGCTTGTGGCGCCATTTGTACGTTACAGGCCATTGTTTGATCGTCACCTGCAATGTTTTTTTTTTTTTTTTTTATCGTGGTAAAATCATCAAATGAGTCCTCCCACCCAGGGCAGAGCGGGAGGGACTGTCAGACTTGTACTGACTAAAATCCACGGTGTCCTTCAATAGCCCTTTACGTACCGGGGTCACGGTAATCCCTAGGTCCCGCGATCCACCTGCAATGATACCGATTGTTTAGATATCACACGTCACCGTATCAAGTCTTGGGGTTCTCATGTTAAGGAATTATAGAAAACCTAGCTTTTGACCGCGGCTTTCCACAAGTTTATCTCCCTTCAAACAAAAATAAGTAGCCTATACTGACCAGGGGTCGCGGGACTATCGGATAACCCCGGTACGTAAAGGGCTATTGAAGACATTGTGGTTTTAGACAATACAAGTCTGACAGTCCTTCTCGTCCTGCCCTGGGTGGGAGGACTCTATTCTGACAGGCTTCCACCTACTACTGTAAGCTTGAAAATTGGTACAGTAATTTTGACGTGACAACGTTATAAACAAATTTATATTAGTTACTCTGGTCGAATACGAGAACCATTTTGGCCCTGAATCTAGTAAAATAGGAGGATAGGAAGAGATGAGTACTGTGAATTTAGCGACAAATGACTATAAATAATTATAAAAGGACATTAAAATAAATATATAATTACGAGAAAACGTTAGCCCCACCCTAGAAATTATTTGTGGGAGCGTTTACAAACATTTAGCCAGACACCCAGGCCCCGAACAACTACTTGTAGTTCATCAGATATTTACTCCGTTGACAGAATCGATCCAGCGACAAGTAAGCGGCCACAGTGCCAACCGTGCTGTAAAAGTTTGCTTCAAGCAATGCCAGTAATGGCATGCGGGCGGCGAGTAATGGGCGACTCGCTGTCCGACCGACCATGGACCATGCCCGGGTCGACGACGCGTTGTGTCCCTCGCGCGCCGGGGGCGCCTCAAGGAGTATCAGCATAGTGACGGGGCCCCCTGTAGAGGGCCAAAGCTTGCCGGGGTCGCGGGACTCACGAATTACCGTGACCCCGGTACATAAAGGGCTATTGAAGGACACCGTGGATTTTAGTCAGTACGAGTCTAACAGTTCCTCCCACTCTACCCTGGGTGGGAGGACTCATTTGATGATTTTGCCACGTTAAAAAAAAGCAATGCAGTAAGCAACACAGACCATAAAAACAACAAATTAACGTAATCGAATAACATAGGATCGCATCAATTCATCTCAATTGAATACAATATTTTCAAAAAAATCAGTAAGGTCCGTCTTGTAAACAAAAAACATTCGTCTCTTCAAAAAACCAATCACTTAGTCACACTTTTTGTTGAAACATTGTCCCAAAATCCTCACTCATTTTACCTTACAAAACACCAATGTCAACTTCTGAGAACCTTTAATCACCAGATTCAAAAGGTGATTAATCAAAATCGCCATTAATTATTAGACGCGAGTATTTATACTGATTATTATGGGACGGCCGAAACGCTGTCGTCCCGCCCTGCTATTACAGGTCGGACGGTATTAAGATGCGATTCCACCATTCTACCGGTGTGCGGCACTGGGCAGCACAGCGTGCAAATGTTCGCTCTAGTCGACTCATTGTAGCAAACAGGAACAAATTGTGCGCGTACATTTATAAAAATCAAATGTTGAGCGGTTCCATTTTTTGTCTAAAGAAAATTTTTGGCGTCGTATGCGTATACAATAAATAAAACGTTATAAAAATATTCGCGCACACCTGAATACTTCTGTGCGCACACACCTGAGCTGTGAACTTGTTATTTATGCTTGCACAATGCTAGACTTAGTTCAGTGAAATTGTTCGCGCGAAAATATGCTGAACTTACACACTTAGTACGCACACTGCTGAAGTGCGCGAACAAATGTGCCGCACATTATTTCGGTGGAACCGTACCATTACGGACGGTCGCCGCTCGTATATTAGGACCAGAATATTACTGGTGCACATTACGCGTTTACAAAAGGTTTGGTGGGAACGCGTGTAACGAAACGAGATGAGTTGTGCATGCGTTTAATTATGTAGCTGTAGTTGTGGGTGCGCATATTTAACATGAGTCGCTTTTCGTGTATTATTTCTGTACAACTAGTTTGGATGGATGGATGTTTGTTACTCAATCACGTTAGAACAGATCTTTTTTTTTTTTTTTTTTTTTTTTTTTTTTTTTTTTTTTTTTTTTTTTTAGGGTGGCAAAATCATCAAATGAGTCCTCCCGCCCTGGGCGGGGCGGAAGGGACTGTCAGACTCTTACTGACTAAAATCCACCCGTGTTTCTTCGGATGCCCTTTACGTTCCGGGGCCGCGGTATCCTGGATTAAGAAAAAAGCCGCGACCCCAGCAGGCATTTGGCCCCGTAAGGGGCCCCGTCGGTGACGCGTGAAACACGACGCGCCACCTACCCGGGCTTGGTCCTTGGTCGGACGGCGAGCTTACCCATTACTCACCGTCCGCAAGCCCGCTCCGCCGCTGTGCCCTCTGCTGTTCAGAGGGACACGCGTTGGAGCATCCACCCGACAGGCTATTCGCATACGGGCAAAGAGACCCCTTAGGCACACAGTGCCTAAAAGAGTTTTTGCCCGCATCCCAGGGTGCACCGGCCCGAAAAACTGGTCTTCCCCCCGGACGTATCCGAAGGGGAACTCCAGTCCACGGGCGCACGTGGAGGTTTCCTGTCTTAGAACAGATCTTGATGAAATTTAACTGAGAGTCTGGAATAACACATAGGATACCGTTTATCCTGGTAAATACTACCGTAGAATTACTTTTGACGATAGCAACAGTTTGTAAAGAAAAATAGCTGTTGACTGCACAGACATCGCATTTTTATTAACAGTGTTATGAATGATGACTAAAGCCCCACTGATAGAGAAGTAACTTCAAAAGTCGTGGAACACCGATAGACTTATAAAAGAAACTGGTTCCCCTTCAGAAGGTCAAACGACTAAAGTAACGTCGTGATAAGCCACTGAAACGAATCAGAACTAAGCACTAAACACGAGTCAGACAACATAAAGTCTAAACATTACACAACCGAATCAAAGAACCTTCATAAGTCATTAACGACAGAATATTATATCATTCAATCACTAATGGCAGCACATGGCGTTACCACCCCGATTTAAAACACAATCGATATTACAAATGGTAACGATCAACATTTTTCAATCGAATATTATCATCGTACAATTAATAATTCGTAAAATATCATTAAGAAGCAAAACAGGAGAACAAAAGTCGCGGTCCTTTGAGCCATGTATAAAAAAGGAGAGGAATAAAAAATGAGAGGCGTCCCGCGGGGCGCTCGTCGGCGTGCGTATACTAAACCAACACAGTATGTGTCGACACTGGCCTGTATGATATTGCCGCACGCATTATATGAATAGTACTTTAGATGATGGAATAATGTGAAACGGAGGATTTATTCAACTCAAATGTAACGAAGAAAGGATCTATAGGAGCTGTAGTTACGTTTTCGTATAAGGAAGCAGTAGCAATAACAATTATTCAAATTCCAGTTAGGAATGAACTGGGATGAATTTATGAAACACAACATAAAATCGAAACATCAGAGACATTAATAAACCTCCACTTAGCTGGAATTTTAAATTAGAAATTAAAGATTCAGGTCCCATTTGCACTTCGTTTCCCATTCCCATTCTCGGTTTAGTCTCATTCACGGGTCGTCCCATGCGCAATTGGATTATTTTTATATGTATAATAAATCTCTTAAACAATCTATAACTAATTTCAAAAACACACCTACAAATCTTAATCAACCTAAAATTTGTCCTCACACTATTAGAATACCCAATAAATAACCAATCTAATAGTACTCTTTGAACTCGTCCAGCCGTTCGACACTCCAGCACATTCTGCCGCCACCACCCGCTGGTCTTTAGGCTCTGGTGACAGGACACGACATGTTATAACGATCGCCGATGAGTAATGAAACTTAAATTGTATTTAATTGAACTTTTAATTTGTTCTTTGGAAAAGACTTCGTGAGTATTTGTTTTAGCTTTGATTAATGCTGAAAGGTGAGTAACCAAAAAATTTACAAGTTGATTATACTCTTATTAAAAGACATAATGTAAATGACAAATGACTTAGAAATAAGTTTAAAAAGTATGACGCTAAATAGTACAAAAAATAGTCTGCCCGTCTTAAAGAAGAAGCTGTCTAAGCTTTGATAAGATCATGTCAAAAATTATATCAATATTCTTTGATAACTAACAAAAACAAAACCAGATTACAAAGACAATCCCTCTTCGATTAACAATAATGAAAAAATAACCTGTCGTCATACCTTAAATGGATCCGTCACCGTAAATAAACGAGAACATTGGAGAGGTCCCGCAAGGCTCTCATCTAAGCCCTGCGTGTCCTTACACAGCCCATAAAGCCGACTTCCCTATATTTATGCCCTTTTGTCACGACACCGTCCAATTGGATGTCCCGATAATTTACGCTAACGTGACGACATTAATACACAGCTAAGGGCACCGTGATATAGGGCCTTTTAATAATCCATTCAGAACGCGTGCTGTGACAATATTTCCAGTGAACTTATAGCGTTTTGTCTCGTACTTATTTATGTCTTATCGTTAATTGAATGGCCTTTTCTGATGTATATTTTATTTCGATAACGGTGTTTTAATTTTCGTCCTCCGTTTTATTTGGTATCGTGAATCAAAATTCAATTATGGGAGTGTATCCTGGACCGATGTTGGTGTTTAATTTTGCCACCGCTGCGGCGTTCGTCAGAAATGAAGTCACGAACGACGAAGGTAGCCACAATAAAGTAGATAACACTTTCCTGATTTGAAACTCAATTGTGTGTGATTGTCCGAGGCTCAATTGTTGAAATTGCAAGGGTTTGTGGAAGCCTAACAGCTTGTGAAATAAGATGGAATAGTAGCTGTTTTTGCCTCAATGATTGAATCATTCGGTCAGGCGTTATTAATACCTATTCAGACTGATACCTTTTTGCTTTACGTGGTAAAATCATCAAATGAGACCCTTTACGTACCGAGGTCATGGTAATTCGTGAATCCTGCGACCCCGGCAGGTTTTGGCCCTCTAAAGGCCCCTCTTTATGCTGACACTCTTTGAGGCGTTCGTGGAACACGATGCGCCATCGACCCGGGCATGGTCCATAGTCAGACAGCGAGTCGCCCATTACTCGCCGCCCGCATGCCCGCGCCTACGTTAGCCGAAGATCGCCTACCGTCAGATTGTTACCTTTGGTTCAATTTTTCCTGATCCATCGTGAATAATATTGATGGTACTGCATTAGTCATCCGTAAAGAAGCCAATATTTTTAGGAGTAGTTGTAAAACAAAAACAGGTTCAATTTATCTTTGTTTCGCAATCTCTTATGATAATTTTCGAGTAGGTATTCCCATCAACATGATGAATTTTTTTATCATTCATCTTTATTTACGCCTGACATGTAAAGGACGATTTGTGATTTAGTAGAATTTACTGATTATGTTTGTAAAGTAACATAACGTTTATTTATTATTTAGGGCTCTTTTTTTTTCGTGGTAAAATCATCAAATGAGTCCTCCCACCCATTACTGTTAGACTTGTACTGACTAAAATCCACGGTGTCCTTCAATAGCCCTTTACGTACCGGGGTTACGGTAATTTGTGAGTCCCGCGACCCCGGCAGGCTTTGGCCCCCTACAGGCCCCGTCACTATGCTGACATTCCAAGAGGGGCGCGTGGAACACAACACGCCGTCGACCCGGGCAGATCCATGGTCGGACAGCGAGTTGCCCATTACTCGCCGCCGTATCTCGTAATCCGTGGTAGTTACAGTTGAGAACTTAATATTTTATATAGTACCTACACCATTTTGTAAAACATTTCATTACAATACAAAACCACTTATAAAACAACAAAACTATCAAACCCCATCCGTCATTATTACAGCAATCAAAATTGCCTTCACACAATCATGAGACATGTCAGAGGAAGTTAAGAAATTCGTCTCAGTACTAGCGATAGTTAAAGTACCAACAATTGGCCTCGCCGATAACGTTCACAATTGAATTGAGGGCAAAACGACGTCAATTAAACACCGCTTCTGTTAATAACTGTTAATTAAGTTAAGAGCTTTTAACTGGTTTCGCGATAACATTGAACGTGATGGACGATCAGTTGATATGTAGGATGTTTTGGAGGACGAAGGAGAATTGGTTGGAGTTTTGGTGATATCAGCTTTACAGTAAATTGACTCTTCTAGGCACATTTTTATTGATATTTTATACAACCCGAAGAAGTTGGGCAAAGCTATCCTATCCAGCATTTTGCTGAAGTATAATAGGTCCCTATTTGGTGCAACCATAAAGCCTTTGTCAAACAGACAGGCGTGACGAATACGAAGCGAGGCGTTTTTATTTGTAATGTAAGGACTAGTTTGAATCCAGTCACATAGAAAAGCGAATGCGATCCGAGAGCGTGACCGAACCGATGCGAAGACGTGGCGAAGGCGTATTTGCTCTGTTTGACGTCGTTCATAAGAAGCCAGCTAATACAACTGCCATGCCTCGGTTCGCTGCACCCAGTTTGACGTCTCGTATCGGTTCGTTATCGCTTCGGACTCGATCCGGTTCGCTATCACCTGTCTGTTTGACAAAGGCTTAAAACATAGTTACAATATTCTCTTTTCGCTTTTTATTTATGTTGTTCCGTGAGATACACCATTATTATCTGTTCAATTCTTTTCGTTTTTTTAATGTTTGCATTTCAGTCTCTATTCATGTTTTTGTGTTATGATTGTGTTGCATGCACTCGCAGCTTGTGCCGAATAAATGTATTTTCTTTGCTTTTTTTACCTACAACCCATTTTTAAAAACACCGATGTATCTATATGTATGGCAATAACCCTTATGCCATCAGCCAAGGATATATTTTTATTGATTATACAAGATAGATTTCACCCTTAAGGACTCCTGTGAAACAATCATTTGACTGTGAAATAATACCTGGATTGTAGTCTAATAATAAGATCCATTCATCAATCGTGGCGTAATTGAACACCTTTCCTGCCTCTTTCCTCTTGTAAGTAATTATTACAAATCTTCCGCCACCACAATTTATTATCTAAAAAAAAAAAAAATTGCAAAACACCATCATCACAAAACTAGAAACACATAAGTTTCAGTTTCATCAAATTCGGAAGGCATCATCAAAGTCCGAGAGGACAACCGAAACCTATCATTATTTAACAAAAGCCTGACAAACACAACAAAAACAGAACTAATGAAGTCGGAGCACAATTTTATTTCGCCCGCACTAAACAATTCACATCGTAAATATTCGTCAGTCACAACGATTATCACAAAAAATTGTCCCTTTAAAAAAACATCTTCGATATGCAATCAAAAATCACCCTTACTCAATTAAAATAGAGGTTTAATCGACTGCAGTTGTTAACTTTGCATTGCAAGGTCCCGAAGTCAAACTGTCATAAGACAAGTTCGGTCACTTTTGGGCGATTCCTATTTTTTTTTCTAATTTTGTGTTTTTCTTTGGCGGCTCGTTTATTGGAACCAAATGACACGACAGGTGACGAGTTTTTTTTTACTTTTGGGGTGGATAGAAAAGAATTGTTATACATTTTATTGCGTGTCCCGTCCGTATATCGGGTGATCTGTATTCGTAGGGCTAATTTGCTGGCATTTGAGCACAGATGTTGCGATAAAGATGTCGGTGTTATTTAAGTTTTTGTTATAAGTGTTTTAATTAATTTCTTTTTTTGGTGAAACGATAGGTACATAAGTTTATATTCCTAAAGCAAGGTTATAATCAGTTATTTTTTCCAATTCACATTTGTCAAACAATTGATGTGACATAAATTTTTTTGTTACGAGGTGCTAAATACAAAACAGTTTCATTTACAGGAAACCATAAAAAATCTAAACACAAGTCAATGTAAGAGTCGCAATAATACCCGCTTAAAAGTAACATCCCACAACCACAAAAACTGTGTAAATAAAACGGGCATTAGACTGATTTAAACAAATGACACGCGATAATCTGCGGCCATTAGCAAACATCAGTCAAAATCCCGAAACAATAGTAATTGTTATAATAAATAACGTCCCTGGGTTTCGTAAACCACTTGTCTACAAACGAGCTATTAAAATTACATTACCGATAGGTACTGCGGGGAAAAAATTGTTAAAAAATGTTGTGGAAACTTATTTATAAACGGTTGAATTTATTCAAGCGATCTGGCGAAGTCAGCGATTATAAATTCTAGATTTTATGTAATTTTTTTTTTTTAATAAATCAATGTGGAATGGATTTATTCTATTTTACTTAAAATTGCAGGCAAACGCAGGATAATAAATGAGAAAATATTGCCGTGAAAACAAACAAAAAAATGTTTTTACGTCTTGATAGTTACGAGTATATTAACAAGCACTGTACAGTTCAATGATTGAAAAAATATCTAATTTACAAATACCATATTTGGCATATCATTTCCATAGTATAGGACTGCGAAATGAATTAATGAATCATTTATTTTGCAGCCCTTCTAAATCTCAGCTCAAACACATTAAAATCTGGTAAGCTATACCAAAGAAAAAACAATCATCTAAATATACTTCAGCACTGCAACTCATGTGTTTGTTTTACAGACCGTACATATGGCACAAAACCGGAATGTTTGACGCACTTGTAACTAATGACTTGTATATTATTGAAACAATCTCAGAAACATACACATTGTATGATTTTCAAAGATCATTTAATTTGTACTTATTTAAGTGTTTTTAACTACTCATTCAAAAATACTAAGGTCCTTATTGAACCCTTTATCATTTTAGCAAAGAAACTTTTATATTAATGCATTGCGAACGTGACGCGTAGCGCAACCTAGCGACAAAATACAGGTAACATAATGTTTAGAGATAAAAATCTTGAAAGACAAAACTTGGAAACAGCAACAAGAAGAGTAGCTGGCTTAGTATTAGCGGAGTAACATCAGAAATAATTAGAATGATGCTAATAGCAATTTCGAATCTTATTTTGAAGAGTCTGAAAATAAAATCAATCATAATTGACGTGATGAAGAGGATGATATGTATTACAGCACGGACAAACAAATTGCATTTAATTGGATGTCAATTTAAACTCTCAACGTAAACGCCATAATTTATCCGAACAATACCCATCTACTTTCTATCTACGCAGAACACAAGTGTAATCTTTTAATCACAAACAGTAACGTTGCCGACAGCTTATCCCATTCCCAATTTCACGCTACCAACTCCATGTGGGTGGCCAGTGACATTTGCAAGCCCAAAAAAAATACAAAAGAGGTTTGCATCCAACCGATAATAATTCAACTCCTGTGGCCTACAATGTGACAAACCGACAATGTCACAATCTCATTGTCGGGATCCCATTCTGACCATTGTGTGGTGGCGCTACCGCTTTGTGCCAAAATTGGATGAGCTATTGTTGGAAAGTCATCTTTTTTTGGACAAATATACAAGTGTCATCGGACAAGTGGCTTTAGAAAAGGATTGGTGTAATGAGATTTGAATTTTTTGCTTACGGCGCTTTTGAGAGCGTTTTGAAAAAGTAGGGCGTTGCAGAATCTCGTTAATCTAGAAACAGAAGGAACGCAAAAAGGTCAAAAACAACGAATGGAGATCCAAGATTCACAAAACGCTTGATGACGCTGTGTTAATTAAAATTCTGTGAAACAAAAATGTTTTGCATTAAGATAAACATCATGTTTATTTTCATTAGTAGTACAGAAGTTTCCATGAACAAAAACAATTCCCCTGAAACAAACAGTCAACCGCAGGACACAATTTAGCAGCAGTAGCACAAGTGCGTACTGAAAAACCCACATATGCGCAAAAACGTCACATTACAAATCCGCAGTACGCCTCTGTTTGAGCTCATCCGGCTTTAAGTCCCTAAAAAGCGCTCGTGGTGACACCTCCCCGTCTTCCTCCCACCCCACTGCCTACATGCTCCCATCCCGCTCGCACACCCGCGCCTCCGCTCCAAAAGCGACAAAACGCGACACACACTTTGCCCACCAGACGGCCGAAGCGACAGAACACGAGCGCGCAATACTCGTCTCTACACAACTTAGTTTTAAAGCTAGCGCTCCGGATTGCGCGACACATTAGAGGACATTTACTCACCATGGTTAAAACATCCTAAGCGCCAGCGTACGATAATCATCTTCGACTCTAAACTCACAAGAATAGACACTATTTTCCCGTGTCATAGCTAAAGGTGGTGTAAAGACACAGTTTTCAAATGTCACGCAGTGTAGTCGTCTCTTTTCTCCGGAGTCCTGTCGCATCTGCCCGGCTCCTTTGGCATCCTTCAGCATGCATGTGTCCCCCCGCATATCTTTCATCCCGCTCTACGGCGCCTGAAGCCCAGTGTCCGGTCTCACAGACTGTTAGGCGGTCGTGTTAGCGTCGCTCTTTGTATATGTTCCACACGATATAATCACGAATATATTTGTGTCTTGTACAGTACGTAGTACATGTATAGCGTAAAGGATTAGATGTGAAATGTACTGTGAAGTGACGCTCAGTGCCGTTTGATGTTTGTTTGTGTGGAAGACAGTCACCAGAAGCATTCATGATTCAGGTTAGTTTGCCAAATTTATGTATACCTTCCGACATTTACGGCCGTCCAGAAATATTAACACTGACAAAAAACAACTAAAATGCAAAATTGGAGTTCATGGAAAGGAAGCTTTTGTGAACTGATCTATATTCATATCTAAACGATTAATTTTTCAGAATTCCATAGAAATTTTGCCAACTTTTATTGAAGCTTACAACGAATTTTTGGCGCTTAGAATTTTTCCCGATTATTTAACCCTCGACATATTTGACATTCAATCACTTGATTGTGTGTTATATAAAAACCTGTACTTGCTTTTTTTATTCGGTAAGACAAACAGAGCCAACGGACAGTAAATAAATAATTATCAATAATAAAATAAATAAACAATTTGATGGTGAAACATCAATCAGCTGCTATTATTTATTACCGAAAGCCCACGCGTGGGTGTACAAAGTGGGCAATAGATAATTTAATTATAGATACGAATGTATTCATTAAGTGTTGCGAAGGCTTGAGCTGTAATTAATTTTGAGGTCCCAATACTTTCGGCGAAACAATGGTTAAATTTAATGATCAGTTGTTAATGATTTGAGACTTAAAAAATTATTTGAAGTCGGATTTATTTTAGTTTACCATAAACCGATAGGTGTAAAAACGGACTTGATAATTTTTTTTGTACTAAGAATAGTTAACGGGAATTTAGGAAAATTTAATTTTCGGGTTGTGACGTTTTTTCTCTACGACTTTTAGCAATCTTATGAGATTCTAATTTCACTGTGTTGTGACATTTATGTGTCATTATTGTTAGTGAATATTGTTTTATCTACGCTGTTTTTTTAGTTTCTTTTTTCAATAATTTTCGAACGAACGATTTTTATAGTTACTTTAGTTATGTTAGTAATGCCGTTTATATTATTGTTTTGCACCGAAATAAGAGTAAAAACTCATGAATAAATTCTTTCTCACGTAATTGCAAACACATTATGAAGAAGTGCATAATGCGATTCATATTTTTATGCATATGAATAAATTAAACTTGCCAAGACACGAATGCATCCTACTTTTTTACTATTATTTTGCATTGAATGCAAGCATATTTTGATAAGTTTCTGTAACAGCTTATTTTTTGTTTCGTCCTTAAATTAAAAATGTTATAAAATTTTATAAACTGAAAATCAACCACGTCATAGTCGGAACACTCTGAAATATTATATTAATGAATAAGAAGTACTTACTTAAACCTTTACTTTGTACTCATATGGGGCTCTCATAGAGCTATCGGGGCCCCCATAGAGGGCCAAACGCCTGTCAGGGTCGCGGAACTGTCCTAAAAGGTAACCGAGACCCTGGAACGTAAACAGCTATGAAGAACCACCGTGGATTTTAGTCAGTATGAGTCTGACTGTCCCTTCCGTTTCCCCAGGGCGGGAGGACTCAAATAATGTTTTTACCACGCGTAAAAAAGGCTACCTTTAACTGTATGCAGCACTTAAATGTTAAAATTAAACATTAATAAGTCTATACTAGCACGTATATGTGAAGTTACCTACTTACATTTAAAGCCATAATAGTCGGGTATACCATTGCATGTTGCACCTTTAAATAGCGCTTGGAATCAACATTAAAAGATAATATTTTGATACCGAAATGAAGGCCTGCAAGTAAGGCAAAAAATTCATTTACATTTTTGTTCTTTTGTTTTATATTTGTGATAAAATTACAAACGAATTTTTTGTAGTAGTGTTCTAGTGATAATACAGTCGAGTATGGTACTCTTATATGCCTGACTACTATGATATTTCTGTGTATGAAAAAAGGTCTGAGCTTTGAGCATTTTTCTAGCGTTGGCTTTCTCGTAGCATAAAGCCTACGGAGCGTAGACGCTGCAGCGTAGGCGTTCTGTCGGCGTAGCTGCGTAGCGTATGTTTCACGTAACACCTGCGTTGCGTAGCAGCTGCGTAGCATTAACTAGCGTAGTAGCTACTTAGCATCGATGTTTGTTCGCTATGTAGCAAATGGTAGGTAAAAACTGCTCAAAATTCCACATAATTAATACAATTAATGTTGTTGGCTGTATTTTAATAATAAACAAACTATAAAAACATTCACAGCGTGTCCAAAAAATACGTGGCCAAACACATATATTAGCTTAGCTAGTACATTGGCTTAGCTAGTAGCTATGTGTTTAAGCCGTTCGGGGTTGATACAGTAAGGCCATGGAACCCGTACGCTCTTTTTTAACACATCGTCTTCTCACGTCTTCTGACGGCTGCCCTATTTCTAGGTCAAAGAATCAGCATTGTCAACCAAAGAGGCAATGTTGCCAGCCTTCTGGACGCGCTGTACCCATTGACAGCAATGTAGACCTATTTTTCATTCGAAATAATATCATCTTCATGGCGCCAAGTAACTTCAAAAGGATGTGTTTTCCATTTACAAGGAGCCAATATCATTGACAATAATGCAACGTCATGACATCCAAGCGTGGATAATTAAAGTATGCGGCGTCACAAAAGGTTCTTTTCAAATTAATTGTAATAGCAAAAATGAATGATTAATCAATTTTACATTAACGAGGGAGTTATGCCTGATTTTGAAGATATTTGCTTTTTTTTGTTTAAAAATATAGGCTATTTTTATGCTTCAATGAGTAGTTTAACGAAGTGCCACGGTTTGTCCAATGCGATTTAATTAGGAAAAATGTTTGTAACACTAAAACAAGTTTATGAATATCCTTCTAAATCAAACAGATGCGTACTTTTGAAATCCAGGCTTTTTGTATTTTTTTAACATGTCCACATGTTTAACATGTCACAAACTGTCCTTATCAGGGTTAACTGGTCCTTATCAGACGATGAGCAAAATATTACTTATTGGACCGCTTTGTATAGAAATTACATTTATGCCAAATTATAACTGAATCGTAACTAAATAAATTACAAATAGTTGAAGAATCAATATAACTTTAGGTCATAAAATGTCCAGATTTCTAGTAGGCCACAAAGAATTGATCTCAAAAACTTAAATTACATGTATGCCTTTGTCAAACAAACAGGTGAAAGCGAAACGTTTCCGAAGCGAAACCGAACCGAAGCGAGACGTCAGTCCGATAGTTCTACCACGCTATCGGATTTCTTTCGCTTTTCTATGTGACTGGATTCAAACAATTCCATACATTACAAATAAAAACGTTACGCTTCGCATTCGTCACGCCTGTCTGTTTGACAAAGGCTTTAATGTGAGCGTGGAGCCCACTCACACATTTATATAAAAGTGGCTTCACGAAAACGTCACATTTTATTTTGAACACGTAATCAATAATGGACATTTTAAGTCTAAGATTGTAACATTATGAAGTTACAAATTTGTTAATTATAATCAGAACTTTAAACAGAATATATTTACTGTTTATGTGTTTAGATCAAAACAAATAATCGACATGCTAAATATGCCTTTAAAAGTCCTAATAATAGTGTTAGTATCCAAGTCAGTTTAAAAAACTACAATGAAAATGAAACTAAAATATGCTTCAGGGCACTATATCGTATTGGAAGTTTCTTGATATAATAAAATATTCCTTTTTATTTTGACATACAGTCTTAACGGCCGATTAACCTATAATTATTTTATCCTTTGGATATTTTTCCGTCACTTGCTCTAGGCTCCGTGTGGGAGGACAGATGTTAAAGTTTTCTTATTTATAAGAAAAAAATATGTTTTCTGAATATTTTATGTAACATAACGATAGTAATGTATAATTTAATAAAATGTTATGCGTAAAATATGAACAGGCAGGATATAAAATAGCTCTAGGTATAAGAGCTATTTTAGAATGTTTTGTTTTGAACAAACTTTTTATTTGCGCACTTAAAAAGGAGTAAATAATACTGTGACGTCTGATACGGGAGAATGGATGAAAAAAATATGTTGCACCGAACCCGAGTAAAATGGGATAAGGGTAGGAAAATGATGACTTACAAACACTATAGCATGTAGAGATAGTGTAAATAATCCCTATGTTTATTAAAATGTAAATAACTTACCTTAATAATGTAATGAGTAAAAAATATAACAGCAAATCTGTAGGTTTCCAAACTATACTTATAGTTCTGAAAAGAATAGTGTAGTAGTATATCATTATAATTGAAAAACGTAATATTTACCATGTCTATGGTTTTAGTTTCCAGTAATTCGGAACTGTTGCAAGTGCCAAAGTGCCGAAATATCGGCAACTCACAACAACTAATAATATGATAAAAATCCCAGAATATTTTAAATTCTAATGATAATTTAGTACCAGTATCAGTTTTAAATTAGGTAGTCTATTTTACAACCTACTACCCCGCTTGATTCACCATTCATCGTGTAATCAAAAAAGTAGTTTGATTTATCTCAAAATGCCTTTACATTATAACTAACACTTCCTTGTAAATATGAGTAGTAATTTCAGGGTAGCAATAATGGCGGAAAACGCGTCGCCGTGCAGGACGCGCAAGAGTCGCGAGCGTGACGACATTAGTGTAAATGTTTTGCCGCCGATAGGCGCTGGCGCAGCTGTAGTGAAGAACGGTAATATTGGATGGAGTAAATACGACATTATTAATCGAACTAACTTATTTTGTAGACCAATGTGAATTTAAATGAACGAATAATAGTAAAAGAAAATTTTTTGTTTGTTTGTCACGGCTAAGTCGATCTTGTTGTTGCATTTAAATGCAAATATTAATAGGACCCTAGCAACGGTTAGACTTTTCTTGGGATAAAACTTGAAATAGTGAAATTAGGGTGGGGGAGGCAATACACGGGCAAAACTTAATACATTTATAAAAAAACATACAACCAGAAACAATCATTACAAGCTTTTCACCAGTAAAACTTCACCCCAGCTTTACACCCGGTGCCTCTGTCAGGATGCGCTCGCGCCCGGAGCGTGACGTCATTAGTTCGTACTGCAGCCGAGCGCCGGAGGCAGCCGGGAATTGCCGAGGATAGCCGAAGATGTTAGCTTGTTTTGAAAAACTATTCTTGAAAAACTTATGCTTGAATGTGTTTGGTACGTGATCATTCTGCGGTTATAGAAAATTACTTTGAACATTTTTTTTTCCTTTGTACTCCCACCGGGAGGGACTGTCAGACTCGTACTGACTAAATTCCACGGTGTTCCTTCAATAGCCTTACGTTCCAGGGTCACGGTTGACCGTGACGTCACCATGACGATCCCTCCTTTAGGAGGACGGCTTTGACGAGGGCCAAAGCCTGCCGGGGTCGCAGGACTATCGGGTAAGCGTGACCCCGGAACGTAAAGGGCTATTGAAGGTTGCCTGATGAGACATTCTCGTGACCATTTGTATTCACTTTTCTAATGTCATTTCAGTAGTCAATGACGTATTTTCTTTTACAAACTCCATCCGTAGATTCTTTGATCTATCACTATTGGTCAGTACGTTCATACTCAAACTGACTCACATCCCCAACTTCAATGTTCCTGTATTTCTTTTATTTGGGTTAGTTTTGACCACTATCTCGCCTGATGGTTAGCGAACATGTGGTCGACGGTGAAGCACTCATGTGTAGAAGTAACCTATTCACTCTTGATTTGAAGACCGCAGGGTTGTAGCTATGAGGAAACACAGACCCCGACAGGAAATTCCACTCCTTAGCTGTCCTCCGTACTCATAGCCAGTGCTATGCCAAAAGTCTACACTAAATTAGGTAGATATCTACCGAAACTCTAGTTCTAAGAGTTTTATTAACATCTCCGAATCTGCCGCTTTTAGGCATATCAAACAAGTTTCTTCTTACTCACCTAACTTAAACTCATATTTATCCTGAACAAACCATATCTATGCATCTACTATCGTATAAAATAAATAAACCCAAGAATATCACAGCTCTAAGCCCGCTACAGATGTCGGATGCGCTCGCGCCGCAAGCATGATGCCATTAGTTCGGAGTGCCGCCGATCGCCGGAGGCAGCCGACTCTTGCCGAGAACAGCCGAAGCTGTCGACTTCGACGCTAAGTATTATGAAATTGTGTGAGGATAGCTGAAGAATGGCTGGAATAAAACGTGTTTTTGAATAAGATGTCCGATTTCGATCCTGGGTAGATGCGGAAAGGAAAGTTGTCGATTATCATGGTGGAATTATTAATCATACAAAAGTTAAAATTAAATCTAGACCTGACTCCATAATTGTTCGTAGTAACATCATCATCACGAATGTAATACCCTAAGGGTCCCTAATGTTTTTCAGTCATTATTATCTAAATACTAAAATTCATCCGAACTAAGTTGAAAATTGAAACCTAAGCGCGAAGGCTATTTTGAAACCCGACTCTTTAAAACTTAGAGATTTTCAGCGAGTTTAATACCTATATTTACTCTTAATATTTACATACTATTTTTTTTTCTTTTAGCGTGGCAAAATCATCAAATGACCCTGCCCTGACCGTCAGACCCGTACTGACCAAAATCCGCGGTGTCCTTCAATAGCTCTTTACGTACCGGGGTCACGGTAATTCGTCAGTCCCGCTCTGCCCTGGGTGGGAGGACGCATTTGATGATTTTACCACGATAAAAAAAAGGCTACAAGTACCTAATCAAAACATAGTCAAAAAAAATTGGACAAATAATAAATATAATGCTTGCCCAAATTCTAGAGGCAAGTTGATTTTTGCCCAAAGACTTCTCCATGGTCTACGTTTCAATTTTGTCAAATCAGTTTCCTCGTCTACCATACTACTTACATAATTAGATAGACAAACTACAAAATTGATTTTTCATCCAACCCGTAGTTGTCCAAGGCGGACGAACCCGCGGGGTTGAGTATAATATAATATTCCCGGCCCTAGACAGACATTACCGCAAGGTGGATTATTGAAATAAATCGCGAGTGATCAGCAAAATGCATAGTTTGCGCGCCGGCCCATTACACTGATTGAGTTTCCCGGAGATGAGACCGTCCCATGGTTTGTGAAAGAGTGGATTAAGGCAGGGTCGGACGAAGGTTGTGTAAGGGAAATTATGCAGGAAATTGTGTGATTTTTGAGCTAGTATATTCAAAATTTTTTTTTTTTACGTGGTATAATCATCAAATGTCCTACCGGCCACAAGGACAGGAGAGATTCTCAGACTTGTACTCACTAAAATTCACGGTGTCCTTCAATAGTCCTTTACATTCCGGGTCTACGGTTACCCGGTAGTCCCGCGACCATTCAAAAGCGTCTGGAGAACAGGCTGATTATGTTTTTTGAGTTTCCGATATTTCGGCACTGGGGTACTACTTTCTAAGCACGAAAATTATAGCTTCAACCGTAGTTTCGGGAATTTCATATTCTTTATCACTTACTTACGGGTACGAACTAAAAATTCCAATTCACCAACTGTCCTGACTCCCGCCAATGTGTACAATATTAGATATCTTTTGAAATCACAAAGAAATATACTTCTTTTCTTCTTCCTTTTCCAAAATTCTTTAAACCATAACGGCTTGATTGAACAGTACATATACAATTGTAACTGTCTTAGCTTTACCAATTTGCATTGAAGTGTTTATCAAATCCGGGTCGACGGCGCGTTGTGTTCCACGCGCGCTTCAAGGAGTGTCAGCATAGTGACGGGGCCTGTAGAGGGCCAAAGCCTGCCGGTGTCGCGGGACTTACCCATTACCGTGACCCCGGTACGTAAAGGGCTAGTGAAGGACACCGTGGATTTTAGTCAGTACAAGTCTGACAGTCCCTCCCGCCTGCCCTGAGTGGGAGGACTCATTTGAAAAAAAAAGTGTTTATCAAATTACCGTTTGAATAACATGGATTTGCTCTTGACTCTAGTCTATCTAGACTATAGATTTCAAAAAGATAGTAGAGACAAAGTCGACGAGGACATTCGCGTTTTATGCGTGCGGAACTACAGACGCACAAAACTAAATCAAGTATTCAAAAACATTAAAACGACCAGAATTCATTCAGTGAAATATAAATGAATTTCCAAATCCGCATAGCAGCGAGTGGCAATAGTGGCAAGCGATGTCTCTTGTCATGTCTCACATTATGCCTCGACGTGAATGCATTGCCCGTCAAATTCATGAACTGACGGCTCGGATTTGATGTGAACTGTGAACGTAAACAACATGGCGGTTTGGTAAAAAGCGTAGGATAAAATATGAGAGGATTTTGAACTTTTATATTGGTGTCACGGAGTTATTTTTTGGAAAAAATGCGGGATTTGATGACACGTTGAGGAATACCTACTAAATTAACATCTTAGAGGGGTAAAGTCAAAGAAAAGATAGATGTAGTTGCAGCCAAAGATTTTAGAGGTCATAATTTGGCCCGAGACAGGTCAACATTCTTAATTCCACTTCACATAGGTTTTTGAAAGTTAGATATAACAGAATTTAATACCTATTTTTAATTTACGAATGTAATTGTTGTTATGTTAAGATTAGTATGTACATATTCTATACCTAATAAAAAGGATTAAATGATGTGACGTCTGACAGGAGAGAATACAAAAAGAAAAAAAAGAAAACGTGTTGCACCGACCCCAAATAAAATAGTAATTGAGCAGGAAAGTGATGATAAAAAATAACACCAACAACATAAAAAAGTCTATTTTGTTTTTTAAAACTCATCATCATCAACTTCCAAAAACACCGAACTCGATCACTTTGGGTCGTCATCGTCAGTACGCTACTACCAACGCCATCTATTAATAACAAGAGGAACTAAAGTTTAATGAAATCTCTCATGCTTGTCACGAACACTTTTGTATAAAAAATTATATAATTTAACTTTATTTATTTATGACATGATGAAACATTCTAAATTATATAACATAACATCACGCCTGTAATCTCCGAAGGGTTTGGTAGTTAATAGTACACTAGCATTTCACCAGTTTATTTTTTGTATTACTTATTTTAAACTGATAAACGAAAATAGTTTGTATTGGTATATAATATACTAATACTGAAAAATTCTACTAAGTACGTGGCTGCTTCGGAGAAATTGTTGTAGGTAAAACCGTTTACTTCATAAATAAATTGAAATCTGTTTACTCCGACAGTTACAGTATTGAAAAATAATGGACACGTATAAAATATTAATAATTTAAAATTTTAATTAATAAATAAAAAAATAAATAAATTTTATTAATGAATAATTTAAAAGATAAACCACTTCGAAATTCGGGAATTGGGGCTTGTGACGACATAAAGCCTGTAAAATTCTACCGACCGAGTGGCGTTTTGTGATTTTTAGAAACGTTGTATCTTCCTCAAGTTTGGTTTATACAGCAAAAACAAAAGTACGGGTCAATTATTTTTTTGGTAATCTATCTTTTGGACTAATTAATTTTTTTAAGTAAAATAGCTAATGGAATTTCGCAGAATCACTCATGGAGTCCGGATTTGTGCAATAGGCTCGTCCCAGTCCCCTTATAAATGGGACTTGAACATAACTTCCAAAATGTGAGTTTACTATAAAACTGACCTAACCCTTCGGATATTTCAGAGGTGTGATGTTATGTTGTAATATTTGTGTCGCGGGACTGCCTAAACAGTGACCGTGGAACGTAAAGGGCAGTTGAAGAAACACGATGGATTTTAGTCACGATGAGGCTGATAGACTCTATCGCTCTATCTATTATATATATATATATATATATTATATATATATATATATATATATATATATATATTTGATGATACTATCACTCATAAAAAAGTGTTGTATCTTTTCTGCAGGACCGGCAACGCGCAGATGATACCCCGGGTGTTGCAGGTGTCTATAAGTTACAGTGATCTCTTTCCATCAAGCGGGCCTTATACTTTATCACCAATATCAGCCAATTGTCGTTCGCTTTTTATCATCCACTCAGTATCTATGAAAAACAAACTAATTTGGCCATTTTTTTAAGCTGTTGCATAGCTTTTATCGCGGACTTTGAGCGCGGCGACCGAATCAAGAAATTCCGTAACGAAAATAAACCTAATATTGTCACTGTCACATCTGTCATGTCAAAGTGAATGAATAAAATTTGAATGTATGATTTTTTTTTCTTGACGTTTCACTTGATTGACGTGGCCGACCATAGCCTAATTAGTAGAGTAACTTCCCATAGAGCAACTATGGGATGATATTCTCATTAAATATTCGCGGCAGGCGATACTTAATAAATATAATTAAGATAATAATTAAAATTGCGTAAATTGATACAAAATGCTATGTAATAGCTTTACCGCGACAGTCCCCGAGTGCCAAACGTATTTTTTTTACTACAACATCGACTAATTAACCCAGATAAACACAAAACGATCTATCTTCTACAATATTTACTCAGAATTTACAATCAATAGTTCTGAATACCGTCTCTCGCTACAAGGTCATTGAGAAAATCGATGACCCAAGTTCAAGGTCGACAGTTCAAGGACACTCTTTATAAATACTGGTTACTTGTGGAAAATCGTGAGAGCGAGCTATTAAAATAATAATAGTTTGAATTGTTATTTGGGTTTAACTATGCGAAGGAATGACGCCATGTTGTGAGTTCGTGCATGCTTTTCTAACACTTCTAGGCTCCTAATCAAACAATAAATATTAAGGATAATAACGAGATTATTAAGCGCTTGATTCAGAAGGCAGTACTTCTGGACACGGCGCGTAATGTAAGAGGGTTCCTCTCTCAAGAGCCCTGACCACCGGCCTGGACCCTGTTCACAATGCTGGTGGTTTAAAATATAACAAAATATATAATAGGTACCGACTTTTTATTTTTTGAATAAATAATAAATTATTTTGTATTCGTGGTAGTTGACATGAGGAGCTCGTGGCTAAATAAATTCAGCCGCACAGGCCGATCTTCCGGGTTAAGCCGCGCTTGCCAAGGTTGGTCTCTGGATGGGTGACCATCTGTCATAGCGAGTTTCCCCCGTGTCTCGGAAAGCACGTAAAGCTGTTGGTCCCGGCCTCATTTGTACATCTATGACAGTCGTTACTGTTAGTCAGAAGCTCTAATGTCTGACAACCAGTCTTACTGATATCCAGCTGCATCTGGTTTGACTGGAAGCCGACCCCAATATAGTTGGGAAAAGGCTAGGCAGATGACGGCAGTTGACATAAGGAGGTCATTGACATATTCACCTATATCGTGGTCGCATAGTACACGTAACAACGCATTTTTATGTTTTCTTAAGAGTTTCAATTTTATGCTCAATCCATAATAAAATACCATATACGACCATTCATGTTTTTTCCAATAAAAAAATAGGCTTACCACATATTTTATTATACCTACTCATTATTAAATATTATTTTATTACCTTGAACAACATCCTAAACAAATGTTTTTTATTGAACCCTCTTTATAAGGAATCACCAATCATTATTATTAATTTTTAATTGCCATTATTATACTCGTAGCTTGTAAAATCAGTTTCTTGTTGATTAATAGGACGACTCAATTTGATTTAAAGATTGATTAATTGGCCATTTGTGCGAAAATTAAACAGAATAGTTAGCACCTGATAATAAAATTGACAAGTGGGTGCTCTAAAATTCACAATAGGTATTTATGTAGCGGATTCACGTAATTTTCTCATCAGAATACCGCTATACAACAGTGATATTCTTTATAAATACAGCCTTGTGACAGCACAGCAAGTAAAGTTTGTAGTTACCAAGCTACTGACAGCGACGCGCTCACCGCTGTGACAGCCGTCTATAAGAACTACTCAATGGTCGACAAGTTGGCAGTTCTTTATACATTTTGCCAGTCCTTAAAAAAAAACAACAGGAGCTCGTGGCTAAATAAATACAGCCGCACAGGCCGATCTTCCGGGTTAAGCCGCGCTTGTTTAGCACCCGAGGTTGGTCTATGGATGGGTGACCATCTGTCATAGCGAGTTTCCTCCGTGGCTAGGAAAGCACGTAAAGCCGTTGGTTCCGACTGTCATTTGTAGATCTTTGACAGTCTTTACTGTTAGTCAGAAGCTCTAAAGTCTGACAACCAGTCTAACCATGGGGTATCGTATTACCCAGTTACTCTGTTGTGGAGGTCCGACAGGCAGTCACTCCATGTAAAATACAGATATCCAGCTGCATCTGGTTTGACTGGAAGCCGACCCCAATATAGTTGGGAAAAGGCTAGACAGATGATGATGCCAGTCCTTAAAAAAGCCTTGAACTTGTAAAAGGTAGCGCCATCTTATAGTAATAATTGAAACAATATGCAAGTTAGTACTGTTCTGAACAGTCAATTATTATCCTTAAGTACTGTTTTTAAAGGGTTTCAGTTTCATGATTTTGTTTGGTTTTTTTTTTTCAATTCAATTTTTAAGCGGTTTTTAACTGTAATGACACCATTTTCGCAACAAAACTATAAACACTAGTCCTAACGAACTTAAGGTTCTAACAATAGATGCGCCCACGCACCCGAATAGACTAATCGCTGCGATGATCGTTACCGATCTCGATAAGAAACTATTCTCGTTGGACGAGTTTTATTGTTCTGTGTTGTTGCTACTTTAAAATTGTGATTTAGAGTAATCAATTGATTTAATTTGTATACAGTAGTACGATTTAAGTTAATATCATATGGGTGATTCTACGTTAAGAGGTCATCTGATATTAGGCAGGGCGGCACTATAAAAATATTTAAAATTTATTTCTTTTCCTACATTATACTATGTAATCAGGTATTTTGCATGCTGTAGATGAATGGCCAGTCAATTAATCTACTTTTACGAGTATTTTAAGGGACCAGGGGAGATAATCTGTACAGGGTAGAGACATGAAGGCCAGGACAAGATACCATACTTTACAGTGGAAAGATAAATTGAGAAAAATACCTTAATTTCGTAAGAATCGACTTTAATTATTCACTAATTTGTGATAGTTTATAACTAATATAGAAAGTCAGTCTTGAATTTTCATACAGTCTTTTTTTAAGTAAATTAAATTAGGTATTAAACTTAGAAAACAAAAATACTTAATATCTGCTTACAAAAACCACAAAAGTAACATCTTTTCATTTTTTTCTAAAGTAAAATAAACTTGGTCGCGGGACTTACGAATTACCGTGACCCCGGTACGTAAAGGGCTAGTGAAGGACACAGTGGATTTTAGTCAGTACGAGTCTGACAGTCCCTCCCGCCCTGCCCTGGGTCGGAGGACTCATTTGATGATATTACCACGATAATAAAAAAGCAGGAAAGTGGGGTAGCAAGAGCCTTTCTAATATTTTGAAAAGCTAAACGTCGTGTCCGCTGTTTTGCCTTTTCTCTCCATATCTTTCTAGCTCTTCGTTTTTTCCCTGAGTGTCATTTGGTTAACGGTCTTAATAGTTCCCTTCTCTTTTTTTCTTTCATTTCCTTCTGTTAAGCATATTTTACGGAATCATTTTTTATGCGTTGGTATCGCAATCGTTCTGCCAGACGCTTTTTTTCAAGACGTTCTTCACGAGTTAGTTTTTTTCGAGGAGGCATGATCTAAAACAATGCAAAAGCTTATTCAAATATTTCGAAAATAAAATTAAATAATGGTTACATATTATAAAACTAACGCAAAACTAAATTTATATATTAAGAAAAATATATCAATACTAAGAAAGCAGTAATATCTCATTTCCTTATCTACCCTGGGCGTAAAGTCTCTACCCTGGCATCTCATGAAGCAGGGGAAATATGGCAGGGAAGAGATGTTTTCATGAAAAAACTAAGATTAATCAGGATCAACTATGTCGTAACGAAAATACAAACTGACACGGTAAACTACGCTTCAAATTAAGTAAACGAATATTACAAACAAACTTTAAATGTAAATAACAAATAAATAAAACTCACCAGTGGAGATACTGCAATCACTGACACGTCCGAGTAAGCTGAGTGGCGTGGTCAAACTATCCGCCAATGAGACCACGCGAATGGCGCTCGCGACGTTTATTGCTAATTTCATGCCAAAACAAATGCTCTGCCTATTGAAATTTGTAGCATCAACGTATTTTAGCAGCATTTATAACGGACGAAAAATAGGCAGGGGAGGAGACTTAATAAATGAGGGACAAAAACTGATATTTTTTTTTCAATAGAAAATAAAAGTAATTTTAGAGTTTTTTTCAATATTCATAATTGTTATTTATACTGCTTTATGTATTAATAACGCTCAGATATTTAATGAATTAGTAATGTGTTAAATTTTGAAGAGTTTGTTACAGAATAGTAAAGGGACAGGCCAGGGTAGATACTTTTTTGTAGGTAAACATGAAATTATGACTAAGCTAAGCTAATTTAGATATTGTAGTTCATTGGTAAAAAACTATACTTTATTTATTATTAAATATGAAAGATATTTTCCGCAAATTTTCAAATTATGTATGATTTTTTCATGTAGCCGTCGATAGTACCTCTTAACGTAGAACTACCCATATCTTATTGTCATGTATTGCCACCAAATTACACATATATTTGAAGATTTTTGTTATAAAATGAGCTATAATAATAATTACTATATTAGAAACTAGCGGCCCGTCCCGACTTCGCACGGGTGGAATTATTTTTTCTAGAAATAAATATAGCCTATGTTAATCATCTTATGGTGACAAATTTTTTGAATTCGTCACAGTAGTTTTTGAGTTTATTCAGTACAAACAAACACACACACAAGAATACAAATCTTTCCTCTTTATAATATTAGTGTAGATGTAGATAGGCAACATTTTGTCATTATTTGTCAAAACAATATTTGTACTACATTCTAATGAAATATCTTTGTTTGTAAGTTATTATGTAGAACCAGGATATATAGATTCTCACGTCTTTTTATAAATTGTTGCCAGCGTTAAAAAATTAACATCCGACCGACTTCGCAAGAACTCGTGACTTTGCCAAAAGCTAACAATTAAAAAACTTAACCAAAGAATTTTAACAATCACTATAATTAGTCTCATGAGCCATTCATTCATAAAATTGATCGGAAATTCACACCTTTGAGCAATTATTTTATTAATTTATCGGGTCACAATGAAAAATTATATTTTAATAGTTTAATTGCAAAATGGCATCATCGATTTTGTATGTGAAATTATGGTAATTTTTTAAATGGTGCGGGTGACGACTCGTTTCAAAGCGTAGGTTTATTTTTCATTCACCTAAAATTAAGTGAATGTTTCCATATAATTTGCCTAAAAATACTGAGATATGTGTGTTATACAACTTATATTTAAATATAAGTGCCAACGCAATTTTTTCGATAAATGGAATCCAGGGAAATTAAATACTTATAAAATATATATATACTTAAAGACACACACACCTTTTTTCTTACACACCTACAAGAAAAACGTTACATTTCGTTACATTTTTGGAGAGTGTATTTTTTTTTGATATTGCATGGGTGTAATTTACTAATGAAGAAAATAAGACGTACCTAAATAAAAAAAAACATACAAGGAAAAAAAAAATGTGAAATTAGAAGAGCCGTTTGAGAGTTTTACGTGTAGTAACTTATTAAGTCATTGCTTTTTTTCATAGAAACCTACTAAAGTGCTATTTAAAAACGTGATAAATTAATAATACTTATGTGAAAATACACTGAGGTGTCAAAGAATAATAAAATCCTCCGAATAATATCATTTGAGTGTACGATGTCGTTCGAATTGTTATATATATTTTTTGTTTTTAATGCACTGAATAAGTAAGGCATACAATTAGATATAAATAATTATACGCCAAACTAATTCAACCCACTATTATACATTATGTAAATACTAAATAGGCAGTTACAAAACAAGACTTAATTTATCACCTTTAACCAATATAAAAATTGTACAACATTAGGTAAACATCTACCACAATAAGTCAAGTTTCCATATTACATAGCAAACACTATAATTATTAACTTAGATCATAAATAAACAAAGTGGGTGAGCAGTATTGCAGCTGCAATGACGAAGTACAAAGGTAACACCCATCACACTATGTTCCCGAGATCGTATCAACATGACAAACATAAATTACGATGTGATTTTACAACTGGTAATTAAATACCATTTTGGTATAAACATTTTTGGGAATTGAAGTTTCGAAATCTGTAATAATCATTAGCATTAAGTCTCTAAACAATGTCTTTATTAGAATCTGTCAAAATGAAAGAACACATAATATAAAATCAGACCTATCATCCCCATAACCTAACCTAACATAGGCAGAAAGAGACAAAGAAAAAAAATTGTCTCTGAATACGAGTAATACCAAATTACATACGTCCACATATTGCCTTGGTCGCAGGACTCACGAATTACCATGACTCCGGAACGTAAAGGGCTATTGAAGGACACCGTGGATTTTAGTCAGTACGACTCTGACAGTCCCTCCCGCTCTGCCCTGGGTGGGAGGACTCATTTGATGATTTTACCAAGTTAAAAAAACGTGTTTTGTTAAATTTTCAAGCCTATTTTTGTCTTCCCATCTCCAATTTTTGTCTCGTAGAATTTATTAGATTAGGCAGATGGTATGTGCTTTCACAAATTATAATTTCCAATTATCAATTCATGTATTTATTTCTTAAGTATGTGCGAATCTCAAACGTTTTCCAACAATTCTCCCTTGCAAGAGGCGTAAACAAAGATATAAAAGCCACATGAATATGTACATATTTCTCGGTTTAATTACATAAAACGTAATTGGATCTTAATATCTGTTAGGAATCGAATATTACTTCTACTAATACTTATCATTTTCATGTTAGTTTCTCTTTGTGAGGCTAACAACAGTTATTTTGATTTAAACGTTTTGCTAGTGTGTTTTGAGCACCGCAGTATTTTTTATCTCTAGTGTAGAAAACTCGTAATTAGCTCCCACGTACGTCCAAGTATATGCTTTTTGTAATACTTAGTAGCTCTTTTCAACAAATTAGTACTCATCAATAATATTTTTTTCTCCGTTGACATTTTACAGAGATTAGCATTTACAAATTTTTTCCTTCACGTAGAAACCTAAAAACATTTTTAATAACCTCCGAATTCATAAAAACATTCAGATCCATCCATCTTGCCTACTAAACTTAAAAACTAATTAACCAGATACAATCAAGTAGAAAAAACACTGTCAAAACAGGGCCAATCAATCAATCGTACAATCAATCAGCAAACGACATAGCAACGCCCACAAGTAGGTAGACACAGACGAATAAATGCCAAGAAACATTATAGAATTATATTGCAGCGCGAAATTATAATTGCATTTCAAAATTATTAGGTGCAAAATTATATTATTGGTGTTGTGTGCCGCGGGCGTCGGTATCTGATGCGTACGCGTGCTTGACATGGTAAGTGATGAGCCGAGTGATAGAAACCTGCTTTCGTCGGGCGGTTTGAATTATGGCTATGACTGTACCTTTGTATCGGATTTGGAATTATGTAGGTATTTGAGATAGGTAGGTTGTATTTGAAAACGTTTGAAACAATTTGGATGGATTGTGAATAATTTTAGTTCAGAAATGAGTTTTCTGTGAATAACAAAAAATTAAATTGATAGATTTTTGGTCTTGTTCATGGATTTTCTGCTTCAAATGTTCCTAAGTTAACACGATATTTTTGACAAATAATTAGAACTGCTACATAAGACAGCCCGGACACTTACCGTTGATAAACGATGAGGACGAAATTTTGAATATGATACTGTTACATATCCATTTCTTTTAGTAATTTCCCATACACATAGTTAACATTTTTAAAAACACAATTTTATTTTAGTCTATTTTAACTTGCCATATATTAAATAGTTTTTAAGTTTTCTTTTCAGGCACCATGTGTATTTCTTTTCGCGAATATTTTCGTTTCCATAATCTAATTCACTCTGAATTTACCATTTAACCTTTTTTGATATTTTCTTTCAATAGAAAACGCCTGTATTCTGAATACTAAAGCTTAAAAGCTCTAATTTATACTATTATCCAGTGTTTCATAGCTTTTCGCTCACAAATGTATGTCAACAAGAAGTATATTGGCAGTGTTATGGGCATGTGCAAGCTATAAATCATCTCTTAGGATTGCCACATTGCCCAACTGATTTTATAGAGCTATATAAATAGCCCCAGGTCTTCTTACCTCACCATTATATTTCCACTTGTATGAGAACCCAATTATTATTAGTTTATTGAAATTCAAGTCATAATAGATTTATTTATTGCTTCTTTATCAGTCTGATTCACAATAAGTAAAGTATTATTAATAGGATTAAGAATTTACCTATTTATCATTAGTATGTGCCTATTTATTATTAGTTTAAAGAATTTTGAAGTTTGTGATTTTTTATTAATAAATAATTTTGTCAATGATGAAAGTCGCTCTTTCCACCTTATCGTTGGTAGTTAAGGTGCAAACGCCATTTTTTAACTTTCTTTTAGTATGTATGTACTTCAGGGACAAGGTTACAATGATAAGAATTGGTAGAAAAATAGGTACCTAACATTAACCAACTTCCTAAAATCGATGAATGGTACACCTAACCCACGGTCTGCATACAAAACAAAACAGTTCCTTATCAGTAGGGCGAAAGGCCCTATTGTTGGCATCGGCGACTCGCGTTACTCTTTTATTATCTATGTGTCTCTCACATACGGTCAACTTCAAAGATGACGCCGACACTTTTTTCTTTGAAAACTACTCTTTATTGTTTTGGGTTTTTAAAAAGTGCACATTTTTGGCACAAGGTATTTCGTTTCATTATTAGTGAATCTTTTCAATGAGTTTTTCCTTTCACGTAGTTCAAACAAATAAACACATTGTGCTAAATGTGTTCTGGGTGGTAATTGTTTACAATGGAAACAATGAAGACATATAGGTAGGCAAGTATACAGGCAGTCATAAATTTTTGTAAAAATACCTGCGTGATGTTATGTAATAATATACTCCTAATTTGAGTTAAAAGTTTTAAAGTACATAGATAGAATTTTCTTTATCTTGCTCAACAACAATTCAACCTAAGCACTTTTGTAATTAATGGAACTTAAATAATTATCAAAAAAATAATAAAAAAAAATCAGTAGAGAAGTACCAATTTAAATACTCATTATGTAAATGAGATAAATCAATAAAATCAGTAGTTTTCATTTTATTTTCAGCGATTCGTATTTTTTCATTCTCTTTTCAGCATTTCATTAGTTTTTCGACATTTTTCGGTTCTTTCCTGCTAAAATAACACTTACGTGCCTATTAACGTGTCTGATTTATGACTTTAATTAATTTAAAAATCTTATTTATGATTATTTTAATATGATCATCTATAGGTGATCTAGATTAACAATCATATTTATAAAATCAGGTCTACTTATGAATTAACGAAACCTAATTATAAGTATAGATGTTTACTTTAAGGAATGGTCTTTAAATAACTTAGTTAAGTTGAAGAAAACTAATTTACTTTGTTACTACATAACATACATATACTCGTATGTGGCAAATGAAGGAAGCTTTTGCCATAAGGTTTTATAACAATAATATGGGGATAAATAAATACAAATATCAATAAAAAAAACTGGTAAAATAACTAAACTAATAGCAAATTTACAAAAAGAAAAAGAAAAATCTAAAAACATCCGTTGTGTTGGCATCTAGTTTTCAAAAATTGATCATTTTTAGTTTTTTCCCTCATAAATTCACTTGAACAACCACAAGACATTCAATTCAAAAACACACACATACTTTACCAAACCCTACAATAATTCGATCATTTGTTTCCAAAGACAAAACAATAAAAAAATACTGCGAACTAATTTTGACTAAGACTGGTTATAAAACTCCATTGTTAGTCTGACCAGGTAGTTAAGGGTTAGGTGACGGCTCAACTACCCCCCACCCCTAAGTATCGGTGACTTGAAGGTGTAAACACTTGTGTCACAGGATTATCAGGATTAGTCTTGTCTTAGACATCAGATCGTACCGACCGGAGCTCAGTGACATATTAATGTCTATACGAAGTGCCCCTACAAGTGACAGTTTACAAAAAAAAGGTGTTAAATCCTTCAATGTGTTAAGTGACTAATTAGTCTATAGTTTATTTTTTGTGTTAAGACTTTTGGATAAGATGTTTTATGAATATGAACAGTGTGGGTCCCACATGAGTGTGTGTAGTGAGAACCATTTGGGGAAACTGACGCAGTTTGTCAAACGTTGGTGGGAGGACGATTATTATAAGGTTCGTTTCTGACACAATTTTCTAAGGATTTCTTCTGTCAAGACAGATTGTCTGTTTTTCAAAAGCAGAATCTTTATTTTGACATCTTAAACTCCCCATCACAGAAAGAGTTAAATTTTAAGACTGTCGAGTTCAGAGACTTCTTATTATAAACATGTTTCGAAGCACTAAAGAAAGACCCAATTCCGTCAGTTGACCGTTTTTTTACTTTATTTTTTGTTTACTTATGTATTTCAAACTAAACTTTGTCTTTTAGAAACAGTATTATTTCCAAATTATCTAGGTCCGTACCTTTTCTTATCAGAAACATGCTCACATTTTGTTCAGCTATTGATTAACAATAACATGATCATTATTGTCACTCCCACAAATAATCCGCCCAACTTTTGTCCATCGTACTTGTGTCAAATTCCTTAAGCCGGTCTACCAAATCTTCGATCGATATTTGACCCCTGGCTTATCCAATTATTATTTAATACCCATAACGACTCCACGAGGCGCCTTAAGCTGAGATTAAGATAAGACCAGAGGACTACACTGTATCATTACCTGTATTAAGTTTAAGCGATACTCTGGGATAATTTTATATAGAATCTAAATTGTATCAAGAGTTTAAAGTCAAGCGTTGATAGGATATGTGGACAGATTATAGTGTCTCCGAAGTAAAGCCTGCTATAATGTTTATTTTGTGATCGACGGTATAAAGAATAATGGGTGTCGTGATATTGGTTGATGGAAAAAATGTAGTCGATCTTTTTTCAGTTTTTTTTTCGTAGACTTAAAAAGAAGCGCGGCTTTAAATTGCGTGACGCAAAAAGTGTATCGAAAGCATTAAAAAAACTGAGAAAAGTTTGTCTTACTAACTTTGAAATTTACAAATGAAGTCATTGGACGCAGCAACTACTTTGCCTTACGTTTTTAATTTGATATATTCACCTATATAATTAGAACTTATTACAGTATTTACCTAGAACATGTTTAAATTGAGTTTCCGAAATTTCGGCACTGTAATTGCAAGTGCCGTGATCACGGATAAAAAACATAGTATCAATGCCATTTCAAGTTTTAATGACATTTTGATACATTTTTGTGATGCGCTTACATAACTTAAAGTCACATAACATTGCAAAAACACTTATTCTAAAATAAAGAAGATTGCCAAGTACTATCCAAGTTTAGGATTCCACTTTCACTAACAGCACTGATTCATACATAACACAGTCTAACGATAATTAAATTAATAGACATACACGAATGGGCCACCCACACACCGATCATACCATTGTTGAACGAACGACAAATATTGATACAATCGCTTTGTTTGATGTCGAATTGTCGATGTGGAATTGTCGATGTCGACATAGATTTGTTGTATGTAGCAATATATTTAATTGTGATCACAATAGTAGGCTTTTATTTGCTATTTTATGTGGTGCAGATAGTAATTAGAGTAAGTATTACCTAATATGTTTTTCAAATAAGGAAAAACATCAGTATTACACAATTGCTGTGTTTGATGTTGAATTGTCGATGTCGACACAGATTTTTTGAATGAACAAATATATATTTTATTGTGATCACACTAGTACACTTTTGTTTTCTGTTTTTGTGTTATACGGGTAGTTTGTAGTGATTTAATCGTAATTAATGCTTTTTTTGCAAAAAACAAGAACAACAAGGAAAACAAGCAAATACGGATCTAAACCTGTAAAAATCGCCTTTGTCGTTAGCTTCTTTTTGATTTCGAAGAATAGCTAATGCATTTAAGTTACTTTTGATGAAACTAACTGAAATACCTTATAGAAAAATCTCAGTATATTTTAGGCTATTGGACATGATCATTGGGATTGTTCCCAATGGTCCATGATTTCAAAGCGGGAACTAAGCAACATACTATTGCGTCTTAACATAATATTTACCTTCCAATAAATTGACTTGCAATTACACCCCATTAATTTAAAGGGTAACACTGTTGTAGCAAAACATTTTAATACACACCTTACCCTTATGTATTCAGAAATCGTTCCTACAGACAGATGTTAAGGGTAAATATAAAAGCTATTTGTTGGACATTGGTTTAAGGTTACAATTCGAGCCAATTATTGGCGTGTTCGTCCAACTACCAACAAATTGCGAGGCTTTCAGACACTTCACCTAGTTGCCTATGTGTGCATAATTATTGGTTACTAGGGTAAATTCGAAGTGCAGTGTACTGGTGGGCACAAAAGCGGTTGAGATATTTTGCAATTACTTGAGAAACTTGCCTGAGTTTACAGAAGCTGAACTTTTAAATTTTTAACTATAAGTTAGGTCATGTTTTTTCTCCTTGTAGAAAATTACCAGTATTGAAAATAAGTTAATATTACTATGATTTCTGGGCAGTGATAGCCGAGTGGTACGACCGTTGGACTGCCAAGTCAAAGGTTGCAGGTTCGAACCCCGGCACGCACCAATGTCTTTTAGAATTCATGTGCGTATTATAAATTAATTATCACTTGCTAAAAACGGTGAAGGAAAACATCGTGAGGAAACCAGCACATCTGAGAGATTTTTCAACGGTGTGTGAAGCCATGTCAGAGGCCTACGGGCGGTTTAAACTCTGACACCAGGTTGTTCATCAACCATACGATAAGAAGAAGAAGACTATGATTTCTCATAATTTAATCATAAAACGGAAGTTAGCCAGCTCAAATTTAAATTATCTGTATAGAACTAAGCATTTCCCACAAGAAAACAGCGGGGTGGTGTACATCTCAGGTGCGTGCTTAAGAGGTGATTAAGCAAAATGGTAATGCGTTTTGCGCTTCACAGTACACAAACCTGTTTACTTACTTCATGTATCATGCCCTGAACAATATGGCATGTCACGACAGCGAGCCAACGAAAAACGATCGCGAAGTACACGTTAAAAAAAACTAAAAAAATCCCTCACGACCAACAGAAATGAGACCATATATCAAGGTAATAAGATACACTTTGTTATGTTACATTTACAAAAAAATACCATGAAATATGTCCGCTTGTCCATTGCTCTGCCGGTAGGCGTGGGTCAGATATGTGCGCAAATTTATGTTTTTCACTCACAGCGACGGAAAATAGTCTGTTTTAAGAGGTAATAAGAGTAATTTCGGGTGTACGAATAAGTTGGTGGGTCAACCACCTCGGGTTAACATCGCGACTTTGAATGATTTTTTGCGTCTTGCAACGTTTTTGTCGACTGTTGACAATTACTTGTTTCGTTCCCACAGTCAGGCGGTGATCACCTTATAAGAAAACACTTAAAGCAAACGCAAAAAAATCACTGTCTAGACTCCATTTTGTTTTCTTATTTCGATGCTGAAAGAGCATGTATACCTATTTAAAACGAATTTAATGTATACGTTACCATTTTAATTCATAGCCATAAAAAAATAGCTTAATATAAGCGTATTCAGCGCTTTTTCATTCTTGGATAGGTCATTTCAAAAATTCAGGACATGCTTATATAGAAAGAGACCGTGCGAGCGTATAGCGCCGTGCAAGTCTCCGCTGCTAGTTTTCTGCCCGTTTTTACTTGACATATTTTGTACAGGAAAAGCTGTGTTTGCTGAATGTGTCCGTAGTCGCTTCCGCAATTTGCCCGTACCAAACCTTAATACATTTTCTCAGCACTTTTTCTCACAACAGTACAACCCCAACGACATGCAATGCGTTATTCGATTAAAGAATTAAAGTAGATAGTGCGCATGAGTTTTACGCTGTGATTGGTTAATAATATACGCACCGGGACTAATGATAATGATAAATAATAATAATGATGAGGTTAACGTCAGATTTCGTGGTCACTCATCGTAACCAGAATACCGCTGAAATTAATTTCAACAACATTGTAAGCCTTGTCATTTACATTAAAACAGTAATCACCGTAAATTATAGACAAGTACTTTTAATTTAATCACATAAATCCTTCAGATGTTCTTATATGATAAAAAGCTTCATAATACTAAAATAATGGTCCGTAAATACAGAATAATCTTCTAAACATCTGTTTAAATTATATCATCATACCAAGATCACTCTAATTTTCTTAAACTCTTTAAAACGTCCTCTATTAAAGTAACGACAAAAACAAAACAGTCTTCTAACAAAAAAGACACAAAACGCAATCCCAATTTTTACGAAACGACTTTAGAAAGCACGAAACGACTTCAGAAAACTCTATATAATTATTTCCCTGCATAACTTTAAAACTCTCAGACGTATGTTTTTCTAAAAGACACTTTATTATCCAACGTTTATCCGTTTTGTGGCAATAGAAACGAAATCATTGTTGTAATTGGTCGCTTTTACGAAATTGCCCCCGACGCGCCGACTCCAAACGACAATTTAATTCCGGGGAAACGGATAATGATATGGCAACCCCATCGGTTACACGCTGTAATCGAGTGACAAACTGTTTTAAAAAGCGACAATCAAGTTCATTTTAAGTGAACGCTGGGTGTTGCCAGTTATTATGC
This sequence comes from Agrotis puta, assembly GCA_943136025.2. Taxonomy (NCBI): domain Eukaryota; kingdom Metazoa; phylum Arthropoda; class Insecta; order Lepidoptera; family Noctuidae; genus Agrotis; species Agrotis puta. The sequence continues at coordinate 11,932,028 of OW964182.2, read as the reverse complement.
GTTTAAACGAATGTTTTTTTATAGAATTTTAAGTGTTTTATTGTGGTTTTGTAAATTTATATGTTAGCATTATATTTAATGAACGCTTAAATTTATAAGGTGTAAGCCCTTGCGAAATACAATGTGGGTGAATATTGTGACGACGTAGTAGTTCCGTAAAATTAAGCCTATTGTACAAATTGTTACCGACAGTTCATTTGTCAATGTACATTTCAAGATTAGCCACAAGATAGTGACAAACAACGTTATTTTAGTTTCAATTGTTCAAAGTGTTTTGGTAAAGAACATTTTCGTGCTATTCTCACGACATCACAGTAATAATTACATACAAGTTTTTGTTAGAAACCTGTTCGAAGGCAGCTAAGGAGTGGTTGAATTAACTCGAAAATTTAACTTTGACATCGCGGGGCCCCGAATGCTTACCAAATGAATAGTAATTTAGTTTTCGGATTAAATCGTTTCAAACACGCGACACAAAACCACTTTTCTATTCTCAAGTTGAGTCGAAACCGTCATTTTACACAATTTTACCCAATTGCTCCGCGTTCCGAGAATTAATTTGATATTAGCCTTTGAAAACGCAAGGTGTGGTTTTGTGTCGGCTTGATAGTTATTTTGAAGAGGGATTTGAACAACCAGTGTTTAGGCTTGCTCTAGACTCGATAATCTTTTAGAATTAGCCGCGCTCATTCATAATTTTATTAAATGGACTGCTTTGTAAATCGACTCATGATATGTTATTTCGTTTTATTGACGGTAAACGCTTTCAAAACTCGGGATACCGGAATTGTTGTAACTGATGATTTGTGATTTTGCATATTAAATTTTTACCGAACTTATAATTTGTTTAGAAAAAATATTAGGTTAAAATCCCATTTGGTTGGCTCCATTATGAACGATTTCACTTTCACATCGTGTGCCCTTTTACCTGAAATTACAATTGTATTTATTTTTTGTTCCAGGAATCACAATCAAGTAGCACCGAAAGATGGAGTGGTCGCGGACCGGAGCACAACATGGCTCTCCAACAGATCCTCAAGCTGCAAGAAGCGAGAGCTCTTCACAAGACCTCCCTTCTTCCCATCTACAAGAAGAATGGTCTTCCATCGCCGCCGGGAGCTAACTACGACAAGCCTGATAAAAGACCAGAGTACCTTGATTCAAGAGCTTTCGAACAATCCAAACTCGAGGCTGAATTCAGAAGACTAATGGAACACTCGGGCAGAGACGTCCGAAACGATGAATCTCTAAAATACTTCCAACATATGATGGAAGCAAAACAACACTACGATTATCTCAAAAGTATTCAAGATAGAGAAACAAGGAGCAGCCCTAGGGAAGGTCCTACCGAAGTCAAGAAAGAAGCAATGTCGCCCAGTCATAGGTCATCCCCAGTACATCAGTCACCTTCTCACAGAGTGTCATCAGCCGAAGTATCTCCTAATCACAGCATCCGCCTATCTACCTCATCCAGTCCTCTCTCAACCACTAGTCCAATTAACTCATCACCTTTAAGTCACCTACAAAATATGCAACCTTTTGATTTCCGAAAACAGAAAACGAATGAGAACAACGAAAAAGAAGATCTTAGCAGAAAACCCTACGATTTAGGGTCTGCTGAAAAGGCTACAATGGATTTAATGAGAAGTCAATTCTTCAACTTCCCATTACCTACAAACTTGCCTATTCCGCCAATGTCCATGCCTTCGACATTTAATCACCAAGCAGCCATGGTAGCTGCGCTTAGTCAAAATCCCATGGGCTTAGCCTCACTTCAAGCTCTTCTACCTCAAATGTCAGCAAAACCTGTTGAGCCATCAGAAAATAAAATCCATAGTAATGGGAAAGGAAGACCAGATGAGCATAAACCTGAAGATGACAATGTTCTCAATTTAAGTAAAGATTCTTACGCTGAAGTGGCACAAAACTCCAGAAACATGATGTTAGGTAAATGTATCAGTCCACCAAAAAGACAATGGGGTGCCTCACAAATGCCTTTGAACTTAGGAACGCACTTCATCAATCCAGCAACGGGTAAAAAGAGAGTGCAATGTAACGTGTGCCTGAAAACCTTTTGCGACAAAGGTGCTTTGAAGATCCACTTCTCCGCTGTTCATCTTCGGGAAATGCACAAATGTACAGTAGAAGGATGCAGCATGATGTTCAGCTCAAGAAGATCTAGAAATCGTCATAGTGCGAATCCTAATCCAAAGTTACATTCGCCACACCTACGACGGAAAATTTCACCACACGATGGCAGAACTGCCCAAGTTCACCCAGTTCTCATTTCACCACATAGGGCTGGCCTCAATATACCACCAGTGATGAACCCTATGCACCCATTTGGATCATACCCGCTGTTGAATCCACCGCATAATATGAGTCAGTTTGCGTCAAATATACCTTTAGACTATAAAAATACTATGAACATGAATTTCTCACCATCTTTTGACCACAGCCAGCCAATGAGACGCGAGTCTGATTCCGTGGAAAATAAAGACCAAGATGGGGAAGGAGAATCTGACGAAGATGACGGTATTGTGGTTGTGGCAGGAGACGATGATGATGATGGTGAACACATCGATACTAGTGATTACTATTCGACTCTCAACAAATCGATTGGATCCATAGACGACTCTGAAACTGATTTTGATCAAAGGAGTGTCAGCGATAATAACGAAGTAACCGATAGTAGAAAAGATGAAACAGCTAGTCCGGAAGTTATGAAAAGGAAACGCAAAAATCTAAATCCTACTCGTTTGCAAAACCATTACATTTCTGAAAATGGTACATCAAACCAAAAACGTGACCATCCTGATACTGATGAAAACGAATGCGCTGTGGATTTAAAAAGGGTCAAAACTGAGGATAGTCAGTTAAATGAAAATAATATTGATGTTACTAGTGATGTTCCTAATGAAGAACCTAAAAGTAGTGAAGACAAGCAAGAAACTCCAGTTATCAAAGATGAACCAACGGACATGAGCTACAACATCCAAGACTTGAGAGTAAAAGAGGAACCAATTGAAAAACAAGACGTATACAAACCTCCAAATAATCGAACGACTGAAGACCAATTTTCATCTGAAAATGCACTAAAGAGACTTGAAAGTTTATCTAAAGGTGACTTCCCTAGCATTCCTAAAAAATCAGACTCTCAGTCTTTAGGCCCATATAATTTATCAATGAATGATTCCATAGATTATTCTGATAGATCGCCATCTTCTTCAGTGTCCAGTTTCGATTACAATGCTGAGGATACTCATGGTCAAATCTTTGGGCATTTCGACAATGGTTTCTTTGTCAGTACCACTGATGTTCCTATGGATCACGAGAATCCTCGTAAATGTACAGTATGTGGAAAGATTTTCCAAAACATCTATGTCTTAAAAACACACTACCAAAATGCACATCTGAAGCTTATGTACAAATGCAGTGTTGAAGGTTGTAGAGCAGCTTTCTCATCCAAAAGGAGCAAAGATCGCCACAGTGCGAACATGAATTTACATAGAAAAATAGAAGAGTACAGAATATCGGAAGAGTCTTCTCGTTACCTGGACAAAATTCGAGAACAAATGGAACTAATCTCGCGATACAACGAGGAAGAGCGTGCTGTCCCTTACGTAGAATCTCACATTTACTACCGAGCGAAAGAGTCTGATAAACTGAAGAACCATTTGAGCCAGCAGCTGCCTTTCCCGTCTCCTTACCCACATCTTCAGCTTCCAGAAACCTATTTAAGCAACAGGGATATGTTCGCGCAGCACTCGTTCCTTTTCACTCCATTTGGTATGCTTCCTAACTTCCCACCGATCCCGTTAGGTTTCCTTCCTCCAAGTTTGAACGCTTTCGGCTGCCAACCAAATTACTCCCCACCGCACTCGAGGAAGCTTAACTACTGTGTGGAAGATGAGGCACCGCGACCGAATAAAGATGGTAACTACCCATGTCGGGGTTGTAAAGACTGCTTCAAAGACCTGTCCAGCTTGAAACATCATTGTGAAAGTGTGCATGTACAATCTCTTCATAGATGTTCCGTCAGTGGTTGCACTGCTGCATTCTTCTCAAGAACTAAGAGGAACATGCATTACGAATCTCATGTGGCGCGCAGACAGAATGGTAGGATTCATGTGAACCCATCGTGACCTGAATAGTCTGACTGTAGTCGAATCTCCAGTGCATTTGTGATTTAATTTAGTATTACCAAATAGTGTTGTAACGCAAGGTGGTCCCAGTACCTTTTCATTCTCAGTAATGAAGTGTGGTCTATAAAAATGGCTGCGGCTCAGCCGTTCGTCAGTGGAGTCCGAACTCTTCGCAATGTAAATAATATTAAAGTAGTGTTCGCTTAGACTTTTCCATGTGTTATAGCATAGATAGTAATTGTAATTCAACATTCCATAGTAATAAATCGTGCAATAAAATGTAAATAAATAATAGCGTGTAATGTACAAATTTTTGGCTGATGTAATTAGAATTGATGATGAATGTTAATGTACTTACAATTTTCGTATAATGTATAGTTGTGAAAAGAATATTTCTGTCTGATTTACTTGTTTTGGTCTATTAGCACAAATGGGGTTATTGTAACGAGATTAGAAATTAGAATGCATCTATCTAATGCATTTTTTCGCCTTTAAGTTCTTAAATTGTTTATACGTTTTTCAAATCTCGTTAAAAATATTCCGTAAACTAGAATAATCATTTTATCATATCTCCTAATATGTTGGTGCTAAAATATGACAAATTATTATTTCAATTCCATCACTGTACATTTCTTGGTGTTTCTCATTCAAATCTTCTTGTAATTTGTGAGATATTAGAATACCTTAAATTGTATAAGTACCAAAAAGTATTAAAAACTTAATTTGTTAAGATTGTATTATATAATTAAAACATATATACTTCCTTTTTGCCAAACAATAATAAGTATGTAATAAAAAGTTTGGAAAATTTATTTATTATGTTTTTCATTTTTACCTTTACCTTTACAAAATAAAAATAAGTAGGTACAAGGCATACATTTTTCTTGAAAATTAATGAATCACAACTGAAGATGTATTTTGTAAGAAAAAATCATAAGAAAACGTTTATAAAGGAGCTTATTTAATAAATTTGACAAACGTAAATATGACATTAAACGAGACTACACTAGTTTCTTCGCTTGCATACCTAACTCCCTGAGCTTGTTTAGATGAGTTTTGGAACAGAGATAGATGAGACCCTGGAGATGGCTAACCATCTCCAGGGTCTCATCAAGTAGTTTATATCTAAGATATAAACATATAAATACATATATATAGATACATATACAACATTATTTTTTCTTTATGCGAAACCCGATACACCTGTCTAGTATTTTTGTGTAAAGAATCTATGTACAAAATTTTAAAACCGTATCATAAAAATGACAAGGTTATAAGTTTGTATATTACCTGGTTGTCCGTTCAAAAACATGCTCATTTCGCGGTACACCCGCGTAAATCGCGTCTCCTGTGTTATACACTCGTGATAATAGCTTGACAACCGTACGGTGATAGTATTGTAATTAACTAGTAATTTAATTAAAATATTTTTGAAGAAAAATATAACATGGTGTAAAAATTATTGTAATCGAATCAGTTACTGATTCTGAACAAACTATATTCAGGTTTCGCATATACTAAAAATAATGTTGTATATAGTTTATAATCTAAGATATAAACTACTTTTTACACAAAGGAATGTTAGTAATTTATGCATTACTTTTCTGACAAATAAATCTATACTGATTCTCTTTCTTAATCTATACGTTTAACAAATGAAAAGTTATCCTGATCGCCGATACAATCAACTATACTTAATTTGTTTATCTCGGAAGACGAGGTTGTACTTATAAGGAATTTTGGAATATTTTCTTTAGGTTCATTGCTGAACAAGAAATGATGGATACGATTCCCAGTTGGAGCAAAACACCAAGGAGTCTGGTTTTGTGCCTGATTGATGGCAATAAGCTCGTTCCCTAGGCCATATCTGGGCAAACATACAAAACCAATAGGCTGTTAGGCTTACACACTGCACCAGTCTACAAACTACGATCTAATCAATGGTTCTGCTAGTTTTTGCCCCGGGCATCAGTCGCCTCCCCACCCCCTCCCCCTATTACACCCCAACTTCGTCTATCTCCGTATACCATTATCCAAAGTCAGCTCAGCCACTTGGCGTCCAATCATGACAAGCAAACCGACTTTCACATTTATACTTAATACCTATTAGTTACTAGACTATAGTACTCAGATGCATTTTTTTTTTCTATCGTGGTAGAATCAGAAAACGTTTTCTGATTCTTACAAACGTAATAAAATAAATAGGGTGAGTTGTTCAATCTGTACTTTAAGGCAGTGTTCCGCAAACTTTTTGTGTTCAAGGTACACCTAGGAAAACGAAAAAAATTGAGGTACACCACAAATTAAAAAACAGTTTTTAAGTAATATTAATCAACTTTTATTATTAATCAACAAACTTAAACTTTAAATTTCAGAAAAGGTATTTAATGCGAAACATGAGACTGTTTAATTGAGCATAGACGGTCTAAATTTTTCTTACTAAAAATAATTTTATAAGATAACCTTATTTTTCCACGGCACACCAACTAGTGATCACGGTACACCAGTGTGCCGCGGCACACACTTTGCGGAACACTGCTTTAAGGAACTATATTTGTAAATCAGTTAATATCAATATGATTTTAACAATTTTAGTTTAACTATTCATTAAACAACTGGCTCTAAGCAGCAATGCGTATCAATATTGGTGTAAGAGAACAGTTAATAAGACGGGGACGCGGGGTATAATGGGGACATACACTTAGACAAACTTAACACAATACTAACGAAGCGCAAACAGGACGCCATTTGTTAATGGCCACTTGCAAAGACGTCCTTATGGCGCTTGCACTACGTTAGTGTTTTGTTAAGTATGCCTAAAGAGTGTATGTCCCCATTATACCTCGCGTCCCCGTCTTTACACTGTTCCCCTATCTGGGACAATCATGTTGTCAAACTATTCGCGAATCACTGAAAGTCGTGTAAGCCAGAATCAACAGTGGTCACCACTAGAAAACCGCGAACTTCTGGAGCTGTCAGACTCGTACTGACTAAACTCCACGTTGTACTTAAATAACCCTTTATGTTCCGATATATGGAAACAAATAATAACTAGAACCTAATTACTGCATAAATCAATACTCGCAAGTTCTAGTTTCTACTCAGCAAAAACTACGTGGGTAATAGATTTAAGAATAAACAGCAACAGGAGACCACCAAATCCCGACCTTAATAACCCAACATTATGTCATAAATTTTAATAAGTTAATAAGCAAGCAACCGAAATTAAGGACGCCATGCTAAACTATGCTACAGATAATAAATATAGGCAAAGAACATCTCGCAAACAGCCTGGAGCTAAAAAAGTTAAAATTCCAGAAGCCGAACAACACTAATTTGCGTGATTTATGAATTTCAAATAAGGAATACCGATTTTATGCGTTTCTGAACAGAATTTGAACGAGAAAGGGTTATTTTAAATGAAGGGGAATGCTGAGATGGAATATTTATAGGAAGAAATATTTAGAAGTCTTTCACGGAAAGATAATATGCTTATTATTAGCATTTTCGTTTAGTTTTGCATATAACTGAATCAATTATGCCAAAATCAAAAGGAATTCAGTAGAAAAACAGTGTCAGCCTAGTGGTAACAACGCCGACTTACGACTTACACCTTACTTAGTTCAAACCTACGTAAGTACCTAGTCAGGTACATTATTTTATATGATTTATTTCATCATCACTTCACACAAAACATCATCAGAAAACCTGGATATATAAACCGTGTCAGAAGCCCAAATCCCAGAAGCAGCTTAATTACACTGACACATTTGTGGATCTGGCCACCGGGCTGGCCACTGGCCACCGGGAGGGTGGCCACAAATAAAAATAAAAATTAAGCAGTTTTAGAACAATATTTTTTTAAACGTTGCCTCACTCAAGAGATTTCATCTGTATTGATGGTGCGTTTACAAACATTTCGACTCACACACACAACTGCTAGTAGATCACTAATTTAATTAGTTTGAATTTAAATTGATATATATAATATAGGAGAACAGTATATAAGACGGGGACGCAAGGTATAATGGGGATTTACACTTTTTAAGCATACATAACACAACACTAACGTAGCGTAAGCGCCATCCTGACGTTATTTGCAAGCGGCCATTAACCAAATGGCATCCTGTTGTCGCTTGCGCTACGGTAGTGTTGTGTTAAGTTTGCCTTAAGTGTGTGATTTCCTATCATACCTCGCGTCCCCGTCTTAAACACTGTTCCCCTATGTACGGCTTATGGCAAAACATACAGAACTAAGCTTTTTTTTTTTTGCGTGGTAAAATCATCAAATGAGTCCACAGGCCCCGTCAATGTGCTGACACTCCTTGAGGCGCGCGTGGAACACAACGCGCCGTCGACCCGGGATACAGAACTAAGCTAGTAAATATTGTAACATCTCACACACTAACTGTATCTAATACAAATTAAAGATTCTGATTCAAATTAGATTTATTCTGCGCGGGAATCGAACCCACAACACGCAGCGCAGCAGTCCATGGCTAAGTCAATTCCTGCAGCAAGAAGGAAGTTCCTAGTAATAAAGAATCAGGCGACAAGAATCGTTCGGCGACATCTCCTGTATTAACTTACGACAGCCCCTGCATACACCAGGCGACGCTAATCTCCAATACCTTACGACTGCGTGGCTGGGTACGAACCTCTATAGGTTTGTATTTATATGGCTCCTCTCATCTTTAACTCTTTACCAAATGATATGACTGACCTTCCTTATAAAAAAAAACCGGCCAAGAGCGTGTCAGGCCACGCTCAGTGTAGGGTTCCGTAGTTAATAAGGTAATTGATTATACTACAAACTTAGTCCAGGAATTTTGTACCACCTTCTTGTTTTTTTTGCACAAAAACTGTTCTTTCCATCAAGTTCAAAATAATTTTCCTAGAAAGTCCTTATAAAGTTCTACTTTCCAGATTTTTTTCATATTTTCTAAACTTATGGTTCAAAAGTTAGAGGGGGGGGGACACATTGTTTTTGACTTTAGGAGCGATTATTTCCGAAACTATTGACATCATCAAAAAATGATCTTAGTAAACCCCTATTCATTTTTAAATACCTATCCAACGATATATCACACGTTAGGGTTGAAATTAAAAAAAAAAACACTTTCTATTTTACATATAGGGGGGCTACCCTAAAAAAACATTTTTTTCCAATTTTTATTTTTGCACTTTGTCGGCGTGATTGATATACATATTGGTACCAAATTTCAGCTTTCTAGTGCTAACGGTCACAGAGATTAAGCGAGGACGGACAGACAGACAGACAGACAGACATGGCGAAACTATAAGGGTTCCTAGTTAACTACGGAACCCTAAAAAACGACGGGTTGCACTCTGGGAGTGCCGGCAGAAGTGAAAACTTGAATAGTAATTGTTGGAAATATCTTGTGAACAGATTTTAGTAAAACTCGAAAAAATGGTTGACTTTTTATTTCAATAATTTTCCAATGTGACGTACATCTTTTATAAACAATGTTACCTAGCAACGAATGTATCCAGCATACAAACTTCTTTAAAAGTAATAAAGTCACACGAACATTCACGCAAGCGCCCTGCGTCGTCCTACGCTTTTTCGGTCAGGGTCACGTGTCCTGACGCGAGTTTAAGATTTTATACCCATTACAGAAAAGTGCTCAACGCCGCTAAAGAAGTTTTCACTTCAAAAATTGCATTGTTTTAAAAAAATGGCTCATTTCATGTAGTTTTTATTCCGTAGCTGAATTTCTCAAAAAATCCAATTGTATATCATATCACCACCGTAATGCATTATAACTATTTATAACGAATTGATTGTTACTTATTTACTTGTACTATGTTAGGTTTGTGAACAAATTTTAAGTATTTTATTTTAAATTTAAATTTGTATGTTGAGTGATGTTTAACAGAAAAATATTATTTTTTGTAGATTTAATAAACCTAGAAGTTTATTTTATGTAGTTACCAAACGCGATGTGTAACCTAAAACTTTAATAATGTTTGCATGCCATTTTTATGGCGAAATATGTTTGAACTTATATTTATATTTACCATCTTTGAAGGTACTACATTTAAAGCAAATAAATAATTTTGACTTGTACTTTGTATTGCGACAGTCGCCTGGATACTAAAATCGTAGACTTACGTCTCCTTGTGTACGCAGGGCCTTTTTATGTATACAGGTAAATTCCCATACGTAGCTACAATTCAGCTTAGAAGTTACCTACAGGTACAACTTTGGTCATCCTATTAGTTCAACTTCTACTTTAGCTTGAATTTAGCTAGACTAACAAAGTTTTTAATGAATTGGTATGACCTGAACTCTCCTACGTAGTGCTTGGCTTCCCAATTACTTTGTTAACTACTTTGATAAATTTTATATATGTAAGTAGGTAGCTAGACATTACTGTGCTGGAAGTGGGGTTTAGATGTAGTTTAGTAATAGTTTTTTTTTTAATGGTAACCACCTCAATTAAGTCGTCAGATTGCTGTGAGCTTTTTGAGGCGCGTGTGAAATATGACACTCCGTCGTTGACCCATGCGGCAAGTCACCCATTATTCACCATTCGCATGCCCATACCTACAGTGGTCGAGCGCCTCGCGACGTCCGATGCCATGAGTCTCCCGCGGCGACTGGGTCGTGAGATGGAGGCTGTCCTCTCAAGTTTTTAAAGTAAGAGTAAAATTTATGCAGACTAACAATAATTCCTCCAAGCATTTAAAAGCAGTGACGGGGCCTGTAGAGGGCCAAAGCCTGCCGGTGTCGCGGGACTCAGAAATTACCGTGACCCCGGAACGTAAAGGGCTATTGAAGGACACTGTGGATTTTAGTCAGTACGAGTCTGACAGTCCCTCCCGCTCTGTCCTGGGTGGGAGGACTCAGTTGATGATTTTACCACGTCAAAAAAAAAAGCGTTTAAAAGCGGTCAACAAAATAACACAAAAAACCGACAAACTTCACAATAAATAAAAGTAAATGAACAATCAAATCCCATCACTGTCCCCACCCTATCGCGTCACGTCGGCGTCACTACGACATTTGACATTTGCTTGTCACCCGTGACATTTACCGTGACGTCATTGACGTGACACGTCAGCGTGACATCGCGTGTGGCGGCCGTTAATTTTTAAACTTTCTATTATCGCACGTTATTAGGGAAAAGTTGGGAACTTACAAATTGATTTTTGTTTTCGTTTGTTGCTTCTGTTAGGGGTAAACATTTGGATAGTGATACGAATAAATGATAAATAATTAACTTTGTACTGTTACAAGTGTACTTTAGTATGTCATTATTTTGTACCTACATGGTCTACCAGACATAATTAAGGATGCAATTAATAGTATAGTTCGGTGAACTTTTGATTAATTAGTTGGTTCAGAAAATAAACCAGCTTTTCTGTCGGTCATTGACTATGATTTCTTAATCTATGACCTACTAAGCCTACTTTCCAATGGCACAAAGGTCCTGAAGCCATGCCAGAAACATTACAAAAAAAAACTTTCAAAAAGAGAACTGTCAAAAATATTCTTTTACAGAACACCGAGCTGTGGGTTGGTTGACCCGACTTACCTATGTCTTCACCTCTTATTTTGTTGCATTTAACTATAAAACCAAACGCAAATACTAATATTATTACTTTCTTTGATCGGATATATTATTGATTCGATTAAACGCCATGTTAGTGATTTTTTTTTCAGTTGACGTTTAGCACGATTGGATACATGTAGAAGCAGCATATCAAGTTTGAATATACTTAAACTGGCATCAATAATTATGTGTTTTCATTATGAAAATAATTATCAATGATGATTATCACTTTGAACCCAACACAAACTCTTCATTGACGAAAATCCTCAACGCTTATTAAACAGTGGAAATAAAAAGGTGCATAATACACGGCTACCTCGCAAACCAAAACAATACGCACTCAAAAGTCTCTCACAAAGCTAGTCCGTTCTCATTTACATAATCAAGTCTCATCAGCCACATTTGCATCCGAAACGCAACGTGAATTAAATTCAAAATAATAACATTTCACATGTTAAACCAACCTTATCATTCTCGTTGTAGAGTTCAAAATTGAAATTGTAAGTGCTAGTAACGCAGTGGTCTGCGGTTGGCGCATACGAAATTCGAACGTCCTGCTTGTCAGCAATTTGTTTTGAAGAGAGAACACTTCTAATTCGCAAAAAGAACGAGTGTTCTATGTTTAAAAAGTATCGTCACGCGAACTAGGTAAGGCGGCGTTTACACTGTTGCATTTTTATTCGATTGAAGAAATTAATATTTGTTGATTTATTTTAGAATACCTGCATGCAACATCACACCTGTAATTCTTATAGTCCCGAAACATCTAAGTACTTGTAGTTCAAACAAATAATTGTTGCGAGCGGGGACCGTACCCGCGACACGCTGCGCAATAGTCCAATCGCTCAGCCACTGAGTCAACCGTTCCGTCACCAGTTAATTTCTTTTAGAACGAACTAGTAATATAAATAAATTGTTTGCTCTTGAAACAATTGATCAATCAAAAAACGGTTTACAATTTGCGACAATGATTTGTTACATTTATTTTCATTAAAATGAAATAATTTACCAAAATATATCAACTTCATTATAACATGTGGTTTAATTTTTATTTGTGTTTTTCCTTATTGTGTCTCCCGGCAGTACAAAAGTTTTTATTTAAAACAGAGAAAGATGAACGCGCCTTTATGAGTGCCAAATTTGAATTTGAAAAGTTCGAAACGGGGCCTTTCTAGAGCGTTTTTTTATGTCGTTAATGAGACTGGCTTCTAAGGGAGCCAGCAATGTTATATTATTATGGACACAGGCTGGACGGAAAAAAATGATTCGTCTATACAAAACCTACAGTATGTTTGTAGCTAGTGGGACGGATTTAGATGGGGCCCTGTAGACTTTAATGACTTTTTTTGGGAGTGGGGGGATTAATGAATTCGCTGGCACAAGGTAGGTAGTACATTACAAAATCTGACAAGCTTTAACTGGGAAGTCGGTACCCACAGTGAAACTTGTCATACAAACTAAGAACTATAGTTTATTTTTATTTTGGACTTTTTTCCTTCAAACGGAAAAAGCGAAGGCCTCAAGCTCATACTGCCGGGAACCATAGAGTTCCATGCAGTTTTTGAAAACACGATCAAAAGTTCTCATTGTCTTTGGTAACAAGAGTAAGATCACGCAATGGCCGTAGGCTGCGTATCCAAACAATAGAATCGGACTGACCGAAATTCGAATTTGGAAGCATCGCCTTAGGCCACGTCGCCATATTGCACGCGATCCCGAATTTATAATTTTATTTTTATTTAATTATATTTTTATTGTTCCCGATAGAGAATTAAGAAATGATAGACAATTCGCAACTAGAAAATTACTATGGAAGTCATTCGGCAGTGTAGAATTATCTTTGGATCTGAGAGACAGTCAGGCAATTCATAATTGATGCCTACTGAGACTAACCTTTTTCTAAACCCGTTAGTATGAGAACTAAAAAGATACGTCAAAATAAATCTATAATAATAATAGCGGAAGAGTTGATTTGGTTCAACGCGATAATCTCAGGTACTAGTATTTTGAATTGAAAAAAATATATTTTGTTGGTTAGTCCATTTATCGAGGCAGGGTATAGGATATTAAATATCACGTTACGACTGACAGGAGCCGAGTAGCGGGCTTAAAACTATAACGTAGATAGCTCTATGAGTTATTCAGCGGGTACAGGCTCTGTTCTAGAACTTCTTCTTCTTAGCGTGTCGATGTCAAATTATTTTATATATTTTGTTTGGCCCAAAATTCTGCCACGCGAACCCCGCTCACTGATGCATTCATATGGTCATCAAGCGTACAGGTGACAGGACTTGCGGTGCAGGAGAGAAGGTGAGCCATTGTCTGTGGGGACACGTCGCATATCATTTGAGGTCTGAGCCGTCAGTAAATCCCCATCTGTGGAGGTTATCTTTGCTGCGGCCGACCTGCGTTCGCAGTCTATTAAGCGATATTAATTTGTTCTAGAACTGATCATTGAGTAGGAGGTTCTAGGTGAGGTAAAGTGTTATTGGGTTTTTACTATTAGGAACATCTCTGCCTAAACTTTCAGAAAGAAATCTCAAGAGTAGGTATGTACTACGTGATGTATGCATTCAATAAAAAAAGATTAATTCTATTTCTTTTTCATTTATTATTATCTCCTACCCAAATTATGTGCATAGGTATTTACAATAAAGAAGACAATTCAACGCAAGCCCGATTTTATGGCACTTAAATTGATCCAAATTTTAAGTCATTTAAATAAAAATGTGACGAATGTGTTGCACGAGCAGAAATCCAAAATATTCATCGAATTTTAAATTCAAATATTTAAAATACTTCAACATTGGTATCCTCAGGGGGTTGACAGACTGTGAGAACTCATTCACGTGATTCCAAATTCAAATGAGACAATTTGTGATCGACTGTTTTAGAACGCTTACCGAAATTCCAATTCCAAAATTAAAATTGTAACAACGCCATTGGGCTGATGAATTAACTTCTGTGCATGACTTTAAGCAAAGGTATTTTAATAATTTCAATTATTTTGAAAGCGAAATGTCTGTTAAAGTATGTTTCAGAACTGGAAATAAATATTTAAGCTTCATGCGAGCTTGACTTTAGAAAGATTAACTGGATGGAATAAGCAATTTGAGCTTCAAGAATAAATTCTTTAAATCGATAATACATACAATCTGTAATCGGCATTCTTGACGATCACGTCAATTCAAAATAAAACTAATAAACATGCATACCTACAGCCGATAAATATTTGTAGTGGAGTCATCTAACTCGACACAGCATCGAAATAGTGGGATTTGATGAAAGCTCTTAGGACATACTTAACTTCTCGTATAAAAAAAATATATATCGATCGCGGAACTTACGAATTAGCGTGACCCCGGAACGTAAAAGGCTATTGACAATTCCTCCCGCTCTGCCCTGGGTGGGAGGACTCATTTGATGTTTTTACCACGATAAAAAAGCAATGAAAAGCAACAATAAAACCATTTATCTGTTTTCAAAATCGCTGCAAGAATCCAAGCCTACACAGGGCAGTGTTACTTAAAAAAAAAAGAGAATTTAAAAAATCTTCCTGAAGCATTGAGCCTTAGGCCTTCTACCAAAATGACATAGCGTGGACTTAACTACCTTAGAAGCCAGTCTGTCCTTCATGTCATTGAAGCCTGGAGCACCAATTCAGCATCAGATTAGCTACCTGCACTTCAAAATTCTCGCACGGAAGCTAAAAAGGCAAGAATTTCGAATTAATATCGATTCGAAAGAAGCTCGTGCCGATAAAGCAAAATTGTTCTAAATTCGATTGTTAGAGGCACGCTTCAAAAAGAACACGCAACTGATTTATTTGAAAAAACGAAGATGGCGTCTGCGAATTAAAGTATTTTTTCGGATATTTCGTGATTTCTGAGTAAGATATATTCATTTTTGCATAATGTGTTAATGATATTGATGAAACATGATTCAGAAATCAGGCATCCGAATTTTCCGCTATTTTTTGCTACATTTCCATGGGATTTATAATTATCATTTCTTTATATTTTGACGTAGCCATACATCTTCTATATTTTCGGGAAAATCACAAATATCTTCGAATTGAACGTGATATATTCCTTCACACACTGTTTTGAGAGATGCACGATTTTGATTGAAATTACACAAATTTTGTACTCATCATATAATCTATTTCCAGATATATTAGGATCGGTATCCTGACTAAACAGACACAGCTGATTTAAAAACAACTGAGTCAGTAGGTATCGAGTAATATGCGATACTCCTTGGTTTGACTGGTTGCCAGACTTTCGCGCCATTGCAGACTATCCACAACATTCGTCAATGATTTAAAATTGACAGTTCCAACGTTCCAACAGCTAGACTTCTTTTTGTTTGTAATTTTCAAATTCCGAATTGTAGCTGACTCTTTCTCTTTTATCATTTTCAAAACTTATTTTCGGATACATGACTCGTGAATGTAACTTCTATTCTCAGTATATTAATTACAACGTATGTAATATTTGTACGACCCTTGTATGAACATTCTTTTGTCTCCGTTCTTAACCGTCACCCATCCACGGACTGACCCTGCCAAGCCAGCTTAACCTTGTAAATCAACCAGTGCGCCTATGCCTTTTAATAGTAAGTAAGTACTATTACCTCTATTACTCATTTTACTCCAATTTCGCAGGAACTATGTTGCCACCTAAATAGTACCTGTGTACCATAGTTACATTAAATGGGGCTCATATAGCAATATAGGAGTGCTTGAACTACTAGTGATGTAGCCATATCTGTAGTCGGCAAAAAGCGCCGACTAGTCGGCTGCTCTGCATTTCTGAGTTTTTATTTTTATCGTGCCTCAAACACCTATCCAAAAATGTCATTTATTTATTTATGTAAATATAACGGCCAAGGCAATTACACTATTTATTAAAATAACACCTTAAAATTAATTTACCACAGTCATACACCTCTCCAGCCATTATGATGCGAAAGTAATAAGTGAGGATGGATTGTTTGTTACTCTATCACTCAAAACCTACTAAACTGATTTGGATAAAACTTGGTACACAGATAATTTATCTGAATTAACACAGAGGATATTTTTTAACTCAGTATGACGTTCGTTTGGGAACTTAACGCGGGCAATGCGGACAAACGGGCAATCGCGGGCTCAGGCAGCTGGTGTGATACGCAGATGACATTGCCGATAGCCCCTGCAGTGCTATGCTCTATAAAAACAGCCTTGGTACGCCGCGGCTGTAACGCTCAGACTTCGATGGGCATAATTTTCTCATTCACTAAGCTGACAGCGACACTAGGTCGATCTGAAAGCCGTTTCACTGAAGAGCACATCGTAGAGTACAGCGATGAGATTTCTAAGAGAAAATAACTCGAATGACAAGTCAGCCGACTGGTCGGATTTTTAGTAGCCGACTAGTCGGCTAGTCCGTTAATTAGTCACAGTCGGCCCACCTCTACGAATTACCTGAGTCTAATGCCTTGTTACGGTATCGTAATAGACATTAAACATGTTGGTCGTGGCTCTCTAATTAGGATCAGTAGTTATACTCGTAAAACGCGGTGCTATTAAATTAGTTACGCAATATGGTTCGCTTGACATTTCGATAATACTCCCTTATAAGGCTGGGTGTAGGTAATTATTTCGATGTTTTATTGGCTGTGTTGATGAATTTATCTATTTAGTATTTGGTTATGGAATTAGGTGAGTATAATGCAATAAAAGAAAAACATAAGAAACAATATTCGCAACTGGTTCAAGCTGGTATAGCAGCTACACTTCAAGCTATACAAAACTGGTAAGCAGAGGGTGCTAAAAGATTATTTGAAGCGAGGCCAAGATAAACTGGTTTTATTTAGCTTGAAGTGTAGCCGTGTGTACCTTTAGTAATGTTGTTGTTTGCAGGTTAAAGAATTTTCAAATTCTGTTCAATAGTTTTTGAGTATGTCATCCATAAAAAACAAACTTACAATAAAAGAAATAGTTTCTCTATATTTTATAATACTCGTAGCTTTATTTCTATAATAGCATTGTCATCACATCATTCGCGACACGATCTAAATTTAAAATTTTCACGTCGTGGAAATTCGAGTGGGTGACGTAAACATCGTCTATCTCTCTCGCTCATGAAACTATTTCTATTAGGCTATCCTTTTCTAATGCGACATGCGACAAACAGTGACATCTATGTGACGACCAATGACAAAAAAGGTGGGCGGTCATTGGCTGAAAGTGTCACTTTCATGAAAGCCGCTTTGACATAAAACGAAAAGTTATTGTGCGTAGTGTTAAACGTTTAATTTTACGGGTCACTTATGTTTCTCTTTTGCCTTTGTTATTTATTATTGCTTAGTAAAACACATTCCCACATAACGCGTACAATTGTTTTTTCTATCGAAACAGGTTACAGTTTAAAGAATTTTATTATACTTACGTAAATTATCTAAGGTAGGTACTTAATAAGTAAGTATTTCTCTATACTTTTATAACTAGTTCTTTTACGTACTTTTTCAAAATGGTTTACCCAAATGGCACGTGAACAGTAAAACTGTAGGTATACCTAGTAAAAATGCTACGTAAGTAGTTCCCTCATAAGTCATTAAGGTAGATAATCGAACTAACCACTTTCAATACAATGAAGACTAATGGAAATATACTGTCAAATGACTTGCATGTTACCCTTTTGGATACGATTAGAAAAAAACAGTACTTAACTTTTCACGTGATATGCATAAAAAAGCAGTCTAGATTTTTATAAGACTGGAAAGGTACGAAAAACTATCACTCGGGTCGGTTTTGAAAGTATAATATTATAAATAAAATTCAAAGACATCCGTCTAAAAACTAGCACACATTTCAGTCACATACAAATCGTGGGCGGTCTCAAATAGCTCGTTTAAAAATGTCACCGCCTTTACCGGCGCGCTATTGGCCGAAACTGTCACCGTGTCGCCGCGCGTGACACTTCTTATTGGTTAACCACGCCCATATTCTCAATTCGAATTTGAATGCGTTCCATTTGAAATGCGTAACGGTCGTTTATTATAATGAGTAGGTATTTTATCTAATTGTGGGCTACTGTCGTAGATTACTTTCAGTTCTATAAGAATTTATGTTAGAACCATTGATTTTTCACTTTATTTTTTTTCTGTTCTATTTTAGTTAGTTACTTACATTACAACTTTACACTAATAATAAAAAGTAGACAGGATAAAACGTTTAACCAAAATACTTAAAATATTTCTCTACCAACATTTTCCGAGACTGAAAGACTTATCACACCTTTTTCTCCTCCAAAAAGCTATACCTATCCATGTTAGCTATAACAAAGTATAAGAAGTGAATGATGTCGTTTTGTCTCGTGGCCGACCGCTGGGCTTGCGCGAAACTATTGATTTGAGACGCGACGGCCGACGCCCGTATGTCCTAGCACAGGTGACAAACATACTCCTTATAAGTTCTGTGATCCTGGTACTTGTTACTATATTATACTTCAAAATATTCTCGATTTATTCGTAATTTTGATATTTGGAAGTCTCTGGCAGTTCTGAGAAATTCATTCGATTCTGGGATTTGATCGTCGTTCTTGGAATTCAGGTCGAGTGGAGTTCTAATCGAGTCCTAAGTAGGTGTTTATTTTTATAGCAGTTTTACCCTATGTATGAAACTATTGATTTGAGGCGCAATAGACGACACTCGTATTAAACGTAGGTGACAAACATGATCCTTAGAAGTCCTGTGGTCCTGATATCTAAAAATCATTAAATAGTTCGGACGACTATCTATACATTTATGATAAGTACGACTTCTTATCAGGTAACCGCTATTGAATAAACACCGTGGATTTTTTTAGTCAGTACGAGTCTGACAGTCCCTCCCGCTCCGCGCTGGGTGGGGGAGGACTCATTTGATGATTTAAAAAAAAGGACAAAAGACTTCTAGGAGTGTGTATGTTTGTCAACTGTAAGTATTACGATTGTCCTTCAATAGCCCTTTACGTTCCGGGTTCACGGTAATTCGTAAGTCCCGCGACCCCTACAGGTCCCCGTCATTTTGCTGACATTCTTTGAGGCGCGCGTGGAACACAACGCGCCTTTGACCCGGGCATGGTCCATGGTCGGACAGCGAGTTGCCCATTACTCGCTGCCCGCATGCCTGCGTTTACAGTAGAGAGAGGACCCTGTCCTCTCTCTTACGCGGACCGCCTCCTCCTTTGCGAGTCCTGTGTCCCTGGTACATATTATACTATACCTACTAAATTAGACATAAAATGACTCTTTTGTTAGTTTGATAAGTCTGTGATATACCTACGTAGTTTTGAGAAACGTAATTTGAGCGTGCTGCACTACAAAAAACAAGATCAAAGCATTTACTTATTTGGAGTAGACCAGTTACAGACACCTTTGAATATGGTGTTTTACAGCATGATAAATTTAAAGTCTGTTTAGTCCGTCAGTTAGAGTATTAAAAAATATTAGGTACGTTTTTTTTAAATCAATTATTACTTATTGACAAAGTTAAAATGCTTCGTAATGTAATAGGTTGTGACGTCACAACGCCAGTAAAATTATATCAACCAAGTGACGTTTTGTGATTTTTAGAAGCATTGTATCTCAAACAATTTTTTTTTTTAATTTATTTGTTAAGGGTGGCTTTTCAACATCTAAGATCATTAGCGACCACAGTTCCGTCGATTTTGGTTTACATCAGAACGGAAAAAATATGAATAAGTAGGTGTCAAAAATTCTTGTTCTTTTTTTACGTGTTAAAATCACTCTAACTTTCGAACTAATTACATTTTTTTTTCAGTAAAATAGCCTATTGCCAAAGAAAAAAAATGCTACGGAATTTTAGTGCTACAGTCAGTTTTTAATTAACAACAAAAGCCTTTTGGCCTCGCTTTAACAAACTCAATTTTGCATCATAATATAAAGTTAAATAAGATGCGTATTCCAAATTAGGTACATACCTACCACCACACCCTCTACCGACGGGAACACTGAACCACTTACCCCCGTCACTAATTGAACCTGGTTTCAAACTCGTAATAAACCTGGGACTAACTCCAATTAACAAACTAACTTTAAAACAAAACGGACAAACAAACAAACATTTTCTGTTTATTAATAGCTCATTCCATTCCCGAATAAGACTTAACCCTCAAACGCTGAATCGATTTCGAAAGTTTCGAGTGCTAGTTAGGGATATTCCGACCAGGGTTTTTGAGTTACCGGGGTGATTTTGGTTTGTGAATTTTGATTGCTTTTCTGTTGGTCGTTGATGTCGTATCGTTTTTGTTTTACATAGAATTTTGAACAATCCAAGCTTTAACTGCGCATAAGTGTGGTTAATGTCCCTAGTAAAGTCTAATATTTAATCTGCCTAGCCTTTTCTAAACTATGGAGTCGTCTTCCAATAGAATGGTATTGTCAAGGATGAGAACCAGTCCCACCAACTCCGTGGTATACCACAACCCCGCTTTGCTGTCATTCAGGGCACCAATCTTGAGATTTATAGGTAATTGTATCATCAACTACTCTTGTATTTTTCCAATTATGTTGAATTCAGTTTCCATTGTAATCGAATGTACTCGTAGATGAATACAACTATTTTATATGGACAGACGTCTCCACAACGTTAGTACTGAATAATACCTATATGATTAATAATTGAGTCAAAAGAATAATATTTGGTCAGCAGAATCCTACGGCAATATCAAAAAAAAATACTAGCTAATTAATCCTGAGTATTGCCATTACTACCAAAAAATTCGTAAACAACCCTCACTTCCTTAATAAAAAAAACGCAAAAAATAAAAAAGCTAGCAAATAAAAAAGGGCAACTAGTGATGTTACGCAAACAGGGTTGTGCAACATAAAACTTTATGTGGGGTCGTAAAGACCCGCGCGATCCGCGGTGATATCAACAGGTAAAACATTTTAGGGTTATTGCTGATTTTTTAGTACAATGTGTTACGTAAGTTGTGGGGTTAATGTCTTGAAGTTAATTTGGCCATTTTTTCACTCATCCAAAATTATACCTCCATACCTCTCTCTCCTCTCTTTCATTTGATTTTGCTTCCTCTATCGTACGATTTACCTTAATTATTTTCTTCAGGCAGCACATTATTGAACGCCATACATACCTGAAAAGATACTTGATATTAGAAGCCATCAGCCGACCAGAACAGGTTGGTAAGTGTCAAATGTATTAAAATCTGATGTTTCACAGACCTCCGCCAATATTCAAAGTAAGCATAATACAAAGTTCCATTATTTTCAGTAGCACCACCTCTTTGTACAGACGCAAGCACAACAACATACCCTTTAAATTATTTTAATCGATTTTCAACTTTATTACAAAAGTAGAAGGTTTATTATGTGTGCTGGCGTCTGTGCCTAAATTGACATAAGTATACAAACATAATATGTTTGTATACTTATGTCAATTTAAACATATTATGTTTACCTTAGTACTTATATGCGTAAGTACTAAACTACTTATATTAGCATATATTAGCTGTCAAAAAACCAAACGACTAAGTATCCTATTTGAATATCAATTTACAGCTTAATTCTTACTTGTCAGTCCTTTTTGTCACGAAATAACCCTTTCACCCCCTCCAGAATATTAGATTTACCTGTACTTCAAGAAGTGCGGTATAAAATTTTAGTGCAAGCTGTAAACAGTAGCATAAAAGCCACTCTCTCGACGAGTGTTACGTACTTGGTACCTGTCTAAATGTGCTTCAAGTATACTTGAAGTATACCGGAGTACTTCGAGTAACATTTTATTTCTGGATGTTGGCATTAGCTACCGCTTTGATGTTGTTAAGGAAGAAAATGGATGATTTTATGATATGATGATTTTGAAGTGTTACTAGAAAAATGATTGGGTAGATAGAATACAGAATAAGAATAAAAGCGGTCTCTATCTTCCTCCTTTTTTATCTATTCTGTAATATAATAGGTAAATATGCTTTTAAAACCAATACCTACCGGATTATTATTATACTACTACTACTAAGTACATTTAGTTACGAAATTTTCTCAGAGCCTGTTACATCTTTAATGGACTCTTTATTATAATTTATTCCACTCCAAATGTGTCGTTCACAAACAAAAGTGTACAAGGTACTAAATCAATAAAACAATTGAAACTCATTTACAAAACCAAATTCAAGCAACAAAGATTCTAGAGAACACCCCCACTTCACCCCCTTCAACCCCCATCCGTTTATCACATCCCACATTTGCATTCCATTTCATTTGCCATCCCCCGGACACTTTTATACCTTTTTTACTGTCTTTTTATTTTTATTATATCGAGCTTTTCAAGGGTTGAATAGTTCTTTTTTAGGTTTACGAGTGGCCAGAAGTGAATTTAGATTTTTGGGGTTAGATCCAGTATTTTATATGGGGGCTGATCTAAGTAATAGCAAGTGATTTGAATGGGAATTCGTTGATTTTGTTACGTGGGGTCAAGTTATATTATTATTCGTTTTATTGTGTTTAAGCAGTGAAATTCTTTTCTGGTTTTGTTTATTGGCCAAGCATTATCTACATAAATAGTGGGACTGAGAAAGTACGAGTACTGGTGTAGTTAGGCTGTGGGAAAGAGACAGAGCTATACAAGTCGTCTAGCGCCATCTCGTTCCCTGAGCGGAACCACTCACCAGACGTCATGGTAGGCCTGTTCATACTGGCTAATTTTTTTTTCACGAAATCGAAATCTAAAACACAGCACGTTCTACGTATGTATCGTTAACAAAGAAAATAAATATCCAGGCAGCAATTTTGTATGTAGCATACAAAATTGCTGTATAATAGCATACCTGCTAATAGCATACCTTAGAGCACACATACAGCATATAGCATACAGGAAAACCGTTTGAAACTGGCTGACTAGATTCATACCACTGGACCATACTTTATAATGTACGGTCCACAAAAAAAGACGGAGAGAATTTATCCTTCAGCGGAACCACATGTGAGAGAAGCTACCTAGAACTAGATTAATCTATCTAATGTCTAAGCAGTAAAATACTCTATACTACTCGTATCAGGCCTCTGCCTCGAATCTTGCGGGCAGCGGGGCGGCGGCGGCGGCGACACTCGCTGTTCGCACCCGCCCCGCTGCCGCGCCGCTGTTTCCGAGGGCCGGTCCATTTGAATGTATGCCTAAGATCCCGCCGCCCCGCTGCTCGCAAGATTCGAGGCAGAGGCCTTATAGTTCACTTCACAATTTTAGAACTGATTTAGTACAGTCCGCGCGTCACAATGTAGTACAATATTGTTCATAGTACACCCCTTGGAAGCAGCTACGTTCGTTACTAGGGTAACCAAGTGATGAAGCCCACTTGTTTAGAAGGCAACAAAACAAACTTTGCATAACCAGTATAAGCTGGCCATTGATTGTGCGAAAACGTCGTTTAAACTGAGGCTAACATAAACTGGTTTTGTAAAGCTTGATGTGTAGCTGTGTGTACTATTATAAGCTCAAGATTGTACCTACACTTGTACGGGAAGCTTCAGAGTAAGGTCGTGGGGACTAACGAATTACCGTGACCCCGGAACGTGAAGGGCTATTGAAGAACGCCGTGGATTTTAGTCAGTCCAAGTCTGACAGTAAGTGGGAGGACTCGTTTGAAAAAAAAACCTTCAGAGTAAATTCACCGTCTTTGGTAGTGACATCATTACCACAGGGGGTTACTTTTCTCTGAAGCTGACTGTATACATAACTTCCCACTTACTAAAAGAAATTGCAATCACCCCGACGTAAGGGTCGTAATTGTTCTTCGCGACTATAACCGCTTTGTCGTTACATTGTCAACTCACGTTCACACATGATGCCCGGTCGCGTCATTGACAAATATTACTAACATGACTTGTAGTTTAGCATGTGAGATTCGCCCCCCAGGGGGTGTTAACGACACGGGATTGATCGGGAAACAATCACTTTGGGGGAACACCTGATACGGACAAAGATTTGAAATTTTAAGGTAACATTCAAGGGAACATTATACTTTTCTTGAACTTGCGGAAAGATGAAAATATACTTAGTTGAAGTTCAATGTTATACGTGATTCAATCGATATAAATGTTACACTAATAATTAATTATTTTATCTACATTTCTACACAATTGTCAATATTAAAATGATGCTGAAATATTTCTTGGTTAAAGGATCAGCATTGCCATCCAACGTGGCAATGCTGCCAGCGTTCTCGGCACTTTCCCCATTGACAGCGATGTGGATGAATTTTTTGACGCCCTATAAATTTTTAATTTAGTCATTTTTGTAAATATTTTAAGAACTTTTAGATTTGAAATGTAGTATGTGTAGGTATTTTTCTTGTATTTTAATTTAATAAATGTTTGCTAGAATATTGTTTTATAACTGATAGTACCCATTTGGTCTCTATTGTGGCGTATTCGGGTGAAACAATCTTGATCGTTTTCAGGAATTGGGCAATATGGAAATCTGATAATAGGAAAATAGGAAGCAGTTATCCAAAAGACTGGAAACCAAAAAGGTTTTTAAATAATATTTTTTATCTTAATAAAGAACAGGAATTTTTGTTTTTTTTATTTTGTTCTGCTTGTGATTGAAAATCTTAAAGACTCAGTTTAGTATTTTTTGTCGTTTTTTGGTTACAGAAAAAGATCGAGATCAAGATTGCGACTGAGATACATTATCGGCGCTTTGAACTATGTACATTATGACCTTAAAAAAAACCGCAGTAAATCTATAACACATAGATAACCTCTTCCCTAAGCAATCACGGTGAATCTACAAACGTTAGCTCTTAATATGTAGTCCGTCTGTCCGTTCGCCTCACTTCTGCTGGTTAATACAACACATCTGTATCCCGCTGCGCTAGTGAAATTCACTGCGGTGGTTAAGGATGAGCTGAATCTGTTCGGTAGGGTTCGTGCAAAGTCGGGTTTGGTCGTTGGACAACGGGGACTGTGAGATTTTGAACGATTTGGTGGAATACTTAGAAAGGAGGTAGGTGTTTGATTTATTAATAGAGGCCTTTTTTCAATTGTCGTCTAATTTCAATGATGGAAATTCAAATGATGAAAAAGATTACTATTTAAATTTTCTTTTGTCAGCAAAAGCTGTAACTCCTGACAAGGAACAGGTTTTGTGAATGCAGCTGTAACATTTTATGAGCCTTGACGAAATACCTTCATACCTCTTCTCATCTGTTTCTTTTATAACCGGATAAAAAACATATCTGAAATCTGTCATCACGATTAGGTATCTAGCAAAACAGTCGTGCAACATAATTTTACTAATTCCCAATGTCCACCCCAGCTAGTCTTCTAATGGTGGACAGTGAAAAAAATTTCAAAAATAATTCGAAAGAAAATCTTTTATTTAGTGGACATATTTTTTTTTAACGTCGTAAAATCATCAAATGAGTTCTCCCACCCAGGGCAGAGCGGGAGGGACTGTCAGACTCGTACTGACTAAAATGCACGGTGTACTTCAATAGCCCTTTACGTTCCGGAGTCACGGTATTTCGTGAGTCCCGCGACCCCGGCATTTTGTGGCCATGGGGAAAATACCGGTCTGAGGTTCGTCCAAGACGTTGTGGAAAAACGGACTAATTTTTATAATTTGTGTCCCCGTCCACTTCTGATGAAAAAGTGGGGGCCATCGGGAATCGTTGCATAATTTTCGAACTAACAACTATGTGTAACACAGCCCTTAATACAAAAAGTCTCACTAGAGGTCAGAACGGTTAACAAGTACATACGATAACACAACTACCTTCATAAGACAGTTTAATTTATTCTGGAGTAACATCTAATTGCGATACTACAACTATTTTGACGCTCAATTATTACTGTGTGCACAGTAATTGGAATAACTTGAGATAATCCAATCAGCGTTGCCTTTTGCGAAGTATGTTGAGGTCAGCTTTTGAGCTTCTTGTTTAATAAGACTATATTTATGCATATTAGATGGATAGACCATTCGATGTTTGTAACTATAATAATTAATAGTTAGCACTTTTAAGCAGAGTAAGTAATATTTTATATGTAATGAGACTGGGCAGGCCACGTATGTCGAATGCCATACAATCTCTGGGCAAAACATACATCCGATTGGGTCCCAAAAGGAGAACTCGAGGTCGTGGCAGGCCCAAACGAAGATGGCAAGATGATTTGGACCGCTTCATGAAAGACTAGACCACTGTCGCAGAAAGCCGTGAGAAGTGGAAAGAGTGGAGGGAGGCCTTTGCCCAGCAGTGGGACACTATGGGCTGATATAATAATAAAAAAGTAATATTTTAGGCCAAATAAGATAATGTGCTACACATCAGGCCTGCCGGCTGCGAAAGAGTTAATGAGACGGTCTGGATGCGTACCGTGAGGGTAGGAAAAGAGTTAATTTAACAAATTAGGGGAGAAATTGCCCATCAGTGGGACAGAACAGGCTAAAAAAGCTGATGCTCTGCGTTACAGCTGCATTTTTCTGCCCTTATTTGTATTTAGCACGGTATTAAAGCCCAAAGTACCTACATAACCAAAACAGAAACTGCGTCGGGTATGCGGATGGCGAGTAATGGGTGACTCACCGTAATGGCATGGACCATGGTTGACGGTTCGTCGTGTTTCTAAGAGCCCCAATGATCTGTCAGCAATCTGAAGGAACCTAAAGGTCAGAGCTTGCCGGCGTCGCGAGACTGTCTCATCTGGTTACCGTGATTCTGGAACGTAAAGGGCTATTGAAGTATCACCGTGGATGTTAGTCAGTACAAGTCTTACAGTCCCTTCTCTCCCGCCCTGAGTGGAAGGATTCATTTGATGATTTTACCACGACAAACAAAAATCTGCGTGCAACAAAACCTCTTTACTGCCAAAAATCTTAAAATTTTCTCCACAGAACACACAGGGAGACTTGTTCTATATTCATCCTGGACCACACTGCTTAGTGACGATGTCTTTGCCATATCCTGGCGTGTAAGGGCCACCCGGTACCAACACTAGTAAATCACACTTAAAATGAGCTGAGAGTAAACTCTACAGTGTACACTGCACTTAAAATAATTTCAAGCGTCATTTAAACTTATGCTGGGCTAAAGGGACTGCCGGTAGCGTTTGGGGTTGCCAAGTTTAAGTTAGTTAAAATGTCACAAGTATTATTTATTTGTATTTGAGGGTAAAAAAAACTGAAGAGCCAAGGCTGATTATGATTGGTGAAAAAAAAGATCGAATTTTGGCAATCTTAAAAGAGTAGTGGCTGACTTAAAAATGGCTACTTCCTTAATTTTCAGAAAAACCCGTATAAGTATTATATTATGAATAATAGAATAATATATGTCATGAATAGAAAGACTGGTAGAATGATTCTCATTATTTATTTTCGTGTAAATCCTTCTTTCTTAATATTTAGAGTAGTGCAACACTGATCAGTTGGTAAGTCAGAACGCTTCCATAAACAATGCCATTAGCGCGGGCGTTACGCGGCGGATTTTAAATTTGGAACGCGCGCCGCCATTCGTCATGTCGCCGCCGCGCCAGCGACACGCCGCGCCGCCAACTTCAACTGTAGCGCTACTGAAAGGTCTTGATACTTTCGGACAATATTTTTTATTTACATGAAAATTCAAAAGCGAGCAATGTGTCTTTTTCATAACTTAATTACTTTTCTAATTTTATATCTTGGACACCAATAAAGAAAAATATAATTACGAAAACCTACACGTATATTATAATCAATATTAAGTTCAAAAGAGACGGTTTTATTAACTCTGACAACAGTGGCCATATCCTCACACATAAAGAAAATAATAGAGAAATGATAGTGAAAAGAACTATTAATGTACAATCGTAATCGAAATCTGGAATCGGCTAAAAAGTATTCTACCGTTTTTTTTACCATGGTTATATACTACGTATTATTCTATAATGTCGCGTGCTAAAAAAAAAATGATACAAAAGCGTGACAGATATGAAGAATGTGCATTTGTAGTATCTTTTACATACGTACAAGATAAAAATTGGCGCATACTAAAGACGTGATTATTTGGGTTTTCCCTTAAAATAATTACCAAGTATATATTCCCAACATTATCAGCATAAATAATGACAGTTCCGCGAATTTTAAATATCTATTTAATCCCAAATCCCTTATTACATATTTCATGGATTTTGATAAAACATTACTTTTAGATTACAAGACTACGTAACGGCGCAATATTCATTATTGGATTTATGATTTTAAAACACAATATCTTTTATATCCAACAGATTTTGATTTTATAGATTGTGATACGATTCTGCTACATTTCTCGTTTTGCTGTTTTGATACGATAAACGTGTTTCCTGTCAACAAAATTAAATGACGATAAATAAAAACTAACTCTGCCAAATTATTTTAACTACCTTCTTAAAAATCAATGTGAATCAGCCCACATATAAATTCAAATTGATCACTGATTTTATCTTTTGCTAATCAATTATCACTATAAGCGGATTTTGCCCCTGTTGACGCATTAAATATTTGTAGTTAGTACTATCAAGCAGACGAGATTGAACGAAAATAAGATTAAGATAGGATTTTATTTAAGTACGTATTAGTTTTAGTTTGAGTGCACTGAACAATATATATTATCAGCCTAATGCCGTCCACTGCTGAACGTCCGCCTCCCCCAAGGAGTGCCAACCCTCCCGGTCCTGGGCAGTCTGCATCCATCCGCTGCCAACAACATACTTCAAATCATCGATCATCTTGCCGCAGGGCGTCCTACGTCCTACAATACGTTTGCCCATTCGCGGTCTCCACTCTAGCACATTTCTGCTCCATCTACCATCTGTCAGTCTATGGAAGTGACCAGCCCACTTCCACATCAGCATGCTTATTCTACGCGAAGTGTCGATTACTTTGGTTCTCCGGCGAGTGACTTCTTTCCTGAACAATATGTACCTTGAATTTTTAACTTTAATTCTTGTCCAACCTGAATTTTATCATTATGATCATCATGGTTATCGACTTGTACTAAGAGGATGTACTCAAATTTCGGAATTCGGAAAAGCTGCGACCTCCATTCTGATAATTAAGGTGAAAAAATATGTATGAGACTACTGTTGGTCGGTCACGTGGTAAATTAGTTATATTGATGATTGATCCTGATGAAATTCATTAAATGAGAACAATAAAATTTTATTTAAGTGACCTACGACATATGAGCTGATCATCAAACGCCTAAACAGTTTTTCAAAAAATATAGCTCATAACCTAGTCAGCTTTCAAACAGAAACAATACGCACCAAAATCGTTCTATTCACACAGGAGCTAAGATGCCATAGACAGATAGACACATCAACACATACACACACTTATTTTAACGGTAGGAGTTGAAAACCAACCCTGCAAGTATCAAAACACCTCAGTCACACTACACTCCTTGTGACTAATGACGTCATGTGTCCCGCACAGCGATCGCGAGAGCAAATGACTCGCGATGAATTTAAAATTGGAACTTTGCTAACGAGGGAGGCGGCTTGTTGCGGATTTGTGAGTTATTGTCGCCTTGTCGCCTGGAACAAACAACGTGAAACGACAATAATTGCTTATGAAAACATTATATTGTTGCTTTGTTTGTTTTTAAACAATGATGGAAAGTATTCCATAATTGTATGCGATAGAAATCAGTAGGTTTTGATGGTATGGATTTTATTCAATTTTCCTTTGCCCGCGGCTTCCCCTCCTGCTTGCCGCCCTCCCCTTCTTCCTCTCCTATAGCCTACCAGTCTCCAAGAGTCCCATCCAGCGGTTTCCAGTTTATAGTCATAAAAATGAGACAAACAAAAAAAGCAAACTCAATTTTCCTAATTAGTTATAACGGTCTGATATTCCATAAATTAGGTATTATTCTGATTAAATCAGAATCAGATTTCATTAGGGATTTATTGGTTTTTAATTTGTTTTGTTGGTGCGCAGGAGTTTCAGCTCCCATTGAGTTCGCTCCATATTTTAGGCCTCACCGTTGTCTCTGGGCTAGATTGAGTTCACAACCAAGCTCATTTTTAATTAAAAAAGTCAAAACATTTTCCTTCTGTCGAATTTTCCTCGCAAGTTATACCTTGCTTTTTCACTAGATTTCAAACAATTAAAAAAAAGTGTACTCTGATACTTCTATCTTTACATTAAGACTGTTTTATGTTCAACAGACACTAATTAGATATAAATACTGCATCCTAAATTACGCTCCAATCAAATCAAAATAAACCAACGGCTAAGTCCACCGCACATTTCCCGCCAAGTGAGCAGCCATCTTAGAAAACAGACGCCATCGCGGTCGGAAGCAACGCTGTAGTGATGTACTCGTATCATCCGATCCGATACTTTAAAATAGGTATCGATGCAAGATGATTATGTTACCGGAATAAATTAATCGTATCGTCCGGCAATTCGAAAATGGATTGATCAGTTAATTTTAACATAGGTAAAATAAATAAATAAATAAATATTCCACGACTATCACACAACGCCATCTAGTCCCAAGCTACGCAGAGCTTGTGTTATGGGTACTAGACAGCTGATAAACATACTTATATATTTCTAAATACATACATATTATAGATAAATTACACCCAGACACAGAACAAATGATCGTGCTCATCACACAAACATTTGTCCTGGGTGGGAATCGAACCCACGACCTCCGGCATAGCAATCAGGGTCACTAACCACTAGACCAACAGGTCTGTCGTAGGTCATAGGTAATACTATTCTTTTAGTAAATTGTTTATTTATTGCAATACTTAGGATGTAGTTATTTTAATACAGCACAGTAGGCGCAGTGGTTGAGCGATCCACTGCTGCGTAGCGTGTCGCGGGTTCGATCCCCGCACGGAACAAATATTTGTATGACTTACAAGTAGTTGTTCCGGGTGTGGTTGTTTGTGTATGTGAAGTAGTTACTAAATAAACTCAAATAGTAAGTATAATAATAAAATACATTGGATCCATAAATTCATAATTCTTAACCTACATAGTGCTTCCCATGAAACAATATTGAAGAATCGAAACAAAACCATTCAATGGTATCTTAGAACGGTATCGGTAGTCCCGATACAATCGGTAATACGCAAGAATCGTAAATCCCTAGTTCGCAGTTTAAAAATACACGTACAGTGGCGACGCGGGTGGCCGTCAGAGAGATCAATTATTGTCTATTAACACTATACAGCCAGGAAGTTATAGTGTATACAATGGTGTTAGCTGGCTCTGTCGCGTTGTTTATGGTAGAACTTTGATTTTCGAATCATTTTTTTATACGTCATTCTAGTGTGTACTTTTTGGAGTCACGCATGTAATGAGCCTGGGAAGAAAAAGAGAATGGAATACAAATTCCTCCCTTTGCAAGACTACATCGAAAAGATTGGAATAAATAATTCAAAGTTCTTGAGAAATTTTGTCCAGTATTCTCTCAAAACTTTTTTAGCACTAAAACCAGGCATGGGACCTGAATTATTGACTAAGGCCATGTGTGACCGACATCTTTGGCTGCAACCATGCCTGGGGGTCTACACTCTTGATCGGTCGCCGAAGATACGGGCCCGTACGAAAGTAACTCACAAGTTTTTAATGAACCCTAGTCCCTAAAAGTTTTGAATTCATAAGTTCTAACAACACATCGGGAGTTGGCACAATTGTCCAATCATCACATGAATTTTAAGTTCGTATCACAAACTAATCTTATGTCCGTATGTGCTAAATAAAAGGACGCGCCCGCAGCTAAGGCTTTCGTGGTTAGATACTTGGTACCCCTGTTCCCATCATAGGTAGTTGGATAAAGGCTGGTCACATGAGATAATGACGTGGGAATTATATTAGCCCAAGGCCCCCATGTGGGAGGCCAGCCTATCTAGAATTACTAGAACACGTCAAAGTTCGTAGATAATTGAATAAGATTAATTAACCGAAAAGGCCGATAGATAATAATTTTCCTGGAAATCTTAGTCAAGACAAATACCATACTTGGTCATCAGTAGATAAGAAATCGCAAAGTAGTGTGCAGTTATGGATAACTTCGGGCATGCCGCGATCGCGGTAAGACCCCTCTTTGAGGAGTAGCTGGAGAGGCGTCACGGCGTTCTCACCTTCCGCTTGACACAGGTCCGCACTGGACACGGAAGTTTGATTGGGAAGGAAGAAAGGGTGCCACCACTGCGAGGATCGCCCGGAGGACACGGTCGAGCATACGGTGCAGGTCTGCCCTGCTCGGGCAGAGCACCGCTATCTCGCTACAATACTAGTGATATACTTATTTTACTTTTTTTATTTTTGATACTTATATAATTATTCCATACTCAATAAGAATAAGGTTAACTTAATTACCGTTCGATGATTATACCAAGTCAGATGCCGTTCTAAATGTAAAAAAAAAACAGGAAAAAAAAACAAAAGAATTCCATTCAGCCATTTTGTTGATACGCTGTTTCGATTCAAAGAGTATGCTACTCTAATTAATCTTAATTGCGTTTTAAGACCAAATTATCATGACCTCTTGATGTTGTAAGATTTTGAAAGACGATAATAGATGACAAGGGTCTTTGTATAATGGATGGTCTCGTGTCACGCATTGAGTCAGCATAGCCATGAACAAAGAAATCCAGAAGCTCTAAACACCTAAAGTTTTACATAAATACTAAAGTGCAAAGCATTCTATGACTTGGAACGATTTTTATTAGTACTTTCCAAGGTTATCTTGGACACCACTGAAGAAAACATCGTGAAGAAACCTGAACTTTAATAATCAATATAAGACAGAAGCATGGTGTGTGTCCTGTGGGGCTACTTAATTGTGACACCAGAGGATGATTAGGGTACTAATCACAAGAAAAAAAAGAAAGGATACGGATAAGTCACGCAAAAATATAATGCGATTGTCACTTGTTTAGCCCCTCAGCTCTTCGCTGCATCGGTTTTATTAAGTAATACTCGTATATTATCAGCCTTTTGCCTCCACTGCTGAACGTACGCCTCCCCCAAAGAGCGCCAACCCCCCCGGTCCTGTGCAGTCCGCATCCATCCTATGCCAGCCGCATTCTTCAAATCATCAACCCATCTTGCCGCAAGGCGTCCTACACTACGTTTGCCCGTTCGAGGTCTCCATTCTCATAGTAAGTAAAGAGCCTTGAGTGGGAAGCTGTCACCTCCTTCTGCGAAGCAGTCATGCTCGCGAAGGAGGAGGCGGGCCGCGTGAGGAAGGCCACCGTAGGCGCGGGCATGCGGGCAGCGAGTAATGGGCAACTCGCTGTCCAACCATGGACCATGCCCGGGTCGACGGCGCGTTGTGTTCCACGCGTGCCTCAAAGAGTGTCAGCAAAAATGACGGGCCCCCCCTCTAGGGCTAAAGCCTGCCGGAGTCGCGGGACTTACGATTTACTGTGACCCCGGTACCTAAAGGGCTATTGAAGGACACCGTGGATTTTAGTC
This sequence comes from Agrotis puta, assembly GCA_943136025.2. NCBI lineage: Eukaryota > Metazoa > Arthropoda > Insecta > Lepidoptera > Noctuidae > Agrotis > Agrotis puta. The sequence continues at coordinate 11,897,838 of OW964182.2, read as the reverse complement.
AGTCAAGTCTGACAGTCCCTCTCGCTCTGCCCTGGTCCCACCCAGGGCAGAGCAAGAGGGACTGTCAGACAGCCCTGGGTGGGAGGAATCATTTAATGATTTTGCACGCCAAAAAAAAAATTAAAGGCCCTCACTAAATTCAAACACGTGACCTACAACTCCCAAGTCCGGGCCGTTACCACCGCTCCACACCACTGCTCTACTGTATCACACATTCATAAATATTAAGACCGTTTGTCCATGATACAGCTTTGGTAGACCTTCTGCAATTCTGTTCCTCGACCCAAATCTTACATTGGCATGATAATGACACTCATTGCCCGCCAATTAGTTTAGCGTCTGCCATTTGCTGTTCACATTATGTTATGTGTCGTGCTAAACAGTCGCCATCTTAGCACGTGTCTATAGGCATGTGCCGACGGTCCAATGGTGTATTCTGTAGCTATAGATGTGTCATTCATGTTTTTTTAGGCCAGCTGCTCACTGCTGACTTTTTGTTTTCAAGTCATGTGCCATGAAGATTATACTGCACTGATCTTCAAAGAATTCCACTGAGCTTGTGATGTTGGCATTTTCAGCGCACTTTCATACCTACAATTTTCACAGCATTTGACTGGGAAACAAAAAGTCTCCGCGATAAAAAGTCATCAACAAGCAGCAACAGCTAGACCCAGAATAAGTAAGCCATGCACATGTTAAGTCCATGCGGGAGCACCGCAGCAGTTAATCGCTACAGCTACAGTGCTGCAGCTACTGCCCCAACCGATGACGTCATCATCAATTAACTTAGCCCAGCGGTCCCCCGCTTTGGTCGCGGGACCAAGGGATTACCGTGACCCCGGTACGTAAAGGGCTAGTGAAGGACACCGTGGATTTTAGTCAGTACAAGTCTGACAGTCCCTCCCGCCCTGCCCTGGGTGGGAGGACTCATTTGATGATTTTACCACGCAAAAAAAAAAAAAAAAGCGGTCCCCCGCTGAATGTAGATGTAGGCTCATCAGACATCAAGCTACGCCACCATCGTAACTCCAGTTCTTTCCAGATTAATTTCAATCCGAATCTTATCCTTACAGGACAAGTCAACTAAAGTTTAACTGAAAGTATTTACGACAGAATTTTTGGATGATCCCGGTGCACTATTCCCAAACCAATGAAATTTCTTGAAAGCCGGAATCAACAGTGGCAATCACCAGAAAATCACAGAGAATGAATTTATCTAACTTTGATCTTACAACGGGATTTATCAAAATAGAATAGCGGAGGAGTAGGAAAAATATAATTTCAAATATAGTTTAAGAAAGATAAATAATAGTAAAGATAACATACTGACAGCAGACAACCTACTTCTTATTTGGAAATTCCATAATTTGTTTTTGCCAATGAAATCCGAGAAAAACACATATTATAAAGATAATAAATCAATTAAGACACAGTAAACAGGATAAAAATATGACAAATTAGATAAAGATAATAGACAGACAGAAATAATGATTAATTAGAACAATAAAATGCTGTGATAACAAGTGATCAAATTCATCAAACTAATAGATGCAAAGCAATAGATTTAGATAATAATAGTTACGTATTGTGTGATAATAGATAAGATTATAGACTACGACATTATAAAGAACATACACGTGTGTGAGAAAAAAGATAAAGAAAAAATATAGAACGTTCTTCAACATCTTCTTCTAATCGACGAATATCTATACTAATATTATAAAGAGGAAACCTTTGTATTTTTGTATTGAATAGGCTCAAAAACTACTGGACCGATTTCAAAATTTCTTTTACCATTACTTAGAGGGATTCTTCCGAATCCATATAGGCTATATTTTATTCCGGGAAATAGATATATCTAACAACATAGCTTAAGCACCCAGTCTGCTGAGCAAAGACTCTTTCAAGATGGCTACTGGTAGCTTAGTTACCACAGACGATAGGATAGATATTTTTATTCTGAAAGCTGTAGTTACCATTGAGTGGTTTGCGTTGGGGGAGGTTGCAATACTTCAGGACTAGGGAACCATAGATTTAAAGAGTTTTACCACATTCCTAAGCAGCAGAAAACTGGTGATGGCAATGTACCATCCGCTTAAATTTTATTAAAATCTTTGATTTTACTGTTGTTCCTCTGGCCTACCTTTTGCTATTTTTTATATTTTTTAAATGTTTTTTTCTTTTTTGTGTTTGTTACTACTACTTACTAATTATATTTTATATATTTTTAATATATAAAATATAATAAGTGAAATGACACTAATGAATAAAGGACATTTTATAAACATTTTGAGCTATGAAGTAAATTTAACCTTTAAGGGGGTGAAAAGGGGGAATCAAGAAAGTACGTAACGTACGCGGACGAAGTCGCGGGCAAAGTGCTAGTGTAATATAAACTGCTTCATATTGTAGCAACTATATTCCCGTTCAATGATGTATAGATGTATTGAACCCACAATGGGTACTACAGATATTTAAATCAAAATTCATATTATTTACTTGTCAAATTGAATCATCAGCGATTTGCTATCCGCGGTTTCTTAAAGGCCTCATTTCTTTTGGCTTATCAGTTATCTTTTGTCTTGCCGTCAAGCTTACGACCACTGTCCTGTCGTAGTTTTTACTCTGTACTTCCGTTAGTATATTGGAGTTCCAGTAGCTTCTGAGTGAGCTCGTTCCATCTAAGGCCTCGTCTTTGCCCCTCACCAAACCCATAAAAAAATTGTTGACGTTATAACTCTAGCCTCCATTCAACAATGAAACGTCTATTCCAAAGCTATTATCAATACGTCCAAAGGTGCTGTGGTACAAAAACTACAATTTAATTCTTTAACTGTCGTTTGAGTGCCGGAATTATGATAACTAATGATGTTTGTGCGTGCTACTCCAATCTTAGATGAGGAAGTGGTAGTGATCGAAATTTGCGCCTCATTGCTTCTGAGGCTAGTGATCCAAGTTTTGAGGATTTTGGGGCAACTGACTTTGTTCCCTGTTGTCTGTCATGGCATTTTTTTTTCTATTTCAGACAACGAAGCCTTGAAGAGGAGCTTTTCGATGCGATTTTAATAATAGAAGTATCTCATGGCTGTATATAAACAGCCGAGGGCGACCTTTAAAGTAAAGCCGCGTTTGCCGAGGTTGGTCTATAAATGGGTGACCATTTAACATAGTGAGTTTCCTCTGCGTCTCGGAAAGCACGTAAAACTGTTGGTTCCGTTGGTGCTGTCATTAGACCTTTATCAAGTCTGTAGTCTAAAGCCTGACAAAAGATCTTAGCAGGGGGTACTGTATTACCGATTTACTGAGTTGTGAAGATATTCAGATGCCTCCAGATAAAGTGGTCAAAAGCTTGTTAAGTACGTATATTGATGGAAATAATAACAAAGTTACTGTTTTCTCATTGTAGTTTACTATTATTATCACTGTACTCCATGGAACATTTGCCTACCTCTCAAGTGCCAGAATATTCAATAAATAATTATGTTTCTGCGTGCTCTGAACAGGGAAATGATCAGATCAGAGGTGTCAGTAATGATTGTGTCACGAACTCCTATCTTTATGGCGGTCTAAAGCTGACACTATATCTAAAGATAAGCCATTTGAAGCAGCTCTGTTGCCAGTAATTATGATATTATTTTACATACAAAGATCGTTTAAAAGTGACTCCTGTTACAGAGAAATTATTGATCTGATGAATCATCTGTCTTGTTATGGACATGTGATGAGGAGAGATAAAAAAACACCCGTTGTAGTTAGGAAAAGCCTAATCAAATGATGATAATTATGTGATGCTGATCGTCACTTCTATAATAGAAAATGGGACCCATCGGGAAATACTAAGAAATGAAATCAAAAACTGGAATTTAACGGAAATACTCGTAAATCGAATATTTGCTGCTGTCCGCATTCTACTACATACACACATCAACATAATCTAGGGATATTTTATATTTCATCAAATATCTAAAAATCTATGAAGAATTTTCTGATATAGTAAATGGAAGAATGATAGGTTATTTTAAGGTGTACAGTAAAAAATAAAAAACATTTCGTGATTTTTTTGTTTTAAATAGAAATGTTAATTATTTTAATCGCCGTAGCAAATTAATATGGTAAAAAACTTCATTTCTTCTTATAAAGCTATTAATTTTAATGAAAATTTAAAAAGTCTTAAATCTAATTATTAATAATCAGTTTTGCCACCTCTTACATTAATTACACATCAACATCGATTGTTCATGCTTAAAGTTAGATTGTCAATGTCTTGCTGCGGTATGAGGTCCCATGTTCTTTGCAAGTGGTCGTAAAGTTGTTGTTGTGTCGTCAAATTTGGCGGGAAATCTCTCAAAGCTTTTCGTTGTAACATGTCCCAGGCATGCTCGATAGGATTTAAGTCGGGCGACTGTGCAAGCCAATCCAAAACTTGAATATCGTGGTCTCGGAGAGCGGTCGACACCGGCCGCGCCGTATGGGAAGGAGTATTATCGTGCATGAGTAGAAATTTCTGGCCCATTTGAATTCTGTATGGGTCAATAACAGGCTCCACTACCTCCTCGTGGTATTTTTGTGCAGTCATGCTACCTTGGATCCAAATGAGCTGGGTTCGTCCGCCAAGACGAATTCCTGCCCACACCATGATTGTCTCGCCTTGGTATGAGTGGACCTCCTGAGGGTGCCTTAGACGGCTAACTATCCCTGGAGTTCTCCAAACGCGTGTTCTTCGTGATTCCAGATGAAACCCAAACCGGGACTCGTCGGTGAACAGCACCAAAGACCATTGTTCGTCACTCCATGGTAAATGCTCCCGAGCCCACGAAAGCCGCCGACCGCGATTGCCACGTCGCTATGCTGGAACACGTAGCGGTCTTCGAGCATGAAGACCAACTTCATGCAACCTCCTTCGCACGGTTTGGTCGCTTACCAGCAGCTGGTGGTCCTCCTGGAGCCTTTGTACTAGTTGCATCGCTGTGATATTGGGTTGTCTTCTAGCGGTTATTTGGAAAAATCGATCCTGTCTCTGCGTAGTAACGCGATATCTACCCGTGTGCCGTTCAGCTACATCCCCAATACTGCGATAACGTGACCAAAACCTTGATATCACGTTTTGGCTGGTGTGTAGGGCCTCAGCAACGAAGCGTTGAATAGCATCATTTTATAGCATGACCACGGCTCGTAACATTTCATCTCGACTCAAATGACGACGTGACATGACTCCTAAAGCTCACACGACACGTTAAATTAAAAAAGAATACCAATCTAATCCCTGTTCATTAATTAATATTAATAAAACAATTTTAATTTTCCGTAACATAACGAATCACTAACAATTTTGCCACCGTATTTTGTTTTTTCTTTTTTTTTTAATATTTATTCTTTATATTTTGAAAATAGAATAAATGAGGTTTCAATCTGTATACAACCTTTTTATGAAAACTAAAAAGATTTTAAACTAAACAATCGTAAATAATTTACGATTAAGATATCCCTAGATTCTGTTGATGTGTGTAAATGCTTGGCAAACGAGCCAAGCATTAATGGAGTAGGATGCATATAGTGCAGATGGAATGGAAGATGATGGTGATAATACCAGAGCTTGACGCAGAGCACCCATGCGCTGGACAGACCAGATCAAGGCTGCATTGAACGGACTCCTTAACGAATGTACCAGCAGTGCCAGAAGAATGGCGGCACATTATGAAGCAAACCACCTCCCCTCATGTGATGATCACGACCACTACGTAAGAGATTAACAACTAAAAAGGGGATAAAGGGCAGGTAGATGATGAGAGGGATAGAAATTTAGATACCTGACTTAAAGACGTGACCAGTGTCAGTAATTCTCTTCCAATATTACTCGACCAGCTAGAACGTGCCTCACAAAATGTAGTTCTAATGAAGCATAGAGAGATTAATATTAGTCCAATTAATGAAATGCAATTAACTGTCTACGATACATCTGTCACGATCAAAATCATTAGTGTGACAAATTAAGGTATATATTAGGAGATAATGGAAATTCATTAGCTAAACTAAATGATTCTACTCATTAGCGAGACGATTCTCACGTAACCCAGTATCTACGTGATCGAAATAAAGTAAATGATGTACTTTTTAATTTGGATGATGTGTTAATTGATTCGTGAATGAGTTCGTACTGATAATATAGAGAAATATTGTTGTGTACTCATTAATGATTTTCCTAAAGACGTTTTTGTTTATTTAAAGATATTTTCTAGAATTATCTGACAGAAGATCATAATGAGATTGCAAAAGGTGTTGGCTCAATTTTAGTACCCGCTGCCCCCCGAATCAAGCGTGTGTGGGAACACCAGGGGTCCAGGGTGATTTAAGTCAGTAAGAGTCTGACGGAACCCCCTGTTTCTCGGGAAAAAGGTCATCCATTGAGCATTTCCTCGTCATTAAAAAAAAAGAATCCACAGGCATCATCTGCCGAACTTTCTCTGAACTTCATAAGGGTCGATTTGTAGTTGCGAACCGCCTGAAACTGCAATAGTTGTAGAATATTTTGAAATCCATATTGGTTCATTACTTTAATCGGTAGATATAGCCTCGCTTAGCTCATCTTCCACTACTCAATGATCTTCCATCTAATACTCTTCCGTATTATGAGGTCCGTCTTATTTTGAATAGCACAGTACTATAATTGTTATATGATTGGCGGGTGCCGCAAAATCATCGCCATTGACAGCTGATACTTCTCAAATTATATTCCAGTTAAATGATTATGAGTCATGGTTAATTCTATTGAGATTGATTCTCGAAGTTATATCTTACGAGTATTACGGCCATAGTCATTAGGTCATTTTGGGTGGAAACTCATCAAATGTTTTCTCTCGCTCCGGGTATTGGAAAGGACTATTAGACTTTACTAATGACTAATACTTCCCTGTTCCTCTTAACTTCTTAAGACATTCACGTAATAGGTTACTTGGCTTGCCGTCCGATAATGCACCATGCACGGGTCGATGCTCAAAAAGCTGTCAGCAATCTGACGTGGCCCCCCTCGAGGTATCGGGGTATTGGTATGGTATTTCCATTTTTTTGTATTTCCTGGTATTTCTGAAGCTCTGAAGTGTTCCAGTGTAAAGGTTACCTTATAAGACAGGCCCTTGAATCCGGCGGTGACTACCTGAAAGTCCCACCAATCAGTTTTATTTTCAGTAGTCTAATATCCTGATCATCTACAAGAACTCAATCTTATCTTTTAATTGGTAGGTAAAAGGCTATATTTACTACCTTAGATCAATTATCTGATCTAAATTATTTTGTTAAAATAGAGACTGTTCTACATAGGTAGTTTCCTCTTTCTTATGAAGATGGTCTTATTCATTACTTGTATTGAGTCTTTCATTTCGTGTCAGTATGTGGTCTTTATAACCCTCTGTTGTAAGAGGAAATTAAGCCACCTCAGGACAACCCCAGACTGCCACATGGCTTTGGACCTGCCTGTCCTGGTTTTTGACAAAACAGTAGTTTTTTCTTAGCCTGGCAGTACCCAAACTGTACGCCGCTGCGCCACAGGCTGAGGCGTGCCCTAAGACGCTCCTATTTACCGTTCTTCGGTGCACATTTCTTTATATGCACAAGATCGGCGAGTAATGGGCAACTCGCTGTTCGACCACAGACCATGCCCGGGTCGACGGCGCGTTGCGTTCCACGCGCGCCGCAAGGAGTGTCAGCATAGTGACGGGGCCCCCCTGTAGAGGGCCATAGCCTGCCGGGGTCGCGGGACTGACGAATTACCGTGACGCCGTAACGCAAAAGGGCTATTGAAGGACACCGTGGATTTTAGTCAGTATGAGTCTGACAGTACCTCCCGCTCTGCCCTGGGTGGGAGGACTCATTTGATGATTTTACCACGTTAAAAAATGTACAAGATCTACCAGGCTGAACAAGAGGGCTTTGCAGCCTTAAACCAGAATACTATAGTCACCTGAACCCCGTAGACTTCATCGAAATCTTTTAAGAGTACTGAACGTTTTCGTTCGGTCTGATCGTTAACGCTCAATTTTTAATAGATTTTCATCTTTATGTGCTTGAGTAATAAGTTGAAAATCAATTAAACAGTACTGAGCGTTAACGGGTTTCTTTTGTCATTTGCCTACAGGCCTTGGTATCGACATTATAGGCTGCCATAGACAAAATACTAGACCTGTAAAACCGGCGAGAACTAAAAAACTTTGGGAACTTCTGTCTTAGTCAGTTCGGAACTTTTTGAAGCACACATGTTCAACGTCCATAAACATGTGACTATGTTATTATGTCTGTTGACAGTGATTGATACAAACTGTAGTTAAATAATAGTTTTTATACTTTTGTCATACAGTCTCTGATTCTAGGAAGTTGTTGGAGGCGAAATGTCAAGGGCGATGTTCTTTTTAAGATAGATATCAATAGCTATTTGATTATTTGTATTGAGAGGTGTAATTGTGGTGTTAATTTAAACTTTGAACTGTCTGTTATGATTTCAGTTTTCGTTTGTGTATTAATGTATAGCCTAAAATTTACTCACCGCTGGGAGACTGGCCTCCTCTCTGTGACAAAGAGTTGCATAGTTGTCATGGAACCGAAAAAACCATAGAGTTTTTTTTTAAATTTCTAAAAACATCAAATGCGTCGTCTCGCGGTGGGGTGGAAGAGACTATCAGACTCGTACTTACTAAAATTCACGAAGCTCTTTACAGGCTCGTCCCGCGACCCCGGCAAGCGTTTGGTCCTCTATGGGGGCCCCGTCAGATTGCTGTCAGCTCATAGAGGCGCGCAACGTGCATGGAACTGTTCCATCTGGGCACTGCTCTCAAAACGACAATGACTAATCTAAAATAGTAATACACTTCCAAAATCTTGTAGCACCTAGTGAACCGGAAGGTTGCTCATACACCTATGTAGTTCAAGCAAAAATAAGTACTACATCCAAGAGAAATATGCTCTATATCCCATAACATGTTTTTTTTTAATCCAGCCATACCCATAAAAGTTGTCAAGTACTCATTAAAAACTAAAGATATATCGTACAAATGGAACGCAGCGTTCTTTTTTCGAAAGGCAACGTTCGCTGTTCCCGCCCTCGAACGCGATTGGCCGATAGCCGAGTACGTGTTGATGCGTTTGCGCTGATAAAACGATTGTTTTGTAACATAGCGAGCTTTGAGTGCGTTATGGGGAAAATAAAAGCGACTTAACGTAACATCACGACGGTAATCTCAGAAGGGTTAGCAGAGGTGTACCTAATAGTACACCCACAATTCGCCAGTTATGTTTAAGCCCCGTGTGATGAAGGGCGAACCTATTGCCATCACCTGGCAATCGAGCCTATGACCTCATGATCAGCGGCCGTACTGTGACCATTTGACTTGGCCAACAAAGCATTGAATTTAGTTTAAGAAGTAACTAATCATTTTCGAGATTTGTTTCAATTTTTGGGAGATTGCAGTGTTGGAACTCCTGCTAAAGGAGAAAATCCCAGTGCGGGGAAAAAATACAGAGCCCTCTGCTATTCACAGGATGAATGATTTCCACCTCGAGAAAAAAAAACTTGTTGCGAAAGGCGTGGATGTGTTGCGAAAGTGCTAAGGAAAGGCTTTTTTCCGGCAAAGGACCATAATATGCAGAGTCAATTGATTGATCAACTTCTTCTCTTATTTTTGCTTCTTTCCTTATCATGGTTTTGCTTTTAAATTTTTAAATTTTACGGAAAAATGTCTTTAACGGCTCTGTAAATAAATAACCGGCAATAAGTATATAAATGATAATAATTTATTCTTTAAACCTATATTTACATCTTAGATTTACATCTAAATATTTATTAAGAATGCCTAAATAAATTACTATAAACTACTATCACGGTTGTGTCCTTGGCACTAATCTTAAGTATATTCTTTCATTTGGAGTAAGGAGAAGTTTCCAGGGAGTAATGGTGATCCGGTCCACTGTATTCTTGGTGCATTCCACTCGATACTTTAAGAACAGTTTCACCATACAGATTCCAAACTGAAGTTGAGCGAATCTTGAACCTGTAAGAGAATTTTATAAAAATTAATCTATAGGTAACTAATGATAAAGAGGAAAAACTTGTATTTATATAAAAATAATTATCGACGTTAATTATAGCGATGGTGGACGTTTATTTGAATGTGAGTCTACCGGGCTACCCCGCTATACAATGCTACGTTGAGAATAAGTAACATTGGCTTTAACAAAAAAAAAAACTTTAAAAACTGGTATAACACCACGCTTGTAATCTCCGAGGATTACGCAGATGTGTACCGAATAGAAAACCCACATTTCAACAGTTATATTTGAGGGACAAGCCAGGCATAATTCTAGTCTACATGAAGCTGGAGTGACTACCTAGCTCCGTGTTCCTGTGCCAACCACATCCAACATACACCCGCTATGGCAACAATGTCGTCTACCCATCTCACCGCAGGACGACTAAAGCTCATACATATTCATCATCTTTCATTTCTACCGTTGAAGATGGCGGCTTAAAATAAGGTGCATTTGATCATTTAAAATGAAATAAAAAATTGCTGGTGTACTCACCGAGACAACTTCTGGGACCATGTCCAAAGGAAACCATTGCACAAAGATGCCGCTCTCTAATGTTTTCTGGTGTAAATCTCTCAGGATCAAACCTTTCAGGATCAGGATAATACTTCTCATCATGCTGAATTGAATAAGGAGAAATCGCTACAATAGTATTTTTCTGAATTACGAAATCCGTGCCATCCAACTGAATGTCCCGACCAACATTTCTAGCCACAGCATTTGTTAAAGGATGCATTCGTAACGTCTCATTGAAAACCATCTGTAGGTATTTCATTTCTTTTAGTGCTTCATAAGAGAATTTACCATCGTGTTTCCGAAGGACGTCGTCAACTTCCTGTATCAGTGTTTCCTGGACTTTAGGGTTTTTAGCCAAGTGGAACAACGCATAAGTTGTCAGTAAAGAATTGTTACCATATCCGGCGAAATAAAATATAAACACTTGTCCTGCTAAAACATCATCCGTTACTTCCATCCACAGCTCTTTTTCATCATCTGCTGATTTTCCCGAGCTGACATGGCCTTCTCTTCTCAAAGCCATCAAGACGTCCATTGTCCTATTTCTATCAGTCTTTGGTACAGCTTCTAGATTAGCACCAGCCTTAATAACTTGTCTACAAAAGTCAGCGACATGGTCAGGGAATATTGACAAATTAAACTTTGATAACGTACCAGGAAATAGTAGCTCTAGCTCAAGCAAGAGAGTCGGTGTTTGGATTTCATCATGCATCACTTCACATAGATCATTATCATCATTATAAGGATCGACATCAATGCCAAATGCGCCCATCATTATTGAATCGACTCCATACTTCCTAAAGATTGGCAGCACATTGATTTCTGTATCATTCATGGTGGCATTTTCTATATATTCAATAAACTTATCTCCACGACCGGCGAGAACATTAAAATTTGCCTTAAACTTGCTAGATGTAAACACTGTCGTTAAATGTTTCCTTAAAATTTTCATCACAGTAACATCAGAATGAAAGAGATTATCACCCAAACGTTCTTTACTGTAGTACACTCCACGATCAGGAAAAGAATCGAAGTCCTTGACGAGGATCTGTTTCACTATATCAAGATCACGAATCAGTAATGTGGGAGACATCATTCTGTACAGGCCGACGACTTTCTCATTGGGATACTGTTTGTAAAGTTCACTGTAAAGCACTCCAACATGCTTTCTTCTAAAGAACACATCGATGAAGTTCCCGAAGAATGGAATAGGGGTTGGTCCTTTGACATTTCTGTCTTTCCAATAATTGAATGTCCTCGTGAAGTAGTAGTAAATGAAGCAGACGATGGTAATAAACGTTGTTAAATATAAAAACATGGTTGTAGCTCTCGTCGCAGTAGCTAATTTATTATTGATGAGAAACGAGCCAGCCGAAATTATATATATGAATGAAAGGCCTGCGATACGTAGGTGCACTGATAACGGACAGAAGTCGATTTTCTGACGCTTGGTCTGGACGTGCTTTTGCGCGCGTAATTGACAACGCAGTTGAATGACGGTTTTCAAAAATGGATGCTTAACCTGCTCGCTTCACTTCACATAAAATCTTGATTCACTCATGTTTTTATAATAAACTGTACACAACGAAACACAGATGATCTCTATCAACGCAAATCCAATTAGTATCGTTCCGATAAAAAATATACGAATATCATCTTTAAGTACGCTTTGGATTTTCCTGAAATGTATTGTCGTCACAAGTAATGCACTTTGTTTGGCAGCATTCAAAAAATCTTCAAATTTTGAGTGAACAGGCTTCTTCTGGATAAGCAAGCTTACTGCATCGTAAACTTAGTCTCTATCACCTTTTATCTAGACTAAAGCCAAGAACAAACCAACCAAATAAAAATGAATTAAAATTGTAAATGAATAACAAAATCACTACACTTCTATAACGTCTGTAGTTTTCGAACTGTGCTAAGTATTTGTTAAAAAATCTAAAGCGGATTTAGAATCACAGTCCTAATCTAAATCAGTTAATCTATGTGTTATGGCTGAATTGTTTTTTTCTGCGGTACTCGATTTACACCTTATCTTCTTAATATTATAATTCCAAATTAGCAGGATTAAACTTGTCTTTTTTAGGGTACTGCAGCCAAATTGCTAAAACGGCACCTATTATGAATGTTTTGACCAGAAGTTGTCTATTTTACTACGGGATCTGGAACCCTCCAAATGTCCTGCACTAACCATTTTACCTACCAAAAAAATAAAAATAATGAAGGAAAACATCGTGAGGAAATCGGCATGTCCTAGAACCAAAAATTCGAAGAGATGTGACATCTACCAACCCGCACTGGGCCCGCGTGATGGATTATGGCCCACTCCCTCTTACAGAGAGGAGGCCTGTGTCCCAGCAGTGGGAACATTTATAGACTGATGATGATGATGTTTTGATAAATATAATATGATGATGAGATGATACGCAGAAATTACCACATACTTCGCTCGCTACGATCGATTTGGTAGTCATCACCACAAAATTTGCGACGGCCACGTGCGGTTGTGTGGTTTTGGTTGTCTTCGGGTTATAATTATGTGTACAAAACCTCAGTATCTAATTCTCTATGCAATACAGGAAAAGAAAAAACAAAAGATAAACAGTAGATATCCGAATTTTTGTTCGGTAAATATCAGCTAATGATTGATTAATTGTCAATGCATCGATGCATTATATCACGCCTCCAATTATTATTATCAAGTATTAATAAGTCTGTTATTATTACATTGGAGGCGTTGATTGCAATTATTATTTTGATTACGCTATTGTAATCTGAGGCGGACAAATACGTGACGTAAACCTAAAGAAAATACGAAAATATTAATTATAATAGAGCCAGCGAGTAATGGGCAACTCGCTGTCCGACCATGGACCAAGCCCGGGTCGACGGAGTTGTGTTCCACGCGCGCCTCAAGGAGTGTCAGCATGGTGGTGCCCCCCCCCCCCCTTGTAGAGGGCCAAAGCCTGCCGGGGTCGCGGGACTAACGAATTACCGTGACCCCGGTACGTAAATGGCTATTAAAGGACACCATGGATTTTAGTCAGTACAAGTGTAGTCAAAAGAAATGTTATAATAGATGAAGCCATATCAGAGGCCTTAGCATATTTTTTGTGACATAATATAGTAAACTGGAGGCCTACCATAACGTCATAAACCGTGAGTAGTTCCGCTCAGGAAACGAGATGGCACTAGACGACTTGTATAGCTCTGTCTCTTTCCCACAACCTAACTACTCACGGTTTAACACGTCATGGTAGACCACCTGGTACTTTGACGTTAATTTAAGGAAAAAATTAGTTCCTTCTTCGTACACTAGAGGCGCTTTTTCAATTTTCGATTTCTAAAAACGCAGTTAATACTTAATTCTCATGACAAACCCTCTGTTCTTACACATTACTGCCCCGACTTTGACTAAACAGTAAATAGGAAGTGCCCTAACAACATGTATAAGAACCAAGACGAATCAAAAATCTCTAATCACATCTATGAAGACCACATTCAAAAAATTACTATCAAATGAAATCGCCGAAAAAACTGTGCATCAAATTGGATACACCAAAGATACCGGTGTCATTATGTAGAGGCTAAACGTCAAAAGAGGTTTGGTATCTAATTAAGACTTGATTTATTATGGGCCGAGCGGGAGCAATTATTGTGGGTCTATTAAGAACGAGGATCTGGGAATGTTGGTACTGTGATTTTGGTAGATTTTTGTGGATTTAATCCTAAAATTAATGTAATAAATGCGAAAGTGTATTTGTGTTTTTGTTTGTTATGATTTCACGCTTAAGCCGCTACACCTTTTTTGATGGATTTTTTAAATAAAAATAGGTGGGGGAGTAATAGTTTATAGAAGGAGAGGTAGCCACCGAAACTGCGGATAAAAGCTAGTTATAATATAGAATTGTAGATCATTGCTTTTAAATGAATCTGACATAAAGCAAATTTTTAGAATCATTATAGTTATACTACCTACTATTTATTGTTTTGTCTACCTTTATACCGACGAGGGTTGTTAAAGTTTCACGTAGGTATGTGTAAGTTTTAAAAGAACGATACTTACATCGATTGTAATGTAACTTCTTCTTTAATTTTTTTTTAAACGCGCTTGCGTTTTGTGCATGCAACGCGCTAGTAAAGATGATTTTTGAGGAAAAACTTTATCTTTTTTCTTCGAAAGCGGACGTTTGCAAGATGTTTATAAATAAACTATGATGTATGAATTGTTTAATGATTATTAAAAATGTGTGGGGTTAGATACTTTATTTTATTTTCACCTAGCATAATATGTGGTCACACTAAAAAACAATTGGCAGATGATTATACAATGTGCAATTTTAAGTTCCATATGCCACGAAGCTGATAGTTTACACCTACTTATGGCTCACAAATGGCACAAACCCCAACAGATCATTATGGACTAAGCAGAACTATCTACTGTTTTTTAATATCGAAAAACGTCCGTTAAGTGTGGGTCAATAAGGTTTTTATTTAGTTTTTTGTGAGAATAGTTTTTCGATGGAAACAGTTATATAATTTGAAATTGTATATATACATTTTGTTTGTATTATGAAATATAAATATAGTTGGTTCAGAATCAGTAACTGATTCTGTTCCAATAATTTTTACACCATGTTACATTATTTCCCCAAATTCCCAGAAGAAAAGATTAAGGCCTAAGCCTGAGCTCACCAAGAAGGAATGAACTCCTGCGCATCGAAACGGAACATAGTAGTGTTTGGCACCGGGCTAGGACAGAATGGTGGTAGCGAAATAGATGGCCCTGGTGAGCCTTCACCGCAAGTTACAGATAGCCTGCGATACCGTTACCCAGATTAAACTGCTTTTCTTAAACGTGGTAATATAATCAAATAAGTCTACCTGGCGGGACAGGAGGGACAGTCTCGTACTGACTAAAAACCACGGTGTCTTTCAATAGCTTTTTACATTTCGGGTTCATGGTTGCTTATGAAGACAGTTCCGCGACCCTGGCAGGCCTTGGCATTCTAAGGAGGGCCCTGTCAGATTGCGGACAGCTGTTTGAGTCGTCTTTGGAACACGACGCGACGTCTACTCGAACCTGGTCCAAGATCGGACGGAGAGGGACCCGCTGAAGCTAAGATATCATGCACCCACCTTTGTACTATACAAAGCCTCTGTTCACAATGACGACGCAGTTTTCGCAACTCGGAGACTCTGGATGTACAAACATACGCTCATTGGTGAGATTCTTCAAAAGAATCAGGTGTATAGTACTCGAAAACTTGTATGTACCAGATACTGATATGGAGGTGGCCAGCGTTCCATGGTTTCTGCGTACTCAAAAGGGGAGAAACCCGTGAATTTATGTATGTATGTGAAACATTGTCTTGACGAAGAAGGTAAACGGTACAACGGCCAAAAAAGAACTAAATTTCAGCCGATCCCCAGCTGCAATTAGGTTGCTAAAGAACAAAACACGTGCAATCCTTTCATCGGCTGATAAAGTATTGCGAAAACTGCTGTTATTTAGAAATCTTGTATTCACAACAATGCTCTTAGCCCGCGGTGAGCTATTGTTACGCTTTATCGATGTGCGCATAACATTTAAACCTGGACCTCTGCTACACCGATGAGAACATTGTGAACGCAATTGAGGTGATCAAGTTCGGTAGATTATTTTTTGCAAGGAATCATATTTCGCATCCATCCCTAGATTAAACACCATCAGCGAAAATAAAGTTTGAAAATTAAGTATTTAAAAGGTTTTTTTAAACAAGTGGAATCAAACAGCCATCAATAAAAAACAGTGAATAAAAATATCATTTGATACCCCAATCGCAAAAATCACATCCATAAATCTCTTATCATTTAACCACAAATTACATGACAGTGTAACAAATGAGCGTATTAAGCGTTCCCACAACGCAGCGACAGGGGACGTCCGTTCTCGCCCGCTGCCGCAGGGCAAGTGGCATTTTTTGTCTTTTTTCCGTGCGGGTAGTCGGACAAGCGGGCGAAGAATGTGACCGTGTGTAGTGCGATATGAAACGCCGCTGGGTGTAAAGACACTGGTTTTTTGTGTATGCAGCGAATAAATTGCGGTTCTTAATCTCCTCGTGAGATGGTCAATGACTATAGCCCTTGGACATGCATGATGTACTCTCAAAGTGCAATATCAAGGCTGCTTTTGATACTGCGTTGATATTTTATTATAATAATGTAATAACTATACAGGGTATGTTTTGTTTAACGTTCTATGGGTTGTCCTTTCACCAATGTTGAAGAACATGACGAATATATGTACGGAATATATATTGTCTGCGTTATAAATGAGAAAGTTCGGATGTATTGATGTTTGTTACTTAATAAAATTGGACACAGCGTTAAAGGTTGCAGTCCAGGATAACACACCTACGACACCAACAACGACTCATCATGCACATTGATTTACAACCACAAGAAACGTAACTCATAACTGCAGTATATTATGGACTGAAAAGCTTCGAAAGTTGGAACGACGAGGAAGAAGTCAAAATAACCAACCGAAACAAAATGCCCCCACAATTTGCATACAGCTCAAATCCCTTTCAGTTTCAACAAGTAATGCGTATGCGCCCTTCCCGGTGATTATACGAAAAATCAGTGCCAATTACGTAAGCGCGGCGTCTGCGCAGCTTCGGTAATGATCGCGCGTTCCCACGCTCACGCGCAGGTGGGGGCAGGGGGGACGTGTCATAGCGTTTAGGTCGTAAGTAGTTGGTAATTTTGGCTTTTGTGTTGTAAGGGAAAATTTGGAGAAATTGGTCACATTAAGTTTCGCGAAAATACCCGGGAATCGAAGACCGGGATCTCTCAGCGGATCGAATCGAAATGTCACTGGCAAATAGGATGAGGTGAATAGGTGCCTTCTAGGCGTGCTTCACTGTCGACCACATTTTCACTTATCATCAGGCGAGATAGCGGTCCAATCGGGGCCTCTCGCCAAATGAAATGAAATATTATATTACTGTTTTGTACAAAATCAAGTAAAGGGTTAACATTTAGTTTATAACCTGGATATTAATCTAGGTTAATTCAAGTCCAGATTAATAATTAATATAGGATACTTTTTGTCCTGGTCTGACGGATAGTTACCGAGGCTCAAGCAACGCCGCGAGCATAGCTAGTTAATATTATAAATTAAATGCGAAAGTGAATTTACTTGTTGCGCTTTCACGCCTAAACCTCATAACAACTGATTTTGAAGAAATTTTCAACAGCTGATTGTTCACGGCACAGAAGCTGAGAAATTGGACTCCTGCGCTATGTGTCGCGGGTTCGATTCCCGAACGGTACAAATATTTGTATGATCAACAAGTAGTTGTTCCGGGTCTGGGTGTTTGTGTATGTGAGTTTCTATGTTTGTAAACGCATCCACGATACAGGTGAAATTCCTAGTGTGGGGCAAAGTCAATAAAAAAAACTGACTGTTGTTCTGACTGTTGATCTAGTGCATCACTGATACTCAACACTTTTACCCTGTGAGCCTCACCCAATTTCTGGTATAATACGCTAATGAGGTAATGCGGGTTGGCAGATGTCACAAATCTTCGAAGTTATAGTTCTAGGACATGCCATCTTCATGATATTTTCTTCCACAGTTTTGAGAGCAGATGGCCTACCATAACGTCTTAAAGCGTGAGTTGTTAGGCTGTGGGAAAGAGACAGAGCTATACAAGTCGTCTAGCGCCATCTCGTTCCCTGAGCGGAACCACTCACGCTGTAGGCCACCAGTGGTGATGAAATAAATGGTATAATGTAATGAGCCTGGCTGAGTTCCAACTCAAGTCAGGCTGTAATCACTGCAACTGCCCGCAAAAAGTTACAATCTGATAATCATTTATCTTTATTGATGTCAAACGTAAATAAAAGTGAATTCTTCATCACTGATGCATCCGAATAAAAAACATGTGTATTTATGTTTTTTACGGAACATGGATAAGATTATAGAACTATATAAACAATTTAACATCTACTGATGATATTTTAAAAATGATAAATTATATTTGATGATGATAAAGCAGTCATCCATCAAATTATACATTTCAGTTCACGTGTTTTAAGCAACTAGTTGGTGCCAGCGGCTTCGCCTCTGAAAACTATCCCACGGGAACATAATACTGGAATAAACTGTAGCCTATGTGTTGTTGCAGACTGTAACCTATTTCTGAGCTAAATTTCATCAAGATCCATTCAGGTGTTCTGACGTGATTCAACGCCAAACATCTATCCAAATATCCAAGGTTTCGCATTTATAGTACCCATACCTAAACTGACAGAAGGATAGTTATTAGTCATTCAAGTCTGGCAGTCATTGAAGTCCTTATAATTTAAAAAAAAACGACGTGTTGCACTCTGGGAGTGCCGGCAGAAGTGAACACTTCAATATTAATAAACACACACGAACATTCGCGCAAGCGCCCTGCGCCGTCTTACGAATTTTCGATCAGGTCACGTGTCCTGACGCGAGTTTAACATTTTTTACCCATTCCAAAAAAAGTGCACAACGCCGCTAAAGAAGATTTCACTTAAAAAAAAAAGTGTCGAGATTAAAATCCTTCCAAAAGAAGTCAGATTTAGATTAAGAAAAGGAATTTATAAGGCAGAGTTGAGTGGTAGGTAACTTGCAACGGAGACGCCCTAGGGAGACCTACACTGACCTCATTGGTGAAATGCTTTAGAAAGTTCAGGCGCGTAGTACTCGCAATCTGCGTGCTTGGTGATCAGATGTACGAATGTGGATGAGGTGAAAGGAGTACGTAAAGTTCATAGTAGGTGGCCCTCTGTAGTTTCTGCCTTCCCCCATGAGATTAAGGCGTAAATTGAAAAGATATATGTATAATACGAGACCGAATTAACTTCCCACACAACAGGTATGTTGACAGCACCAATAGATCACAATTATTGAATACTAAAATTTGTCAAACAGTAAATTTAATTAGTCCGTCAGTAAGAGTTTTGAAAAATAATAAATAAATAATAAAATAATAAATGAATAAATATACCACAACTATCACACAACGCCATCTAGTCCCAAGCTTAGCAGAGCTTGTGTTATGGGTACTAGACAACTGATAAATATACTTATATATTTCTAAATACATACATATTATAGACTAGCTTCCGCCCGCGACTCCGTCCGCGCGGATGTCGGTCTTCGCGTGGATGGTTTATTTCTCCATTTTGAGTAACTCTGACAATGACATCTTATAAATATCTATTGGACCCAAATACGGCTAAGCCTATAATAATTAAGGAGATCCCTCTATTGAGCTACTGCTGTTGTGCTCGCGATCTGTAGTAACTAAAAAAATGAGTTTTTTTTTTCTACTTATTTTTCCAGGATAAAAAGTATCCCATTTTATGCCCAGGATAATAAGGTATAATTATACCAAGTTTCATCGAAATCGAACCGTTAGTTTTCACGTGATGCTTGCATATACAGACAGACAGACAGACAAAAATTTTTTTAATCACATACTTGGGTTTGGTATCGATCCAGCAAAACCCCCCGCTATTTATTTTTTCAATATTTACAATGTACAGAATTGACCCTTTTACAGATTTATTATATGTATAGATAAATTACACCCAGACACAGAACAAATGATCGTGCTCATCACACAAACATTTGTCCTGGGTGGGAATCGAACCCACGACCTCCGGCATAGCAGTCAGGGTCACTAACCACTAGACCAACAGGCCTGTAATGAATACATATTGTTTCTTTTGCATACTTACAATAAACAATCGTATCAAAATTCGAGACAGCCCGTGACGTCAGAAGCTAGTATAAACTTCTGACGTATTGGCAATTATTAAAGTGTCGTATCTTCATCAATTTTGGTTTACGTAACATCAGAAAAAAAAACGTGCCAAACGTTTTTGATAATCTTACTGACAGATTAATTAGATTTTTTCAGTCAAATACTCTATTCCTACAAAAAATCTTCAAACCCATGGCTGTTTTTTTTTAGCGTGGTAATATCATCAAATAAGTCCTCCCCCCCATGGCAGAACGGGAGAGACTGTCAGACTCGTAATGACTAAAATCTACGGTGTCCTACAATAGCCCTTTACGTTCACGGTAATTCGTGAGTGCCGCGACCAAACCCCATGGCAGCTAGAACTTTTTAATCCACGCTAACGTAAAGCGAAGCGAAGATGGCGCAGCTAATTGTCCCCGGGGAGCAAGTCTTTGTAAACAGCCGCCGGGCAATTTGCGTATCGGAGGCTGCCACGATTGCCCTGAATCGTACTTACCCGCTAATTTTGATACCGACAGCAGATTAAAGCTGTTGGATTTCGTCTAGAACCCAAAGATACAGGTTGTTAGATTTATTGCAATAGTGTTTTTCCTTTATGCTCAATGACGTTCGAGTAATGTCAGTTAATGATAAGAGAAATCGTATTTAAGTAGGTAGTCCATTGAAACATTCACCTACCTTTCTTTCAAGCTTTTTTTTAAGCGTGGGACTGTCAGAATTGTACTGAGTAAAATCCACGGTGTCCTTCAATAGCCCTTTACATTCCGGGGTCGCTGTAGCTCGTTAGTCCCGAGACCCCGGCAGGCCCGTTATTCCACTGACAGCTCTTTCCCCTATCCCGGGCATGGTCCATGATCAGACATCGAGTCGCCCATTCTGTTAAAAGTTCTGCTTACAGAGATAGTAGATATTCTATTCGTGGTTTTAATATCTATTAACCAATCAACAAGGTGGGTTATTAAGTATATTGTGTAAATAAGTAAATACCATGAGAACTTCAGTTCATTAAATTTGTGAAGATGCCTACCTGTAACTGACACTTACACGATTTTAAGACTGATAAGACAGTATCTGCGATGAGTTATTGCAGTATTCCTATGATATCGTAAATATCATCGAAATGTAATACTAGGGTCTAAGGAACTGTTACTGCGAATTCACTATATTATGCAATGAAGAAATTTCACGATAACGTATGTACATTGCAATGAAAAACTTTCGCAGTAACCTCACAACTATGATTTACAGTCAGCACTGAAATATTTTATAAAAAAATATCATACTATTATTAAAAAAAGAATAACATAAAAATCAATCCAGTCGTCATATTGGAATTCTTTGCAATACACATTCACATAACATGAATTTTCAATATTAATTTTCCAAAACGTGAATCTTTGAAACAGAGATTTTTTGCTGTCTCTACCATTCAGCCACCAAAATTACGTACGTATCGATTTAATTTATTAAATGACATAAATGCCAAATTGGATATAGATAGAAAAAGGGTTTGGCAGACAATTGAATCAATACAAAATATTTAGTCGTTTAGTGTTATAAATAAATTCGATGACATAAATGATAAAGTGTAATTGTAAAATGTAGACTTAAGTTCACAAAAACCATTTACATCCAGAGCATAACGTACAGATATACCTAGCGTTGTTCCTTCAGGGCACAGGCATCTTCTCTGTGAGAAGATGTGGGCCATAATCCACCACACGGACCCAGAAGAGTTGATATAATATATATATACCTACATATTATGTAGGTAATATTGTAACAATACATAATAAAGTAAAGTAAAGAAATCGCAGCCGGTCTAGATCCAAAAAATCAAAGCCATATTGTGACGACTACCAACGATATCTAGAACTACTCTCTCTCACAGAGAGGCTTTATAAATATGTACTTATATCAGTGTTCATTAAAACCTAATTTAATAATACTATTTTTTTTATGATACACTTTAAGAAAAAAACGAACAACTGGTCGTAGTAAATATTAACAGCCTCCAAAAAGGGTACTCATATTTAAATTTTAAAGTAACAGAAGCATGAATAATTTACAAAATAGCGTAAAATTTGCATTCTTTTTTTTGAAATATTTTATTTAGCGCCACTTGAATTTCTGACCAACTTATATTGTCTTCAACAACAAGACAATTTTCTAACATTGCACCTTGGCTTGCAGAACATAGAGTTGACATTGTCCTAGCAATTTTGGTAACGACTGTAGATTTATCTTTGTCATCTCAATCCAGTTGGGAGGTCCAGCGATCATAGCTTGTCATATCTGCCATTGTATTCCAACAATAGATATTGTTCACTGTATCGCAAAGTAATTACATTACTATGGAATAATTTGATGTAAAAACGACCGATTGACATTTTAAATTTAGAAGACGAGACGGGATTATAGAGGCAGCCATTTTGTTTTTGCAACAATTTGAATAAATAGAATGTTTTCGCTGTCAAAGATCACCGCGCTGCCTCAAAATGGGATTAAAGAAATATTTATATTGGAATTGCATTGGGTTTAAGATAAATGTTTAAGTATTTCAATAGGTTGTAATATTAACAATAGCCTGGTTGTGGCGCCTTGTCATTGTAGAATTACAATGGGCTCTATTACCATGAAGTTCTTCAGAAAGGTCAGGTGCGTAACTACGTAGTACTCGCATTGTATATTTTTTGGGTCTAAAAATACCACTTTATGAAAAATGGAATTATTGTTCAATAGAACAGATTCAGTTTTTTTTTCGCACTTCATAGCTTTGGCAAATGGCTTTTTTAAACCCCAGAAGTAGTAAGGTTATTGTATTTAGCTACTTCCAACCGGTACTATTGAAATCTATGGGGGAAGCCTATGTTCAGCATTAGACCTCTCACGGGCTGATAATTATGATGATGATGATTGTATTTAGCATTATTAGAGAAAAGTAGCTCCCATATATTTTTTTCCAGTGCGGGGCAGTGGTCCAACTGCTCTATCCAACTAGATGGACCATGGGTCTTTACTAGGGGTATTTGTCCAACTTTAAAAGTAGTTGGACTACAACACCTTTTGAGAGTTCCGTGGTCCAATTCAATTAAAAATTACATTACCAACCCTAAAAACCTCAACTAACAAAAAAAAACTATAAAACGTTGCCCCACACTTGGAATTTCTCCTGTTTTGTAAGTGCGTTTACAAACATAATAACTCACACACACAAACATCATACAAATATTTGTTCCGTGCGAGGATCGAACCCGTGACACGCTGTGCAGCAGTCGATCACTTGGCCACTGCGCCAACCGTGCAGTCATATTTATGTAGGTACTATCATATCAATAGGATTTAATAAAATATATCGCTTCGCATTTCCTGATCGATAATAATTTAATTGAATCTTTCTCCTTGACAGTAATCTTGTCACAAAAAATGTGCATTTCAAGAAGAAAGTCATACTTAATCGGGGGACTTTACATAAAGTATCAATACTAAGATAGGAATTATCATACTAATCAATGAATTAACATAACAGAGCCTAGTCATAGCGATTTTAAAATCAATTATTCACAAGTCCTTTTTTTCGGTGATAAAAATCATCATCAAATGAGTCCTCCATCCCTGAGTGGAGCATAAGTGATTGGCTGACTATTATTGATTAAAAATCCACCCTGTACCTTCAGTTAGATTATCGATAAATATTGCATCCATATTTTGACTTTTGTTACGTATACCAAAATCGACGAAGACATAAGTAACGCTTTTTTTTTCGTGGTAAAATCATCAAATGAGTCCTCCCACCCAGGGCAGGGCGGGAGGGACTGTCAGACTTTTACTGACTAAAATCCATGGTGTCCTTCACAAGCCCTTTACGTACCGGGGTCACGGTAATTCGTAAGTCCCGCGACCCCGGCAGGCAAGACATAACGCTTTTAAAAATTTTGGCGTACTAACCTATTGCATTTTTGTAATTGGATTCATGAGTCCCACTCTCGAGTTGTGTTTAATTTGTAACCGACTCTAAAAAAGGAGGCTATCATTATAAATATTCATTGATTTTATAAAAGCAGAAAATAGTTGTCCCTAAAAAATAAAAGTTTCTTTACAACTATTTATTACACAATTTAAGTAATAGGTACAGCAAACATTATAAAATAAATATTTATAAAACTTAAGACTAAATTAAAACTAAAATTAATTATATCATCAAAAATCGTTGAATGGCAATGCTGCTAGTGTCCAGTGCATTTACATTATTTTTTAAAACTCTATGAATAAATCACGGACGCAATTTGACTGATGTTGTCAAGATGTTTAATCTACCTGTCCTTAAAATAACATAAAAGGCACACCAAATAACATGAATGCCCCGTACTTAGTGTATAGTCAAGTAAAATCGACTGTAATAAGGTTAAATGTGTTGCCGATTTTAATTTAATGATTATGAGAGCGAGACATTACTGCTCACAATAGGTTCCTATACATATAACATCGGATTCCGACATCTCGACGACTATTAAAACTAAACACCACGTTATTGTAGTTGTGTGGTCTAAGCTACAAGATAAAGCGGGTAAGATATAAAAAAAAAATATTCTAGCTTTCAATAAGTTATAGGATCAGTTGTTACTTTTCTCGCTTTTCTTGCACGTGTGTATATGCATAATACCTTTCCTGCATGTGTCTGCATATGCATGAGGGCGGGTAGGTGTGACTGCATCCTATATACAAGCCTGGATTTTTGTTGCAGAATTAAAACTAGATATTTTTCGTAACGCTCAATTTTAACTTAGTGACGGGGCCGCCCTGTAGAGGGCCAAAGCCTACCGGGGTCACGAATTACTAGGACCCCGGAACGTAAAGGGCTATTGAAGGACACCGTGGATTTTAGTCAGTACGAGTCTGACAGTCCCTCCCGCTCTGCCCTGCGTGGGAGGACTCATCTGATTATTTTGCCAAGTTAAAAAAAAAGGTCCATGATCAAATTAGCTCCATAACATCATAATTGTCGTCACGCGATATAACTATGTACCATTCCATGAAGCCACTGCCTATCTGATCCCCACAACAGAATTAGTACAAGCCAAGAAATGATATTATCAGACTGCTCACTTCCACTGCGCCCGAAACAGCACGCCTTAGCACGCTATTTGATTTGACCAATCCTGTTCTCCACACATCCAGTAGATTTCACGAAATCATACGAAATGATGTAACACATTTAAAATATAGGTAGATTACCTTTACCAACCCTGAAAGATGTTTCTGATAAAAAAAAAAGGTTTAAAATATCTTAAAAAACACGATTCCCTCTACATCTCCCAGCGTGCACCAATATTTACGAGTGTCGGTATCACCGTAGCGATCGGGCGTTGGCAAATGATGTTAATTTTCGAGTTTTACAGCGAAACAAAGCAATGGTTATCTGGCGAGGCATCGCTCACGAGTTGTGCCGCGGTATCTAGCGGTAGGAGCTTCGACTTGTGACGTAGAGGCGGGGAGACACTGGGAGGAAACACTGGGAATGTTTTAAGTCTATTTCGTGGAAACAACAGTCCTTTTTTGGGGTGGGTGGGACACATTTCCTACGCCGGGCACGCAGGGTATCTGCACTATAACAAGCTACCTGCAACTTGCGGTAAAGGCAAATCCCACTAGCAGAGGTAGACCTAAACATTGCTGCCTTTTTTACTTGGTAAAATAATTAAATGAGTCCAGAATCCAGGGCGGGACAGGAGGGACTAAAATCCACGGTGTTCCTTCAATAGCCCTTTATGTTCCAGGGTCATCATTTACCTGATAAGACAGAGGCCCACCCCGTCAGTCCATTTGGTTGCCTAGCTTGAGACCACTGTCCTGGCGGAGCCTTGGTTTCAGCGCTCAGAGGGTTAAACTTTAATAAAAACACGATTCCGGAACGCAAAGAGCACTTTGAGAAACAGGGTAGGATTTAGTCGGTACGTGTCAAACAGTCTCGTTTGCTCCATCTCAAATGGGTGCAATCAACGCATTTGATGAATAGTTCTCCAAAAAACAGAAAGATCTCTCCATATTACCTACGACCCGTGGCTGTTCTTGTAAGAGAGCGCCTGACGTGTATGTGGACTCGAGTTCATATCTCAGATTCCGTTTTCTCTTTTCGGGGTCGCAGGACTTACGAATCACCGTGACCCCGCAACGAAAAGGGCTATTGAAAGGACACCGTGGATTTTTGTCAGTACGAGTCTGACAGGGGGACTGTCAGACTCGTACTGACTAAAATCCACGGTGTCCGCTCTGCCCTGGGTGGGAAGACACATTTGATCATTTTACCACGATAAAAAAGTACCTACGACTTACGTGTTAAGGATAATAAAAGTAATCTCTATTTTGCGAAATACAGGTGGCGTAGGTACAGTCATTATTATTTCCAACAAATTAATCAATTGACTAATCACAGTGAGTCTCTAAAGACTCACCGTAAAATCTCAGATTAATATAATTCTATAATCTTTTATTACGGTTGATTCCACCTAATTGACTGTTCAGTTAATCGTCAGATAAACCTTTCATCATCTCTATGCGTGTTTAAATGTGTTCACAAAGACATGCACCTTATCTATTGCCAATTTCTTGCTTCTTTGTCACTAAACATGATTTATTGATAAGCAATATAGCTCAGGCAAGCTTCGTTCGAAAAAAACCTTATTTTCAGGTGTTTAGTGATTAATTGGTAAGATAATACAGCCGCTTTTTAATGGAATATCAAGGAACACACATCATGTAATCAAAACTTGTACCGCAACCGGGTGATACCAGAATTTGAGTATAAACTCACGCATTTTTTTTATGGAAATTAAAATCTTCTTTAGTAAGGTAGATCAGGTCGCGGGACTTTTGATTTTCCGTGACCCCGGTACGTAAAGGGCTATTGAAGGACACCGTGGATTTTAGTCAGTACGAGCCTGGAGCCTGACAGTCCCTCCCGCTCTGCCCTGGGTGGGAGGACTCATTTGATGATTTTAACACGATAAAAAAAGAGAAAAAAAATGGAAATAGGCAGAGACCAAAGATCGTTGCCTGCTACGATCCTTACATACTCATTTAGCCTCATTCACATTCATAAACACAGCCCTGTCACGGCGCGGCCGCAGTGCTTACGCGACGCCGGGTCTAGAGTCTACTATTCACTAAGCCAATGACAGTAACACTAGCGCTCACCACTCAAACTGCACGACAGACGATAGCAAAGCAAAGGACATCGTAGAATCCAGCGATGAGATTTCATATAGAGAATACTGAATAGCATGGCTGATTTTACAAGCACACCGATTGCGAGTACGTACGCACCCGACCTTTCTAAAACACTTCATAAAAAAGGTCAGTGTAGATCTTCTTAAGGCGTAATTAGCATTTCCTACTGAAATATTGTGATACCTATAATTGTGTAGTCTGTCATCAAACATATAGGTAATTGCTTTGTTGCGGTTCCAGTAAGCGTTATCAAATAATGCGATTACACGATAATTGACATATCATACAGATTTTTATTATACGAGTACTCGATTGAAGATATTAAAGGGTATGTCTGATTACGATTAAGTTCACTTCAACTAACATTCACTTTTTTTGGTCATGTACTTAGACAAATTATTATGAAAATATATTTTTTCTCTTATAAATTCACACGTAGGTACATAATAACATATGTCTAATACTTCTACTTCCGAATGCTTTAGTCCTCGCCCGTGGGGTACAACGGCGCATGATTGCGGGCGTACAACGAAAAAGAAGACCGAATACAGGGGCACGGGCGTTCGACAACAAAGTGGACCAATAGGCTTGTAAATAACTAGATCTTGTAATACTCATTGTGCCCCAGTCCTAATCGAGTGCAATCGGTGTACGAACACGCACGGCAGTTGCGGCCGAATTACGGCCAGCGATACGATCTTGGACGACAAATCGCACAACGACCGCGGAGCTCGTCCTTCGCTTCACGCTTGGCAAACTATCGGGACATCGCAGAGATTATAGCTTCCCGCTTTCTTTTAGATACTGTCGTGTTACTAAGTTATTGTTTATGGCTTTGCTGAAACTTGAAAGATTGTCTCGTTTTCCTGGAAGTGAAGTGTTTCTTTTCCTTATTGGAATTTTTTGCTCTTTATGTAAAAGTGTATGAGATTTTTAGTATTTTTTTAAGAACGTTCTCAAGATAATCTACTAGTTTCTTTGATAGATCATGGGGGCAACTAAGGTTAAGCTGCGCATTTTTGGGTGCAGTTCGAGGATGGAAGACCAACCTTCACAATTTTCTCCGGATCTCGGAAAGTACAAAAAAGTCTGTTAAGCCGTCATTAAAGGTAATCAATAGCTCGAAAGTTTGACAACGCAGTCTTAATGAATATTGTATTACCCTGTAGACACATCTACGAAATCCAACCGGATTGTAGAGGTTAAATAAGCAATCGATCTTTGATTTTGACAAATTTAGGAACAGTATCATGAATTTCCAGTTTTTGTGACGCGAAGTAAACTGCAACTTTGACATTAATTTCAAGGAAAAAATTAGTTTCTTCTTCGTACACTAGAGGCACTGTTCCATTTATCCATACAATAAACGCAGTAAATACTTCAAGTACGCTATAAATAAAATACTGAAATCTTGTGATTGAGCTACAGAGACTACTTTCTGTATAAAACTTGACACTTCTCTTTTGGAGGATGAGCGAAGATACGTGCATAACCAAGTACTAAATAAATCAAAGACCTAAATAAAATCAACCCTTTATATAATACTCACAAACACAATGCCCTTCCAACCCCCATGTTCTGCGCTAGAAAGCTCCTCGCCATTGCGTGTTACCGGCCTATCAAGCACGGTAGTATCTCCTTCACGTTATCTAGACCTGTCCTGTAGATGCTTCGCGATACCGACGAGGCCAAAGGATAGTGCCTACCTTTTGTGAGTACGGCTTTTGGGTGGTGGGAAATTTTCTATTGATAGTGGATTCGCCCTTAAGCCCTTGTCAAACAGACAGGCGAAAGCGAACCGATACGAGACGTCAAACTAGGCGCAGCGAACCGAGGCGTGGCAGTTGAATTAGATGGCTTTTTATGAACGACGTCAAACAGAGCAAATACGCCTTCGCCATGTCTTCGGTTCGGTCACGCCATCGGATCGCTTTCGCTTTTCTATGTGACTGGATTCAAACAATTCCATACATTACAAATAAAAACGCCTCGCTTCACATTCGCAACGCCTGTCTGTTTGACAAAGGCTTTATTCTTTTTGTTCTTCAAAGCGGGGACTTACTGTCGTGATTGTGGCGTGCTATGGTGGTCTAGGACGTTGCTGTCAATTGTTGCTGAATACAAGAATTAACAGTACACAAACAACATCATGTCTGTAATCTCCGAAAGATAATGCAGAAGTGTGACCTAATCATTATTATTGTTTACGCAACAATGTTTCACAAACTTTCATGTAGGTACATAAGGTACCTTATATGGGCAAGCCTATTGCCATAAACCGAAGTTGGCTTAATGGGCGACTCGCTGTCCGACCATGGACCATGCCCGGGTCGACGGCGCGTTGTGTTCCACGTGCGCCTCAAAGAGTGTCAGCACAATGACGGGGCCCCCCTTAGAGGGCTAAAGTCTGCCGGGGTCGCCGGACTAACGAATTACCGTGACCTGGAACGTAACGGACTATTGAAGGACACCGTGGATTTTAGCCAGTACAAGTCTGACAGTCCCTCCCGCCCTGCCCTGGGTAGGAGAACTCATGTGATGATTATACCACGATAAAAAATGCAGTTGGCTTGCGACGTTAGTATGGTTTTTAATGGGAGGTAAAATCATCAAATCGGTCCACCGCCCGGGATGGAGTGGAAGGGATTGTCAGACTCTTAATACTAAAAATCCACCCTGGTCCTTCTTCGGTTATCTTGTTGCCAAGGCCATGTATGTTACTTAAAAAATCAAGACAGATGTACGCCGTGGTATTTTTATATTTAGTATGCTGTTACAAAGAGACTAGGTTTCCTATTACCAAGTAACCATGTGACATCAATAAGAAGCTGCTCCAGACACCAGCAAGGACGATAAGTCAGCAACGTGACCGCTCTCAGTTGATGATCGCAGTCCGCAGTGATTGTGTGGCGGTCTGACCGCCAGTAACAAATTAGCAGGCGGCTGTGACCGTTCGTGGTCACGCGCACCCGACCTTGCGAGGTATGTTCCCAAATGGCTCGAGCATTATTTTGGATTTTGGGTCCCTTGTTATAACAGTCAAATACATTTCTTTTATGTTATAAATATGACAAATAATTTATGTTTGTTCTAGGACATTCTAACATTAAAAAACTTGTACTATTTTAACTATTCTCGAAGCTCTAAGTATTGAGAAATGCAATGCTCAAACACTGCTCTACACTCACTTTGAGTCCGTGAAATGATGGCTTCAGAGCTTTTATGCACTACCTAACTCATAAGGAGTGACTTTGGAATTAATTACAGTTTAGTGATTCAGCTCATTGAATTTGATTAGTCTCAAAAGGGACCAATAGGCACATTGTCTTATAAGTTCTCATAACCTACTCGCTGATGTGTCCGAATTCAAAAACAGAAAACACGATCGTTCTTTTTGTAAATAAGTCTCTGAGTGGCGATCTGTGTTGGTCAGAAAATGTAATTGAGAAAGAAAAGACTCCCAATCTGAGGTCTTTTTTTTTAGCGTGGTAAAATCATCAATCAAATCAAGCGCGTGGAAAACAACGCGCCATAGACCCGGGTATGGTCCATTTTCGGACAGCGAGTCGCCAATTACTCACCGCCCGCACCCCCTATGGTGGCCGGAGATCGTCTTGCGACGTCCGTCGCCGTGGGCGTCTACCACTGTGGCTGGGCTGTGAGGTGGACGCAGTCCTCTCTCTCACGCGTTGACCGATAGCGTATTTGAAACATGTTACGGCGTTTATTGTAAGGAAAATAGAAAAGCGGCTCTAGTACGAACAAGGAACAATTTTTTTCCATGAAATAATGTCTCGTTTACTTGTTGTTTTTACTCTGTTACTCTATTTTTACAAAAATAGTGTCTCAACAAGAAAAATAACAAACTAGAACAACCCCGTCGAAGATCGTTCACGATCCGGTTGGCGGTAGATATCGCACGATTTACTGCTCTATTGGGCGATACATCCACTGCTGCGACACCGACTTGGAACACCCGATAGATGGCGTTGGATACTATGAGACTTGATTTATCTGTTGCTTGTAACTTTTTTACTAAATGTTGGCCTGTTTTACAAGCTTTTATTTAGTTTTACCTGTCCCATTGTCTGTAATCAAATCTTGCAAGTTAAATTTGATCCACTTCCCGGTTTCCGATTGAGCTGAAATTTTGCACCTATATGTATATCGTGTGACAATGCAATATTATGATGACATGGAGCTGATCTGGAGCTGGAAGGTGGCCATAGGAACTCTGTAATGAAACTTCGCAAACCCATCGAGTTTAGACTCGTTTGAATCGTCTTGATGAGTACTTTGACTATCGTAAGTATTTTATTTTTTTAAAGCTTTTTTTTAAAAGAAATGGTTTTTTTTAAATGACTAACTTGTTTACCACGCCTTTATTAGCTTGACCAGTAACCTAAGTATGTAACTGAATCTTGCAACTTTATTTTCACCAACTTCTAGAAGTCTGATTAACTTGAAAATTAGCAGGGGTGAAGAGCCGATGACATTACAATTAGGTCACGATGGTCACCCATCCGCATATTAGTCTTGGCAAGCGCAGCTTCAGTTTGAAAGTTTACCAGAGCGGCTGTTTTTATTCTTTTGGCCAGTATCCAGTACTATGTAGTGCTTAAATGTGACCAATAATAAAACTAGAAGGAGTTGGAAAGAGTGGTTAAATCATCTTATGAGTCCTCCCACCCACGGTAGAGCGGGAGGGACTGTCAGACTCGGACTGCCTGAAATCCATGGTGTCCTTCAATATCCCTTTACGTACCGGGGTCACGGTAATTCGTGAGTCCCGCGATCACCCCGAGATACGTAGTTGGGAAAAGGCTGGGCAGATGATGATGACTTAAACTTAACGGTAACTAAAAATTTGACTGCCGTCTACAATCTAACCTAGGAAATACACAGCTAGCTACTCTAAAGTTCATTCCACACAAATCACAATAGCGGAGAGTTACGAGCTAAATTATAAAGGGTGCACCACACGGTCGTCAGCTCGCAACTATAAAGTAGGTGAGTCAGAACACAGGCGGGCGGCTGCGTCTGCGCAGCACGGTAAGGATGGCAAGCAAACTTTTTTTTTCTTAATCTATTTAAGTATTCTTATCATAAAACTCTATAATTATTGTGAAGTCGAAAGAAATTGAAGAAGTGAAAAGATTTAATTGCCAATAATTATGTTGGATAGCACCGTCTTCCAAAAGAAAAGTTATTTAACACTATTTTTTTATATATTTTTTAAACCGGATTCTTTTTTAAAAAAAAGTTTTGTCTTAAGCTCAGAAATTCTACAAAAAGCGGCCAAGAAGTCTTTGCATAATCAGTGCCTATGAAAATTCGCCATCCATGTAAGCAATAACGGATCCTTGCGAACGAAGAGTGACGTCACCGGATATTCTCTATTATTATATACCAACATTTTTCTGCAAATCGGATCAAATACGGTTCGGCCAAGCGCGAGATAATCGCGGACAAACAAACATACAAACATGCGGGACGAACTGAGAACCTCCCTTTTGACGTCTGTTAAAAAGGGCACTTATTGGCACTTTTTTTTACGTGGTAAAATCGTCGAAAGAGTCCTCTCACCCAGGGCAGGACGGGAGGGACTGTCAAACTTGTACTGACTAAAATCCACGGTTACTTTCAATAGCCCTACTTTCCACGGTTACCCGATAAGAGAGATCCCCGATCACTTATTATTTATTTATTTTTTGGGACAAACCCACCACTCTATTCCCTAACCACTGCAACTCCTGTGCGCCAGAATCAACAGTGGCAACCAACCAGAAAAGGGCCGAGACAATGAAGCTCGACGTGTCCCGGAGAATGAATTTACCTGTCTTGGATCCTGCAACAAAATTAATCAGAAAAGAATAGTGGAGGAGTAGGAAAAAATATATGTTTCCACTTCCCTCCATGCAAGCAGGAGACAGAACAAAACAAGGCCAATAGGCACAAAGGGACATTACAACTGGGAGAAGCCCAGTTGCCTAGCACCACGGGTAAAATGACTACTAATATTAATGGGATCACTTATTAGCCCTTATGTCCAAAAATCGTCTAAGATTTTCATCAACTCCTTAAATATTTTCACATTCATCATCATCATCAGCCTATAAACGTTCCCACTGTTGGGACACAGGCCTCCTTTCTGTGAGAGCGGGTCATAATCCACTACGTATTCCAGTATGGGATGGTAGATGTCACATGTCTTCGAATTTTTGGTTCTACATCATGCCGGTTTCCTCACGCTGTTATCCTTCACTATTTTGAGAGCAGTGGTGATGAAATAAATTACACAAAGTAATGCGCCTGGCTGGGTTCGAACCCACGACCTACAACTCGTAAGTCGATTTTCATATTACTTTCATAAAAATTTACAAGCTTTCTAGGCCCAGCCCTAAAGCCAAGTCGGCGTAAATTGAAAATCCTCGTGACGCTACGTGTCGGGATCAGATGACCCGATAATGGCCATTGTTTGTTTTGCCTCCAGACTAGATAACTGCGATAATATAGCGAGCCGATATCTACTTCGACGGCTTGAATAGCAGGCATTCGTATAGAAAGGTAGGTAGGAATAGATCTTGTAGAAAAGTTATCAGTAGATCTATATTAAATTAATGTGTTAGGTTTGTTAATAAGGGCTACCGCTTTTGCTCACCAGTTGGCGCCACTGTTGAGTAAGGTCCTTTTCTTTTATCGTGGTAAAATCATCAAATTCAGGGCGGTACTGGAGGGACTGTCAGACTCGTACGACTAAAATCCACGATGATTCTTCAATAGCCCTTCATGTTCCAAATTCGTCAAATTTTTGAGCAGCTAGAAACTATATTTTGTCACCATAATAAGTGGACTAGGTAGTCCGTGCCATAACTAAAGTCCTTTAGACGTGTCGCTAGTGTCTGTCATTGGGTCGCGGGATTTATGATTCACCGTGACACCGGTACGTAAAGGGCTATTGAAGGACACCGTGGATTTTAGTCAGTACGAGTCTGACAGGCCCTCCCGCTCTGCCCTGGGCGGGAGGACTCATTTTATGATTTTACCATGTTAAAAAAAAGTGTCTATGTCATTACATAAAAAATGAGGTACCACGAGCAGGGTACCTCATTTTTCGGGTAGGTCATGTGTGGTGGATGGACTCTACCAAATCTTCATAGTATCTACTGGACAGGCAGACAAAAAAATTTTGGTGTCTTAAAACTATTTACTTAAAAATATCAAGCACATCGCAGTGTTGCGCAGTCCCATTCTGTACTTCTAAAAAAAGTCGAACATAGGTATCCGTAGGGAAAAATGAAAAAAGAAAACGGTTTTAAGCACGGAATTTCATAAACCCGTAACTCATATTTGCCATAGTTAATCTGCGGTAGATATTGCTTAATATTCACAGTACAAATGGCAGTGTCTATAAATAGTTGCTAAGCATAGTTCTTCACTATCAATCTAAAAATGATAACATATCGGTATCAGTTTTTAGGTATAGACAAGGTACAGACGTTACGGTCGTACGAATATAATCTCGTGGAATTCAGCCGTAACATCCTGTAATTAACGCTCAATTTACTAAGTTATTTATCAAACAAAACGTCACGTCTGTAATCCCCGAAAGGTCAGACAAAGTTATACAGGTGTACAATCAGCTTCAGAGAAAACTCACCCCGTTTTGTAGTGATGTCATTATCAAAGGAGGTGAGTTTTCTCTGCAGCTTACCATACCTACTGACTGTCAGATAAGCGTGTTGAAATTCCGTGTTCCATAAGAAGGCAGCGTCTTACCGATCAACCAGACACAACCACGGACTCCAGGTTGCTACTGAGCAACCCCTGATCGAAAAACCTAATAACAATTTTCTGGAAATCGAATCGCAATCTGGACCTCATGCTGAGTGGTAGCGCATGCGACCATTAGGCTGTTTCTCCACCAGAGATGTGCTATGCTACGTTGCTATAGATGCGTTTGATATCCACCAATCATATTCATTTGCAATTGTGCTATGTTACCAACTCAGCATTTTTCGCATTGGACGAAAACAACCATTATTTTCCAAACCCACGATTTACCTAACCATTTAATAACCTTGTAACTACCCACCCTGATTTACTTCCACGAAATAAATTCATTAAATAGCACAACAGATGCTCTCGACTTGCCTTCTTACGCGGTGACAGGTTGACAGCCAAGCGCAGCACGAAACAACTTTAGCACACACTCAGGCTACACAATAAAAGGTCTTATAACAACGAGGTAAGGTGTACCTGAAGTGTATAATTGAATTGGTGTTGCAGTAAAACTGGAGGTTAAAAGTTAACCACCCATCTGGCCCGCGTTCGGTGCACGATAAAGTTAATTTTGATGGAAATGCTTTCCTATAGAGTAACTACTATGGGAGCATTATTTTTTTTACTTTCTAGAACCCACTAACCATTTTAAAAGTACAAACTGACATATTTTGCTTGATCGCTACATTTTTTTTTATCGTGGTAAAATCATCAAATGAGTCCTCCCACCCAGGGCAGGGCGGGAGGGACTGTCAGACTTGTACTGACTAAAATCCACGGTGTCCTTCAATAGCCCTTTACGTACCGGGGTCACGGTAATCCGTTAGTCCCGCGACCATTGATCGCTACATAGGATAAAACAAAGTCGCTTCCCGCTGTCTGTCGGTCTGTTTATACTTAGATCTTTAAAACTACGCAACGGATTTTGATGCGGTTTTTTTAAATAGATAGAGTGATTCAAAAGGAAGGGGGCAATATTTTTTTTAAAACTAAGTAACTGGAAAATTCGTAAAATATCAACAACAATTCCAATAATTTTGAACAAGAACATGGACGAATTCCAAATACGAAAAAGCTAAATACGGTGCTCATTTTACTAGAACACAGAAACAATTAAAATAGTTTGCGCAGTAGGCACAATCCCATAACACTACTTACATAAGTATGTTAATCTGAATACGAGCAAACGAAAATCATCCAGTTGACGCTTCCGGGCCCGACCGCCATTGTTAGGGCGAGGTCACACGGACAGATAAGACGTCTAATTATACATAATTACTGGTTCAGGCCGAAACCTTCGCGGAGCCCGGCGAAGACAAGGTCGCGGGTTCAGTACCTACTCGTGGTAATTTGTAAATTGTCAAGATTAGTAACGCCTACTAAATGGTTCAGTAAAATGGCGGTGTTATATTTTTTGTGCTAAATGGAGCTTTGGTATGGTTTTTCTATAGAATAAAGGCCTCCCAATTATCACTAGTAACAATGAACTGTCTCTTAAAAAAAAAACGCTGAGCATCATGATCATAATCATCATGAGAGGTGTATTTAATGGTAGGTCCAATAGTTTCGCCAGATGTTAAAGTAATGGTCGCGGGACTCACGAATTACCGTGACCCCAGTACGTAAAGGGCTATTGAATGACACCGTGGATTTTAGTCAGTACGAGTCTGACAGTCCCTCCCGCTCTGCCCTGGGTGGGAGGACTCATGTGATGATTTTACTACGTAAAAAAAAGATGTTAAAGTAATAGGGATAGGTGAAGCCTATTTATTTACCATCAAACTAGGACAATCGAAGGCTACGTGGCTGCTACTGAGGAATTCTTAAGGAAGACCAAAAAGAACCTCGTAGATAAAATAATGACCTATGTAAGTTTTTCTTGAGTGTTCATATTGCAGGGAGATTGGTAGCACTAATTAGTCTGCAAAGCATTTACACGAATATTGCAATATTATTGCATTGCATTATTAAAGTATCCTGTAGAGTAGATATAGATAATGGGCTCGTCTAAGGAGAACGCATGGTAGTTTGGGCGGTAGGGTTTACGGTAAAGCCTCGTGCAGACACATGCGATTATACGAGCGTGGCGTCATCGCTGTCACCGCACGCGGTGCCTTGCCGCATTGCTGTTCACACAGGAGCGCGCAAAGCACCGCGCCGCCGTGATGAGGGATGCTTATTATGCTGAGGTTAGGCGGGCCGGCGCGCGACAAGAGCGCGCGCGGCGCGCGTCACGCGGCGCGTTGCCGCAGGACGCCCTGCCAAGAGAGGTGAACCCAATTGTAGTACGTTTAGATTGGAAGTAACATTGGCATCTTGCGCCAGCGCGCGCGTCACGCGCGCGCGTTTTTCGACGCGGCGGGCGGCGAAGCACCCTTAAGTGCCACAAAAATATAAACTCTAAATGTACTAGGGTAAGGACACGACGGGCCGTGACAAGTGCGACAAGAACGCGCGCGGCGCGCGTCACGCGCCGCGTTGCCGCAGGACCACGCCCTGCCAAGAGAGGTGAACTCAATTGAAGTACGTTTAGAGTGGAAATTACCTTAGCCGCTTGCGTAACGCCGCGACAAAACCATGCACAATTAATTATAAATTAAATAAATTCTATCCAACAATTCAACAAATCCTGCCGCAAGCCGTCGCAATAATAATATCAGAAACGCGATGTGCCGCGCCGCTTCAGAGTGAACAGATGTGGGTGTTTTCATAGAAAATGGACTAAGTAGGTTTTTTCAACAATCGCCACGCGCGGATAACCGCGTGTGTCTGCAGGAGGCTTTAAACAGTGGTAGGTAACTAGGTACATTTGTGTAAGTTTTACTTTAATAATGAACAACAAAGTGTGCCTCCAGAAATTCAAAAGACCAAGTCATTGCAACTTTTCACGTTCGCCCTCATTTCTTTTTCCCAAGTATTGCGCAGGCCATGAAATGCTCACGTTTTCGTGCGTCCCAAACAATTGACAGGCGTGATGTTGGCCCCATGATTGAGATAATTAAGTAACTACCAACACCATTAAAAAAAAACTTGTAAAGATGTAAGGCCATGTCTTGCGAAATAATTGACAAAGAAATGTCCAAGTGACGTTTCGAGCGTAATTTGTAAATTAGTTCTTTTAGAGACACCTACTATTGTAAATTATAATTGGTCAAGTTCGAGTCGCACTGGTGGTTCTGTACCAGACTTGGTTATTGTGATTTGAACAAACTGTCGCGCCTGCATGCAATTTAACGCTTCTCTCCCGTAGACGCTTGGGATTGTCCAGTTGACATTTAACTGTACCACGGATTTTTTTTTTGGTAGATGTGGTGCAGCATTTTTTTACTACAACCCTGCGTCGGGTAGAATTTGTCATAGAAATGTATGAGATTCTTAAACATTGGTATTTTCTTCAAATTTTGTATGTGGTTAAGTACTATTTAAATTAAGGATTTAGTAAAAGGTGCCGTAACCAGCCTTTAGTGAGCGAGAGAGACGGAGCTATACAAGTCGAAACAAGGTTTTAAAACGTCATAATACAGCCCCAGTACGAGCTTCTATAAACGTACCCTGGGTTGGCCAATTGTGTTCCTAAGCTGGCCGTTTCTACGATGTGCGTCTGCCTCCAGTGCCTAGTCACCGTTAGCACAGCCCTATTTTCGGCACTGATTAAAACAGAGAAGAGGGATTCAGAAGCCAATTATTATATTCTACTTTACGATCAATTACAAACGACCTTCGGAACTGAAAATTCCGCATTTCATAAAAAGTATGAACAACACGACTCCTCATGAGTAATGTGCCCCAAAAATTGTCTTGTATCCCAGGGACATCTTGTAAAATTTTGTTTCTTAATAATTTAAAAGATGTCAGCAACATATTGTCAGCGAGAGAATTGGCTACGACAACAATATACACCAATGTTCCTCACGACATGCTCACAACTGACGGACCGATTGTCCGTCCAACACCATGGAGATACTCTTGCATTGTTAAGAAATTATTTAAAATTTTTATGGGCAATTTCTGTTGATGTGAAAGACATAAAAGGTTTTATTATTTGGTATAGATATACACTTTAAGGTTAAAGCGTGCCTTATTTTGTGTGTGGTGACCGTAGTGAGGACATATAATAATTATGGCTCTGAGTACGTCTCTCCTATTCAAAAATTTAAACATCTGTTGAACAATTCTCTAAAAAAAGTGTACTCGTAACTGCAAAACGACCCTTACTTATATCAACGTCAAATGCCGTGTTGCAGTTGACACTTTTTTTAGACAAGTGTTCAAAAGATGTTTAACTTTGTAGTAGTAAGATGATCACTCTACGAGCAATGTACCGAGTTATGCTTTTTTTTTTAGCGTGGTAAAATGATCAAATGAGTCCTCCCACCCAAAGCAGCGCGGGAGGGACTGTCAGACTCGTACTGACTAAAATCCACGGTGTCCTTCAATAGCCCTTTACATTCCGGGGTCACGGTAATGGGTAAGTCCCGCGACCTTGAGTAAAGCCTTGATTTTATTTAGGTCTTCGATTTATTTAGTACTTAGTTATGCATGTATCTTCGCTCATCCTCCAAAAGAGAACGAGTCGTATCGAATTCGTAAGTCCCAAGACCCACCGAGTTATGCTTGGAGTGTCTTTGTGTGATAAAGTCCGGAATGAGGACGTTTACCGAAGAAGCCATAGCCACCAATGTAACTCTTAAAAGCAAGTTACAGTGGGCAGGCCACATCGCTCGTAGGACTGATATCCGATAGGAAAAAAAGCTCCCGAGTGGCGACCACGTACACGCAGAACACGGGTCCTGTCTACCTATTGAAACAGCCCCGCGACCCCGGCTGGCGTGCGCCTTAGTTAACATAAGTTGCAAAATAATTTGACAGCGACATTGGTCCAGTGATCGCAAGTACAACTGCTGAGCTAGACGTCATTGGCTCGATTCACGGGTAGGGCAATGTTATTGGGTTTTTCCATCAGAAATTTCACACTAGCAGCTACTGTGTCTGGATGTGTGGCAGATAGGTGACTCCCCCCGTTACATAGGACATAAACATAACTAGCGAAATGTGGGTAGGCATACTATTAAGGGGCCTCTTACAGTCCACTAGCGCCGCCAATCGAAAAAATGTCATAACTCGTAAATAGAATCAAAAATACAAAATGTGGTTTGTAATTACTGTAGAAAAGGCAATAAAATAATTTTATAACACATTGTCAACACTTGAAATATAGCTGTTAGCTAAATCGTGCATTTGTAACAAAAACGGCCGTTTATGTTTAGAATGCACGATTTAGACCACATTTTGTATTTTTGATTCTATTTACGAGTTACGACATTTTTTCGATTGGCGGCGCTAGTGGACTGTAAGAGGCCTCTTAAGTACACTTTTGCCTAACCGTTCAGAGACTATACAGGAGTGAAGTGTGGAATGCGAATGATGGACACAAAGCGCCATTTAACATGCTCCAACATTTTCAACGACACCTACCTTGTTCTTCTGCGTCTTCAACGTTTAGCAGATCCATGCTGATCTCCACCAAATCTCTCCATCCACTGTTTTATGCTTTCACACTTTAAAACTACACTTACACTTCACTTACGGGATATGTACCGTGATTGTTCACTATTTTGAGATCCCGATACTTCGACACCGCGCTGTTTTAAGCGCCGCGATCGCGGGTTGACTGGAGGGAAACATAAAATAAATTGTCTATCTACCCTAGATATAATTTTCTGTTCCTAACAATTTATTTACGAGGGTGATATAAGTTCAAATATCTCAATTTTTGGCGGTTTTGTGTCATGATAACTATCCAGTTTTTTCCGGCCTCTGATCTTCGGTCTACCTAATCAATTATTGTCTTCCTACATTCTTCCGTACCTGGCCTACCTTATTACAAAACGTTGGACTGTACGAATTACCGTGACCACGGAACGTAAAGGGCTATTGAAGGACACCGTGGATTTTAGTCAGTACGAGTCTGACAGTCCTTCCCGATCTGCCCTGGGTGGGGAGGACTCATTTGATGATTTTACCACGCTAAAAAACAAAAAAGTACAAAACTTTAAAAAC
The DNA here is from genome assembly GCA_943136025.2 of Agrotis puta. Taxonomy (NCBI): domain Eukaryota; kingdom Metazoa; phylum Arthropoda; class Insecta; order Lepidoptera; family Noctuidae; genus Agrotis; species Agrotis puta. Next base: position 11,856,391 of record OW964182.2, on the reverse strand, counting down.
CCGCCTCGTTAATCTGTTGCTCACTTGTGCGACTACTGGGCGTGAAGTTCGATTCCCGGGTCTATCGTATTGTTGGGTTGTTCGTCGGGCAGAGCGGGCTACGTGAGTGGGTTCGTCAATAGACTATTTGACTGAAAATATTATAATTAGTCCGTCACTTAGATTATCAAAAAATATTCGACCCGTTTTTTTTCTTTTGTTTCGTAAACTAAAATTGACGGAGATACGATGCTTTCAAAATTGGCAATACGTCACAATTTAGTACAATTTCTATTGAATTCTGACGTCACGAGTCCACACTCTCGAGTTTTGATGCTTTGTATTTTGGTGAACATTCATTGATTTTACAAAAGAAAAAATACGTGTCCGTTATTTTTTTAAACTCTACATGACGGACTAATTAGATTTGTAATTTATAGCTACTGACAAATAGCCAATCGTTACCGCTTCGCCTTGAACGTTCTATACATCAGCGTTTGACGCCTTGCGTGTCTTGGAACGAGGCCTAACGGATCAGAGTAATAAGTTTTTTTTTTAAGTTTTCATATTTTATGGGTTAAATAACCAGACCCGGAAGTAATTTAAATACCTGTAAGCCAAAAAGGTCACAAACTTAAGTCATTCCTAATGAATGGCCGCCGTGATCGATAAATCGGTCGCGTCAGACTGTGTAGATGAACTAGTAGTAAATGTTTGATAAATTACACACACTTTTGAATCTCTTCGACGCCACACAGTTTTGACGCGAACTCCGTTCATTAGTACTGAATTTACTTTTGCTGTTGACTGTACTAGCTTTCCACGCGGTTTCATCCCCGCTGTTCGGCTCCTATTGGTCGTAGCGTAATGCTATACAGGGTGTAAGAGACATCGACGCACAAACGGATACCATGGGTTCGGGACATGGTTCTGGAACAGTTTTTTCCTAATTTTCTCATTTTTTTCGAGTTTTTACTTTAGACTATTCATAATCGTTATTCTTACGTATCCCAATGATATTATTAATAAAAAGTAATTATTTAGCTACTTTCACTAAAAGTAGCAATGTAAATAGAAATGGGTGTTTTCTCAGCTGTTTATAAAAGTTCAAATAAAAGGTCATCGTATACCTAAATACTGCGTCCAGTAACTGTAGTGACTGCGCGGACCACTATTAAAAAAATCAAATAAAAAAAAAATTAGAAAGAAACCGACGAAAAATTCCAACAGGGGGGAGTCCAGAATTATGTCCTGGACCCATGGCAACCGTTTGTGCGTCGATGTCTCTTACACCCTGTATAGCCTTCTTCGATAAATGGACTATCCTAAATCCTAAAAAAAAAGAAACCCTTATAGGTTTTTTAATTCGAACCATAAGTTCCTGAGATTAGCGCGTTGAAACAAACTCTTCAGCATTATAATATTATATTATTACTATAGACCAGGGGTGGCCAAATTGATTAGACATAAGATCTACTGTTTACCAACGAAACCCTGTGCGATCTACCAACCGTGACGGAACAGAGATTGAAAAGTGATACAAGATGATGCTGCAGTAGTTGGTAATTACGTGGCGCAGTCTGATCTACTTATTTATATTTTTTGCTTTGCCACGATCGGCTGGAGTAATAGTCGCGATCGACCGGTTGGCCACCCCTGCTATAGACTAGCTTAAACGTTGCCCAAAATAACGGTTTCGCTTCGTTATTTCAGTGTAGAGGGAAAAGGAAACTTTTGAAAAAAGGTTTTATAAACAAATCTTTATTTTTCCTTACAATTTTTCTTATGCCTCAAAATCTCAACGGGGGTCATATACAAATCTTGCTTACAAACATCGCACTTATACTCTTTAGCATTAGGTTTAATATCCCTTGAAGTTCTGGGTGCTTCTGCTTCTTTCTTTTGTTCTTTTGCTGAGCATGTGAAATGAGTGTGTTGTAGTCTTTCTACGGGTGACAGGCAGACGGTTAGCTCGCAGTTGGTGCAGGTCCAAGAATCACTGTATGTTTCCTCGTAGTTTTTAGCACTCCAAATGGAGTCGACGACACTGAAATTAATACAATTTGATCAATATTAGTACTAACTTGGCTGGCGTAGACTGCATCAATAAATTTCATATCTATTTATACCGTCCGAATACCTAGACATGTATTTTAGTTTATTTTTAACCAATTGACTAAGATAAATCTTCCCCATCTACCCCATTTACTCAAAAATCAACCACAGATGGTGTTATTCGCGGATGATACTTCGTTAATCTTTAAAGTAGACAGACGAGAGTTCGCAAAACCTAGATATTGTTAATGATTGTATTCTTCAGGTACACAATTGGTTTACTTTGAACAATTTAGCTCTTAATGAAAACAAAACAAAATTCATTAGATTTACTTTACCAAATGTTAACAGTAGCGAATGTGACATTATACTGAACGGTGAAAAACTGGAATTTATTAATCAAACAGTTTTCCTGGGAATCACGTTAGACGATAAATTACAATGGGGCCCCCATATAGCATCTCTTGCGGGGCGTCTAAGCTCAGCCGCTTATGCTGTTAGAAAGATAAGACAGTTAACAGACGTTGAAACTGCGCGATTGGTTTACTTCAGCTACTTTCACAGCATTATGTCTTACGGCATTCTATTGTGGGGCCGGGCGGCTGACATTGAATCAATTTTTATTTTGCAAAAGAGAGCCATCAGAGCTATTTACAATTTACATCGTCGCGAATCTCTTAGGGAACTATTTAAAAAGATTAACATAATGACAGTGCCTTGTCAATTTATTTATGAAAATATAATGTATGTTAGGAAAAATCTTTATCTTTTCAATAAAATAAGTGATAGACATAATTTTAACACTAGAAATAAGGATAAAATTGATCAACCTTATTTTAGATTGTCTAAAGTAAAAAAATCTTTTTTGGGGTACTGTGTTAAATGTTACAACAAAATACCTAGTGAGGTCTTAAAACTAAATGAAAGAAAATTTAAAACTCATATCAAAAATACTTTAAGTAAACAAGCATATTATAAATTAGAAGATTATATTCAAGATAAAAATGCTTGGAAACATGCTGGTCCTGCTCCATAGTACAATGTAGGGCTTAAGCAGAATCAAACTGGTTGAAATTTGAATGCTCACACACTGCCAATATTGTATTTGTATAACAGCTATAATTGCAATATATTGTGAAAATGTGAACGCCGTGTACCTTTTAGCTGTGTAATTGTTTTTTGTTTTTTTTTGTATTGTTTTGTATTTTATCCTATAAATGGTCAAGATTTTATGGGTACATCGCATTTACATTTATTTTTAAATTTGTGATATCAAAACATTGTAAAACATTTTTGAAAAAGAGTAAGTATGGAGTTTCTTGCCCATTCTTCTCCATACAAACCTACCCTTGCGAATGGGTGTAGAATCAATCCCTTCCCATCCCATTTCCTTTAATTTTAATAATCGACGTTCAAAAGTGCCTCTGATGGTCTAATTGGAATAAATGATTTGACTTTGACTTTGACTTTGACTTTAAAACGCATCAAAACTTATGAGTGGGGGCTCGTGATATTTAGACTAAAAATTTTATTAGTGTGACGTTTTATGAATTTTAAAAGTGTAGAGTCATGAAGCTAATATTATATATTTTTTTTTAAACGTTGCCCCACACTAGGTGTTTATCCTGTGTCGTGGGTGCGTTAACAAACATATTAACTCACATACACAAACGCTCAGACCCGAAACAACAACTTGTAGATCATACAAATATTTGCTCCGTGCGGGAATCGAACCCGCAACACGCTGCGCAGCATTACAATCGAACCCGCGACACGCAGCGCACCAGTCCAATCGCTCAGGCACAGCGCCAACCGTCGCCGATAAGACCGGCCATTTTGTCAAATGTTTTCTTGTCATGTAAAATTGTAAATTAAAAGTCGTATGGTGTACAGAATAAAGAAATACATATAGAATACAGTACCATCTATTTACTTACCAATTATAGACCACATTATCAGTAACATAAACCCCCCCTTTTCTCTCATGGGGTCTACAGACAAAGGTCTCGTCAAACGGGTTAGGTTCCACCGCGGGATGAGCTTCATCATTCCCATAGTATAAGACCTTCAGGTCACCAGGCAATAGCCTCTTGATAGTATAGTATACTTCTGAAGTCATATAAGTACTCATGTCACAAGACAAATCATGTTGTATCTCTTCGTAAGATATTTTTTGTCCTTTTTTCTCCTTTTCCAGCTCACTCTCCACTGATTTTGTTGGGTTTGCATCTGGAATTAAAATTATTGGTATTTAAAAGAAAAAGTAGTTTTCCCTACTACTCTATGCCAAAGTACAATGGGTCGCGGGACTCACGAATTACCGTGACCCCGGTAGGTAAAGGGCTATTAAAGGACGCCGTGGATTTTAGTCAGTACGAGTCTGACAGTCACTCCCGCTCTGCCCTGGGTGGGTCTCATTTGATGATTTTACCACGTAACAAAAAAAACTTCCCTCTGCGGAGCAAACTATTTTTTGAGCACCATATAAGCTTTCTAGGGTCTCCTTAGGGGTTGGATTAAGGGCGTGATTCAGTAGGGTCCACGATTCGGCTCGTATTGCGTGGAGGTTCCTTTCTCTGGAGCCCTCTGAATTTTAGACCCTGCTCCCGATAAAGAAAGAACCCTGCTCTCAGTAAAGGATTACTTTATTTTATGTGTTTAAATGCTATTTTACGGTTACAGAATAATAATTTTCATTTATATTTTTATGAATATGCATGTGGTTCTAAAAAAGACTTTGTGATAATTTCTTTAAAAAAATGGTTTGTTGACGATATGAGGGTTTCGTCGTTGAATGGTTTTCTTTGATTTGTTCAAGTTTTCATGGCCATTAAGTATTTGATTCTTTGACTTAAAAACAGAAATGGAAAACTTGATATAAAGGCCCATGGAACTTTTAGTATGGACCTTGGCTTCAATTTTTTTTTTCTTTTCGCCAGTGATTAAATTTTGGCCACAATTAGACTACTACCTAAGAAGCCCATAGAAAACAAAATAAGTTTGTAAACCGTAACCAACCAGAGATATGGCGGTTTTAATTTTGTTCTAATCAGGAGTGATTTACTCCCGATTAGAACAAAATAAAATCCGTTATATCTCTGGTTGGTTACGGTTTACATTTTTTTTAAATATTTTTTACGAAGTTCTTAGGTTGCGGTCTACTAATGACCAAGATTTCATTAGTGGCGAAAGAAAAAAACATTTTGATGCCAATAAGTTGCATACCCCTTTAAGTGGGCAATTTTTTTTAAACGTGAATTTTTTTGCTGACTTACCTGCAATTCGTCGATTTATCAGTGCGTCCCATCTTTGTCGTAATTTCACGGCTTTCAGAAGTAAATTGAGTCCAGACTCGGGGTAAGGAAATTCTAATAGTAGCCAAGAGTCACATACAATTCTGAAAACATAAAAAAAATATTATTTGAAAGCGAAAGAAAAAATATGCGCGCTTTCTTAAATACAAAATATACCTAGATTTTAGTCGATAACCAAGCAACGGAGTAAATTCGCCAGTCTTTAAGGCCAAAAAAAAGGTAAAATAACAAGTAAATAAAAAGTGACGTCAGTAAACTGACAGAGGGATTATCGCCTGCCGGGATCGCTGGATGAATGGCGGGCCAGAAAATTTTAAAAAAATTCAAAAGAGAACCAGAATTATAGGAAAAATGCATTTTGTATTGTAAAACTGAACTTGTTTGTGACGTATTTGCAGTTTTAAAAGCGTCGTATCTTCGTCAATGTTGATTTACATAACAAACAGAAAAAATAATCTAATTAATACCCTATTGTAATTTAAGTTTTATTTTAAAATTCCTGCCATGATAGGCATGTTTCTATTATTTTTCTAAGTAGAATCTAATTTATACTTCTGCACCGTATTTTTTTTATTATCGCGGGCCATATACTATTCATGTCGAAGGACAGTCGGCGGGCCGGATTAAGTGCTTTCGCGGGCCGGAGTTAGCCCGCAGGCAGTACTTTGCCCATCACTGGTCTAAACCGTTAACTGTGACCCTAGACGTAAAGGGCTATAGAGATAAACATCGTAGATTTTAGTCAATACAGTGTTTTTACAAAATAAATTTATCTTTAAAAGTCTTGACAGTTCCTTCCGCTACACCCAGGACTTAGTTGAGGATTTTTCCAGGACAAAAAGGCAAAAAAATGCGTATCAAAATTTTGTTTGAAATACGATAATAATTTGAGTGTAAGTTTGTACGCCATACAGACACAAAAAATTACTTCCATGATTTCATTGTTACCTTCTTGATTTCAGTTAATAATAAAAAAAAAACTGTTAAAATAACATTAATAATTTACCTCGTAAATCCAATATTGGTGTCGATGGAATGCGCTAACAGTAGCAGCGTTTGAGCAGCGGGCATTCGCATTGAATTCACAATGTAAGGCTTCGTGGTCTCCAAGAGTGATCTGAAATGGGTAAAATAATAATTATAAATAAGTTATAGCTTTTTTATCGTCCTAAAATCATTAAATGAGCCCTCCCACCCAGGGCGAGACGGGAGGGGCTGTGAGGACTGTCTTATCAGGTCACCGTGATCCTGGAACTTAACCCTTTAACCGCCAGAGTCGTATATATGCGACAAACTTTTCCGTGCCCCTATCGCCCGTGTCGTATTTATCCGACAGATTATTATATTATTATTATAATATTCATTCACGATTTTTGTTGTTTTGTTCGATTTTATTGCATCTATTCTATATCTCTCTATTTATGTAGATAGACAGATAGAACACGTTTTATTGTACACCATGAAATTTTACAAATCGGAGCTTAAAAGGAGCAGAAAGAGAGAAGAAGAGAAAAGCACAATTTGTAGCCGGGTGCTAGGGGCACGGCAATTGATATTTAGCCAAGCGCTTAAAAGGTTAAAGGGTTATTGAAGGATCGCTGTGGATATAAGTTAGATAAACAACAAAACGGGACTGCGCAACACCGCGGTACGTATGCGCGATATTTTAACGGTACGGTGTTGAGTAATCAATATTTTATGATTTAAATGAAAGCTTAGCTTTCACGTCTGTAGCAACAATCTTTGCCAGCTATACTTCAAGACCTTACTCTACAGTAGCGGCAACTAGTGAGCCAATCGGTAGATTGGATCTATTTAATATATTAGCTATGAGCAAAAAGCAAATTTTACACTTAATTGAGTATTCATAATCGAACGAATGAATGTGAATGTATGTGTTTATTAGAAGAAATTTCTTGGATTTCTTTACGATTATTTTTAAACTTACTACTGTTAGCCAGAAGTTCGAAGAAATTTGGCAACCAGTAATCGTATTATCTAGTCACTGGGTTTTGGAGGTCATATAGGCAGTCGCTCCTTTTTTTATCGTGGTGAAATCATCAAATGAGTCCTCCTACCCAGGGCAGAGCGGGAGGGACTGTCAGACTCGTACTAACTAAAATCCACGGTGTTCTTAAATAGCCCTTTACGTTCCGGGGTCACGGTAATTCGTGAGTCCGACCCCGGCAGGCTTTGGCCCTCTAGAGGGGGGGCCCGTCATTATTGCTGACACTCTTTGAGACGCGCGTGGAACACAACGCGCCCTCAACCCGGGCATGGTCCATGGTCGGACAGCGAGTTGCCCATTACTCGCTGCCTGCATGCCCGCGCCTACGGTGGCCGGAGATCGTCTACCGACGTCCGTCGCCGTGGGCGTCTACCACTGCGGCTGGGGTGGAGGAAGGACGCTGTCCTCTCCCTCACGCGGGAAGTTTCATACTTACAAATAACACAATATCTGATGTTTCGAAGACACAGGCAGCTTCCCGTCGAAGCCTAGACTAGGAGGTAGGTCTGAATGTATGTCTGCCTCAGTAAGTTGCAGGATCCGGGACTGTTTGCCGAAGAACGACGTGGGGTGCAGGTAGACGAATGGCTTGCTCCATGTGTGGTATAGCTGTTCTGATATTGACTGTGGATAAAGAGATAAGGTTGGTCAACTATTGTCATGAACCTACTGGGCTTTGTGGCTTCATCTGCGTGGTGGACTAAAGTTATCCCACGGGAACTAAATGTTGGGATAAAAGTTATCCCACGTGTTAAGTCTCATCCGCTTGATAGTCGAAAATTAACTCATGGGAATTTGACGTTAGGATAAAAATTATCCCATCCAGGTTATAAACTTTCTGCGTGCCAGTTTAGTCAGTTACCAAATCCCGAGGCCGAGAGCATCTGGATGACGGTTACGTTAGCAATGTTTTATTATTCCTATTTTTTTTTTCAATTAATAAAGTTTATAAGTAGGTTTTAATTTTGTCCAACATGGCAACCCTACCAATGTTTATGTAAGCATTGAGGAGAGGTGTTGCTTTCAGAAAAGGGAGAAGGGATGCTAGAAATTAATAAAATCCTTAAAGAGCGATCTGTGGGACTGTTCTTATTTACCCAACTCAGCTGTATTTAACAGTTATATCAGTTTATTTCGGTGTCTTACCTTGTGGTGATTAAAGTTGTCGGCTACAGCCACTTGCGGGTAGAGGGCTCTGCATAACACTACCTGAAAGTGCAAATGAAATGTAGTATGTACGGCACAGTCGGGCATGCCGCAATCGCGGCGGTAAGACCCCTCTTTGAGGAGTGGCTGGATAGGCGTCACGGCGTCCTGACCTACCGCATGACGCAGGTCCTCACCGGACACGGAAGTTTCGGGAGGTTCCTGTGTCTGATAGGGAGGGAAGAAATGCCTGGGTGTCACCACTGCGAGGATCGTCCGGAGGACACGGTGGAGCATACGGTGCAGGACTGCCCCGCTTGGGCAGAGCACCGCCGTGTCCTCACGACGGCGATAGGCGGAGACCTCTCGCGCCCGGCATTGGTCGAGGCCATGCTGCGGGGCGAGACGGAGTGGGAAGCGGTCGCCTCCTTCTGCGAAGCAGTCATGCTCGTGAAGGAGGAGGCGGGCCGCGTGAGGGAGAGGACAGCGTCCTCCCTCCACCCCAGCCGCAGTGGTTGACGCCCACGGCGTCGGACGTCGCCAGACGATCTCCGGCCACGATCGCTCGTCTCTCTCTCTCACACACTGCTATGCTTGATATCTTGAGTACATTCTATATTTAAATAACACCAATAATGGAAACACTATTAACAGCATCAATTTCTTTATAATGTTCCTTCTGTTGAGACACAGGCCGCCACTGATGTATAATAATATGGATTGGTATTCGAATTTTTGGTTCTAGAACATTCCGGTTTCCTCAATATGTTTTCCTTCACCGGTTTGAAATAAATAAGTAATTTGGTAGACTTGGACTGATTGGATTTGGCAAACCAGATCACCAGGTATGGGCCGCTATCAAAATTATTATTGTTATGTTTAAACCCCCCCTTTCAAGGGACCGTCTAAGTAGATTACCATAACCCTAAAAATAAATGGGAAATTGAAGAAATACGGTAGATTTTAGTCAGTAGGAGTCTGAGTTCCTTCCAGTCCACCAAGAGCTGGAAGATTAATTTGATGATTTCAACACCTGAAAAAAAAAGAGGTGCCCCTTACCTTCAACATAACCAGGTCCCTCCCACTACTAGCGCTGGAGCCCGCTATGAGCGACTGTATACGTTGTGCGTCGTTGGTCATACGGAACTCAACGTCACGTATATCGATGACGTCATCATCACCATTTGTGTTCTCGTCGACTATCTCCCAAGAGTCCACCTTGAGGCGCTTTTTACGTTTTAAATCGTTTGCTGCTTTTTGCTTGAATTGGCTGGAATTAAGGTTTTATTTTTTAATAGTTTTAGGTTAGGCTCGCGTTTGACCTTTATCTCGCCGGATGGTAAGCTCTGATGTGGTCGACGGTGAAAATTTGAAGATTTACCACCCTAAAAAAATCCTCAGTTGCAGTATTTTTTTAACATGGTCTAATCATCAAACTTTTTATTGCATTCCATATGTTACAGAGGTTTTTTTTTTTTTTTATCGTGGTAAAATCATCAAATGAGTCCTCCCACCCAGGGCAGAGCGGGAGGGACTGTCAGACTTGTACTGAGTAAAATCCACAGTGTCCTTCAATAGCCCTTTACGTACCGGGGTCACGGTAATCCCTAGGTCCCGCGATCCCGGCAGGCTTTGGCCCTCTACAGGCCCCGTCAATATGCTGACACTCTTTGAGGTGCGCGTGGAACACAACGCGCCGTCGACCCGGGCATGGTCCATGGTCGGACAGCGAGTCGCCCATAACTCGCTGCCCGCATGCCCGCGCCTACGGTGGCCGGAGATCGTCTTGCGACGTCCGACGCCGTGGGCGTCTACCACTGCGGCTGGGGTGGAGGGAGGACGCTGTCCTCTCCCTCAGGCGGCCCGCCTCCTCTTTCACGAGCATGACTGCTTCGCAGAAGGAGGCGACCGCTTCCCACTCCGTCTCGCCCCGCAGCATGGCCTCGACCAATGCCGGGCGCGAGAAGTCTCCGCCTATCGCCGTCGTGAGGACACGGCGGTGCTCTGCCCAAGCGGGGCAGTCCTGCACCGTATGCTCCACCGTGTCCTCCGGACGATCCTCGCAGTGGTGACACCCAGGCGTTTCTTCCCTCCCTATCAGACACAGGAACCTCCCGAAACTTCCGTGTCCGGTGAGGACCTGCGTCATGCGGAAGGTAAGGACGCCGTGACGCCTATCCAGCCACTCCTCAAAGAGGGGTCTTACCGCCGCGATTGCGGCGTGCCCGGAATATGTTACAGAGGTGGTAAAAACAAGTTAAAGATACAATACAGACCCTGTCGGGCACGCAAAAATTAGGAGAGAGGAAGAGGGCTGAATCAAAGTAAAATCAATTCAAACTAATATTATAAATGCGAAAGTAACTCTGTCTGTCTGTCTGTCTTTCCTTCACGCCTAAACTACTGAACAAATTTGGTACAAACATAGTTTGGAACTTGAGAAAGGACACAGGATAGTTTTTATTACAAATAATAAAATAAAATAAAAAACAAAAATCTGCTGGAAGTCACTATTCCACGCGAACGAAGTCGCGGGCAAAAGCTAGTATTATTATAAATTATTAGAATGCATAATTATCATGAAAAAAAAATCTTAGAAGCATTTGCTATAGTATATAAATAAATATTAAATAAGGTAGAAGATTAATTATATTAAATTAATTATATGTTTTATTTTAATAAAGTATTTAAAATTATTTGTGTACTAGCTTTTGCCCGCGGCTTCGCTCGCATAGAATTTGGTCTGCCTCATTAAGTTACGTGACTTTTTTAAATACTTATATTTTTTTAATGTAACTTCACATCGTACATCCCAGATTTCTAACTTTAAAATTAGTTTACATACAATCTTTGAACACCTATACCTAATATTTAGAGGGAATCTCTTGAGGGTGGAATTATCTGAATTCCTTTCTAAGTGCTCATTATTTTAGAGGGCCAAAGCCGGCCGGGGTCGCGGGACTTACGAATTACCGTGACCCCGGTACGTAAAGGGCTATCGAAGGACACCGTAGATTTTAGTCATTCAAGTCTGACAGTCCTTCCCGACCCTGGATGGGAGGACTCATTTGATAATTTTACCACGATAAAAAAAATAATAATAAAAGAACTCTGCAAATTTCTAAATTCTACCAGTGGTTTCTTCATCAATCTTTACCTGTATGGTGTGTTTATAAAAAGTAGCCCTATGTCCTTCCCCGGGCTTGAGATTATCCTATCCAGCACAAACGGATTACTAAACTGACTAATAAACAGGTCGGACCAATGTTACTTGCATTTAATCACTACATAGTATAAAACAAAGTAGCTTTCTTTGTCCCTATGTATGCTTAAATTTTAAAACTACGCTCGGCGATGAGGCGACTGATCATCATTGCGCGATCACCGCCATCTATCGAGCATAAGGACCACTCGACATATAGTACTAATAGAATTATCTATACTCCGTTCATCATCTGCCTAGCCTTTTTCCCAACTATATTGAGGTCGGCTTCCAGTCAAACCAGATGCAGCTGGATATCAGTATTTTACATGGAGCGACTGCCTGTCGGACCTCCACAACCCAGTCAGACTTTAGAGCTTCTGACAGTAACGACTGTTAAAGATCTTCAAATGACAGCCGGGACCAACGGCTTTACGTGCTTTCCGAGTGCTTTTTACCCATCCACAGACCAACCTCGGCAAGCGCGGCTTAACCCGTAAAACTATATATAATAAAAAACTTTTTCAAAAAAAAATGTAACCGCCTTCAAAAAGAACCACAAAAAAGGGTAAAATAATCTACAAAATAATTTTTATTTCGGAAGTCGATGGCTTCTTTGTTCTCAAAAACTACTGAACCGATTTTGATGAAACTTGCAGTATTCCCTAAGTTGAACGATACCTAGCACAAAAAAAAAGAATTATTTAAATCGGACGTGAAGTTCCGGAGATATGCGAAAAATGAATCAGTCGATGCCTACTCCTTACTGCTAAGGAGTTGTACCTTCCATCATCAGCTCGGCTACATAAGATGATGATTACCATACGCAAGTACTTAAATTACTTCATAAGATTTGCGAAAAACGATGTGTGGGCCTATAAAATTTGAGGGTTGCCCTCGATTTCTCCAAGATCCAATCATCAGATCCTGATTTGGTGCCAAAGGGATCACACGGGAAGCACCAGCTTTCAAACAAAAAAAGAATCATGAAAATCGGTTCACCCAGTCAGTCGTAATGCGGTAACAAACAAAAAAAAAATATACAGTCGAATTGATAACCTCTTTTTTTGAAGTCGGTTAAAAACTATCCTATGTCCTTTCTCAAGTTCCAAACTATGTCTGTACCAAATTTCACACAAATCGGTTCAGTAGTTTAGGCGTGAAGAAAAGACAGACAGACAGACAGACAGACAGACAGAGTTACTTTCGCATTTATAATATTAGTTAGGATAGTTAGGATTTAAATTTATATTTGAATTATTGTATTCCGTTTTATATTCTTTTTATAATTATTTGATTTAGATAATTTCATTTTTCAATCGTTTTATCATTTAATATACTTTAAACACCTCCCACCCAGTGCTGGACGAGAGGGACTGTCAGTCTCGTACTGACTAAAATCATGGCAGTAATGGAGTCCGGATTGGTTCCCATATGACAGCAATAGGTTCGCCCCTATTAATTGTGTCCGAAAAATAACTTGAGAAACGTAGATGTACTATTAAGTACCGCTTTACCTTTCGGGCATTACGAAAAATAATAGTCTTACCGCCTGGCATCCTTTAACTGCTTCATTTGTCCATGTCTTAGAGCTCTTTCAGCTGAAGTCATTGATTCAGGCTCTGGGGTCTCCATTAAATTATTAGTCTGTAAAGAAAAAACAAAAACGTTACCTAAAAACGCGATGTGCATAGACAAAAAAGGTTGTAATAAAGGTTCCGATAGAAAAAGGGACTATGTATTAATTAGACTTTTGATTAAGCTTATATTATTCTACACAAGACGGCAGTATCTGACTCACAGTTGAAAATAAATCTAAACACACTCACAATAACTTACGTAGCAAGTATAGTGTTCAGTCGTTATCGACTTCTTTCGGGAGTGTTTTATTTTCTGTCCATAGAGACTACAGGCCAAAATAAATCTTAGCTCACCTGAAATAAGACTCTAAGTTGCGGAGCAAGTTTGTTCGCGAGTGTTTTGTTTCTTCTCGGTCCGTTTAGACTATAGACCAAAATAATACGTAACTAGCTTGTAATAAGTCCCTAAATTGTGCAACAAGTGGTCGCGAGTGTTTCCGTTTTCCTATGTCCGTGGACGCTACAGGCTACAGACCAAAACAAATCCAAACTTACCTGTAATAAGCTCCTATTTTGCGGAGCAAGTTTGGCCGGGAGTGCTCTGTTTTCTCTGTCCGTGGACACTACAGGAAAGAATAAAACTTAACGTACCTGCTATAAGTTCCTAAGTTTTGCAGCATATTTGACCGCTAACGTTATAGTTTTTCACTGCCCATTGAGGCTACATATCAAAATAAAACTTAACTTACCTGCAATAAGATCTTATTGTAGGTAAGTTAAGTTTTATTTAAGCAGCAAAGGATCCTATGTTGCGGAGCAAGTTTGGCCACAAGTGTTTAACTTTCCTCCGTCCGTGCACTTTACATGCCAAAATAAACCTTAACTTACTTGTAATAAGTTCCTAAGTTGCGCAGCCAGTTTGGTCAGCTCATACAGTCGTTGTTCTTCTATGCCTCGTCTTCTACACCACGCTCGGCCACCACGAGTGTCTCTTTTCTCTCTCAGCCAAGCGCAGTATAAGGAGAGTAGAGTTAGTGGATCCCCGTGGTCGGATTCATCTGGTCTGCGAGCGTTCTAGAACGTTATAGAAACTTTGTAAGAAGATGTTCGTTAGTTTAGCGGTTACAAGCGCTACGGCTGAGTATGGGGTCCCGATTTCGATTCCCGAGTCGGGCAAAGTGTTAATTACATTTAATAAAAATGGATTTTTGAGTAGCTTCTACTGAGAAATCCATCAATTCAGCGCGCCCCCTATAACATGGGATTTTTTCTTAAACGTTATCTCTTTTTTAATATTTGTCCTATGTTGTGGGAGCGTTTACAAACATTTAAACAAAAATACACAAACTAAAAAATTCGGAACAAATAGAAAGAATAAAAATATATTTATTTGGCAAGCGTTAGGCACACAATGTTATCATGACAATACAAAAGAATTATGGAAGAACAAAGAGTAGGTACCGTATGCTTCACGGCTGTGCCAAATAGGCAATACTTGTAGATCATACAAATATTTGTTCTATTTGCCAAACTCGGTCGCGGGACTGTACGAATTACCGTGACCCCGGAACGTAAAGGGCTATTGAAGGACACCGTGGATTTTAGTCAGTACGAGTCTGACAGTGCCTCCCGGTCTGCCCTGCCGCTACTCATTTGATGACTTTACCACGTCAAAAAAAAATGCGCCAAACTCAACCTACAACATGCAGCACAGTAGTCGATCGGTCTGCCACTAAACTAAGCAAATTGTAGGTGAGGTTAAACCACACCTCAGCTGGTATGTAACATAAAAAAGAAAAAGAAATCAAATCAAAAAAGGAAACTTACTTCACACTCAAAATCCCGATGCGCACGCGTCGTATAAATCGATCTGATCCCGAGCGCGGCCGCCAGCGCCAGCGCAGAGTCCAGCTTGTGAGGAGGGAGGGTCGCCGCGCCCACCACCAGGGTCTTGGCCAGGCACACCTCTACTGGCAGGTTGGCTAGAGTGCGACCCAGGGCTGTTAGCTTCTCATTCGAAGTTAGGGCACCCTGAAAAAAAAAATAGTGTTAGACATTAATAACCGACTTCTTACTATAATAGGACATGTGTATAGAACGACACAGAAAGTTAATATAACTATAATAGAAATAGTGCCCACATTAATCACATACACAAAATATTTACATGGACATTTAAATTATATGTAGCGACCTGCCTGAACTAAGTTTATAAAAAACTTGTGTATTAAACATAACTTCATCAACTATATAGCCTACAACAGTATCTAGAGTTTATATCTGGTCGCGGGACTCACAAATTACCGTGACCCCGGTACGTAAAGGGCTATTGAAGGACGTGGATTTTAGTCAGTACGAGTCTGACAGTCCCTCCCGCTCTGCCCTAGGTGGGAGGACTCATTTGATGATTTTACCACGTAAAAAAAGGGTCTATATCTGTTTTGATGCAATCGTTTTAACGTGACAACAGAACGTACACTATTTCGCTTTTATAATATTAAGTGCTCACATGTTGCTTCAACTCCAACAAAGCATTCTCCACAGCGTCCTCTGGCGGCGCGTCTAAGAACGGGAAGCGCCTGACGTCACTGACACCCAGTGAGCTCATCAGCAGCAGGAGCGACGCTAGAGGTACTCGCGAGACTTCCGGAGTACTGAACGACTCCATTTCATTGTATTGCTGTTCCGAGTATATGCGGTAGCAGACACCGGGACCTTTGAATATGAATTATTCATTAATTTTTTATCACATCTGTTGAAAAAGAGTTAGTTTGTTCCTCGTTAACAGGGAGCAAAATGAGTTTTTTTCTCCCTCCTTGTTAAACGATGCACAGTAATTTGAATTTGGAATGTGGATATTGTTAATAAATATTTTCAACAATTCAGACTTAGAGTATTTTGAAGTATATAGAAGGTTGCAAGTTGTGGTCTTTGCAGAAGTTTGAATGATGTGACAGCACGGTTGGCGCAGCGGTTGCGTATGACTTATACAGCCTGTTAGTGTAATCAGTCTTAACCTTGAAACCATAGGTAGTTGATTTAATTATAAAAATGTTTGTCTGAATTTAAAAATAAATAAACGAATTTTTCTTTAAAAAAATCAAAAATGTTTCTGTCCTACACCGTCCGTTAATTCATGGATACTATGCGCCCGAGTTACGTATTCACTGCAAAGGGCGTTAACCTGCCGCAATAGCCGTCCGTTTAACTACATACCTACATAAGTTTTAACTAACTACATCATAAAATACAGGTAACCTGTGATGTAACTAACTTCCCTTCATACTTTTCCTGGCTTAGGACAGGCAAAAATACCTACCTTTGTTGCGTGACGAGTCCAGATGATGTAAGTTAGTCAGCGTACATTCTCCGAGCCTCGTTCAGGTTATCACCCGACGCGGCGTAAACCCGGACCATTTCGGTCCACTGTTCGTTTGTGTACGACATAATCACTAACACTTGCGCGAAAAATTAACGGTGGGGCGGCGCGGAGTCGTGCGCTGCGCTGCGAGCGTACGTTACGGGACACACGTACGTTCCATAGCGACGCTGCCGGCTGACTGATCACTGAAGTGTGCGCGGGCGACGCGGCGGGGCGGCGGCGTCGCGGCCCGGCGCGCTCGGTCGCGGCTTATTTGATCTTACCTTTGCGTAATAGGGTGAAATAATTTTGGGGAAAAATGGAGACTTTATTGAAAAAAAAAAAAGTTTTTATTTTTTATTGAATTTACGTTCTGTAAGTGATACCAAACCACTGGTTTCAAGTTTAAGACTGATTACACTAACAGGCTGTAGTTAGTTTTTCCGGGTCCTGGTTATTTGTGTATTTGAGATAAGTGTTTGTAAACGCATCCACGATACAGGAGTAAGTGGTGTAATGTTTTTTTTTTATTTTATTGAAACCACCTAATACCTTACACCTGTAGTGTCAAAAGCGGTACTAATCACTCCCTCTTACCATTTAATTCATTACAAGTCAAATATGACAAAAATCTATGGATCAGATTAAGTAAAGTTTTTACTTCTGCACTACCTTTAATCTCACTGCAGCTACATTTTGTTTAAAATACTTTGCCCGCGACTTCGTTCGCGTGGAATAGTGAAAACTATCCTATGTCCTTTCTCAAGTTCCAAACTATGTCTGTACCAAATTTCGCACAAATCGGTTCAGTAGTTTAGGCGTGAAGAAAAGACAGACAGACAGACAGAGTTACTTTCGCATTTTTAATATTAGTTTGGATGTAGGTCTAAAGAAACATGTAACTAAAAAAAAGGCTTTAGAGGACTTTCGGAATTAATTTGAAAGACTGGACAGCTCACAAGTTTCTGCCCCGGTTCAAAAAAATTGTAGATAAATCTGAGACTTATCGTGAGGATTATAGTATTACCGCTTAAGTAAAAATACTTCTGGGACTCGGGGACTGCCGCGGTAAAGCTATTGCATAATTTTTTTTATCAACTCATGCAATTGTAATTATTTATTTATGAAAAAAAAAGAATAAATTATCGCCTACCTCGAATATTTAATGAGCATATCATCCCATCGTTGCTCTATGGGGAGTTACTCTACTAATTAGGCTATGGTCAGCCACGTCAATCAAGTGAAACGTCAAGAAAAAAAATCATTCATAAAATTTTTATTCATTCACGTTTACATGACAGATGTGACAGTGATAGTGTTAGTTTTATTTTCGTTACGGAATTTCTTGATTCGGTCGCCGCGTTCAAAGTCCGCGATAAATCTATGCAGTAGCTTCATAATTTAAAGAACGATTACCTGTTCGACCAGCTCGTCCTTTTCTTTGATCAGCGCTTGCTTTAGATATCCAAAATTCTTTCAACCTCTGCATTTTTGTGGTCGAATCATAACTCATTTCTTTGACCTACAACAGCGTAGGTAATGTGAATTTGAGTATACCATTAAATTTTCATCTTTCGGCATAGTTTTTAAAATGACATGGCCAATAACATTATGAATTAAAACTTTAAGTTCATATGATACGCCTGCCGGGGTCGCGGGACTCGTGGTAACCGTGACTCCGGAACATAAAGGGCTATTGAAGGACACCGTGGATTTTAGTCAGTACAAGTCTGACAGTCCCTCCTGTCCTGCCCTGGGAGGCCCTGGTATTCGATGATTTTACCACGTAAAAAAATGTTCTTATGATATGGAATTAATGAAAGGAAATGATTGAAGCGCAATTTGAACTGATATAAACTGATTTCCAAAGATGTTTACCTTGCCAGAATCAACCACAAATCGTATTCCATCAATGGTCACAGAAGTTTCTGCTATGTTTGTTGATACAATACATTTCCGAACGCCGTCGGGAGGGTAGTCAAAAACCTGGGAATCACAAACATGTAGTAAGTAATTAATGATTGATCATGATAATTTAAGAGTAATTGAGTTATCTAAGAGTAATCTTAGAGTAACCGAAGAGTAACATAAGAGTAATGTAAGAGTAATTATAGAGTAAACTTAAAGTAACCTAAGAGTAATCTTAGAGTAACCTAAGATTAACCTAAGAGTAATCTTAGAACAACTTAAGAGTAGTCTAAAATACAAAAGTTCCTACAAAGTAAAAAAAAACATATAATAGCTGTGATCCTAGCTAGTTAGACAATAGCTTTTACCTTATCTTGCTCAGCAAGTGACAATCCACTGTGAAGCGGTAACACAATCCAATGCTTAGACTTTTCTGCATACTGTTGAGCTGCCTCACATATAGCGGTGATTTCTTGGACACCGGACATAAATATTAGCAGATCGCCTCTTTCGTCACCTGCAATGTAAAGCAAGCCATGTCAGAGGCCTGTGCTGTTCCCAAAGAACCAAACTTAATTAACTCTGAAACCAGAGAGTAGACAAATACACACACGAAAGAAAAATTGCATAAATATTCCACAACTACCATACAACGCCATCTAGTCCCAAGCTAAGCAGAGCTTGTATTATGGGTACTAGACAACTGATAAACTTACTTATATATTTCTAAATACATACATATTATAGATAAATTACACCCAGACACAGAACAAATGATCGTGCTCATCACACAAACATTTGTCCTGGGTGGGAATCGAACCCACGACCTTCGGCATAGCAGTCAGGGTCACTAACCACTAGACCAACAGGCCTGTCAATTACATATTTTATTAATCTATGGTATGCTTTGCAGTGTTGCCAAATGTGAAATCAAATAATAATAAGGTAGAAGTTAGGATAATTTAATAGGTTGTAATTTTCATAAAATGTCATTGTATTACTGAAAGTTTTTTACAGCGTTGCATAACAGCCTAACGCAGCGTAGGCCTCCCACTAGGTGGACCAACGACATTGTGAGAGTTGCGGGCAACCGATGGATGCAAGTGGCGAATTGTCATTCGGTGTGGTGGTCTAAGCGGGAGGCCTATGTCCAGCAGTGGACGTCTTCCGGCTATGATGATGATAATCAGCCTATAATATTACAACTGTTGGATTACAAGCCTCCTCTATGTAAGAAAGAGTGAGTTGTAATCCACCACATCCCTCTTTAAAGGCCAAAGCCTGCCGGGGTCGCGGGATTGTCTCATCCGGTAACCGTGACCTTGGAACGTAAAGGGCTATTGAAGGAACAGCGTGGATTTTAGTCAGTACGAGTCTGAGCACCCTACTGTCCGCTGTCCTGTCCCGCACTGGGTGGAAGGACTCATTTCACTCACAATATTTAAAAAAAAACTGCTAATGTGAGTCACAGATTGTTAGTTTTGTCTAGCTCATCCCATCTGGTCGCAGGACTCACGAATTACCGTGACCCCGGTACGTAAAGGCTATTGAAGGACACTGTGGATTTTAGTCAGTCAATTCTGACAGTAAAGGGGTGGGAAGACTCATTTGATGATTTTAGAACGATAAAAAAAAAGAAAAAAAAGTTCATCCCATCTTCTACAAAGTCTGACAAGTATACATTTTATGTCTTTTTTTTCAGTAGCCATTGATGGCTCTCTGCCCGGCAAAGGCCTCCCATATCCTTCCAAGTACGATTTTCTGCTTTTTGTGCCCCACTTGGAACATGCTTATATACATATCAACAATACTTACGTGGATATTTACTGTCAATAAGTTGCATGACTTGGACGTAAGGTTGTGGGTCAAGCCGGTCATCTCTGGTTGGTTTGTCTTCTATTAATATGGGCTTGTAATTTAACTGTATGGGGAATAGACGACCTGGCACCTGAAAGAGATGGAATAAGTATCTATCTACTGTTTATAATATCAGCTTACAATGTTTCTATTACTAACATTATTTATACAGGTTGATAATGACATTTTTCCTCAAGATTTTTCTTGTCGATTGTTCTCCTGTGTCGTGGGTGCGTTTACAAACATAGAAAACACACAAACACCCAGACCCGAAACAACTTCTTGTAGGTCTTACAAATATTTGCTCCGTGCGGGAATCATACACGCGACACGCTGCGTAGCAGTCCAATAGCTCAGCCACTACGCTAACCGTGCCTCAAAACTTTCTCAACATGCATTCAAAACTTTTTCAATGCATATTACATACTTTCTAAGTTTATCTTAGTCTTCGCTGACTTTGAAGGTGGAAAATATCATGAGGAAACCTTGACTTATATTAAATCAATACACATAAGTCCAAAGCCATGTTAAAGGCATTTTTTTTTTAGCGAGGTAAAATCATCAATGAGTCCCCCCACCCAGGGCAGAGCGGGAGGGACTGTCAGACTCGTGCTGACTAAAATCCACGGTTTCCTACAATAGCCCTTTATGTTCCAGGGTCACGGCAAATCATAAGACCCGCGACCCCGGTAGGCTTTGGCCCTCTAGAGGGGGGCCCCGTAATTTTTGTTGACACTCTTTGAGGCGCGCGTGGAACACAACGCGCCGCCGACCCGGGCATTGTCCATGGTCGGACAGCGAGTTACCCATTACTCGCTGCCCGCATACCCGCGCCTACGGTGGCTGGAGATTGTCTGGCGACGTCCTACGCCGTGGGCGTATGTCAAAGGTATGTGGATTTTCTTCAGGTCTAAAAAAAAAGAGATAAAGCTATCTAAAGACCGGGACACGACTGAAATTCTGCGGAAAATTGGTGGTGCTAATTTATTTTGATGTGATGACATAGACACTAGCGCTACGTCAAAAGGACATCAGTCGTGACCACAGAAATCTTAATAATAAGGTAATAGAAATGCTATAGTACTACATTTTACAGCGGGACGAGTGTCGCCGGGTCACAGCTACCACCACATAAACAAACAATAGATACACAATAACGCCTACGTATGCACTTTGCATTGCTGCAACAAAACCAAACCTTTTTGCGATGACATTACGCAACATTTTCTAAAAACGTATAATCTCAGGTCACGTGACTCCTGCAGCCAATAAAAAACGTGTGCGAAAAGCAGAAAATGATATCGCGCGCTCACTCTCACGTAGGAATAGTGCAGTGCAAGTGCAAACTACTACGAGCTCATGTCGATAAATTATAATTTTCCGTTGAGTGTTAATCGCCAAGGAATCTAGCAACAATAGATAACTAATTTTATTGAAAGGGATTCAATAAAACAATAAGTGTAAGTAGATACATTTAGTTTATAATATAGTTAAATCTCAAAGGCTCTCCAATACTTCACCTTATGGAAAAAAAAGCAATGACCAAATAGGACGGACTATGTACGAACTTAGATAAAAGTGGGGAGGTAGCTAGTGTAGTGGTGGACTACAAATACTTAATAAACTAATGTAACATAATTGAAATTAAAATATAAACTAAAATAACATAATTGAAATTGTTTAAGTTTTATATAAATAACAATACATAAATATGTAAGAATATTAATTATATACTATAAATAAATATAAATACATACCTAATATGGGTCACATTGAACAATGATTAAGCAAATAATTTGTAAAAATGAAAAAGTATGGGACTTCTACATTATTTTGATTTTGAAAACTGAAAATACATCTCATATTTAAACATTTAACATAAAACCATAATGTTTTCCAATTTGGTAAAACTAAGAATCAAACTGAACGTAATTAATTTATCGATACAGAATAGTAGTGGCACGTCACTAAATTGCGGCCAACTCATGCGGCTTGTACCAAGAATTGTTTATTGCGCCGCGAGAATGCGAGTCCGCATGACTATAATTCCATTGCTGCTTTTAGCAGTTGTAATAGTAGACATGGACAAGCTTAAGCATTGATGGTTATTGAATTGACAAAAAAAAACGTTTTTCGTGATAAATCGTTGTAGCGGTGGTAAAAATATTTGATTTGTTTATATTTACTAAAAACGACAATATTTCAAAAATTAAGTACTTACATATGAAATGTTATTCCTTTATATGTTAAGTTACAAGTTTTGGACGAGTTTCCGCAGTTGGATACGCTGCAAAACACCATGTTTACCTCTCCGCGTCTCAAATAACACAAGTAACCGCAACAAACGCTCCTCGTAAACTTATGCCCTACGATACACATGCGCGGCGACAAGGTCACGCGTCTATGCGACTTCTATTGCCTTATTATTAAGATTTCTGTGGTCGTGACTCACTCTCATTTCGGTTAAAAAAGAAAAGATAAAGTTATCTCTAGTTTGAGTCTTACCTCAATAACTACAGCAGATTCTGCAGAAAAATAATCTTCAAATAGCTTAATATTTATTGTGGCTGACATGAGCACCAATTTGATATCATTCCGAGTATGTATAAGGCATTTCAATATACCCAGTAAGAAATCACCCATCAAATGTCTTTCATGAACCTCATCTAGGATAATGACGTCATAGTTTGGTAGATTCTCTGAAGACATCTGAAATTGGAAATGTATTAAGATTAAATGATGCCTAGCTATTGAATTTTGAACCTTAGAAATTAAAGAGAGATTTATCCAAACAAAGTGGTTTGTTCGTTTTAAACTGATGAATTTTGTACTTTATATGGAACTAGCTGTTGACTACTGTTGCTAACTTGAAAATTACCACATGTTAGTTATTAACCAAACATTTTGAAAGGGATCAAAATCCTTTCAGTCTTTCTGATATGATTGCCTATCGAAATAAGATCTGGAAGTATTATTAACCCATGTTTGCACCGACATATGTGATTTGATTGAGTAACAAACATCAATCAATCCAAACTTTCGTATTTATAATATTACTTAATTTTACAGAAGAAAAGTACTACATGGATTAGGATGAAAAAAAAGCAGTTTAAATCCTGGAACATGTTTTTTTTTTTTTTACATTGCACACACTAGGAATTTCTCCTGCGACAAACACCCAGACCCGGAACCACTACTTGTAGGTCATACAAATAATTCTTCCGTGCGGGGATCAAACCCGTGACATGCTGCACAGCAGTCCAATCGCTCAGCGATTGCCATAACCGTGTCGTCAATGTTAATTGTTATTAACATTCCAGGATTTTAACTGCTTTTTGTTTTTCTTTGAAATTCCAGGTAGTGCAATCTTATCAAGACAATAACCAAGGTGAAACCACAGACACCAGCTAGTATTTACTGCTTGTTATTTTATTAAAATTTACTATACCTGACCTGTCTAAGCAGTAATCCTTCAGTTATAAAACATATCTTGGTATCAGCAGTCTTACTCTTCTCGAATCTGATCTGATAGCCCACTTTACTGTCAAACTGTGTTAGCATTTCATATGCAACACGTTTCGATAGGGATACACAGGCTATTCTCCGAGGTTGGGTACATGCTGTCAATGAAAAATATAAGATTTTAGTAACATTTTATTTTGTTCTGCAGAAATGCTGGAATAAAAACTTTTCTACATCTAAATTTTTTTTTTCTTGTTAGAAAATGAAAAAATGTTGCCCCTCACTAACAATTTCTCTTGTATTGTGGGTGTTTGTGTGTTGTACAGTCGCCCAACTTTTATACTGACACCCGTAAAGACTATTCCTGCTTACAGAGTTTTAATTTTCACTTCAGAACAGATTTTCATTTCCATTCGTCCTATTCATAAATAAGGGTCATCCTATTCATAAAACAGGTGGCCGGTTCACAGAGATGTGGGATACTGCGCACGCCATTCTGTTTTACAAGTGTGCAGAGATTAAATTTTTTCGACTGTACAAACATTAAAGCGAACATACACAAACACCTGAAACAACCACTTGTTAAACATTAGTAACTAAGCATGTTTTTTTTTAGTCTTCTAAATCTAATAAGTTCATAGAATGTGACTATGTCTACAAAACAGACCCAAATCCCAAGTTTCAAAGTATATTTAGGAAAAGCAAGATTTTGGCATGGTCAGTTAGCAATAGTTTATTATTTAGAAGCAAATGAAAGAGATGGGAAAAAAGTTATTATTAAAGTTGCCTGTTTATGTAGAGGAAACAGTTTTATGTAAGCATCTATCGAAATCATAACTTACCAATACTTTGAAAACCAGCTTCGTGTAAGTACTGCGGAACCTGTGTGGACTTGCCACATCCTGTGTCTCCAGCCACTATAACCACCCGCTCATTTTGGACCGCTGACACAATTTCATTCCTAAAACAGAGAGTTTTTTTAATGAAAAATGGTACAACGCTAAGAATTTCTGTATCACGGAATTTCATACAGTCCCGCGACCAACATACCCATGTTGGTCACGGGACTGTATGAATTTTCGTGACCCCGGAACGTAAAGGGCTATTGAAGGACACCATGCAGTTAAATTCTGTTACATACAAAAAGGCAGACACAAGGGTCCAGAACTATTTTTAAGACATAATAAATTATATTACTCTTATGCAGAACATATGGAAATAACCAATTGATAAAACTCCGCCCCTAAGATGACCCACTGACCAAGTCTTTGGTAGTGAGACTACATTTTACATATTTCTCATTCTATGTTATAATATTTTCTTTATATACACTATTGGAACCCCACTAAAATGGGAAAACTAAATAAAAATCTGCCATTAAAAACTTAATAGTTACCTATATTTAGCCACGGGCAAATCTTTCTGAGCTTGCCTCAACTTTTTAAGCTTTTCAAACTTCTCCTTATTCTTAAAATCAATATAAATAGATACAATATTCATAAAAGCTTGAAACAATTTTTTGTCCAATTTCTTCCTGTCCCTATCATAGCTTACACAATCCACATATTTTATGGAACTAGTAAAGTTAATGCAGTGAAACTTGGAGAAGCTCTGAGAAGATTCTTCATTGCTTTCTTCAGGTCCATAGTCAATAATAGGTTTGCCGGCTTTTCTTAACGTCGCTTCGTATTTCTTCAGAAAAACCCAAAAATCATCAAGATTATTTACAACCGTGTTACTTTCACTACTAGATAGTATTATTTTATTTAAATCTCGCTTGAAATACGTGAAACTAAAGTCTTCTTCAGATTTATTGGCAGTTGAAACGGATGGGCTAGTTTTTCTGACTTTCTGCCTATCTCTATCACGGGAACGCGAACGTTTTCGTTTGTAATAATTGCTTCTACAAGGAGAAGGACTTCGACCCATTTTTTATTATGTTAATTTAATATTTTGCATTCACAATATCACGACAACAACAAGATAGCGATTGTGACATTGAATAAGCAAATTGACAGTTGACTTGACAGTGACACTGACAACAACACAAACAACGACAACGACTCAATGTTTTTTGCACTTCATAGATCTAAGCATGGACTGAGCCTTCTCAAAGGTTACGACGACCATTCGTCACATTAGATATTTCGTCTCTCTACACCAAGGAGTTTAAAATATTTTTAACTCTCTGCTCTACACATATGCGTTGTGCGTTGTGTGCACAAACTGTATATGGTTGTGTGATCGACTTGGGCTGACTGTTAATGATTATGTGCGTATTAGTGGGATCAATACAGTGGGATTGTTAAAACGTCAAATCCAAACGATATCTTCAAAACCAGTCAGTTTGGACCCCATGTTTCCGGTGTTAGAATTGTTGCAAATGAGGTCTAGTATCACCCATTTCAAGGAATGCATGTGCATTCCTGGAAATGGGTGATACTAGATCCAATCATAATAATTACAATTTACACAGGGTGATTACCCTGTGTAAGTTGAATCAACCTCATAATCTTGTAGCACAATTAGTTGACTTAATCAAGTTGGTTCCAATCGTTTAGCAAGCCTTTAAAGTTTTGAATACTGAATTTTTAACAGAATAAAAGTGGCTTCAAAAAGCTTGAACCCGTTTTAATTCAAGGATTTATCATTAGCTTATAGAATCATGTTTTTTTTTTTTCACGTTTCTTACTCTTATACTTTCTAGATTCTAGTTTACTGATCCTAGTCTAGTGGACTGCGCAATAACTGGCTGCATAAAATTGACGCCACTCAACTAGAAAGAGAAGAATCGAAGAGCAGGTCCGATATTTCTGTTATAGGAAAGAGTTAGGTTGTGGCTGTTCTTCTAGAGTATGGCCAATTTTATCTGTTAGTTGGCTAGGGAAGGCGCAGTCCATCTTTCTAAGTCTGTGTGCACATCAAACCAAACAGTTGTTTTTTTAATGTAGCATCAATCAACAATTCAATCATAGACACAGATTAAATAGGAAAATGCATGGCATGGGAAAATGTCCTTGTCTTTGGTATCTGCCTAGTCGCCCTCTATCGTCAGCAAACAGCATTTTTTATAATAATTTCCGCCATTACGTTCCGCCATTTTGCTTGATCGCGGAGTGAACGTAAAATTTATTCTCATGTATTTTATCGTGGATAATTATTAGTTAGTTTAGAATTAGTGTTTCAATAAACACTAATGGCTTGCTTAAATACACTTAAGTTAGAAATCAAGACTTTAGAACAAGTGTTTCCAAAAAGCCATGAACGGTTTCAGATAATGTCAGCCAGTGTCGACGAACTGACCTGCAGATTCGTTGGCAAAAACGGAAAGAAATATGAAATACACGCCAATATTACTGTAAGTACCATAATCACATATCTTTCTTATGTGACTTAAAAATTAATGTGTTGGCTGTAGGGTGCACTTTATTGATTATCTTTAGCTGGGACAAAGGGTCGTTGTTTATGAGGGCAGGGCTGTCAACAAAAGGTTTACGGAAGTGAATTTACATTTCCCTCTTGCAACTACACGTTTGTCACGTTTCTGTGTAAATTATTTACAAAACATTGATGTTTTCGACATAATCAATAGCCGCGCGTTAACGAGTTGGCGAATCATATGTTTATTGAGCATACGGTGCCGTGTCGAATCGCTGTATCGATCATTTCGGACGCAGAACGTCATTATCAAAGTGTTCGTGAATCATTACAGCTATTTTATAGAGAGAGTAACGTCTGTTTTGTTTGGATAACGGTATACAGGCTCGTTTTTGGGACAAAGGCTCTTAGTCATCCTCTCTACCTGCTTTTTGTCATGTAGATATTTTGTTGCACCCATTACTGCTTTTTTTTCTGATGCTACAATGCAGTCTTGGACTATGTTCAGTGGCTGTAGTTGGGCCATTCATTGATAACAGGTTATTATTGTGAATGTGTTTAAACATTACTGTTTACTAGGATTCTTATGTGTAGTGTAAACATGTATTGTTTATGTACTATATAACTATCAATGATATAATACTAAACAATGATTACCAACTGTTATCAATATTTGGTACATAGTAACCTATTGTATGGTCATTTGTTTTGTTTCAACAAACATTGTATAGGTATTTGATAACCTAATTTCCAAACACTTCTGTTTAATGATCATCTGGTTCTTAGAGATAAAGGAACTAGGATGTTTTTAACAAATACTTCATACTGAGGAGTAAATTTGAATTAAGAACTAAAACAAAAAGATGATGACAACATGAATAATTTAAATTCCATATTTAACTTGCATTTCATTTTTAAGAACAGTTACTATGTCATACTGACCTGAATAATGTTCTGCAAACTTCACACAGTGTATAAAACAATACTTTTAAGACCATTTTGTTTTTGAAAAAGTATTGCCTTACCATAATGGTAATTAAAATGTTTGACTGCTTGTTTTTACAGTTTTCTGTAAGTTGGCAGTATTATTTCATTAAATAACCTTTGATTTTTTTAGCTGTGTACAGGTTATTGTAATATTGAGATGAATTTTTTTTTACCCAAAAATAGTTGTAATTAAATAATTCAATACCTGCACTAGCTTATTTTATGCTTGCTATCTGAATACAGACAATCGGAGTTTTAAACCTCATCCAATACTAGAAACAACAAATCTACTGCAAATTTTGTTGTAACTAAAACCTGTCATACCTATCTTACAATCTGACTAACAATTTTAGTCAAGGCTTAATTTTATTTGAACTGTTTCTGTTTTCTTAGCTGTGAAATACTGATATTTGTTTAAATCTTATTGTGTACTCAGTTTTGCCATAAATAACAAAAAGAGATGCAAAATGCATTTAGTTCATGATAAAATTACAAATTATAATGTTACAAATAATAAAAATATAAAAAAAATTATAACTTAATTTGCAGACATAAAATGTATTCAGTTCATGATTCAGTAACAAATAAGGTGACAAATAAAATTACATTTAATTTAAAAAAATACTGTTAGTAAGTTTTTATTGATAGCTTGTGTAAATTTTAGTACTGTAGAATAAATATTAATTTAAATTTATGAAAAAAAAATTGTCAGAGTATTAGTAAAAAATAAATACTTCAATAACTTAAGTTTCAAAAAAGTGAAGTCAATCTTTAAACTGATTTACTGTCAATTCACTTTGTCTAATCCTCACATTTAAATAGGTAATTACAAAAAAAAAAAAAACCATCAAACGGACACTTTATACACAATATTTAAAAAAAAAGTGCAGTCCTGTGCCAATGCCTAAGTCTGCTAACAATTTCAGGCCAATTTAGTCCAAAATTAATCTAGTAATTTAGGTGTTCGACTAGTACCATGTAGCAACTATTGATTTTGAAGTTAGCTGTCCCTGAAAGTGAAGTACTAAGTTGATTGCATACATAGATAATAGTTATTGATCTTGAGCCATGTGAATTATCTATGAGTGTGTTGTAAAAGCTGGTTCGAGTTTCATTCTGTCTGAACTCTTAATAAAATGGGTAGAAAAAAAGGCTTGGACCCAGCAAGTGTCACCTAACCTAATGGTATGAATTCACCAAAACAGTGTGCAGTATGCATACTTAACTGGTATTTCGTTTAGCCTCTGAGCCCACAGGCAAGGCTGTGTATCAGTTTAGTTCTCGCACAGTGCAGCACATTTGTGTGCAAACACTTTCACTGAATTATGTCTAGCAAAGAAAGGAATTTTTCACCAAACCCATACATGTATCTGTGGATAGGTCTTTAAAAATGATATTGAGGTTACTAATATCATTTTTTTTTTAAACTGAATAGTTGTAACTTCTTAAATAAGAGAAATATATGATGTACATTACCATGCAAACTACCAGCGAAAATTGGTTTGAACGAGATCAAGTAATTAGATTCTTTTAATACGTCATAAATCGTAAACCGCAATTTTCTTATCAAAGTTACAACCAACCACAAGATTTTTTACATTATGGGCGAGTCCGACTCGCACTTGGCGGGTTTTTGTAACTGTCCCTTTTTTATGAACATTTTCACAAATACTTACTTTTCTTTATCTACCAGGAGACATACCCCAACACACCGCCTGTATGGTTTGCTGACAGCGAGGATCCCATAGTCACAAATGCTGTTCAGATCCTGACCAATACACAAGGCAGAGATAACCATGTTATAAATCAGGTAAGGATATAAAATGTATGTAAATGTAATTTTTATGTTTTAAAATTTAATGGGATGTGACTTTGGATGTAAAACCTATGCTGAAGATGGATTGCCTTTTACAATGTGTTTAGATTTCATGTTCTGTTTTATATATTAAAGCCATTAGTCCCAGCTGGAATTGACAAACAGAAACTATCGATAGTTTACTACTCTTTGGTAGTTATTATATGTCAGACTTGGAAAGTCTGACAACCAGTCTTACCCAGTTACTGGGTTGTAGAGGCAGTCGCTCCATCTAAAATTTATATATTCAGCTGAATCCAGTTCAACTGGAATTGACCCCAACATAGTTAAGAATACGCTAAAACTTAAGAATACGCTAGGCAGATGATGAAAAAATGTGTGAAATAAAGTTTCATATTCACGATTTTCAAGTAAAATTTTGGTAAATCGCCATTTTCCTGCCCTTATTTTAGTGGGTTGCCTTGTCTCTGAACAATTGAAAATAATACTTTTAAATTCAGGATTATAAGTGTTCTTTAAAAAATTCTTAGTAATACCACTTAATGACTTGTGTTGGAGATTAGACCTTATTTTTCCGAACTTGTGAGCAAGTTTCTGTTATATTAATTAAAAGCCACATGTGACGCCTGTATTTCCCCTGCACATAAGGAAATAACAAAATAATATCAGAACTTTTTTTTTTAAACGTTGCCCCTCACTAGGAATTTCTCCTGTGTCGTAGGTGCGTTTGCAAACATAGAAACTCACATACACAAACACCCAGACCCGAAACAACTATTTGTAGGTCATACAAATATTTGTTCCGTGCGGGAATCGAACCCGCGACACGATGCGCAGCAGTCCAATTGCTTAGCCACTACGCCGCCACTAGCCACTAACCGTGCCGAATTAATTATTCTGATAAGAGAAAGGCAAATTAAGAATCAATTGTGTTGTTGCACTGAATAATTACTTGATTTCCTTATCAATAGCATTAAATATATCAACTTTTTGTTTTTTAAATGTATTTTATTTTAAAAAAGAAAATGAAGCATAGCATAATCAGCCTGTAGTATTCTCACTGTTCAGATACAGGAGACCCCTGTGAGAGGGGAGGTGAACAATGGACACCAAATAAGTCCACTCAATTTTTTTCTTTTAATTCTTATTTTTCCGAGGTGAATTGAGGACACCAAAGTTACCAATAAACCATTATGCAACAAAAAATTTGTTTGGTCTTAGGACAGAAATTTTTCACCATTTTGAGAGCAGTGGTGATGAAGTGGTGTTTCGAAACCACGACCTTAAACTAGATACAGGAGCGATGAAAACAAATAAATGAATGCTCACGTTAATGGCTACATTAGCGATACCACGTGTAACTCGATTCGCTCTTTCAGTCACATCGCGAATCACTATCTAAAATAGCCTCAGCCTTAGGTTTATATTAATTAAAAGCCACATGTGACGCCTGTATTTCCCCTGCACATAAGAAAATAACAAAATAATATCAGAACTTTTTTTTAAAACGTTGCCCCTCACTAGGAATTTCTCCTGTGTCGTGGGTGCGTTTGCAAACATAGAAACTCACATACACAAACTCCCAGACCCGAAACAACTATTTGTAGGTCATACAAATATTTGTTCCGTGCGGGAATCGTACCCACGACACGATGCGCAGCAGTCCAATTGCTTAGCTACTACGCCGCCACTAGCCACTAACCGTGCCGAATTAATTATTCTGATAAGAGAAAGGCAAATTAAGAATCAATTGTGTTGTTGCACTGAATAATTACTTGATTTACTTATCAATAGCATTAAATATATCAACTTTTTGTTTTTTAAATGTATTTTATTTCAAAAAAGAAAATGAAGCATAGCATAATCAGCCTGTAGTATTCTCACTGTTCAGATACAGGAGACCCCTGTGAGAGGGGAGGTGAACAATGGACACCAAATAAGTCCACTCAATTTTTTTCTTTTAATTCTTATTTTTCCGAGGTGAATTGAGGACACCAAAGTTACTAATAAACCATTATGCCACAAAAATTTTTTTTGGTCTTAGGACAGAAATTTTTCACCATTTTGAGAGCAGTGGTGATGAAGTGGTGTTTCGAAACCACGACCTTAAACTAGATACAGGAGCGATGAAAACAAATAAATGAATGCTCACGTAAATGGCTACATTAGCGATACCACGTGTAACTCGATTCGCTCTTTCAGTCACATCGCGAATCTTTTTTTAATATATAAAAGGAGAACTGACTGACTGACATATCAACGTACAGCCGAAACTACTGAGGCTAGGAATGTGAAATTTTGCACACGGCTTCCTATTATAATGTAGGGGAGCACTAAAAAGGGGTTTTTGGAAATTTAACCTTTAAGGGGGTGAAAAGGGGGAATTAGGAAAGTACGTAACCCACGCGGGCGAAGTCGCGGGCAAAGTGCTAGTCACTATCTAAAATAGCCTCAGCCTTAGGTTTAATGTGCAGAATGAAAATTCATAATGAACATCAACCCCTCGTTTTCACCAAGATACAAATACTAGTTTGATACAAAACTGTCAAGATATAATTGCTTGTTTTGAATATGTATTGAGACTGTTTCAAACATTTTACTCCTCGCTTTCATTAAATTATAAAACATGTATTCTACGTTTTGTTTAAAACATGTTTTTTATAGGTACTTATTGTATTGAAAAAACGAAAACATTTCATAAAATTTGGGTATGCTTAGATGGTTCGGTTATGTTAAAAGGATGAGTGAAAGGACTAACAAAAGAATAATAAGATAATAATAAGGCAGAGGTGAGTGGAAACGCCCAAGGAGGACCTACACTGACCTTATTGGCGAAGTGCTTCAGTAACGCCGGGTGCGTAGTACTCGCAATTGGCGTTCTTGTATGACCAGATATATGAACGTGGATAAGGCGAAAAGAGTATGAAACGATCGTAGCAAGTGGCGCTTTGTAGTTTTTGCCTACCCCCATGGGAAAAAGGCGCGAGTTCATGTATGGAATATGTATGTATGCGTAAATTTTTAAAATAAGTATTATGTTTTATATCTCGGTGAAAACGACGGTTAAGAACTGCAATAACTAAGAAGTGACGGCTCATACCAGTAGTTGCTTCTGCATTATGGCGGTTTATGGAGTTGACTCAGATCAATATTAAACTATTTATAGTCCTCGGAGTGGGTCAATACATAGCAAGGGCTTGTCTTTGAACCTTTGTTTAAGTGCAACCTAACGAGTAGTAGGTACATAATTTATTATCATGGCGAAATAAATAAGTACAGACACCAGCTCAAAAACCTACCCCAATTTTTTTTTTAAATAGATTCTCATCTTTAACACCCAAGAAGAAGATTCATGTTTTTTTGGGAATCTTTTGAAGTTCGGGATAGATTAACATGGCATGGCGTCGTCTAAATTAATATAGCCGCACAGGCCGATCTTCCGGGTTAAGCCGCGCTTGCCGAGGTTGGTCTGTGGATGTGTGACTATCTGTTATAGCGAGTTTCCTCCGTGGCTCGGAAAGCACGTAAAGCCGTTGGTCCCGGTTGTCATTTGTAGATGTTTGAAAGTCGTTACTGTTAGTCAGAAGCTCTAAAGTCTGACAACCAGTCTTACCATGGGGTATCGTATTACCCAGTTACTCGGTTGTGGAGGTCCGACAGACAGTCGCTTCATGTAAAGTAATGATATCCAGCTGCATCTGGTTTGGTAGTTGGGAAAAGGCTAGGCAGATGATGATACATCAATACAAATCTTTCATCTTCATAATAATAAGTGTAGACAAACGTCAGGTGTATTACAGTAAGTGAAAATATGCTTGTCGTATTCTATTTTTTTTTTAATGTAAGTGGAATATTTTCTATTAATCGAAGTATAAATTAGATGTAAGTACGTAGAGCGGGTACTTGTAATAGGTAAATCAATTGAATATAATAGTCCTAAGTAATTGGAAAATGAATAAAAAAATCGATACATATTTTGTTAAAAACTTGCAATTTTAACTATGCACTTACCTACGTGAAGAGAATGAACTCGAGTTCATTGAACTCTGTCGGTACAAAAATAAAGTGCCTACCTACACAATGAGCAAATTGAACACGCCATTAACTATTTTAAAATTTTGAAACACATTGAAGTATTAAATAATTTTATATGTCTATAATGTGAACTCCAAGTAATGTGAAAAAAGAATCCGACACTATGATCTTGATTTTCTTTTAAATTCAAATCGGGGTCGTTCGTGTGAAGGTGAGTTTCGTTGGTATAGGAAGTGATCATTTGCCTAATTCTTTTTTTAAAACTTCTACGTTTTATTTTAATAAAAAAAAGTATTAATTTAACAAAAAAAAAATTAGGTAAGTAGGTGAAGGTGATCTTTTGTAGTTCTACAGAATAATAATGCTAAACAATAGTGTCAGCACGAGAAATGTATTGTTTGCGTGTATATGTATGAATAATGACCCAGTTTCAGTCAGAAAACGAAAGATGACTTGTAAAGACAGTAATTAACTATATTTTAACAGATTTTTGCTAGGAACAAGGCTCTATGGTGAGCTTGGCTTGCATTAAGACCTAGGGACCTAGAAAGGCCGCTTTATGTGTCCCGTTTGGTTTGAACGGTTTGGTCAGTGTTATTGAGGTTTTGCATTAGGAATTTCCCAGTAGCAGCCATGCAGTCTGGAAACGAGCACGGTTGATGGCTATGGCAATAGGCTAACCCCCTATTGTTTTAATATGGGATATTACAACTGTTAAAATGTAGGTGTACTAATAGAAACACCTCTCCCCATCACTTAAGGGTATCCAGGCGCCCGGGGTCGCCCGTCTGTCTAAACAGGTAACCGAGAACCTGGAACGTAAATGTATTGAAAGAACACCGTGGATTTTAGTCAGTACGAGTCTGACAGTCCCTTACTCTCCACCCAAGACCGGATAGGCTCATTTGATGAATGCACCAAGAAAAAAAAAGGGGAAACAGTTATGTTGTTACTTTTTACAATGGTCTTAGCAGAAACTTTGTCTAACAAATATGTTATCTCTTGTTTCTAGGTCGGTATACTCTTGCGAGAACTATGCAAGCTACATGGAGTGCCAGAACCACCAGATTTGGATTCATTGTCTCTTCCAGTGCATCCCGCGCCGCAGCAGAGGTTTGTACCTAAATATACTAACTAGTTTTTCCTCACTGCTTCCATCCCTCAATAGCCTTAACCTTCTCGAGCATACTTTTGCATGCTACATTCTACCAAGAATAGACAACTTATCTCTATACTATTGGACCTTTTGTTTGCCCGAGATAGCACGATCCGTAGACGACTGAAAAATAGAAACATTTTCTTTTTGTCAATTTTTTCGTCGACAAAACCCGTGTTTACAATTTAGTCATGCTACGCGAGCAGGGTCCTGTCTGTCTCTGCATCCATTTTCGACGAAAAAGCGTAATTAAAACTCACGTTCATTCTTAACACTCTGAAAATTCGGAGGTATGGGACATCTTACAACCCAGATTGGGGTCAGTGATGAATTTTTTGGAGTTTATTTTTTAATGGCGCACGATGTGTAGCTGGAAAGTTATGGAGGCTTTTATTCAGAAATGTTCAATACAAAAATTCGAAGACATGTCACATCTACGAATCCGCACTGAGCCCGCGTGGTGGATTATGGCTCACGGAGAGAAGGCTTGTGTAAACAGTGGGGACATTCATAGGCTGATGATGGTGATGAATTGGAGAGAGAAATGTGTCGAGTAATAAATGTTCTTCATCGAACAATTCTTAATACAGTACAGCGCTATGCTGACAAAAACATAACTGCAGTACTCGACATTCTATTATCAGCGTCGTTTTTCGTATCAACGGCAACGGTAATCGACCACTCGACACCGAGAGCGTTTGATTTCCTGTTTCTTGAGCTGTAGTGAGTCTTCTGTAAATGTCAACATCTTCTAAGACGTGATAAGATTTTTTATCCTTCTCGTTCTCACTCTGGTGTTAGAGTAAATTAAGCATCAGGGAACGCTATAGGTCTCTACACGTGTAGCACGGCATCGTAGAAACGGGTTAAAACAAAATGAAAGAATGAAGAAAGATTTCTACCGTTTTATGCATGACAATGTTTAAAATGTAGAAAAAACATGTTTTTATTCTTCAACTAGCACTTTGCCCGCGACTTCGTCCGCGTGGGTTACATACTTTCCTAATTCCCCCTTTTCACCCCCTTAAAGGTTAAATTTCCAAAAACCCCTTCTTAGTGCTCCCCTACATTATAATAGGAAGCCGTGTGCAAAATTTCACATTCCTAGCCCCAGTAGTTTCGGCTGTACGTTGATATGTCAGTCAGTCAGTTCTCCTTTTATATATATAGATGATACTCGGATCATGTCATATTCCTGTATCAAAAAGTCTAATTGTATAGAAATAACCATGAAATAACTTTGTCTTTTCTTGGTAGAATAGAGATAGAGTTGGGCATGCTAAGATGCTGTATGATATTCAAGATACTTGAAACTTAGCGGGCATGCGGACGGCGAGTAATAGGTAACTTACCATCCGATCATGGACCATGTCCGGGTCGACGGTGCGTCTTGTTCCACGCGCGCCTCGAAGCTGTCAGCAATCTGACTTGGCTCCCTTTAGAGGGCCAAAGCCTGCGGGGTTCGCGGAATTGTCTCGTCAGGTAACCGTGACCCTGGAACGTAGAGGACTTGAAGGATCAACGTGGATTTTAGTCAGTACGAGTCTGATAGTCCCTCCCGTCCCACACTGGGAGGATGCATTTGATTTTACCGCGATAAAAAAAGATACTCGAAACTTAGGAAGAACATCGTGCATGGAAGACATATTCCTACTTATACTAATAACATCAAGTAAATACATAATATATTAAAAGGTCTACATGAACAATAATAAAATTTAAACATATCTAATTTCCTAGTCAGATGTGACATTAATTTTGTCGACTAAGAAAAGAAACAATCAAGGCCAAATCGCGATGTTTGCTGGAATTATACGCAGTTTAGTCATCTTACGTGTCTTGCAAGATTATCGCTAATTTCATATTGATTATTTTTATGATACTTATGTGCAATGTATTCAAGGTTTTGTCTTCAAGCGATTATTAAAATAAAACGTAATTAACACTAAATCTTCCGTTCTTAGGGCATTAGGTCTCGTTCAATGAAAAACTTCAATTTTGCAATAATTTATACTAAACAACACTTTTTAACTAAAACTTTTATTCAACTCTGGAACTTTAATTATCGGCAACATTTTTCATAGATAAACATAAAAAAAGATAAACATCTCTTGAACGCTCGTCTAAAAAAAGTGGAACTGCAAAACGACCGTATCACCGTGAAAAGACGTTTTGACGTTGACAGTTCTTTTAGAAAAGTGTTCAACAGATGTTTAACTTTTTTGTTGTAAGACGGACAGAGTATATCTTCTCTTCTATATATATAAAAAGAGAATTGACTGACTGACATATCAACGTACAGCCGAAACTACTAGGGCTAGGAATGTGAAATTTTGCACACGGCTTCATATTATAATGTAGGGGAGCACTAAGAAGGGGTTTTTGGAAATTTAACCTTTAAGGGGGTGAAAAGGGGGAATTAGGAAAGTTCGTAACCCACGCGGACGAAGTCGCGGGCAAAGTGCTAGTAGATTATAAAATGTCCAGATTGCGTGTTCGAACCAAAACGTTTAAATGTTTTCCTTTGAGATGTTCACTTGTTTTACGTAGGAATCGAACGACGGGAGTAATTTTTCTACCATATTTTTGGCTTCAATTCTCAGTGGTTTAATAGGAATCTGGACTTTCTTCAATCTAAGGACAATATCTGGGGGCACGGCAGTGCCCCAGCCAAGTCTCGAGCAAAACGGGCACGGCCGTACCATCTTTTCTCGATGCGATTCGCGGCTGTTTCGCCCCCCCTATATCTTCGACGTGGACAAAGCTAGGAGTTTAGGTTTTCGGTGAATAATAGTAGGCATTAGAACAAGCTTAAGTTCGAAATTACATGCCAATTGAATTAATAGTTTAGGAGTTACGGTCGATCAAAGTTACACCATTTTGTCACTCACTCACTGACTCACTGACTCACTGACCGATCATCAAAAATCTAAGGTACTTCTAGCAGACTTAGAAACTTCAAATTTTGCACCAAGATAGGTCATTAGCCACATATAAAGGAAAAATTATAAAAACATTAAAAAATAATATACCATAGAAAACAATTTTATATTTGCGGTTTGGCAAGAACATTATGTATGGATTTTGACTGCATTGTTAACTTTGTTCGTTGTTTAAGTATTCAATTGGATGAATAAATACATAGAATAGAAAAGAATAATATAAATGTAATACATAGACTATAATTCATTCAATTAATAAAGCTAAAACTCCATTGTATTGCGATAAATTTCGATTGTATGCGCGCTCGATAGATGGCGTTGTACCTGTCTGAATCGCGCTATGGTTTCGTTACCGAGCGCAGTATAAGTAGTACTTTAAAATAATTCGATAATTTTCATTTGATAGCGCCATCTACCTATGAAAAACCATTTCGAAACTAAAAAAATATTGCAGCTATATTCGGAGAACCTAAGTTAGCCGGATTAGATAGTATATTTATTATTGTTACTGAAACAGTTATTTAGGCAAATAGTTTATTAATATAACATAGACATAGTTACAATATCTAGTTGTTTACGTGTTATTTAGTTTAGTTATATTTAGTTTGTAAGTTAGTAGATTTATGTTTATCTAGCTCGTTGAAAAGAAACAAAAGAGATAGAGATAGAGAATGGGTTCTAAGCAAAGCAGTAGCTGAAGTCCAAGAAATTATGAGGTCACCTAAAAAAAAAGAAAGAAATACACTTACAAAAAATAAATGAGATCCCACCAAAAACATTAAATGTAAAAAAATGCCAAGTCTCTCGATGCAGTCTTTCCATCGTAAAAAGTTTTGAGATCTCATAGAAGCCAAGTCCTATTCAAATTATTTTGTAGTTATAAATCAACATTTAGTAATTGTATCAATAGTTTTCTTTATATTATAATTATAGTGACTTGGCAATGAGCACAAGAAGAAACAAAACGGCATATTTGGAGTTGAAAGTCACACACCGCATGCGTAAACATTAATATCACAAAATTAATTTTCTTTTGGTTTATCCGTGTCGTCCCAACCGAATTTCGGCAACGGCAGTCAGTCTCATCCAAGACTAGTAAACTGCGCAGGACATAAATTATAATGCACAAATGTGTACGCAAACACTAGTGTTAGTGTACTCTCGGTTCATTTGCTTTCATAAAGCGATGGCCCGTAAGGTATTTTTTATTATTGCATTGACGTGGTTACGTGTGGATCATGATCCACGCGTAACAAATAATCTGATCACATGTCTCATCAGTAACATTTGCACATAATTCCAGGCAGCAAGCAGCTTTTAATTGGTGCTCATTGCCAAGTCACTATAATTATAATATAAAGAAAACTATTGATACAATTACTAAATGTTGATTTATAACTACAAAATAATTTGAATAGGACTTGGCTTCTATGAGATCTCAAAACTTTTTACGATGGAAAGACTGCATCGAGAGACTTGGCATTTTTTTACATTTAATGTTTTTGGTGGGATTTATATTTTTTCTAGAGTTCCAAGTGTAACGTCAAACGGCGCCGAGTCAGGAACAGAAGAAGATGAGGAGATGGCCGCGGAGGAAGATGAATCTGAGGGGGAAGACGACTTGCCACTAGAAATGGTCGATGACGCTGGACGTAGCAACAAAGTATGTACCCATTTTATGCACGTTTACAGGGTGCCAACACAACACTGATGTAGTGTTTCGTGGCCACTCATGCGGCCGTTTTGTTAAAGAACTTTATTTTCCCTATAAAGAATTTACCAGGTAATTCATTTCCAGAGACCACATGTTTAAACACAATAATTAGTGTAAGTGTACAGAAATAATACTTTGATAAAAATATAGATACATTAATAAATAATAATCCTCCTGCTGGCGTAGTCGGGTTTAACAAAAATCCAAAAAGCAATACATATTAGA
Source organism: Agrotis puta (assembly GCA_943136025.2). Taxonomy (NCBI): domain Eukaryota; kingdom Metazoa; phylum Arthropoda; class Insecta; order Lepidoptera; family Noctuidae; genus Agrotis; species Agrotis puta. The sequence goes on along the minus strand of OW964182.2, from coordinate 11,816,266 downwards.
TGTGACATAGCAATGTACTTTGCAGCTGTTTCAATGATTTCTTGATAAATATCATAATTCATTAAACCAAAGTAAAACATAAAACGGGGTGGGCTTTAGTAATGTCTATCGGATGCGCCCTTCCACTCAACCCAGATCATTTTATGACTTCCCACTCCTCAAAAAAAGGCAATTGCATTACACTTTGTTCCACACAACAAGTATATTGTTAAAAAATGTTGCAAGAAGTGATAAAGCGTGTCTGACCGATATCCATCTTTATTGCCAGCAGTATTACTAAACGACAGGATATTTGTAATCATAATCACCACAGTGAGCAGGTAGACATTTTTTTGAACGCAATAAAACAATTATCGGTCATTGCTCAGTATAGAATACAGACAGACAGACGGGCATCCTCACTGAATGATGCTATTATCTGCTAAGCTTTTGTCGCATTTAAGGAAACCATTAACATTGAATAATGAAACATTCGGTTTTTTTATGGATACAAAAAAAATACGACTAAAAGTAAATATTGCCCGACTCCTCATAAATAACTCCGTCTACGAGTGAAAACCGATTGAAAATACGTTCGGTAGTTTTTGCTTTTACTAGCTAATTAAATTTGACCCTGTATAGCTTCAGTCGCCTCTCGCTCCAAAGTCAAATCATTTATTTCAATTAGGGCATCAAAGAAGCACTTTTAAACTTGGCTTGTTTACCGCTCGTGTTGTCACGTTTTCAGATGTATAACAAAAAAAAAAGAAACAGTATATTTTAGTGACCGTCATGCTTATACATAGGTCATTGCAACAAAATATAATACAAATTAAATAAACACAAAATATTCTGTTTTTACTAAGGTATGCTTAATGTATAATTATGTATGTGACTGTTCGCAGTTCAAATAACTTGTGTATTGAAAGGAAATATGAATTACGTTAATAATATTACGTGCGTTATGGAAATCGGTGTGTCAATGTCGTATTATTTAAAGCAGTAAACTATTTGAATATGCAAGCTGCTCATCGATATTGAAGTATATTTTACAGAAATGTGTAATTTTCATAATAATGTAAACATTTTACGTTACATCAGGTCCATGGAGTATTTTTCATTGTAGAACAGAAGGAAGGAAGAAAACTAGGTAGTTCTGCTATGAACTAAAACATAATAGCATAAAAAAATACGTTCACCAACTTATTGCTCCCCACTTTCAATTCACATGAATTCAATCAAACCAAGTACGATGTTAACCTCTCGGGCGCGTTACGTACACCCGGGTGTACATAAGCGAAAACGCCCCAGCGCCTTACGTACACACGTCTGTACATAACAGACAGTCGCTCATTGGACGTTGATTTTTATCATTTTCAATTATAAATCGCCCGAGAGTTTAAAACACAGTTCTAACATTTTTCTTTGTTAAATTCCAGGACGACATGGAAACAGAACACTTGGCGACATTGGAACGGCTGCGACAGAACCAGCGGGCAGACTACCTGTCGGGCAGCCAGTCGGGCAGTATACAGGCCACAGACAGACTCATGAAGGAGCTCCGGGACATATACCGCTCGTGCTCCTTCAAGAACAATATGTATTCTATTGGTATGTGTTCTATGAGCCAATGTTAGATGTTAGTGCGGTCAGGGCTTTGCATTTCCTAACCTCTTTTTTGCTGCTTAACGTTGCTCTTCTCTAGGTATTTCTCCTGTATCGTGGGTGCGTTTACAAAAATAGTAACTCATATACGCAGACACCTAGACCCGGCACAACTACTTGCAGATTATACAAATATTTGCTCCGTACGGGGATTAAACCCGCGACACGATGCGCAGCAGTTGATCGTTCAGACACTGCGCTAACTGTGCCGTCATCTCCTATCCCCTAACCCATCTTCCTTTCTTTTGCTTGATAATTAGCCTAGATAATTCAAGGAACTTTTTACTTAGAGCATGCCATCTTAGGTCCTAGGGCGACGGTAGCATGCATTTTCCAAGACCCTAACCCATAAGGGTTAGGTTCTTCAGATAGGTCGGGATCGCAGTACCTGCAACCTGAATTTTTGTATGAGCATGTGTTTAATGTGGATAAGGCGGATTATGGCAAGTTGCGCTCTATGGTTTCTGTATATTAAAAAAAAGGAGGACCATAAATACCTTTGAATTATCAGAAAGAACCAGTTATTCCCGGTCCTCTAAAGGCATTTGGAAACTGAGAGCGGGCTCTCTGGGTGGAAGATTACTGACTAAAACCCGCCATATTTCTTCAAGTAAATCTTCTCTCCCTTTTTGTTCCAAATTCGTGGAGATTCTTTCAAAAAATCCCCTATATAAGGAAATATGCTATGGTCTCTGTTTTATACTATTTGCCTTGCATTTTCAGTTCAAGGGCGTATTAATATGTCGCCTATGCCATAGCTGTTAATCATCAGTTGACCATATAGCCAATTCCTCTTCGCGCATCGTTGGTCATGCAACCACAGTCGTCCTATCGTATAATTTTAGTGGGCAGCGTACCGTAACGTAGTTGACGTTTATTTGTGCATAAATATACTAACTAAATAACTACTGCTAATAATAATTCGCAATACAACTCATATACTTAAACTTTATTGTACATAGCAATACAAGCTGTTGGTGAAACTTTTTGAATAAAATAAATAAACTAAGTAAAATTCCTACTAGCGACTCGCCACTGCTACGCACGGCCACGCCACCTATCGTCTCTAAAATTCTATCTTTCAAGCTAGAAAATTTCATTGAAATTAGTTGGGTCGTTTAGGAGATTAACGTTATTATAGGAACATAATGTCATATGATTTTAATGAATTAAGATAAAAAAAAAATGAAAAGAAGACAACTAAAATAAGGTTTGCACTCCTCGATCAAGATTACTAGCAAGAAATATTAAAACCTGTTTAGTACTAAGAAGTTTAGTTTTATAAACTATGAAACCTAAGTATCATACCATCAGTCTTTTAGATATTCATAATATTACAACCCCTGAGTGAAACATGGTCCTGTTAGTGATATAAAGTAAATTAGTCACGAAAATAAATAGCTCTTATATGAAAACTCGTACTAACAGTTTAATTTCTTCTATTCCAGAGTTAGTAAACGATTCCTTGTACGAGTGGAACATAAGGCTGCGTTCCGTGGATCCTGACAGTCCACTACACAACGACCTGTTGGTCCTCAAAGAGAAAGAGGGCAAAGACTCGATACTACTCAATATAATGTTCAAAGAAACGTACCCCTTCGAACCTCCCTTCGTTAGGGTCGTGTACCCTATTATATCAGGTAAACTTTATTTAATTATTATTTTAAGTCTTGATCTATGCGGAATAAGAAATCCTGGGTTTAATTCTATGGTTGATCAAAGTTTTATTGGTCACTGAAATGCTAGAAATATCTCAGTACCAACTACGGAGTCTGTTGCCTGGTTGATAGCAACAGACTTGCCCCCTATTACATGGGGCAGAAATAAGTGGGGAAAAGTAGATGTACTATTAGTCACACCTCTGCCTTAACCCCTTTTTATGCGTCGTGAAAATTATCAAATGAGTCCTCCCGCTCTGGGGGGGCCAGAAGGGACTGTCAGACTCGTACTGACTAAAATCCACGGTATTCCTTTAATAGCCCTTTTTGTTCCAGGGTTACCGTAACTTGTTTAGACAGTCCCGCGATGTGTACCTCCTTTTTATTTGAAAAAGGTTTGCTCTCGACTCTAATCTAGGTCAGAGGACATCCGGGGTCGCGGGACTAACGGATTACCGTGACCCCGGTGCGTAAAGGGCTATTGAAGGACACCGTGGATTTTAGTCAGTACAAGTCTGACAGTCCCTCCCGCCCTGCCCTGGGTGGGAGGACTCATTTGATGATTTTACCACGATAAAAAAAAAGGTCAGAGGACATCATCATCTGTCTACCCTTTTCCCTATCACTATATTGGTGTTGGCTTCCAGTCAAACCGGATGCAGCTGAGTATCAGTATTTTACATGGAGCGACTGCCTATCTGACCTCTACAACCCAGACTGGTTGTTAGACTAGAGCTTCTGACTAACGGTAACGACTGTCGAAGATCTACAAATGATAGTTGGGAACAACAGCTTAACGTGCTTTCCGAAGTACGGAGGAAACTCGCTATGACAGATGGTCACCCATCCACAGACCAACCTCGGCAAGCAGAAAGCGCGTCTTTTGGCTTGCAAGTCTCTGAAATAAAGAATTTTATGTTTCGAAGCTAATGCTCTTTCTTTCGCCATTCTCCAGGAGGCTACGTGCTAGTAGGCGGCGCGATATGCATGGAGCTGCTGACCAAGCAGGGCTGGTCGTCCGCCTACACCGTGGAGGCCGTCATCATGCAGATCGCGGCCACGCTGGTCAAGGGCAAGGCAAGGATCCAGTTCGGTGCCACCAAAGTCGTGTCGCAGTCGCAGTACAGTCTTGCGCGCGCGCAACAGAGCTTCAAATGCCTCGTGCAGATACATGAGAAGAATGGTGAGATTGATTATTTAAAAGTTTGTCTTCTTAAGGATTACTTACTTGTCGTGTCGTGACGGATTACATTTAGTGCAAGCTTTTGCTTCGCTGGCGTTTATCATTTTGGAACGTACATGTAGCGCCATTATCATACAAATATTAATGTTGTTTTTCTCGGGAGCAATACTCTTTTTCGGAATAAAAGGTCATCTTCCGAAAATGAGCACTGTTCTATATTATGTCCTACGAATACCTGACAATGTACATGTTTTCAGGATTTTCATTTATAATATTGTTAGTTAAGATGGCGCTTGACGACACGTCATTTAAATGTGTCTGTGATATAATACTGACACGCCACGACACGTAAATATTTCAGAATTGCTGTGGCGCTGTTAAGTGTATACGTTGAGATCGACCTCGCTAACATACGATGCTTTGAACGTTCGAATAAACAGTATTCGATATTTTGAACACTGTGTATAATATAGAAAGTTCGATTTACTATTCATTCGATACGTTCATAAAACGTTCGATTATGAAGACATTATTGTAAAGTTGTATGATATGGATGTTAGATTATTTAGTATTCAATTTGGCATAGAATATACACCCCTACTATCCATTGCTGAAAACCATCACCAAAGTCACCTTTGAGTGGCGTAACTAAAAAATGTTACAATTTACAAAAATATTATTTTAAATGTAACTTATTATTGTGTCTAGTAACAGTTTTACCTAACAACGTTTTATCTCGCTAATTATAGGTAGAGTACGCGAGGTAGACCACGACTTCAAGGGCTTTATCCATAGAGCGCGATCCGTTCCAACGATCCGATCTGGCGATGCGATATGTTCGCATGCGACCTCTGTATAGGCAGAACGCAATAGAATTGACGCCGGCAGTGAGAAAGCACATATGGACATCCATAGGTTACAGAGATCGCATGCGATCAGATCGGATCGCCAGACCGGTTAGCGCTCTGTGGCTAAACGCCTGAAGTCTTTTAGAAGCGGCGCTAGTGTCTGTTAATACATAAAATTGCATTAAAAAATTGTAATACATATCACGAATTTTCCGCATTCTTACCATTAAGTTTCGCATTCTCACTCTTATCAGTATGGTTACATACACACATGACCTTGTTATAATTAATAGTTACAATACCTATGTATTTAATTACATACTTCTGTAAATTACTGGTGTCGATTGGAGTGCCTTGGGCTGTAGCATAGAACAAGACAGGTAGAAAATTTATTCTCTTTGCAATACTGTGCCTGCTTGCTTAGAGAGGAACTTACCCTTAATCTGTGTGGAGAAGATTCTCATGAATTATCTGGGGAAAATGTTTTCTGTTGCTAACTGAAAGAGGATAAATGTGAGTGTGCGCAGAGCAATTTGGTGGAAATCAACTTGTCGCCATATCACTGCATTTCTAGGATTATTAACTTCGACAATCAAGAACTAAACGAATGAGGTCCCTTGTGCTTATTATTATAACCGATATTTTTTAAATATTTAACTATACTTTTGACCCATTTGTACAGTCACGAGCAATAGTATGTATACACTAAGCAGTATTCAAAAGCGTTTTACCGCTACCATATTAATTAAACTTTTGCCTTTTCATTAGACTTCTGTTTATAAAGCCATACTATTACGAAATAGGTCTTATTTGAAAGTGGAAACCAGAATTTCACTAGTAATTTGCGTTTGAATTTTGTTAAGTGTATACATGTTATTGCTCGTGACTGTACAGACGCCAGCAGATCAGAACCTTCCACTATTGTGATAAAGTTGAAAATATATTAAAGAAATTTAACAGATTGAGATAGGTTGATGTGCTGGCGTCTGTACCTCATATACTGAATATATTTATCTCAGTATTAAAACATTGCTATAGCAATAGTTTGATGATGGAAAGGTAAAATAGCGCTAAATTCATTGTTATTTGGTGTGCAAATAAGCCAAAAGTATGATCCAATGGACAACTTTTTTTGTAAAGTTAAAGTGTTTGTTTAGCCGGTGATCGAGTGAAATGGCGTGCGATTGGAGAGACCCATGTCCAGCAGTAGACTGCTCTAAACTGTTGATGATGGTGATGAAAGTGTTTACAGATAGACAGCACTTAATGTGGTACTATAACCTTTAGCACAGTGTTTTTCAACCTCTCGCGACGCTTCTATAGGGGAGTTGTAAAAGGTTGGGAAAGCTGTTTTTTTTTATCGTGGTAAATGCATCAAATGAGTCCTCCCACCCAGGACAGAGCGGGAGGGACCGTCAGACTCGTACTGACTAAAATCCACGGTGTCCTTCAGCAGCCCTTTACGTTCTGTGGTCACGGTAAGTCGTACAGTCCCGCGACAAAGGTTGGGAAAGCTGCTGTAGTATTTTTTTTTATCGTGATAAAATCATCAAATGAGTCCTCCCACCTAGGGCAGGGCGGGAGGGACTGTCAGACTTGTACTGACTAAAATCCACGGTGTCCTTCACTAGCCCTTTACGTACCGGGGTTACGGTAATGGGACCCCGACAGGCCATGCAGCTGCTGTAGTATTAGAACAAATGTTGACTAAAAGACATAATCGTTTGTATCATTATGAACGTGAATATGTTGGATTGAATATTAATTTGTCACCAAAGGGGGGGGGGGGGGACGCGAAATATTTCTTCATACTAATGGGGCCGTGCTATGAAAAAGGTTGAAAATCACTGCTTTAGCAGATAGAACGCAGTCCATCTGTATACACTACATGTTCTTAACAACACTAACATATTTTTGTGTGTATTTCCAGGATGGTTCACACCACCGAAGGAGGACGGCTAATGCAGGCCAGCTCCCTGCCGTTACATTTAAGACTAAACGTGCAACATTGACAGTAACGCCCAAACAAACAAACAACCACTCTAAATTTGACAAGTGAATATGAGTTTGCGTGAAACTTTGCATTATGATTCCATTATGATGTTCGTTTATTATTGAAACGCAATTATGTATGTGTTAAGTATGACTGAGGGACTACGTCGATATCTCGAGTATTCTACGTGTACTTTAATCGTTAAGTGCTATTCTTACGATGTGCGGGCGTTCGCGAGAGACTATTACAAGACTTATAGGAAATGTTTAACTGTGTAACGTTTTTGTAATCATTAATTTTCTCAGAAAAAGTTATCCATATGGTAGCCTTAGACGTTACTGGAGTGTAAAGTTGAAAAATTCTTTGCATTTCTTTTTAGTTATTGAAATAAAAAACCTGTGATTCTTACATTGTATTTTGTTTTTTGAAATCCCTGCTTTGGACCTTGTAATTATAAATAGCTGGTTTATTTAAAATATTATAAATAAAATGATACTATAAAATATACAATTTGTCTTGTAACAAGTTTTTAATCTTATTGACCACCATTAAAAATATATAAAAACCTCGCGTTTATTACCTATTTCAGCACGGGAAGCATGATTAATTTATTCTACCAAGAACAGACAAAACTTATTTCTAAACAATGAGAATTTTGTTTTGCCCGAATATGGCACGACTGTAGACTACGACAATAGAAACATTTTTATATTTCAATTATTCCCATGCTTAGGACGAAATAAATCTTTCTATGTTCTATCAATTTGTCTATATTTTCGTCGACAAAACCAATTTCCAAAGTTTCATGCTAATCGTGCATTTGAGATCTGGCAATACTTATTCTGCATTTGCCAATAAGGGCTATTATTTTACTGGAAATGCGACGTTAATCAGGATTTCACTTCAGGCTATACAGGTTTTTTTTTTTAATTGGTAAAAAGGGGGTTATCTGAATCCGTTACAGATACAAAATACATAGCAATACATAGTTAAAAATATTAAAAATGTTTGACTACTTCACAATTTTTTTTTCTACTCACAGCTCACACTTGACCAAAAAAATAAATACGTCAAAGTTTTTCCGTATCTCTTATAAAGTAAAAAGAAAAATAAAGCATTTATGGATGTGGATTTCCCCTTGTTGACCAATTTAAAAGAAATACCCTGTATACTTAGACGGGTTATTTTTCGCATTTTTTTTTGGCAAATTTTTGACAATTTTTTCTACAGTTTAGCAGTTCCAGCTTTCTTTTGATATTTGTTGTACTCCATCAAAGCTTTTAGTCCGTCTGAGTGCTCTATGCCACCGGGAATGTTAATATTTTTACAGTAATCTCTTTCATTCATATTATTGTACCATTGCTTTAGTTTGGGGAAGCTGGAAAAGAGACAAAAATGGGTTATGAAATTCGTTGAGTGACGGGGCTTGTAGAGGGCCAAAGCCTGCCGTGGTCGCGGGACTCATAATTTACCGTAACCCCGATACATAAAGGGCTATTGAAGGACACCGTGGATTTTAGTCAGTCAAGTCTGACAGTTCCTCCCGCCCTGCCCTGGGTGGGAGGACTTTGTTGAAGATTAAAACATCTTAAAAAATAATAATATGAAATTCGTTGAAAATTATAGTTTAGTAATTGTATTGTATTGTATACGTCTCTAAAGAATTACTAGGCAACTACAACACTTTCACAAGTTGTCTTGTGACTGGGACGGTAGCATCGCTTCTTTTTTTAAATGAAAAAGGTCTAATTGAAACAAATGCGTCATTATATCTTAATCAGCATGCTTACTTGATCTAAATTTACAAAAAGAAACGCTTTTTGTAATCAGAACAAAAAAACATCAATACTAACCTCTTTTTATCAATAGGTACTAATCCTACCAAAGTTGCCATAGTGGACACTATACTCAGGTCTGCAATTGTGATCACATCATCTGCCATATACAGGTTCTCTGATAAGTAATCTTCAAGTATGGAGTAGGCGTCTATAATGTTCCTGATCATACTTTTGGATAACTCTGTTAGTCTTCCCATGTAGGTTGGTGCCTAGAAATATACAAAAAAAAACTAGGTATAACAACTTAGTTACTACTCAGTATAGACAAGATGGCGTTTTCCATAGACAAATTTTGGAAACATTCATAGAAAATCTATTTCAAATGTACGTCACAGATGCAAGGACGGGACGGCAGCAACACGGAAACGGCACAGGATTTGTCTTTGGCGGATTTTCAACTGTATGCCGTAGAGCAGAAAGTTGAAAATCTATTAAAGACAAACTTTCGGTCCTCGACTTTGAAACAGTTTCCCTTAATGTATTTTCAACTTTGTGCTCTAATCTATAAAGTTGAAAATCTATTGCAAGCTCGTCGTAAAGTCTAACAGATAATAACATAGCAGTCCTGCTTCCTGTGCGTTCTTTATTAACAACACAAGCACGTCAATTTTACGTCGTAGCCTCGATGCGGGGTGCAAGAAAAGTTCGCCCTACAAATCTGAACCTTAATTTAAAAATAATTAAAACTATATTACCATAACAGCTCTCAGCCTTTGAAAGAAAATTCCACAATCGAAGAACAATCGTTGATGTACAGTTGCGCGCTTTCTGCTATCCGTTGGGTAAAGTGATGCATGTTCGGGTTTTCCGTATTTTTCTAGCAAGTAGATCATTATTGCATGGCTGGAACAATGAAAAATTTTAGCTTCCAGTCCAGATTAATGTCAATAAGGGTTCTTTTTCCTTGTTTTTACCTGTCAGCCAGCCAGAAGTCGCCTTCGTCTAACAAGGGTATAGTCTTCATAGGATTTTTCTAAAAATGTTAATTTTAATAGTTAATGTTTGCGAGTTTGAGTTCATTAAAAGCTAAGAGAGAGAGAGAATGAGAATTTATTTCCTTTTCTCAGCTTTGTAAAATGTCTGTCGCATACCGGCACCGTCTGGGATTGTGTGGGGCGTACTCCTACTAATAAAACATCTGTGGGGCTACTTTCTCCTTAGCGGATGAGCCGTGAGAACTGCTCAGCATGAAGTTAGCAACTCTCCAGGGTTCCATCTATCTCTGTACCAAAGTTCATGAGAAATAGTTCATCGATTCAGGCGTGACAGCGTGACAAACATTGTCTCTCATTTAAATGTAAATATTGTAAAGCCTGTGTCGACAACTTAGACTATGTAAGGTCCTAATTTTAATTAGTAAACAGTATCATAAACAAGGAAAGCACTTGAGCACCTACCCTTTTAATTTCTGGTGCATCTTGTTCCCGTAATACTGGATTCATATTCTTCTGCTCAATATGATCTAATCCTAAAATATCGATGACCATCATGACAGCCCTGGCAGGGGGACTGCCGTTCATTTTGTAGAGTATTGAAGGCATTTTACAATCTGTTGAAAAAAAAAAATCTTTTGTCCATTAATGAAATCGGCCTATCACGGTACATTGCTGCACGCGTAGCATGACCAATTCTATCTATACTACCAAGAATAGACAAAGTTCTTTCATCGTTATTTCTATACAAATAGATTGTTTTGATGTTATGACACGATTTGCATACCATTGAAGAATGGAAACATTTCTTGTCTATAGGTATTTTAGACATTGCCATGCTTAAAACGGTAAAAATCTTTCTACGTTCTGTCATTTTTTGTCTATTCTTCGGTCGACAAACCCCGTTTCTACGGGGTCATGCTACGCGTGCTGGACAATAGGCCTCTACAAATTTGCGGTACAGTTTTTTGTACGTACTACTACTACGACCACGGCTGGTCGCCATGCAAATCTACCGAAAAATCAACTCTTACTCGTAAAATAAAAAATAAGTTAAAAATAACTAAAACCCGACTACGAAAAAATCGCGCACTGAAAAGTATAAAACAAGAACAAGCCGTGGTCGTATGCCACCTACGGTTGTTTCACACAATCTTTATTGGCTAGGTGGCATACGACCACGGCTTGTTCTTGTTTTATACTTTTCAGAGCGCGATTATTTCGTAGTCGGGTTTTCGTTATTTTTAACTTATTTTTTATTTACACTATTTTGGGGTTATATTATTTGAAGTAAGTAATTTATGTTACATGTATAGTTTCTGAGTTGTGAATTTAAGATTTATCATTTGATACCCATGTTGACACTGTTAGAAACAGAAAATTAGTTAGTAAAAGCTATATGTTGTACATATATTTCAAATGTGCTTATCAAGCCCTTTAATTTGATACCCATGTCGATACTGTGCGAAATTTTTTTTTTTCGATAACGACTTCTCATCCCCTAGCGGGCGCCGTATTGGATTTGGTGACACGTCACCTACCCTATAACCAGCGGACAACTGAGACGCTTCTAACGAGACCTCATTTGTCATGTAATGATAAGTAGTTTAGAAGTTATGAGGGAACAAACAAACATACATACATACATCGATGCCTTAGTTCACAATTGCACTAACTACGAAATTTACATTTTTGAGGAGAGAGCTTTAAAGTTTTTTAAGGTTTAGACGAGAACAGAAGAAAATCCAAGTAAAATAACAAAAAAATATGCATATATTCATAAGACTAGTCCTTTTACTCCATCATATCTCAATTTTGTAATATTAGTTTAAACGTAACCTTTTCAAAATAGCCAAATAAACATAAAACCCCCCATTTAATACATTTGTGCACTAAGATTGATTATGGTGACCGGCATTAAGTGAAAAACTCAAAAATATTAACAGCTTTACCAGCCTGGTTCAAAGTCCAAGAAGAAGGATAATAATAGTTATGGATATTGCATTAAATAGACAAAATAATAAACCAGTGATCCATATTCATAATGTTTATTTTTATTATAAAACACTAACGGTTTTTATCCACAATCAAATAAAATAAATTTCAAAACCACAACAAAAAAATTAAAAGGACTGAAGCCCTATAATTGGGCTTCAGTCCTTTTAATTTTTTTGGCCAATCTTTAGCTATTTCACAAAACAATAACTAATTAGTTTCTGAATCATTAAAATATTTTTTTTATAAGAATATTAATAAAGTCAGTCTTCAGTTTCAGAAAACAATTATTCATTTTTACTAATTGGTAATTAAAAATTGAATCAAACCTTAAATTTCTTCAACAATGGACTCTTCATCTGGATCATCTTCAACGGTTTAATGTATTTGTGCACTTAAAAAATTGCCAAGCCCCTTCCAGTAAAAGTACTTGGCACACTTGTGCATCAAACTTTCTTGATCCTTTTGTACTACCAACACTGCTAAAAAGTATGAGCAGATATTGCAAATGTATATAATACGTTTGTGTTTTGAAATTTCTTGCAGTTGAGAAACTTAAAATCAGTTAAAGTATATCTTGATTGGTTTTACAAAAATAAAGACCATTAGTATAATACCACATTCATGGAACATTAAACGATCTCAGCTAATACAACTGTGATCCATGTTTTTGGTAGAAAGAGACGGAATAACGGTATTTCGATGCGCGGAAACGAAAGAGCATGACATTTAGTGTATTTGGCATTAAAAAAGTAAAAATTGAAAATTTTGTAGTTAGTACAATTGTGAACTAAGGCATCGACATACAAACATACATACATACAAACAAACATACATACCGGTCAAAATCATAACCCTCCTTTTGGCTTTGCCGTAGTCGGGTAATAAATAAGGGCAACGTCAAACGTCTCAGGTTGTAAGTTTGAGTGCTTAAAGCTCGACCCACTCCTCCGTATAATATTTTAACTAACTGGGGACCTACATGTTAAGTTGCAATATACATCACAAATTTTTTGAAGTAGGTTAGTACTTTATTATTAAAGTTTTTATTTTATAAAAAAGTTTTTCAAAATATCTACATTAGCGTACAAAAGTACCTATATTCGTAAAGTACGAATCATTTGGAATGGATCGAGGTAGCTCCCTGAATAATGGCGTGATTTGAATGAATTTGGTATCAATTTAAAGTTAACAGTCAAAATTTTAAAATGGTACCATTTTTTATTATTCTTAACTAGTTATTAAATACTCAAGATCGCGCGGAATCGATGTAAGTTTTTATATACTTTTGCTTCCGAGTAGTAGTTAGTTTAACTAAGATGATAAAATTGGTCGCGCGACTCATGAATTACCGTGACCCCGGTACGTAAAGGGCTATTGAAGTACACCGTGGATTTTAGTCAGTACGAGTCTGACAGTCCCTCCCGCTCTGCCCTGGGAGGACTCATAAGATGATTTTACCACGTAAAAAAAGATGATAAAATTAAGATGCCTTATCTTAATTTTATCATCTTAGTTAAAGTTATATAAAATTAACTGCAAAGAAAGCAACAAGCACCTATACCTATAGTGCGATCCAACTAAGAAGGTGACCTTCTTCTGACGTCACACGTGTCAAAGCGTAATAGTTGTATAGGGACAGCAAAAAAGTTTCCAGGATAATAAAACACTTGTTAAATTTGTATTATTGTGTTTTTAAATTTATCATTTAAGTTTATTATATGTTCGGTGTAACGATTGTTTAAGAACTTATCTCTAGTACAAGAAAGGTCAAGGACTACAAACAAAATAAAAGAGAAAATTTTTGTTTACCTACTTCTGTGTCTTATATAAATATGTTTTGACCTTTGTAACTAAGATCCTTAAGAAAATTATCACATTAATTTAATCGGTTTATAGTAGAAAAAAAAGATAATTATAATCTTTATTGTTTATTGGATTAGACTTAAGACGAAATGATTTAAAATGAAGTTAAGTTTTCCAGAACTTAACCTAAAAATACTTATAAACTTTGCACCTAGTGATTTTAAACAAGAATAATTAAGTATAAAAAGGGACATTAATATGGATAATCATCACTAATGTCTGGAAGTCGTACCTATACATCGATTACATCAATATTTTTTTAATATATGCATCTGGGATATTTCTTGTAGTTGTTTTTTTTAATAATAATAGTTCACAGACAGAGTGTAATATTTAATTTCATCAAACACTTACCTTCGTTCAATGTTAAAGCCAAAAACCAATAAGTTTTGTACGAAAAGACTTTCTGTCAATTTTTAACACTTTTTGGCCTCACACAAACACCCAGTGAGGTCGTTGATGGTGGATATCTGTTGCTAGCAGCTGATAACTTAGTAGATTCCACGTAATTTTGATAGATGGCAGCACAATCGAGATAAGAAATTATATCAGGGGGGTCTTGCTTCACGCAGAAGAAGCGGTGAAGAAAAGGCATCTTTTTAGTTCTAATTTTGCAAATGTTGAAGTCATCCTCACCCAGAATGTTTTAAATTATCAGTCAGTAATTATATGGCGACAACGTTTTCTATTAGAAAAAAAAACAAAACGACCCAATAGAAAGTTGTAAAAAGTATTAAAAGACATGGGAAAAATGTATGCATGATTGAATAGGTACGAATACGAAATGCAATAAGTTTTTTTTTATTCTTGAATACTTACCTACATAAAAATTTTGTCGAAAACTTTGTTCTTTCATAAGTAATATAAAAAGGTACACTTATTTATCTAGTATTGCCACGGCCCATTCGTTCAACGAGTCCTGATGAAAAGTGTACGTATTGCTTGGCCAACATATCTTGACACGCGGTGGGATTTGGAACTACGTATGAAATGTACTAAATTTGACAGATGGAAGACACTTTCATAAACAAGCAGTGCCACCCTGATGTCTCAAGCTAAGTTGGTACCTGATACCTACGGACACCTACGGACATTGTAAAATATTTTTGTTATGTTATCGGCGCAGTTTTGTTTATTCCTTTGTTATCTGTAAACAACTTTGACCTCAGCGTTGCTTACGTCATTTATCATGCCACATTAATTCTGATTTTAGCATCTCTAGCTTGACTTCATCCCATTTTTTGCGATCTGTTAGTCAATTTGTAACTGTGGCAATTATGGCTCTTAACATTTTCATTTCCTAACGCAAAACAAATTATCTTTATTTATGAACCAATGACTACTGAAAATCAACTTTGAAAATCCTCTCGTAGTTCACGATATCCTGAAGTGAAGCTGAAGTGTGTCCCTGTCCTTAAAAATGTTATGACCAATGAAAATTGGTTTTAGAATCCAAATCGTTTACGCTAGTATTAATCGCTACACAAAGTACTTGCAGACTTAATGCCTTTTTTTATCGTGGTAAAATCATCAAATGAGTCCTCCCATCCAGGGCAGGGCGGGAGGGACTGTCAGACTTGACTGACTAAAATCCATTGTGTCCTTCAATAGCCCTTTACGTACCGGGGTCACGGTAATTCGTGAGTTCCGCGACCAGACTTAATGCCTTAGGCATTAAGTATTACCTATTTCATTCTAAGTAGTTAGTTACTGTACTGACTCTTTTACCCCGATAAATAACTACCTACTTATCCAAACAAGTAAATTGGAACGTTAAGGGCAAGTGAAGGAACACGGTGGTTTGTAAGAAACCATCATAGGTACGAGTCTGCTAGGCTTGCCAAGTCTTAAACCCGAAGCGCCGGACTTACCAGTCAGTTAAGCCGGACATTTCCGTGAAAAGACCGGACCCCTTTAGTCCTAGTATAGCACCACCATTTTTTTAATGAAAGTAGGGATCAGTTCAATTAACAACTAAACAAGCCAAAGATCAGCAAAATCCGGACAGGTCGGACACGGTCCAATTTTGCCTTACACGCAAATAATAAGCCTGACTTTGTCGGGCTTTATCCGGATGCCTAGCAACACTAAGTCTGACAGCCCCGCTCCACTTTGGGCGGGAGGAGTCATTAAATGATTTTACCACCTATAAATAACAAGGGGTACTTACCACCAGAAGTGCTGTTTTTGAACGATGTTCTTAGTAACAGCGGTGATGTTTACGCCATGTTTTGCTCAACATTAATACAATTATTATCCGTCTCTAATGAGATTACGCGGTAGAAGCAAGAGTAACGTTTGTTTTTCATTACATTATGTTACTCAACAACCTAGCTATCTAAACTTGACCTTTACAAATGTTGACTTTGGTCATTACCCTTATTTATCTTTTAAAATACTTAAAACTTGTTTCTGAAATACTACAGACAGCATTTATCTGAAAGGAGTAAGTAATTAGGGCGAGTTGTTTAATATTTTTTTTAAAATTCCGTAGGTTTTGTTACAAATAATTAAAAAATGTATAGGATTTTAAGTTATTGTTAGTTTAACAGCCCTTTGTTGCACAGTCTCAATCACTAACATACCCTAGACACACATCCCTGTCAGGACACAACTATAAAGAACGTAAAACACACTTTTAAACAAAACAACTTTTTCTTTTGAAAAAAAATCGGCTAGCCCATAGGGTAAAGTTTTACCCTACATTTGGGTTGATAAGTGTACGTTCCGGTGGGTAGGATCAACCTCCTAGAGCGGTCCAATATGGGCATTGAGCAGCAGAACCGCCCACCCAAATCGCGGTCACCAACTGAGCGGTTCCACTGGCGGTAGTAGACAGCTGTGACTAGTCGCCACGATCGCCTAGCTCGTGACCGCCATCCTGTCAGAGTACGGCGCCAAACAGTTTTTACTGTGTTCCATGGATGCGCAGGAGTCCTATTTCTTCGGGGATGTGCTAGGTCCATCTTAGATCTTTGCTTCTGGGGTAGATAGAATCCAAGATAAACTCATTTTAGATAAAAGACTAGCTGCTGTGGAGAATTCAAATGTGTGAACCAGAAGTGACAAGAACATTTTGTGGTTTTAGTTAGTAGATGTCTGACAGATCCTTCCACACCACGACGGAGGACATGCGTCGGAAATTTCTACATGTAAAACAATTAGTTAAAGAATGGTATTCAAGTCCTGACTCAGTAATTTTTCGAAAATACCATGTTTGTTAAATGGATACACGCTGTAACGCCCATCAAAGTTTTAATTTGTAAAGCTATTTGGAACCTTCATGTCTAAATTGGTCGACATTTTGGATTGGGATAGCCAATTAGCCTGCCGGCTAATGAAGGTCCTATACCTACTATGTCACATTAATTAATATATCTACCTAACAAGCTAACAGATTGTGAATACGCGCCTAGCTTGGACAGTTGTTTTTTGCGAACATTTATTTGCATTTTTACTATTCTCGAACACTTGACAGTTGCTCGCTCTGCTCAAAAGTCGCTACTCGTTAATCGCCAGTGATGGGGCATCTGCCTTAATAAATATCATAAAATAATTAGTCAACGGTAACAAGTTATTAAGAAACAATTGTGTCGAACTCAATCTAAACTTCATTTTACTTGTCTGTATCGAATTAATTGTTCCCGAAATGTTATAGTTCACGTTTTGATCCAAAACGGCGTGGGTTTCGCTCACAGAACATATAATGTTCTGTGATTTCGCTATTCATGTCTGTTTCTAAGACAACTGAAAACCAAGCAAATAGACAAGTTAACGAAAAGGCTTTTGAACTGTTATTTAATATTATTCCACGCATAATAACTAACTAAGTAACATATTGTACATTTGTCAAAAAAGGCTTACACGTGGAAAAAGAGTTACTAAAGTGCCTTTATTCACATGCTACTTAAAAATGATTATGCATGATTGTCCTTTTATGTTTACAATTATGTTATTTATGATTACAGTTCTATTTGTGATATTTTTGCCTAAAATTCTTCGACCAAAATTCTCGTTATACCACAAAAATTTAAGAAGAGAAGGTATGTCACTGACGTAACTTAGATTAAAAAGCTTTTAAGGGAATTAGTTTCCTTTTCAATTGATTCACCTTCCTTTTCTTCTTGTTCAATTAAAGAAAATTAACTCAATAAAACAGAACACGGAAGATACTTAAGTAAATTACATTTTATTCGACATTGATTGACACAAAAAAATAATATACACTTATAATAAATATTTAGGTTCTTAACATTTTGTAATAACGGAATCTTTTCAATTGCTCCGTTACAAAAAAAAGAAGCACTAAAAGTAATATCATCTTAATAACTAAGAGACTCTAATAAGGTACGTTAGTAAACAAATATGAGACAGATTCGGCGTAATGAGTACGTCTTATAGCTTCAGCAAGCATCACAGAAATGTCAATAGTTTGTATCTTCGGGCACATTTTCATATTACTATCCTGAGGGATCGTATTTGTTACCACAATGCCTTCAAGGCATGACTTATTAATCTTGTCGATAGCGTTTCCTGCAAATACTCCATGAGTCAATATCGCGTAAACTTTGGTCGCTCCAGCCTCGCGTAATGCTTCGGCTCCCTTGACGATTGTGTCACAAGTATCAGCTAAATCATCGACCATGATCGCTGTCCGGTTTTTGACGGTACCGACGAGGACCGTCGAATCTCCTTCGTTGGCTCTTTCCCTCTCCTTGTGAATGATAGCGAAATCAATGTCAAGTCTGTCAGCGATAGCGGTCATCCTTTTCACGCCACCAGCATCAGGCGATACCATCACACTGCTCTGCCAGTCAGGAATGTTCTCCTTGATCCATTTAGTGATAGCTGGTTCAGCGTACAAGTTATCAACGGGGATGTTGAAGAATCCCTGAATTTGTGAAGAGTGCAGATCAATTGTGATGACGTGGTCGGCACCAGCTACTGATACAAGATTGGCTAGTAGCTTAGCTGTGATAGGTGCTCTGCTCTTGTCCTTCTTATCCTGCCTGGAGTACGGGAAGCAAGGAATTACAGCTGTGACGCGGGAGGCAGACGCAATCTTGCACGCATTGATCATGATAAAGAGCTCCATCAGGTTGTCGTTGATCTCTCCGCAGCCACTCTGAACAATATACACATCCTCACCTCTGACTGACTCGCCGATCTCAACGTTGGTTTCCTTGTTGCTGAACTTCTTTGTTGTCGCTCTTCCTAAATTGAGGCCAAGTCTGGCAACAATTCTCTTCGCCATATCCGGGTGCGAGCTCCCGGTAAATACTTTGATGTTCGGCATTCTGGCACCAGGGTTATTGAAACTTCTTTTACGTGGTTCTTCTTTCGGCTCCTGAAGATTGTTCTCTGGTATCATTAGTTTCGTGTCGTAAGTGAAGACTTCCTTCACTGGCCGCCGTTCACCACAAAATAAGATGTTACTTGATGTTTACGTAGATTTATCTGGGTTCACTGAGGGGTCAGTACATTATAATCTATGTCCCCCGCAATGGAACTGTCCGCGGTCTTATCCATGTTACTGTAAACACGCAAATATAAACACTGTGAGGCGTACTTGTTTATTGATTGGCCGTCGTATTATTACGTAAAAAGTACCGTCTCTTACGAAAGCGCGTGTAAGAATAGAGCACAAACACATAAGACAATTTTATTGTGTTAAGATAAGGGGGTCGTATAGTGATCTGCCACTAATTGCATCATTGCCGATAAAATAATTACCTACTCGCAATAACCTGTTTGTGCGTTGGCATGGATACAAATAACGATCGATAGAGTTTTGTTACTGTTGCCAAAAGATTTAAAGAATTTATTGTGTTGACGAATGAATCTAAATAAAATAATGTGCCTACAGTAAGTGGGTTCATTTATTTTGGAATCTAGAATAATTGTTTGTTCGGCTAATGGGCGTGTGGGATGAGCTGAGTACTGTTTTGATTAAAGTCAAAACGTAAGTCTTGGTTAATGGCTACCTAAATGTTTTTTTTTTCTATAAAGAGAAGTTTTTTAAAATAAATAAGAAGAAATTGTTTTATCAGCAAACTGTTTATAATGTCATATTTATATCTTGGTTACCCTGTTTAAAAATAACTGGTGATTCTTGTGTTTACAGTAATGAAGTAGCAAACACTTACCAACTTAAAAGTTAGTTAAGTTCAAATTATAATATTGTTAAAAGAGCGAGTGAACCGGCGGTCAGCTGTTGATTTACTGTTTATTAATTGATTGCAGAATATATGTACTCTTCGTTATAAGTTTGGCTTAAAACTGGTGGTCACATTACCCTGTTAAAGCACAGCAAATAACTTAAAACTAGAATATCAATTGATTTACAAATCTACGTGCGGGATCGAATCCGACTGTATCGTAGTGTGGTATTACTTACTGTAACAAATATAATAAACGTGAGTAAGTTTGTTTGTCTGAGCTGATAATTATCAAATCCTTTTGCATAAACGTTGAGAGACGCACATAGAGTGTTTTCGTCCCGAAAAATGTAGTTTCTAGTCCCGAGAAATAATAGCCTTCATATGATAATAGATGACGCCACATGTACGATCCTAATTGATTGCGATATACTAAATGAACGCAAGCGAAGCCGCGGGCATAAGCTACGGCCGGATCGTAAGTACACACATCAAAAAAAGTTTGCGATCAGCTTTGAAAAATCGAAATCTTTTTGTTACAGTACATTATATTAGGATTTCTTCTTCTTTTTGATTCTTTATTTAAAAATATACATTTAAAATACAAAAAAAAAACAGTTCAATTGTTTTTTCTATAAAATAAAAAATAAACAGCTTATGCCAGTGTTCACTAACTTTTTCTGATGTGTGTATTCTCTCCGAACGAGTGTGTAACAATAGATTCTTCATGATAACAGCACTTGATAACAGTAAGTATCTACTGTGATCATAAGGATGAAATAAAGGAGCATTCTTGTAGTTCTATCAGACTATCAATGCATGTTGCTCGCAAGGCGTATGCTACTAAGGTATACTGCCAGTACCATTAAGGTGTAGTATAAGGCCATCGAACCGTTGTGTTATTCTCTAAAAATAATTTTCAGGCGACGCCAAGCTCGTTGTCGAGATAGATATTCAGTAAAGTGCTGACAGACGTCGCTTTCAGTAGCTAATACCAAACTGTAATATCCACGCTTAGGCAGCGCTGCTGAACCTTTTTGTTAGTAAAAAGTTTTCCACTATACGGATGGATGGTAATTTATTTATTTAAAATAGGCTCTTGGTCTCAATCTAGCCCGGAAGCAAAGATATGTAATACTACTATAAACTGAAACTCGCAGCGACAGAAAACAATAAGAACTGTTTCGCGCTGCACTCCGGCAGGACAGTGAGAGCCTGAATCCGGCAGAATAGTGGGCATCGGAATCAAACAGGATAGTGGTTGCCGGAATACGACAGGATATTAGGCGTCGAAACCAGACGAAAAACAAAATCGTGATGCAGTGGAAACGTTTCCTTACACTGATTATGGAATAAGTACATTACTACGAAGCCATAAGAGTGCTAGCTGAACACCGCGACCATGGTATGATAAATATGACATAATTATATCTATCTGTATACTGTTAAGTAATACTAGCACTTCGCCCACGACTTGGTCTGCAAATATTTTATATTATCTATTTGGGGTTTGTTTTTTGCAAAAATGTTGAAACATTTGTTTCATCAATTTGCTTGTCTTCATTCCAAGTTTTAAATAAAACAGATGAAATTTAAATTCATTTTTATAAAAGCTTTCATCTTGTTTTAACCACCTAATGGGATGAATTTCCTAAAACCCGTTCTTAGTACGTACACTTTTTTTTTACGTGTTAATTTCTACAAATGAGTCGCCCGCCCTGCCCTGGGTGGGAGGACTCATTTGATGATTATACCACGAAAAAAAAAACCGCGGCTTATTCAGGATTGAATAAGTCCTAAACTTCAATTAGTTCATTCAGAAAACGATAATTAGCATACTGAGAATATATATAGAGAAATTACCTCTATTGCGTTCTACTATGGAGAAACTAATTGAATCAAAAACTGACGAGTGGCCGTTATGTTTGTTTTGGCTTACATGGTTTCCAGACCGGTTTATTTGTGTTCTATTTTAGCATCAGCCAAAATAAACGTGGACCTTAATTAGTTAATCCTATCTAGCATTAATTGTTAATTTGTTTTGGGACGCTTGTATTCTCTAGCGTATGTAGCTTCAGTCGACTCGGAGGTCTAAAATGGCCATAAAATATTTTTCTATCTTTGAAATAATATTATGATACCCACTCTAATGAAAATTTCATTACGTTTTCTTTTCTGGAAAAAGAGGCAGTTATTTATTCCACCCTTTCGTTCAAATCAGTTATTTTAGACCCTACGTCGGTCACGTCACTTTTATTGAAATCGAAGATTTATGTAGATGACAAGCAAAAGTAGAATAGTGTTTTATCTTTTTATTGATATGTACATTTTATATAATGTGGACAACACAATAACATTATAATGAGAGGTAAATAAATAGTACTGAAAGAGCAATGCTTCAAAAAATATAATGGCTTCCAAATCATCTTTACAAGTCTCTTCTACTCATGGCACTTTATTAATCTTACAATGTTAATCTACAAACTTGTAACTGACTTCATCACTGTCTACGAGTTGACATAAATCTATCAATGGTGTTGGACTAGTGATAAGTTTCTTTTCATCATAATTATTTTCCGTTACATTCAATCCATATATCGCTAATTCTCTGACAGTTCCCGCCCATGTAGCTATAGTAGCATTGCAAAATACATCGAAATCTTCTTTTTCCATATATTCAGCAGTAACTGTGACGTCTGTTGCATTTGCTTTGAAAATAAGAGTCATGTTTTCGTTCATGAATAACCTGCCAGTAGCTTCACATGTTGTGATTGCAATCATAGGTGTTTCTGTTGTAGTACTGAATTCTTCATCTTCATTCGTGTCTCCTGTTGTCTCTGTACCAACCGTTGTGTCATCTCCCTCAGTAGTTAAGTCGTTTTCTGTGCCAATATTTGTAGTTTCTGTAGCACTAGTATTTTCATCATCTTCAGTGGTAATTGTGGATTCGGTAGAATCAGTTTCTGTAGTAGTTTCGGTGCTGTATGTAGTTTCACATTCAAGCGCAATTATTAACGAGTATCCAGATCGCAGACGAGTTATGTTTGCAGTTAGTTGTGTCTCCTGAAAAAAGAAATTATTTATTAGTGGAGTAAAGTTTTTGATAAGAAGCCTGAAGTGAGCAGGGTGTGGGAGGGCTTCAGTTATTCGCGTACAGATCTACGCTTAATCTTTTATCACAATGCGACATTATTTTCTTCTCTGTCTGTTACATATACGAGTATCGTTTTAACTAAACAGTAGGCGTATTCCTTTTCAAATTTGCGTATAGAATGTATGCCAAGGTTCTAAAGATTTAGGTAATAATATTGTTCAGATTACTGAGTATCGTACGGATTACTGTATTATATATGATTAAATGTTTTTTAATGTTTGCGTCATCATGTCGAACGCCTACCTAGGTTTGCGTCACATGGTTATAATGTAGTTTGTTTTGTTCAGGTGTTGAATTAGCGTCATACTTCTTTGGAATATACATTTCAATGCGAATTCAATCCGCTATATCTGGTTGGATATTTAACGTTGCAACAGATAGTTTGATTTATTGGAGATTTCAATATCAACTGGTTAATTTATAGATAAGCAAATGTAAGCATATTTCTTAAATAATTACCTTCTGCATAATAACGATAGAACCAGCGCGGACCATAGTAAAGATGTCAGCTTCTATTGTACTCATTGTCACTGCATGTCCTTCTGCTCCACTTATTTTTAAACCACCCCAGAATTCATACCATTCTCCGGGAGGCATCCAAAAGTGGACATTGACCTGGCTCGGTTCCAAATTCGGCACTATCACCAAATCATCTCCAAATGCAAATTGAGTCGTCAGATCTGTTAGGTTAGACGAAGGGAATTGGTAAAACATTGGCCTCAGAAGAGGACCATCTTGAAGGACTGTATAGATATATGGAAGTAGACTCAGTCGTCTATTCAATGCTTGTATCATATGAGCTCTATCGTTACCAAAAAATCCTAGAGGATCTCTAGGAATTCCTTTTGAATGAATCTTTATCATCGGCATGAAAGTTGCCGCCATGTACCACTTGGCACATAGCCTAACTTGTGTAACGTTATTGAAGTCTTCTGTATCGCCACAAATGGGAGATGACCAGTACCAGTGGCCAGAGACGCCACCTAAACTGGCTTCTACGAGTTCCCTTCTCAGATTGGTCCACGTAGTTGTTATGTTCTGTCGATTTATTGTCACATTTCCATTCATCCATTGAGTAGTGGATGCCATTGGGACGGGCCCCTTGATTTTTTCCATGGCTTGGATAAATTGGTTCCCGTATTCATTGTGTCTGATGAGATATTGTTCACGTGGATACTCTGTATCGTTGGTAAGTCCTGTTCTCCTGGCATCAGGTCGTCTAGTGGGACGAGTAGCATTCCACTGAGGAGTAACATTGAAAGCAGCTTCAAAGTTCTGAAATAGAAGGTAATTTCAATATTACAAGAAGAGAATAAAATAATGATTACTATGTAAAATGTAACCGTTTCGCTTGAATTAAGTTTTTGTGTAAATCAGTTTGTTTTATTGACCTTTTGTAAGAGAATAATTTAATTATGTAGTCTTTCATAACACGGCAGTTTACTTAAATAACATCGTTTTATCTGCTCTCCATTTTCCGTAATTTCATAACCGTTATTCCGTAATTTCAAAATCAGTATACAGTTTTTTGACCTTTACAGATATCTCGCTTTAAACAGACACCCTCAAGTTAAACTTTAAGTCTCCATCAATCTTCAAGATAATCATTTATTATCGGCTTTGCCATCGACGTGCAATGATTAATCAAACTGAAAACAACTAAAGGATCGTGTGAACACTTCCGACGTCTCACGATAAATTATTATTTTTTCTTATTGATGGTTTTACCCAGGAGTGTAAATGTGATTCCAGTACAGAAATAGTTGGGCACTTAATTTCGTGTTCTGTGTGTCCTATCGAAAGTTCCTTACAGGATCGGCGATTCTGATAATGCCAAACTAGCCCATTTTAGCATTCCTATTCTCTAAGATGGGGTCGCTGATGCCTCATCGTAACTGCGGTTTGTCTATAGTGGATTTTCAACTTTATGATTCAAGCAAAAAATCGAAAATCTATTGGGTTGGTTAAGAATAGCATTATTGCGGTGAATTTAGATTGCCGTCGAAACTCTATGATGACACGATTATGAACGTTTTTAATCGCGAAAAATATCGACGTTTGTGTGACCCCCTCATTAGAAGGAGATATAATACTCTCACTCACGATTTACCGTGACCCCGGTACGTAAAGGGCTATTAAAGGACACCGTGGATTTTAGTCAGTACGAGTCTGACAGTCCCTCCCGCTCTGCCCTGGGTGGGAGGACTCATAAGATAATTTTACCATGTAAAAAAAAAGTGCTTACCTCATTGAAATACGGCAGATAATCATAGAACGAATCTCTGTCTTTTTCAGATTCATCCAACGGCCAGTTATTTTCCAAAATGACAGCGTCAAAATTTGTGTTGTAAATCCACAAATTCTGCATGAACTCCTCGCTTGCCCAATAGTAGCCAGGATAGATCACATCTTGGAGTTCAACTTTGCCTTTGTATAAGTGGTAGGCATCTGGATCGCGGATATTATAATGGCCCAATTCTGTGTCGTTAAAGCATCGTTCGACTGGAGTTGTTGTTGTTGTTGGAGTCGTTGTTAGTGTTGTTCCGTCTTCTTCTGAGTCTTCTTGACTTTCCTCTTCTACTGGTTCCTCTAGTGCTGTGTACTTAATCTGTAATATTAATTTTCTTTATATTTATACAAGAAGGACAAAAGTACATTCAGCTTCAGAGAAATCTCACCCCGTTTGGTTGTGATGACTCTATCAAAAGGGGTGAGTTTTCTCTGAAGCTTACCATAATATGTGACCAACTTCTAAGAAACCCGTCAATGACCCCCCTCTGTCAACCGTCATTTGAAAGTAACATTAAGCAATAAAATACTTTTCGTAAATCTGTATATATAAAAGGAGAACTGCCTGACTGACATATCAACGTACAGCCGAAACTACTGGGGCTAGGAATGTGAAATTTTGCACACGGCTTCCTATTATAATGTAGGGGAGCACTAAGAAGGGGTTTTTGGAAATTTAACCTTTGAGGGCGTGAAAAGGGGGAATTAGGAAAGTACGTAACCCACGCGGACGAAGTCGCGGGCAAAGTGCTAGTTAATTTATAACAGAGTTTACATTTTCTTGTAAGAGTTATTTTCATATGATAATTGTTGTTAAAAAAGCGTCCGACGTTACAATATGGCGGCAGCAAACTTTTGCTTAAAAATTTAGCGGCATCCTTTTTATGCAAATTACGCGAATGTATCCCGGAGAAGATGGAAGTTCGGCACCGTTAAAGAAACCTAAAATTTAAATCAATTATGGTTGAGTTTTTACCTCTAGATGTTCGCACTCTGTACTGTACGGTCGCGGGACTGTACGAATTACCGTGACCCCGGAACGTAAAGGGCTATTGAAGGACACCGTGGATTTTAGTCAGTACGAGTCTGACAGTCCCTCTCGCTCTGCCTTGGGTGGGAGGACTCATTTGATGATTTTACTACGATAAAAAAAGATGTCCGCATACAGTAATCATGACCCACCAAAAACATTAAAATAATGTAAAAAAATGCCAAGTCTCTCGATGCAGTCTTTCCATCGTAAAAAGTTTTGAGATCTCATAGAAGCCAAGTCCTATTCAAATTATTTTGTAGTTATAAATCAACATTTAGTAATTGTATCAATAGTTTTCTTTATATTATAATTATAGTGACTTGGCAATGAGCACCAATTAAAAGCTGCTTGCTGCCTGGAATTATGTGCAAATGTTACTGACGAGACCTGTGATCAGATCACTACCGACTACATGCTCCAATGCAATAATAAAAAATAAGTACCTTACGGGCCATCGCTTTATGAAAGTAAATGAACCGAGAGTACACTAACACTAGTGTTTGCGTACACACTTGTGCAATTGTGCATTATAATTTATGTCCTGCGCAGTTTACTAGTCTTGGATGAGACTGACTGCCGTTGCCGAAATTCGGTTGGGACGACACGGATAAACCAAAAGAAAATTAATTTTGTGATATTAATGTTTACGCATGCGGTGTGTGACTTTCAACTCCAAATATGCCGTTTTGTTTCTTCTTGTGCTCATTGCCAAGTCATTATAATTATAATATAAAGAAAACTATTGATACAATTACTAAATGTTGATTTATAACTACAAAATAATTTGAATAGGACTTGGCTTCTATGAGATCTCAAAACTTTTTACGATGGAAAGACTGCATCGAGAGACTTGGCATTTTTTTACATTATTTTAATGTTTTTGGTGGGATCTCATTTATTTTTTGTAAGTGTATTTCTTTCTTTTTTTTTAGGTGACCTCATAATTTCTTGGACTTCAGCTACTGCTTTGCTTAGAACCCATTCTCTATCTCTTTTGTTTCTTTTCAACGAGCTAAATAAACATAAATCTACTAACTTACAAAATAAATATAACTAAACTAAATAACACGTAAACAACTAGATATTGTAACTACCTATGTCTATGTTATATTAATAAACTATTCGCCTAAATAACTGTTTCAGTAACAATAATAAATCTACTATCTAATCCGGCTAACTTAAGTTCTCCGAATATAGCTACAATATTTTTTTAGTTTCGAAATGGTTTTTCATAGGTAGGTGGCGCTATCAAATGAAAATTATCGAATTATTTTAAAGTACTACTTATACTGCGCTCGGTAACGAAACCATAGCGCGATTCAGACAGGTACAACGCCATCTATCGAGCGCGCATACAATCGAAATTTATCGCAATACAATGGAGTTTTAGCTTTATTAATTTAATGAATTATGAACTTTATGTATCAATTAATTATAGTCTATGTATTACATTTTTATTATTCTTTTCTATTCCATGTATTTATTCATCCAATTGAATACTTAAACAACGAACAAAGTTAACAATGCAGTCAAAATCCATACATAATGTTCTTGCCAAACCGCAAATATAAAATTGTTTTCTATGGTATATTATTTTTTAATGTTTTTATAATTTTTCCTTTATATGTGGCTAATGACCTATCTTGGTGCAAAATTTGAAGTTTCTAAGTCTGCTAGAAGTACCTTAGATTTTTGATGATCGGTCAGTGAGTCAGTGAGTCAGTGAGTCAGTGAGTGAGTGACAAAATGGTGTAACTTTGATCGACCGTAACTCCTAAACTATTAATTCAATTGGCATGTAATTTCGAACTTAAGCTTGTTCTAATGCCTACTATTATTCACCGAAAACCTAAACTCCTAGCTTTGTCCACGTCGAAGATATAGGGGGGGCGAAACAGCCGCGAATCGCATCGAGAAAAGATGGTACGGCCGTGCCCGTTTTGCTCGAGACTTGGCTGGGGCACTGCCGTGCCCCCAGATTCAGTTTTAAGCATAGCAACTGTTGGAAAAAAAGTCATTTTCGTGGGAAGATTTCCTCATGATGATTCCTGTCTATAATTGGGTTTTTCCACAAGGAATTTGTCAGTTGCTATGAAGTGTGGCTGATGGCAATAGGGTCGCCCTCTTTTACGAAATGCGAAATATATGGAATATTATTAGGATATGCCTTTGCCTAACCTTTCGGGGATTACAGGCGTGATGATACGTAGTTATGGCATTTGTGTCGAAACAGACTAGTTTAAATTTTCCTTTTTTTGACCTGTATATCCCACTGCTGGGCAAAGGTCTCTCCCATAACCTTTCACTTTTTCCTGTGTGCGGCTTTCTCCGGCCAATTTGTCATGAACGCGTCTAGGTTGTCACGTCAGTGTTTCCTAGGCTTTCCTGGGCAACGACACAAGTCCGACACCCACTGCGTAACGACCCTAGATACATTATTTATATTGAATTATTTTTATTCAAAATCCAGAAGGGAGGATTCAAAATCCTGTTGAGTGTATTAAAGCTTTGCTCTGTCAATAACCCTCTCCGAATTCGTAGACTGATTTTTAAAACCCATTTTTAGGGTACCTTTAAGTCAAAATTGATACCAAATAATGTTACGTCTATGGTCCCCTTTTTTACGTGGTAAAATCATTAAATGAGTCTTCCCACCCAGGGCAGGACGGGAGAGACTGTCAGACTCGTACTGACAAAAATCCACGGTGTTCCTTCGATAGCCTTTTACGTTCCAGGGTCATGGTCAACTGTTAAGACAGTCCCGCGGCCCAGGCAGACGCTTTGGCCTCGTAACGTCAGAAAAGAAAGTTTATGGTCTCTAAATAAGTCAAGCTTCTAAGTACGTAAGTAGTTAAAGCATACGGCTATTTATGCGACATATTTTAATACTCCCAAGTTTTCTCAAAACCTTTATGATACTTTCCTCTGACCTAGAATCATGCAATCTGGCATGAAATAGTCTCACAGCACAAGTAAAGAAAAAAGTCCCCCTCGATCAATTAAAGCATTTATTTCAAGTGGACCAGTTACAGTCACTTTTGAATTTAAAGACATTAAAAGAATTTAAAAATACTTACGGTGCTACAGTCCCAATCACAAGACATATTAACTGTGAAAGCACGGCAAGAAACTCCATGGGCAGTCTTTTTTAATCGCCTAAATTATTACAGAACCTTTGTTATACTCGTATCATTCATTTTCAGATGGTACATTATATCGAAACGTTTTTTTACTACAATTTTAAGTTTGTTTTTGGGATTAATTATTTTCAACTATGGAACCCTGCATAATGACGGAGACTTTAGAGGGCCAAAGCCTGCTGGGGTCCCGGGTCTTACGAATTACCGTGATCCCGGAACGTAAAGGGCTATTGAAGGACTCCGTGGATTTTAGTCAGTACGAGTCTGACAGTCCCTCCCGCTTTGCCCTGGGTGGGAGGACTCCTCATTTGATGACTATACCGCGATAAAAAAAGAAGCTACGGAACCCTTCATTATAAGTGGTCTTACACTTGGCCAGTTTTCTTTTTCTAGCTAAGCTTAACCTTTTAAAGCCTTACCTTAAGAAGTTCATATTTAAACATTTCTGTAAGTAATATTTATACTTAGGACAGATTAAAAGGTAAAAATATTCTTGACGTTGAATAATTGTTGGACAAAGTCCGAAATTAAAAGGCGTACAACATAGAATTTATAATGCCAAAAAACCTAAATAATTACTAATAATTGTCCTAGTTCACACATTTAGCGCGGGTATGCGGACGGCGAGTTATGGGCGACTCGCTGTCCGATCATGGACCATGCCCGGGTCGACGGCGCGTCGTGTTCCATGCGCGCTTCAATGAGATGTTAGCAATATGATGGGGCTGCCCTTGGAGGGCCAAAGCCTGCCGGGGTCGCGGGACTATCGAGTAACCGTGGCCAAAACCGCCGTACAAACAAAATAGGTTGATTTTGTAATTTTATAGAATTACTTGATATTTACTTACGCATGCGAAAAGAGTTTTATTGAATTCCATGATCGTGACTTCGTCTAAGGGACCTAATTTTGCGGTGAACGAATTTCAAATTCTACAGCTTTGCTGTTATAAAATTTTACGCAGGGATAAGGAAAAAATAGAATTAAGAGAAACTCAAAACATTTATTTCAATTTGAACATTACAGGCACTTTTGAATTATCCTATTATGTCCATTCGAAATCGTAGATTGTTATGGAGAAGAATGGGCAAGAAACTCCTAGGAATCTGCTACTGGGAATCTGAAGGCCTAAACTTGGTTGTAGCTTTCAAAACGGTTCCTGTTTTTACAACGAATTTCTATTTGGTGGCATGGTTGGTGCAGTAGCTGAACGATTAGCTGCTGTACCGTGTAACGCGGTTTCGATTCCCGCCCGGAACCAATACTCATATGGCTTAAATAGTACATTGTTATCTAAGGGGTGAAAGTTACTTATTTAGAGCTTGGCGTCCGTAAAGTAGTGAGGGCGCTAATAGTTCGAGGGACTAAATAAGTAATTTACCCGAAGTAAACATTCTGTTTGTCGCGATAGATACATACACAAACGAAAAAGAAAGACAGTTGATTTTAAAACTAATTATAATGTAACAAAAACAGGAAATAGATACTTACATAAGGCGAGACATGTGGAACAAATTTCTTTCCGGCATTCCTGAGTCGTATCTCTCCCTGGTTGACCAGGTCAACCATGGTATCATTACAGTCAGTTTGGAAGACCACAGGAAGAGCTCCGCAATGGCTTTCAAATGGCAAGCTTTCGCTTGTCGCTAATGATAAGAAGGTGGTTAGTTCTGCCAGTGGGTCGTTTGAAGTTCCCTCTCTGAAATTAAATGTTGTTTGTACTAATCGTTCGTATTAATTATTTTTTGCAGAGCAACAGCCTGAAACACAAAGGGCTGAAAATTTAATGGACAGGTTTAGTGGTACACTGCTGCGCAGCATGTCGCGGTTTCGGTTCCCGCACGCAACAAATATATATGTGACCTGTAAGTAGTTGTTCCGGGTTCGGCTGTTTGTGAATGTGAGTTTAAATGTTTTTAAACACACCCACGACACAGGAGAAAATCTTAGTGTAGGCAAAAGTAAAAAAAAAGTAAAACAGGTAGGTCTGTAATCCGTCAAGTCTGACAGTTCTTTCTGCTCTTTATTAACAGTACTAAGAAGTAAGATAAGTAATGTAAAAAAATAACCTATGACCTTTTCCACACAAGGCTTAAACTGTTTCTGTAAAAGTTGCCAGTAACAAAAATGTAAAAACTTAAATAAAATGTTAAGAAATCTTCAAGATAAATCGCAAATTCCTTAATTACACAGATAAATCCCGTTGCGTGCCTGAAATGTCCACGTCTTCAAGAACATTGAACTTTCCTCTCTTTGTAGAAACACCAATTTATTTATGTTCATGAAGAATTATTGTTGAACTCGGCTTAATCAAACTTGATCAGTTTCTTTTATTACTTTGTTAGATTTAATTGGGATTCTTTGTTGATTATGATGAAAGTATTTATTAGTATTTCTTGTTATAGTAATTTCCGGATTAATAACATATCTTCAATAAGTGGCTGAGGTGTGAACACTCAACCGTAGATTTTTTAGTTTGGCAATGTTTTCACTTCAGCATACAAAATAATTAGCAGATTCAGTACCTTTAAAATGTGTTTCGAAGTTTTCGCCTTGCCGATTTTTTTTTTCCTTTTTTAAAATTAGACCCTGTATTTAGAGAATCCGTATCATTAGAGTTCTATGCATTGCCGAAAACTAACTCTGAATTACGGTAAATTGTGTTCCAACAATTAACCGTAATTCAGAGTACATGAGTACTGAGTAATTAGGGGTACATGATGAGGGTACACTGGTAAAAAAAAAGTAAATCTAAACTTAAAAGTCTGTTTAGTCCGACAGTTAAAGTACATGGACTCGTATTTTTTTAAGTAAATAAATAATGACGAAGATAAATCTCTTTGAAATTCGGGTGTGGGGGCTTGTGATATCATTACGCCTTGAAAATTATACTGAACGGCGTGACGTGTTGTGGTTTTAAGAAACATATTGTATCTTCGTCAATTTTGGTTTAGGAACAAAAAAAGACGGTAGTAATTTTTTGATAATTAAATAGCTTATTGTATGTTGTGGTGGTCGCGGGACTGTACAAATTACCGTGACCCCGGAACGTATAGGGCTATTGAAGGACACCGTGGATTTTAGTCAGTACGAGTCTGACAGTCCCTCCCGGTCTGCCCTGGGTAGGAGGTCTCATTTGACAATTTTACCATGATAAAAAAAAGTATGTTGTGGTGTGTCCACTACAACATAGAGTATGGTGTGATATGGCAGTGTAGTAGTGTGTAGTTAAGTACGGTGTGTGAGGATTAAAAAAAGTATTTTCGTTTTCAGATTATAGTTATACGTGATGTGTTTTAGCAACTCAACGTGTTCCAGAAGTCCCTCGTCCTCATAGGTAAGTGATTCTTTCTAGTCTACTAAACTTTTTTTAACAATCTTGGTAATTTGTATTATGAATACGAGTTCACGTTGATTTTTTAAAACGTTCTCTTGGAATTTCTCCAGGGGGCGTTTACACCCAACAATTAATATTTGTAGATCTGTTTGTATCGAAAACGTGTTTCATTATGATGGTAACCTTAAACTGATACGATGTTTTCTTCCCCTTCCTTTCCATTCGTCTTTACAATACCATACTACTAACTAACTATAAAAAATCTCTAACTTCTCCAAAGAGAGCAGAACTTCTAAAACTTCTGAGTTTAGAAGTTTGAATTACTCAATGAATTGACGGATCGTGATTGAGTATTTACTCGAGTACGAACTGTAGTTCCGAGTATTTTCAAGAAACTTTAAGTATCAATCTATCTAATGGTTTAGCGAAGATTTGAATAATCCTCCTTGAATCCTCGTTCAAATTCCTAGTTATTTTATTGAGTGTCATTTATTTTATACCTACTGATTGCTTTGAAACTTTTCCTGTGTTAGATTCCCAGGTCGGGCACCTGTGTAATTGGGTTTTTCCATTCGGAACTTCCCAGTAACAATATTTTTATTTTATCGTAGTAAAATCATCAAATGCATTCTCCTATCCAGGGCGGGGCGGGAAGGACTGTCAGACTTGTAATTACTAAAATCCACGGTGATCTTTTAATAGCCCTTTACGTTCCAGGGTCACGGTTACCTGATGAGACAGCCCCGTCCGTAGGGGTACTAGAGAGTATACCTCTATTTAATCCTTCGAGGATTTCATGCACTCATTTTTTTAAATTACCTTGTCCCTAGGAATTTCTCCTGTGTCGTGGGTGCGTTTACAAACATAGAAACTCACACACATAAACACCCAAATCCAGAACAGCTACTTGCAGAACATGCAAATATTTGTTCCGCGGAGGGATCGAAGCCGAAACACCCTGTTCAACAGTAGACCTGTCCGAGGCCACCATCCGCCGGTAATGTGGCAGAGTTTTAGGTCATATAATTAAGAGGCCTCTTACATTCCACTAGCGCCGCCAATCGAAAAATGTCATAGCTCGTAAAAAGAATCAAAAATACAAAATGTGGTCTATTATTACTGTAGAAAAGGCAATAACGTAATTTTATAACACATTGTCAACACTTGAAATATAGCTGTTTAGCTAAATCGTGCATTCAAAACATAAACGGCTGTTTTTGTTACAAATGCACGATTGTGTGACGCTAGTGGACTGTAAAAGGCCCCTTAAAAGGAATCATCGACATGAATAAGAAGAAGATTCTGCCACTGCAACAACCACGCATGCTATGTTGATTAGAAATAATCTAAATGAATCAAAAACTCACCTACAGATGTGTGCGCCCAACATCCAATATTCAAGGTCTTTCTTCACTCCTATGACGGCTCTAACATCTTTCATCACATCTCTAGGCATCGGACCCACAAACAAATGAAACTTCAACCCCAAAGTCGTAATACTGCGGAGCACTACCTGATTATCACCTCTGATAATCACCTCTGTGGGGGCCAATGATTCGATCAACAGACCGTGATAAGACCCGTTCAACTTAGCAAATATTAACGGGACAGAATTCAATCCACCTTTGTGATTATACAACACTTTAACCGTATCCGGTTTTAACGGTATCTCTCCCAGCCCGTACATTGTTTCGTTCGTGAGTTTAAATGACATCTCCCATATGTTATCTGCGGCCATCAAAGGCCCCCGTGCTGTATTGAAAATGTTGCCCTGTGTTGAATTTACCACGATATTTAGTTCTGTTATTTCAGGGTGTCTGTGATTAGGTACTGATACACTATATTCATAATTCTTATATGAAATTCTTCGGCCAGTGATATTATTTGAATGATAGAATGTGAAGGTAAGATGCGTAGCTGATATCTCGTCGATGGAAAGTTTTATGTTTCTGTAACTCTTTTCTCCTGCATACGGTAGTGTTAACATCCTTGGGTATAGCTTTGTCTCCTCTGTCCAATCCCCTTGGAATAGGTACGAGAATCTTGAAGGATATCTGTGATAACATAAGTTGTGCTGGTGGTCATAACAACATTGTTCATGGCACTGCAATGGAGGTACTGCTTCTAAGCCACATGGAAGTCTAGCTTCTCTTGGTACGAGACAGGAACCGATTGATAGGCCGTCAGGAGGTGGAAGCTCGATAGTGGGGACAAATAAGAATTTGTACATCAAAACTGGAGCAGCTATTGTGGCTATTAACAGTACAAATGTTATTCTTAGAGGTCTGTTGAGTAGTACACGGTCGTACCATTTTAAATCTGAAATCAAAGAAAATTAAGGTTATTGATTTGACTCAGGTGGTGTTAAGGCCTGTTAATAGAGATTACTATAGTTTTTTTAAATGCAACTAGAATATACTAAGAATATACAAAAATGGTTTAAAAAATTTAAAACTAAAACATGTTTGTCTTAAAATGTGGCTAACCACAGATTATGTTTTTGTTTGTTTAATAAATTGTTCTTCATTTTCATGTTCTTTCATAAAATTATAAATTTAATTAAAATTACGAATTTAGTTTTGTGAAACAAATTAAAAAGTTTTGAGTCTTGAACAAATTAATTTTCTTTGTCTGTCTCGATAGTGTCGTGGAGCTAATGCTGAGAATTCCTCGGTCGAACAAAGTGTTTTAGGTTTTTTTCCAAAAGTACGCGTAGCATGACCTCTACCATGAAGAAACTTTTTTGCCTAATAATGGCGTGATCCGTAGACGACTGACGAATAGAAATAATTATTTTCTCAACTTAAACATCGTCATGCTTAGAACAATAAAATAATAGAGAAATCATTATTATTATTTTTTTTACATTTTGTTTACAAGTAACTTATGACTCAAAGTGTTAGTAACAATATTTCTTAATCACCATATTAGTATTCCTAAATTATTACATTTTGTAATTGTTTCCATTCTTTCGTCGGTAAAACCATTTTCTAAGATATCATGCTATGCATGCAGGACTTAATCAGTAACATCCCGGAGTCTAGATTATAAAATGTAAATGTAAATAGCCTTCTTTGTTTTTTTTTAACGTGGTAAAATCATCATATGAGACTTGAGCCGCACCCAGAGCAGAGCGGAAGGGACTGTCAGACTCGTACTGACTAATATCCACGGTGTCCTTCAAAAGCCCTTTACGTACCGGGGTCAAGGTATGTCATAATGTAAATAAACATGCCTACTATGAACCACGAAATCTAGGTTTACAACAGAATTATAGATCACTTGTATCTATTAATTCCTAGTAATCAGGCGTGTGGTTATGTAAAGACCTATTCAGACATGCAAATATATGCATGCAATGCTATTATGGGACAATAAATTCAGTTGATCAAACAAATATCGCCTTGTAGTCTAACTAGCATGCAAGTTCTTGCATGCTTAAATGGAGCTTTACACTTATATTTGCCGTTGCACAACAATAACAAAAGAGATTTAATTAATTTGTAGGGCCTTGCCTATATATTACATAATTATGATTTATTAATGAATACAGACAAGGTGATATGTAATGCTACATATCGCAATAATTAAAATAACAGATTAAACACGTGTAAAAT
This sequence comes from Agrotis puta, assembly GCA_943136025.2. Lineage (NCBI taxonomy): Eukaryota > Metazoa > Arthropoda > Insecta > Lepidoptera > Noctuidae > Agrotis > Agrotis puta. Next base: position 11,779,583 of record OW964182.2, on the reverse strand, counting down.
ATCAGCGTTCTCAGAAAAGCATACATGCTTAATTAAGCTTAAAGGTACGTAAAAGATTTTCTACGAATTTTGTATCCCTCGCAAATAGTATGTCTTACTTGTTATTGTGTATACAAGTACATGTATGTTACAGTGAGAGTAATAAATCTAGTTATTATACATAATAACTACTCAAATCAGTGAAAGTGATAAATAACACAGAATTCATCACATTGATTAGTTATGATGCATAATATCTGGCACGACCTAGTTAAAGTGATAACTGACATAGAATTAATCATTTCAAATAGTTATTTAAACATTAATGAAATAAAATTTCGTCGGGTCCACAAAACACGCGAAGCGGGGCCCCTATTTCTGTTTGTATGGTTTAAAGAAACCTAACCTTAAAGGGTAAACCTGTCGTCAGTCGTTTTCTTCCGGTTCAAAAGCACAAAAATATGCAAAAACCGTTGAAATTCTTAAAACTCTACGATCCGTATCGGGGTGCCCAAAACTTCTACAGTTTCACGGTTGGGTAACCCTCGAATTCAAACATATTTGAGTGATTATGCAGACTACCCAAGTGGCGTCACCTAGTCGAACCGTATTTATTACTTTAACTAACATCGATCAGCTATTATGAATAATAACTAGTCAAAGTGAATAATTCATCGCTTTCGCTAGTCACTTTAGTGATTATACATAATTACTAGTTATTATGCATACTAACGGGTTAAAAACTTTGACTGTAACATATTAATGCGTAGATACTTTGCGTAGGTAGCGCTTATTCATAAGTTTTGTATATATTTTTTCTTCTGTGAAGTGAGAATTATCAGATTCTCAGTTTTTTTCAAGCTTGTTACTTGCCGAATTTTCCAAACTTTAATGCTTTATAAAGTTTGATAATTCGCTCTTTGCAGTATTTTTACATAAATATTTAACGAAGTGTTCTAGGTGTATTCAGATTATTTTTTTTGGAGGAGCTTGTATATATCTGAAACCGTCTAATTAGGTACGGTGATATTAAAATTCAAAGTTCGAGTAGATGAGTACGGACAATACAAATTCTTTTTTTTTTCAAACTACGTACATAAACTCACGCCTTTTCCCCATCATAATCTTCCTGCCTTTATCTCATTTTACTTGGGGTCGGCGCAACATGTTTTCTTCCATGTCACAGCATCACTTCTTTTTCTTTCATAAATATCATTATTTACACAATTCATCTACTTTTTTATTTTATTTATTTATTTATGGCCTACTTCTTCCTCTCCATCCATCAATATTAACCCACAATTTTAAATAAAAATAAAAAAGCGTTGCCCCACACTAGGAATTTCTCTTGTATCGTGGGTGCGTTTACAAACATAGAAACTCACACACACAAACACCCAGACCCAGAACAATAACTTGCAGATCCTACAAATATTTGTTCCGTGCGGGAATCGAACCCGCGACACATAGCGCAGAAGTCAGCCACTGCGCCAAACGTGCCGTCAAAGACTCTCTTAGTTAAACGATTGTCTGTTTGCACCTCGTTCCCGTGCATATGCAAAAACTACGGAGCGTTACCTGTTGCGATCTTTACAAACTCGTTTTGCCTTGTCCATGTCCACGTTTTGTAACCTCAGTGCTTATTTCTAAGGATGTATGCAGCGCTTCACCAGCGTCGAAACTTCAGTTTAGTATTCACTAAGCCACTGACAGTGACACTAACTCATCGGTAGGGTACAGCCTTGAAACTGTCTTTTAGTGAAGCATACCTCGTCAAACAGCCAGACCCTTTTTAAATTGTGTAAATAAACACAGAGCCAGAAATCTGACTGATATCGTACTCCTCGAATCTACTGATTAGAGGCTCGATTAGGTTCTCGATCCGAAAACCGAATATAAATCCCGAGTGCTATCGCGTTTAACAACTCTCTGCAAAGTGTTCTGAATCATAAACTCGTGTTTGAAAAAGGATCCTTCAACGATTTATGCAAATACTGGATGTTCAAAAATCCATTCGAATATGAAACTTGATTTCTTGTGATAAGGTAGAATTTCTTTGAAAGATTGCACACTACAAACACTATCGAAACTGCAAAATCGCCATTTTTGTTTTATTACAGAAATTGAAAGTCCTTATAGAATACTATCAGATAATAAAACCAGATATTTTGAAAAAAAAAAAAGATTTTTTTTAAAATTTTTCAACAAAATCGAAACTGCAACTGCGTTCTGCGCTCCTTTAAAGTACGTGATTTGCAGTTTCGATACTGTTCGTAGTCACAGTCGAAATTGCAAATGTAATTAGTCCGTCACTTAGAGTTTAAAAAAAATGGACAAGTATTTTGTCTATTGTTGAATTAATGCACATTTACAAAGATATAACGCATCAAAATTCCAGAGTGGGGCTCATTATGTCAGAAGCAAGTAAAAACTGTATTTGCCTGTAACGTATTGGCAATGTTTAAACTGTCGTGTTTTGGTTTACGTAACAAAAGAGCACGTTGTGCACTTTTTTTGGAATGGGTAAAAAATGTTAAACTCGCGTCAGGACACGTGACCTGATCGAAAATTCGTAAGACGGATGGAAAGTAGACAGCTGGCGCGGCGTAGGAGAGGGAGTATCCCCCTCTCTTTCTACGGCGCGGCTAAAATGTATGTATGTATGTAATGTGTGTATGTATGTATGTAATGTATGTATGTATGTATTTAATGAACACAAACTTACAACTACAACCTTAATATTCAAGTTTTCACTTCTGCCGGCACTCCCAGAGTGCAACCTGTCGTTTTCTTTTAATAATCTAACTGTCGGACTATTAGTTTTTTTTGAAGTGAAAACTTCTTTAGCGGCGTTGAGCACTTTTCTGTAATGGGTATAAAATCTTAAACTCGCGTCAGGACACTCGCGTCAGGACACGTGACCCTGACCGAAAAAGCGTAGGACGGCGCAGGGCGCTTGCGTGAATGTTCGTGTGACTTTATTACTTTTAAAGTAGTTTGTATGCTGGATACATTCGTTGCTAGGTAACATTGTTTATAAAAGATGTACGTCACATTGGAAAATTATTGAAATAAAAAGTCAACCATTTTTGCGAGTTTTACTAAAATCTGTTCACAAGATATTTCCAACAATTACTATTCAAGTTTTCACTTCTGCCGGCACTCCCAGAGTGCAACCCGTCGTTTTTTGAAGTGAAAACTTCTTTAGCGGCGTTGAGCACTTTTCTGTAATGGGTATAAAATCTTAAACTCGCGTCAGGACACGTGACCCTGACCGAAAAAGCGTAGGACGGCGCAGGGCGCTTGCGACGTGAATGTTCGTGTGACTTTATTACAGAAGTTTGTATTCTGGATACATTCGTTGCTAGGTAACATTGTTTATAAAAGATGTACGTCACATTGGAAAATTATTGAAATAAAAAGTCAACCATTTTTGCGAGTTTTACTAAAATCTGTTCACAAGATATTTCAACAATTACTATTCAAGTTTTCACTTCTGCCGGCACTCCCAGAGTGCAACCCGTCGTTTTTTTTTTAAATCAAATACTTTTTTTACCGAAAAATAAAAACAAACGAAGTTGCGGCCATGACCTATTTAGATTTAATTGTTTTTCCCGTGCATACATTTTCGACGATCCGTAGACTTCCCATTAATCTGCCTGTGTTCATTAATTTGAGCTTTCAAGCGTTAATCAGGTTTTATGGATAAAAGCCGTGCTTTATGTAACGTAGGTGATGCAGTGGCTTTTATTAAGGTCCTGAGCGCACGAGAGCTTTATTAACGTCTGTTTAACCACTCTGCACGACAACATTGTGACACATGACACATCAGCGGAGTCGACCGGGTGTTTCGAAATTTGAGATAATATTGAAGATTTTTGTCAATTTTCGGAATTCGATTTTTTTATCAAAAATATGTCACTACAGTTATTTCATACGATAAGTTTGTGAGCAATATCTCCAAGAACGTGTTGAGGTCACTAAAACTGCGTCATTCCACTGTAAAATGTGTGTAACATACAAAATGCTATGTCGTTCCAAAAACTATGTAAGTTAGATGTACTGAAAATATGTACATAAACAAGCTTCTCACGTGATAGAAAATGGTTAAACAGTGAGATAAATGAAGTAACTTCCTACATGCATTATTACATTTGCCAATGTTCATACATAATTTCATAAATAAAAACGATCAAAGACTTGATAAAAATTACCAAAAACTATGTTGCAACATGACACTTCTTAGTGCTGACCGCAATCCCAATGTTCATATAACGATTGAAAAGGTTCATTCAGCCTAATCGATACTCGCAATATAATCGAACATGGAAAAAAAGTAGTACAAAGACATGGACCGATTTAGTCATAGACCGAAGTCTCGTGGCCGATTTTGATAAAAAAATGTAAATTACATTGCATACAATTTTTGAAATATCAATTTCCAGAAATCAAACCATTAATGTTCTGTGAAGTAATTACATGCGACAAACATAAAGTAAAAGGTTTTCTTTAATAAATCGATTCAAACTTTAGTCAATGGCCGTAGCTCACTACATGTTCACAACATCGTGTTCTCATTTCAATTTTTTTTACGAGTAATCACTTCGCAGTACAAATACAATAACGAAATTTTTGAAATTCGAACTTGTTAGTGAATTGGCGCGAATTTTAATTTTGATCTGCGTACGATGACTAAATTATTATTTGTATACCTAATATTAGTTCATATTTTACCAAATTCATATCACTTTACTGTAGTTTGTCGTATATCATTACGAATTTGATCCTTAACAGCGACACTATCAAATAGTGTAAAAATATAGCACGTTCTTTTTTTTTTAATTTACCAGCTCTATTCCTGACCAGCAAAAATCTAAAGACGCAGATTTAATTTTTGCGATTGTAGGTGCGGGCTTGCGAACGGCAAGTATAGGGTAACTCACCGTCCGATCAAGGACTAGGCCCGAGACGAATGCGCGTCGTGTTCCAAGCGGGCTTTAAGGAACTATCAGCGAACTGACGAGGCCAAAATAGTGCCAAACGCGTGCCGGGCTCACGGAATTGTATTAACCACTCTGCACGACAACATTTTGACACATGACACATCAGCTGAGTCGACCGGGTGATTCGAAATTTGAGATAATATTGAAGATTTTTGTCAATTTTCAGCATTCGATTTTTTTATCAAAAATATGTTACTACAGTTATTTCATACGATAAGTTTGTGAGCAATATCTCCAAGAACGTGTTGAGGTCACTAAAACTGCGTCTTTCCACTGTGAAATGTGTGTAACATACAAAATGCTATGTCGTTCCAAAAACTATGTAATTTAGATGTGCTGAAAATATGTACATAAACAAGCTTCTCACGTGATAAAAAATGGTTATACAGTAAAATAAATGAAGTAACTTACTACATGCATTATTAGATTTGCCAGTGTTCATACATAATTTCATAAATAATAACGATCAAAGACTTGATAAAAATTACCAAAAACTGTGTTGCAACATGACACTTCTTAGTGCTGACCGTAATCCCAATGTTCATATAACGATTGAAAAGGTTCATTCAGCCTAATCGATACTCGCAATATAATCGAACATGGAAAAAAAAGTAGTACAAAGACATGGACCGATTTATCTGCTTATTTGACTAGAGAAGGTTTACTCCATGCAATAAATCTATGGAACGGAATCTGTAGACTCTTTGGTATAATATTTCAAGTATTATTTCGTTTCGAAAATAAGTTTTTTATTAGGTACGCAATAAATAATTTAATTTTTTAATTTAATGATTGGGGTAGAAATAAATATTGGTGTTTCATTGGAGGCCAAACGTGTGTGTCTTTTAAATTTTAAATTCAACCATATAGTTTTACCCATATTGTGTCTTCTTTATTTAATTCAATTAATTTCAATTTATTTGTTTATTTCACTTTATAAAACGAATCTAAACAACGTAAAAAAACACAAACACCGGGTTCGGATCAAATGCTGGAGGGAGAGATATGGGAGTACTTCCAAATGATTCCCTGCAGTAATAAACAATTTAAATTTCCAACGCGCCGTGGATGGCTAAATTCGAAACTATGAGGAATAGCGAAAAATACTGAAAGTAGTCTCGTGGCCGATTTTGATAAAAAATGTAAATTACGTTGCATAAAATTAAGTTTTTGAAATATCAATTTCCAGTTATCAAACCATCAATGTTCTGTGAAGTAATTACATGCGACAAACATAAAGTGAAAGGATTTTTTTATTATATCGATTCAAACTTTAGTCAATGGCTGTAGCTCACTACATGTTCACAACATCGTGTTCTCATTTCATTTTTTTTTACGAGTAATCACTTCGCGGTACAAATACAATAACGAAATTTTTGAAATTCGAACTTTGAGTGAATTGGCGCGAAATTTGATTTTGATCTGCGTACGATGACTAAATTATTGTTTGTATAATATTAGTTCATATTTTACCAAATTAATATCACTTTACTGTAGTTTGTCGTATATCATTACGAATTTGATCCTTAACAGCGACACTCTATTCCTGACCAGCAAAAATCTAAAGACGCAGACTTAATTTTTGCGATTGTAGGTGCGGGCTTGCGAACGGCCAGTATAGGGTAACTCACCGTCCGATCAAGGACTAGGCTCGAGACGAATGCGCGTCGTGTTCCAAGCGGGCTTTAAGGAACTATCAGCGAACTGACGAGGCCAAAATAGTGCCAAACGCGTGCCGGGCTAACGGAATTGTATTAAAATCATTAAAAGGGTACTGCGGTCCTAGAACGCAAAAGGCATATGAAGGAACAGGGTGGTTTTAAGTAAGTAATAGTCTGACATCTCCTTCCGCTCCACCCAGGGAGAGAATCATTTAAAGGTTTTTTAACTTATAACAGTGTGTATTACTTTTTTTTTTTTTTTCACAACTAAATATCTGTACGCGCGGCAGCAGATCAACCTACCCAAATCTGTCAAAATTAACCAATCGAACATTAACCTTCCGCTATTGTGATAAGGTTGAAAATCGATTGAAGAAATTTTACAGATTGAGGTAGATTGATGTGCTGGCGTCTATACTTAACATGGCCAAACCAATGTTACGAAACAATTTTGAGAATATAATAATTTACTTATCTATCTTTTATTTGGTGGGAAACTAGCTCATTTCTAATAAGCCTATCAAGATCCGAGGTGTCAGAATCAGAATCCATGTACAAAACAAAATGTACATAAAAATTTGCTAATAAATTAAAATTTATTATTTTGAATAGCGAGTACCACAGCGAGCGCATTCCAAATCTAATTTTTGGAATTAATAATTGGCGCGCATTGAAACATTTATTACTGACATTGTTCTTTTGTCTATTATTGCTTTTTGGGAATTATAATGTACGTAAAATTATTATAAGAGCTTTAAAAAATATTATAACAATTAATAATTGTATTCTAAGCTTAAAACAAATTTATTTTAATTTTTTTTAATCGTTTTCTTCAATTCCTTATTTTTTTCATTCGAGTTGACGAAAAATTCAATTATGGAATCGATTAGAATATTCGCTTTCACACATCATTACGATTAAAAAAAATAAGCATGGTTGTCGATTATGAATACAAATTGAGTAGTGGTAATGAAAAATACGTGTTATTAGCTCTGTATTAGAGAATTACGCTAAGATCTGGGCTTTTTTACGTTATTTATAATATTTGACACGATATTTATCGTAATTGTTATTGAGTATAAACGCATGTGTGTGATCCAAGTGAAAAATAAAAATGTAAACAAACACGAGTGGCGCGAAACTTCGACTTCAGATATCAAATTCTTCATTACTACTGCTAATTTATGTTGAATTATGTATGAATTCGTTACAATACTAAATGACGAGTTATTCATCCCTCCTATAATGATCCCTTAGATGTCCCGAAACCACATTTTTTATGATTTTTAGCCCAACCCAGCACTGCCATCAAAATGGCGACGATCGTATTTAGACTTCTGGATTTTATTATGGTAAATTAAGAAAATGCGCGCTAAATGTAGAAGTTTTAATGGCGTGAACAAATCAGATTTTTATTTAACATTCTTAATTAATGCGCACTCATAGGATTTAACGCTCAGAATGTTATTATTTTTTAATTTAAAATGAGGATGTCGTATGACTACAAAGTCTGCCCCTTTAGGACCCGTTACTGAGCTGGCGTAGGTCTATGTGTTCGGGTCCTTTAGGACCCGGTACCGAACTATACGGTTAATACCATTAAAAGGGTACTGCGGTCCTAGAACGCAAAAGGCATATGAAGGAACAGGGTGGTTTTAGTAAGTAATAGTCTGACATCTCCTTCCGCTCCACCCAGGCAGGGAATCATTTAAAGGTTTTTTAACTTAGTGTGTTTTACTCAATGACGTATTATATATAGACACGTCATGAACCAACATCGCGGCGCTTAAAAACGGCGAAAATACTAGATAACTACTTCTACGAGTAAAGAAAGGGAAAGAAAATATGACATCGTATGGTGGAATGCCTTTGCTAGAGGGAGATAAATATACATCTTCAGTTACATCACAGGATAAGTAATAGTAAAACTACATTTTCATTGGTCGAGCGCACGAGTGACGTAGCTAAGGCATATGGGGAAAAAAGGACATTCGATTTTCTTGACTTATAAAATAGTTGATTTGTATCATTACGATTTTAATAAATAGAATTTTTTTTTTTTAATATTATTGATGGAATTCCGCAACAGTAATTATTGTTACATATTAAATTAAAAAATAAAACAATATATTTATAAACATAAAATAACCTTTATTTAATACTGTAAAAAACATTAACATACTAATAGGAAAACGATAATTAATATTCATAACATAACAAGTATAATTATTATATTCAAACAATATTATAAATTCTATCAACAAACACTAGTATAATAGTGTCTCAACCTCCCCTATTGGCACGTGACTATACCTTCATGCGCCGGCCGCCATAAGATGGCGAGCGGCGGCGTAGAAAAAAATAAAATAAAAATAGGTTGTTTGGTGAACTTACGCATGAAATGACACATTTTTGTCTTTAACTTTTGCAGTATAATTTGTACATCGTCTGAACACACACGACGGCATGCTTTTTTTATGTTTCGCACAGGTTTACACACACGATATAAATTAAAAACAAACGTAGCGTCGCGCGGCAGGTTGGTGCGTAACTAAGCGCGATGTTGTCAATTGCCTTCATTTCATGTTGTCATTTTAGAGCGCGGACAACGTATCTATAGTTTTATACATCATTGGTTTTACTGGAGTTAAGTCGCGAACTGCATCACATCTAAAGTATCCTTAACAAATACCTATATAAAAATATTATTATACTGGTGTCAATACTGACGATTAAATATCTGTACGCACGGCAGCAGATCAACCTACCCAAATCTGTCAAAATTTACCAATCGAACATTAACCTTCCGCTATTGTGATAAGGTTGAAAATCGATTGAAGAAATTTTACAGATTGAGGTAGGTTGATGTGCTGGCGTCTATACTTAACATGGCCAAACCAATGTTACGAAACAATTTTGAGAATATAATAATTTACTTATCTATCTTTTATTTGGTGGGAAACAAACTCATTTCTAATAAGCCTATCAAGATCCAAGGCATTCCATACTCATTCAACCTTATATTATATTATTGTACAAAACAAAATGTACATTAAACATTAGCTAATAAATTAAAATTTTATTATTTTGAATAGCGAGTACCACAGCGAGCGCATTCCAAATCTAATTTTTGGAATTAATAATTGGCGCGCATTCAAAGACTTATTACTGAATTGGAATTACAATGTACGTAAAATTATTATAAAAGCTTTAAAAAAATATTATAACAATCAATAATTGTATTCTAAGCTTAAAACAAATTTATTTTAATTTTTATTAATCGTTTTCTTCAATTCCTTATTTTTTTCACTCGAGTTGACGAAAAATTCAATTATGGAATCGATTAGAATACTCGCTTTCACACATCATTACGATTAAAAAAAATAAGCATGGTTGTCGATTACGAATACAAATTGAGTAGTGGTAATGAAAAATACGTGTTATTGGCTCTGTATTAGAGAATTACGCTAAGATCTGGGCTTTTTTACGTTATTTATAATATTTGACATGATATTTATCGTAATTGTGATTGAGTATAAACGCATGTGTGTGATCCAAGTGAAAAATAAAAATGTAAACAAACACGAGTGGCGCGAAACTTCGACTTCAGATCTCAAAATCTTCATTACCACTGCTAATTTATGTTGAATTATGTATGAATTCGTTACAATAATAAATGACGAGTTATTCATCCCTCCTATAATGATCCCTTAGATGTCCCAAAACCACATTTTTTATGATTTTTAGCCCAACCCAGCAGTGCCATCAAAATGGCGACGATCGTATTTAGACTTTTGGATTTTGTTATGGTAAATTAAGAAAATGCGCGCTAAATCTAGAAGTTTTAATGGCGTGAACAAATCAGATTTTTATTTAACATTCTTAATTAATGCGCACTCATAGGATTTAACGCACAGAATATTATTATTTTTTAATTTATAACGAGGATGTCGTATGACTACAAAGTCTGCCCCTTTAGGACCCGCTACTGAGCCGGCGTAGGTCTATGTGTTCGGGTCCTTTAGGACCCGGTACCGAACTATACGGTTAAAAAGCGTTAATTGGAATGAAAAGGTGAATTTAACACAATGTTTACCGCCCAGTGCAGCAGCTATTAAAATAAAAAAGAACTCGATATAAAGCGTCGCGTTTTATAAATATTAATCATGGTGTGTTATCCATGTATATGGTATAACGATCTTCTAGCGGCATCATTGTCTACCTGTAATCTGCGGTGATGGCCAAGCGATCCAGGGCCGCTTGCCAGCCACACCACCATCGCTATTTTTATTATGTTCAGTTGTTGCGCAGGAGTCCCAGTTAATTCTGGGTGAAATTGAGACCAGAAAACTTAAAATTTCATTTGTTAATAAAGCTCTCGAACGAGACGTTAATGATGTTTTAAATATATTTATAAGCATTGATACCTAAGGAGGGTCTGTCAGACTTGCACTGACTAAAATCCACAGTGATCCTTCAATAGCCTTTTACGTTCCAGGGTCACGGTTACCTGATGAGACAGTTTTGCGACCCTGGGAGGAAATAAGATTGCGATTAGGATTAGAACTTATGACTTTTTAGAAAACAGAATCGGAAGCACGCCGATTCAGATACCTACTCCTCGTAGTAGGTTTTTTCCTTCCAAAAAAAACCCTTAATGATGTTACCGTGAAAGCTTTTAACGCTGTAAACTGACCTTATAAAACTAAACGCTTTATTTCCACTAGGAGGAAAACAAAGGCGAGATACTATGTATTATTGTATTTTTTTTAGCGTGGTAAAATAATCAAATGAGTACTCCCACCCAGGGCAGAGCGGGAGGGACTGTCAGACTCGTACTGACTAAAATCCACGGTGTCCTTCAATAGCCCTTTACGTTCCGGGGTCACGATAATTAAGTAAGTCGTAGTTAAAACGTAAGTCCCGTGTCCAACCTTGCAACCCCTATGCCATTGTATTATCCTAGTCAGAATAAATCAATCCATTTTAATAACAATAACCCCTCCAAAATTGCCTGTGGTCAGTCCGTAGATTATCTAATCAGCCGTTTAGCGAAACCCGTTGATGCCTCCCCCAATCCAACCCTTATAAATCTTTCAGCCTTTAATCCTTTACTAGACAAACACTTAATCAAGGTTAAAAGGCGGATTTAGCCATCCTTTTTTTATCCCCTTGGGAATTAAACGAGCTAAATATAGCCTTAAGCTCCGTTCACACAGACCGACTCGGAGAAGAGAGATTCAGATTATTGATCACGTTTAAAACCGAACTTTTCTCTTCTTTAATATTGAGAAAACTTGAAAACCATTTTTTTGTGTTTTTTTTTAATTTACCTGTTTATTTATTTTTTTATCATTTTGTTGTGTGTACTCGTGGCTTGTGCCGAATAAATTCATTTTGTTTCTTTCTAAATCAAACGCGGTTATTTTTTTCGGCTGTCTGCAATGACGTGTTCCTTCCGTGCTCGCAGTGCCGAAAGCCTCCATTTGCATGCTCTTTGGCGTCCGCGCGGCTTGTTTGTGTTAAAAAATGATCGCCGGGCGGTGCTCCCTGAGCGGGTCTGTGTGAGCGGACCCTTAGTCCTCCTTTAATTATACGATAAAAGTTTGTAAAACACTGTTATTTTATACGTGTGAATCATTGTTGAGATGCTAGTAGTACATGCTCACGGTTCGACGCTGCTAGTATAGCTAATGAACGTGGCTTCGCTCGGTTTTTGCCTATATAGAGGGGGTCCTCTTTAGCTATAAAGTATAATTAACAGTCTCTAAGGTTTCATCCATGACTGTACCAAAATTTATAGTTTAGTCATGGAAACGGAACATATACAATTTTCTATTATGAATGTTTTATAGAGGTGGTTGTGATGAATTTTGATATACTATTGGGAAATCGCAGTTTTTCCGAATAGCGTAGGCTATATTAAAAACGATCCTGTGGCATAACATTTGAACAAAAGCCGAAGCCGCGGGCAACAGCTAGTTAGTACAATGTAATTACGGACGGTCATGTCTGATGTCTCGGACTCGAGATAAAATGCCTGTCAGGGTTTAGGAAGGGGATGAGGGTTCTTTTTGTGGCCAGAAAGGAATAAACGTTAAAAATCGTCTTGTTACAAACAGTAAAACATCTGTTGAACACGTGTCTAAAAAAAGTGTAACTGCAAAACGACGCTTATATAAATAAATAATTAAATATTCCACAACTATCACACAACGCCATCTAGTTCCAAGCTAAGCAGAGCTTGCCTGCCGGGGTCGCGGGACTTACCCATCACCGTAACCCCGGTACGTAAAGGGCTCGTGAAGGACACCGTGGATTTTAGTCAGTACAAGTCTGACAGTCCCTCCCGCCCTGCCCTGGGTGGGAGGACTCATTTGATGATTTTACCACGCAAAAAAAAAAAGCTAAGCAGAGCTTGTGTTATGGGTACTAGACGACTGATAAACATACTTATATATTTCTAAATACATACATTTTATAGATAAATTACACCCAGACACAGAACAAATGATAGTGCTCATCACACAAACATTTTTCCTAGATGGGAATCGACGACCCACGACCTTCGACATAGCAGTCAGGGTCACTAACCACTAGACCAAAAAGGCCTGTCAACAGGCCTGTATATCAAAGTCGAAATGCCGTTTTGCATTTGACAGTTTTTTTAGAAGTGTTCAATAACCACTCGCACGTCAGCGCTCGCGAGCTGTCATGTGGGACTTACGTCACGGCGCAACCGATTTTCAGCGGTTCTAAAATGTCGCGGATCTTCCCTGATAAAAACGTTTGCCAAACGAAAAGTATTGAAGCAATTTCAAAATAAAAAATACCTTTGTTTGCGTTAGAGTATACAGAATAAACTGAAATAAAAATATATGCTCCAAATCTACATGACCACCCATTAAAAAAATGTTAAACTTAAAAAGTAAATATTTTTTACTGATTTCCAGGCAAATTTATTTTTCGTGATTAAAATATGCTGTCGGTAACACTTATATATAATTGTAAATAAAGTAGACTATATTTCCTTCAAGATGATAGCAAAATATTTTTATTACATTCATGAGAAGTAGATAAAATAAATTGGTCACTGCAGTGCTAGGCAGTTGAACGCTGCGTATCCTTTTACTAATTTCGTTGAATCTGTTAAAAATATAAACGTGATTGTTTTGTTCCGTATGAATAATTATTCTAGATAGTTTACTTTTATGAAATTAGGATATAATTTCTCTTCAAAATAACTTCTACAGTTAAAACAAACCAAAAACCGTATATCGTAACACAAACGGCACTCGACAACTTCTTTGGTAAATTTATCAACTTTGGAGAATAAAAGAATATGATAATTATACACCATTGTAACGTGTACATTATCTACAAAAATGTAATATATTACATTATTAGAAATATGAAATAAAAGAAAAGTTCTAACGACATCATTACGGTGACACTTTCACGCACTCACACATGCACGAAATACTCTTGACTTCAATTTGTTGTACCAATCACAGATCAGTGAAAAATGAACTGGAGTTGGTTTCAGTGCCATCTCTTATTATTACTGTGTATTAAAAACTACAGACAATGTAGAAAAGAGCCGTAGTTGAACCAGAACTCCATACATCCGTACATTCCTCATATTGGCACTGTAGTACCAATGACGTAAGACCCTAAAAAATATTTTGGCACTGTAGTACCACATGACGTGCAAGTGGATAGATGTTTAACATTTTGTTTAGTACGGTAGTACCAGCTATAAAGAATGCACATCGAACTTGGAAAGATAAGCTAATTTCGACTTGGTAGAGCGTTATCTCTTTCACACACAACCTATATGGCGGGTATCGGTGGTTCGTCGTGACCGATGACCGATTCGTTATTGGACTGTTCGTCCACAGGACAATGACAGTTTCAATAAATTACAAAACAATTAGTCTGTAATAACTGACAATTATTCTTTCTTTTGTAAAATCAATGATATTTACCAAGATATAACGCCTCAAAACTCGAGATTGGGAGCTCGTGACGTCAGAATTCAATATAAATGGTACTAAATTGTGACGTATTGGCAATTTTGAAAGCATCGTATCGCCGTCAATTTTGGTTCAAATTTGATGATTACTACCTAAAAAATAAAGCCTATGATAGTTCAATCTCCCGGGTCGACGGCGCGTTGTGTTCCACGCGCGCCTCAAGGAGCGTCAGCATAGTGACGGGGCCCCCCTCTAGAGGGCCAAAGCCTGCCGGGGTCGCGGGACTCATGAATTACTGTGACCCCGGAACGTAAAGGGCTATTGAAGGACACCATGGATTTTAGTCAGTGCGAGTCTGACGGTCCCTTCCGCTCTGCCCTGGATGCGAGGACTTATTTGATGATTTTACCACGTTAAAGAAAAATGTTAGTTCAATCTGACATTCCTTTCCGTTCCGTTTGAGTCCGAGTCATTTGATGATTTCACGTCCCAAATACAAAATATATTTGGACTAAAATGCTATGTAATGTCGTATTTTCGCTCAAAATTCGGCGAATTTACATTACGTTGACACAGCGCTTGTGTCAGTGTCTCAGGTGTTCTTGTGTTGACGTCAATTGAAGTGTCATCCATCATAGGAGCTATTATGATGGTAATGGATGGAGAATTTCCAGGGAATGGTTGGTGTGTAGTGTCATTTGTTCTTGTCAATCTGTTCTCGAAAAGAATTGTGAATTCAAAGGGATTGTAAAAAATGAGCAAAATTGAAACAATGTTTATTTTGTACTACTTATTGTCTGATCTTTTTTCTACGTAATGTTTTTATGTGTGCTTGAATAATGTTTTTCTATTCTATTCTATAACTACTCGTATCAATATACAATTCCAAATCCTGTAGCTGCTACTGGAAAACTCCATAATATTTTAACTTCTCGCCAGATAACCTTTTGCATTTACATTTAAAAAAAAACAGGAGGTTCTCAATTCGTCGGAATCTTTAATTTTATGTATGTTCCTGATGGGATCTTGACCCTGGAACGTAAAGGGCTATTGAAGGATCACCGTGGATTTCAGTCAGTACAAGTCTGACAGTCCCTCCGGTCCCGCACTGGGTCCGGGTGAACTCATTTAATCATTTAAGCAAAAAAAAAAAAAAAACTTAATTGGAAAACCAAATAATACTTTTCTGCGAAACAAACCTGGACATCATGTTCAGCAATCAAGCTTACTTAGCATTCAGAATATTTCGTTGAAAGTTCTTAACAAGTAAATATTTCGTACGAAATGTACTCAAATTCTTGCTTTAACACGATATATCACAGATTAGTGAATTTCAACTTAAGTTATAAACCTGCCAGTGTTGTAAAAGTTACCGATTCTAGCTGACAAATGAAGATGAAGTTGGGTACAAACTTTAATCATTTATTGTACTTAGTAAAAAAGTTTAAAATCTGGCACATCATTTGAGGAGCAAGTTTTAAAGTTGAAATGGGGCGCTCTTCCGCGGGAGACGAGAGTTGACAGGTGGCCCACCGCCCGACAGTTGTTGTCGAGTTATCGTATTTTCTCGCGGAAAACGTGAAAAGCGTGCTTCACCGTCGACCACATCTTCGCTTACCATCAGGCGAGATAGTGGTCAAACGCGAACCTAACAATGAATAAAAATTTAAAAAAAAAACTTTGATTGAGCGGTGCCGGATTTTTAGTTCTTATCTAGCAAGATAGCGAGTTTTAAGATCACGTAAACCTGCTGGTCCTTCAGTCCTCCAGATCTTTGACAGTCATTACTGTTAGTAAGAGGCGAAAGTCTGACAACCAGTCTAAACAAGGGTTATAGTATTATTCAGTTACAGTGTTGTTAAGTTCAGGTAGGCAGTAGCTCCATAAAAAATACTGATATTCAGCTCAATCCGGTTCGACTAAGAGCCGACTCCAACATAGTTGGGAAAAGGCTAGGCAGATGATGATGTAGCGAGATAGATGTCGATAAAAATTGGGTAGTCAACTCTTCTAAAATATTACTGACTGGGTTTACAAACATAGAAAAACACACAAACATTCAGACCCGGAACAACTACTTGCAGATCATACAAATATTTGTTCCATGCAGGGATAGAACCCGCGACACGTTGCGCAGCAGTCGATCACTTAGCCACTGCGCCAACCGTGCCGTGAAATAATATTATTACTAAAGAAAGAAAAATCGATAATAACTAGTATTATCTATTAATTACAATTAATGCACAATAAGTTGTATGGTACAGTAGTGTAAAACCGGGACATATTTTTGAAATTACTTTATTATTCTTAGTACAGAAAGTTAATTTGTAAAATGCATAGGTACTTTGGTTTATTATTTTCAAATTTATGATCGAAAAGAAAACCACCATCTTTGAAATTTCCAGAGTATTGACGTTTTTGTGATCCTCTAAATTTTGGGACACTTATCCCAGTTGCATATAATTTCGGTCGCGGGACCAAGGGATTACCGTGACCCTAGTACGTAAAGGGCTATTGAAGGACACCGTGGATTTTAGTCAGTACAAGTCTGACAGTCCCTCCCGCCCTGCCCTGGGTGGGAGGACTCATTTGATGATTTTACCACGATAAAAAAAAAAAAGTTGCATATAATTTACGTGGAATAGTAAATAATTTAATCGCCAAGAAAAAGGGCACCTATCCGTGGTGCAGAGGCCCTTAGTTGTAGTTTTAAAGACAACAAGTTCGATAGATAAATAAATAATATGTATTCATCCGCGAAAGTAGAGTAATTTGAATCGAGGCAACTATCCCAATTTTACCCTAAAATGAAGAAAAGAAGAAATGAAATATGAAATACATTTTCCGGGAAAAATCACAAAGGGAAATAGTAGCACAAAGTTAATATAATGATGTTACGACTGTCTTCAGTCAGTTTTGTGCAAAATTGAAATGTTTCTTGCTCTTTCATTTCGAGGGAGACACTTCAAAGTAAACATATTTTCGCAAAAGCATTAACTTAATATTCGTTTGAAAATTTTCAATTGAATATAAAATAACGCTCTTGTAAAAAACATGACTGTACTTAATAAATACAGATTTTTAAATAATTGTGTTAGAAACTGTGGTTATTCAGTTTTTTTTTTCTAATTTTGTCCCACTTTCTATGAATTTCTTCTGTATTGTGGGTGCGTTTACAAACATTTAAAATCACATTTACAAACATCGAGACCCGGAACAATTACTTATAGATCATGCAAATATTTCCGATCGGGAATCGAATCCACGACATATAGCGCAGCAGTCGATCTCGCAGTCACTGCGCCATTGCACCATATTATTTCAGTTCGTAAATGGTGGTTATCTTTTTTCCGACGACATGGAATAAATACTGTCCTATACACGTAGTTTTCATTAAATCCCGAATGTTTATGTATTTAAAACGTTGTCAATATTTTTTTAAATTTATTTGAATTTATATTCTCTAGGTTTCGTAGTACTATACAGTTCAACTATGAAGGAGAATTGGTGACGCAATAATGACGTCATGCTCCCCTTATTAACACTTGCACGCTTTCAAATAAACAATTATCATAAATAAAAATAACTCCGATAATATAATACAGATAACATACACTATTCTACTTTTAATTTTCTACTTTTTGAACTTTGTTTTTATTGCTAAACGTTATTTTCAAGTGACAGTTGATAGATGGATGTCATTGACCCTCTTCTTCTTAATTGAACCTCATAGTACTTTTTTTTTACGTGGTATAATCATCACATGAGTCCTCCCACCCAGGGCAGAGCGGGAGGGACTGTCAGACTCGTATTGACTAAAATCCACGGTGTTCTTCAATAGCCCATTACGTACCGGGGTCACGTGAGTCCCGCGACCCCGGCAGGCTTTGGCCCTCTACAGTGGGCCCCGTCACTATGCTGACACTCCTTAAGGCGCGCGTGGAACACAACGCGCCGTCGACCCAACCGCATAGTACTGACGCTACTTTATTTTATTTATGTAGTGGTCAGAATAAAAAGAACCGCAATCCAATTTATCTTGGAATTTTCAATATTCGATTTATTGAAAGGCATTATTTAAAAGAATATAAGATCCCAATAAAATCCTTTCGTCACCCATGCTTTTATCAGAAGCGTCTTTTCTAGACGAGATTAATTCAATGTGATTTGTTATCCCTGGTGGAGTGTCGTGATACGAAGTGACTTATTGCTTACAGGGTAACGCACTTGACTGAAATCTTTTTAGGGTTCCGAACCCAAGATGTAAAACGAGATTATTACTTTTAATTGCGCTGTCCGTCTGTCCGTCCTTCATTCACTAGGCTGTATCTCATGAATCGTGATAGTTAGACAGTTGAAATTTTCACAGATGATGTATTTCTATTGCCGCTTTAACGAAAACAGAATTGTATAAATATTTCAGGGGGGTTCAAATATAACAAACGTGTTTTTTAATTTTTATAAATAATGTTGCTGAATCCTTTGTGCGCTATACCGACTCGCACTTGGCCGGTTTTTCTTTTTAATTTTTACGTCGTTGCTCCTAGGAGTTTCTCCTGTATAGTGCGTGACTTATAAACATTTACAACGCTGTAAATTCACATATTGAACACGTGTCGACCGCAATTAAATGCCAGATTCGAACGTGCGCGCTATGTACATCAAAGTACAAGATTTACAACTTTATCACAAAAGTAGAAGGTTTACAGTCGCTTGGGATAATTTGACAGATATCAGTGTCTGTGTCAGGGTGTTTGTTTTTGACAGATTGATGAGCTGGCGTCTGTATTTAAATTGTTGTCTTCACTTACACATATTTTTCTTCTTTATTTTATACACAGCGGACATAAATAAGTGATTATATAATTATATGTTAATATGTTGTGTGTGTGCAGGACGAGCTTTGGACTAGGGTAAGGCCTTTTTGTATCAGTGAGACATCAATAGCTAGTAAAAAGGATTTAATAAAAAGTCTTGCTTACTTTTGTGATTGTCTATGGCGAAAGGTATGTCGTCTTCATCTATTATATTCTCTTGTTGTCCATCCACGTGTGGTATCATGGCTCATATCAGCTGTAACTGTAACAAAAATTGATTTTTAGTATCTGGTTATATAAAATTGGCTAAAAGATACTTTGGACTTTAAATGTATGTTGGCTAAGTTTATTTTAAGATTAAATGGTATGAAATACACTGGTTCGCCTTGAGCTTGACTGAATTTAATTTCGTGCAGTTTTAAGCCAAACTTTAAACGAACCGGTAAACTCTGCTCGTTCCAGTTTTATTGAAAAAATAAAACGAAATTCACTGCCTTAAAATATTTCAGGAGTTGGCACGACTCGCCTTTCACAAATGAAATTATGAATTTAAAAACTTTTAAAGTATAAACTAGAGACAACCGGCTTATGTCAAAAATTCATGCTTTTTATGCCTTATTATATGCTTCATGAACAAAGAACAAATTACAGTTTACTTATAACCTTAACTAAACATAAGGTTTAAATAACGGACGTAAGGCCATCTCGTTAAATCAGAGAAATTGAGGCCCCATCACTTTCCGTATTTTACTTACAGCGTACTTGTAGTATTTACTGTGTTTATTGTATGAAAAATTGAAAAAGCTCAGCTAGTGTACGACGAAGAACTAATTTTTCCCATCTAATTAACGTCAAAGTTTCAGTTTACTTTCGCCACAAAAGAAAAACTTGAAAAGTCATGCTAGATAGAGCCTCTGAACTCTGAACAAACAAACAAAAACAAAACTTGAAGTAAATTAAAAATCTCTATGTTTCTTCAAATATTATGTTTTAATTGCTTGTTAAAACCGTACGCTACGAGATGATTGAAAAAACTGAGAAATACTAGTCTAAAAACAACAAGATGGCACGTAGTGTTCATTTTGCGAGACCGCTTGAATTAACTGCCGCTCTGGAACGCAAAGTGCAATTGAAAAAATAGTATGGGTTGCAGTCAGTATGAATCCAGTAGTTACTTAATTAAAGTCATTAAGTAAAAAGACAGAATTCGTTCCTCATTTGGCCACGCGCCAAACAATCTTTGCAAAGCTTTACTTGAAAACATCCATATTGTAGTCAGGAAAGAGCTAAACTGTGTTAAGACTTAATTTCACAGCTCCAAACTAAATTACACTACCACAACCATAACAAAATGCCTCTAAATCTAAGGCCATCGCACACAGCGCTTATTTGTTGCTTCAATGCATGTAAAATGCGTGACAGAAGCGATGAGAACGCGCGTAGGCAGCGCTTCTGTTTCGATACAAATATATTTGACGATAACCGAGGAATGATTAGTGCAGAAAGAATTTATAGCAATTTGTAATAAGGGTTACATCGAGATAGTGGATAAAAGACATCAAAAATAAAGTCTCTTATCGGAGAGTTATGTGATAAGAAATACCGACCTAATCTAGTTGTTTTGTTTGCCTTTGAAAGTATTAAAGAAATAAATATGACTATGACTGTGTCGCGGCCGTTTTGCGTTTGCAACACTATTGCATCGCTGACGCTGTGCCTTACATAGGCAATTCAACGTGAACGCGATCTCGAAGCGTTGTGTTGCGGTTCCACGTGGTGCAGAGCGACGCTGCGAGTCTGTTCTGCGTTCATATGAACTCGCTGCTTCAGCCAAAACAGTAATAATAGTAGCTGATCACGTTAACTTCACTTCGCTTGCTTCGCCTAGTGCCGCTTCGTTTCGCGATTGCGTTCGTATTGACGCCACGTAAGTCGCGTTGGTAATTGGTAATCGTGGTGTTCAGTGAAATACGGTCGCTGCTAAATGCATTCGAACCAGTGATCGAAACTATACAACGACAATTTTTACGTGATGAAATCATCAAATGGGGTCTCCCTGGGTGGGAGAGCCCATTTGACCCCGGTCGCGGGACCCACGTTTTACCGTGAGCCCGGAACGTAAAGAGCTATTGAAGGATGCCGTGGATTTTAGTCAGTACGAGTCTGACAGTCCCTCCCGCTCTGCCCTGGGTAGGAGGACTTATTTGATGATTTAACGTAAAAAAATAAAAAGTTTGTATTCTAGGTTGTAATTATTTTAAACAGACTAAGTTCCCTGCAGATATCAAGGGATGTAATTCAAATACAAATAAAATATGAATACGTAACCTGACCTTAATATAAAGTTGTGAAAAGAATTTCTAAGTGTATGTAAGATGAGGTTTTTATTATGCATTATATTTCGAGGACAACAAGAAATACTATGTATTACGTGGTTAATCATATTCCTTTACTTTGATTTATAATAATTACTAGCGACCCGCCCCGGCTCCGCACGGGTGTAATATCTATTATATTATGCATGTTATATACTTATAAAACTTCCTCTAGAATCACTCTATCTATTAAAAAAAACCGCATCATAATCCGTTGCGTAGTTTTGAAGATCTAAGCAAACATAGGGACAGACAGACAGGCAGGCTACTTTGTTTTATAATATGTAGTGACTAGCTTCCGCCCGCGACTCCGTCCGCGCGGATGTCGGTCTTCGCGTGGATGGTTTATTTCTCCATTTTGAGTAACTCTGACAATGAAATCTTATAAATATTACGGCGCTGAATCCACTGCGGGTAATGCAATGTGTGTTCGTGGTTCTACAGAACAACGTCTATGAATAAAACTGAAAAATAAGAATTTTTTTCTACGTATTTTTCCAGGATAACAAAAAACTTTTTCAAAAAAAAAATGTAACCGCCTTCAAAAAGGCTTTGTTATTTTTTATTTCATTGTTTATTTTTTGCCACCGACTTCCGAAATAAAAGTTATTTTGTAGATTATTTTATCCTTTTTTGTGGTTCTTTTTGAAGGCGGTTACATTTTTTTTTGAAAAAGTTTTTTATTTTTCTCTTTTTAGTTTAAATATTCAACCCAAATTCTTGCCAAATACATATAATATAATCCGTAGCACTGGTAATAACATCCCTCATGTACACAATAAGCTAATAAAATTCCCTATCTCAAAAACTACTGAACCGATTTTGATGAAACTTTCAGTATTCCCTAAGTGGAACGATACCTAGCACAAAAAAAAAGTTTTATTTAAATCGGATGTGTAGTTCCGGAGATCTGCGAACAATGAATCAGTCGATGCCTGCTCCTTACTGTTAAGGAGTTGTACCTTCCATCATCAGCTCAGCTACATAAGATGATGATTACCATACGCAAGTACTTGAATTACTTCATAAGATTAACGAAAAACGATGCATGGGCCTATAAAATTTGAGGGTTGCCCTCGATTTCTCCAAGATCCAATCATCAGATCCTGATTTGGTGACAATGGGACCACACGGGAAGCACCAGCTTTCAAACAAAAAAAGAATCATGAAAATCGGTTCTCGAAGTCGGTCGTTATGCGGTAACAAACTACTGTTAAGGAGTTGTACCTTCCATCATCAGCTCAGCTACATAAGATCATAATTACCATATGCAAGTACTTAAATTACTTCATAAGATTTACGAAAAACGATGGGTGAGCCTATAAAATTTGAGGGTTGCCCTCGATTTCTCCAAGATCCAATCATCAGATCCTGATTTGGTGACAATGGGACCACACGGGAAGCACCAGCTTTCAAACAAAAAAAGAATCATGAAAATCGGTTCACCCAGTCGGTCGTTATGCGGTAACAAATTTAAAAAAAAAATACAGTCGAATTGATAACCTCCTCCTTATTTTGAAGTCGGTTAAAAAGTATCCTATGTTACGCCCAGGATAATAAGGAATAATTATACCAAGTTTCATCGAAATCGAACCGTTAGTTTTCACGTGATGCCTGCACAAACAGACAGACAGACAGACAGACAGACAGACAGACAGACAGACAGACAAAAATTTTTTTAATCATATATATGGGTTTGGTATCGATCCAGCAACACCCCCCGCTATTTATTTTTTCAATATTTTCAATGTACAGAATTGACCCTTCTACAGATTTATTATATAGTATAGATTTGAAGCTATTCTAAAAAAATGAAAACATATCCTAAATGATTATATTTTCTAAAACATTTTCTACGCATTAACGCCTACATCGCGTATCACAAAGCGTTTTTAAGGAAAGAAAAATTCGGCTACGAGCAGCACTTGAATCTATGTTCTTTAAAATAAGTAAAACACCTTTTTGTTTTGCATGGTAAAATCATTAAATGAGTCCTCCCACCCAGGCCAAAGTCCCGCGTCCTCGACAGGCTTTGGATCTCTAGAGGCCGTCATTTTTGCTGACATTCTTTGAGGCGCGCGTGGAACACAACGCACCGGCGACCTGGGAAGTAAAACACCTTGCCAATTCCACCAGCCACCGCGGCTCTGCTCGTCGATTTTTCAGCTATTTTCACTATTCCCAAAAAGCTACATTATTTTTGTTATGATAAGATATTGCTGGAGTTAGTTGCGAGGATGCAAGTGGCGGATTGTCGCGTGGCGGTTTTTTTACGTGTGGTAATCTTCATGGAGGGCATTGATGCATATCAGACTCGACTGATTAAAACCACACGATGTCCT
The DNA here is from genome assembly GCA_943136025.2 of Agrotis puta. Classification (NCBI taxonomy): domain Eukaryota; kingdom Metazoa; phylum Arthropoda; class Insecta; order Lepidoptera; family Noctuidae; genus Agrotis; species Agrotis puta. The sequence continues at coordinate 11,755,430 of OW964182.2, read as the reverse complement.
CGACTGTCTCAAGCCGGGGGTGCGGGTTCACTTGCGCAATCACCCCTCCCCGGCAGGCCTTGACCCGACTACATCGCCGGGTCCTTCAGTGCGGTCGCATCTCTCTTCGAGTGGCGACGCAGGAAAGGACACGTTGCCGCCATCTCAGGCCTGTATCTGGCCGCCCGCAGGCTAACTTGGGACAGTCAGCCGTTCGAACAAAGGTCCCTTTAACGACCTAACCTAACTTTTGTTCCTCAGTGGATGTCTTCCGGCTGATGATGATGACGATAAAGGTAGCAGACAGGCGAGTCCGAAGCGATAACGAACCGATACGAGACATCAGTCGCTTTTCTATGTGACTGGATTCAAACAATTCCATACATTACAAATAAAAACGCCTCGCTTCGCATTCGTCACGCCTGTCTGTTTGACAAAGAATTAAAGGATTCGATACTTATCAATAAACACGAGATGCTTATATGACAACTTTTTGATTGTCAAAAGTTTAAAATTGCTCAAATGAAAGTTTTTCGGACACAAACTGACCTTTTATAAGTAGGTAAACAAGTCTGACCTTACAAGGTCATATTAGTCAAATAAGGTTTGTGACCTTATAAGGTCACAAACCTTATTTGACTAATATTAGGTACGGGATTATTAATAATTTACTTAATTTACAACGACTAATTAACCAAACGTCTTATTTACACAATCACTAAGACCTTGATCTAGGACATGCGACGCGTCGGGCGGAGCGGTCTACGCGGCACCAAATATTTGTCAGTTGATGCCCCTTCTCTGTGGACGCTTTATACGTCATTGTATGTTTGTGTTTCGGGCGATACACTTCGCACACCGAACCGCTTGACGCGCCGCTTGTCCTTGAACGAGGCTTTATGCACTAGGTTAAAAAGGTATTTTTTGAATTTAACCCACCCTGTTCATTCAATTGCTCTTAGCGTTCTAGGGCCGCGGGAACATCTCACATTCTCGCAGCAAGCATTTACCTGCAAACCTGAATATTTATAATACGAGTATAATACTGCGAAAGTTACAGTGGAAATGAAAACGTCTGTAGTGCTTGTTACATCAGCAACGCGCACACTAATAAAACAAGATAGCGAATGCGGAAAATAAACAAAACTTTACACGTGTTCTTTTAAAATAAGAGAAAAAGTCTCTGTCGCACGAGAGTTTTATTAAAGTCCGTAAAAAAGGCTTAAAAAAAGGTATTTAAAACTTTACGATCACCGTCCAGCGATTAAAAAAAAACCGGCCAAGAGCGTGTCAGGCCACGCTCAGTGTAGGGTTCCGTAGTTTCCCGTCCGTTACAATAAGTGTTAACAAATAGCCTTTTTTTAAACTTAAATAATTGATTATACTACAAACTTAGTCCAGGAATTTTGTACCACCTTCTTGTTTTTTTTGCACAAAAACTGTTCTTTCCATCAAGTTCAAAATAATTTTCCTAGAAAGTCCTTATAAAGTTCTACTTTCCAGATTTTTTTCATATTTTCTAAACTTATGGTTCAAAAGTTAGAGGGGGGGGGACACATTGTTTTTGACTTTAGGAGCGATTATTTCCGAAACTATTGACATCATCAAAAAATGATCTTAGTAAACCCCTATTCATTTTTAAATACCTATCCAACGATATATCACACGTTAGGGTTGAAATTAAAAAAAAAATCACTTTCTATTTTACATATAGGGGGGCTACCCTAAAAAAACATTTTTTTCCAATTTTTATTTTTGCACTTTGTCGGCGTGATTGATATACATATTGGTACCAAATTTCAGCTTTCTAGTGCTAACGGTCACAGAGATTAAGCGAGGACGGACAGACAGACAGACAGACAGACAGACATGGCGAAACTATAAGGGTTCCTAGTTTACTACGGAACCCTAAAAACGACGGGTTGCACTCTGGGAGTGCCGGCAGAAGTGAAAACTTGAATAGTAATAAACACACACGAACATTCGCGCAAGCGCCCTGGGCCCGGTCTTACGAATTTTCGATCAGGTCACGTGTCCTGACGCGAGTTTAACATTTTTTCCCCATTCCGCTAAAGAAGTTTTCACTTCAAAAAGAGCTCGATAAAAAATATATCTGTACTAATATGTATTATGAAGCTGAAGAGAGTGTTTGGTTGTTAAACGCGCTTATCTCAGGAACTACAGGTTCAAGTTTTTTGTTTTTGTTTTAACGGCATTTGACGTTGATATAAGGGTTATTTTGCAGTTAGACTTTACGGAAGACGGTTTTTGTTTACTTTACTAATTTTCCTTATTAAACATCAATAATTATGATTAAAAAACCGATTCGTGGGTATGAAAGCACCGACGCCGTTTATCATCCAGAGATAATCTTTTTTAATCAAATTACTTTTCGATAATTTGTGTTGCACGGCTTTGTTGAAATGCTCACTTTGATCAACTGTTTTTAAAATAGCAATGCTCTTTCATCTGACTTTTAAGTTTAAGCTTTAAATTGAAATTATTATTGTGAAGTTAAAAATAAATAGATCTCGGGGATCGGAGAACTCAGAGAAAAACCCTTTATAACAACAGTATTGCTATTTAAGCAATACCTAAATATTACGGGCTAAGCCGCGCTTGCCCAGGTTGGTCTGTGAATGGTTCACCATCTGTCATAGCGAGTTACCTCCGTGCCTCGGAAAGCCCGTAAAGCCGTTGGTCCCGGCTGTCATTTGTAGATCTTTGACAGTCGTTACTATTAAAAGCTGACAACCAAGTTACTGGATTGTGGAGGTTCGATAGGCGTCACTCCATGTAAAATACTGATGTTCAGCCGCATGTTTGATTGAAAGCCGACCCTAATATATTTAGTTAGGAAAAAGCTAGGCGGATGACGATGATTTTAAATATCCCCATCCCCAAAAACGACTTTTTTATCGTGGTAAAATCATCAAATGAGTCCCCTCACCCAGGGCACTTGTCGGGTCAGGGCACAGGGGTTTTGATCATTGTTTGTTCTATTTCTATACTAAACAAGTTTTGAATACAAAATTTCATTAGTCTTGAATTGAGTAGGGATGTCATCGACACATCAAACGAATTTGTAAGTACTTACAGGTTTATTCCCGAACTGTATTTCATTATCAATCAATTCGTGACAGTTTTATCTTTATTTAGTGGTATCATTTTCCTTAAAGACGAATAGTAAGTACCCTGCCATACATAAAAATACGGCTTTTTAATAATTAATTACGCACCCAGGGCGGGACGAGAGGCACTGTCAGACTTGTACTGACTAAAATCCACGGTGTTCTTCAATAGCTCTTTACGTTCCAGGGTCAGGGTTACCTGGTAAGTCCAGGTACCAGTCCCGCGCCCCGATACAGTCCCGCGACCCATACTACGCACTTGACTTCTCTAAAGCATCTTACCAATAAGGTCAGTATATATGCTCCAAGGACGTCCCTGGTGTTTCCAGTCATATGACGGGACGGTTAGCGCAGTGGCTGAGCGATTGGACTGCTGCGCTGCGTGTCGCGGGTTCGTTTCCCGCACGGAGCAAATATTTGAATGATCTACAATTAGTTACTTCGGGTTTGGGGGTTTGTGTGTGAGTTTATATGTTTGTAAACGCACCCACGACACAGGAGAAATTCCTGGTGGTGGGGCAACGTCTTTTTAAAAAAAAAAACTGCTTTGTAATGTACCTATTTAAAATTCACTTTTTAGTCATCCTCTCATCATGACTGAACTATCTAATCATCTTTTCAAGCTTTATAACTACAGCTGGCAGCGGTTTCACTTGTTACAACTCGAAAATTATCTCACATAAAATCGGGATAAAAACTATCCATTGTTATCCAGGTTGGTCGCGGGACTCACGAATTACCGTGAACCCGGAACGTAAAGGGCTATTGAAGGACAGCGTGGATTTTAGTCAGTACGAGTCTGACAGTCCCTCCCGCTCTGCCCTGGGTGGGTGACTCATATGATGATTGTACAACGTTAAAAAAACATGTAATCCAGGTTATAAACTATCTATGAACCTCAAATCTGTTCAGTAGTTTTTGCGTGAAAGAGTAAGATTGCATTTTTTAAGCCACAACTTAACAGAACTGAATAAAAATAATTCACTACTGAAGAAAACTCAGTATTTTCCTTCTTAGATACAATTTTCATCACACACACTTCGCCGTCGAACACATAACTTCTACTTTGTTGTCAAATCAAATAAAGACCACAAACTTTACGAGTAACAAAACGATAAATTTCACTTACTTTCTTCAAATATCCGTACTGAGGAACCACAAATTTAAAAAATACACTTTTAAAACTATTCAACGTTTAAATTCATAATTTAAATTAATTTTAAAGCGAAAACAATAGACAATCGCGCACGTTCTTTGTTCTTTAATGCGTTATCAATGACGATTGTTGATTATCATAATTACTGATTTAATGGAGGATTGGATTGTTACTGTTATCAGTGGATTCCTATTGAAAAGGAAGTAGGTACTGATAAGATATTAAATTGATTGTGTGGTTTTATTTTGAATATGATGATAAATTATTTGTTTTCAATCAATGACATCATGTATAAATTATTCGGAGTATTACTAATGCGTGCTACTGCACAATATTTTTTAATTTTCATTTATTTTTATATGCTACGTGTTTTATTAAAAAATGCCAATAAACGGAGTAAGTATCGCGGGTATCTGGACGAGCAATAGGTGAGTCGCCGTCTGATCATGGACGCGCCTCAAAGAGCTCGTCAGCAATCTGACGGGGTCCCCATAGAGGGCCAATACCTGTAGGGATCACAACACTGACTTTACAGGAAACTGTGACCCCGGAACGTAAATGGCTATTGAAGGAACACCGTGGATTTTAGTCAGTACGAGTCTGATAGTCTCTCACGTCCCGCCTTGGGTGGGAGGACACATTTGATGATTTTACCACGATAAAAAGGCACTTCTTTTTTATAATAAAAATTAAAATAATTATAGTTTAAAGATCTGTGTGACGCAGGGGTGAGTTGTAGTGTTATTATCAAAGCATGACGTTTAGGTCGCGGGACTCTCGAATTACCGTGACCTCGGTACGTAAAGGGCTATTGAAGGACACCGTGGATTTTAGTCAGTACGAGTCTGACAGTCCCTCCCGCTCTGCCCTGTGTGGGAGGATTCATGTGATGATTTTACCACGTAAAAAAAAAGCATGACGTTTAGAACAAAGCGTTGGTGTAGGACACTTTGCAGAATTGTCAGTGTAGGCGTAACATTGTCTCACATTTGCTATTCCGTTTCTAATGTAAATTCTTTGATACGAACCGTCAGCGTCCAGCAGTGGGTTTATTAATCTTTTTAATGTTCATAATGGTATATAAACCTTAAAGAAACTAATAATGGACTATGTGTAGTTCAATTAAAAGTGTGGGCGTACTATAGATACAATTCTGTTATAAAAATAGCGTGATGCGCTAGGTATGTTTTTTTTTAGTTTAATTATAGTGAAGCATGTACAATCGTGAAATACGGTTTTTTTACTTCTGTCTGTTTATTTTGAAGCAACTACGCTTGCAGACTTGTGATTTTATTTTATAATTCACAGCTTTGAATGCGTTGGTTAAGCCGCGGGCATAATGTAAGTATAGTTCTTGAATAGGTTAGTTAATAAAGTAAAATCTCCAATCACACACAAACGCATTACCAATCACAAAAAAAAAGTATATAATTATATAAACTCGTATGTGTATATAAATATCTCTTGCTCTACCAGGGCCGGTATTATGACGTCTTAAAACCAGGCTTGTTCCAGTGAGTGAAAATGACAGAGCTATATACAAGTCGTCTAGCGCCACCTCGTTCACTCACTGGAACAAGCCTAGTTTTAAGACGTCATAATACGGCCCCAGTGCGGTTCAGACAAGTCATTATGAAAAATAAACTGGGTATCTCCCAAATGAGAGCCCATTAAGGCTAGGCCGGATACTCCAACAGCCTTACCGTAGTTATCAAATATTACAAAATATGTACACATACCTACGTATTTGTACATACATATTTGTAACTTTTTTTATCGTGGTAAAATCATCAAACGAGCTCCCGCCCTGCCCTGGGAGAGATCCCAGGGCAGGACGGGAGGGACTGTCAGACTCGTACTGACTAAAATCCACGATGTCCTTCAATAGTGTCCTTACGTGGCAGGGTCACGGTAATTCGATAAGTCCCGCGACCCCGGCAGGCTTTGGCCCTCTAGAGGGGGCCCTGTCATTATGCTGACACTCTTTGAGGCGTGTGTGGAACACAACGCGCCGTCGACCCGGGCATGGTCCATCGTCGGACAGAGAGTCGTCTATTACTCGCCGCCCGCATGTTGTTACGTTGTTTTTTTGTACCTGGCTGTTTTCCTGACAATATATAGGGAGTCCATTACGGAGTTTCTTAGGTTATCACTTTTTCACAACAATTCACTTTTATATTAAACCTTTTAAACAGTTTTACAACATTAATTAAATCAAAACAAAAGTTTACTTGTTTACTTTTCACTTGACATTACATCAGACGTCAATTATGACAGTTCAAGGCGCCATCTGGCGATTCGCTGATTAACGATTATAAAATAATCGATATTTTTAACTAATAGTTTGCAAATCATAGAAAATATAAAATACCTGATTTAGCAAACCTAAATAATTCTAAGATAACGGAAATAAAAAATATTAATAAAATGAAATATCCGTAAACGGAAGTGATTTAGTTTTTTCAATATGGACTTTTTTCTCGAACATTCTAAGGCCGCGAAACATTTATTATCTGTGAAGTTTTTGCGTGAATTGTCTGTGACAGAATGTTGTCACAGAAAAATGTCAATTTTGCCTAATTAATATTCAGGGGTAATTGTTATTGTTAATTACGAGGAATTATAAATTAGACCACGAAATCGTATGGATTTAATTTAGTGAAATGGCTTTAGGCTTAAACACGTGACGTTGGACAGTTTTTTGTGAGTTTGGTGTATTTTTGAGGAATTGAGTGTTTTCCTTGGAGTGTTTGTAATTGGTAACCAAGAGAGATTCTCCCTGGACTTGGGTAAAGTGAATTTCTTGGGCACCCGAATTCTGCCTTGATTTCCGGCCGACGCGCCAGTGATGGTTAGTCGTCACATTCTGCCCGAGCCGGCTTCCAGTCACCATCAAACTTATTTACTTTTTGGCGAAGGTGAGTTCTTTTATTGTAACGGTGTCTGAGGTTGTTCGGTGAGCTCTTCCCCGGTTGTTGAGAGAATATAGTCGTAACTCGTGAAAACTTATTGCAGGATTCTTAATTGCGCCAGGAATGCGCAATTAACGGATTTGTTGTTCGGGATTCCTGTTCTGACCAGCGACCAGGATCGGAGCGTTCCGCTTCAGCCGCCGTTGATGTGTCTTCCTTCAGAGTGAACTGTGAGTATTAAACATCGCTATTTACTGAAGATAGGCCGTAGGTGTTTTCTCGGTGTCTACCACAGTGTTAATTTATAGGTTATTCGTGGACCCCGTGGTGACGTGGCGGATGCCACGCTGGAGCGGTATTTGAATGGAGAACCTGATGTCCATTACATGCTCAGGCTACTTGATTTCCCCGCTCGGTCCCGTTAAGGAAAGCAATTTGGTTCCACGTATATTATTGGGTCTCCGTATGGCAAATTACAGGAAGGCAGCTTGAGAAGCTCGTCCCGCCGCCAGGATCCAGCAGGCCGTTGGGGCCTGGACGCGGGACCCGTTGCTCGGGCTCGCCTGAAGCCACCTGCGGAGCCAGCGGCACAGCGAGCGGCACGGTTGCGAAGCCCGCAGGCGGTCGCGCCGTGCGAGACGGTTTTTTTTTTTAACTCCTTTTTTTTTTTACTCCTTATTTTTTTTATATTTTAATCCGGCTCCCGTTGTAAACCGGAGCCTGTAAACCGGTCTATATTATACCGGGTCTGGATGTCGGTGTTCCACCGATTTTCAAATTGAGGATCTTGGGCTAGTTCTTCATTCACCCGGATGTAGGGTGAACATCTTCAGCTTCAGGATCCGGGACTCTCCCAGTCCCTGGCGCCCATTTGTTAATTTTAATTTGAATTTAAATGGAACGTTCTAGTTTGGATATAATTTAACTTTTAACTTTTTCTCGGAACAGTACTCGGCAGGTTTATCTCCAACTCCCCACGCCCATAGCTCTTTCCGTTAAAGTATAAACTGGCTAGCCACCTTTAGTTAAAACTAAGATCTTAATTTAATTTTCTCGACCTACTTGTCATAACTACTAAACAATAAATGTCACATCAAATTTATTATGTATAATAATAAACCAGTTTTTATATAATTTGTTGTTTCCTTATAGTTGTTTCCCCAACCGAGAGGGAGAAAATATACTGTGTAACAGTGGCGACCAACGTGTGTATTAGTTGGAGAAAGAGGTTACGTCTTTTGCTGTACCTTACAAACCGGAGTACTGTTTCTGGAACCTTCCATTTATTTTAATTTTAAGGAAAAACCGTCTTGCAGAATCCTTTGCCTGTTTATGTTTGTGCTGTTTTATACAACTTTACATTTTACAATTATTTACTTTTTTATTTTTTTTACTGCTTGCTGCGATATACAATTCAATTTTTTATCTGTGCCCCAATATATTGTACCAAGACTTTTGTCTTTAAAAAAATTAATAAATAAGAACCCTAATATTGTGTTATCTATAAGACTGCTATTAATGTAACTGTTTATTATAGTTAATGTTTACACTTTGCTGGAATTTGTAAATTGTGACGGCCAGTTTTATCTTAGATTCAGTTTTTTTTTAAATTTCAAATATGGAACGCCCTATTAAATTTAATTTACTTCGGAAAGATGAACTCATGTATGAAGTACTGATCCGGGACGCTAAACCTGCCTCAACCGTAGAGGAATTACGTACCCAAATTAGGGACCTCAGTAAATTGGTTAGTTCCGATGAAATCGTGGAAACGGATAGAGATCCAGAGTCAGAATTAAAGATAATTAAGGCCAAATTGCCAGAAATTGGTGAAGTTCTGGATAAGTACCCCAGCAATTTTAAAAAATTTAACCGCGCCAGGGCTTTGGCTTTCCATCTATTTCATCGTTTGGGTAGGATATCTTCTCCAACTGAGCTTGAAGCCGATTATGCAGCCGTTGATAAGCGACTTAGCAGTTTCTTAGCAAGAATTGATTCGGTCAACGCGAGCTTCCACCAATCTTTTACTTCCGCTGAGGAGGCACCGGAGGTAGTGTCTAATTTGCAGACGAAGGACGTCATCATTTCCTGCAAAAAGGACACTGTAAAAAGCCTAGGTGTTAAATTTAACGGGACAGGTTGCGTGAAAGCGTTCATTGAGCGTCTAGAGGAGCTCTGCGAGGCCAGAGGTATCGACGAGTCTTCTCTACATCAATCAGCTCTGGACATTTTCTCAGATGGAGCCTTGTTGTGGTACCGTGGAATTAAAGCGTTGGTTGGTGATTGGCCGGAACTGAAAAAGCAGTTACTTGCAGATTTCGCTCCACCTGATTACGACATGCGTCTCATGTCGGAAATCTCAAACAGAACACAGGGGTCGACGGAGCAGTCTTGTATCTTTATAGCAGTCATGGAGAACATGTTCAACAGGCTTTCTTATAGGGTTCCAGAGCACGATCGGTTGGCACGGATTAAGTACAACTTGAGACCAGAATACACTTCGGGGTTGTGTTTGTTCACCATTAACACGCTCGGCGAGCTGAAGGAGAAGTGCAGGCAACTAGAGTCGGGCTTCCACAGCAAGGCTCAGTTCCATGAGCCGCCCAAACCAACGTCTTCCTTCGTCGCAGCAGACTTAGCCTACCAATCCCCGAAGGGTTCAAGGATTGAAGCCGTGCAGACTGATTCGGGTTCGTTGTTTTGTGTTCGTTGTAGGGTTAAGGGGCACTCGTTATCGAATTGTAAATCAAAGGAAATCGTGTGTTACCGTTGCGGCAAGAAGGGCGTACGTGCACCGTCGTGCCCTACGTGCAATAAAAAGCAGAAGGAGGTTCAGTCCTGTCCAACCTGCACTTCAAAAAACTAAATGTCCGGAAGTACAGCAAAAATTTTGATAAGTCCGATTGGGACAATCATTTAAAATTTTTAAAATTATTTTTTAGTACATTAAGGGTGAATACAGTACATTATAAGACTTCGGACGATAGTCGTCCACATTTAACTATATCTATATACGATGAGCAGTATTACGGATTACTCGACTCGGGTTCTTGCATTTCGGTGTTGGGTTCCGATGTTGGTCAGCACTTTATAAGGGCTGGTGCAACTGTGCACGCCGATAAACAGTTGGGCAGCATAGTAACTGCCAATGATTCGCGAGCATCCGTGGAGGGTTATTTATTTTTACCAGTATCTCTCATGGGAGTAACTAAGGTGATTAAATTTTATATTATTCCAGATATTACCACACCGTTAATTTTAGGTGTTGATTTTTGGAAGGCCTTTAATTTGGCACCAAAAATTTTTAATACTTTACCATTTCAATATTTTAAACGTAAAAGAGGTCATTCTTGCGTCTCGGAGGTTAGGCATCTACAGCCGTTTGATGAGTTAACACCGGATCAAAAGATTGAAGCGGAGTTAATAATTAAAGATTTTGAAAAGGTCTCCTTTGAGGTAAAAGGATTAGGTCGTACCCATCTGCTGCGCCATAAAATAGACACGGGAGATGTTCCTCCTATTAAACAGCGTTATTACCCTTTGTCGCCTGAACGCCTCAAGGAACTCAACCGTCAGCTGGATGAGATGTTAGAGATGGGAGTGGTGGAACCTAGCAACAGCGCGTGGAATAATCCGGTTCTGTTGGCTCCAAAACAAAACGGAGAATGGAGATTTTGCTTGGACAGCCGAAAACTGAATGCGGTCAGTAAGCATGACGCGTATCCACTACCCTACATCTCTCGCATCTTAGACCAGTTGCGTGACGCGCGTTATCTTTCGTCCATTGACCTAAAATCGGCCTTTTGGCAAATAGAACTGGACTCTGTTTCGTCCAAAGAAAAAACCGCGTTCACAGTCCCCGGTCGAGGTTTGTTCCAGTTTAAAGTTATGTGCTTTGGGTTGACTGGAGCCCCAGCCACCCAACAGCGATTAATGGACAGACTTTTCGGTCCGGAGTTCGAAAATAAGGTCTTCGTATATTTGGATGACTTAATTATTTGCTCATCAACCTTCGAGGAGCACACTTTGCTTCTAAAACGGGTTTTAGATAAGTTAACGCAGGCTAATTTGACAATTAATTTACCTAAGTGCTGTTTCTTTCGACGCGAACTTAAATATCTAGGCTACATAGTAGACGAGCGAGGCTTACACACTGATCCGTCGAAAATTCAGTCAATTGTCGATTTTCCAACTCCTACAACACGTAAGCAAGTGAAAATGTTTCTTGGAACGGCCTCATATTATAGACGTTTTATTAAAAACTTTAGCTCCATAGCGGCCCCTTTGAATGCGCTAACCAGTACTAGCAAAAAGGCGCCGCCTTTCAAGTGGACGGCTGAGACCGAATCCGCGTTCTCAACCTTGAAAGAGGCATTGGTGTCAGCTCCAGTATTAGCTTGCCCAGATTTCTCTCAACCTTTTGAGATTCATTGTGACGCATCCAGTTTTGGGATAGCGGGCACTCTGACTCAGGTTGTTAATGGGGAGGAGCACCCAATCGCCTACTGCAGTCGTTCGCTTAATCCGGCGGAACGCAATTATTCAGCGACGGAGCGTGAGGCACTAGCGGTGGTCTTCGCCGTAGAACACTTTCGTCCTTACGTTGAAGGCGGTCCTGAATTTAAAGTGGTAACCGACCACTCAAGTTTAAAATGGTTCTTTAATTTAACCAATCCATCTGGGCGGTTGGCCCGTTGGGGTTGTCGGTTATCACCTTACAATTTTACCATTGAGCACCGCAAAGGTAAGGACAATGTGGTTCCAGATGCCTTATCGCGTGGCGTTCCGGTGCTGGAAATTAAAGCGTCCGACACTGACACTTGGTTTAAGGGGGTGTGGGATAAATGCGTCAGTACACCTAGGTCGTGCCCTAACTATATTATTAAAGGGGATAAACTTTACCGCTATTCTAAAAATAAATTCGGTGTAGCTAGCGACAATGATTGGAAGCAGGTAGTACCGGAGAGCAATCGTGAAGAACTGCTTAGGAGTCACCACAGTGGCGAATTAGCACCACACTTTGGAGTGTTTAAAACTTATAAAAGACTCGCTCTCCGATACTACTGGCCAAACATGTACAAAGATGTGGTTAGCTACGTCGGTAAATGTGATAAATGCGCAGCATACAAACACTCACAACAGCCTCCTTCCGGTCTCTTAGGCGATGCGAAAGACTGTTCCAAACCTTTCGAAACTATAAGCATCGACTTAGTAGGTCCGTTACCACGGTCAAGAGCGGGATTCACGTATCTGTTTGTTGTCGTGTGCTGTTTCACGAAGTATTGTCTGCTGTTTCCTTTACGTAGAGCTGTTGGTAAGGCTATAGCACAGAAACTAGAAGACGGCGTTTTCCTGGTACACGGTATACCCCGTACGGTGATAGCAGACAACGGGACGCAATTCACGGGCAACGAGATTCGATCACTACTACAGAGGTACAAAATACCTCAAGTTCACTTCACACCTCGTTATTGCCCAAGCGTGAACACCGTTGAACGCTATAACCGTACCATAATGACCGCGGTATCAATACTCGTGGAGGATGATCATCGATCTTGGGACGTAAACATTTCCAAGATCCAATTTGCTATGAACACCTCCACGAATGAAGTTACTCGTTTCACCCCGTTCTTTCTAGTACATGGCAGAGAAGCAGTTAGTAGTGGTGATGTCTTCGGCAATGATACCGTTGGACAGCTCACTCTAGCTTGCTCTCCGCGCAGTTCATATGCAGACCAGCTAGGAACGTTACGTGGTATCTGCGATAAAGTAAAGGAAGCGCTCATAAAATCACATACTCGTAGTGCTCGTTATTATAATAAAAGTAGGAGGCAGGCGGAGTTTGAGGTAGGCGACACTGTGTGGAAGAAAACTTATCCCCAGAGTGACGCTTCCAAATTCTTTATGGCCAAATTAGCACCTAAGTACGAAAAATGTATTATTAGGAAAAAACTTTCACCCTTAGTGTATGAATTGGAAGGCTGTAGTTCCGGCAAAAATCTGGGCACATGGCATATTAAGGATATGAAACCACCATGTGGCCAAGATTAATTCTTCTTAATTTAATTTCTATTTAAAATAAACATTTTAATTTTTGCATGTCGTAGTTGGTCGCAGTAACCATTGAGGGCTGTATATGCCTTGAGGTTGCTGATTTTTATTTTAGCTTTGTGGGATTTTATTTCCACGGCGCTATATTACAGTTGGACTTACGTATTTTCCACTGTTTTTACGGTTTGTAGTGGTACACAGGTTTCTACTGTGTCCACGTTTGTTAACCATATTTGGGAGAGGTTGTTGCATGTTTAACAACCCTGTTGGGAGTCTAAAACTCCGGATTGCTGGTAAGGCAGCAAAATGATAGTCCTGAGATTGGAGGCCATAATGGCGGGCGTGTAGGCTGCATTGATGGAATACGTTTAAGATGGTATTTTTTTTAATTAGGGGCGAAAACCGTTACTTTCCATTTTGGGAAGACGGTTAGCCAATTTTCATTCGTTTGTAGAATTTAATTTTTTCCAGTTTTATTTGGGTACCAGCCAGCATTACTGTTGGTAGTCTATTGGTTTAAGATGTGAATGGTGGTGTACGATAGAATAGGTAGGTCTGTCTTACATAGATGTAGTAAGTCAGACTGGGATAGTTCGTCGGGAGTTATTTTCAAAATTTTGTTTAATCCCTTTGGAGTTTGTCTTTTACATGTTCGTAAATGGATTAGACTCGCTCCAGGAGAAATTTTGGTAATCAATCGTACACCAGCTTCAATAACATCTTTTTCTCTTCGGTTCGTTCTCCATTCCTCGTTTCAGGCTTGGACGTTGTGGATTTTTGTAGGCGTGTTAGGTCCTTTGGAGTCTGCTTCAACGCTGGAGGGCCAGCGTCGAGATTTGCCCTAGTGGGTCAAATCTCTGGTGGTTGGGGAGGTACTGTTACGTTGTTTTTTTGTACCTGGCTGTTTTCCTGACAATATATAGGGAGTCCATTACGGAGTTTCTTAGGTTATCACTTTTTCACAACAATTCACTTTTATATTAAACCTTTTAAACAGTTTTACAACATTAATTAAATCAAAACAAAAGTTTACTTGTTTACTTTTCACTTGACATTACATCAGACGTCAATTATGACAGTTCAAGGCGCCATCTGGCGATTCGCTGATTAACGATTATAAAATAATCGATATTTTTAACTAATAGTTTGCAAATCATAGAAAATATAAAATACCTGATTTAGCAAACCTAAATAATTCTAAGATAACGGAAATAAAAAATATTAATAAAATGAAATATCCGTAAACGGAAGTGATTTAGTTTTTTCAATATGGACTTTTTTCTCGAACATTCTAAGGCCGCGAAACATTTATTATCTGTGAAGTTTTTGCGTGAATTGTCTGTGACAGAATGTTGTCACAGAAAAATGTCAATTTTGCCTAATTAATATTCAGGGGTAATTGTTATTGTTAATTACGAGGAATTATAAATTAGACCACGAAATCGTATGGATTTAATTTAGTGAAATGGCTTTAGGCTTAAACACGTGACGTTGGACAGTTTTTTGTGAGTTTGGTGTATTTTTGAGGAATTGAGTGTTTTCCTTGGAGTGTTTGTAATTGGTAACCAAGAGAGATTCTCCCTGGACTTGGGTAAAGTGAATTTCTTGGGCACCCGAATTCTGCCTTGATTTCCGGCCGACGCGCCAGTGATGGTTAGTCGTCACATTCTGCCCGAGCCGGCTTCCAGTCACCATCAAACTTATTTACTTTTTGGCGAAGGTGAGTTCTTTTATTGTAACGGTGTCTGAGGTTGTTCGGTGAGCTCTTCCCCGGTTGTTGAGAGAATATAGTCGTAACTCGTGAAAACTTATTGCAGGATTCTTAATTGCGCCAGGAATGCGCAATTAACGGATTTGTTGTTCGGGATTCCTGTTCTGACCAGCGACCAGGATCGGAGCGTTCCGCTTCAGCCGCCGTTGATGTGTCTTCCTTCAGAGTGAACTGTGAGTATTAAACATCGCTATTTACTGAAGATAGGCCGTAGGTGTTTTCTCGGTGTCTACCACAGTGTTAATTTATAGGTTATTCGTGGACCCCGTGGTGACGTGGCGGATGCCACGCTGGAGCGGTATTTGAATGGAGAACCTGATGTCCATTACATGCTCAGGCTACTTGATTTCCCCGCTCGGTCCCGTTAAGGAAAGCAATTTGGTTCCACGTATATTATTGGGTCTCCGTATGGCAAATTACAGGAAGGCAGCTTGAGAAGCTCGTCCCGCCGCCAGGATCCAGCAGGCCGTTGGGGCCTGGACGCGGGACCCGTTGCTCGGGCTCGCCTGAAGCCACCTGCGGAGCCAGCGGCACAGCGAGCGGCACGGTTGCGAAGCCCGCAGGCGGTCGCGCCGTGCGAGACGGTTTTTTTTTTTAACTCCTTTTTTTTTTTACTCCTTATTTTTTTTATATTTTAATCCGGCTCCCGTTGTAAACCGGAGCCTGTAAACCGGTCTATATTATACCGGGTCTGGATGTCGGTGTTCCACCGATTTTCAAATTGAGGATCTTGGGCTAGTTCTTCATTCACCCGGATGTAGGGTGAACATCTTCAGCTTCAGGATCCGGGACTCTCCCAGTCCCTGGCGCCCATTTGTTAATTTTAATTTGAATTTAAATGGAACGTTCTAGTTTGGATATAATTTAACTTTTAACTTTTTCTCGGAACAGTACTCGGCAGGTTTATCTCCAACTCCCCACGCCCATAGCTCTTTCCGTTAAAGTATAAACTGGCTAGCCACCTTTAGTTAAAACTAAGATCTTAATTTAATTTTCTCGACCTACTTGTCATAACTACTAAACAATAAATGTCACATCAAATTTATTATGTATAATAATAAACCAGTTTTTATATAATTTGTTGTTTCCTTATAGTTGTTTCCCCAACCGAGAGGGAGAAAATATTTTGTGTAACAATGTCGACGCAACAAAAATAAATGCTTGCTTGGCAAGAAACTGACTACGCCCGCTTTTGCACCCGCCACATGCATGGACACACACTGACTCTCATTAAGTATGCAAAATTGCAAATCTTATAGTTATTCTCTTCCTTAGTTTCAACCTTATGAAAAACAAAGTGCTTTTATAACAAATTAATAAAAACATTTGTCTGGGTTTCCCTCAAATAGGTTCCTAATTACGGAAAATTATCTGTATTATCCATGCACTAGCAGTAATGAGCCACTGTAAGTAATTTGTACCCGTGCGAAGTCCGGGCGGGCAGCTAGTAATTTACACCTTAATTTAAGTATTCACAAGATACTCTAGGGAATAAAGTAACCTATTGCTTCGAGAGCAAAAAGACGTTTTAAGGGTTCTGTACTCGGTCGCGGGACTCTGTACTCAAAGAGTAAAACGCTGTCTGTCTCCCTAACCCTATTACTAAGACTCTGCTGTCTGTCTCTCTATCCGTCTGTCACCAGGCTATATCTCATGAATCGGGATAGTCTGAGTTCATATGATCTAAGATAGTCTACGTTTATACAAGATTAATATGTTTGTAAACGCACCGGAAAGACACACAGGAAAAAATGCTAGTTCTAGGTAACAAAATGTAAAAGGAAGAGAAGAATTTCTTGCTGTTTTTATAGTTAATGGTACGGAACTCTTCGACCGCGAGGCTGACTGGCACTTCACCGGTTTTTTTAACAAATAGGAGGCGTTGTTTTGTTTGTAAATAATTAATTTCTCAATTCCATCTGAGTGGGGTTCGTAGGTTGTTCCTTTGTTACGCATACCTAAGATAAAGGCTATCTGTCTCAAAAGAGCGGAGAGAACTTCACTAGACGATATTTCGCGCTTGAATTGTAGATTTTCTCCTAAAAGTCTGAACGTTTACAACATTATTTTTAGTATAAATGCGAAGGTCGCGGGACTGTACGAATTACCGTGACTCCGGAACGTAAAGGGCTATTGAAGGACACCGTGGATTTTAGTCAGTACGAGTCTGACAGTCCTTTCCGCTCTGCCCTGGGTGGGAGGACTCATTTGATGATTTTACCACGTAAAAAAAAAGTATAAATGCGAAACCAGAACATGGTAAAATGTCGTTGAATCGTTGAATTGAATTGTATTATAATAGTTACAAAAAAAACACCACCAGTTAATTACATTGCAATCACTGTACGGTTAGGTACCTATCCATGAATGTATGTTGTACGATACAGGAGGCGTGGGTTGAGCGGGAGAATCGCACCGTTCCGCTTTATCATTTTTCATGATATAGTTTTAAAATTTTGTACATAGATTCTTTACACAAAAATACTAGACAGGAGTATCGGATTTCGAATAAAAGAAAAAAAAATTGCATAGGTGTACTTTTAACGACACCCACATTTCTCTAAATGTTTTAAGTAAATTACCGTGACCCCGGTACGTGAAGGGCTATTAAAGGACACCGTGGATTTTAGTCAGTCAAGTCTGACAGTCTCTCCCGTCCTGCCCTGGGCGGGAGGACTCAATTGATGATTTTACCACGTAAAAAAAGAAATATGTTTTAGGTTCCAAGTAATAAGAACCTGTAGAGCACAAAAACCCAATACCACTTTGCCCAAACTGAGAATTGAACCCACAGATCATTTCATGCTTGGCAGTCGCGCTTGCAATCGAACCCCTAAACCAGTGAGTTAGTCTAATAATTATATTATGTTTATTTCCTGTTATTCTGCTTTTACGGAACAGTAAAATGACAGGTAATATTTTTTACCTGCCTGCTGAAATATTAAATAATCTATTCCGCTCATCTGCCATCATGTGGGCTGATGTGACAGTAACTGATGGGCGTACGATAATTTAATCTACTGATGTAATTTTATTGTGTATCTTGTATAGAGTATTATAACCTGTTAAAATCAAGTATACTTATATGTTAACGAACTTTTGCTCGGCACTTTTTTCCATTTTTATGCGATAATTAGAAATAATTTCGCTCCACAGAAGTAATTTCATGGATAGAACTTGAAATATAAATAATGAAAAAAAGTTCCTCGAAATTTCTATTATATGTAAGTACTAACAAATATTTAAATTGAAAAACTTGAAAGTTAAAGTTTAAGAAAATGTTCCAATATAGGTCTTTGACTTTCAAAATAACTTCAAGAGATTAAATATTTTACATAAAAATGCTTTTCCAAAGGAAATTGAAATGAAACTAATAATTATTTAACCTTCTTGATACATAGAGGTCCTATCCATCCTACTTAATTCGTAACAAGTTCATCATCTGCCTAGCCTTTTCCCAACTATATTGGGGTCGGCTTCCAGTCAAACCAGATGCAGCTGGATATCAATATTTTACATGGAGCGACTGCCTGTCGGACCTCCACAACCCAGTAACTGGGTAATACGATACCCCATGGTAAGACTGGTTGTCAGACTTAAGAGCTTCTGACTAACAGTAACGACTGTCAAAGATCTACAAATGACAGCCGGGACCAACGGCTTTACGTGCTTTCCGAGACACGGAGGAAACTCGCTATGACAGATGATCACCCATCCACAGACCAACCTCGGCAAGCGCGGCTTAACCCGGAAAATCTGCCTGTGCGGCTGTATTTATTTAGCCACGAGCTCCTCTTAATTCGTAACAAGTTAATTAGTAAATATATATTTTTAGGTAACTGACTTTTTAATTTCATACACAACTATTATATTTTCAACAAGTCAGCTTAATAATATGACCATTTTAACTTTGCAGTTCATGGTGACGCTGTAGCTTTTTTTTTTGCGTGGTAAAATCATCAAATGAGTCCTCCCACCCAGGGCAGGGCGGGAGGGACTGTCAGACTTGTACTGACTAAAATCCACGGTGTTCCTCACTAGCCCTTTACGTACCGGGGTTACGGTGATGGGTAAGTCCCGCGACCCCGGCAGGCTTTGGCCCTCTACAGGCCCCGTCAATGTGCTGACACTCCTTGAGGCGCGCGTGGAACACAACGCGCCGTCGACCCGGGCATGGTCCATGGTCGGGCTGCGAGTCGCCCATTACTCGCTGCCCGCATGCCCGCGCCTACGGTGGCCGGAGATCGTCTTGCGACGTCCGACGCCGTGGGCGTCTACCACTGCGGCTGGGGTTGAGGGAGGACACTGTTCTCTCCCTCACGCGGCACGCCTCCTCCTTCGCGAGCATGACTGCTTCGCAGAAGGAGGCGACGGCTTCACACTCCGTCTCGCCCCGCAGCATGGCCTCGACCAATGCCGGGCGCGAGAGGTCTCCGCCTATCGCCGTCGT
This sequence comes from Agrotis puta, assembly GCA_943136025.2. Classification (NCBI taxonomy): domain Eukaryota; kingdom Metazoa; phylum Arthropoda; class Insecta; order Lepidoptera; family Noctuidae; genus Agrotis; species Agrotis puta. The sequence continues at coordinate 11,735,980 of OW964182.2, read as the reverse complement.
GAGGACACGGCGGTGCTCTGCCCAAGCGGGGCAGTCCTGCACCGTATGCTCCACCGTGTCCTCCGGACGATGCTCGCAGTGGTGACACCCAGGCGTTTCCCCCTTCCTTATCCGACACAGGAACCTCCCGAAACTTCCGTGTCCGGTGAGGACCTGCGTCATGCGGAAAGGACGCCGTGACGCCTATCCAGTCACTCCTCAAAGAGGGGTCTTACCGCCGCGATTGCGGCGTGCCCGGTGACGCCGTAGCTTATGAAAACTTGCATAAACATGTTAAACTCGGTACTTTTATTTTAGTTCCATGTTTTCCCGCCTATACCAATAAGTTGGTGTGGTGGTGTTTATGTTGGTGTGTGGATCCAATTTTATCCACACGCTGAAAGATCCTAAAGGTGCGTCTAAACGAGCAATATATTTACTGCAATGTGTGGCTGCAATGACTATCGAGTTGTAGGTCGTGGGTTCGAATCCAACCTGGTGCATTACTTTGCGCATTTTATTTCATCACCACTGCTCTCAAAACGGGAAGGAAAATATCGTGAGGAAACTGGCATTTCCTAGAACCATCAAATTCGAAGACGTGTGATATCTACCAACCCGCACTGGGCCCGCGTGGTGGATTATGGCCTATTCCCTCTCACAGAGAGAAGGCTGCTGCCTTCTCTCTGGGAGTGGGAACAGTATTGCCTTTATCAAACAGACAGGCTAAAGCGAAGCGTTTCCAAACCGAAGCGAGACGTCAGTCCTATCGATAGAACTATTAGACTGACGTCACGCTATCGGATCGCTTTCGCTTTTCTATGTGACTGGAGTTAAACATTTCCATACATTACAAATAAAAAAAGTCATGCTTCGCATTCGTCACGCCTGTCTGTTTGACAAAGGCTTATAGGCTGATGATTATGGCGCGGTTATATTGCCGGCAATATAACCGGTAATTTCAAAAAGACTATGCAATATAAGATAATCTTCTGAGTGTGGCCCGGCCATAGCAACACATTTTTGGTCTGAAGACAAAAATATGTATAAGCCATGCTGGTGCAGACGTATTTCCGAGATATACTACAGTTTTTGATGGCCCGAAATATTGAAAATGTATTGCAGTTCCCGTCTAGAAGCACCTTAACAATTGTCAAAGAACTTAAATATAGTATACTGTGACGTCACAGTTCACCATCGAACGCCATTTATTTTCCATTCACGTTTCGCCGTCTTTGTGTAGAACGCAATATGACGCATCTAAGTATCATTTGTATGAGACTGTATGAGACATGATAAAAGGGGGCAACGGACGTCTCCAGCATTGTTCTGTAACTATGGACGTGAACCTATTCTGAGATTAGATTGAGGGGTTGAACAGGAACGCGAGTTACGCGTGTCTTATTTTTTGAAGTGAAAACTTCTTTAGCAGCGTTGTGCACTTTTTTTGGAATGGGTAAAAAATTTTAAACTCGCGTCAGGACACGTGACCTGATCGAAAATTCGTAAGACGGCGCAGGGCGCTTGCGTGAATGTTCGTGTGTGTTTATTACTATTCAAGTTTTCACTTCTGCCGGCACCAGAGTGCAAATTGACTGAAATAATGTTATTAGTCCGTCAGTTAGTTTATACTCGTACATTTATATTAAAACATTTGACACGTATTTTTTAATTGTTCCGCAAACCAACAATAACGTAGATACGACATTTTGAAAATTGGCAAAACCTCACAAGTAAGTACAGTTTTTACTTGTTTCTGACGTCATGAGGCCCCTCTCGAATTGTGATGCGTTTATATCTTTTAAAAAAAATACGTCCATTATTTTTCAAAACTCTAGCTCATAGGCTAACTTATTCTAATTTATTTATTCTGTCAAATTGGCTAATGCCCTTTTCTAGGGCCACCTCAGACCAGCCATCGCAATGCGCGTTTAGATAATCTCGCCAACTCTGGTCGCGTAAATACTTTTAAAGCTGCTGTTATACATGCGGCTTATGCAGGCTTCGTTCTTCTTCACGGCGCACAATGGGGCAGGAACTCACAAAACATGGCAGAAATTCAAAAAATGAAAAGTTATTTAGGTAAACCAACTTGTAGTCATATTAACCACATATCAATACACTGTTTTTCACGTTTAAATATCTTTTTAAGGGGGACAAAAATACATTTAAACTTTGTCACTACGATACATTTTATTTTTAGCTTGTGAATTTACGTGCTGCGGTTGAAAAGTGTATGTGTGTTTGAAGAGTTTTTTGTAGTAATTAAAACAAAATCAATTTAATTTATTTATAGAAAAAAAAAAAGTAAAGTTAAAGTAAAGTTCAGGTATTAAACATTTTTCAAGATGAAATTAGGTATGAGGCTAAATAGGCAAAGGCAACGAGGTGATAAAAATAATTGAGAGGAATTGAAGCAAAGCAGCATAGGTCGAAATATAAGACAAAATATTGTAATGCTTAAAATTGTTTTAATTGATCGCTAAATAGTAAATATTTAATATTTACTGAGCAAAAGATACTCTAACAACTTTAGTTTATTTGATGCTTTTTAGGGTATCCTGCCCCACTGTGCGGTGTAAAGGCAATGGCTTGGCGTGACTCAGTTTGACGCGTCTGATTTTATATGGTCAGGCATTATGTGACCCAGTTAATCCCAATTGTGCCTGGCAGCCTTTTAACCTCCGTCAATAGCGACTTAGGTATATAACGAGAAAAAATTTTACATCAGAAAATATACCTTATGCTATAAAAATTTGCAGAATGGGACATGGACTTTCTAAGTGAGACTGTGGGCTAATTCATCACACGGGTCCAGTGCGGGTTAGTGCATGTTAAATATCTTTTGTTTTAGGATAGATCTGAGGTTCTAAAAAGGCCTCTAGAAGAATCGAAAGAATAGAAAAATTGTATCGCAATGCATATTATAGCGTTATAATTATTCTATATCCATTAACATACGAATTAGGCTTTCTTTCTTTTTTTGGCTGTAATCAGCAAGTACTTGTAGTCCTCCTGCTTTGGCTTGAGCGGAACGGACTGTCAGACTTTTACTGACTAAGAATACATCCTGTTTCTTTAGATGGCCCTTTACGTTCCAGGGTTGAATGTATCACGAATATTTAATACTGCTAAAGTGGTCTTTTGGATCCTCCAGAGAGGCTTTCCGGGAGACTGTCTTAGCTTTTTCTGAAAGCTAGAAAATATATTTGTGGTTTGAAAATTGTTCGAGCGCCTGAAAAATGTTTAGAATGACATTGTTATATGTTTCTCGTTTTCATCCATTTTTTGGGTTGGCTATTGACCTGGGTGAAAACACCAAAAAATAATTAAAAATCAGCAAGTGAGCAAGTGTGGAGGAGGTGGTGTGACGATCTGATCATGTTCGCAGGGCAGACATGGCCAGAAATTGGCCAAAATAGAGTAGTTTGGAAGGAAAAAGGGAAGGCCTTTACCCAGTAGTGGGACACAAACTAGGCTATTAAAAAAAAAAGTGAGCAAGTAGTGATATGAAAAAAAAAGAAGTAAATGATGCTGTGTCGTCTCGAAGAAAAACACCTGTTGGGCCGAATCCAAAAACAGCATTGAAAAAGGAAATGAATTCTCTGTGTGAATATATTCAAATGTGGAGTAAAAAAGCTAAAAAAAATGAAGAGTAATTTTGTTGATTAAAAAAAAGGACGTGTTACTTTTGACTCTGTTAGATCAGTTTTCTCAGAGATGAAAAAGTCGTCCTAAACCCCTGAATCGCAAACCATATATTTATAACGCTTCAATTTAACTTTGATAACATTTAATTTAACATTTAGTATTTTGTTGTAAATATTTAGTTTTATTCTTAAATTTCTAGTTTTAGTTATGTAAATACTTTTAGTTAGTACTTTTTTTTATAAACCCTTCTATTCAGAAAATGTTAATTTAAATATAATAATGCATATTAACTAACCCACCAATTACTTATTTTTATTTTGTCTTGGCTATCTATCTATATTTTGTCGTGATAAAACTTTTTCCAAATACACTTTGATCTGATTTGAATATCTAATTTTTTTGCTGTTAATATTCACGCCCGATTCTTTGTGGAAGTCCCTTCGTTAGATTGTAACCTTAAAACTTTTTTCATTTCACTTTGCCTTAAGGCCTTTATTTGGCGATAAAATGTTTAAATAGTGATCATTGCCCTTTACAGGTAGGCACTGTGCAAACCTAGACACTTTGTTGCTGACACGGTACACCATCACAGGAATCCGTAGTTCATAAGTATGTGTTATGTGGAAGCAACTGGACACAAAAAATGTTTACGTATGCGCAGAGAGTGGATGATTTTATACTGGTTCTATAGAAATCAAGTAGTCATCGGTAGCTTGTATCTGACACAAGCCACAAAAGTGTCCAACGTTTGCGCCCTGCCTTAACGTGATTGTCGAAATCTGAACGATACAATTTCCTGTTTTTGAATTGAGTTGTTAAAGTTTAGTACTACTTAAGTTTTCAGAGAGGAACTTCTCCTATTGTTAAATGTCTACATTAATACCTAGATAATTATGTAAACTAAATTCACGCCACTTTCCCATTGGGGTAGGCAGAAATGGCATAAAACCTTCTACAATCCTTTCATACATAAAAGGATTGCGAACACTTTGAAAAATCGGAATCCTTTTTGTGAGATTTTTTGTTTGAAAATATAGATTATATTTAGCAATAGTTACTATGGCACAAAAGTTCCTATAACTTTTGTGCCATAGTAACTATTGTAGTAACTATTACTCTAGGCCGAGTTAAGCCAGTTCGAAAATTCGTATTTTTCTTACATTTGTCGATTTTTGAAAGTGCCGAAAAACACAAAATAATGAAAAGTATTGTGTTTCTCGGCACTTTCTCTAACTATTGCTCCAAATAACTGGTACTACCCATAGGTACTACTTTTTATTTTTGGAAAAGAACCAAAAATGTATGGAGCGTGAATGTTCTCCTTTAAAACAAAACACCTTGTATGTGACGTGTGTAGTAATTCATTTCGATTTGATCATAGGAAAGTTATGTATTTTAAGGTGATTTAATTTGACGATATATTAACACAACTTGTGTTGGTTGGAATTGTATAACATTGAGCCAAATAAATACCTTTGCTATGTTAAGAAGTGTGTATTTCTAGATTGTTCCACGGGAATTTTCCATAATCTTTGGAATGTGGGGGTATTTATTATTACATTTGTGTATCTTCGATATCTTCTATATATGCATTCTTCGACAGTCGGTGGAACTTCAAAGAAAACTTCCAATGTTTGGCTTCAAAGCTGGATCGATTAGGGACAGGCTTCAAGCGGCTTCTACCCATATCTAAAGAGGCCAAACGCCTCCTGCTGGTATCTACGCGGGTCCATGTTCTCTAAGGGATTATGCGAGTACTTTCTACTTCGAGGTGATCAGCGGAGCAGGTCGTGTTCCAGAGGGTTATGACAATTCTATTTTTCGGGAGATTAATGTTTCGGATTCGGCGGTATGATACGCCTATGTGTCACTACTTAATGGACCGCTCAGAGAACATAGTAGAGCATGTGATAGAGCTGCCCCGCTTGGTCAGGGTATTGTTGGGTCCTCGTGAAGGCAATAGATGGTCGCAACAACTCTTAACCGGCTCTAGAAGAATAGTTAAGAGTGGAGTAATAATCCGAAAGGAAGAGGCTGAACGAATGTGGTAGAGGCATTCCTTCTTCTCACGCTTCAGCATCAGGACACGCCCAGGGCGTCCACGATCGTAAGGCAAATTCTGGTCACCATGGCAGGCTTGCGGACGGCGAGCAATGGGCAAAATCTGATAAGAACCAAGCCCGAGTCGATGGCGCGTTGTGTTCCATGCGCGCCTCAAGAAGCTGACATCATAATTGACGGGACCCAATTGTGAGAAATGTCTGCTGGTGTTTGAATGTCTGAATAGGTTACCGTTGGTTTGGAACACAAAGGGCATTTGGAGAAACGGTAGATTTTAGTCAGCAAGAGTTTCGTTCGCTCCACCCTAAGATATGTCCCTCTCTTATTATTCAAGTCTTGACTGCAATGATAACCAACCCGTTAATTTATTTTACTGCTTTCATAATTTGTTGTTGATTTAGAGTATTGTAGATATTTCGTCAGGCTCAAAAGTTTCAAAACCAACAAGTGTTGTCTTTTGATGTTTGCATTTTGTTTTGATCCTTCTGGATCTAATGGACCTTGAATAATCTAAAAGTTAGTTAACGTTGTCTGAACAGCAATTTATTAGCTATTGTGCATAAAATTAAATTGGGCAAAAATTCGTCCATATCGCTGTCATCGGGGAAAATGGCCAGAACTCTGGCAACATTGCCACTCTGGATGGCAATACTGATTCGGAGACCAAGAATTAGGCCAGCCCTCTGGTCACCCCGGGTCGACGGCGCGTTGTGTTCCACGAGCGCCTTAAGGAGTGTCAGCATAGTGACGGTGCTTGTAAAGAGCCAAAGCCTGCCAGGGTCGCGGGACTCACGAATTATCGTGACCCCGGTACGTAAAGGGCTATTGAAGGACACCGTGGATTTTAGTCAGTACGAGTCTGACAGTCCCTCTCGCTCTGCCCTGGGTGGGAGGACTCATGCGATGATTTAACCAAATAAAAAAAGCCCTCTGGTCACACGCGAAGACTCCACTCAGCGCTTAGAGTCTCTTACGCAACGTGATTCAACGGTACTGAATATGTGTATCTTTTCGTGTGGTAAATAAAGTTAAATTTGAGTCACTGTTTAAAAGAGCGCGCGTTGGCGTCGCGTCGTCAGTGAAATGTGTGTCTTTTAGCCCTTTCTTATACAAGGCGTCGCAAGTCTCTGATATATTACGACTTTGGTATCCAGGCGACTTTCGCAATCCATAGAGATTCATGCACAGTCACGCGTCAATGAATGCTAATGTCGTAAGGTATCGGAGAATTGCGTCGCCTGCTGTACGAAGGGGCTTCATGTAATAAATAAAGTCAGAATTAGCGACTGAAATGTGCGCGCAGCGTCGCGTCTTGTTGTCTATGGACCCTTAGGGTCTTTTAAAACTTAGCGGGCTCTCGAAACCCATGGCGCATGTATATCATCCCCAGACTGCTTAAATACATAGCTAATAGTTAAGCCATTGTAAAAGCAATCTTGTCTGTGCGCACTAAGTCATGTTTTTATATAAATTAAAAAACGATGTGAAGATGAGAGGTCGTAAGTTCAAATGCTTTCGGCTGTGTATTAAAGTTCAATTGAATTTGTTTCATATATTTATGATTACAAGCCTTTTTAAGCAATTCAGCTTATTCCAGATAACATGAAAATAAGTGAATGGAGTGAAAATAAAAAAAAATAATTTCGATAAAAACTGAAATATCAAATTGTAAAATCAGCCTACAATTGTATTTACACTGTTGAGAATTAAGCGCATAATAACAATTATGATGTGAGACAATTTCCAAATGAATCTATTTTTTTTTGTTCTGTCATTGTCAAGATTAGGTAAAATGCTTTTGGAAAATCGATCGGGAAAGAAAAAAGACCGGGTTGGCCAAAAAATCGTGCGAAGTCTCGTGGGTCGCCAGTATGATGGGTCTAGTAGGTCGATAATATACGCAAATGACTAGCAATTTCAAGTATATTGGACTACGGTTGAAGTAAAAGTCATTTTAAGGATGTTTTATGCCAGACCGTGACAGGGATACTAATATCTAAGCACGAAATCTGTAGTTTCGGCCTACGTTTCGGGTGTTTCTTACTACTTATCACTTACTGACATAAGATAAGTTGGTACGCATTAAAAATTGGTGACAATATGATTGGACAGTTGTCCCGAATCCCTTTTTTTTTTCTTCGAAAGTATAAGAGCTATGCTGTTGCAACTTGGTTAGTAGATATATTATGTGAACCGCATTAGGGTTCTCATACAAAAATATAATAAAAATTGGGAGTTCCCCATACTTTTTTTGTGGTAAAATCATCAAATGAGTCCTGCCAGGTCGGGACGGGAGGACTTGTACTGTCTAAAATCCCCGGCGATCCTTCAATAAGTCTTTACGTTCCAGTGCCACGGTTACCTGATGCGGCCCCGGCAGGAACTGCTGGGCATGAGGGTTCGATTCCCAAATCGGGAAAAGTTATTGGGTTCTTATTCGTTACAGAAGTTTCTTGTAAACGGAAAGTAAATACTCAACATAACATCACGCTAGTCATCCCCGAAAGGCTAAGCAGAGGTGTGCTTAACGGCCCGTCCACGACCTTAACGTGAGGCGGCGGCTAGTTAGATCAAATGTATAGAACTGTTTGAAACACTCTATGGGACGTCGCTCATAGTAAAAAAGTCCGCGGCGAATCGGTATAGCGAGCGGTGCACGGTGTTTGGAACAAAGTACACACGAGTGAGTGCGACGCCACGAAACAGAGGATGCGGCCAACTGTACTGTAGGTACGTAGCGTGCACAACATCTAGTCGTGGGCGCACGCACTACTTAGAGACCAAAACCGTGAATAGGCCCTAATGTTACACCCATATTTTTTCAGTTATGACACACACATTTAATGGAGTACATCGGAACAACCGGAAACAAGTCACCATGGCGGCCACAGAGAATTCCTAATGTAAAAACCCAATAACACTTGCCCGACCTGGGAATCCAACTAAGTACCTCATTCTCCGCAAGACATTTTCCGGCTTCGCAAGACGATCTCCGGCCACCGTAGGCGCGGGCATGCGGGCGGCGAGTAATGGGCGACTCGCTGTCTGACCATGGACCATGCCCTGGTCGACGTCGCGTTGTGTTCCACGCACGCCTCAAGGTGTGTCAGCATAGTGACGCGGCCTGTAGGGGGCCAAAGCCTGCCGGGGTCGCGGGACTAACGAATTACCGTGACCTCGGTACGTAAAGGGCTATTGAAGGACACCGTGGATTTTAGTCAGTACAAGTCTGACAGTCCCTCCCGCCCTGCCCTGGGTGGGAGGACACATTTGATGATTTTACCACGATAAAAAAAACCCCTTGTGTTGCTTGTATATAACCACTATTCCATACAAATGTAATTATGTTGAGAAATAAATAAATAAATATTAATAGATGTTCAGAAGTTTTCTTCGATCAACAGTAAATCAATGACAATAGCAATTAGTTATCCTTCGTTACTTTCGACAGCGTTTCACTTAGCTTTTAATCTTTTAGATCAACTAACTACCCTTAATATTTAATGAATCGCAAACATTACTTTAGTAATTGTTGCCTTGTTGGTCTAACGGTCGAAAGCAAGACTGCTGAGAATGAGGTACTTTTTTTTTTAGCGTGTTAAAATCATCAAATAAGTCTTCCCACCCAGGGCAGGGCGGGAGGGACTGCCAGACTAAAATCCACGGTGTCCTTCAATAGCCCTCTACGTTCCGGTGTCATGGTAATTCGTTAGTCCCGCGACCGAACTTTTAAGTACTACTGCTCTTTCAATATAAATTTGAAAAAATAAAAATATGCGTTAAAACTTTCGGACACATCGCTCCCAATATCATAAGTGGAAGGCGTGCCAGCATTCTGGCAGTCAATGCAGATTCTTTAGCCAAATTCTTTGGTCTATTTTATTATTATAAGTTTAAATTATATTAATAAGTGGTTATGGTGTTGGCAGCCTTGTCGGCCAATAGCTTAATAACCTATAGCCTCGACCAACATCTGAGGTGACCTTCGCTTGACGAGTGGATCGATGGATTATTACGGCTCTTGTAGACGATTCCGCCGCCACGCCGCCACCGCTCAGCCACCGCTCCGCCACCGGTCCGCCACCGCTCCGCCACCGCTCCGCCACCGAAAATCACACAATAGCGAATGGCGGTGCGTTAGCGGTGCGGCGGCGTCGTGTACTGGATGCCCTTATGCAACTATCTGTTCCTCGTTTCACCCCCTCTGTTCGGCTCTAATTGGTCGTAGCGTGATGTTATATAGCCTATAGCCTTCCTCGATAAATAGACTATCCAATACAAGCAGAATTTTTCAATTCGAACCAGTAGTTCTTGCGCGTTCAACCAAATAAACGAACTGGTCAACCTGATAGTATTAGGATAGATTTTATTATATTTTTAAATTATTTATTTATTTATTTCATTTGGGAAAACAAACAGTAGTATATTAAGTATACACAAACTTAGAACTTCTTAAAATTAAAATTAACAAATATACTACCCACAACATTTTCCACAGATTAATATGGTATATAACAAAAAACAAACTGCAAACAAACGTAGACTGTAGCAGGACTACCTCAAAGAAGAATAAATTAAAAGAAAAACAATATTTTATAAAAGATAAGACAAACTAAAAAAGATAACCATGATTTTATACATGATGTATCATACAGGTCCATATAAAAAGTAATATCCATATTGTGAAATATGGAGCCTACTGTTGATCCCTTAAAGCGGCAATCACATCATTTTTAAATTTATATTTGTTCAGGTACAATATGTCTATTGCATCAAAACGCGAATTGTATATATCGACCATACGGTATAGCGGTGAGCGCACACCAGCTTTGGATCTACAAAAGCTTGTGGCGAACAGTCGCCTGGTTCGTACCTCCCGTTCATGCACTGTTCGAGGCACCAGGTAACACAAACCAGACACTAAGTCAGGGCAATCAAACTTGTTACGGCATATACTAAATAATGTCATTGTCTCAAGGAGGTAGGAGATTGTATTTTACATACAAAAATATGTGTTAAGAATTAAAAATAAATTATATTTAAATTCATAAAACAGAATAATATTTTCATAAAACAGACAATATGTATAAACACCCAAAGCAATTAAAACAGGAAATAACACTAAAAGAACAAAAGTATTGGTAACTTCATTAAAACGTTTGCGATAGGACGTATGCATAAGAACTGAAGAAACAATGTTAAAAACATAATCCCATTTACATTAAATTGTGCTTAATCTCGGTATAAAAGAAAAATACACACAAATAAATATACATAAGGAAAACTTCTATTGAATTCCACCAGAAATGTTTTCATTCACTCAGATTCATTCATTCATTGATAACGTCTACAGCATCCGTTGTCTACGTCACAGAGTGCTACGACGCTACGTCGGGAACACGTCTCGTAGCGCTACGAGATTTCGTAGACTTCCGACGCGTCGAAATCAAGTTTCGTGCGGATGTTTCTGGTGAATAAAAAAATGTATTATAATTAACTAAATCGTGTTTTAAATATTTTCAATAGTGTAATAGTGTGTTGTGCTTAGTTCACTTAAAACAAAAACAAAAAGAATCTTATATTAAGGAAATTATTTATTTAAGTTAAAAAAAAACTTGTTAAAAATACATAATTTCAAGTGTAAATAGAAATTGATAGTGTGCAGTTCTAAACATAAGATTAGTAATAATTACAAATTAAAACCAAATAATTATAGAGTGGAATCTAACTTAGTGTTAACGATTTAAAAATAATCTTGAAAGTGCATATTTTACATTTCTTTTTAATACAATGTGAAACATAAATATGTGACTTTTTACACGAGTGTCCAAAAAAGGGAGTGTTATGTTTTAATTAAAAGTTATTTCAATAACCTTTAAATATGTGTGTCTTAAACCATTAGTACCCCCAACAAAAAAAAATGACTTAAATACCCAAACAATGTTCCAAGATATAGAAGACCCACCAGATTTAGAAGTCGACTGCGACCAAAAATTCTGGGATTACTTCAACATGGAGGGTACTTCTATAGTGAATGTGTCAGAAGTGGTGAACGACACGATACCTGCGCCTGAGCAGGGGTTCGTGGTGGGGGTGTACAGCGCGCTACTGGCCGCTGGGGCCGTTGGGAATGTGGGGGTGTTCGTGTCGCTTGTGCGCTCGCGCAGGCGAAAGTCACGCGTCAACCTGCTGATGACGCATCTCGTGGTCGCTGATATGATTGTGCTGTTCATTGTTATTCCTCTGGAGGTATGTATTTGTCCTCATTTATATTGTATGAAGATTAAAATTTCTAACTTTAGACGACTAATCGACTGCAAGAAGTCGTACTAGTCGGGAAGCCGAGCGTTCATGACAGTGGAGTTAAAGGGCTATGGCAATGTCAGAGACGTTTTATATCATTACTTTCACCTGAGTCAATCGCATTGAGTACATTATAAAATACACACGATCGCATTCTATGAATGAATAAATTCAATATTTATTATTCTGTTCAAAGTTCAAATTATGCCTGATAAATGATCATGCCTCGAATTAAGTTATTTTTTTACTTAAGTACTAAGAGGAGAAGCCGATTTACAGATAAAAATGTCAATCTCCCCAGTCAACTAGGAAGCACATATCTAGAAAAAATATCACTCATTAGCCTCGGAGTGTTGGAAGGGTTATACGAGTATCATTCCATCCTTGTTGTACAACTTTTATTTAAACGTGTGTGTTTGACAACTTGTCGAGGAGCTTGAGGCTAAATAATTACAGCCGCATAGGCCCATCTTCCGGGTTAAGCCGCGCTTGCCGAGGTTGGTCTGTGGATGGGTGACCATCTGTCATAGCGGGTTTCCTCTGTGTCTCAGAAAGCACGTAAAGCCGTTGGTCTCGGTTGTCATTTGTAGATCTTTCACTGTCATACTTTTAGTCAGAAGCTCTAAAAGTCTGACAACCAGTCTTACCATGGGGCTAGTCATTTTAGATTTATCTGCGAAAAAATTCCTAGTGAGCTGAATTTTGTATTCACCTTTATTACGGCGTTGTAATGAAGATGTGAAAAATCGACATTAATATATCAGGTTCTTGCAAATATAATTCTCGCGATCTATTGCTCAAAGGTCAATACAGATCATTATAAAAATTATTTATTGTAGAATTATCTACAAAAAATGCCTCTTGCATATTTCTGTAAAATTAACTGTTTTTGGAGTAGGGTCCAAGGTCAGACTTGGAATGCAAGGTTTAAAATTAGCTCAAGATAACTGGCGTAATTAAAAAAAGTAAAAGAAAAACTAAACTTTGTAGGGCACAAGTAATAGAGCCTGAAGGTTTTTTCTACATAACCCTTGCAATTCCTGTATTCGAAAAAAAAAACATCTTGGTAGCTTTTCAGGGGGATTTATATTATTTGATATTTTTTTGGGTAAATCATCCTTAATGTCACCAATTTCATTACTATGTAGATTCGATTAAATAATCTGGATTGCTTTTAGTGGGATGACCGCCCATTGTGTGACCCAAATTAAATACGTTCTACATTTTCATCCTTTTATTTGTATGGCTTGTATAAAAGATGATATTGTTCATATTTCTAATGTAACTTCTAACAAGGTATTGGTCATTATATTAGTGTATATGGGGTTAAATGTTTCCTAGATTCAAGATCCTACTATTTCCTACTAATCCTCGGGCGAGGAGTAATGAGCGACTCGCTGTCCGAACATGGACCATGCCCGGGTCGACAACGGCGCGTTGTGTTCCACGCGCACTTCAAAGAGCGTGACGGCCAAGGCCTGCCGGGGTCGCGGATTTTTCGAATTACCGTGACCCAGGAACGTAAAGGGCTATTGAAGGACACCGTGGATTTTAGTCAGTACGAGTCTGACAGTCCCTCTCGCACTGCCCTGGGTGGGAGGACTCGTTTGATGATTTTGCCAGGCTTTGGCCCTCTACAGGGGGCCAAAGCCTGATAGAGAAAGCAAAGCCTGTAAGAGACACCCTAAGAAGACTTACACTGACCTTATTGATGCTTCAGAAAGGTCAGATGCGTAGTACTCGCAATCCGTGTGCTTGTATGACCAGATGTATGAATGTGGAAGAGGCGAAACGAGTATGTAAGGATCGTAGTAGGTGGCGCTCTGTAGTTTCTGCCTACCCCCATAGGAAAAGGGCGTGAGTTAATCGATTTAAAATTGCCAGTGGTCTACATAACTAAGGTCAGTTTATTCAGTTTCTAATCAGATGTTCCACAATTTCAATATTTTAGTATCAATAACTTCGTTTGCCATAATTGAACACTGTTAGTTTCACATAACTACTATTATTATAGAAGTTTTTGAGGTGAGCCGTTCTGACGTGATTAATAAATAAATATTTATTATTATAAAAGTGAAAGTTTGTGAGGATGGATGTTTGTTACTCTATCCAACAGAAACTGCTGAACGGATTTGGATGAAATTTAAAACACAAATAGTATAAAAGCTGGATTAACACATAGAAAACTCGATATCCCAATACTATGTTTCTTGTGATAATTATCGAACATCACGCTGGCAACGCCCTTCGCGGGCATAAACTAGTAACATTCTAAATATGATGCATAGATGGATGCTAATTTAATCACGTCAGAACGGCTCACCTCAAAAACTTCTATAATAATAGTAGTTATGTGAAACTAACAGTGTTCAATTAAATGGCAAACGAAGTTATTGATACTAAAATATTGAAATTGTGGAACATCTGATTAGAAACTGAATAAACTGACCTTAGTTATGTAGGCCACTGGCAATTTTAAATCGATTAACTCACGCCCTTTTCCTATGGGGGTAGGCAGAAACTACAGAGCGCCACCTACTACGATCCTTACATACTCGTTTCGCCTCTTTCACATTCATACATCTGGTCATACAAGCACACGGATTGCGAGTACTACGCATCTGACCTTTCTGAAGCATTAATAAGGTCAGTGTAAGTCTTCCTAGGGTGTCTCTTTCAGGCTTTGCTTTCTCTATCAGACTTTGGCCCCCTGTAGAGGGCCAAAGCCTGCCGGGGTCGCGGGACTGTACGAATTACCATGACCCAGGAACGTAAAGGGCTATTGAAGGACACCGTGGATTTTAGTCAGTACGAGTCTGACAGTCTTTTTTTATTCTTAGTTCGGTCGCGTAGTCAAAACGTCTGTCACTAAGGCCAAAACCACGCGTTTCGTGCTTAGATTAGACCCCCAGATCATGTTACCACAGAAATAGATCGTAACTTAGATATTATTTTAGAATTTCATGCGGGCGTAGCCACAGATAACAGCTAGTATTTAATAGAAAGCTTTTTCCCGCGTTAACATTACGAATTTGATAATCAATTCGAAGATACGTGGCGCCATCTTTTATTGTATGGTTTGGGACCTTAAGTCTTGAGTTAATACACTGATTAATGATTGAGTCCTCCACCCTTCTGTCAGACTTGTACAGACTAAAATCCACGGTAATCACAATCACTATTTTAGGATGATACGAGTAGGTTCAGTGGTAACAAACAGTTTTACTTTCACGTTTAATATTAAATAGATTTCATATGAAAAAAAAACAGACCTAGACTTTTTTTTCATTTGGTTCGATAACAGTGAAAAGGTTGTTGTAAATTTGACCCAAAATGACTTCGCCACGAAAAAAAGGATGTGTAAATTAGCCACAGTTTCTCTTTTGTTTTTGATAACTAAATTCGCCCTATTTCTTTATTCCGCACGTATAGCAGAACTATTAAATAATAAATTCCTAAACAAAACCACAGAAACCGAGGACACAATGTGGAATCTGAACAGAAAGTACTAGGAGAACAGGATCGTGGAGGTGTTGGTGACACCATCTCAGTAAAAACTATGTGAAATGGGGATTTGTGTCTTGAAAATAGCAAAATCTAGCTGTGGCGAATTAACTTACAATGTATGAGGTTAAAAAATGGGGCGAATTAACTTTGTGACAAATTTATAACATCCCAGTGAACATATAAATACTCATAGTTATTGTTTTTTCTGGCAATCAAAACTGGAAGGTTATGTAATGTTATTTAAAAGTACAAACGCAGACAGATTTTTATCATAACCATTTTATTCAATAATATTTCACAGTTATTATTCGTACTGATAAAACGTGATATCTTTTGGTGTTTTTTTAATCGGCAATTATTCTTAGCTTTGTTTTTAATAGGGACTGGTTCTAGCTCGGTTTTGCAATTGTGTAATTTATGTTTTTTTTTTTATGTGTAATTGTCGGTATTTTTATTTATACCTACAAACTTTGGCCGGATAACAACGAATATAACTTTTTTAATATTGGTCGAGCTATCTTCAAGTTTTTCGGGAGTAAGGGTCGCGAGGCGACGCGACATGACGCAACGAATTCTGAAAATGTGTATCTTTTCATGTAGTAAATTTTATTTTGTAGTAAGTTAGATGAGTCGCTCTGAAGAGTGCGCGCAGCGTCGCGGTTCAGTGTGAATTGGCCCTTACGCACAGCATTTGATTTTTATTGTAAAGAATAAAACGTTTGTTTTATTATATCGATATAATAGGTTACTTTATTGGATGATTCGCACAAATGGAACTGGCAAGAAATGTGAGAGTCCACATTTTATTTATAATTTTGGTACAGAGACAGCTGGGACCCTAGAGACGGTTATAGGCTATATAGGGGGGAGATGGAAGGGGAGTGAAGTCGTAGGCAACAGTTAGTTATTGTAGAAAATCTGAATGTTCTAGTTTATCATCTACCTAGCCTTTTCCCAACTATTTTGGGGTCGGCTTCCGGTCAAACCAGATGCAGCTGGATATCAGTATTTTACATGGAGCGACTGCCTGTCGGACCTCCACAACCCAGTAACTGGGTAATACGATACCCCATGGTAAGACTGGTCGTCAATCTGAATGTTCTAGTTAACTAATAAATATGCTGTTAGTGGGGAATTGATTTTGCTATTTCTTCTTTCACTAAGATGTGGCGAAGGGTGAGAGTTTTGAGGGACTGTATTTTATAGTAGACCTTTTGGTCCTAATCAATATGCATAATTTAAATTATTTATAACGTCTATTGACCGTTTCAAGGTCACGGTAAACTTTGCAGACGGGCCCACGATCCCACAGCCCTTCACTCTCCCTCTTACAGACAGGAGGCCTGTGTTTCAGTAGTGGGAACATTATAAACTGCTGCTAATGTTGACTCCAGGTGTTCAAAAAATTCTTCTACTCGACAGCGTAAATCTATACTAATATTATAAAGAGGTAAATTTGTTTGTTTCTATGTAGGGGGTAATCTCAGGAACTGCTCAACCGATTTTGAAAATTCTTTCACCACTAGTAAGTTAGGAGCGAGCGAAGCCGCTGGCAAAGGCTAGTAATACGATATAAATAGAGTAAATGGAGTATAAACTTGAATGGCTAATCGAAAGACATTACCATAGTAAATTAAATAACTATCAACTCTCAGATAAACGCTCTTATCTGTGACCCTCAACAGGATTGACATTTTAGCTCTTTGACGAAACAAATTACTTAACTTTGCTATCGTCTGCTATCAATCTTTATCTGCGATAAGGACTTAGTTAACAGCGCTATTAAATTGGGATTTGCATCCAGTCCAATTTAAAAAAACGCAATTTAAATATAGAATTTCTTTTTCGAATTTTGACCACCGTAGGCACGTGCTTACGGACGGCGAGTAATGGGTAGCTCGCCGTCCAATTAAGGACCAAGTCCGGGTCGACGGCGAGTCGTGTTCTACGCGTGCCTGTAAGACCTGTTCGCAATCTGACGGGACCCCCACAAAGGGCCAGACACCTGCCACGATCGCGGGACCGTCTTAACAGTTGACCGTAACCCTGGAATGTAAAGCACATTTTTTTTCAGCTTTGCACCATACAAGTAATTTCTCTCGTGCCGTGAGTGCGTTTATAAACATATAAGCTCACATAAATAAACGTCCAGACATGAAACAACTGCTTGTAGATATACAAATATTTGTTCCGTGCGGGAATCGAACCCGCGACACGCAGCGCTGCAGTCCAATTGCTCATCCACTGCGCCAAACGTGCCGTCAATTGAAGGAACACAGTATACTATAGTCAGTAAGAATCTGACAATACCTTCCACCCCACCCAGGGTCGTAGGACTCATTTGATGATTTCTCATCTAAAAAAATAGGATCTCCACGAGTTGTGTTCACGTGTGTGTGTTTTATGAATGTTTCAAGTTTTTAAGCCTACCCAACATTGTGCCTGTGTGTAGGTTTGTTCAAGGCAACCCTTGAAAAATATTGCGTACGCCACAAATGCTTTTAGCGCTAAGCCAGTGCCCATGCTATAAAATGACGCTATAAAGTGTCATTCACAGAATAATGATACACTTGACCTGTTTTTCAAGAGCCTTTAAGTATGTAGTTGCCTAAATAAACAGCTTTCGAACCCACTTAATCTTACAAGATGGGTTAACCACAAAGCCTTTAATTTAAGCCACAAATACTCGTACATGTTGAGAATCATTGTTGCAAACAAATGCTACTGATAACATATTTTGTAAACTTGTTTGTTGGCATTATTTGTAGCTTGCTTCAGAGAGAGACATGCTTGAGAGGTAATGGTATTTCAGTACCCAGGTACTGAAATACCATTAAAGCAAGTAAGCAAGTCTCTCTCTGAAGTAATGCGCTTGGTGGGGTTCGAAAGCATAACCCTGGGGTTATGCTTTCGAACCCCACTAAGCGCATTACTTTGTGTAATTTATTTCATCGTCACTGCTCTCAAAAATGGTGTTGGAAAATACCATGAAGAATCGACATTAGGGAATGCAATCTCGTTCTCGCGAGATCTCTTTTTAACGAGATCGATCTCGGGCGAAAAAAAGGCGTAAAGCATAAAAACGTTTATCGATACGGACGGAGTTGCGATCTGTCGGTTTGTAGACTGGTTATTTCTTTCATTTGTTATTTGAAATATACGTACGTCAAAGTTTATAAAAATATAGATAGATACGTCAAACAATGTTTGATGTATAAAAATCTATTAAAAAAAAAAACGTGAAAATAAATGTTTATTTAATATTTATACTTTAATTTTTTTCCTTATTTGTTCAAAAATTGTGATAATTTGCAAGAAAAACACACAAAACTGTAAATCTCGCGAGCTCTCGAAACTCGAGAGATATCGCTTGAGCCCCAATCTCGCGAGATTTGTATTCCCTAACCGGAATATCCTAGAATCAAAGATATGTGATGTCTACGAATCCACACCAATCCCCATGGTGGATTGCAGCTTACTACCCCTCGTAGAGAGGCGGCCTGTGTCCCAGCGGTGGGATCATTACAGGCTGATTATGATGAAAAAAAAAACTGTAATAAACAATTTTAGTGTTACAAATATTTCAATACCATTCAGAAGTAAAAAACCTTCGCCTTGAGACTAATCTCCTTTCCCTTGAGACTAATCTTGGTGACTAGTTCAGCCTTTCATCACGATATGAGCCATTTCTGTATAGGTCGTGCCTCTACCACGAAATATTATGAAACTTTTTGTAAGCACAAAGGCGTGTTTACTCAACCCTGATGGTTATGGTTCTATAGACCGTGCTTTACTACGAAAAGGTTTCAGGTCTTCTGAAAACAGTGATTGAATGCTTCTACGATATAAGTGAGATTAAATATAACCTTTTCTAAATGTTTTTTTTTTTATGAAACAGTAAACAATTTTGTCAAAAAACCTACCTGTGTTAAAATACCAATTTATTGATTGATTTTGTAATTTGGGGACCTGTTTTTAAATTCGGAATTCGTTTGAAGATGTTTTATGGTGAGGGTGTTTTTCTGACGGTTTTCTAATTGCTCATTCCAATTTTAATCATCTAAACAAATTGTTAGAGTACGTGGCAAGGTTTAAAGTTCCCTCATTACGAAATTTATTTATTTAACTTCATGCATATGTACCAAGACAGTACATAGGCAGCCTTAGGCTTTCAGACTACCTTACGGTGCAAATGCATGAGCTTCATGAATCCCTGTAGTAGTACATAATATGATATTTTTTTACGTTTGCTAAAATCATCAAATGAGTCTCTTACGTAGGGTGGAGCCGAAGGACCTGTCAGACTTGTACTGGCAAAAGTCCACGGTGTTCTTTCAATAGACTTTTAAATCCCAAGGTCCCGATTACCTGTTTAGACAGTCTCGCCGACAGAGCAAAATTATATTGTCAGTGCTCCGTCCGTACATGCGGACAATGATCCGCTCCACCGCCAGACCGCGCGGACGAGCGGTTCTGTTTAAGAAACGTCGTATTTGAAGCCGTATATATTCGATTAAATTAAAGTAATCTTAATTTTTTACTGAAACTGAAGTATCTATTCATGTAGTACACTGAATTTCTCCCTTATCTTAATTGCTGGAAGAAATTCCTTGTTACCTTACCTTTAATTTTAAGTATACTTGTACAAGCGCACACGTTAAATCTCCTCCTACACCAAATATACAGACAATTTACCCTAATGAGGATATTCGCATTCACACTACGTTAAATTTCGTGCCTCCATTTTGCGCATTATTACCTTCAGGACCACTCGTTCGTGTATTGAACATGCTCGTTCGCAGTCCGTGATAATTAGAGCGCAATTACGGGGAGCGCATGATATCGATTTGTTTCAGTAGGCGTAATCCACTACAAATTAAGATTCGTAAGCATTTTTTTTTTCGCTTTACAGGGAAAGTTAAACTATGACTGTCTTACTACAAAAACTTGAACAACAGTTGAACACTGGTCTTAAAATCCTTTTTTGAAGTGAAAACTTCTTTAGCGCATTTGTGCACTTTTTTGGAATGGGTAAAAATGTTAAACTCGCCTCAGGACAAGTGACCTGATCGAAAATTCGTAAGACGGCGCAGCGCGCTTGCGCGAATGTTCGTGTGTATTTATTACTATTCAAGTTTTCACTTCTTGCACTCCCAGAGTGCAACCCGTCGTTTTTTTTTTCAGGTGGCAGTTTTTTTAGACAAAGGTTTAATAGATGTTTAACTTTTTGTAGTACGACGGTGTATGTTTGTTCCTTTCCGGCACTATTTCACGTGTGATAACTCTGATTTTTCATGTTTTGTATGTGTCTAAACTAATAAAATAAGACATTTTTCACGTTGATTGGACTGGCTGTCAGACTTTCGGACCACTGGCTATCTGTAACGACTGTTAAAGACCTTTGGGCTGGTTTTATTGTTACGTGTTTCGGCAGTGCCGTAGGAGCGCGTTAGGAGACGACATGTATTGGGTAGTACCTAGTTGCGTTCCTAAGACGCGCGTTTTAGCAGCGCCAATCAATAAACGCGCGTTATCCGCCGGCGCTGCAAAAGCGCGCGCTGCTCGAGAACTTTTAGGCTAGGGGGCCTACCACGACGTCTTAAAGCGAGAGTAGTTCCGATGAGGGAACGAGATGTGAGAACTTGTATAGCTCTGTCTCTTTCCCCCAGCGGAACTACTCTCGCATTAAGACGTAATGGTAGGCTAACTGTATTCTTTTTAGAACGCCGTTGAGACTCGCCGCAGCGGAATGCGCGGTACTGATCTCGAGCCCGCTAAATGCTTGCCAAAGAGCGTTTTTATAATTAAACTTACTCTAATTAAGTAAATTGAATTCACTGCTAACATTTTCTCAGTCTATTTTATTTTTGATGTTACTAAAACCTCGGTCTATAGGTACTTTGTGCCTCAAATATTAATAAGACTTATCAATTTGTTTAGAAGATATCGCTATCAACTAAAACACCGCCGTTGTACCCTTGGAATTAATAATATTGTAAAAGCTGAGTATAAATTTTTGTGTACTTCAAAGTATATTCTATTCTGTTCATAATTATCATTATCAGCGTTATGAAATCGTACTCTTGTGTTCACTTAACTGAATTTGTAGATTCAGAACATTTACCTTTCAATGTCACATTTACAATTTATAAAATATTACATTTATTGCACTTCAACCTTACAAAAGAGATAGGTTATTTTCAACTTTCGACTTTGTAGAGCGCTATCTCTGTCATACGAATCACAAATCAACCAGAACCTACGACGAACCCAGTGACACACATCAAAAGTGTCTAGGGATCAACATATATTTTTGCAATAACTTTTCTCCTGATTGATATTAATTAAAAAATTTTTTAAGGATTCATCAAATAAAGTGTTTTCGTTTGTCACAGTAACGATAAACCAAGTCACCTTTGCATTAATAAAGAAATTTGGCATTTTCCTAATAAAGGGATTTTTGACATTTGAACCACTAACACAAAAGTTCGAAAAAAAGACTGAAATAACAGTTTTCTTTAAAATTTTATTGGGTAACTTAAACAATTAATAATCCGTGTTTCTACCGAACACTAACAACACAAGAACATCGGTTTGGCATACTCAAAATGAGTTCATCCAAATCACGCTGTGGAATGGCCGCCCATGTTCGTTGCAACAACAAAAAAAGGTCTTCTTGCGACTGGATACCCTCCATATT
Source organism: Agrotis puta (assembly GCA_943136025.2). Lineage (NCBI taxonomy): Eukaryota > Metazoa > Arthropoda > Insecta > Lepidoptera > Noctuidae > Agrotis > Agrotis puta. The sequence continues at coordinate 11,713,779 of OW964182.2, read as the reverse complement.
CGGCAGAGCTCTTCTCTGTAGCATATCCCATGCATGCTCAATCGGATTCAAGTCTGGCGACTGAGCAGGCCAGGGCAGGACATTGATGTTAGCTGCGGCGAGAGTCTGTCTTACAACTCTTGCGGTGTGCAGTCGTGCATTATCATGCATTAACTGAAATAAGGGACCGATTTGCACTTGTAGAGGAACGATGACGTCTGATACAATCGTCTCAGCATAAATTTGAGCGTTGAGGTTGCCTCTGATCCAAATCAACTCAGTTCTTCCGCCGATCCAAATACCCGCCCATACCATGATGGTTCCACCACTATAAGGATGGACTTCCTGGCAGGATTTTAATCGCTGTTGGCGTCCAGGGCTTCTCCAGTGTCGTATACGTCTTGTATCCGGTCTCATACCAAAACGAGACTCATCAGAAAAGCACACGAAACGCCATTGTTCTTCTGCCCAATTTCTGTGTTCAAGAGCCCATTGATATCGAATCCTACGATTGTGCATTGCTATAGGTGGTACCCGTAGCGGTCTTCGGGAATGAAGGTTCACTTCATGCAAGCGGTTTCTGACTGTTTGGTCGCTAATTAAGTTCCCTGAAGAGTGATGAAGCCTCACGGCTAACATCATGGCGGTTATTGTTGGAGCTCTTCGAGTTAAGATTTGAATGTATCGGTCTTGTCTCCGTGTGGTGCAGCGATACCGTCCTCCATGGCGCTCAGCCACGGTACCAGTGCTTCGGTAACGTGTCCAAAGTCGACTGATAATACTCTGACTTGTATTCAGAGCTAAAGCCACAGTACGTTGCCGGGAACCAGCTTCTATCATTCCCACGGCTCTGAGCATTTCTTCCCTGCTTAAATGACGTCGCCGCTCCATAATAACGTTGGTTTTAATCAGTAGTAGGGAAACAGTAGCACTAATAATGTCTTCAATGCGTTGTATGTTTTTATAGGGAAAATATTGACAGCTGATTTTCATCTTTTACTCGAATTTGATTCACAGTTCCTGATTCAAATTATGAAATGCACCAAAAAGGATCCATATAAATTTATAAAATCATAAATTTATTACAAAGCCACATCTCAATCTCAAGAAATCCGCATAAAAATGCTTGATCCCTAGACACTTTTGATGTGTGTATATTACTCGTACAACTAAACAGGTAACTACCAAGGAGTATCGTATAACCCAGTAATTACTGGGTTGTGGAGGTCAAATAGGTAGTAGCTCCAAATGAAATACTGGTATGGCTAAATCTGTTCAAATTAAATGTTTAATAAAATATCTAGTTTTAATTCCGTGAGACAAAAATCCAGGCTTGGATACAGATTAGATTTGTCTCACGGAATCGAAATTAAATATTTAACACAAAATGGATATCTGCAAAGTAACGCCGGATTGCATTACTTTTCTTAAATCTGTTTAGACAAGAAGCCGAGCTTAATTTAGGAAAAGTCTAGAGTAATGATGATTACGTGTGTGAGAGTATTTGTTACTGTTTCACAAATTAAGTAAATGAGCATAAATCGTGCCCTGTTACTCAAATGATAGGGCATATATCGTGCCCTGTTTACTAATGTTTAATGCAGGGACTGATGTATGCTACTGAAGCCGTTAAACTCATAGCTTAGTTCTGGCTCGGCTCAATTTAGGTTTCCGATGTATAGTATGAATGAACTATTTGGTCGGTACGGTTTGGTAAGTACAGTGTGGTCGGTACGTAACGATCATGGCGAGTATTGCTTAACCTTGGCGATCTACCAGTAAGACTGTTACCGCCTTACAACAAAAAGATAAACATCTGTTGTACAGTTGTCTAAAAAAGTGTAATGTATCAACGTGAAATGGCTTCTTGACGTTGACAGTTTTTTTTGACAAGAGGTCAATAGAAGATGTTTAAATTTGTGTTAAGACGGTTATAGTTTAGCTACAATTTAACAGATTTAAATGTCGATGAACTTTTTTTTTTTTTTTTTGCGTGGTAAAATCATCAAATGAGTCCTCCCACCCAGGGCAGGGCGGGAGGGACTGTCAGACTTGTACTGACTAAAATCCACGGTGTCCTTCACAAGCCCTTTACGTACCGGGGTCACGGTAATGGGTAAGTCCCGCGACCCCGGCAGGCTTTGGCCCTCTACAGGCCCCGTCAATATGCTGACACTCTTTGAGGCGCGCGTGGAACACAACGCGCCGTCGACCCGGGCATGGTCCATGGTCGGACAGCAAGTCGCCCATTACTCGCTGCCCGCATGCCCGCGCCTACGGTGGCCGGAGATCGTCCTGTGACATCCGACGCCGTGGGCGTCTACCACTGCGGCTGGGTTGGAGGGAGGACGCTGTCCTCTCCCTCAGGCGGCCCGCCTCCTCCTTCACGAGCATGACTGCTTCGCAGAAGGAGGCGACCGCTTCCCACTCCGTCTCGCCCCGCAGCATGGCCTCGACCAATGCCGGGCGCGAGAGGTCTCCGCCTATCGCCGTCGTGAGGACACGGCGGTGCTCTGCCCAAGCGGGGCAGTCCTGCACCGTATGCTCCACCGTGTCCTCCGGACGATCCTCGCAGTGGTGACACCCAGGCGTTTCTTCCCTCCCTATCAGACACAGGAACCTCCCGAAACTTCCGTGTCCGGTAAGGACCTGCGTCATGCGGAAGGTAAGGACGCCGTGACGCCTATCCAGCCACTCCTCAAAGAGGGGTCTTACCGCCGTGATTGCGGCGTGCCCGGACCTCGGTTGCGACAGTCGCTCCCTCCATACTGCCCTGAGATCGCGCCGGAGCTCTTCCCGCCGCGCCTCGACCTGTCGAGGCAGCGGGGATTCGCCCCGGCGCTGCGCCTCCACGCGCCATTCGTAGACGCACTGGAGGGCAGTCGCCTCCAGATCCCAGGGCAAATGTCGATGAACTACTTGAAAACTTGACCTTATAAGGAGATCGAACCCAGAGGCTTGTAAATACCGTATCGTAAACAAATACGTCGATTGTTCAATAGAAAATTCAGTTACCTAATAGTACTTGTATTTGGTTTTTAGTTTTCGACAAGCAAATAAACTATTTGAATCAAGAAAAAAATGTGTGAAATTAATTTAAATTTTAAAACCAAACTACTCTTTGTCTGCCTCGTTAGTTTTAGTGCGATAGCTGAGCATAAAGCCGCGAGTTAGATTCCATAGTCGTGCAAAATGTTTTTGTGTTTTTCCATTAAGAGTTTCTGAGCCACAGAATCGGGATTTATGGCCAGCCCGGGCACACGAATGAGTAAGTTCCGATTCCGTGGCTGATGATAATAAGCTAGTCCCCTATAACATGGGATTTCAAACAGAGAAAATGTGGTCGAACTATTAGGCAGAACTATGCCTAAACCTTCAGTGAGTACTGGCATGACCTTACGTAAAGTTTTCCAATTTACGTTTACATTACGCACTCGAGTTAGAGTCAGATCTTCAACAGTCCCGCTTCCGACAACTAAATAGTTCAACAACCTATCTAAGATAATAAGTGGGTGTAATTATGGTTATTAATGCTAAGTATGATTACAGAGACGTTCGCATCTAAGTGTTGTTCTGTGTTTCTGCTAACAAATGTCAGTTGCAAGACTAACATAGCAAAACACTTTAGTAAATTGTGTAGTTTTGCGTTCTGGCACAGATTAAGTGTTGACGTACATTATATCAGAGTTGCCATTGCGTTTGGAAAGTTCCGTCAAAAAAATCATCTTCAAATTAATATGGGAAGCAAAAAACTGTGCCCCTTTTGAGTAGTAGGCCTCACCAGCGATGCTTGGTACGCGACCGCCATCTTGTAGTCTGACACCAAACAGTTTTTAACTGTATTTTGTCGGTGGGCAGGAGTTCTAATTCCATCTGGGTGAGCGGAGAGCTCATGCATGTCTCCTTGATTCTAGGCTAGATTGAAGTCAAGACCAAACCCATTGTAAATAAAAATAAAATTAATGTCCAAGGGCCATAAAGTCGGTGATGTGTGGTTGGGCCTCGTTTTTTTATTCTTTGTGTTGGTAACCCTGCACAGACTGGCGACGTGATTAGAGCATTTATTGAGTCATAATGAAGTCTCGTACATGTTTGTTTTTCTTGTTAACGACGAGCGATTTTTTATACTTAATAGAATATGCATGTCGGGTTATTTTTATCGCCATTGTCCACAAGGCTTACGTAGGCACTGATATACTTATATGTATAATTTGTATATGGGGTAGTTTTAGAAATAGTCAATCTGGTCTAAGGTCACCAAGTGATATCGTGTTACCCAGTGCTTATGTTTGTCATATCGTAAGTCCCATTTAATTGAGGGCGAGCCTATTTCCATCAACCGTGCACAAATTCCGATTTTATGGTTGAAAAATTCGGAATAAAAAAATACAAAATAATACTTTGCTCGACCTGGGAATCGAATCTGGAACGTCATGCTGTTACGACCATTAGGTCTCTGCCTCGATTTTTCGGTGAGCGGGACGGCGGGCGAAGGCGCGGGAGGATTTTATGCATAAATTCGTACCGCCCCCGCACCTTCGCGGCCTAAATCCAACGAAGCGCGAAACATAATTGTTATTTATTCTTCTTCTTCTAGCCAATTTCCGCACTATTTAACACAACATTTTCATTGCTATAATTATTATGTTGAGTTTCCAACCCTTTCTCGATTACCAGTTCGAAGTTAATGACTTTCTAGTGCTTAACTTTTTATTAGAGTCTGACCGTAATATTAGTTTTACCCGAAACCGAGCCTTCGTCCCTTCTTTGCTTTTTTTTTCACGTGGTAAAATCATCGAATGTGTCCTCCGACCCAGGGCAGCACGGGAGGGATCGTCAGCCTTGTACTAAAATCCACGGTGATCCTTCAATAGCCCTTTACGTTCCAGGGTCACGGTTACCTGATGAGACAGTCCGGCGACCTCGGAGACCTCAGGCCTGCTCCTAGTTATGGCCAAAACTGATTTAAAAATTTTTATAGCATTTTTAAATCTCGCGTAATTTTAACCAACGAAAAAAAGAAAGAGGTTCGTTATTCGATCAGTATTTATTTTTAATTTCCTTTAATATGGTTATTTTTTATAAAAAAATTATAGGTACCGTACCCACGCACATTTTTTTTTGCAAATTGAATAATTATGAATACCTCAAAGCTGGTCCCTATTCAATGAGAAAAATATGTTCTACTCCAAAAGGTAGAAAATAGGAGTTGATTGATGTTTTGTTTTGTGACCTACTGAATTTTCATTTGGGACCCAATTTTGTTAAAATTAGTCACGAACATGTACTACGCGACAAAATTTAAAAACGCAAAAAAATGTGACGCCTGTGACGGTCATTACGTTTAATTAAAAAACTTTGTGTAAATTGGTTTTTAATAATATTTTTACCTTTATAAGGTATCTTGTTAATGTTACTTCGAAAATGATTATTGTTTATTTAAGAGCGTACAATTGTTATTAAAAGGGCAGATGAAGTCTCAATATGGCGTTATCAACCTTCCCCGTTAATTTATCGCATAGTAATTGTATGCATAGAATTTCATGTTAATAAAAATTACTTGTAAAGCGATTGCGAAATGAAGTAACTTGAAAAGATAAAAAACCGAAACTTTCTTTGAAACCGAAGATTCTTTGGCTGAAGAACATACCAAAACTTAAAAGTACAAAGGCACTGCTTATTTCATAAGAAATTTTTACCAGCAGACCTGCGACAGGAAGAGTGACAAAATGAAATGTAGACAGTAGTGTGTGTGAACAATAAAATAATAATGAGATAATAATGAATGTTTACCTAAATAAATATTAGTACATAATAAATTATAAATAATATATAAGTACTTATATAAATACAAAAACCTTAATTTTATATAAGTCAATGATGATAAAGAAATAGAAAAGTCACTTTTGAGAGGAAAGATAATGCTCTTTGTCTCTATTTTTAAAGACAGAAATGGATTTGAAGTCTCTAATAATTGCAAGTTTTGAAATAAATATGATTTATTTATTTTTTGATGGAGGAACGGATTTTAGAAATGATAATTTATTTCATAAAAAATAAACTGTGATAACTTAACAAGTTTAGAACATTACCGCATTAAATACATTTTTTATTTATACAAATATACATATAACATTTTACAAAAAAAAAATGCTTGCTACTTCAGCAATGCAAATTGAATCTTCGATCTTTTAAAACATCTTTTTATTTCAGCAAATAAAACTCTTATCTACGATTTGTATTGTTATAGTTAGATAAAAGAAAATAACTTAATCAAAACCCCGTTCTCCAATGTTTCTTCGTTAGGACTATATTTCATGATTAATGTGTTGGGAGGGCAGCACTCTATTCCTCTTAGACTATTGTCTGTAAGTAGTAGATGTCACTGAGGTTCGAAAGCCAATATATCACTGGATTTAAGTCTAGCTGTACTGATCTAGCTGTTAAAGAAATGGACAGATCATGAGTTGGACATCTATTTTGAATCAGTCAAACAGTAGTGGAAATAAATTGAATTTGTCTGGTTCTATTCCGATTGTGTTCGTTAAATATGCTACTAGCAATCTTTACAATCAGATATTTTATAGAACACCTAGACATTTGTTATTTAATAATATTTCTAATAACTTTTGCTCATAATATTAAATATTTTTTGTTTGTTTAAAAAAAAAAAATGGACAGACACACAACTTACCCCAATCTGTCAAATTTCTTTAATAAATTTTCAACCTTGTATCAATAATGGAAGATTAATGTTCGATTGGTAAAATTTGACAAATTCGGGTAGGTTGACCTGCTGTCGTCTGTACATTTTTAATTTTAATAAAAAAATAAAAATATAAACAATAGTATTAGAAAATATTATTAGGTAAATAACAAATGTCTCGGTATTCATTTTAATAGGTATTAATAATAAGTTTAAAAATTAACAAATTATTTAAAATTATGTTTTTGATTTAACTGATAATTTAAGCGTTAGAAAATACGCGAAAACAGCAAACAATAAAAATAATGCCAAAAAAATCGAGAGAATTTTTAAAGAAAAATCAAGGTATCTTTTCTTCGTGGCTTTTATGAGAGCGTATTAATCCTTCCGTATTTTTTTTTTCATTACAAGGTATACGTGGGTAAAACTACAATCACTAAAGATGTTTATTTAGGGTATTTTTGAACAAAATGTATTCCATTTTCAGTATTAAGTAGGCGTTTTCACTTTTTTTTTTTTTTTTTTTTATCGTGGTAAAATCATCAAATGAGTCCTCCCACCCAGGGCAGGGCGGGAGGGACTGTCAGACTTGTACTGACTAAAATCCACGGTGTCCTTCAATAGCCCTCTACGTACCGGGGTCACGGTAATCCCTTGGTCCCGCGATCCCGGCAGGCTTTGGCCCTCAACAGGCCCCGTCACTATGCTGACACTCTTTGAGGCGCGCGTGGAACACAACGCGCCGTCGACCCGGGCATGGTCCATGGTCGGACAGCGAGTCGCCCATTACTCGTTGCCCGCATGCCCGCGCCTACGGTGGCCGGAGATCGTCTGGCGACGTCCGACGCCGTGGGCGTCTACCACTGCGGCTGGGGTGGAGGGAGGACGCTGTCCTCTCCCTCAGGCGGCCCGCCTCCTCCTTCACGAGCATGACTGCTTCGCAGAAGGAGGCGACCGCTTCCCACTCCGTCTCGCCCCGCAGCATGGCCTCGACCAATGCCGGGCGCGAGAGGTCTCCGCCTATCGCCGTCGTGAGGACACGGCGGTGCTCTGCCCAAGCGGGGCAGTCCTGCACCGTATGCTCCACCGTGTCCTCCGGACGATCCTCGCAGTGGTGACACCCAGGCGTTTCTTCCCTCCCTATCAGACACAGGAACCTCCCGAAACTTCCGTGTCCGGTGAGGACCTGCGTCATGCGGTAGGTCAGGACGCCGTGACGCCTGTCCAGCCACTCCTCAAAGAGGGGTCTTACCGCCGCGATTGCGGCGTGCCCGGACCTCGGTTGCGACAGTCGCTCCCTCCATACTGCCCTGAGATCACGCCGGAGCTCTTCCCGCCGCGCCTCGACTTGTCGAGGCAGCGGGGATTCGCCCCGACGCTGCGCCTCCACGCGCCATTCATAGACGCGCTGGAGGGCAGTCGCCTCCAGATCCCAGGGCAGCAATCCGGCTAGGAGGTTGGCCGATTCGCCGGCGATCGTGCGGTATCCCCGGATCATCCGGATAGCCATGACCCTCTGGCATGCGACCAGCTTGAGTGGTCGCGTCCGGATGCTTAGGGCCCACACGGGGGCCCCGTAGAGGGCCATGGACCGCACGACACCGGCGTACAGCCTCCGGCAGGAGGCATTTGGCCCGCCGAGATTGGGCAGGAGTCGCTTGAGAGCGGCTGCTGCCCGGTTCAGCCTTGGGGCCAAATGCAGGAAATGCTCCCTGAAGTTCCACCGGCTGTCGAGGACGAGTCCCAGGTACTTCATCGTCCTCCCGACGCCGATGCGAACCCCCTCCACCGTAATGTGGGACTCTGAACGTGGCGCGTTCAGACGGCCATGAAAACACATGGCCTCTGTTTTGTGCAGCGCCACGTCGAGTCCCAACTGCCGGATCCTATTAGCGACTGTCGCTACCGCCTGCGTCGCCACGTCGGCCGCCGCCTGGTGCGACTCTCCCTTCGCCAGGACGAGCGTGTCGTCGGCGTAACAAATTACGCCGACGCCGTCAGGGAGGTCGCCGCGCAGCACCCAGTCGTAACCGATGTTCCACAGGAGCGGCCCCAACACCGATCCCTGTGGAACACCGCACGACATCTCTCGCCGGTTCCACTCTCCCCGGTGACCGGGGTAGATGACGGCTCTGTCCGTCAGGTAGTCCTCGACTATACGACGGAGGTAGGTCGGCACCCGGTGATACCGGAGTGCCTCCCTGATGCAACTCCAGGGCAGGGTGTTGAAGGCATTGGAGATGTCTAAAGACACCCCCAAGACGACCCTGCCCCGGGAAACCGCATCCCCCGTCGTGAGGGCCCTCACGCGCGTGATGGCATCCACCGTCGAGCGCCCCCTGCGGAAGCCAAACTGGCTCTCCGCAAGGTCCGGGCCCACCCGATTCAGGTGCCCGACGAGGCGGTTTGCAATTACTCTTTCAAAGAGCTTGCCCACCTCGTCGAGCAGCACGATGGGCCGGAATGCGGACGGAGAGTCCGCAGGGCGCCCGGGCTTCTGGATCAGGACCAGTTTCCCCGTCTTCCAACGAAGCGGGAACTGGCCCCTCTCCAGGCACGCGCTAAAGAGCCCCCCCAGTCGAGGCCCGAGAGCCCCCGAGGCCAGGACCCAGGCTTTTCCTGGCAAGCCGTCGGGTCCTGGGGCGGTATTTTTGGCTTTGAGCCGTTGTACCGCCACTCTCAGGTCTACCTCGGTCACCTCCGGAGCGTCGTAGAAGTCGTCGTCGCTGTAGTCCGCGTTTGCGACAGCGTCAGGCACCGTCGGAGACGGAGCCATGGGCGGGGGAGTGTGCTCCGCTCGCGACGGGAACAGGGCGCTCACCACGTCCTCCACGAACTGAGGCTGGAGACTCTGTGTCAACGGGGGAGCCCAGGGGCGGAGCTTTTCTCTCACCCACTTGTAGGGCCGGCCCCATGGGTCCCCGTCCAGAGCCTCCAGCATCTCCTTGCGGGCCAATTCCTTGGCCCGCCAGATCTCGTCGCGGAGGGCGGTCTTCGCTGCCCTGTAGCCATCCTGCAGCTCCGTCTCTACAGTCGCCGCATCCGGAGGTCGGGTACGGCGCCTGCGGAACCTGGTGTACCGGCGTCGCGCGGCAACGCACGCCTCGCGTAGCGCTGCTAGCTCGCGCGACCACCAGTACAGCTGACGCCGGGCGCGTCCTTGCCGGACCCGGGGCATGGCCACGTCGCAGATTTCTGACATGGCCTCCCGGAACCACTCCGCCTCATCGTTGATGTCGGCAGGCCTGTCCGGTGGTGACACCCAGGCCTGCACGATCGAGGCTTCCAGGAATAGCTCCCGGTCCAGCTGCTTCAGCGCCCATCAGGCGTTTTCACTTAGGATTAAAGTCGAACAAAACTAACTAGAAAACCTATAAATATTCAAATGTTCTCGGGAAAATACTTAAAGGTCTTTACGAAACAAAGACGGATGGAATAGTGGAACGAATGATTTGAAAGAAAAGAAGTATCATTGCGCGAAATTGCTAAAATGGTAGAATGAACTCTGGCGTGTCTAACCTTGGTAATTTGAGACAAGGGTATCTTGAAAATAAGGTATGGATCCATGGGGTTGTTGTAAATTTACCACAAAGTTAATTTGCCCCATTTTTCAAACACCATACATTGAAAGTTAATTCGCCACAGCTAGATTTTGTTATTGTAAATTTGCCACATATCATCATTTCACATAATTTTTACTGAAGATGACGGCACCAATACCTTCATGATCCTGTTCTCCTAGTACTTTCTGTTCAGATTCCATATTGTGTCCTCATTTTCTATTATTTTGTGCGGGATTTATTTAATTATCCTGCGAACAGTGCGGATAAAAGAAACGGGGCGAAATAACAATCATCAAAATTAAAAAAAAAATTACACATACTTTTTTTCGTGGCGAATTAACTTTGTGGCAAATTTACAACAACCCGATCAACGAACATAGTCATTCCGGCGGGTAAAACAGAAACCTGACGTTTAGAAAAACTATTAAAAAACTTTTGTAGATCTTGCACTTCATTTCCATGTAAACACATAAAAAAAGTTTATGATCACTAGCATAAGCTGAAATTATTTTTTTATGAAAAGGCTATTGAACTGTTTTATTGTTTTACGTTCTAAGGCCTTTGTCAAACACGCAGGCGAGTCCGAAGCGATAAAGAACCGATACGAGATGTCAGTCCGATAGTTTGGTCAGTTACATTATCAAAAAATATTTGACCCATATTTGTTTTTGCTACGTTATGCAAACTAAAATTACGAAGATACGACGCTTATATAATTCACAATACATCATGCTGTGGTGTCATTTTAAGTACATCGTGACGTAGCTTATGGTAAGGTTCGAGCGACCAAAAAATTCAAGCATTCTCTAAAAGCATTGTTCAGGCTATTTCTCTACTCTATCAATGTGTCGCAATATTAAAAATGTCAGTGTTAAAAAAATTCTTATATTTTTTTGCTTGTCCCTTGATCCGTAAATGTAAAACCAAATGTCACGAGAGTACTGAAAACTTGTCCAATACTTTTCAATCATCTTTTTTTTTTTATCGTGGTAAAATCATCAAATGAGTCCTGTCAAGAAGGACTGTCAGACTTGTACTGACTAAAATCCACGGTGTCCTTCAATAGCCCTTTACGTACCGGGGTCACGGTAATCCGTTAGTCCCGCGACCCCGGTTCAATCATCTTTAAACATAGAAATGCAGACCTGGTTGAGTACAAGCGGGATCGAACCAGACATTTTTAAAGATGAGTTTTATTACATTTTAAAGGTAAAATGGTTTCGAGATGCCTCAAGGACCTTTTCAGGGACGACTCATAAATCTATGGGTGGGTGTGGGTGACAGAGACTGTGACATTATCATGTCAATCAATCATGGAGCTTAGCTTGTTAAAGTTCTATTAACACCGGTCTCGAAACTTCGAACAGAATTATCTGACGACCACACATGTCTAAGTTTCCTAGTCAAGGGTCGAACTTAAACTGGTAAACATTTGGTAAAACAGTATCTTGAAACAGGAAACTTGGAACGCTGACTTGCTAGTTTACGTCACTGTGAATTCCGATTTGTGGCTTCTGCACACATATACGGTATAGGTTGGTTAAATCTCCTCGCCTGTTATGTAGTCCTCGAAGATTATGGTACATGATTACAAGAAAAAAAGAAAAAAAAACATTTATTAACACAAAAACTGTATAAATATATATACAATATGAACAAAATATGAGAAACTTAAATGTAAAACAGAAGTTAAAAATATGAAAAAAGATTTGTTGTATAGTACGGAAGCGCCAAACTTTCTGCGCTGCGTGTCGCGAGTGCGATTCCCGAATGGAACAAGTAACCCGGAACAATAGTGGTCACGGACTGTTTGCGCACCCATGACAGCAGAAATTCCTAAAGAGGGTCAATATTTTTAAATAAAAAACAACCAAACACAATGCGCTAATATTAAGCGATTAAGGAAAATCGTCAATTCGAATTAACAAAGCCCTGTAAACTCGTAATATTCTGGAACAACTCTAATTTTATACAGTAATTACTGTGTTAGAAGTTTCGGAACAAGATACCCGACATCACTTAGAACAGGCATAGACAAGAAACCACAATGTCTTCTCACCTACCAAATTATTCCTTACATAACCAAAGACGGCTTAGGTAGGCTCAGTGCAGACGTGCGTAGGAAACTCAGACATAAATGAGGTAGGTAAGTGTAAAAGTAATAGATTTTATATTTTTGCTTCTGGTGGCCTTCTATCTCTAGACTCAGAAGGCAATTGTAGGAACAGGGTGGGTTTAAATCGGTACGAGTCTAATATGTCCTATGCCGATCATTGAATTAGACATATGTGATTTGCTTAGGCACCTCGTGATACGCTGGCACTTCATGATGTGCCAACATTCCCTTCGTATTTATTTTTTAAGCAAGCCAGAAGTAGGAGCCCTGCTAAACGGGGCTCCATCGATATTGCCCCGTTTCGTATTCACTGACCCGAGTGCCCCAAGTCGTTTTTACGACAGCAAAATAAGTTGTTCTTGTCGATCCGCTTGACTTTTTCACGTCATGAAGTATAACGATGCCTAGGCATTTCAAAATGTGGCTAATTCTACGATCGGCCGACATAGACAGAATACTCTTTATTATGCATACTATACACATTATAGGTATTTACCAAAAATCTTATAGATATTGTGACACAATGAACACTTCGACGCTTGCTCGACTCTTGCTCGTATGAGTGATTCAGGGTCAGTGAACACTAAGACGCGACGCAGCGCGACGTGACGCAACGATACTGGAAATGTCTTCGTGTAGTATATAAAGTTAGATTTTGAGTCACTATTGAAAGTGAAATGTGTATCTTGTCGTGTAATAAACAGAGTTAGATTTTGAGTAGCTGTATTGAAATGTGCGCGCAGCGTCTTTTTGTGAAATTTCTTACGGGTGTTTGTGCAAGGGTCTATGTTTTATAGTTATAAGGGTTCACAAGCTACAAGGGACACATTATGTTTCAATAAACTACTTCTCTTAATGTACGTAGAGAGAATGAAACGGCAGTTACAGGTAAAGGTATACATTCGGGATGCCACGAAGTACATAATATCGTAAAGTAGGTTTCACCGTATTCAGTGTAAAATAACTAGTGTGTGATCGCGGAGCTAGTACAAAAGTCGTCACTTATCGGAGGTTTGTGTCGCCTTCTATACAAAGGGGCTTAGTTTTGAAAATATCTAAGCCTGATCAACAATATACCTAAATTTATTTGCGACTACGATATGAACAAAAACTTCAATAACCTCTGTCAACTGTCACTTGAAAAATACGTTTAGCAAAAGTTGTGAAAGCCATAACCTCAAAAATTGAATTGAATTGAAAAGTTGTGAATCTCAAGGATCTTTTTTTTTACGTAGTAAAATCATCTAATGAGTCCTCTCATCCAGGGCAGAGCGATTTACACGATTTATTTGAACTTGCTGTTGCCTATCACACAAAAAAACCTAGTCGTAATGTTCAAGTTTTAAAAGTATTTTTTTTTATTTTTATCGTGGTAAAATCATCAAATGAATCCTCCCACCCAGGGCAGAGCTGGAGGGACTGTCAGACTTGTACTGACTAAAATCCACGGTGTCCTTCAATAGCCCTTTACATTCCGGGGTCACGGTAATTCGTAAGTCCCGCGACCGTGAATAGGATCTTGGAGAAAGAGAAGATATTTTGATTTACGTCTCAGTCATAAATATAGCCAGAAATTCGAATCTAAAAAACAACTTTGAATAGGTAGCTGGTAGTTACAACTGTTAATGAGTACAAAAAGTTTTGCAATTTTAAAAACATTTAAATGAGGCTTCAAACTAACTTTTTCACAATTCAAAATTTAAATTAAATGAGGTCATTTAAAACAAGCCAAGCGATTGTACCAGCCTGTATCTCGCAATGTAATTTTCTCTATTTCGGAGCGACACTTTCATTAACACAGAATGACAGTAAATTTATTCAGATTTTGAAACTATTATACATTAAGTGAATAATATAGCCTTTTTAATGTAGTTATGTACTTTATTTTGAATATGATTTTGATTGGCATAATACGAAAACCTAAGTATATTTTGCATGACGCATTGGTCACATTCTTAGATTATTGAATAAAATCAATTTAAATTATTTTTGCGTCAATCCCTTTTGATTTACGACTACAGCTGATCACAGCACGGTGATTGACAGCACGGTTGGTGCAGTGGCTAAGCGAACAACTGCTGAAAATAATTTAAACAAGATAATAAAATAATATATAAAATTCAAAATTAATTTGCATAGACAAAGGTCAGTGACTGATTCATTAGAAGTTGTATCACTTATTAACACACGTAATCCAATCAGTTCAATCACGCGCGAATAATGTAATTGTAAGAAGTTTGGTCTAATTGATATTTAGTCACATGTACAGTCACGAGCAATAACATGTATACACTTAACAAAATTCAAACCCAATTTACTCGTGAAATATTGGTTTCCCCTTTGAAATTGGACCTATTTCGTAATAGTATGTCTTCCAAAATAGAAGTATAATGAAAAGACAAAAGTTTAATCAATATGGTAGCAGAACATCGCTTTTGAATACTGCTTAGTGTATATTTCTTGCTCGTGACTGTACACCACATTCAAGTCAAGTGGCTTAACATACGCGAGTGGGAGAAGACGATAACAATAACCGGGCAAACAATGTATTACACATTATACATGTTCAAATGGCAAGTTGTATGTACTATAATACAAGCTTTTGTTTGTAAACACGGTTACACATTTAACTACGAGAACCAGTTTAATTTGTTCTCGCTTTGTATGGTCTTGTCGGTCGGCTGCGGTCAACTAATACTTCTTTTGCGTAGCTCAATGTGTAGCTGTGTGTAACAATATTATATATACTTAGGGAGCTTACCCATGACGCGATTCCTGCAATTTGCAATTTGTACTAACTAAATATAAAAATCGTCCTTGCTACTACGAAATAATGATGCAATTTGATTGACTTGACGTCGTCGTGGCGAGCGTGTTTTGTTTTTCATCTACCCTTAGACAACCGCACGTTTTATGTCATAATAATGTCGTAGTGGTAAGGATGACTTTCACTTGTAGTTGGAATCGGTCGAATTGCGTCGCATCGTGTCATGGGGAAGCTCCCTAAGAGAGTAACTATTGCAAATACAATACAATATTTTCTATTGATAATAGTATTAATAATTAGGTTATTGATGTTGAAAACTCGAATAATGAGGCGCACTTACGTGAACGAACATCTCGTTGTTTGATCCCCAAAGCGTGGCGAATAAAATTCCCCTAAATTAAACTGCGCCATCGAATTAATGAGGTATTTCACATTATGAGTGAATTGGTAATAATAATTATTACAGTAGCTCGACGCGTGGTTAAAACTGGCGTTTCCCTCAGGCACACAGTGCCTAAAAGAGTTTTTGCCCGCATCCCAGGGTGCACCGGCCCGAAAAACTGGTCTTCCCCCCGGACGTATCCGAAGGGGAACTCCAGTCTACGGGCGCACGTGGAGGTTTCCTGTCTTAGCACCCCTGCGTTTCCATCTAAAACAAACTTATTTAAGGGAACGATAAATTGCGGCAACTAGATCCAATTACTTAAACTTAAATTTTGTTCTTGGATCCGGCTCGAAGGACCAGTTGTGATGTTCAAATGGGGCATAATGTTTATTTAATAAGGGAAGGATAATCACGCGTTAAACCCACGTACTTTTTTAGATCATTGCGTAAATTAATATTAAACATATTCGCCTTTCTATGTAGAAGTGAGCACAAAAGGGATTGTATTAAATGAAAATAGACGTATAATATTATTTATTTATTTATCTGTATGTACTCAGTTTTGTCACGATAAAGTTTATTTAAACACATTCAACATTTAGATTGTGTTGTTAATAGTTACTGTGATAGAATTAGGGTTCGCAAAGTTTTCTAATGAATCCCTTTTTTGTGTCGTCAAAGTAGACGAGGGCTCGAATTGTGAATATAAATTCCGAATTGAAATTCGCGAATCATTTGTTTAAAAACCGGATTCAGGATAAGTTTGGTATTCAATTGTTCTTTCACTTATTGTACTGGATTCAACTATCAATAGAACTTTGAGAAAAACTTTTTATAATATTATAATATACGAGTAGTATTTCTAAAACAACACAAAATAACTTTTCCTTCGGAAGTAAGTGACTTTGTTTTTTTTTTGTCACTGAGTTTTATGCCACAGGCTTCCTAGTTTGTTTGGTTGAACGAGCTAATCTCAGGAACTACTGAAACGAATTGAAAAAATATTGTTGTATTGGATATTCCATTTATTTATCAAGGAAGGCTATACTTTTGAAACTTGAACATTACGGACTAGGTAAACTTTTTTTTTTCGTGGTAAATTCATCAAATGTGTCCTACCACCCAGGACAGGGCGGGAAGCACTGTCAGACTTGTACTGACTAAAATCCACGGTGTCCTTCAGTAGCCCTTTACGTACCGGGGTTACGGTAATTTGTGAGTCCCGCGACCCCGGCAAGTTCAAATAAATGGTGTAAATACACAGGGTTTAACAGTTAAAATGGGAGTTCCACAAGGCTCAATATTGGGTCCTTTCCTCTTTCTGGTATATATCAATGATCTACCCTATTTACTTAAGAACCAACTACACAATATGGTGTTATTTGCTGATGACACTTCCCTAATTTATAAAATAAATAGAATCTAGACGATCCATAGTTGGTTCACAGCGACCACTAGGCGAGCGAAACATTTCTTCGAAATGAATAATGCTGAAACATGCCAGCGTTGTTTAAATAATTGTGTTCGCATCTGACATCGTTTTAATAGTGCCGGGAAGCTTCTGCATAAAATAAAATAAATTGTTAACTTGACTTCTGAGGCTCTAAAACAAGTTTTTATGTTTTTTGACGTAAAGTAAAAAGGAATTTTAAAGAAAATGAGTTCCTCGTTCGCTTTTTCATATTCCAAAATATGACCTACATGCTTTAAGTACGAAGTACGTCGAAATACGTAAAATTCGTGCTAGGGCCTCTGATCGGTCTGTATATCAGAGAGGATATGTAGGTTAGTAATTTATTCACACTATCAAAGTATTGATTTGCCAGATAATCAGTTTGAAATTAGTAAAATTGTGTTACTGAATATTGTTAAAAGATGTTTAAATAATGCTGTGTTAACGTCAAAGCTTTGCCTTTACGCGGGACTGCCTTATAAGGTTTTTTTTTTATCGAGGACTCATTTGATGAGTCCTCCCACCCAGGGCAGAGTGGGAGGGACTTGAATGACTAAGATCCACGGTGTCCTTCAATAGCCCTTTACGTACTGGGGTCACGGTAATTTGTGAGTCCCGCAACCCCGGCAGGCTTTGGCCCTCTACAGGCTCCGTCACTATGCTGACACTCCTTGAGGTGCCTTATCAGAATACCGTAGATTTTAGTCAGTATAAGTTTAGTTAGTGAGACCCTGACCCTGTTCCTCCCGTTCCGTCCTGGGTAAGAGGACTCATTTGATGATTTTACCACGATAAAAATAGGTTGTAGTATGTACACTCGCGAGTGAAAATATGGAATCACTTACTCCGATTCTGTGCGATCTTGAGTATTTAATAATCAGTTAAGAATAATAAAAATGGTAAATTTTTCAACTTTAAATTGACACCAAATTCATTCAATTACGCCATTCAAGTGATTCTGGTGTACCTTAATGCCTTTGTCAAACAGACAGGCGAAAGCGAAGGATTTCCGGAGCGAACCCGAACCGAAGCGAGACGTCAGTCCAATAGTTCTGTCACGCTATCGGACCGCTTTCACTTTTCTATGTGACTGGATTTAAACAATTCCATACATACAAATAAAAACGTCACGCTTCGCATTCGTCACGCCTGTCTGTTTGACAAAGGCTTAAAAAGCTGTCTTAAAAATCCAATTTTACTCTCGATTCAATCCAACTTTGATTTAATCTAGAAAACGTGCACCTCAAGGTGAGGTGAGCTGTATTGGTTCAGAATTGGATATAGGTCACAAGGATTTATAGGAAAATTAATATACTCGTAACACAAGGTGAAATATAATGCTAGACAGGCATGATGACAGCATCAATAAATTGGAAATCTAGATTTAGACGGCACGGTTAGGTCTCATTTAACTAAGGTCAGAGACTGGTTCTTTGTCGTGTGTCACTTATTAACACACGTAACCAAATCAGTTCAATCACAGCCGAATTATGTTTATACGTATGCACAATTGTAAGAAACTTGGTCTATTTGATATTTATTCACATTTACAGTCACGAGTATAACATGTATACAATTAACAAAATTAAAACACAATTTACTCATGAAATATTGGTTTCCACTTTGAAATAAGACCTATTTCGTAATAGTATGGCTTCCAAAATAGAAGTCTAATGAAAAGGCAAAAGTTTAATCAATATAGTAGCAGAACATCGCTTTTGAATACTGCTTAGTGTATACATACTTTTGCTCGTGACTGTACACCACATTCAAGTCAAGTGGCTTAACAAAAGCGAGTGGGAGAAGACGATAACAATAACCGGGCAAGCAATGTATTACACATTATACATGTTCAAATAGCAAGTTGTATGTACCATAATACAAGCTTTTGTTTGTAAACACGGTTACACATTAAACTAGAACCAGTTTAATTTGTTCTCGCTTTGTATGGTCTTGTCGGCTGCGGTCAACTAATACTATTTTGCGTTGCTCAATGTGTAGCTGTGTGTAACAACGTACTTTTTTAGATCATTACGACATAAAAAAGAAAATGTAAATTAATATAAAACATATTCGCCTTTCTGTAGAAGCTCGTGGCTAAATAATTACAGCCGCACAGGCCGACCTTCCGGGTTAAGCCGCGCTTGCCGAGGTTGGTCTATGGGTCGGTGACCATCTGTCATAGCGAGTTTCCTCCGTGGCTCGGAAAGCACGTAAAGCCGTTGGTCCCGGCTGCCATTTGTAGATCTTTGACAGTCGTTACTGTTAGTCATAAGCTAGTCTGACAACCAGTCTTACCATGGGGTATCGTATTACCCAGTTACTGGGTTGTGGAGGTGCGACAGGCAGTCGCTCCATGTAAAATACTGATATTCAGCTGCATCCGGTTTGACTGGAAACCGACCCCAATATAGTTGGGAAAAGGGTAGGCAGATGATTATATTCGCCTTTCTGTGTAGAACTGAGCACAAAAGGGATTAGATTAAATGAAAATAGACGTATAATATTATTTATTTATTTATCTGTATGTACTCAGTTTTGGCACGCTAAAGTTTATTTAAACACATTCAACATTTAGATTGTGTTGTAAGTAGTTACTGTGATAGAATTAGGGTTTACAAAGTTTTCTAATGAATCCCTTTTTTGTCTCATCAAAGTAGACGAGGGCTCGAATTGTGAATATAAATTCCGAATTGAAATTCGCGAATGTTTGTTTAAAAACCGGATTCAGGATAAGTTAGGTATTCAATTGTTCTTTCACTTATTGTACTGGATTAAACTATCAATAGAACTTTGAGAAAAACTTTTTTATAATATTATAATATACGAGTAGTATTTCTAAAACAACACAAAATAACTTTTCCTTCGGAAGTAAGTGACTTTGTTTTTTTTTTCACTGAGTTTTATGCCACAGGCTTCCTAGTTTGTTTGGTTGAACGAGCTAATCTCAGGAACTACTGAATCGAATTGAAAAACATATTTTTGTATTGGATATTCCATTTATTTATCAAGGAAGGCTTTTGAACCTCAAAGAGTGTCAGCATAGTGACGGGGCCTGCAGAGGGCCAAAGCCTGCCGGGGTCGCGGGACTAACGGATTACCGTCACCCCGGAACGTAAAGGGCTATTGAAGGACACCGTGGATTTTAGTCAGTACGAGTCTGACAGTCCCTCCAGCTCTGCCCTGGGTGGGAGGATTCATTTGATGATTTTACCACGATAAAAATAAAAAAAAATACTTTTAAAACTTGAACATTACGACTAGGTTTTTTTGTGTGATAGGCAACAGCAAGTTCAAATAAATCCAACCAACAACAAAAGAACCAACTACAAAATACGGTGTTATTTGCTGATGACACTTCCCTAATTTATAAAATAAATAGAATCTAGACGATCCATAGTTGGTTCACAGCGACCACTAGGCTAGCGAAACATTTCTTCGAAATGAATAATGCTGAAACATGCCAGCGTGGTTTAACCTTTCGGGCGATTTATAATTGAAAATGATAAAAATCAACGTCCAATGAGCGACTGTTTGTTATGTACAGACGTGTGTACGTAAGGCGCTAGGGCGTTTTCGCTTATGTACACCCGGGTGTACGTAACGCGCCCGAGAGGTTAAATAATGCTGTGTTAACGTCAAAGCTTGACATTTGCGCGGGACTGCCTTATCTGGTAACCGCCATCCCGGAACGTAAAGGGCTATTGAAGGATACCGTAGATTTTAGTCAGTATAAATTTAGTTAGTGAGACCCTGACCCTGTTCCTCCCGTCCTGGGTAAGAGGACTCATTTGATGATTTTACCACGATAAAAATAGGTTATAGTATGTACACTCGCGAGTGAAAATATGGAATCACTTACTCCGATTCCGCGCGATCTTGAGATTAAAAATGGAAAAATTTTAAATGCTTAACTGCTAACTTTAAATTTACACAAAATTCATTCAATCACGCCATTCAAGTGATTCTGGTGTACTTTAATGCCTTTGTGAAACAGACAGGCGAAAGCGAAGGATTTCCGAAGCGAACCCGAACCGAAGCGAGACGTCAGTCCGATAGTTGTGTCACGCTATCGGATCGCTTTCGCTTTTCTATGTGACTGGATTCAAACAATTCCATACATTACAAATAAAAACGTCACGCTTCGCATTCGTCACGCCTGTCTGTTTGACAAAGGCTTAAAAAGCTGTGTTAAAAATCCAATTTTACTTTCGATTCAATCCAACTTTGATTTAATCTAGAAAACGTGCACCTCAAGGTGAGGTGAGCTGTATTGGTTCAGAATTGGATATAGGGCACAAGGATTTATAGGAAAATTAATATACTCGTAACACAAGGTGAAATATAATGCTAGACAGGCATGATGACAGCATCAATAAATTGGAAATCTAGATTTAGACGGCACGGTTAGACCTCATTTAGACAAGGCGAAAACTTGCATGCAAGTTTGACTACATTGCGGTATTTGTTTAACCAACTGAATTTTTTGCCCCTCCATAGTCAGGAGTGTAACGCTGCTCGCATGCAATTTCTTGCATAGTCTAAATGAGGCCTTAGCGCAGGGGCGATTGGACTGCGCTGCGTGTCGCGGGTTCGATTCCCGCAATAACAAACCAATAACAGGTGGTGCGTTGGTTTGTAGTGTTAGCTCCGTAAACGTCGTTGATGTTGCGTGCCGCGTCAGAAGCGAGTAAAAACTGTACTTGCTTGTGACGTATTGGCAATTTTAAAACTGTCGTATCTTTGTAATTATTTGTTTACGTATCATCATCTGCCTAGACTTTTACCAACTATATTAGGGTCGGCTTCCAGTCAAACCAGATGCAGTTGAATATCAGTATTTTACACACCTATCACCTTCGTATCACCTTTATTATAAAACTCTAAGCTTTTTTTTAGTATTTATAATAGAGCGTGCACTAATAGGCTCTAGAAATTGATTACGAGAAATCTTAGGAACAAAAATGTAATAAAATCAGGATAATATATGTGTATGGCCGTGAGCTCTCGAAGCCAGCAAATAGATGCGAAGGTCGAAGGACAAATGAGGGGGAAGAGAGGAATGTGCAAAGCCATAATAAGGTTGTAAATTAAGAAGTTTTTTGGCTTATTTTGTATGTTATCTTTTAATATGTAGGACGGAAGGGCTATTTTCCTTTTTTTTTCTTACTAATTCTAGTATTATAATTATATGTGTTGTGTTGTGTGTTGAGAATCAGTAACTGATTCGATTCCAATAATTTTTACACCATGTTATATTTTTTTTCAAAAATATTTTAATTAAATTTTATTAACAGTTAATTACAAAACAATCACTGTACGGTTAGGTACCTATTGCCAAGCTATTATCACGAGTGTATAACACAGGAGACGCGGTTTACGCGGGTGTACCACGAAATGAGTATGTTTTTGAACGGATAACCAGGTATTATACAAACTTATAACCTTGTGATTTTTTATGACACGGTGTTAAAATTTTCTACATAGAATCTTTACACAAAAATACTAGACAGGTGTATCGGGTTTTGCATAAACAAAAAATGATCTTGTATATTGACCCGACTTCTTAATAATATTGGTGCAAAATTTGAAGTAAATCCATGCAGTACTTTTCGAGTCTATCCCGGACATACATACAGACAAAAATTCAGATAGAATGTACCGGGAACAAATCACCAGTACCAGGAATTTATTTAGTTACCTACATTCAGCGCAAATAAATTCTATTCCGAATAGAATAGAATAGAAATTACTACAATAGAGCAAAAAGTGACGTGTAACATTTTTTGACTTAGCTGAAACTTTCTGTTACATAAATCTATTTTAAAAATAGATAAAAGAAATATGTGGAACACGAACACGGAGCAGAGTGTAATTGGCAGAAAGATAAAAAAAGCTAGAAACTTGGAAACGAAACATTTTTGCCAATTAGCGTTTAGTCGTTCCAGGGAGTTAGCTTCTAGTAATCCTTGGGAGTAGTTACTCGTCGCTGTCCTTGACCAATGTAAACCAAAATGTAATATTGAAATAACCGTTTTTCACGGTGCATAGACCAAAATTACATTTATTTCAATTTTTGATTCTCTGTCCGTTTGTAAGGGCTAATCTCTGAAATGGCTGGACCGATTTTGACGAGACTTTTATTGGCAGGTAGCTGATGTAATAAGGCTAAATTAGGCTATTTTTTTTATTCACAATAGGGGGGGGGGAGGTGAGCGGGCGGAGCCGCTGACAAAAGCTAGTAAATAATAAATATCTTTATTTACATCTCATACATTATTTTAGACATGTATTAGGGTTGAGGTTGTTGCGGCCATGAGTAAGTGTGGGTTTTGGGTGTTCATTTACGATAGGAATCAGGTAAAAACTGTCGCGGTCCCAAAGGATTACCGTGACCCTAGTACGTAAAGGGCTATTGAAGGACACCGTGGATTTTAGTCAGTACAAGTCTGACAGTCCCTCCCGCCCTGCCCTGGGTGGGAGGACTCATTTGATGATTTTACCACGATAAAAAAAAAATCCTCGTACCTTGGCGATTTCAACCATCCAGTTAACGTTATTTTGCATTTGTATAATAGTAAAATAGAAAGACCTTTATAAATTAGTGAAAAAATAATCTATACTTATAATAAATCTGTAGAAAGGCCAATTCTGTACATGAAATATTTAAAAAAAATAACTATCAAGGGGTGATAAGGGATCGCTACTGATGCCAAAAATGCAATCAGTAAAATTTTTGTCTGTCTGTCTGTCTGTCTGTCTGTCTGTCTGTCTGTCTGTCTGTATGTTCGTTATAGAAACAAAAACTATTCGACGGATTTTAACGAAATTTGGCACGATTATTCTTCATACTCCTGGGCAGGTTATAGTATACTTAACATTACGCTACGATCAATAGGAGCAGAGCAGTGAAGGGAAATATTGGGAAAATATTGTGTATGACGGAAATATTTTCCTTAAAATTATATGAAAATATTCCTTGACAGCCCATGTCTATCTTTTATGGTTGACTCACAATAACACGTGAAACTCCCGATAGCTTAGCAATTCGGAGCTTTCTGATTATATTTGTCTACTGTTACGTTTACAAACCTCTCACTCATCCCTAATTTAAAAAAAAAATAACATTCTTACCTATTCAATAAAAAAAGAATCATGTAAATCGGTGTAAAAACACCAGTTATACATGAAATACGCTAATCAGTCATCGCGCGTAAATACAGAATCATGCTATAAGGATTATTTTGGAAAACAGCGCGCGTGCTTCATACAATATTTGGCTGTTGATGCGAATAGATGTTCAGACTGTTCGACCTTATTGACAGACAATAATTGTTTTTTACAAACCGTGCTTATCAGCGCGACTTTGAGTCTTTTTTTTTTGGCGTGGTAAAATCATCAAATGATTCCTCCCACCCAGGGCAGGCGGGAGGGACTGTCAGACTTGACTGACTTAAATCCATGGTGTCCTTCAATAGCCCTTTATGTACCGGGGTCACGGTTATTTGTGAGCTTGGCTTTGGCCCTCTACAGGCCCCGTCATTATGCTGACACTCCCTGAGGCGCGCGTGGAACACAACGCGCCGTCGACCCGGGCATGGTCCATGGGCGGACAGCGAGTCGCCCATTACTCGCCGCCCACATGCCCGCGCCTGCGGTGGCCGTAGATGGTCCACCGACGTCTGTCGCCATGGGCGTTTACCACAGCGGCTGGGGTGGAGGAAGGACGCTGTCCTCCTCCTTCGCGAGTATGACTGCTTCGCAGAAGAAGGCAATCGCTTCCCATTCCGTCTCGCCCTGCAACATGGCCTCAACCAATGCCGGGCGCGAGAGATCTCCGCCTATCACCGTCGTGAGGACACGGCGGTGCTCTGCCCAAGCGGGGCAGTCCTGCACCGTATGCTCCACCGTGTCCTCCGGACGATCCTCGCAGTGGTGACACCCAGGCGTTTCTTCCCTCCCTATCAGACACAGGTACCTCCCGAAACTTCCGCATCCGGTGAAGACCTGCGTCATGCGGTAGGTCAGGACGCCGTGACCCCTATCCAGCCACTCCTCAAAGAGGGGTCTTATCGCCGCGATAGCGGCTGGCCCTTTTTTACTTTTAGTCTTTGAATAGTTTATTTTTAGATTTGTTTTGTTGTTATTTATGAAATAGGTATAAGAGGTTTTGGGAGTGTTTAAATATATTATTAGTTTACATTTTATTTCTTTATAGTTGAAGCAATAGTAGGTACGAATATCAGTTATTTTGGTAGTGTTTAATTATAGTAATAGTTTACATTTTATTTCTTTACAGTTGAAGCAATAGTAGGTACGAAATTAGTTATTTTGGTAGTCTACACTAATATTATAAAGAGGAAAACTTTGTTTGTTTGTAATGAATAGGCTCAAAAACTACTGGACCGATTTTAAAAATTCTTTCACCATTGAAAGCTACATTATCCACGAGTAACATTGGCTATATTCTATTTTGGAGAAAAATAGGGTTCCGTAAGATATTTGGGTTTTTCGGCCACAGGGTGTAAAAAATCATCCAGAAAAGTTACTTATTTTGCGTACGCTGCCTAAACTATAAAAGATAGAATCATAAAATGTTCCAAATAATTGTTGATCTTATATATATCTACAAAAATGTCCGCGACACACAATATCTATCTATGTCGAGTGTTTGCGATGACTGCGTCGTCGATGTTAGTGTCTGAGTAGGCTTTTTGCAGCGGTAACCGACATTCACGCGGGCGGAGCCGCGGGCGCCCACTAGTTATTAATATATTATTTGTGCTTCAAGAGCTCTAACAAATTCTTGTTTTTTCTAAAAACAAGGCCAAGGTATTTTATAAAGAAAATGTATTTTTTTATTGCATTCGTGACTTTTATTGTTTCTACCCGGAGTGCTTTTGGGTCGGTACTAGTAGGTGCAGGTAAGATTGTAATGCAGGTTGAGAGTTGGAAAGACAGACCTAACACATTTGCGGATCTGTCAGGATCTGACGAGGCCCGCTTAGAGGGCCAAAGTCTGCTGGTGTCGCGGGACTGTCTCGTCAGGGACGGGACCCTGGGACGTAAAGGGCTATTAAAGGATCACCGTGGATTTTAGGCATAACAGGTCTGGCAGTCCCTCCCGTCCCTCCCTGGTTGTGATGTGATGATGTCATTTGATGACTTTACCACGATAAAAAAAAAAAAACAGTACCAACCTACTTCTTTATAAAAGCTCCCAAACATTACATATTTCTAATGTGCGTCAAGGATGAGTGAATCCGGAATGGATAAATTGTGAACGGAAAGTAACCTACTTACTGTAGTATATCAGTACGTGTACATATTGTACAAGACTTGGAGACCGGGAAACTGGCACCAGTTTTCGGAATCCGGAGTCTGTCTGTTATTTTACCGTGCCAGTTTGACCGGACATTTGCACATTGACTGGTCTTTCAGTCTGTTGAGTAAACTATGCTCAAACGCGTTGACTAGCAGGCGCGGGGGCGGGCGCGGACACGAAATATCAAACATATAGCGTGATATCGAAGTGTTCACCTACAAAACGCATGTGCGGGCTAAGTAGCGGGCCAGCTAGTAACTGGCGTGCGCGGCATGTTCACGGTAATATCAAACGCGTGAGATGATTGTGTGTGTTCGCGTCGAATTAGCAGCTGAGCGCGCGATTCACTCGCTGCATCAGGTAAGTTCAACCCGTATGAACTTTTCGCTGGCGCAAACGTCTGGGGCTCATGTGAACACGAGCCCGCCACGCTAACGCGCCCGCACCTGCTGCCATGCCCTCGCGTTCCTACATGAACAAGTACTTACTTTGGTTTTTGAGTAGTGCTGTTCGGTGTGCTTGGCGGCAGCAAGTGGCAGCACAGGCCTGGCGTGAATTTGTGAAGTTCTACGTCTGAAAAATTGATTGTTAAAAAAATATTTAATATATAAATAATAGTTATTAATTAATACGATACTGGGTTTTCAATCAGAAATTTTTCAAAAGCCGTGGATTCTGTATTTATGCCCGGTTGAAGGTGAAAGGTTAGTCCTATTATATGGGGTTAACACATAACTGGCGACATGTGGGTGTACTAGTAGGTAAACCTCTGCTTAAACCTTCAGAAAAACTGGTACTGACTAAGAACCAGTCTGTTCCTTCGTTTGTCCTTTGTGTTCCAGGACCGCAGTCCCCTGTTTAGAGGGTGCCGTGAACCACCACAAGAAATGACAATTACCAAGTTTGAAAGTGTCCGTTTCTCATTAATTATGTCAACTGCTTTATACTAATTGCTAATTAGGATGTTAATGATTGCATGAATGAACACCATCTAATTGGCGTTTGGTTTGTACGTCAATCATTCACTAATTAATTCTGCTGTAGATAGTTATATCCATATACGTTTAGAATAGATCATACTTAATTGAAGGAGAGAATAGTAAATTTTGTACCCAACAACTACTCGTATTTTAAGTATATTTGTAGTATATTTGTATTTAAGGCGACAGTGTTTTTTGAATCCTGAGCGTAACGAGGGATTTTGAAGTAGATTCCGGAGCGCAGCAAGGGATTCAGTGGATATGCTTTAAAATAGTATTGCTCCCGACACTCTATTAGAATAGACACTCTTCTTTTATCACCCTCTATGAAAAAAAAAATGCAACTTATGAACTAGAATATTTACGTTTATTTATTTAAATACAACTAGGACATAACATGAAGAATGTTTATATTTGAACAATTATGAAAGTGGATCGAAAATAAAATTGTTAATTTTATTTTCCCGTGGTTACATAGGACATTTTTGCGTCTCTTGTTTCTTTAAGGTTTATGCGACATTTGTCTTTGCTAAAATTCATCGAAAATTATTCAGTGTAATTTGTAAAGCGATTAAGACGCGAAATCGTATTGAATGAAAAAAAATACTAAATCAAATGGGCAAAATAACGACGACACGGTTGGCGCAGTGACTGAGTTCTACCCCCACACGGACTAAATATTTGTATGACCTACAAGTTGTTCTTCCGGGTCTGGGTG
Source organism: Agrotis puta (assembly GCA_943136025.2). Taxonomy (NCBI): domain Eukaryota; kingdom Metazoa; phylum Arthropoda; class Insecta; order Lepidoptera; family Noctuidae; genus Agrotis; species Agrotis puta. The sequence goes on along the minus strand of OW964182.2, from coordinate 11,685,787 downwards.
TTGATATGAGTTTTTATGTTCATAAACGCACCCACGATACGGGAGAAATCCTTAGGGTGGGGCAATGTTTTATAAAAAAAACCACCACATTAAAGTGCAAAATAACCTATCTTTCGGAAGTCGGTGGCTTTGTTCTTTTAATTCACTTTTTCCACAAACTTTCTGTTCGTTTGTCACCAGGTTGTATCTCATGAACCGTTGTAGTTGCACCGTTGAAACTTTCACAGATAATGTATTTTGCTATTATAACAATCTAAAAAAAAAAAATAAGGGACCAACAAACTTAAAAAAATCTAAGGGATCGCTTATGCAACAGACAGTTAATAGAGAATGAATAGTACGGAACTTTTCTTGCGCAAGTTCGTCTCGCACTTGGCCGGTTTTTGTGATTATGCTTTGTGTTCTTGTAGCTTGTCTACACTAATATTATAAAGAGGAAAGATTTGTATTTTTGTATGTGTGCGTGTGTATTTTTGTAATGAATTTTCGCTTCTAGAAGGCTACATTCACCCTGAGTCACATAGGCTATATTCCCGTGAGAAGCCGGGACAGGCCGCTAGAGACCAATAAATGTGTTTAATTTCTCTCTTTCATTTTATTTTTAACGTTTTCTTCAAAGAAATAACGCGGTTAGTTGCAGACCTTGTTATACAAACGGGGACTAAAAATATCTTACAAAAATGTTCGCAACTTCCAACGTGAACACAAACCAAAGTTACTTTTATTTTAGTCCTTCTTATATTCGCTGGCCTCGGCCATTTTTCACCCACAATATATATTTTGCTCAGTTCTCCTTCCCCAACGAGTGGCATTTTAGGAAAGAATTGGATTTTCCTTCCCATATCGTGAGTTTTATGAATAACTAGCGACCCACCCCGGCTTCGCATGTGTACAATATCTCCTAAATTATGCATGTAATATACATATAATCCTTCCTCTTGAATCACTATCTATTAAAAAATCCGCATCAATATCCGTTACGTAGTTTTAAAGATCTAAACGTACATAGGGACAGACAGACAGCTGGAAACGACTTTTTTATACTATGTAGTGAAAGACGATGGTACTGAATATTTACTGTAGTATATTATGTATGGATATGCTTTTTTACTATTATTATATTTGTAAATTAGCTTTGCTCCCGCTTTTAGTGTTTTATTACTAGCTGTTACCCGCAGTTAGACCCGCTGCTCGGCTCCTGTTGGTAGCAGCGTGATGTGGTTAAGCCTATAATCTTCTTCAATAAATGGGCTATGTAACACAAAAATATTTATTCAATTTGAACCAGTAGTTTCTGAGATTATCGCGTTCAACCAAAGAAACTCTTCAGCTTAATAATATTAGTATAGAGTATATATTTAACACCACATTTGGAGTTTTTCCTTTGTCATGGGTGCGTTTTAACAAACATTTGAACTCAAACATTTGTTGGGGGTACTAATTTTTATTCCTTGTGGGAATCGATGCCACGACACACAGCGTAGCACCTGATTGCTCAGCTATTGCGCCAACCGAACGAATGGTTAAAAAAAAAATGTTTAAGATTTTGTTTAACCTAATACATGTATATAATTCTTTAGCAATAAAGAAAACGTTTTTTTTTATACACCCGATTGGTCGATTTAATATAAGATTAAACTCCATTCACCGTTCACAATAAGGCTTTAATCCTGCCATTACGGGGGTGCTAACAGTAATTGCTCTAACGGGCCGTTCATGTTCGTAGTGGGTTCTAGAAATATTGCATTTTGCTGTTCGCTTGTGATATTTCTGTCTTTATTTCTGAGTTCAGAGTTCCATAAAAGCGAAAAATTTATAAAAAAAGAATTTGTTAGGTTGTGTGATGTAGGATTTCTTGCTTTTTTTTAGCGTGGTAAAATCATCAAATGAGTCCTCCCACCCAGGGCAGAGTGGGGATTGTTAGACTCGTACTGACTAAAATTCACGGTGTCCTTCAGAAGCCCTTTACGTTTTGGGGTTACGGTAATTCGTGAGTCCCGTGACCCCGGCAGGCTTTGGCCCTCTATTGGGAGGCCCTGTCATTTTGCTGACACTCTTTGAGGCGCGCGTGGAACAAAACGAGCGAATTGCCCATTACTCACTGCCCGCATGCCCGCCCGCGCCAACGTTGGCCGGAGGTCGCCTGCCGACGTCTGTCGCCGTGGGCGTCTACAGGATTTCTTGTTTGGATGGGTTTTTTCATCATCGCATTTCTCACGATACAGTTATCAGATTTTGTGCATACATTCTTTACATTTAAATACTAGACACGTGTTTTGGGTTTCGCATATACAAAACTAATTATGCTGAATAACGTATATAAATAAACTAGCTGTTGCCAGCAGCTTCGTCAACTACCGCTGGAATATTATCCGACGGGAACATAAAAACGGGATAAAAATTATCCTATGTGTTTATCCAGGTTATAAACTTATTTATTTATTTATTTATTTCATTAACACATACAATTGCTATTACAGGTAATACCCAAGCTAACAAAAGTAGTCATAAATTAGTTGTCTATCCAGTCCCAAGTAACGGGTCTCGGTAAAAGTACACGTTACGTAGTGGTCAACTCACTAAGTGTCACCCTCTGGAATTCCGCCAAAGAGCAAGAAAATAAGTCTAAGCGCCGAGAGACCCTATTCAGTATTCCTACTGCGCGAACCATAGGTGCGAACCTTAATAAATTTGTACAAGAAGATGAAACTTTAAAAAGTGCCTGCCTCGGTCCCAATCGTAACCTCCTGTCTGGAACAAGCAAACCCAACGATGCCAATATTTGGGGATTATTAAGTATCCCACGAAATACCATAAATATATACTTGGCTAGAGCAAGGTTTCGCCTTACTTCCAACTTAAAGTACCCAACCATTCCTATCACAAAGAGAGTTGGATACATAAGTGGATAGAAGGGGTAGACTCCATATTGCTTCCAATATAGGTATCGGGTAAACTTGTTCTGGATCTTTTCCAACATCTGAGAATATTTCGCTTCATAAGGATTCCAGATGATAGCACTAGTTTCCAGATTGCTTCGCACCAATGCATTGTAAAGTGCTTTCACTGCTGCCATATTAGTGAAATCACGAGTTTCACGCATGACAAAACCCAAATTTTTAAAAGCTTTTTTGCATACCTGTACTACATGAGCACGAAACGATAGATCTCCGGAAAAAGAGACCCCTAAATCTCTCACTACATCCACTCGCGGTATGGCGTGACCTCCCATGCAGTACTCATGTCGTCGGGGTTCCACGGCTCGCGTGAAGGACATTACGCTACACTTCGTCACATTGAAGAATAACTTATTCTCTTCACTCCACGCTGCCACCCGATCTATGTCTCGCTGGAGCATCCCGCAGTATGACTCGTCCGCGATCCGCAAGTATAGCTTCAGATCGTCAGCAAATAACAAACAGCTGGCATCTTTAATGACTTCAGGAAGGTCATTTATCATAATTATAAATTCTAGAGGTCCTAAATTTGAACCTTGACTTACCCCCGTAAGGGTGAAATACGGATCCGAGGTGTAACCTGCATATTCCACCATTTGCTTGCGGCTGCCTAAGTAGCTAGCGAAGAATTTTAGAAGGGCCGGGGTAAAACCGACCCTCGCAAATTTACTTAAAAGTATGTCATTATCCACACTGTCAAATGCCTTCCTGAAGTCAAAAAAACTATCTGTGTACCTAATTCTATTCAAATCCGTTCTGTAATTTATGCGTGAAAGAGTAACAAACATACATTCATTCATCTATCCATTAATTCTCAAAAACTCTCGTATCAATAACATTAGTTAGATTAGACAAGATTAAACACATTAATATACCTATCTTGAAAGTGGTTCATTAATTTGAATAAGTTCTTCAGTGGTTACTAGCTACGTAAATAAAAGTTTTCAGTTTGGCTAAACAATTTGTAAACATTTGCTTAATAGATTATTTTGGATGAAAAGTTAACACATTAATAAAAGCGGTTCAAGATTTTATAATTTAAAAGTGATTTATTATTGATTGAGGTTAAAGTTATGTTTATTGGTTTTTTACGGAAGACGCCGCTGAAGCCGGCCCAAAAGATAGCAAGTTCATCTGGATGCGCACTGCGATGGCTGGCTGGTACGAAGTAGCATTTGTAAAGAGCATTTCGAAAGATTCGGGGATTTAAAAGCCTATTTTGCTCATCAGTGGGACATCAAAGGCTAACAAAAAAAACTAGCCAAGTGGCTGTATCTTTTGATTGCGTTGGCTTCGAAGTTTTTTTCGCAGCTCGAAGGGACAGTAGACCTAAGTATTTGATATACATTTCAGCTTGATACCTCCACGCGTTCCTGTCAAAAAGGTCTTGACAGACGGGTGGACAAATGGACAACAAAGTGATCCTATAAGGGTTTAGTTTTTTCCTTTCGAGATATAGACTATTGAATTGAAGACCCCAAGGTTATAGCTGTCGGGAAATACTGAGCCCGGCAGGGAATTCCAGTCTACGAATGTCAATGCCCCACTTTTTGCCGAGTGATACTAACCATTTCGCAATTTTTTTTTGTACAAATTACTCCTTATTTTGCCTTCTCCGTACTCAAGTAAGAATAAAGGGAAAAACCGAAATAAATTCCTTTGATGCAGAATCTTGAGGGCAACGATTTGTATCGAATTTGTACAATACAAATCGTTGCCCTCAAGATTCTGCACGCTTGAGAAACGTGACATCATTTGTAGTTTGAATTCCTGAGAAGAGATGAAAGGGTGAGGGCATTGACTTCTGTGGTTACCAACAATAGAGAGTTAGTGGCCTACTAACACTTACGACTTTTTTATAGTGTTAAAATCATCAAATGAGTCCTCCCACCCAGGGCAGAGCGGGACGGACTGTCAGACTCGTACTGACTAAAATCCACGGTGTCCTTCAATAGCCCTTTACAATCCGGGGTCATGTTAATTCGTGAGTCCCGCACACCCGGCCCGACTTACGACTTAATTTTTTTAAATTATACACCACACTAGGAATATCTTCTGTATCGTGGGTGCGTTTCTAAACAATAAACCTACATACACAAATATTTAAATACCCAGACCTGACATAACTAGGTACTTTGTATTAATGCCTTTGTCAAACAGACAGGCGAAAGCGAAGCGAGTCCGAAGCGAGACGTCAGTCCGATAGTTCTGTCACGCTATCGGATCGCTTTCGCTTTTCTATGGGACTGGATTCAAACAATTCCATACATTACAAACATTAACGCCTCGCTTCGCATTCGTCACGCCTGTCTGTTTGACAAAGGCTTAAGAGTGACAAATTCTTTTAGCGACGCCGTGCTGTTTGTCGTGTTTTTTTTTAAGCCGTTTTATACAAAATTCTTAGTAGATGTAATACTAGTTGTTGCCAGCGGCTTCATCCATGTGTAGCATGAAAATTATTTCACGGAAACATGATATTCCATTCATTTCATTTTATGTTATTCATCTGTGAGCATGTAAAAATGTGTTAAAACATAATACGGGCTTTTTTTTCTTACCGGGGTATACGTACACATTAATATACCTAGTTTTAATTAGAAACCTGAAATTGAAACCAATTTTTAGACATTATATTATTAAATTATTAAAGGTTAACAGAAAGGTAGACAGGGTGTTTAAATAATTGTTTGTTACCTGAAGGGTGCGTTTTTTGGCAAAAAAATCAGTCAAACGCGTGAGGAAACTAATTGGTAGGTTTCGCATTCCAATTCCAAATAAAAAAAAGGCAGTTGAAAAATATATTTTGTTTATGAACGAGGTTGTGAGTGCAAATTTGGGCTTCCAAATTTAAACACGTTAGTACGTTAAAAAGAAATGCAGGTATACGTTTGAGGGAACAAAAATAAAAAAAAATGTGGTAAAATCATCAAATGAGTCCTCCCACCCAGGGCAGAGCTCCCGGGACTGTCATACTCGTATTGACTAAAATCCACTATGTCCTTCAATAGCCCTTTACGTACCGGGGTCACGGTAATTCGTGAGTCCCGCGACCCCGGCAGGCTTTGGCCCTCTACAGGGGGCCCCGTCACTATGCTCACACTCCTTGAGGCGCGTTTGGAGCACAACGAGCCGTCGATCCGGGCATGGTCCATGGTTGGACAGCGAGTCGCCCATTAGTCGCTGCCCGCATGCCCGCGTCTACGGTGGTCGGAAATCGTCTACCGACATCTGTCGCCGTGGGCGTCTACCACTGCGGCTGTAGAGTGAATCCCGCGACCACCCACATAGATAGATAGAATATACGAGTACTTTATTCTACACCAAAATAATAACAAAACTGTTTTACAACATTGTCCGTTCTGTGGTTATAATGACGGTTTTATCGCTAATACCGATATTAACTCTCGATAATTCAGTACCGCTCTATAAATGAATTCATTCGAATTCAATTTACATAAATTAATTCAGTAACTCACTAATTTAATGCTGGCCGTTTAATGTCAATACAACATTCGTATAAATGGTTATATTATGATATTGTTATTTGTGAATGGATTTGGTAAATGATTATTCTCAGAGTAGCTATGTGTTTGTGCCGTTTGGGGTTTAAACTGTAGGCCTATGGGGTCCGAGAATTCATAAAGTTTTTTAAAATATCGCCAGGCGATTAGTTGACTCTTCAGGTGACCAGAGTGTTGGCCTATTCCTAGACCAACAAGTCAGCATTGCCATACAACGTGGCGATGCTGCCAGCGTTCTGGGCACTGTTCCCATTGACAGCGATGTGGACGTATTCTTTGACGCCCGTTGAATTTTTCTTTTTCTTCTTAATTTTCTGTACCTACATCAAACTAGTAAGTTTTTATTTATAGTTCGTATATAATATTAGTTTGTTAGTATATTGTAGTACAATAATATAAAAGCAAATGAAAAAAAAGAGTAATCATAACTAATACTACGAGTATGAATGTGAAAATAAGTTCTTTTGTTACCTTTTCGAGTCTAATCGTTTTAATGTACTTATGATTCTGAAAAAATACAGAGGCTCTAGCATTAATTCTCCGTATTTGGTCGTATAGCGTACGTTAAATGAAAAAGTGCCTCTAGTGTACGTACGAGTATAGTGACGCGGCCTGTAGAGGGCCAAAGCCTGCCGGGGTCGCGGGACTTACGAATTACCGTGACCCCGGTACGTAAAGGGCTAGAGAAGGACACCGTGGATTTTAGTCAGTAGGAGTCTGACAGTCCCTCCCGCCCTGCCCTGGGTGGGAGGACTCATTTGATGATTTTACAAAGTGTACGAACGATAAACTAATATTATCCATCTAATTAACGTCATAGTTCCCGTTTGCTTTTACATAAAATAAACGTGAAAACTCGTAATAAGGCCTCTGTTCTTGACGAAAACAATAATAGGTTACGTTCATAATCATATAAATTTATTATTATTCCAAACACTTATTATGCAGGCAATATCAATAAATAAAATACTCGTATTATTCCAAAGTCATGGATATCTCTATACCAGTTTCATAGTAAAGTGAGCATTTTATTGGCATATTTAACATAATGGCATCCTTCATATTACGTCGACATATCTATATTTTATTCGTACAATTATTGAAATCAAGTGAAAAAATGGCGGGAAATAATACGATAAGACGAGAATCCGAAATTACGAATTAGTCTACAATTTATTATGTTTTTTCAAAATTTTAGCGATCTGGTGGTGAAAATGTCATTGCATGAGAATGTTCTTTTTTTGAAATTCATAATATCACGCGTTTGGATGATATGATGATCATAATATCATTCAGTGTTTTAATGTTGGCAATTAACTAATTGTTATAGGTTCTTTTATAGAGGATTAATAGCATGATAGTAGATAAATAAATTAATAGTACCGAAAAACTATATGAAAATGGTAAAACTGTCTATAAAAGTTAGATTCTCTGCCACTGATACAGATTTAAAAAATCTAGACAGACTACTACTTTCGTAGCCATCAGTGCTACGTGAACTACGACGTAGCATTGCTACGGTACTACGGCGTAGCAGTGCTACGGAGCTACGAAGAATTGAATTACGGAGCTACGCCTTAGCAGTTGCCGCAATATTAGGCTCTATCTTTTCTTGGAAATGTCTACCTTAAACCGATTATTATTCATCGAAGCCTTTACCAAGTAGTTACACTTTCAGGTAACGTATATACAACTAAAGCAGCAAATGCATGAAGTATATAATACTAGTTAGTGTGTAGTTTATATTGACGAAAGGTCAGACTGAAGTTTAAGTAAACTATGTTTACGTAATGTCATGAGATTAATAATCAAAATTTATAATCATATACATGCAGAACTTGTTCTTTGTTTCTCAGAAATGATTATGTAGTAACCAAGATACATGTATATGTTGTACAGTATTAATTTTAAAGACATTATAAATTTGTCAATTGACAGAAACGACAACGTGACGTGACAATAAACCGAATCCGATAATTGATGAATCGTAAAAAGGCAAAATTTTATTAGACTGTTTCGTTTGGTCGCGGGACTGTGCGAATTACCATGACCCCGGAACGTAAAGGGCTATTGATTGTGAATTTGTGGATTTTAGTCAGTACGAGTCAGATAGTCCCTCCCGCTCTGCCCTGGGTGAGAGGACTCATGTGATGATCTTACCACGTAAAAAAAAAGTGCGAGTTGCATGTGAAGGGTTCATTTTCATTATCTTTAAAAAAGGTTCTGCAGGGCTCATGATAAGGGCCTGGTGAGAGACGGACATCGGAGTCTTGGTAGGGTACCATTTTACACTTTAAGTACGGACCCCTAAAAGCTTTGATTTGTATGAAATACTAGCACTTTGCCCGCGACTTCGTCCGCGTGGGTTACGTACCTTCCTAATTCCCCCTTTTCACCCCCTTAAAGGTTAAATTTCCAAAAACCCCTTCTTAGTGCTCCCCTACATTATAATAGGAAGCCGTGTGCAAAATTTCACATTCCTAGCCCCAGTAGTTTCGGCTGTACGTTGATATGTCAGTCAGTCAGTTCCCTTTTATATATACAGATTGTAACAGGAGATGCCTTTATTATCATTATTTTTACGTTAAAATAACTGGAAGAAAATGTTCAACTTTCAAACAATATCTGAACATTTGCGTTTCTTGAATTTGAGATTTTACTTGAAATAACTGAGATAAGATCAACAAGAAAGAGAATTTCTGGATAACTTAAAACATTCATAAAATTATGCAGGAAGGCCTTTTTGAAATTATCTCTAAAGGAATACTTTTGCGTAAGATGATCATGTTTTTTTGGTTACGATTAATCGCTTGAGGGGAACTAGTTTAAAAAGTACCGACACTTACCTAAATGTCAAAGCAAGATAAATTAAAAGTTTTGCTATTTTCATACGAAGAATGAACTTTAATAGATGACCTTAAGAGGTATGTTAGACTGGCAAAATGTGGGAGTAATTTATACCCTTGCCCATCCTTTTGGGACAGGGGCGTGAAGTAATTGCAATTCGAAATGCCTTTAATTTGAATTTTGGGGTAACTCTGTAACAGGTGTTTCAACTTGAAATAGGGGTCACTGAAATGTTTCGGATCTTAGACCCCAGTTGGACGGGTTTATAGAATCTTGAGGTCAAATGGTCACGAGTGATATTGTAATGAGTTTAAAGCTATATACCTACAGGCTATAGATGCTAAATAATAATAAAAGCCTTAATAACAAACAAATGTTCGGTTGTCTTCAGATCGCCCGGTCATGAACTTTCAAATTCTAACTCAAAAACGTGTATTTCGTTGATATGAATATTTTCCTTTATATATTAGGTATACAATATTAGGTATTATTAATGTATTAGAATCCATTTTAAATAGTTCATACATTAAAAATATAAAAATTAAATTAAAACAAATAACTTCGAATAAAAATCTTACCTCTTATCAATGCGCCTCGCCGCCATACGAGGGTGTGTGACACCCACACGCACTTTGATGGTTTATAGCTTGCTTGGTGATTGCCGCAGGATTGATTTAAACTGCGCCTACGGTGGCCGGAGATCGTCTTGCGACGTCCGACGCCGTAGGCGTCTACCACTGCGGCTGGGGTGGAGGGAGGACGCTGTCCTATCCTTCAGGCGGCCCGCCTCCTCCTTCACGAGCATGACTGCTTCGCAGAAGGAGGCGACCGCTTCCCACTCCGTCTCGCCCCGCAGCATGGCCTCAACCAATGCCGGGTGCGAGAGGTCTCCGCCTATCGCCGTCGTGAGGACACGGCGGTGCTCTGCCCAAGCGGAGCAGTCCTGCACCGTTTGCTCCACCGTGTCCTCCGGACGATCCTCGCAGTGGTGACACCCAGGCGTTTCTTCCCTCCCTATCAGACACAGGAACCTCGCGAGCAGAAGCTAGTAAATAATAAAAAAAACAAGTCCACCAATGACGGGACTGATCTAATGTTATTATTTTTGACATTTCCAATTAGACAGTGACCATTGCCCTTAATTATTTTATTCTACCTACATTGACCTTTATTCTAGTTTTCTTCCAAAACGTTTATGTCAGAGGTAAAATATGTTTCCCTAAAGCCTGAATAAAAAAAAATCGGAATGAACCGACCGTGACTGTCATTTGCCGTACAATGATCTTTATTTCCGTTGGTTTAAGGTTCGTTTCAGAGATAAAATATATGTTTTCTGGTATCGTAACCTTCTGTGAGTGTTCGTAATCCGTAGTTAATTACAATGCATTTGCTATCTATAGTAAATTCAGTACTTAGTAGGAGCGGAGCTGTTCGTAATAGTCCGTTCGTACTACGGTGTTTTTTTTTATCGTGGTAAAGTCATCAAAAGAGTCCACCCGCCCAAGGCGGGACGGGACGGACTGTCAGATTCATACTGACTTAAATCCACGGCGATCATTCAATGGCTTTTTACGTTCCAGGGTCACGGTGATACCTGATAATACAGTTCGACACCCCGCCACACCGGCAGGCTTTTGGTCATCTAAGGGAGGCCCTGTCAGATTGCGGACAGCTCTTTAATGCGCGCGTGGACTGCGCTACTATCGGACGGCGAATCACCCAATACTCGCCGTGCGCATGTACGCGCAGAACTAACCTATAACCTACTACAGGCTAACAACTACTACATCTTTGTACTTATGTTCACCAAAATTACTGCGACAGTTGAGGCGTAATGTGTAACAAAGTAGTAAACTCACTTTCACATATATACTAGCTGCCTGCATTGGTCCGCTACCTTCTTACATAAAAATACTGTCCTAACAATAAAACATAACAGAAAAAGAATTATCCAATTTGGTGCAGTCGTTTAGAAGTTATGTGCTTACAGGCAAACTTAAGCGAGTTTGTTTTTATAGCATCTATAAATAAAGGCTTCGTCAAACAGTAGCGCGTGTAGCGTAGCGTATGCTTGGCGGGAGCGCGGCGTCTTTGTCGTGCCAAGGCTGGCGTGGCGTATCATACCCTGCAAACCTTGGCGCGACGTCGCACAGTGGTTCGAAATCGACGCTTAGTGGACATTGAAAATCAAAATGGCTTTAGGCGAGAAATAAAAATCGGAACGGCTTTATTTCAGTATTATTTATAATATTTGGTAATATGACAGCTATAGACAGCACCATCTGCGAAAAAAAAAAAATTTATATTTTTTTGTATGGTGAAAAACACAAAATTCGTTTTTTCTCAAAACTTAAAGCCTGCGGCTTACATGGGGTGTTGTCCCACATGAGATTTCGAAATGCTATAACACGCACACCCATGCCTGCCGCTTCACTCACAGCAGAGTGTGGAAGTTCTAGAAATTCAGTTAGAGATTTTTACGTAGATTTAGGTGTGGTCTTGAAAACATACAAACTAATTGACTTTAGTGTGCTAATTTTATAATTATAATGAGAAATAATGGAATATCTATCTTCTATACATATAAAATTCAAAACTGACTGGCTGACTGATTTATCAACGCACAGCCGAAAGCGCAGCACCTAGGAGCATGAAATTTTGCATAAGCGTTCCTTATATAACGTAAGCACCAAGAACGGATTTTGCGAAACTCGACTTCTAAGAGGTTGTTTTTGGGGTTAATAGTTTGTATGAAACTTCGTTACTACAAGTGTTAGGAGTTTCAAATTTTGCATGACGATTCTTTTTAAGACATAGATGCTTACTACGGGTTTTTGCGAAATTCCTGCCCTAAGGGGTTGCTTTTGGGGTTGATAGTTTGTATGAAACTTTGTTACTACAAGTGCTAGGAGTGTCAAAATTTGGATGGGGGTTTTTTTAGGACGTAGATTGGCTGATGTGGGACAACACCCTATGTAAGCCGCAGGCTTTAAGTTTTGTTAAGTTGTGAGAAAAAACAAATTTTGTGTTTTTCTCCATACAGAAAAATATTTTTTTTTTTTTCGGAGATGGTGCTGTCTATAGCTGTCATATTACCAAATATTATAAATAATAAAGAAATAAAACCGTTCCGATTTTTGTTTCTAGCCTAAAGCTATTTTGATTTTCAATATCCACTAAGCGTCGATTTCGAACCACTGTGCGTGCGTTAACGTGGCGTGTTGTATGAAGACTCTCATAATATATTTTTATAGTAAATGAGCACGCTAAGCACACGTCACGTTACTGTCGTGCCGCGTTTAATGTTAGGACAGTTATTAGTTAGTTGGGATTTTCCTTTTAAAACCTGTCCCAAGGTGAACAAGGTTTGGAATTACGCAGTGACATTTCCTGTAGTAGCATCATGAGCCAATTAAAAAAAAAAAATATATAAAACATTAGTCATAGCTGTGTTTAGCTTCTTTGATGCGGTCGAAGGTACGTTATCTCGAACACTGGAACTACGAAAATCACCTTTATTTCTACGCACTAAAGGCGCTCAAGCTGCGATTGAATATTCTATAATAACAGGAAAAACAAGAAATACCAAACAACTTTTGAATTAACTGCAATAATCAAAATGTTTTTCTCTATGTATTGCTTTGTTCTATTGTTACACCGACTTTTGTGGAGAAAACACGTGTTTTAAGAAAATCACAGTCCTTAGTGCCAATCACAAAAACTTAAAGTGAATCTTGCCACTGAACTTGAACTTGAACTCAAAACTGTGCCAGTAAAAGCCAATATGGAAGATTCATACCAACTTTTTGAAATAACTCTAAGATACATTGTGTACGTGTTGACAACAACTACTTTAATATATGGAGTGACGTCGTGGTGTGTTTTAAAAAAGTTTCGGAACTACCGGAATTACGTCTTTTTAAACGCACTTCTCGCCAATGTTCTTTGTATTTCTATACGTCAGATCTTGGATTACATCCTCTTAAATGTCATAATACTAGGATCTGGAGATATTGTGCTGTGGAATCTGATTTTGGGCAATATAAGTAATTATTTTGAAACAGTGAAACATCACTGGTTGATTATTATAAGTCATATGTTTTACGTTGACTTCGTTAAAGTCTTTAATACGCAAATCCGAAGGAGATATCTTAAAAGCGGTCTCTTTGGTTGGAGTGTGCCGTTGATTACAACTTCTCTACTGCTTGTTAATTTTATATTACTGTTGGAATTAGATGAGAACACATTTTCAATGCCTCTTATTTATATTATTTACTTATTACCCTTGATATTAAATAGTTTACTTTACCTTGTAATTGTGTATTCACTTTTTCGTAGTACGAATGCTAACGCACCAACAACTACTAGCAAATGTCGTCGACTGTATATATCTACTTTAATAATGATATTAGGTGACATCTCATTATTGGGTTCTTATATTATAGCACTTTTATATCAAATTAGATTTCTAGAAATATTTATTATTTACTCTCATCCAATAGTGTTGATCGTTTTTGTGGTAATTTTGAAAAGTAATCGAGAAATGTGGTGTGAGTTCTATGTAAATAAGTTTAAACGAAGGCAAAGAGAAAATGACATTAATAAGCAAGCTAGAGTTATGAGAGATAATGCTGACAGCCCACCGGCTGGTCTTGCTGATTAAAACCTACATAATTGTAGCGTCTCCCTCATCTTTTTTTGACATAATTTTCAGAATTTTGAAAAGGAGGTTTTTTGTTTTCAATTCAATGATTGAAATTATTTTTAGTATATCATGTAGAATTAGTATATCTGATGTGGTTCTAGTAGTACTGTTATAAAAAGAATCTTTCTAGACATTTATTTTGTTTTTATATATATTTCTAGAGGGAGTGGATGGATGGTAGTTGATCATTATGACATTAGCTATGATGAAATAAAAACATTTAATAAGTTATTCTATGACACGATATAATAATGAAAAATCTTTCAAGTAGATAGGTCTACCGCGTTATCAAAATCATAAAAACTCCAAACCAGCAGCCAAGCAGAAGGTACCACAAGGCACAACATCCGTCTGGTTGGAAGATCCTCTCTCTTCCACAATTGATGTGGAACGTACACATTATAAACTGACGAAGCCAAATGTCAACACAGCCCTAAAAGAACGTGACGTCAAGCTTTCAAGCTGTTAATCACGGAGACAGCACTCCATACGGCTTCGACGGGTATTCTTTACAGTGGACTCACATTTCTGGTTGACATACACAGCAGTGCTCAGCATACTGCACTTTCAGCTGGGTAGAAAAGATCACCTTCAAAATTTTCTGTTCAGCCCCGAGCTTCAAAATCTCCTCCTGAACGACACCGCCTGAGATAACTTGTGCTGGATGAGAAAATTCACACCCTGCTCCTCTGTTCTCCTTTGACCATTATTCCTAAAGGAATGGATGGATCTATAAAATAGATTCAAGACTATTAAAGAAGAAGAAAATTGGACTATTTCTTAGTTAAGCTTGTTTTTAATAATAACATAGTTTTTTAAATGACTAACTTGTTTCTTATTTTTACATATGTCTATCATTATTCCTTCTTTATGTTTATAGTATAACAGTTTGTATAATGCTTATTATTTGGTTGTACTATACAGCCACTTAGTTTATTATTCTAAGTAGTAGATAATTAAAGTTATGTGAATATATATAATGTTGACTTTGATTTTAAAGGTGTCTGAAATATCTTTCTTTAATATTGTTCCGTAATATCCAGTTATTTTAGCATACATTAGATAATCAGCCTATATTATTCTCATTGCTGGGACACAGACTCTCTCTCTCTGGACAATGTTTACCATTTTGAGAACAGTGGTGATGAAATAAATTAGATAAAATAAAGCGCCTGGCTGAATTCGAATTTCATAATTATATTTTATAAAAAAAAAGTTGCCCCTCACTAGGAGTTTCACCTGTATCGTGGGTGCGTTTTAAAACATAGAAACTCACATACACAAACACCAAGACCCGGAACAACTAATTATGGACATGCTAATATTTGCTCCGTGCGGGATCCAACCTGCAACACGCTGCGCAGCAGTCCAATCGCTCAGCCACTGCGCTAACCGTGCCGTCATTGGGCCACGTCACGGTTTTACTGAAGGTCATTTAAAGAAGAGTGGTTTTATTCAGTTACATTGGTGTAATCATGAGCAATGAATCGCTTTTCGCTTCCCACATTGACTTCCAATTAAGGTAAAATCAAGTAAGCAGGTAAAAAAGCACTACTTCTCTCCTTAAACGTGTGGCAAAAATGCTTCTTTGTTTTTTGTTTAGTATTTTTATATGTATAATGTCTTGTATATTACACCGTGACTTTTTAGTCGTCTTACAACGGCAGCCCATTTCATCTATCCATTGACTAGTAAACGTTCATAATAAAAAAATAGGTATTTATGAGATTTTAATCATTGAAAAATAAAAATATTATTCATTATTATGAAACAAGGCGTAGTTAGAAACACCCTTGTCTCATAGAAAATGGCGATGGGATGATCTGCTCAACTCATGGGCTAGCAAGGCATACTCTACAGTTTGATACGTAAACATTTTTAACAGGATGTTTCATATTTCTGATGGACCTACTTAATAATGATTAAAAATATTATTAATGATAAAAAAATAATAATCGCGCCTAGAGGTATTTTATGTCGGATACATTGAGTGGACCACTTTTGTAAGACGACTAAAAAGTCACGGTGTATATTTATCATGTTTGTATGTATTAATTTTATGTGCAAATTGTACACCTCAAAGTACCAACAGTATTGTTTCTCTTTTCTCTTAAATCGATCCTAAGGTTGTCTTGAAAAGATCACTTTTAGCAATAAGACCGCCCATTGTGTCACCCTATATATAAGATATGCTCTGTACCAATAATTTATATGGTGTGCATAATAAACTTTATCTACTATCATGCTATTAATCCTCTATAAAAGAACCTATAACAATTAGCTTATCGCCAACATTAAAACACTCAATGATATAATGATCATTATATCATCCAAACGCGTGTTATAATGAATTTCAAAAAAAGAACATTCTCATGCAATGACATTTTCACCACCAGATCGCTAAAATTTTGAAAAAAGAACAACTCGTCTTATCGTGTTATATCCCGCCATTTTTTCACTCGAATATGGTATGCGAATATGGTATGTTATGAGAATCTTTTATAGAGGATTCACATCATGATTGTAGATAAAGTCTTGTATGCAACCGTTATAATTAGGTATTAAAACACTCATGTGATACTATTATCACACTCGGCTACGCCTCGTGTGATAAACCCACATTCGTGTTTTAATACCCCTGATTATACAACGGTTGCATAAATAACTAATATTCTATTCTATTCCATTCTAAGCTCTTTTTATATTCACTACAAACTATTATCCAATAACAAAGGATTACTGGCCTTAGGAATTCAATTTATGATTCTAATTACTAAGTGCGCGCCACAACAACGTCATATGTAGGGTGCTTAATAACCTCCATAAGCCTTATTGACTTGATTAACTGTCTGATCCTGATGCGAATACACCACTGTAATTATGTCGTAAGCTTAGGCAAAATTTAATTAACGAGACATCATCTGCCGCGCTGTTCCCTACTATGTTGAGGTCGGCTTCCAGTCGAATCGCTGAATATCAGTATTCTACATGGAGTGACTGCTTATCTGACCTCCACAACCCAGTAACTGGGTAATAGGACACCCCTTGCAAACACTGGTTGACTTTCGAGCTTCTGACTGTAAAGATCTACAAATGACAGCCGGGACCAACGGCTTTACGTGCTGTCCGAGACATGGAGGACACCCGTCATACAGATCCACCGATCCACCTTGGCAAGCGCGGCTTAACCTTAATGATTGACCTGTGCAGCTGTTACTATTAAGCCACGAGTTCCTCCTAATTAACGAGAAAATAATAGAAATTACGATATAATAAATGCAGAAGTTTATGAGGGTGGACGTATTGTGTTGATGATGAAACAGTATATATGACGTACATCAGCGGTCAGCCCATAATCTACCTCCCTATGGACCGCGATTGTTGTGTAAACGGAAGATTTACATTTTTAAATAAATAGATAACGTTATTTATTTAAATAAAATTCATTCGTCGTTACTTGATTTTGCCGATTTTCCTTGACTACCAAAACGTTTCCGAACATTGTTCTACACGCATCGCGCTATCAGAGTTCTCCGATATCTTAAAAATATTAAGAAAAAAATTAAAATAACTTTCTGGTTTAGCCCACCAGACACAACGCTGTTTCGATCGGTAGATCTTTCCGTTTTAGTAAGTAAAGTATAGACAAAACCTGATTTATCTGCCTAGCCTTATCCTAACAATGGTGCCCATTCCAAAGCGCTTAGGCTATGGAACCAGTTTTAGAACTAGTTTCATAGTAGGCTTTTCGTTTACTTGTTTGGAACTGGTTCCCCAAGTAATTATCATTTCCACAAGCAGTGAACTGAAGTAAAGACACGGCCAGATCTAAAATAGATTTACTGCATTTTACGTCATTTTTTTTATCGTGGTAAAATCATCAAATGAGTCCTCCCACCCAGGGCAGAGCGGGAGAGACGCTCAGTCTCGTACTGACTAAAATCCACGGTGTCTTTCAATAGCCCTTTACGTTCCGGGGTCACGGTAATTCGTACAGTCCCGCGACCATTTATGTCATAAATAGAAGATGTAATTGCGAAATTACGAGTAGTAATAGTGTTCGAATTGATTGCCGAATTCTAAATGAACGCAAGAAAACCGCGGGCAAAAGTTAGTAACAAATGTAACTAAAAGACGTCACAAATTCATTGTTTATGATCAAAAGAGAAATAGTTGACCTACATACGATTCACTCAGACAGCAATCTGCGAAGCAATAAAAATAGAGTAAACGTTTGTGATTGCTTTCTGCATTCATGTTATGTTTGTCGACTTGTTTTTCTCAAAGACAAGACCTTGGAATGCAGGCAAAGTTAGAGGCGTATAGCTATACGTGAAGTCGATGGTGGAGACTATCAAATTTTTCTCAGTATTTATCATACAAATATTTGGTCTGCGTGGGAATCGAACTCCTGACACGCATTCGATCGCTCAGCCACTGCGCCAACTTTGCCGTCAACGTCGTCACGTGATAATTTACTTTTGTTAACCAGCTTCAAAAAAAGGAGGAGGTTCCCAATTCTACTGTTTGTTTTATTTGTTACCTTATAACTTACGATTGGGTGAACCGACTTTGATTATAACCGATGGTGAATTTTTGTTCGATATAGTATATATACATGTCATTTGGTCCTATGAAAATTTTGTACAGTTCGGTTTAGTTTTTATTTTATGAGCAATTTTCGCTAATTGTGTACTTGGACGATGATATTACCGGTTCTACGGATTACATATTTGACTGAATATTGAAACTAAAAAGGGTAAAATAAAAATAAAAAACTTTAAAAAATCTAACCGCTTTAAAAACTCACGACAAAAAAATTGAAAATAACTAATCTTTCGGAAGTCAGTGGCAAAAATGAATTAAATTAAAAAAACAAAGCCATCGACTTTTTTATATCACAAAGTTTTTATATGACGCACTCATGGTAGCAGTTCAGATTTACGCCCGAAATTAATATTGAATCTCATTCCAAATCCCGTTCTTCTGTTATTGACAGCTACTCCTGATTGGATATCATAAAGACTTGGATAGGCGGTCGTAGATTGGTTACTGACAAAAATCCAACCAAAGATAGCAACCGAGATAGATTATTATAATTTCCAGCTTTTATCAGTGCGGTGGCGGATAAAAAATCGAGAAGCTACTGAAATATTAATGTGTCGGATGTATTTCTCGGAGAAAAAAATAATATATACGTGATAATTGCCCTCTTCTTCACACGAGATGGGTGAAATTCAACTTAATCTGACCTCCAAATCCTATAAAAACTAAACGTAGTTGATGGAGGCCCCTAACAGCCTGAAATACAAGAACATACCGTCTTTCTCAGTTTTTATTTATGTATTCTGAAAGTGCCACCGTCTATAAAGCAATGAAAAGAAAAATCCAATCGCCCAAACACTGTGCTAACTATTTGTGGCTTAATACTAGATTTTATATGATTTTACTAAATACGCCAGAACGTGTCTGAAAAATGTACTTTAATATTCACAAATTCATTTTATTTACATATCTATAAGTTCAAGCAATAATCCTAAAATCCCATCTTCAAAATGAAACCCATTTAAAAGGTACGCATAACCTTTTAGCTTTAAGATTGCAATATAAATATTTATGTTTATTGAATTGGGATTTATTTATAGGTCTACGTGTTGTTCACCGTGATCGTTTTTGTGTCTTCATTTTGTTAAAGAGATTATAGTCATTGTTTTACACTTGGTGGTGGTTCTATACTACGCACACAGTTTATGCAAGGAAAAATCTGTTTGTTTATAAGACTTATCAATTTATATTACGGACACGATAAGGTGATTCTCACACAACACCTCGTATTTGGGCGGAGGCGACACACGATGTAGAATTTTGTGGCTTGTACATCGTGCGGCATAGTCATCATGGCATGCCAAGATGACTCTTGAGTCATCGACATTGTTCTTAATTGAAGTTTTCGAGTGGCGACCACTAACTGAAAGGCGCAGCATGGGCAGACCTCCCACTAGGTAGACCGACGACATCGTGATGTCTTCCTGAGACCTGCCTACGTCCAACCTCTTGGGTTAGGCCTGCCGATGGATGCAAGTAGCAGATTGTCGTTTGGCGAGGTGGTAAGGCTACTTAACAAAATCCTCCCCGGATTTTGATCAGCAGTGGACGATTTCGGTTGCTTTTTTTTGTGGTGTATACTCTTGGCTCTAGTGTAGGTCAAAGTTACATAAAAAAAGCCTACCATGAAACGAACTTAACTAGAAGAAGCTTGTTTAACTCGAACTTTGAACAGATTTGGGTGCAGATGATAACGTTTCGCGGTTGTGTCATAATTATGTGTAACTTGCCTTTAGGCAAGACAGTGGATTTCATTAGATTCAATCGACCGCGCAGACGAGCAATCTCGTGTGAGAAGTTACACGGCTTGCTGACTGAATATTTCAATTTATTTTGTTTGATAAACGAACAAAGAAATATAAGTTTAAGTTCTTTGACGACACGTTTGGCGCAGTGGCTGAGCAATTGGACTGCTGCGCTGCGTGTCGCGGGTTCGATTCCCGCACGGAATTAATATTTGTATGATCTACAAGTAGTTGTTTCGGGTCTGGGCGTTTGTGTATGTGAGTTTATGTTTCAACGCACCCACGACACAGGAGAAATACCTAGTGTGGGGCAATATTAAAAAAAAAGTAAACATTCATTGTAAATAATATCTGAAACAATATCCAATTGTTTCTTTATTTTAGAAAAGGTTTGATATTTGTGTTGGTTTGTAAGCGATAAACTCATGAAATACTTAACCGATTATTAAAATCCTGTCCTATACAAAAACTAAATTATCGGTGAGTAACATGGGCTATACTCTATTTTTGACCCAATATTCGAGCAAAGCCAGGGGGGGGGGGTCAGCTTTCAGTTCTTTAAAATTTTGTAGGTAACAAGTATTATAAAAATGTAACATTTTATTTTATGATACCAAAGAGAGGCTTAACGGTAATATTGCTCGTGTTATAAAAATCAAATAAAATAAATACGAGTATATTGGGAAATTTAAGTGTTGCAATAAAAAACATTTATTACGATCTTCAAAAAATAAAGATACTGAAGAACTTAATGCATCGACTTTGAAGATTGGTTTTCAAAATATCAAGGCTTTTCGTAGTTCGAATTAGATTCTTTGAATGAAGTTTTTTAAACTTTGCGCCACTCTTAGAATTTCTCCTGACAGATTAGCATCCCAGAGCGATCTCAAATAGGGGGCATTTCAAAGTGGGATACATTTTTGCTTCTTAAAGAATAAATCTTAGAGTAATAAATATTTTATCATTAACAAAATAACTACAGTAGGACCTCGTTAATCCGGAGAGGCAAAAACAAGACCCCTTGCGGATTATCGAGGCGTCCGGATTGTAGTATGTCATATTTAATGGTAATAAAACCCATGTTTAAGCTTAGACTCTTTAATCATTTTTTTTTGTTAAATTATAAAGACAAAAATGAACATGTTCAAAATTACAGCTAGGTATGCAAGAAAAATAGTAAATAAGTTAAAATTAGATATTTCTTCTTGAAAAAGGTTGTAATTTTAAAAGGCCGGGTCTAAGTCGAAGGAGAAACATAATTTTGTGGCTATCAAATTGGTTACTTTCAGCCCATTTTAAAGCAGTGTTTAACGGTCCCACTGCCTCTGAATTACCAACTTTCTTGGAGGTGAGAACATCAACGCTATAGTTTTGATCTTGCTCATCATCCTCACACATTGTCGCTTGCACAATCTCCTCATCAGCTAAAACTTGATATCTTTGTAACCGCCGGATTACAGCGATCACCGAAAGAGCGGGAGTCCGGATTAACGAGGCCCTACTGTATTTAAAAAGATCACACATGTAACCAGAACGTTTAACAAAATACTTAAAACATTAATTTCTACTGAAATTACTGTTTTTGCCAAAATCTGACAGGTATCATGTACAAAAATCACCCATGTTAATATAAATTAAGTAACTCTTACGCTTACCTGGTGTGTGCCTAGGTACCAGTAAAGGTGAGCTCCACAAACACGCAAATATTTAAAGAACATGAGACGATACTGAAAACCTAATTTTTCATCTATGTATCTGAAAATAAATTATGTCAGATCGCTCTGGGATCTTACTGTATTATGATTTCTTTCCAAGACGTACTTCAAAAAAAATTTAATGGCTTGAAGAAGCCTGCCGGGGTCGCGGGACTGTACGAATTACCGTGACCTCGGAACGTAAAGGGCTATTGAAGGACACCGTGATTTCTATGCCTCCTTTTTCTTACAACGTAGAACGTTGAAATTACTGAACGAATGCTCTTCAACTCTTTGAAAGTAATCGATTGTTCAGTGTTCAATGTTTTCTTACATAATAAGCTCCGATGTTTCTTGAAAACATTCATTGAGCTCGTTTTAATCTCAACAAATCAACATGATGATGTTTTCTCTTGAAACTCTGGCAAGTACTTGTACTTATAAAACGTTGATTTTATTTTATTTTTTATTTTATTGTATTTGGGTGGTTTACAGCTAAAAATACAAAAGTAAATAATGATAATAACGATCAGCCATTTACAAGCCTCCACAGTTAGCAGTTAAACTATTGTTGCACAAACTAAAAACAAGCGACGACAATCTATACATATAATAAATCTGTAGAAGGGTCAATTCTGTACATTGAAATTATTGAAAAAATAAATAGCGGGGGGTGTTGCTGGATCGATACCAAACCCAAATATATGATTAAAAAATTTTTTGTCTGTCTGTCTGTCTGTTTGTGCAGGTATCACGTGAAAACTAACGGTTCGATTTCGATGAAACTTGGTATAATTGTTCCTTATTATCCTGGGCATAACATAGGATACTTTTTATCCTGAAAAAATACGTAGAAATTTTTTATTTTTTATTCATAGACGTTGTTCTGTAGAACCGCGAACACACGTTGCATTACCCGCAGTGGATTCAGCGCCGTAATATTTATAAGATGTCATTGTCAGAGTTACTCAAAATGGGGAAATAAACCATCCACGCGAAGACCGACATCCGCGCGGACGAAGTCGCGGGCGGAAGCTAGTGTAATAATATAACTACAGAATGCACAGACATCAGTACACCAAGCCATCCCAATCTGCCAAAGTCGTTTAATAGATTTTCAACCTTATGACAATAGCATAGGCCTTACATTTTAGTATATAAATTTTACAGACCGGGACAGTCCGATGCGCTGGCGTCTGCACGAACACAGAACAGGGTTAAATTAAATATAATAATAACTTAAATACCACACAGCATGCAGGCATGCAGGTATACCCATTATAAAATAAATTATTTATAGAGACCAATACAACTTTTGGACAAGGCCGTACTAATTGAAGCTAAGCTGCTTGTAAATAAATCAATTGAAGGGTGTACGTTCATTACAACTTGGTTAAATGCTTTGATAGAGCGAAGCAAAAAGAATTGCTACGGTAAACAGTGCGAGCGTAAGGGGCACGTAAAAGGTTTCTCAAGCGTGAATGCCGAGATGGGACATTCAGGGACAGTTTAGAAAGCAGTTCAGGAAATTCTATCTTTGATTGTGCTATTTTCACTAGGAACTGTATGTCAGATATATTTATCCGAGTTACAAGTGGAAGTAAGTGAAATCGAACGCATCGTTCCTTATAACTCAAATAAGGGATTCTGAATTTGTAACCCAAATATATAATAATATAATATAATATAATATAATATTCCACAACTATCACGCAACGCCATCTAGTCCCAAGCTAAGCAGAGCTTGTGTTATGGGTACTAGACAACTGATGAACATACTTATATATTTCTAAATATATACACATTATAGATAAATTACACCCAGACACAGAACAAATGATCGTGCTCATCACACAAACATTTGTCCTGGTTGGGAATCGAACCCACGACCTCCGGCATAGCAGTCAGGGTCACTAACCACTAGACCAACAGGCCTGTCAAATATCTAGTGAACTTCCTTTGTATTCGTTCCAATCTGTCCGAATGCACTGCGTAATTCGGATTCCAAAGGCTACCATGTTCCAGGTAACTGCGGACGTAAGTACAATACAAGATTTTGAGAGTTTTCATTCGCCTAAACGAACTGGCATTACGAATAATGAATCCCAGCGCTTTGGATGCTTTTTTGGCAATATTGCCAACATGATAATCGAAGGTGAGCTTACTGTCCGGAAAAATGCCAAGATCTCTGGTGACATGAGTTCTTTCGACCCCGGCAGGGGTGACATGAGTTCTAGATAAAGTTTGATTTGCGATTGAGTAATTAAATATTATTGGTTGATTTTTACGAGAAAATGTGGTGTGATGGGTGAAATCAAAGCTGATTTTCAAACAGAAGGCACAAAGCCCTCAGATATTGATCTTTTAAATAAAAGTGAAATAGGTAAAGCTAGTTCCTCAGCACACTTAGCTATAAACACAGCAGGCAAAGCATCTGGGCCGGCAGGTTTGGTGATGTCAACAGACTTTAAATATTTGAGAACAGTCACTATGTCGATTTCAATTATACTTAAATCGCAGTTCGAAACACAACCGGTCGAGTTCCAATTATTTACTTTATTATAAGACTTGCAGAGTTATCGTCTAAGAAGGATGTTCGAAAGTAATTAGCAAAAGGCTCATAAATTCCTTCTCCCGAGTCACTTCTACTGTTGCCATATGACATACTCGACGGGAAGTAACTATTCATGCGTTTACTTTTTACACATGACCAAAATAAATTAATTTTAAGTAATGTTTCAAGTTTTCTTTTCCAATAACAACCAGTTTCTGAGGCCCAGTTCTGGGTGTCTACTTCCTAAGTCCGTCAATGAAGACAAGGGACCGGATGTAGATTTATTAACGTAACTAACGTCAAAATTCAAAATCAAATTCGCAGACGGATAATACCGCCAGACTGAAGTCATTTACGCGGCGCTAGTCTATTTTATTACATCAAAGTGCATTAAAAAATGTACCACCATGAATTTTCCACAGGTCAAGTGGTGGCGCGAATTCTAAGGAGCTATCTGTCAAATCGTAATATCATTCATTCCTATTTCGGGCTCGTTGTCATAACGACCGTAACTAAGGTCAAAACCACGGGTTCTTGTGCTTAAAGATAAGACTCTCTGAGCCGACTCAATTTAGATTATCATGACTCGCTGGTCGCGGGACTGTACGTATTACCGTGACCCCGGAACATACAGGGCTATTAAAGGACACCGTGGATTTTAGTCAGCATGAGTCTGACAGTCCCTCCCGCTCTGCCCTGGTTGGGAGGACTCATTTGATGATTTTACCAGGTTAAAAAAACCAGACACGCTAAGAAAAAGAGGATGTGATTCTTTATGCAAAACTAAAAGGCGCATCGTAATGTTTTTTTTTTTAAACAACAAAGTACGTTACATTTACTAAAGAACCTGACTTACTTTATTTTACTAACACAAAAATGTTACATTATATCATTTTGATTAACTAAATGCTCTGTTTTTGCACTATTACTCGACCGTCTTTATTTGGTAAAGAGTTAGAATATCAGACGTAAAAAAATAAAGTAGAACTTTCGGACGTTTGCGTCAAGGATTATATCTTCAAAGAAACCGTTTTTCCATTATTTTCTAGTCACTATAAGCTTTCGCATGATGCCGACGTCAAAGCTTTTTTCTGGTTTTCGTTAACAAGTTAAGCTAGCTACTCGTAAGTTAATGTTTTATCTATTAAAGATATAATATAAGGTACATTATGAATAATTTAATCTTTTAGACACCTTTGACGAGACGAGTGATATGCTATTAAAAAAAAATGACTTACGTATTTTCTTTTGTAGCGTAAACTGTAGGTCGCGGGACCAACGAATTACCATGACCCCGGTACGTAAAGGGCTATTGAAGGACACCGTGGATTTTAGTCAGTACAAGTCTGACAGTCCCACCCTGCCCTGGGTGGGACTCATTTGATGATTTTGTCACGATAAAAAAAAAGCGTAGACTGTAATTTACTAAGATATTGGCTAGATGGCTGAGCGATTGGACTGCTGCGCTGCGTGTCGCGGGTTCAATTCTTGCAATAGACAAATATTATTTTGTATAATCCACAAGTACTTGCTGTGTGTTTCTGTTTGTAAGTTTTTGTAAACGCACCCATGATACATGAGAAATTCCTAGTGTAAGGAAAAAAAAAACTAAAAAAAAAAATAGAATACGGCATGCCGGTGGTTCCTAATGTATGTTGTTTTGTTTTTATGCGTTTTGTTTTTGTCAATAGTCATTGATTTAAAAAAAAAAAACAAAGCATGGGCAAGGTTTTTTTGGAAACCGTTGCCCCACTCTAGGAATTTCTTCCTGTATCATGGGTGCGTTTACAAAAATAGAACCTCACATACACAAACACCCAGACCCGGAACAACTACTTGCAGATCATACAAATATTTGTTCCGTGCGGGGATCGAACTCGCGACACGCTGCGCAACAGTCGATCGTTCAGCCACTGTGCCAACCGTATCGTCAAATGTCACTATTTTCTAAAAAAAATGTAATTTTTTGATAAAACGGCTAGGTTATTGTTCTTAACTCGCAATGAACTTCATTATCGTGATGAATGATTTTAATTTATAGTTTTTGTGTTTTTTTTTATGTCACTTCTGGACGCGATAATACCTATGTCTTCGAATTTCCACCTCTACGCAGACGACTTGCAGCTTTACCGTCACTTTACTGTAGCCGAGGCAGATTCTGCCATTGCGGCTATGAATCATGACCTGGCTTGTATCAGCGCTTGGGCTAAGTCATTTGGTTTACAAATTAATCCCAGTAAGTCTCAGGCAATGATAATAGGCAGCAGATTCGTTCGAAATGCAGCTGTCGTTTCAACTCTGATGCCGCTTTACCTCGATAGTGTTCGTATTGATTATTCCGACACCGCCAAAGATCTAGGTGTAGTAATCGACTCGAATCTTTCATGGCGTGCACAGGTCAACGAAGTCAGTCGAAAGGTATATTTCTCTTTCCATTCGCTGAAATACCTCCAGAGTTTTTTACCTATAAAAACTAGAATTTCATTAGCACAAACACTTATTCAGCCGATTATAGATTATGCAGACGCCTGTTACTTGGATGCTACTGAGGAGCTATTAAACAAGCTTGAGCGGTTGCAAAACTTATGTATTCGCTTTGTTTATGGTCTTCGTAAGTATGACCATGTTTCTCATCTTCGCAAAGAACTCAAGTGGCTCCCAATCCGTTTTCGCAGGAACACTCGGATATTATGCCTACTTTTCAACATTCTTCATAATCCCGCATATCCTTCATATCTTCGTGAGCGATTTACTTACGCTCGTCCCAGCGATGCTCTTTGTAGATCACACCTTAAATCCCTCCTTAAATCCCATCCTCATAAAACGAGCTATTATTCCTATTCCTTCTCTGTCCATGCTGTAAGATTGTGGAATTCGCTTCCGCCTAGTTTTAGAGACTCGAAATCCATTTCTGTCTTTAAAAATAGAGTCAAAGAGCATTATCTTTCCTCTCAATAGCGACACATTTATTTATATACATTTTAGAATTTTTGTATTTATATAAGTACTTATATATTATTTATAATTTATATGTGTACTAATATTGATTTAGGTATACATTCATTTTTATCTCATTTTATTTTCTTGTTCTCACACACTACTTTTCACATTTCGTTTTTCACTCTTCCTGTCGCAGGTCTGCTGGTAGAAATTTCTATTGAAATAAGCAGTGCCTTTGTACTTTTAAGTTTTTGTATGTCCTTTATTTTATATTGTGTACATAAATGATTAAATAAATAAATAAATACCTACTATCATGCCATCGTCAAACAGACAGGCGAGTCCGAAGCGATACCGAACCGAAGCAAGACGTCACTCCGATAGTTCTGTCACGCTATCGGATCGCTTTCGCTTTTCTGTGACTGGATTCAAACAATTCCATACATTACAAATAAAAACGTCACGCTTCGCATTCGTCACGCCTATCTGTTTGACAAAGGCTTCATTGTTGACACATCAAGCTAGTTTGAGTAAACGAGGGTCGACTCTCAGTGTACTTTAGTCCTTAACGTAAGGCTTTCAAAGATAACGAGGAACGGCTTTGAGGATAAGGGTATTTAACTCTAATTAGTGGTTTAAATCTATGGATTAGAAGTTAAACAAGATCTTCATCACAACGTTCTATCCTGTTACTGCGGTTACCTTATTATTAGTGCCTATGTGTGTTCACTAGTGTTCTACAGGAGCTTCGGCTACCTTCAGTCGAAGGTTGTGACCATAACCGATTCGCTTCGGCTTTTCTTTTTGCAAACCATCGTATGAGTCCGTCGCAGGGCGGGACGGGGGGACTGTCATACTTGTACTGACTAAAATCCACGGTGATCCTTCAATAACTCTTTCCGTTCCAGGGTCAAAGTTACCTGATGAGATGTCTCGCTACCCCGGCAGGCTTTGGCCCTTTAATGTAGCTGACAGCTCTTTGAGGCGCGCTTGGAATACGACGCGCGTATTCCGCGCTCGCCTCAAAGAGCGCATCAAAAGCGCGGAGACGACCATGGTCCATAATTAGACAGTGACTCGCCATCCGCATGCCCGCGTCGCTTTAGCATGTGACCTTTGGTCGGGCACTGAAGTGTCATTTAAAAGTGTGGCACAGGGTTTCAAATAAATCTTTCTGTAGAACTAAGTAGAACTAGAATAGTGCCACGGTTCGTCTAGCTGATCGAACGTTAGACGTGTTGCAAGTTAAGAAACAAGCGCTCGAGAATCGTCTCGAGCGCTTGTTTCCATCTTATTCATAATTATTCTTTATTTGACAGGCCTGTTGGTCTAGTGGTTAGTGACCCTGACTGCTATGCCGGAGGTCGTGGGTTCGATTCCCACCCAGGACAAATGTTTGTGTGATGAGCACTATCATTTGTTCTGTGTCTGGGTGTAATTTATCTATAATATGTATGTACTTAGAATTATATAAGTATGTTTATCAGTTGTCTAGTACCCATAACACAAGCTCTGCTTAGCTTGGGACTAGATGGCGTTGTGTGATAGTTGTGGAATATTTATTATTATTATTATTAAAAAAAAAGACATTGCCTTATTCTAGGAATTATTATGGGTGCGTTTACAAATATAGAAACTCACATGCACAAAAACCAGACCTGGGGCAACTACTTGCAGATCGTACAAAATACTTGCTCCGCGTGGGGATCGAAGCCGCGATATTCTGCGCAGCAGTCGATCGCAAAGCCACTGCGCCAACCGTGTCGTCGTTCTTTGTTCATATTGTATTATTCTTCCGCGAATCAAAAACACACTTCTATGAGTCCTCCCACCCTGGACAGAGCGGGAGGGACAGTCAGACTCGTACTGACTAAAATCCTCGGTGTCCTTCAATAGCCCTTTACGTTCCGGGGTCACGGTAATTCGTGAGTCCCGTGACCCCGGCAGGCTTTGGCCCTCTAGAAGGGTGCTCCGTCATTTTGCTAACACTCTTTGAGGCGCGCCTGGAACACAACGCGCCGTCGACTCGGGCATGGTCCATGGTCGGACAGCGAGTCGCCCATTACTCGCCGCCCGCATGCCGCGCCTACGGTGGCCGGAGATTGTCTGCCGACGTCCGTCGCCGTGGGCGTCTACCATTGCGGCTGGAGCGAAGGGAGGACGCTGTCCTCTCACTCACGCGGCCCACCTCTTCCTTCCCGAGCATGACTGCTTCACAGAAGGGGGCGACCGCGTCCCACTCCGTTTCCCCTCCTAGCATGGCCTCAACATGCCGGGCGCGAGAGGTCTCCGCCTATCGCCGTCGTGAGGACACGGCGGTGCTCTGGCCAAGCGGGGCAGTCCTGCACCGTATGCTCCACCGTGTCCTCCAGACGATCCTCGCAGTGGTGACACCCAGGCGTTTCTTCCTTCCTTATCAGACACAGGTACCTCCCGAAACTTCCGTGTCCGGTGAGGACCTGCGTCATGCGGTAAATCAGGACACCGTGACGCCTATCCGCGATTGCGGCGTGCCCAATCAAGCACACACTGGCGAAACAATATGACCCCATATTTTTATATACACCCTGTAATATTATGCAGCGAAAAGTAAAGGGTTTTTTTTTCGTTAGAGGCAAAGAAGTTTTGAGCCCAGCTGTTTGCTTTGTTCAATGTTACTTTTTGCCAGCAAAAACATCTTAAGGGTACTTCTTGAATACTGATGAAGTTTTTATATCCAAATAAAACTTAGATATTTCCATTATTTGATTTCGACACGAACACGAACTTCTAGTGTTAATATTTACGAAAAACAAAAATCTACCTCCTGTCGGTCACGTAAGAGAAAGGTTCTGTAACAAAAACTATATTTGCAATGTGTATTCGAACGCAATTCACCGTTTCAGCACGTACGAGTAAACTTAATAAAAAAAGGCCAAGTGTGGACCTAACCACGTGGTTTTCCGGGCGTGTACACTTATTGTGTATGAAATTAATAAAAAAATTAAGTTTGTAATGGTTTGTTTGTAATATAACTATAAATTATCAGTTTCCGGATTAATTCCTTTATTTATAAATTCATTTTTTGCTAAATTTCATGATTGTAGATCAACATGAACTGTCCTATACGTTTTGATTATTTCGCGAGTGTCCGAATACTTATGCGGCAAAACTGAGCATAAACAACCGTATGTTTTGATTGTGTTGATTCAGAAGTTTGATGTTTTCTCTGCTCTAAAGCGTTGCAGCTCTTGAGAAAAAGTGTCATCAAAATTATCTATATGGGTTCGTTCTATAACTATCCCATATTAAGCTAGAAATCGCGAAAGATAATTATAATTTCTGTTCATTATATTCAATACCCCCCCCCCCCGTCTATTGCCTCAGGACCAAAGCAGCTTTCAACTGGTGAAAGAATTTTTGAAATCGGTCTATTAGTTTTGGAGCCTATTCAATACAAATGAAACAATCAAATCTTTGCTCTTTATAAATTATGGTATAGATACGCCCGTAATCCTCGAAAGGTTAGGCGGAGGCGTACATCCACATCCTGCCAATTTATTTGTGTTCCATTTAATTGGAAGCGACACAGTTGCCATCAATTGGGCTCAAATCCAGACTTTGAGAAATTTCTGATAAAACTACCAAATAACATTTTCCGGGGATCTGGGAATCGAATCCGTGAGTTCATGCTCAGCGGTCCCGCTTGGGTCCATAAGAATGGGGCAGCCAGTTAAAATACATTCAACCTTTACGCGTAATAACACAAACATAGAGTCGACGCATCGCATTATGAATTAATCAATATTGTATTTCAGGGTTTGTTAATGCGAATAATTGCTGGAGTTTCAATATTCAATTTTCGATAGTTGAATTTAAGGTCGATTAACCTTTGTACAAATCGAAAATAAGGGTGTTTTTGGGACTGTGGTGCTGACGCTGATTAACAGCTTACATTAAACTTAATGCACATACTACAGTGATGTATAAAGGATAGCATAAAAAGCAAATATAAAATCCTGACAATAAGCACTAAACAACGTTATCTTGACATTGTTAATACATTTTGCAAATCTGAGGGCCAGCATGTTGCATCGTGCGGCCATTGCCTTGCGCTCTCTCTCCATATCACATTCATCAGTGCCATCTTTGGTAATTCAATGACCAAGGTACTTAAACTTCTTTACTCTGTTTGGAGTTGTACCACAAAGCGATACTGTGATACTGATGCTGGTGCATTGTGATACTGTGGAGTGGCTGGATAGGCGTCACGGCGTCCTTACCTACCGCATGACGCAAGTCCTCATGGGACACGGAAGTTTCGGGAGGAACCTGTGTCTAATAAGGAGGGATGAAACGCCTGGGTGTCACCACTGCAAGGATCGTCCGGAGGACACGGTGGAGCATACGGTGCAGGACTGCCCCGCTTGGGCAGAGCACCGCCGTGTCCTCACGACGGCGATAGGCGGAGAACTCTCGCGCCCGGCATTGGTCGAGGCCATGCTGCAGGGCGAGACGGAGTGGGAAGCGGTTGCCTCCTTCTGCGAAGCAGTCATGCTCGCAAAGGAGGAGGCGGGCCGCGTGAGGGAGAGAACAGCGTCCTCCCTCCACCCCAGCCGCAGTGGTAGACGCCCACGGCGTCGGAATTCGCAAGACGATATCCGGCCACCGTAGGCGCGGGCATGCGGGCGGCGAGTAATGGACGACTCGCTGTCCGACCATGGACCATGCCCGGGTCGACGGCGCGTTGTGTTCTACGCACGCCTCAAGGAGTGTCAGCATAGTGACGGGGCCTGTAGAGGGCCAAAGCCTGCCGGGGTCGCGGGACTTACGAATTACCGTGTCTCCGGTACGTAAAGGGCTAGTGACAGTCCCTCCCGCCCTGCTCTGGGTGGGAGGACTCATTTGATGATTTAACCACGATAAAAAAAAAAACGTAGGTAATCGCAGAATAAAAATGTATACGATAAAGCCAACCTTAAATTAAATAAGAAACCAGTACTTAGTCGCTTTCATTCATTTTTCCCTTATTACCATGCCATAATAAGACAAAGAAAAACTGTTACCTTTTATGTTAGCTTATAGATACTTATATTATGTATAACAAAGGTCATTCACTAGATTGTAATCAGATCTATATAATTATCATACATCCATGTTAGTAGTTATGGCGTAAACTGAGTCGTAATGTTCCAACATGGTTGTTGGTGGAAGCCATACTTATTCATAATTAACGAGTAGCATTATATATTATGTTGTAAAATGGCGTAGGGGTTGCAAGGTTGGTCGCGGGACTTATGAATTACCGTGACCCCGGAACGTAAAGGGCTATTGAAGGTCACCGTGGATTTTAGTCAGTATGAGTCTGACAGTCCCTCCCGCTCTGCCCTGGGTAGGAGGACTTCGTGAGTGCCGCGACCCTAGTTAGATTTTTTCATTTAAATACCTAGGGTAGACTGAAAAAAAATCTAGTTATTCCGTCATGCGATTTCGTGTTAATTTCATGAGCATGTGAATTCTTAGAAATGACTATTTTACCTATTTCGTGCGAAGATGTTGTAAGAGCTAATTGAGGCGCCTCTGCGGATTCCCCTGGCATTTGTCATGGCTTGTTGTGGCTTTTGCTACACTGTTTACTCTATTTGATAGTAAATAATGTATTTGAATTAAAGAGCATATTTATCTCAGGACCTCTTTATTGAATTACAAGTAATTACGAGTAAATCAAAGAAAAAATCTAATTTTTAGCACAACATGCACTCGGTAGTAACTTCACTCAAGACCGATGTCAGGAAGACTTGAAACAGATAGATTTTTAGTATTCTTGACTTCCCGTGGGTGCGACAGAGACTGAACGTTACCAATACATCGACCTTAACGCGCTGACGTATGGTAGTCATGAATTCACACTTGACATAATATTGCAAGCACATGTCCAATACTTTCGTAGATTTAAGAGAGGTCATATTACCTATTAACATTCGTGGTTATTCAGAATTGTAAACAAAAGGCAAGTACAGTGAATATTAACAATTAAGAGTCATATGCATTAAGGTTGATATTCTTAGCCGATAAATTAACTCAAGTCAAGCTCCTCCACCCTTTTAGACTCATTTATAGCTTATAGCTCTAAAACATGTAATAAATGCACACGATTGGACACATCTGTCTTGTCATGGCGTCTGAGTCTGAGCTGAGAAATTGACTTAAGAACAATTTTGGAATACGTGTGAAATAAGTACCGACGTTTAGTAATTAAAACTGAAAGATTGTTCTCAGTCGTAATTCCGTTTTCGATCTTTATTCGCCTAGAAACAACGTCTGTATGCCACATTATATGATAATTTAATTCCATGTAAGGTACGCTATACACGACACCGATTGGTAGCAAAACCGGTTTATACTGATCTCTTTTTCTAATGAAATTCTGTGTTACGTCAGCTCTGAAGGCTTCACTGATGCGTGATATACAGAAGTTACGGAACACGGACATTTTATCACATCAACGTGCCTAAATGACGTAAATAATATTATTTTGGTATTATAATAATGGATGGAAGGGTGACGGCTACGCTTTATTGTATTATGAAGACGTTGTACATACAATAGTCGTAATATAATAATTTTGTGTAATGTTTTACACAAAATTATTATATATATTATAACAATGAATTTTAATTATATAACTCTAATTATATATCTCAACCCCTTACAAAGAGCGCTCACTTTTCTATAATTAATTACACTAATTGTTTTTGTAATAGGAGAGTGAAATATAAATCTTTGCTGTTTAATAATCATCTTATTTTTCTGTCTTTCAATTCAAAGGTATCTTTTTCCACTTTCGCTTTAACAAAATCTCATGAAAATCACTCTAAACTAACAAAAACATCCACACATCGTCTAGACCAACCATAGGGCTAAATATTGAGGGCGGCAGCCTTTCGCGTCTAGTACGTTTATGCCATGGTATAGACTAGTATAGAGCGAGGGGGCATGGGCAACAGTCGCCTCCTTCTGTGCGAAATTACTGCTCCGCTACTTATGGAGGAGGCAGAAAGTGTGAGGAAGAGGCAATCCTCCACCTCACGGCTCGGCAGCTGCGTAAAATAAGTATACATGTCAAAATTGTTAAGAAGAACTTTTCTATTAAAATTTTCGGGTATCTCTTATGAATTCCATCTGTTTGTTATTGTTTAAAAGAGGCGGTTGGAGCTGACCACACCTTGCGGAAATTGGAATGGAAGCCATCTATTCAGCGAAAATGGCAGAGTCACTGCAGTAGCGTGGCAACCCTGAATCCACAGATCTGCCCGAGTAAAGGGATTGGCAGCACGCTGTAAAAAGTGTTAACTGACTTTGTGCATCAAAGAGTTTTTTTTAGGAGCTAGCTCTGTCCCGCTCCTGGGCAAAGGCCTCCCTTTACTCCTTCCACATTTCACGATATTCGGCGTCCTCCTTCCAGTTCGGATGGAACCTGTCTAGTTCTGATTACTTTGATAATTTCGGACCCTGATTGATATCTATTGAAATCTTTGCCAAATCCCTTCCTGTCTCTGTGAGCAGGGAAAATTGAGCGGCAGATATCTCAGGAGATTATTACAGATCGTTTTGTTATCTTGAGTGGTTTGTTAACATTGTTCCATGTTGATGCCAACGCTAACGCTAATATTCTGGATTTTTTTCGAACAGAAAGCCTAAATTAACATACTTTTTTTTTGTGGTGGTAAAGCGAAAACCAATGAATCTAGTGGGATAGATTGTCAGGCTCTTACTAACAAAAAATTCAACCTTTCTTGGGTTACCCTTTGCATTCCAGGGTGTCCTTTTGTAGACAGGCCCGTGGCCCCGGCAGGATAATTTTAAGACATATTTATTTCAAAATTGAGTGATTTAAAAAAAAAAATTGAAAAGTGAAAATCAATATTATGACATTCAAGTCTTACGTGTTTATGTCTGACTGTTTGTTTCATCAAAAGATGTTGGATTTATTTTTCATATTTTTGCCGAAACATTTTCATGACAAAAACCATCTAACATACGTTGGGATAAATCCCAGTCCTTTAACAGCTTATGTTTGGGTATGGGTCAAACACAATAGGCTTTTGTGCTCTTAATTTGGTCCTTAATGGCATATCAGCCTTTGACCCAAACGGAGATTTAAGTATCATAATTATGGAAAGAACATTGGACAATTGTTGTCTGTTATTTGTATACGAGACATTATTGTTTATTGTATGTGTAAGTGGTCGCGGTAATGTCTTATGAGGTCGTTGGCAATTTTAAGGAACAAGGTCGTTTTTATTCGGTGTGATTCGGATAGTCCCGACTCCACCTGGGGCGGGAGGAGTCATCAAACAATTTTCGGTTATTAGGTATTGAAGAATACTATAAAACATTAATGCGAAACTCGATACACCTGTCTAGTATTCGAAAAATGCAAATCACAAAGTTATAAGCTTGTTTTGTTACGTAGTTGTTCGTTCAAAAACATGCTCATTTCGCGGCGGGGCGCTATGACCCCGCGCAACCTGCGCCTCCTATGTCGTACTCTTTTTTATAATAGTTTGGCAATAGGTACATAACCGTACAGTGATTGTATTGTAATTAATTGGTGATATAATTTTATTAAAATAGTTTTTTTTACAATTAAATATAACATGGCCTAAAAATTATTGGAATCGATTCAGTTGCTGATTCTGAACAAACTATATTCAGGTTTTGCATATACTAAAACTAATGTTGTGTACTTTAAATGCGAACAACGATTCTCCCTGAAAAGGCCACTTTATGAGAATCATCAATCAAAATTGTTTTAAATTTCGTAAAATGAAATATTTCATTCTATTGCTTAAGCAATAGAGTAGATAATTGATGAATCATTTGTAAAGTGGCCTTTAAAATGATCCCCTGATCCTCCACTAAGGATATTTTACAGTCTACAAAGTTTTAGTAATGAATTTATTGAATGTAAGTGGTTGAGTAGAGAAAATGAAAAGTGGTTTTTTGAGTGGTTTTGTCCTTCATCTGACATTTTGTTAAGTGTTTTTTTGCAAGTGCGAGTAAGTGACGTAAATGTTAACTATAATTATTCGAAAAATACAATATCATTTAGCATTTATGTTTGCTTGCATGGCATGTTCATATTCCGTTGCATGGCATATTCCGTATGTGTGCATATGCATGAGCACGGGAGGGTGAGACCGCATCCTGCCTGTGCACGCCTGGATTTTTGCCTCGCAGAATTAAAACATTAAAACTAGTTATAACTTAAGTTATTTGTTTTAAGTAAAAATTCTATAACTAAAATAATACTTAAAACAAATATCCGATCGGATCTTTGGTCCTTCAAAGTTTTTTTTTATAACTATGGGATTTGGAGATAAAATAATAAAATAATACCTACTTTTTTGCAAGAAAATAATAAAAAGAATCCGTTCAGCGATTTGGGCGTGAATCTGTACGTAACAAACAAAAACAAAAATTGGACAAATTTATTTAAAAAAAAAAAAACTGGCTTAATCGTTCCGTCAGAATAGTTTCAGAGAGATCACAAAAAGCTTTTTAACAAAGTCTGGTTCCCAAAGATTTATTAAAAGGAAAATGTTTTCAGCAGAACTCCCTAGGGCCATAATTCTTACAATTTTTTTACATAAATAAACACCTGCCGCCTATCTTATGATCTTGAGTTTCTGGTTTCGTAACATTTTTTATCTACTATCATGCTATTAATCCTCTATAAAAGAACCTATAACAATTAGCTTATTGCCAACATTAAAACACTCAATGCTATAATGATCATTATATCATCCAAACGCGTGTTATAATGAATTTCAAAAAAAGAACATTCTCATGCAATGACATTTTTACCACCAGATCGCTAACATTTTGAAAATAGAACAATAAATTGTAGACTAATTCGTAATTTCGGATTCTCGTCTTATCGTGTTATTTCCCGCCATCTTGAATTCACATAGTTCTGTACAACACCCTATGGTATGACAATCTTTTATAGAGAATTCACATCATGATTGTAGATAAAGTCTTGTATGCAACTGTTATAATTAGGTATTAAAACACTCATGTGATACTATTATCACACTCGGCTACGCCTCGTGTGATAAACCCACATTCGTGTTTTAATACCCCTGATTATACAACAGTTGCATAAATAACTATTATTATTCTATTACAGTAAAAGTTTTTTTTTACCAAGAAATAACTTTTATAATACCAATATTAGATAAATAACATTGTATCTGGAGTCGAGACTGAAGTACATTTCAGAAGATTTATATGTATTGGACATACAAATCGTTAATTTATAATCTACTAGTCATTGCCCTCGGCTTCGCTCGAGAGCAGTGGTAACAGTCCAAACTTAAGAGTGGTGGGTTTTAAATTCAAATCCAGGCAACCAATCGGTATATGGCGGACCTTACCGTACGTAGGAAACGTTTTGCCAATACATTTAAGCCTTTGTCAAACAGACAGGCGAGTCTGAAGCGATAACGAACCGATACGAGACGTCAGTCCGATAGTTCGGTCACGCTATCGGATTGCTTTCGCTTTTCTATGTGACTGGATTCAAACAATTCCATACATTACAAATAAAAACGTCACGCTTCGCATTCGCCATGCCTGTCTGTTTGACAAAGGCTTTATTGTGCGCACAGTTAAGGAGTGACATTCTCAGACGGTATTTCCTGACAGCTGTAAAATTTCTTGGGTCTTTAAGTAAAAAATGAATAGATAACTTCTAGGCAAAGGTGTTTCATCGTCGACCACATCTTCGCTTATCATCAGGCGAAATAGTGGTCAAAAGCGACCCTATTGCAAAATAAAAAAAATGCGCATCACCAACCACTGCGCCTGCTGGGGTTGCGGGACTCACGAATTGCCGTGACCCCGGTACGTAAAGAGCTATTCAAGGACACCGTGGATTTTAGTCTGTACGAGTCTGACAGTCCATTCCGCTTTGCCCTGGGTGGGAGGACTCATATGATGTTTTACCACGTAAAAAAAAAACAACACCAGCCACTGCACCAATCGCCTTGCTGTCAGCACGGCGAGTGTCGTTTTGGTTTTTAAACAAGTTCTTTTCTTTCTTTACAGATTGGTTGGCGGACGACAAATGCTTGGCTGGCAGGCAACCTGGCCTGCAAATTCTTTCTAGTTCTAAGGGCTTTCGGGCTTTACTTGTCGTCAAATGTACTGGTCTGCATCTCACTTGACAGGTACTACGGTCTCTCTATCTTTTTTATTGTATTCTATCTTTTTATTGTATTTTATTTCTATCTTTTTTTGAGTGAGGATGTGACCATCTTCTTGTGTCAGAAGCTCTTTTCTAAGAATTCCACAAGCTTCTGATATAATATGACTTACACCAGGATTTACACCAGGGATGGTCAGATCCAAACATATAGGGAATAGCGAAAAATGCTCAACGGAGTTTCGGTTGGATTTTGATGAAAACTTATATTGCGGATTTTGGAAAAATCTGTATCCTTAGTCAGAATTATGTTTAAAGAAACTTTTTTCTCAATAAAAACATAACAATGTCAATAA
Source organism: Agrotis puta (assembly GCA_943136025.2). Classification (NCBI taxonomy): domain Eukaryota; kingdom Metazoa; phylum Arthropoda; class Insecta; order Lepidoptera; family Noctuidae; genus Agrotis; species Agrotis puta. The sequence continues at coordinate 11,646,672 of OW964182.2, read as the reverse complement.
TTTGACAACAATACATACAATTCATAACGTAAGACGTCACCAATTACAGACTCTACAAACTAATTACCTCCCCTCCCCACATCCTTATACATACACACTATAGTGTGTATATAAGGATGTGCTCATTTTTTTGCCATAGTTAGTTCTAGTTTTGGGTAATTCAAACCCTTGATTTTGGGATATTTGATAAAAACGCTATTAAGGACCAAATTCTGCAAAGCGATATACATGAAACTTAATGTTGAAAAACTGAAGCATGATAAATAAAAACATTTTGTTTAAAATTAGCCACCTGTAAGGTAATGATGTTACAAACTTTGGGAGCAATCATTTTTTGAGGAAAGAAAAATTCAGCTGCGACCGGAGCTCGAGCCTGCGTCTTCTGGATAAGTACTCCAGACGTCTTACCAATTAGACTATCGCAACCACTCATTTTACTCGTAATTGAATTATTCTTTCCTCAAAAAATCTTTGCGAAGACGCGACACAGGCGTTATGGCATATTATTTTAACCAAACTTTATGAGTTATGAAAAAACAAAGAAAAATCCAACACAAAGATTTATCGTTCTAATCCGTAATAAATCATGTCCTGAAAGTTTAGACATGTCTGCACACTCCGGGTACCGCAGTGGTCAGTATCAAACAACTATATAATCAAATTGTAAACAAACCCTGTTCAAGTTAACACTTACGTAATCTCTTTGAAATGAGACACTCGCTAAACTGGGGTGTAAAGAGCCTAAAGCAATTAATATTAGATACTGCTTTTGTTGGAGTGTGAAAATCATGACAAATTTCCTCCATCCCTCCCTCCTTCCGTCTTTAAGCACAAAACCCGTAGTTTTGGGCCGTACGAGCCCGAACTAAGAATGAACGATGTTACGATTTGATAGATTGCTCCTTAGAGTTCGCACTACTACTCATGACCTTTTTTTTGCGTGTTAAAATCATCAAATGAGTCCTCCCACCCAGGGCAGAGCGGCGGGGACTGTAAGACTCGTACTGACTAAAATCCACGGTGTCCTTCAATAGCTCTTTACATTCCGGGGTCACGGTAATTCATGAGACCCGCGACCATACCAGTAGCATGTTTTTTGTGACATATAGTAAACTGGAGGCCTACCATAACGTCTTAAAGCGTGAGTAGTTCTGCTCAGGGAACGAGATGGCGCTAGACGACTTGTATAGCTCTGTCTCTTTCCCACAACCTAACTACTCACGGTAATTCGTAAGTCCCGCAACCCCGGCAGGCTTTGGCCCTCTAGAGGGGGGCCTCGTCACTCTGCTGACATTCTTTGAGGTGCGCGTGGAACACAACGCGCCGTCTACCCGGGCATGGTCCATGGTCGGACAGCGAGTTGTCCATTAGTCACTGCCCGCATGCCCGCGGGAAAATTCGTGGTACTACATTTTTATTATGCAATTTGGTGTAATGACATAGTCACTAACGCCGCGTCAAATCCGCAAATTTCATTGTGACGTTAGACGTTAGTACATCTCTATGCGTTCCTGTGTCTTCATTGACACACCCAGAAAGTAGACACCCTGTACCGGAAGGAAGAGTTAGACTTCATCCTGTTCCTTTACATGCCCGTTGCCTTTCAGGGCGTGGTGTCCATTTACAGACAGAGACAACCGTGCGCACCACGGCAGGCGTTTGATCATATTGGGGCCCCGTTACTTTGCTCCTTGAGGCACGATGGGCCGTCGACACAGGCCTGGGTTCTTGATGGGATGGCGAGCTACCCATAATCGTTTTAAAATTTTTGAACTTTATAAAGAACTAGCACTTTGCCCGCGACTTCGTCCGCGTGGGTTACGTACTTTCTTAATTCCCCCTTTTCACCCCCTTAAAGGTTAAATTTACAAAAACCCCTTCTTAGTGCTCCCCTACATTATAATAGGAAGCCGTGTGCAAAATTTCACATTCCTAGCCCCAGTAGTTTCGGCTGTACGTTGATATGTCAGTCAGTCAGTTCTCCTTTTATATATGTTACGGCTAAAGGTAGGTGTGAACCTAAACTTAAGATTAGCCGGCTAAACCTAGGTTTATCTTCGACGAAATGTTAATGTTAGTTTGTTCTATCTTTAGCCGGCTAAACTTAGGTGTAGCTGCAGGTCCTTGGCTAAAAATGTAGAAGGAAATGGAAAAGGAAACAATGTAATAATGTTTACTATTTTGACACGAAAACTTTATTAAAAAATAATCACTTTCATTACACATGAGCGAGCGAAGCGAGCTCGGGACTCGCTGGCACCCCGACTCGGACAATTTAGGTTAGTTTTTTTCGTGGTTATTTTTTTTTTTAAACCACCCAGAAGTAGGAGCCCCGCGAAGCGGGGCTCCGTCGACATGCTGGGAAGCGTGGACGCCCCGCGAAAGCAAGACCATTCCATTTCCTTCTACATTTTACATTTTTAGCCGTTTCGTTTCGGTTAATGTGCACATTAACCGGCTAAAGATGGAATATCACGACGCAAACTAACATGTTATCCAACTTTAGCTGCTTCTCGAAGATAAACCTAAGTTTAGCCGGCTAATCTTAAGTTTACGTTCACACCGACCTTTAGCCGTAACATATATATAGATAGATTTCGTCCGGTATTTAGAATAATGTAAGGCATCACTTTATAAGCTTTGCTAAAAAAATCATAAAATCGATAGCCTTTTGGAACACTGTACGCACCTACTTAACAGACAAGAAAAGAATCTAGAGCTAGGCAACATAAATTAAAAAAAGAAGAACATAAACAAGAAGAATTTAATAACGCAGCTGCATTCGCAACAGAATGAAATTATTATTTATCTAATTTGATACGTGCTATTTTACAGTGTTCCAAGCTTAGTATTGTTAATACTTTTGTTGGTAGCATAAAGCATTGTAAGTAGAGAAAATGTTTAAAAATGAACTAGGTGTACGAACTGCCCCGTGCTTCTGGATTTTGAGACTTAACATAACATGGCAAATGGCTAGTTAGCAGTATCAACATTTATTACAAATAGAATGAGTCCGTGGTTTAGAGTTTTGAAAAATAACGAAAACGTATTTTCTTATTAATGTAAGGTATTTAAGAGCGTTGTGGCCTGAAAGGAACGGTAACTGAAGGAACATGTTGATTTTTAGTCAGTTAACTCTGACCTCCACGAAAGGAGAATGAAAAAAAGGGTGCCTTATGTCTACCTAATCATTTTTGAAATAACCTTTCTACAAATCCTTTCTATTTTAATATTTTTTCATTAGCTAATGAAAAAATATTAAAATAGAAAGGATTTGTAGAAAGGTTATTCATCATCACGGCTTGAAGTACATAAAATAAAAATCTGCAGAATGATTAGGTACAAAAAATTACCTTTTTATAAACCTTTTTTTAATTTATTTTTCATAAGACACGGCTTAGGTGAAGGCGAAGTAGGTATATAAAGAAAAATAATGTAACTATAAATTTTCTTACTTTTCTATTTATTTGTACTATAAGTTCTCACTTCTTGCCACATTTCATAATTCTAGGTCCATGATTTTTTGATTCCATTGCCAACATAAAAATATGCGGCAAAGCGAAGCTGATTGTATTGACTTTTTATTTTTTTATCGTGGTAAAATCATCAAATGATTCCTCCCACCCAGGGCAGGGCGGCAGGGACTGTCAGACTTGACTGACTAAAATCCACGGTGTCCTTCAGTAGCCCTTTACGTACCGGGGTCACGGTATTTCGTAAGTCCCGCGACCTCGGCAGGCTTTGGCCCTCTACAGGCCCCGTCACTATGCTGACACTCCTTGAGACGCGCGTGGAACACAACGCGCCGTCGACCCGGGTGATTGTGTTGACTTAGAAGTTTAATTTCTTCTCTGCTCCAAGGGATTGTAGACTGGAGTATTTAATATTTTTAGCTAGAGTAGAGAACAAGGATCTTAACAGACTTACCGACAGACTGAGAAAAATCTTACTAGTGTACCACTTCTTCTTTTTAGGCACGATACCCTAAAAACCCTAAAACAAGTGAAGTACATCCTTTTTGTCTGGACGAACGAATTTTTGTTCGTATTGATTTTTTGTTTGCCGAAATTCAGTAAAGTCCTAGTTGTTTAAGTGACATAAAAACAAGAGGTTGAATATAAACAAAGAAAAGATTACCAATGTATTGAGTGGAAAACGTTAAGGGGTTGAATGGACGAGGGTAGAAATTATGGAGGTTGAACGAGTAATAAACCGTACGTGGAGGTCTGGTCCGTTACTCTTATTACATCGAAATCCGGTTGACAGCATAATGTCGCGAAAATTAATCGCGTTGGATGAATTGAACCAATGAAATAGAATGAATTCTGTGAGGGAAGCTAGATTTGATAACATATATTCGGTATAATTTCTAGGTCTCCTCAATTTTTTTACCAGAAATCTTTGCAAGAGTAATGACCCGTCTACCACTGCGGCTGGGTTGGAAGGAGGACGCTGTTCACTCCCTCACGCGGCCCGCCTTCACCTTCGCGAGCATAACTGCTTCGTAGAAGGAGGCGACCGCTTCGACTATATATTCGATAGACTTTACCTAAGACCAATGTAAAGTTTTCAGGGCTTACCTTGAAATCATTTAGACAGCTAAGTACATTGACCTAAAACTATAAAATAAACTAACTACCTACTTATTGATTATAAAATAACTAGCGATGATGAATAATGTACTGATGTGCTGCATTAGGAAATGACGTTAGTAAATAAAACCAAAAAATCATTTGTTCTTATTGGCTGAATACAAATTGAAAGAGATTCCTATTGTGGGACAGCGTTCATTTAAAAAAAAAACGACGGATTGCTCTCTGGGAGTGCTGGCAGAAGTGAAAACTTGAATAGTAGTAAACACACACGAACATTCGCGCAAGCGCCCTGCGCCGTCTTACGAATTTACGATCAGGTCACGTGTCCTGACGCGAGTTTAAAATTTTTTACCCATTCCAAAAAAAGTGCACAACGCCGCTAAAGAAGTTTTCACTTAAAAAAAAACTGTTTGAACACAAGACGTGATTCATCAAAAAGTTTAGTTTAACTTTTTGATGAATCACGTTCATTCACATTTCCACATTTTGATCACTAGTAAAGGTGTTTTTAGAACAGTCTTGTGGGAATTCTTAAAGATTCGGTTTTCATTGATGATCAAGATAGTATACTCGTATATCACACTTGTTTACTCTCTAGGGATGAAAAAAGAGTTCAACGCACTCATGTTTCTCCAGTCATGCTTCCATGTATTTTAAAGTTAGTGTCTAACGACTGAAATTAATGTTCTGTATCAATCTAAATCCCGTTCCTTTGTTTTGACGACTGTTTCTGATTAGACAGACAGATTTAAGACTGATATGTGAATTTTTTCCTTGATTGTTTACTGAGTAAGATCGGGATAGAATAGCAACCGACGTAGGTAGGTTACTTAGTTTTTATATATTTTATGTTAGTTCTATTAACTTTGGTCGACAAAATTCTTTGAGAATATATTAAAACTTTAACAAAAATGAACAAGAGTCTAAATCAGGTTTTAAATTTTGGTTTTCAAACTTCTTCTGACAGAAGAGTATACTTTTATTCCACTTTGTTTCAAACAAGTTCAGAACAATTTGTAAGAATAAAAAACTCAAGTATTTTAGGTTCTGCTGGGAAATGAAATGCTAAAATCCACGCAGTTTATTATGTCCTACAAAAAATATTGATTTATCGACTATCAATTTTGTCCTCCATTTTTGGCCGATTCGAAGTCTGAGGCACGGAAAGGTTAACAGATGTTATGCCAAAGTTTTTTAATATGAAACATCTCGTGAAACTATATTAGTTTTACCCACATTTTTCAGCAGGACGAAGGTTATTGTTGTATTGTTGTTGAACAGGAAAATCTAACTAAAAATTTAAATAATACCGAAACTACATTAACATTTCCATTTCATTGAAAATTTATTATTTAATTCTGTTATAAAATCAAAGGAAGTTAAATAATACTGTTGGTAGATTTCTTAATAATAGCCTCTAAAACAAAGCTAACAATTTCTTTTTAAATCATGGCTATTTTTAAGTAAAAAGTATGTTCTAAGGTAATTATTATAAATACCAGAATGTAGTAGTCTTTGAAACTTATACCTACTTAGTGTTTTATGTTCACCAGAATATTATACAATTGAAGCTTTACAACTACGAGAACTTTGAAGAAACTCTTTTGTGCTACCGTTATCGTGGGGTTTAGTATTCGCAAGCGGCGACTTTGGATAGCTTGCTGTCCGATCAAGAACCAGGACCTAGGGGTCTACTTTCTAAGTCCGTTACACGGTCATGGATGCGTATGAACTAACTTAACTAACGTCAAAATATAAACCACCACGACTAAAGTCCTTTTGACGCGGCGTTAGTGTCTATGTCACTACCTCAAATTGCATTAAAAATTGTAGAATCACGAATTTTCCGCACATCATATTTGGTAGGCGGACTCTAAATAGATATCAATAATGCGCGCACATTTATTATATATGTTATTTTGTAAGGTATATATCTATGGGCCAAAGTAGCCTGAAAATAAATAAATAATAATATTTATTATATATATAATTATTATACAGGGTGTCCCAAAACTCAACGTCAAGCCGAAACGGGGTGACAGGATTGATCATAACCATCACGAGAAAAATCTGAAAAAAAATCTATCCCATGCAGTTTGAAAATTATGGGCATTTTAAGAAAAACCTAGAAATTTGATCAAACTGTACCATTTTTCGGTTATTGTGGTTATTCTTTTTTATTTTTGTTCATTTGAACTTTGGAAACGTAATCCTTAATAACATTTCTAGAATCCCAATAAAAAATAATGACACAATTGCCTCAAGTTTCCGAAAATTGAGACTATTTGTTAAACTACGAATTTAAAATTTTCAAGATTCGTCGACTTTGACAGGCCCTCCTATAAAAATAAATGTACTAGAGTGCCTTGGCAAGTGGCATTAAAAGTTGGCGCATTTAATCAGAATTCTAAAATGGTACAATACTTGTTAGTTCCATACAATAGAAAAGAGAAAAAAAATTAAAACCTCAAGTAACCCGATTTTTGCTATCACGTTTTACTCAGTTAAAATGTTTTTAATTCGCACAAGCTCTAGGTAGGTTCTTAATTTTAAGACAAAATGATGAGAGAGATGGATAATGGGTATGGGTACGCATTTCGCAGTGCAAGTAAGAGATTTCCTTGACCAGGAATATCCGGGAAGGTGGATTGGACGTTCAGGCACTATCTTGTGGCCCGCCCGTTCACCAGATTTAAATCCCCTGGATTTTTTCTATTGGGGAGTTCTCAAAGAAAAAGTTTACTCAAAGCCCATTGATCACGTAGCCGACCTGCGTGAACGCATTTCTCAAGCAGCTGAGGCGATCAACTCTCGAAGATATGCCCGACTTATAAGTAGATCTTTTTTAAGAAGATGTAGGGCTTGTATTGAGGCTGATGGTAAACAATTTGAACATTTATTGTAATAAAAATGTTTTTTCTCTATCTGACTTTTAGTCCAACAAACCTAATTATTTTACTAACTTTTTTTCACTTTGGTATAAGTGGCGTCACTATCTGTCTCGCTCACTCATGACAAACATACCCATTATCTATCTCTCTCATCATTTTGTCTTATTAAAATTAAGAACCTACCTACAGCTTGTGCGAATTAAAAACATTTTAACTGAGTAAAATGTGATAGCAAAATTCGGGTTACTTGAGGTTTTAATTTTTTTACTCTTTTCTATTGTATGGAACTAACAAGTATTGTACCATTTTAGAATTCTGATTAAATGCGCCAACTTTTAATGCCACTTGCCAAGGCACTCTAGTACATTTTTTTTATAGGAGGGCCTGTCAAAGTCGACGAATCTAGAAAATTTTAAATTCGTAGTTTAACAAATAGTCTCAATTCTCGGAAACTTGAGGCAATTGTGTCATTATTTTTTATTGGGATTCTAGAAATGTTATTAAGGATTACGTTTCCAAAGTTCAAATGAACAAAAATAAAAAAGAATAACCACAATAACCGAAAAATGGTACAGTTTGATCACATTTCTAGGTTTTTCTTAAAATGCCCATAATTTTCAAACTGCATGGGATAGATTTTTTTTCACATTTTTCTCGTGATGGTTATGATCAATCCTGTCACCCCGTTTCGGCTTGACGTTGAGTTTTGGGACACCCTGTATAATAATTATTATATATAATAATAATAATTATTATTTATTGAAGCGATTCAAACTTTTTATAACTTTATTAAAACACGAAAAGAAACACAGTCATTTCTAGTCCCATCGCCTCGCGTCGCGTCTCGGTGTGTATTGACCCTTATAAGTGCGGCTATAATATTACAATTTATATTTCAAAAGACTTAACTTGGGCAAGCCAGACTATCATTTAGCCTAAAACATCAAGTCATTCTTTGAATAATTAAAGCTTATAGAATCTCAGGTCTGCTTCTAATGTTAGATATAATTATTATCCGCTTCAATCAAATTCTACACAGACTAGTCTTAAATTTTAATCATAATTTGTGTCCATTATAGTGATTGCTTTGAAGCATTGTTGCGGTGCTCAGTGCTTTTATTATATAGTTTCAATCCTTACTATCGATTATTTATAAATGCGAAAGTTTGGATGTTTAGATGGAATGATGAATGAATGGATGTTTTTTATTCAAATAACAGAAAGGATTATTATCCCACGGTATTGTTATATCTACCCGATATTACAATACCGTGATAATTTTCGACATACACGTGGGCGAAACCGCTGGCAACAGGTATAGTTTATTTGTAAATCTCATAGATGGCAAAACCGTGCCGCTAACATCGACCCTTGTTTTGTGTGACGATTTACATAATATGTTTTCATGTAGTAAGTAAGCACGTCAAGGACACGCCACGCTTGCGTCACGCCACGCCAAGCTCGCTGTTTCGCTTCACACGCGGCTCGCCGAGTCCCACGCCGTGTGAAAGCAATGGCACGGCACGGCAGCGCTGGCTGACTTTTCTGATATTTGTACATCTGATTGCGTTCGTGATCGGTTGGGTGCGCGCATGGCAACTCGCGCCGGTGCCATGAGAAGCCAGCATTAGAATAATCGTTGATTATTTCTTAATGATATCACTATCCGAAAAGCGATAGAAACAATCAGAGTGCCGCATGTCTGTTTTCTCATATACCTATTATTTTAGTCATTTTTTTTTACTAATTGCCTAAAACGATTCTTAAAAATTAAAAACAAACAAGGTACCTGATAAAAATCTCGATACTTATTAACTTTTTAAACCTATACCGTCTTACCACAAAAATGTTAAACATCTGTTGAGCAATTGTAAAAAAAAACGACGGGTTGCACTCTGGGAGTGCCGGCAGAAGTGAAAACTTGAATAGTAATAAACACACACGAACATTCGCGCAAGCGCCCTGCGCCGTCTTACGAATTTTCGATCAGGTCACGTGTACTGACGCGAGTTTAACATTTTTTACCCATTCCAAAAAAAGTGCACAACGCCGCTAAAGAAGTTTTCACTTCAAAACTCAACGTCAAATCACATTTCACGTTGTTTTAAGGGTCATTTTACAATTCAACTTTTTTAGACAAGCGCTCAACAGATGTTTATTTTATTGTGTGTAATTATATTAATTTATTATAAAAGTCAAATCATGCAATTTTAATTGTCATCAAAATCGGTCCCAAGACTCCTTTTAGTATTTTTCGTTATACCTTGTAGTTTCACTGAAAAATGTACCCTGTTATCGTGACTAAACATGGTCGCCTTACTGAATGGTTAGACGCGTAATTCTGTTCATACAGGTGACAACATGACGGTTATTACGAACTAGGTGTCTTCTAGACCAGTGTTCCGCAAACTTTTTGTGTTCAAGGTACACCTAGGAAAACGAAAAAAAATTTAGGTACACCACAAATAAAAAACAGTTTTTTTTTTTAAATTAATCAACTTTTATTATTTATTTTGTATTTAATGCGAAACATGAGACTGTTTAATTGAGCATAGACGGTCTAAATTTTTCTTACTAAAAATAATTTTATAAGATAACCTTATTTTTCCACGGCACACCAACTAATGATCACGGTACACCAGTGTGCCGCGGCACACACTTTGCGGAACACTGTTCTAGACAAGAAAGACATAAATCCTTTACGTGTTACACTTGTTATTTATGTTTCTCATATGCCAATTTGAGTGGTGTTAAGGTGTTTTCATAAAGAAGCAGGTTGTCGGTACTGGTCAGTACCAGTTGATGCAGGTAAATGGGACGATATTATCTTAGGGTCAGGTCACACCGAGACGCGACGCGACGCACGACGCAGCGATACTAAAAATGAATGTGTATCTTTACGTGTAGTAAAACAAGTTAGATTTGAATCGCTCTATTAAAATGTGAACACAGGTGTAAACTGACACTTATGCGGTTGGACATCATTGACCCAAGATGAAATTTGACAGATTAGCCGGTTACTTTAAAAAAGTTATAACCTTCAGGTATACGATTTTTTTACCAAATACCTCTAAGTTGTCATTATACGCATCACTATGAACAGCTAAAACGTTTCCATGTTTTAAGAATATTATACGTGGACTAATCGAAACACTCATTTCGTTGTAGCTGGCAAGAAATAATCCAATTAATAAAACAACTAACAACTCACACATGTCTTAACTAATGAATAATTTCAAAGTAATTTCGTAGTAAGTAATTTGACAGATGCCAGTTATTAGTTGTACAGCTACTGTTTAGGTATAATGTTCTTGAAGTTGAAACCCCTTGAAAATATTATTTTGTAATCTTAATTGGGGTTGTGAAAGCCAAGTTTGAGTTTTGGGCATATTGTTTTGACACCCAATTGTTTGCAAAAATAGAAAGAAGAAAAGCTTTTGCTCCCTGATGATCCCTAACTAGAATATTTTCGAAGACATTTATTTACTTCTCGCAATCATTACCTGGGTTTTTTATGTAAAATAAACTTGAGACCCGCCCCAGCGCGTAGTGTTGTTAGTTCGGGTAGTGGAGCATATTATGCCCACAATAGAATTTCGCATTATCTCTCGAAAGGATTGGGTAGCGATGCAAGCTTCGTCGAAAAACACGCTATTTTAACCTAAAAATCATGAATACAGAAAAATCCCCTTTGGCAGACACTAATTTTGAACTTTATTTTTGTTTTGTTTCAGATTCTTCGCAATCCTCTACCCACTAAGACTACCCATAGCAAGAAAGAGAAGCAAGATAATGCTGTCCCTTGCATGGATCATCGCTCTATTATGCAGCCTTCCACAGGTAATTTGCTTTTTACTTTAACAAACTGGTCGCAAGCGCGACTGCGTTTTGGGCTCATTTTTCGTCTAGTTGTCGGAATAACTCTGAAACTATTTATTTTAAAATAATAAAAAAATGATCCACTGCCTTTGGGTCATAGGTATTCACACTTTTACCAAACTTAATCGGTCAAGTAGGTTTGGAGGAAATTGCCTGTGAAGGGCGAACAAACGGACACGCGAGTGATCTTATAAAGGTTCCATTTTTCATTTGGACGTACGGAACCCTAAAAGTATTTAATATCCAATTGAGGACATTCAAAAATATATAGCAGGTTGTTAAAAAATGATCCTGGCAAGACGATGGATGTCGAAGAAAATAATTATATTTTAAATTCGGAACCTGATTTTACTTTCTACTATTATCTAGAAAAAAAAGTTTTGGTTTAAAAGTATATACGGGTTTCGAAATTGCCTGAATTCGGAGAAAATTTTACAGACTATTTGTAAACTGTTAACGAAGTCCCCAGAAGAAAATCTGGGAGCAATTTTTGTAAGCGTATTGAAACAATTTCGTAATTGGATTTTCAGCGAAACCAGTATTTGCCTGAATGTTAACAATTGAGTTTTAGCTAAAAGTGAACATTCTAGACAAGGGAGTGCAGCGGTAGCTAAACATTTATAGGTACTTTTTTTTTATTTCGGTTAATTTTTTTAAGCACCGGGGCGAATCCTCGCTGCCTCGACAAGTCAAAGCGCGGCAGGAAGAGCTCCGGCGCGATCTCAGGGCAGTATGGAGGGAGCGACGGTCGCAACCGAGGTCCGGGCACGCCGCAATCGCGGCAGTAAGACCCGTCTCCCTTTGAGGAGTGGCTGGATAGGCGTCACGGCGTCCTGACCTATCAGGCATGACGTAGGTCCTCACCGAACTCGGAAGTTTCGAGAGGTACCTGTGTCTGATGGGAGGGAAGAAATGCCTGGGTGTCACCACTGCGAGGACCGTCCGGAGGACAAGGTGGAGCATACGGTGCAGGACTGCCCCGCTTGGGCAGAGCACCGCCGTGTCCTCACGTCGGCGATAGGGGGAGACCTCTCGCGCCCGGCATTGGTCGTGGCCATGCTGCGGGGCGAGACGGAGTGGGAAGCGGTCGCCTCGTTCTGCGAAGCAGTCATGCTCGTGAAGGAGGAGGCGGGCCGCGTGAGGGAAAGAACAGCGTCCTCCATCTCCCCCAGCCGCAGTGGTGGCCCACGGCGACAGACGTTGGCAGACGATCTCCGGCCACCGTAGGCGCGGGCATGCGGGCAGCGAGTAATGGGCAACTCGCTGTCCGATCATGAACCATGCCCGGGTCGACGGCGCGTTGTGTTCCATGCACGCCTCAAAGAGTGTTCACAAATGACGGGGCCCCCCCTCTAGAGGACCAAAGCCTGCCGGGGTCGCGGGACTCACGAATTACCGTGACCCCGGAACGTAAAGGGCTATTGAAGGACACCGTGGATTTTAGTCAGTACGAGAGCTGAAGGTCCCTCCCGCTCTGCTCTGAGTGGGAGGACTTATTTGATGATTTCACCACGTAAAAAAAATGGTCAGTCTGTGACTTCATCCGCAAAGAGATAGTAAAAAAAATCAATCACTTGCACTTACACAAATATATTGATTAGTCGACGGCGCGCCGTGTTCCACGCACGCCTCAGGCCTCTGCCTCGAATATTGCGGGCAGCGGGGCGGCGGCGGCGGCGGCGCGGGAGCGGCAGGATCTTAGGCATACATTCAAATGGACCGGCCCTCGGAAACAGCGGCGCGGCAGCGGAGCGGAGGCGGCCAGCCAGCGGTGACTTGAGTCAAGCGGTGACCGCCTGCGCGTCTGCGTTGCAGTGTTGTGCAATTTATTTTGTGACGTGTGAAGCGTGTCGAAATGTCCTCGGACGTGCTAGAGCAAATTATTTCACTACGATAAATAGATAATATAAAATACAACACTACGCGGCTGTAGTGACGCGCGATCTGCCCGCTAGTTTCGAGAACGAGTCTGCGATGCCCGCTCCACTCCCGCGCCGCATTAGCTTAGTATAAATTCCCTTTAATCCAGCTAAACGCAGATAACGTTATTTGTACCAATCTAATAACGTATTATTTCGTTCATAACAGCTACTGAAAGCCAGTACAAATAGAATTAACGTAAATCTTCGTGTAACCTCTAGATTAATCCCGTTTACGCGATGAAATGAGATTTTTTGGGAACAAAGTCCTTATTTGAGCCACTTAAGTAAAGTGTTGTAATTATATCCAATTCAAGAATTTCTGAACCGTTTTTTAAAGGTTTATATTGTTCGTGGACTAAAGGAGTTTGTGGATAAAGAATAACTGACACAGTGATCGATCTTTAAAGTTAAGCTGCGTGTTCCTGTATCGTTCCGTGGATGGGTTACCTGTTGAAAATAAGCTGTAGGTATCGATTTGGCTCAGCTGTGCCACACACAGTTCCTTTTGTGTTCTTCCGTTTTTTTTGTGACAACATTGTGTGCCACCCAGGTGTCAAACAAACGTATTTTCTTTCTTTCTTTCTTTGAAATACAGTTACAGCATATATTTTAATGATTGAAATATTAAAAGAAAACATCCATTTTTGCACAGGCAAAACCTTTGGTTTCCCCAAATAAGTTACTGAAGCGAAATTATTTACTGTTTATTAACAATCTACTTAGCACGTTAAATCGTATATATGTCCATGTAAAATTGGGACACGACCTATTGAGACCGCCGTAAATGACGTTATGTAAAACAAGACCGCGTTCGCACCAAGTGGCGCGCATATTAAGAAGCCGTACAAAACGATATGTATAGATATCCGCATGTACAATACTTATTCGTAGTAAAGATAATACTTGTTCTCATATACGATTTGTAAAGGACGGAATACAAACATGTGCATATTGAAAATAGAAAGCCAACTGTGCAATAATAAAATGCCATTTTGACATGTCCATATACGACCATGTACGTGGGGATCGTCGAAGTATTTCTTAAAATAAATCATAGGTATTATCTAAATTCCTTTTTCAATAACGTGGCCGTCGCGTCGTCTGGAATTTGCCCCAACCATAATGGCTGAGCAATTGATTTTCAAGTAAATAACTTTCGCAATCCTTAGAGGTAAGTCAAGGCTAGAACCCATTTTCTTCTGTGGTTGACAACTCCTAATAACAGGACCCAATTACAAATGGCTTCCTTAATGGAAAAATAAAAATATTAAAATAAATCCAAATGGCCTTCTGGCTCCAATTTTTCTTGGAACCCTAAAGGATATTTATTTGTACCACTTTTTTAAATTTCACTCAAAGAAGTGGGCCGTTTCTCTTATTTTAATCTATTGCCAGCATTTAATTTTCTCTCTCAAAGTTCAATATTTAAATTTTAGATTTATTTTGTGTTTGAAAAATGTTTTTAAAATTCTTGGAACTTTAAATACCTTTATGAGTTCAAAAAAAGAAGGTAATTAATCAAGGGTAGATTTTGTGAAAATATTAAAACTAGGTGATGACTAATTGATGAACCGCTGAGCGTATGTTTGATAGATATGATTTGTATATTTTTAAATTTTTTAAAACAATTGATAGAAATTTGGTACAGTATGTATAATATAGTAACCATATATATATGTAATCGCTTTATACGATACGGGTATATTACATTGTGTTTATCTCGATATTCCAAGAATTGTACATTCTAGGGTATCACTGGCACTGTCTTCATTTATACATATACTAGCTGCTGCCTGCGGCTTCGCCACAAGTCGGAAATTATCCCACGGGAAGATAAACTCGGAATAAAAACTATCCTATGTGTTAATCTAGGTTATAAACTATGGTCGCGGGACTGTACGAATTACCGTGACCCCGTAACGTAAAGGGCTATTGAAGGACACCGTGGATTTTAGTCAGTACGAGTCTGACAGTCCCTCCCGCTCTGCCCTGGGTGGGAGGACTCATTTGATGATTTAACCACGATAAAAAAAAGGGTATAAACTGAATGAGTACCACATTTTATCCAAATCCGTTTTGTTGTTTTTGCGTGTAAGAGTAACAAACATCCATCCATACAAACAAACTTTCACGTTTATAATATTAGTAAGATTACGTCAACCCTATATTAGGTATTATGTTACATATTAACCTTGAAAACGTCGATGTTATTAATAAGGTACTGTCTACCTAACCGCCTACTTATCGAGTCTGACAGTCCCTCCCGCTCTGCCCTGGGTGGGAGGACTCGATTGATGATTTTATCACGATAAAAAAAAAGTGCCTACTTATCCAAAGTAACTTGACGCGGAGTGTTAATCTCATTCTCTCTAATATTTTTTTTTAAGATTTGTTTTTTTTATGTGTCTGGGTATGTGATCCCTGAAAGTTAAGGTAGCGGTGAATCTATTGGTACATTTACATTTCAAGTACGAGCCTATTGGCATGAATCAGATAAAAATTAAAAATTTGTGGCTACTGCTTGTACAGGGTTATTTATAAAACACTTGCACTTTGCCCGCGACTTCGTCCGCGTGGGTTACGTACTTTCCTAATTCCCCCTTTTCACCCCCTTAAAGGTTAAATTTCCAAAAACGCCTTCTTAGTGCTCCCCTACATTATAATAGGAAGCCGTGTGCAAAATTTCACATTCCTAGCCCCAGTAGTTTCGGCTGTACGTTGATATGTCAGTCAGTCAGTTCTCCTTTTATATATATAGATGAACAACTAAGAAATTCAGGTGTTACTAGAAAATTGTTATTTTTTCCGTTGTGTGAAACACCATAATTTTTTTTTTCTTTCAGAATGAAAGGTTCATGAAAGGTTGTTAATTTAAGGGTTATTTGTAAAAGATTAAAAACCTTTTATGGACTGAAAGTACTTATGGTTATAAACAACATTTAAGAAACCAATCTTGAAAGATAAAAAAAAATGATGGTGTTTCACACAACGGAAAAAAATACTACTAGTAATATAAAAATAAATCGCTGAATGTGTTGCTAAGCGCAAATCTAGAGAGCAGCTGAATTGATTTCGCTAATTTTTATAATATTCCTTGAAGTACGGATGGTTCTTGCGGATGAAGAAAATATCTAAAAACAACATTTTTCACATACAAAAGATTCGGAATAATACTTAAAAGTCAATTTGAACTTTAAAACCATACCATAAAGTTTAAGTGTTAGTGAAGAGGTTCCGGGAAGGCAAAACAATTGAGTGACGTGAGTTATAGGCCATACGAAGTTTTCTAGGCCAGCTACTCACAAATGCCCGGCGCGTTGTGTTCCACGCGCGCCTCAAAGAGTGTCAGCATATTGACGGGGCCTGTAGAGGGCCAAAGCCTGCCGGGGTCGCGGGACCAAGGGATTACCGTGACCCCGGTACGTAAAGGGCTAGTGAAGGACACCGTGGATTTTAGTCAGTACAAGTCTGACAGTCCCTCCCGCCCTGCCCTGGGTGGGAGGACTCATTTGATGATTTTACCACGCAAAAAAAAAGCTAGTCACTAATAAAAAACAAAAAAAACAATAAAGTAGTAATAGAAGGAAACATTTTGCATTTAATTTCATAATTAAAGGTAATGTACAAGTTTCCATAACATACTCTGTGAATAATCGACAAAACATTGTTGGATAAACAAAACGACAAAATAAGACAGGTCGTATTTTTATCCGAAAACTAGACTTTGGTTGCTAAGGAATAAAGGTTTTATTTTTAACCTCTGTCGCTAAGAGGTAAACGTGAAGAGGTAAACTGAGTTGTTCTATATCCTTGAATTTCACCCCTTGATAGGTAAAATTAAAGATTTATTTTTGCCTGACGTGTCAAATTTCGCCAAAAGTGTAGAAGATTATTGACATTTAAATAAACGGATTTCATTTAATCTAAATACGGGGTGTAAAACGTTCCTAACGTATGTCTTGAATCGAGATTAGAATCAAAATAATTATTTTATGTTCTACTAGCTTCCGCCCGCGACTCCGTCCGCGCGGATGTCGGTCTTCGCGTGGATGGTTTATTTCCCCATTTTGAGTAACTCTGACAATGACATCTTATAAATATTACGGCGTTGAATCCACTGCGGGTAATGCAACGTGTGTTCGCGGTTCTACAGAACAACGTCTATGAATAAAACTGAAAAATAAGATTTTTTTTCTACGTATTTTTCCAGGATAAAAAGTATCCTATGTTATGCCCAGGATAATAAGGAATAATTATACCAAGTTTCATCGAAATCAAACCGTTAGTTTTCACGTGATGCCTGCACAAACAGACAGACAGACAGACAGACAGACAGACAGACAGACAAAAATTTTTTTAATCATATATTTGGGTTTGGTATCGATCCAGCAACACCCCCCGCTATTTATTTTTTCAATATTTTCAATGTACAGAATTGACGCTTCTACAGATTTATTATAGTATAGAAGAAGATTAAAAAAAACTGTTTTTTGCAATAACCCAGGCGAAAATAATAAGTAATTATTATGCGTACTGGCGCATTCGACTGTACTCAGGCCTCTGTAACGAAAAAGGCCATGGACCAAAATCTAAATTTATTTTCAAAATAGGTTAATGTATAGCACTTTTTATAGTCAATTTTTACATGAGACAGTCGCCCAAAGTGTCCATTCTTCGACACTTCCAAGTGTTTTGAATGGGATGAAGTGGCGGAGCAAACTCCCCAGAGACACACTTATCTGTAAAATTAGAAGAACCAAGATTCTTTGCAATAAAATACTACTAAGATATATATAATTATAAAGATCAATAATACAAAATAAATTTCATAACGAATCCTTTTATTTTCTTCCCGAGTATGCCACGCCACGTTAGTTGTCATAAATGGATTTAAATGTAATCACTTTGACGTCTGTTAAGAAATTAGTTTAACAAAGATTTTTCATTGATCAATGTTGCCGCTAGCTCAAGAGTTCAAAGATATAACGATGAAATAAAGTGATAACTGTGTAAAATAAGTAGTCCTCGGCCTTTTCACAACGTTAAGATTATTTAATTAGGGCAGGTAAATAAATATTGGATTTTTTGAACAGTCTACTACTCTGCGTAAACTGGTTGTTTGTTCAGTACAAAACCTTTAATATTAATTCAAATTTAAATCTGTAATGTGTGATCACAATGTCAATGATCTACAGCAGTATTGGCAGCTGTGACATGCTGAAGCTGAAAAAAAAATTAAGTGAAAGGCCCATCCTGTGAATGATCTCCGTAGGCACTGCTTAACTGGTAACATATCCATTTTTATGTATAAAGAATGATAACAGTAAAATGGAAAATTTCATTCAAACGAAATTCCAACAACGAAATTCGAAAAAATCTAGTGTTACTCCAATTTAAAAGTGTCACACAATTCTGACAGATATTCGTGTTTCAACGGGTACGAGTTCATAACAATGTTCCCAGCGGAATGTTTGACAGAATACTGTTCTATTTTTTGTTTTGTACGTGTAACTCGTTTTCGAACCCAAATTAAACAATGTTTACGTTACAGCCAAAGTAATAAATCCAGTTATTTTATAAAATAACCTGTTCATATTAACCACAGAATTTGAAAAATGTCAAAGTGATAAATGACAGTATTTTTCATATTTATACCACAACTGCTTTTGTTTATCGACTTCACAGTCCCATTTAGTTACAGCATGCTGAAGTAGAAGAGGGCCGACCATGTATGCAGATGGACAGACAGTCGATGAAGTGGTTAATTGGAGTGGAAATTCCATATGGGAAAGATAGTGTCGGATTCCCTGCGGCACGAATGTGGTAAAATCATCGAAAGAGTCCGCCGCAGTTTTCTTCAATAGCTCTTTACGTTCCAGGGTTATCTGATGAGGCAGTCCTGCGACCCCGGCAGGGCTTGCTTGACCCACTTGGGGTCAAAGTGTAAAAAGGGTTTTTTTGTGGAGTGGAAAGGACTACTTCATCATATCAGCCCATTCCGGTCCACCTGGGCGGGAGGAGTCATTTGATGACTCTCCAAACAAAAAAAGGCCCCTAGTTATATACTTTTGGCCTCTATTGAGTCTCAAACTATCCTATCTTTTTCATTTTTCAGAAACTTTCACCGAGCTCTACGAACCTTTATGGCAAAGCAGTTTGTTATCACTGGCAAACCTTCCGACCCTTTCTCATGATGAATGAATATCCATCTGCAGCGGAGCCCAACTAAGGCAAAAGCTAGTTTTTAACAACATTCATGATTTATTCGCCCATTCGCGAAGGAATAATAATGATTTATGATCAGGATTCTCGAGGATAACTGCTTACACATTACTCACAAATGCTTGTAAATAGGGAAAATATGAAAAAAATTTTGGTGACACCGTCCCTATAATATTTTAGGTGCCTACTTCAAGCTTCTTGTATTAGGTTTTATAGGCTTTTTTTTATTTAGTGACTATTTTTGAAGTGAAAACTTCTTTAGCGGCGTTGTGCACTTTTTTGGAATGGGTAAATAATGTTAAATTCGCGTCAGGACACGTGACCTGATCGAAAATTCGTAAGACGACGCAGGGCGCTTGCGGGAATTTTCGTGTGTGTTTATTACTATTGAAGCTTTCACTTCTGCCGGCAGTCCCAGAGTGCAACCCGTCGTTTTTTTAAACTAATCGCGCGTAAGTAAAAGAGCGACTTTACAGTAGAGCGAAAAAACGCAAATAGTTCACTTCTGCGGTTATAAAGACGGTATCTGTACTTAAGATTATAAAGCTTTGTTTGGTTAAACACGATAATCTCAGGAACTACTGGTTGGAATAGAAAAAAAAAATTGTGTTGGATAGTCTATTTACCGAGGAACACTATATGCTATATAACATCACGCTATGACCAAAAGAAGCCGAGCAGCGGGTGTGAAACCGTACAACAGCTAGTCGTAATATAAAACACCCTTACAACTATTCTCTTCTTTGCGATAATAATATTATCCAATAAGGGAGAATGGTGGTCGCGGGACTCTCGAATTACCATGACCCCGGTACGTGAAGGGCTATTGAAGGACACCGTAGATTTTAGTTAGTACAAGTCTAACAGTCCCTCCCGCTCTGCCCTGGGCGGGAGGACTCATGTGATGATTTTACCACGTAAAAAAATAAATAAAGGAGAATCGTACAAAGGTTTGGCGATAGTTAAATAGCAAAGCTAATATTAAATAGTAAAGTCTAAAGCAAAGCTTTTTGCGGAAAGAAAAATTATACTGCGAGCAGGACTTGAACATGCGTACTTCTGCATAAGAACTTCAGAACATTTTATTAATTAGACTACCGCAGCATTGCTCGTTGAGGTCGAATAAGGGTCGAATCTTTAATTCCCTTGTTTGAATTTTTTCCGATGTACTTGTTTTAACTTTATAAAAAGTACCTTCAGTAAGTTCTAGGTACTTTTATTTTTGTTGAGTACACGTGTTTTGCACCAGGAATATCCCAGACTCTTTTTTGTATTGTTGTGTAACTTGTGTAGAACTAACAACAAATAAATTTCTTATTCACAAAACTTGTCACTTTATAGACGGTACTAGTTTTTGACTGTGTCTTCCCTCGAAAAAAAGTTGCCTATACCTAACCGTGCGGGCAGCGAGTAATGGGCGACTCGTTGTCCGACCATGGACCATGCCCGGGTCGACGGCGCGTTGTGTTCCACGCGCGCCTCAAAGAGTGTCAGCATAGTGACGGGGCCTGTAGAGGGCCAAAGCCTGCCGGGGCCGCGGGACTAACGGATTACCGTGACCCCAGTACGTAAAGGGCTATTGAAGGACACCGTGGATTTTAGTCAGTACAAGTCTGACAGTCCCTCCCGCCCTGCCCTGGGTGGGAGGATTCATTTGATGATTTAACCACGATAAAAAAAAACCTCACCGTCACCAACTATCTCTGTAAGTACTCGAATTCATACAAAAAATTGTACAGCAGTTTAAGTGTACAGATTCACTTTCGCATTCACAATATTATAGGTATATATGTATTTTTATCGGTGTAAGAATTTTCAAGTGAATCTACCCGCTTTGGGTGGCGCTGCGGAAGGTACTGCTAGACTCTTACTAACTTAACTTTGACGGCACGTTTGGTGCAGTGGCTGAGCAATTGGACTCCTGCACTATGTGTCGCGGGTTCGAATCCCGCACGGAACAAATGTTTGTATGATCTGCAAGTAGTTGTTCCGGGTGTGGGTGTATGTGTATGTGAGATTTTATGTATGTAAACGCACCCACGATACAGGAGAAATTCCTATTGTGGGGCGTATTTAAAAAAAAAACTAGAAAAACACTTTTCCTTCACCTACCCTTCCGTCCCGTGACTTTGCTGGCAAAGATATATAGTTATATATAGTTGCGCGTGGAACGCAATGCGCTGCCGTCGCGTTGACTTGGGCCTGTGGTCCTAGCACAAATCATTTTACAAAAAGCGCACTAAGTTTATTCATCAAATCATATAACGTCAAAGTTCGGATTTACCTTACGTCACAAAAACGTGAATACTCATTGTAGTATCCTATGTTTACTCGGTTTTATGTATAATTCACTGGCTCTCATCCACACCAAGCATCGGTTTCCTTCCTGCACCAACCTGTGTTCGCGCCATTTCTCTAACGACTGACAGGTGTCATTCGTGACAGGTCCGAATACTTATGTGAGAGAGATAGTGTTTACATATCTATTAAATAGATACGCTACATCCCTTCCTTATTATATTTGTTTGTTTTTTTTATCAGAACGCTATAACCATTAGTATCAATGACCTTTTTCTCTCAAGCACTCAAACATAAAATTGAGACCTCTAACTTTTTCGATTTTATCTAATACTTTATCATCGCAGACTGACTGCGACCGACTTCTACCCTTTCTTACTGTACCATGTAGCTTTCTCAGGGTTCGTCTCGTTAGCCCATTTCTGATGGTAAAAACTTCTCAGTTATTCTGTTCCAGTTAATGTGGAGCAGGACTAATACCTTCCTTTTTCCCTTTCCATTTCTTTTTCTTTTTTTTTTTTTTTTGCTCATCTCATGAGGATCTGTAACTATATTTGGTTATATCTTACTTTGCAATCTTATAAGAATCTATTCCTATCTTTACTAATACTTGCAAACCTTACAGTATCCACAGGGCCCAAGAACACTAAGTTTTTTGTGAACGCTTTTTTCTTTTTACGCTCGCCTTACCGGTGCCCAGTTTCAACGCAACAAGTCGAGTTGTCAAGTAACATTTACTCCTTACGATTAAGTTTCAAAATTCATTTTTAATTATATTTTGGCTACTACTGTGTTTTACATTCTTTTTTTTTTCTATGCACATGTTACCAGTGCAATCTCAACACAACAAATCGGGTTATTGTCAAGTAAAATTGATTACTTACTATTAAGTTTCAAGACTCATTTTTATTACATTTTGACTACTACTATGTTTTTCTTAAGGGCGTTAATATACCACAGTTTTTTACAAAGTTCTATCATACATTTTTCTACTTGACCCGAGCAAAGCTTTTTTAGCCGTAGAACATTTTTTCATGAATACATACTTGAATATTTGTTAAGTTTGTAGTAAGCAACTGAACGTCATTTCCGCTTTTAAATCCAGTTTCTGGAGTTATTAGAAATTGTTGTCTTTTATCTCCGGTCAGTGTAAGAGCAGTATCATAATTTATTTTTTATTTTTTTAGTACCTAATTGTTTTAGTTGCTAAGCATCACGAAGTTTCTTCTGCACGTCTAGTTCGACGGTCAGTCCCATCTAATGAATTACAATGCTTTCAATTTACTGAATTCCAATAGTCTCTTTTTTAATTTATGCCAAATAGATCCAATCTAATGGATTATCAAACAAATCTCATTCATTTAATGTCAAAGACTTTCTTTTTTTTTTTTTTTTTTTAAATGGGAGGATCTTACCATGCGTAAACGGTGCGGGGTAGATGTCGCATCCCTTCCACATATTGGATCCAGGTCACGCCGTTCCATCCAGATGTTTTCCTTCATCTTCAGCTTCCAATTTAATGGATGCCCACGTTCTAATTTAATGGAGTATCCTACCATGCGGACACACTGCAGGGTATATGTCACATATCTCCTACCCATTGGCTCCAGGTCATGCTGGTTTCCCCGGTTCCATCCAGGTGTTTTCCTTCACCTTCATGCTTCCAATTTAATGGATGCCCGTGTTCCAATTTTAATTGAGGATCTTACCATGCGTAAACAGTGCAGGGTAGATTTCAAATACCTCATGCCTATTGGCTCTAGGTCATGCCGGTTTCTTTAAGATTTTTTCTTTCACATACATGCTTCCAATTTAATGGATGCCCATGTTCCAATTTTAATTGAGGATCTTACCATGCGTAAACAGTGCAGGGTAGATTTCACATACCTCATGCCTATTGGCTCTAGGTCATGCCGGTTTTCTTAAGATGTTTTTCTTCAACTTCATGCTTCCAATTTAATGGATGCCCATGTTCCAATTTTGATTGAGGATCTTACCATGCGTAAACAGTGCAGGGTAGATTTCACATACCTCATGCTTATTGGCTCTAGGTCATGCCGGTTTCCTCAAGATGTTTTCCTTCACCTTCATGCTTCCAACTTAATGGATGCCAATGCTTCCAATTTAATGGATGCCAATGCTTCCAATTTAATGGATGTCCATGCTTCCAATTTAATGGATGCCCATGCTTCCAATTTAATGGATGCCCATGCTTCCAATTTAATGGATGCCAATGCTTCCAATTTAATGGATGCCCATGCTTCCAATTTAATGGATGCCCATGCTTCCAATTTAATGGATGCCAATGCTTCCAATTTAATGGATGCCCATGCTTCCAATTTAATGGATGCCAATGCTTCCAATTTAATGGATGCCCATGCTTCCAATTCAATGGATGCCAATGCTTCCAATTTAATGGATGCCCATGCTTCCAATTTAATGGATGCCCAATCTACCATGCGTAAATAGTGCAGTGGGTGATGACACATGCATCGAAGTATTGGTTCTCAGTCATGCCGGTTTCCTCAAGGTGTTTTCCTTCACCTTTCCCTAAAGAGTGATGATGAGTCGAATTTCGACACAAGGCTTGCTTGGTTTTTGGCCCACGACCGAAGTCGAGCGAAGCCATCACCACTCTTATCAGATTTGTCTTTAATGCTGCTTAGATTACTTAGCAACAAATATTATTATTTCATAAAATTCTTTAGTTAATGTGGTCCAGTTTTTGTGAAAACTATAAATGCAGCAAGTAACTATTAAAATCGTAAATATACTTAAATTTAAGTTTACATGCAAGTATTTTACTCAGCTCAACTGAAATATTTGTAAATGCAGCAAGTAGTTGCATGTGCCAACATGCAACCACGGAAATTCAACATTATACTGAATTATTTATTCATCAATGACATTGATATTTGGCCATTCTTTGTTCTAATCCTATATTCTAATAAAAGATTTCATTAACATTCCATCTAGTGGTTGATGTTAACAAGCCACATTCCCACAGGTTATACCTATTTAATTGTTACTAATTGATTGGCGAAATCTATTTTCTAAAACACATTTTCCACCTCCTTCAGTTTAATTGTATGTAAGTACTTTAGTCAATTTCAATGTAAAGGTAGCAAGTAACTATGACAGTAATTAAAAGTACTTTAGCTTGTTTGTATGCGAGTACTACTGTCATTCAATTTATTGATATTTAATCAAGTATTTATTTATGAATATAATACATAAAAATAGATTTGCATTAAGTAACATGGTATACGATATATAATGCTAATGGAATACATATACCATCATATAGATTCACTATCGATTATAATCAACCAAGTACGAGTCCAGACTCCATGTCTGCAACCAAAATGTTTCCCATGAAAAAGTCAACAACACCCAGTTTAACCCAGGAATTAAACCCAGAACTTCACGCTCAGTAATCACAACCACTAGTCCCCAAAAGGCAATTTTAATTTGAAAGTTGTTATTTTCTTCTTCTTTGTCTTGTAGGAAAAGAGGCCTTTGTCCAGCAACTAGGTAGTAATAGATTGGTATTATTATTTAAAGTGTCACACTACTATATAATTTATGTTCTTGAATAATATCCATATAACCATTACAATAACATCAAACCTGTAATCTTCAAGACACCAGCCAGGTTGTACTCAACAGCACATCCACATTTGGGTAGTCACATGCAATCCCGTGCACTTTTGGTAAGCTCACTACTATCATAGTGCACAATCTTAAACACAACAGCTGTCAGAGAAATTTCCAATGGATATACTCAATAATGCTTAATTCAACCTGGAAATCAAATCTAAGAAACACAGCTACACCAGATTAATAAGTTGAAAATAGACATTATCCATGGACTACTATATCACCAACACACTAGGCCGTTATGGTGGATTACAGCTCATGCTTTCCCACACAGAGGAAGCCTATCACCCCGCAGTAGGATAACAACAGCTGACTGATCAACTATTTACATATGATACATTTTATTTGTTATAAGTGTAAAGGGTAGTTTGCAGGACTTAAGTTCAAACATTATATTTATCCATGTCTCCTTTTTAATGCTACTTCTTACTAATATGAGTATTACAAATGTGAAAGCTTGTGAGGATAGATTAGTATGTATGTTAATGCTTTTTCACACCTAATGACTGAACAGATTTGGATGAAACTTGGCACACGCATAGTTTACAACCAAGAATAACACATAGGATAGCTTTTCATCCCCACTTTATGTTCCCATGGGAAACTTTCGAATTGTAGCAGGCAAAGCCGCTTGCCACAGCTAGTAATTTTTATGTAAAAATTAGTTATAAAAGAATGCTAGCACCTTAAACACAAGTTAAATCTAATTGGTGCTTGAGCTCAAAATGTGGTTGTTAAATGTTTTGGGCATTGTACAGACTTAGGATTATCCAAATTGCTCCTTATCTCCACCTTTTTTTTTTTTTTTTTTTTTGTCTGCAATTTCTTTAATGTCAAGAAAGTGTATGAGATCCCAGTATATAGGAAGACATTAGAATATACTGATTAGATAAGTTTGCAATACTTCACATAGATAAAGTGCCTATATCTAAATTTTTTTTTTTTTTTTTTTTACAGAAGAGTTATTATTGTTTTTAAGAACTTACCTCTGGCGTCATTTTTTTTTTTTTTTTTTTTTTTTTTTAACTTAATGCTCTTTTTTATGATATACATGCCAGTTTAACAAATGGACTTAAGTGCAGTCCAAGCCATAATTCAGTCTGATAGTAACAAAACTCAAGTTTTTGATAATGTTTTAGAAGTAAAATTAAATTCCTGATTTCGAATAATTATTATTAACTTGCTATTATTCCAATGACCTTTTATGGGTATTTCATCTCTATTTAGTCCAATAATAACTTTAGAATATTGACTTATATTAGTTTCTTTACGGTTCTGGATATATAATAGACTGCTCATAAGGATTATTAATTGTAAACTGTATGTTCCACCTCTTGCAATAGTTCTAATGTAAATATAACTCATACCAAACCCAGCAGGGCCAGCTGGGACTTACTTATTGGGAAATAGCACCAACGCAGATAAACTTTTTTAAACTACAAACAAAATATAAGACAATTCTTGAAAATATAAGCGGCATGAAAAGCTGCAGACCACATTTTAATAATTACAAAATTTTCTCTCACCTCTCTTTTCATTCATGAAATCTGTGTATTTCCAAAAAGTATAAAAGTACCACTACATTTTCTCCACTTACACAGCTAATTCAAGGTATTAGAAAAACTGGCAGTACTGAGCTCTAGTTTAACCATTTTTCACTCTGGGCCCTTGGCAGTATGGGCTCAGCTCCCTTTGCCTGTCCCAAAGAGGGACGAAAAGAACCAAAAAAAAAAACACTCTGGGCCCCGTGCCACATGTTTAAAATATAGTTTTAACATGTTTTATAGTTTTTCCATTTTTAAAATATAATAGTTACAAATGACTGTGTCAGTATAATTTTAATTTTATTGTTTTAATACTTGTGTGTTGTAATAACTTCTAGGTTTTTTTTTTTTAATATGCCCTTGCAGGGTTCATGAAAGGCACTGGCAAAATCGTTTAACATCTTGTAACACCACATAATGCAATGAGTGTTTAAGTTTGAAAGAGTGATAATTCAGTACAAGTACTTGCAATAATAATACAACCACGTTATTCTTCCTCCTTTCCTCCTGCTTGAACTACTACTACAGTAGGTGTGGAGTATAATTGATTTACTTTATTTATGTTTTTTTGTTTTACTCAGGTACCTGTTTTAAGTTCTTTAATGATGTGGTAAAAACTTATAGTTGGGTACTCACCCACAGACTCGGGAGTGGTCATCTAAGGGCCACCACGTATTTTTATTAAAATTTCTGACCTTTATCCTCGTCGCCACTTGTAGTATCCTATGTTTACTCGGTTTTATGTATAATTCACTGGCTCTCATCCACACCAAGCATCGGTTTCCTTCCTGCACCAACCTGTGTTCGCGCCATTTCTCTAACGACTGACAGGTGTCATTCGTGACAGGTCCGAATACTTATGTGAGAGAGATAGTGTTTACATATCTATTAAATAGATACGCTACACTCATGTTAGGACCTCTGGAGTTGATCAGACGGTGAGCTATCTATTACTTGCCGTCGGCAAGCCCAATTCACAATAAATAGCTAAGATAAAATGTAACCAGCTGCCCGCACCCTGACTTAACGAGTGGGTTACATACTGATATCGTAAAAGTATCTAAACTTGAAAGTTTCAATACGTTTATGAGAAAAGTTTTTAGGGTCCCCTATATGACACAGTACGCTTGTAAAGTTTTTAATTTCCAGTGTAAAAGTTATCCTCTGTCATTTAAACTTTACCTTTGAGCTACATTAAGTTTATAATGTTTTCATATTTGCTTCAGTTGTGGGAATAGTGAATCGTGATATTTTAGGAACAGTACAGTATGCAGGTGCGTAGCAGCGCACCGTAAAAACGAATTTTGTCGACAGAAGAAAAGACAAAATAACAGAACACAAAACATTAAAATATAGACAAGAAATGTTTCTATTCGATAATGATCTACAGATTGTGATCGATCGTTCAAAAAAGCAGTTGAATTGTATAGAAATAACCATGAAATAACTTTGTCTGTACTTGGTAGAATAGAGATAGAATTTATTTATTATAGTCATGAGAGCTCATGGCTAAATAATAACTGCCCACGGCTCGTTCGTCAAGGTTAAGCAATGCTTACCAAAGTTGGTCCAAGCGAATTGGCAAGTTGCAGTGGCAGTGGGTTGGCTACATAGCACACAGAACTCATAGCCGATGAGGTCAGAAGGTTCTCATATTATATCATATAAGTATATAGGTAACTGGGAAGAAACCTCATGGTTTCACCTATTTATTCGTAATTGCTTAAAGATAATAATAAGAAATACCTATGTATTTAGATACTGAAAATAAACGTAGCACTCTCATAGGTGAGAGACGCCCAAGGCAACGGACATCGCGAGGCGATTTCCGGCAACCTTAAGCGCGGGCCATGCGGACGGCGAGTAATGGGTGACTCGCGTCAGATTATGGACCATGCCCGAGTCGACCGCGCGTCGCGTTCCATGCGCGGACCAAGAGCCGTCACTAAATTGAAGGGGATTGAAGGATCACCGTGGATTTTAGTCAGTACAAGTCTCATTTGATGATTTTACCACGATAAAAAAAACACACACTCATAGCTAGGTAGTTTTACCTAGACGAGTTTTTGCGACTTGTTACTTAGATTAACAAGAAAATAAAAAGTTGAGAGAGGAATGATTATTTCGTCTCTCCGCTAGAATGCTCTCAGTTTTTTTTTCATGAAACATTCGAGTTTCTTGACGTAAGTGCGTTCAAGAGCAAAGTTAGCACACCCACAATGTTAAAGTGCTGAAAATCAGCCCTGTTTATCTGCTATAGCTTCAGTTTATATCTGACATTTATCTCATATTGTATTTTATGACTGGAATTCAGGATCAGGCGTAAGTTTATCGTATTTCAAATCCTAGCTTATTATTAAGGAGAAAGTGAGTTTGCTTGTTTGTTTCGATTTCATACCTAAATAGCAGATACGATTTTAATGAATTTATGATACATGGATTATACGATATTTTGCCTTGAGTCAAATGGAGGAGCCTGAATTTTAAATCAAAGTTGTTATATACTCGTATTATTTGTATATATTTGGTTCAAATGTTCATCAGCCTAATCAAATGATAATTTTGAGATTCACTTAGAGCTAGTTTGAAACCCTATCCCGCTCTTCTGAAGTTTTTACATAGTTAGACCTAGTCTGGTCTGTTCGCACGTGTTTTGACTTGGCTATGTTCCCTACTGTATCTGAAATTAATAGTTTGACAGTTATGCGACACTTATAAAAAAAAAAAACATTTCAGAGATTGTGGTATTTTTCTTTCTTAGCTCAGGGTTCAATAGGTCACGACATAATCTGCGTTAGACTAAAGTTTTGAATGGGCTGTCAGCTATTTGTATTGTAGCAATAAAAAGAAAAAAAAAGACATCGGCAATAAAACTTACCTAAACATCCACAAAACTCATGCTACCGTTACACTTTAATGGGCACGGTTGCAGTGGAGTGAAAAATAGTTTTAGGACGCACTACAATAAAATACGTCTGTGTTCTGGAAAATATTCTACTAGCTAGCTAAAGGGGCGGATTTTTCTATAAGATTAACAGGCTGTCCGGAGCGGACCCACGCACGCTTCTTCGACCTTTAGAAAGAGAGAGAGATAATTTCCGTTCCGAAAATGTTGGTTTATGAGGCACGAATCACTAAAGATTTTGCCTTACAGCGAATTTGGCGTAGCGCGACTTTAGCTCCGACGTTTAGCGGGACGTTGGCGCTGGCGTGGCGTGTATTGTGTGTGCTTTTATAGTAAGTAAACACGCCAAAAACACATCGCTAGCGTCACGTCACGACCTCATCCTTACCGAGTGTCTCTTTTGGTCGATGTGAATTATTTTATTGCCGGTACGAATAGAATGACTAAATTACTATAATATTACCTATATAAAAACTATATTGTATAATGGCAACCGGCATTAGCCAATAACGTATTTAATACCGCGTGTTATAATGGTATCTTTTAGACCTCTCATTTGACTCGTTTTCAACAATCATCCCTCTAAACATATATGCCAATCAAAAGCTTTATTTGTCTTTCATAAAGTCTAAATGAAAGGAAACTAGTAACAAGAATTGAAATTGAAGTTTCAAATATTCTAATAGATCAAAGAAAATGATTATTGTGGTGTGTATTAAATATGTTTTAGTGAAGATTTTGTTATAATATTCAAGTTCACTTCATCGTATTTTTAAAACTAAATTATAACTTATCTGTATTAGAACTTATAACATTATTATTTCAAAGTTCAACTTGGTGTTTTTCCACACAAGATGTGCAATGCGGCTGTGGTGCGACAAATTGAAAGCTAAGCTAAACTATGTGACTGTTTCCACTGATGCTAAGCCATGTAGCGGTGCGAGTAAGATGTGCTATGGAGATGCACCGCTTCAAGGTAGCTGTGCGAGGAAGTTGTACAGCTCGATTTATGCGATGTATGGACAAGCATACATATTTACATGACTCGCGACCAGCCATAGTACGCAGCCATAGCATGCATCTTTTCAAATAAAAAAACGTAGCTTAATTGATCTCGTTTCCACCATTGCTATAATATCACAGCCATTGTTATGATATCATCACCATTGCTATGATATACTTGTATGCCTTGATACCATATGTGTACTAAGGTATATTATGGTACCGTAGGCGCGGGCATGCGGGCGATGAGGCGGGCGTAATGTGCAACTCGCTGTCCGACCATGGACCATACCCGGGTCGACGGCGCGCGGTGTTCCACGCGCGCCTCAGAGAGTGTCAGCAAAAAAACGCCCCCCCCCCCTCTGGAGGGCCAAAGCCTGCCGGGGTCGCGGGACTCACGAATTACCATGACCCCGGTACGTAAAGGGATGTTGAAGGACACCGTGGATTTTAGTCAGTACGAGTCTGACAGTCCCTCCCGCTTTGCCCTGGGTGGGAGGACTCATTGATGATTTAATCAAGTTAAAAAAAGGCATATTATGGTAGGTACGGTGGATATCAAACGCATCCATAGCAACGTAGTATAGCACATCTTAAGTGGAGATGCACCTGACGGAAACACCAGGGAGGTTCGCGGAACTGTCCAAACGGGAAACCTTGACCCTGAAACGTAAAGGGTTATTGAAGGTACACGGTAGAATATACTCAGTACGAGTCTGACAGCTCCTCCCCTCCAGATAGGGCAGGAATACTCATTTGATGATTTCACCACCTAAATGAAAAGCACCCTTAGACACCCTACTGAAGCAAAGTTAACGAACAAAAGTTACGAAAATAGTACCTACTGTACATTTTCAATAGATGTCGAATTTACAAAACTTGGCACAGTGCAGACTAAAGTATCCGGGGCGTATGAGGCTACTTTTTTTGGAGACCATGGTCTCGATGGGCACGTGAGTGGTTAAAAAACACATCTAGTAGTCTTAAATGACTGAAAAATCTGTAATGTCTGCACCTATAATGTTATAAGTTTCAAGATGCTGCTTCAAGTCCTCTCGATAAAGAGCCTTTGTCAATCCCCAAGGTTGAGAAGTCCGGAAAATGCCCATTATGTGTCTGAGAATGCACGGAAATTATATTAACTTAGGTCTTGTCTGTCGTCGGCGTTATTGAATAGTCATTGTACTAAAATATTGTTAGAGTTAATGGGGGTGGATAGATAAAGGTTTTATTCTATATTATAAGGGTTAAACTTTTACTTTAAATGATTACGGATTTTGATTTCATACATGATGTAATTTTATCGGCAAAATTCAATATGCACATCCGCAAGGAGAATCTGTCGATAATATTTTTGTTTCTCTAAATGGATTCATATAAATATGTACTCGCATCTTTCGTTGTGTACCGTTAAGGCCACCCTTCACACAAAAATCCTCAAACCCCTTTAACAACTTTAGATAAGCAATTCAAGTATCTTGATCTGGCTCGCGAGGTTGTTGACATGTGGGACGTGAATACGGCAGTCATTGTGCCTATAGTCGTGTCTGCCAATGGCTTAATTGCCAAGAGTCTCGAACAACATCTGAGAATGCTCTCGCTTGGCGGCTGGATAAGAGCCCTTTAACAACTGAAGTTTACTTAATGATGGAGTACACTTCAGTTACAACATCATCATCATAATAGGCCTAGATGTTCCCACTGGTGGGACAAAGGCTTCTCTGTGAGAGGGAGAGGGCTATAATGCAGCACGCGGGCTCAGTGCTGGTTGGTTTTAGAATATTTCGGTTTCCTCACGATGTTTTCTTTTACCATTTTGAGAGCAGTGGTGATGAAATAATTACACAAAGTAATATGCTTGACTGGGTTCAAACCCATGACATACAATCCCGTAAGTCAGGGTTTGTTACTACCGGACCACACAAAAGAAAATGGACAAAGATCCTTGTGGGTACTTTGGAAAAAAGTTGTTAATGACATAAATTGTTATTGCTTGTATTGTTAAGGGCAATAACTATTTGTCTTTCTTCTTTCTTTCACTAGTTCGCGCAATCGAGCGATTAATAACGAAAGTGGCCCTTTCCAACAATAAAAATCACTATGGTTTTGCGGTGATTTGTTACATCTAACGACTGCGCAGTACCTAGCCTTTATAATGGGGCTTATTGTTCTAGCACAAATACATATTTTTTTTAATGTTGCGTCACTAGGAAGTTCAAGGTCCGTCACTGCTAATGAGAGATTCCTGATGGACAAATCCAATAATAATCTACCTACCAGGGAATATTATGACCTCTTGTTAAGCAGTCGCGCTTGTGATTACTAGGCTAATAAGGCAGTAAATAGGAAAAAAAATGTTAAAAATGTTCCAAGCATTTTGACCGCGTTTGACATTTCACAATATTAATAAGTCGTCATAACAGTAGTCATTCTGTTCATCCCACGCTGTATAATTAAGCCGACCAATATGAAAAGGCAGTATACAAAAGAATTTAATAAAATATACATACCGTATCCCAGATATTTTTAATATTGGACTTGTTTATTACATCCACAGATACGGGCAACCCTTAAATTTTCTGTGAGATAATGGTTCATTATCCTGGAGTACGACCCTATATGAGCTTAAATTAAGCACAGTTGGTTATCAAGGACCTACTGTCATGGATTAATTAAATTCTGTATAACGGCTCTTCTAAATTTTTCTCGCGGGATCAATTAAAAAAATTACAGGTGGTTTGCTTTTTTTTGTTTTATTTACGTGGTAAAATCATCACATGAGTCGTCCCACCTAGGGCAGAGCGGGAGGGACTGTCAGACTCGTACTGACTAAAATCCACGGTGTTCTTCAATAGCCCTTTATGTACCGGGGTCACGGAAAATCGTGAGTCCCGCGACCACAGGTGTTTTGCTTGGTATTTTTTTGATTTAAATTACGAGCGCTCAAAGAGTGTCAGCATAGTGACGGTACCTGTAGAGGGCCAAAGCCTGCCGGAGTCGCGGGACTTACCCATTACCGTGAACCCGGTATGTAAAGGGCTAGTGAAGGACACCGTGGATTTTTGTCAGTACAAGTCTGACAGTCCCTCCCGCCCTGCCCTGGGTGGGGGAGGACTCATTTGATGATTTTACCACAAAAAAAAAGCAATGACGAGCGCAAGCAGCATAGAGCTGTATACTCACTGGATGACAGAATTTTCGAAAACTCGGGGTCCCAAAGCTTTTAGTTTTACTGTACAAGAGCTAAATATCTCTTCCGCTCCACCTGCACGACGAAGCTACTAAAGTATTAACATTATGGTAATCTTTTACAGGTCGCAACACTATGCCAACATTTGCTAAAATGCATGAGATGCATAATTAACGCATAACTTAGAATTCCAAGTAACCAACTCTGAGATAATGATTACACAATCTTAGCAACATTATTCACGTTAACATAGAACTTAATTAGTTTGCGTTCCGCATAATATAGTCTTACTACCTACAAGCGAACTTTAACCTTATTATTCTTGTTTCAGAGTCTAGTCTTCCGTGTGATGAGTCATCCGAAGGTGCCGGATTTTCAGCAATGTGTGTCTTTTGAAGCATTCGCAAACCAGCACCAGGAGTTAGCATATAACGTGTTCTGCCTCGGAGCCGTATATTTTCTACCCTTGACAATAATCTCAGTGTGCTACGCATGCATTTTTTATGAAATATCGAAGAATTCTAAGGAAAATTCTGGTGAGTTTTACACATTTCATCATTCAAATTCACATGCGTAACTTTTTTTGGGTGGCATTTTTCATGTCTACCCACTTATAGGCGAGCGGAGAGTTAATAAATAAATAAATAAATAAATAAATATTACACAATTATCACACAACGCCATCTAGTCCCAAGCTAAGCAGAACTTGTGTTATGGGTACTAGACAACTGATAAACATACTTATATATTTCTAAATACATACATATTATAGATAAATTACACCCAGACACAGAACAAATGATCGTGCTCATCACACAAACATTTGTCCTGGGTGGGAATCGAACCCACGACCTCCGGCATAGCAGTCAGGGTCACTAACCACTAGACCAACAGGCCTGTCAGTTATGTCGGGCTTTAACCAACTGGAACTTTATCGGTGGTAACATCATCAAATGAGTCCTCCCGCTCTAGGTGGAGCAGAAAGGACTATCAGACTTTTGTTGACCAAAAATCCAACCTGTTCTTTCAGTTAGGCCTTCGTCAAACAGACAGGCGAAACCGAAGCGTTTCCGAAGCGATACCGAATCGAAGCGAGACGTCAGTCCGATTGTTCTGTCACGCTATTGGATTGCTTTCGCTTTACAATGAGACTGGATTCAAACAATTCCATACATTACAAATAAAAACGTCACGCTTCGCATTCACCTCGCCAGTCTGTTTGACAAAGGCTTTCCTCTTTGTGTTCTGGAACGCGCTATGGATGCGGGTTACTTTTACGGTTCCACGACTCACTAAAATCTCACACGAAAATCTTCGAGTTTTTAACAGTATTTCGTTCATAACAGTACAGGAACGACGTTAAGTTTATTGTTTGTCTTCCAAAAGACCAAATCCAAATTTTGCAGGTGAAATCTGAAAACTAGTTTATGCTGAAATTGGTTCGTAAAAACGGGTTTAATATGAACATCAGTGAAAACCATCCTTAGTCCCGTATTACAGAATCTCATCTCTCTAAGTCATTGACCCAAAGATATCTTAAAGTCTAGGTTTACTCATTTCAATAAAAGGGGTATATTACTATTTGAACATGAGAAATATTATCATTTCGACACCCACATGGGTTGTTAAGATCTTATTTAGTCATGCTCGAGGGCAAATTGTTTGATATGACGCAAGAGTAAGGCTGCTTTTCCACCAGAGATGCGCTATGCTACGTTTACACAGCACAGCACTGGTGGAAACGGATTCAATTAAGATGTGTTTTTCATATGGAAGGATGCGTGCTATGGTTGCGTGCTATGGAAGTGTGCTATGGAGGCGTGCTATGGGTCGTCTTCCCTAGTATCGATACAACGTATAGCTCGAACTGCGCATCTTCCTAGCGCAGCTACTTTAGTATGGAGGGAGCGACTGTCGCAACCGAGGTCCGGGCACGCCGCAATCGCGGCGGTAAGACCCCTCTTTGAGGAGTGGCTGGATAGGCGTCACGGCGTCCTGACCTACCGCATGACGCAGGTCCTCACCGGACACGGAAGTTTCGGGAGGTTCCTGTGTCTGATAGGGAGGGAAGAAACGCCTGGGTGTCACCACTGCGAGGATCGTCCGGAGGACACGGTGGAGCATACGGTGCAGGACTGCCCCGCTTGGGCAGAGCACCGCCGTGTCCTTACGACGGCGATAGGCGGAGACCTCTCGCGCCCGGCATTGGTCGAGGCCATGCTGCGGGGCGAGGCGGAATGGGAGGCGGTCGCCTCCTTCTGCGAAGCAGTCATGCTCGTGAAGGAGGAGGCGGGCCGCCTGAGGGAGAGAACAGCGTCCTCCCTCCACCCCAGCAGCAGCGGTAGACACCCACGGCGTCAGACGTCGCAAGACGATCTCCGGCCACCGTAGGCGCGGGCATGCGGGCAACGAGTAATGGGCGACTCGCTGTCCGACCATGGACCATGCCCGGGTCGACGGCGCGTTGTGTTCCACGCGCGCCTCAAAGAGTGTCAGCATAGTGACGGGGCCTGTAGAGGGCCAAAGCCTGCCGGGGTCGCGGGACCAAGGGATTACCGTGACCCTGGTACGTAAAGGGCTATTGAAGGACACCGTGGATTTTAGTCAGTACAAGTCTGACAGTCCCTCCCGCCCTGCCCTGGGTGGGAGGACTCATTTGATGATTTTACCACGATAAAAAAAAAAAAAGCGCAGCTACTTTGTGGCGGCACATCTTCATAGCACATCTCTGGTGGAAAGGCACCCTAATCCTGTTGTAATTCATGATATTTCATTCTACGCGCAATTCAAAGATATATTATAGCAAAATCACTGACTTTGTGGTCGCGGGATTGTCTTATAACGTTACTGTGGCGCTAGAACGCAAGAACGCAAAGAGAGGTCCCTTCGGCTCTACCTAGGTAGGGAAGACTTATTTGATGATATTTTTACAAAAAAGCCTGTATCATCCAATTACTGGATAGAGACTAGACCCGGATATTGCGGGAATTTCTTAAAAGCTGTCAGCAGCCCTGGAACTCAAAGGCCAATTGAAGCAACAGGGTGGGTTTTGGTTAGTAAGAGTCCGACACTTGCTTCTGTTCCAAAATAAAAATGGCTACTTGATCTGGAGCCAATGTGGACCTCTGATGGTTTCTTTGCCCCAGCTCGTCCCGCCATCTTCTTCCTCCGTCCAAAGATCTGCCACGATGGCTCTACATAATGATTATTTAGGTTCACAGCTGAATTCACGGTTTGCTACCAAATTTAAAATGTCACTTACGGGATATCTTCCGTGATTAAATATCGGTAACTCTAATAAATATTTGAAGGAAGATATCCCGTAAGTGGCATTTTAAACTAAAAAAACAATGGTCAGAGGACACAGATGCAACTTAAAAACAATAGACATTCGGTCGCTTTTTGAATGACAACATACTAACCTAGCCTACATCATCCCACTGCTGGGCAAAGGCTCTCCCCAAGACCTTTTCACAATCCAGGGCCTAAGTGGACCACTGGAGCCGTATTATGACGTCTTAAAAACAGGCTTGTTCCAGTGAGTGACCGAGGTGGCGCTAGACGACTTGTATAGCTCTGTCTCTTTCACTCACCGGAAAAATCCTGGTTTTAAGGCGTCATAATACGGCCACTGGTCGTTAGTTTTGTTCAGGTCGTCCCACCTTCTTCTCCGACGCTTCTGTTCTGATGCCCAATAAGCTGTGGGCCAAAATAATGTTTTCTTTTTTTTTCAGAAAAATATCATCAGTCTGATCACAGTAGAGTAATGCTGAGGAGATCAGATCAGAGACCGCTTGCCAGAGCTAGGAGACGGACGCTCAGGATGACCGTTACCATAGTAACAGTTTTTGCTTGCTGTTGGCTGCCCTATGCTACTATGACTTTATGGTAAGTGCTCATCAAAGACTTATATGTAGTCTGGTGTCAGAGTTAAATTGAGCTGCCTGTGAGGACCCACAGGCGCTCAACAAGACTTACATTGATAACTAGCTCTACCCTACCACGCTTCGCTGTGGCACAAAAAAACTGTTTTTTCGCGGTCGCGGATTTGTGACTGATGCAAAAAATAGATAAAATCAATTGATGCGGATTATATATCATGCAAAAATTTCAGATCAATCGGTGCAGAAATTTTTGAGTTTTTGAAGCGTACACAAACCAACATAATATTTTTATATAAATAGATTACTTACTGTCTAACTACAAAAAACTTAAACATTTTTTTTCAACACTTCTCTGAAATAAGTGTCAACGTCGGAACGGCATTTGAAGTTGATAAGGGATAAGGGTCGTTTTGCAGTTAATTTTTTTTAAGACAAGTGTTTGACAGATGTTTAACTTTTTGAAGTAAGACGGTTAAAGTCCAGGTTTTTTTTTCCTCGATGTCAGTATTGTCTAAAATAAACTTAAAAAGTAGGAATGTATTGAAAATACATATTTGCATTTTCGCTTTTATTTCATTTCGCCTGTCAATATAAATTAATTCTAAGTTTGGAT
The DNA here is from genome assembly GCA_943136025.2 of Agrotis puta. Taxonomy (NCBI): domain Eukaryota; kingdom Metazoa; phylum Arthropoda; class Insecta; order Lepidoptera; family Noctuidae; genus Agrotis; species Agrotis puta. Next base: position 11,608,067 of record OW964182.2, on the reverse strand, counting down.
CGTCGGTCGCAGGACTTTACGAATTACCGTGACCCCGGAACGTAAAGGGCTATTGAAGGACACCGTGGATTTTAATCAGTACGAGTCTGACAGTCCCTCCCGCTCTGCCCTGGGTCGGAAGACTTATTCGATGATTTTACCACGATAAAAAAAAAATCGGATCGTCAACAGCAATAGTCCGAAATAATTGTTATAACGCTAACGCCAGAACGTGACCATAAGAAAAGAAGAAGACGGAAAATTCATTGCACTAATGGGTACTACCTACATCCCTTTTATTTGCCGACTAGCTTCCGCCCGCGACTCCGTCCGCGCGGATGTCGGTCTTCGCGTGGATGGTTTATTTCTCCATTTTGAGTAACTCTGACAATGACATCTTATAAATATCTATTGGACCCAAATACGGCTAAGCCACATAATTAAGGAGATCCCTCTATTGAGCTACTGCTGTTGAGCTCGCGTTCTGTACCGAAAAATATGTTTTTTTTTCTACGTATTTTTTCAGGATAAAAAGTATCCTATGTTATGCCCAGGATAATAAGGAATAATTATACCAAGTTTCATCGAAATCGAACCGTTAGTTTTCACGTGATGCCTGCACATACAGACAGACAGACAGACAAAAAAATTTTTAATCACATATTTGGGTTTGGTATCGATCCAGCAACACCCCCCGCTATTCATTTTTTCAATATTTTCAATGTACAGAATTGACCCTTCTACAGATTTATTATATGTATAGATTCTTTGTCGAAATTCCGGTAATTTAATAGAACTTTTAAATTAGTAGTTAATTAAGATTTAAGTTTGCCAGACTGTTGAATGTCTTATAACATGATTATAGAACGTAACCTCTTGGAAAATAATGCCTCCAAAACCCACTGAAAGCGGAGACAGTATTTTATTTTGTTCTCCCAAGCAAAAGTGCCTAACTTAGTCTGAGTAGTTTTTAAGATACCTACTCTTTTCCACTCTAGAAAATCTAAATTAAATTACTTTATTATCTTTTTCTGATCTTATTGTAGGTTTTTTGAAGTGAATTCTACTTTAAGGGCTCTTAGCATTTTATTTTTTGGTTTTAAATGAGTCTGAGCTGTCACACTCGGCTATGTAAAACTTGTTCGGGTAAGTTCAGATTTAGTGGGGTAAAATACAAGTTAAGTGGTTTTTAAATACACCCACACTTGGAGTTAATCCCTCATATTATGGTGGAGGTATTCAATTTGGTGCCAAGTAAACCCCTTTATGTTAATCTGCCGCGCTCGAGTAAATCCGTGCGTCCCCAAATCCCTAGGGCTCCCCCTCCACAGCCAGTGATAAAATAAAACAGCTAATTTATAAGACACACCACAATGCCATAAAAATAAATAATAAAATGGTGTACATATTGGATCTGTAGTATCTTTATTTATAGCCTTATTTTGTTAGAAAATGTGACATCGCGATTTTATTGTTAAGACAGATGAAAGGATTTCAGAATCTTGTTTAGAAGTTTGAATAAATGCTTCTTTTGGGGTAAGAAGGTGGCTATAAAAAGAAGCTTTCAAATGGTCTTTTCACAAAGTACACAAGTGACGCCGGGAAATTCGCATCTGTCATCATCTGTAGATACCAGATTAAATGTAAATGCATATTACCAGTATGTAATCACTAGGTACATAGTATAAAACAAAGTCGCTTTCTCTGTCCCTATGTCCCTTTGTATGCTTAAATCTTTGAAACAACGCAACGGATTTTGATGCGGTTTTTTTTAATAGATAGAGTGATTCAAGAGGAAGGTTTATATCATATATAGTATATACAAAAGATTCAATATTATTCGCACAATATAAAATTATACAGTACTTATTACAATTTTGTATTGCATATCTTAGCGACTTTGTTTCATGTTTCAGTCATTTTAAGCTGCATATAATCCGATCTGGGCCGTATTATGAGATCTTAAAACCAGGCTTGTTCCAGTGAGTGAAAGAGACAGAGCTATAGAAGTCATCTAGCGCCACCTCGTTCAGTCACTGGAACATGCCTGGTTTTAAGAAGTCATAATACGGTAATACGGCCCCTGTAGTCATTTGTCATGGACGATAAGTGTCATAGAGAAATTTCGCCAGAATTCAAACGACTGAATGCTAGTTGTCTAGGAAAGATATAATCTAGAAAATTTCACAAACAAAACTACAATAGTAAGTTGCACCTGTGTGAAACCGGGAACTGTCACTATTCGGCAATAAATTCTAAGGGAATTGGAATATAATATACAGTGAAGGTTTCAAAATGTATTCATAAACGTTGCATAATACTTACAAGAGGTACTTTCAAAAGGAGCTTTGACAACCCACTGTATAATACCGCATTGCTGCTAGGGATTTCAATCCCGGTCGCGGGACTCACGAATTACAGTGACCCCGGTACGTAAAGGGCTATTGAAGGACACCGTGGATTTTAGTCAGTACGAGTCTGACAGTCCCTCTCGCTCTGCCCTGGGTGGGAGGACTCATGTGATGATTTAAACCATCACGATAAAAAAAAGATACAGACAGGCTGTAAAAAAAGGGATTGAAATCCCGCGGGATTGATATGCGAGATTACTCAAACCCGGGATCCCGCATCTTTGAAGTTATGTAATAAAATCAAATTGAAACAACAGATTTTGGTGTAAGAAACAACTTTTGTGAAAAATTATATCAACTTTATGTTAGCTGTGTTACAGTTTCTTTCCCGCGGGAATGCGGTGTCCCGTTTTGCGGGATTGCAATCCCTTATTGCTCCATAACTATGTCACTTTGCTGAGGTTTTCAAAAGGGGTAACATTTCAATGGTGGCGACATTTTGTATTTACGTTACTGGAATTAATTAGTTCGTTGTATACAGATGTGCTTCTATGTTTTTCATCATCAAATGAATCCTGCCGCCCACCCTGACTTGAGTGAATAATTAAATGATGTTGTTCTTTTGATGTGATCTGCAAGATTAGCGCAGTGGCTGAGCAATTGGACTACTGCGCTACGTGTCGCGAGTTCGATTCCCGCATGGAACTAATATGTCTATGACTTATTGTGGTGCAACTTGTTATTAGGCACATTCGAATTGAAAAAGTTACATTAGTTTGAACTCAAAACCTCGTACCGTCACTTTAAGTAAAACATGTAGAACTTTACCTTAACATTATTGAAAAGTTTGGTGGTTTCTACAGGTACATGCTGGATCGGAAGTCAGCGGTCCACGTCTCCGCAAGAGTCCAGGATCTGTTCTTCATTATGGCCGTCTCTAACTCCTGCATGGATCCTCTGGTCTACGGCTCCTATATTATAGACCCAAGAACCTTCAAGAGGACTATTCGGAAAATCTTCTGCATTCATGTCAGTCCTTCAGAAATACCTGGTAAGATTATTTGATTATACTATTGGATCTCCGAGAGCTGCGTTATAATGTTTAATAGCATTTTTAATCAGCCAAGATTACTCCCACTGCTGGGACGTTGATATGCCTGGTTATTTTGTACCGCAGTGGTAGACGCCCACGGCGACAGACGTCGGCAGACGATCTCCGATCACCGTAGGAGCGGGCATGCGGAAGGCTAGTAATGGGCAACTCGCTGTCCAACCATGGACCATGCCCGGGTCGACGGCGCGTTGTGTTTAACGCGCGCCTCAAAGAGTGTCAGAAATATGACGGGGCCCTCTAGAGGGCCAAAGCCTGCCGGGGTCGCGGGACTTACGAATTACCGTGACCCGGGAATGTAAAGGGCTATTGTAGGACACCGTGGATATTAGTCAGTACGAGTCTGACAGTCCCTCCCGCGCCTGCTGCCCTGGGTGGGAGGACTCATTTGATGATTTTATCAAGCTCAAAAAAAACAACCTCATAAACAAGAACTTTTTCCTCGACGTATTAAGAGGGTCCCATAAATATACAACCAATACGTCATGACGTATCGTTTTTTTTGACGAATCGTCAAGACGAATCGCGTGCGAATGAGCCTTACAGTATTGCTGATTCAAGATAAGTTATCAATTCCCATTTGTGACTGAAAATGTGACAATTACACTAAAGTCAAAGCCCGATCTGTGATAGGCGGATCCAATCCCATTACTGAAATAGCCAGTATTCTTACCAATTTAGGCTCAGACGGTCTACAAAGCTTCCAAAAATTGTATTGTAGACCAAGGTTAACTTTGAAGATGGGTAAAAATTTTGATTTGAGATATTTGATTGAGTAACCAGCTACAGCTACAAAATTTGACTGACCTAACTAGCGGGCCATCTTAATAAAAATGTTTTTCGAAAATAGTTATAGTTTCTGTAAAACATCCGTACACCATTTCATAGAATCCTCGGTCCTTTAATAGCCCTTTGCGTTCCGGAGTCACAGTAATTCCTGAGTCCCGCGACCCCGGCAAGCTTTGGCCCACTAAAGGGGGGCCCCATCATTATGCTGACACTCTTTGAGGCACGCGTGGAATACAACGCGCCGACCCGGGCATGGTCCATAGTCGGACAGCGAGTCGCCCATTACTCGCCGCCCACATGCCCTTTTGACAGAAGCATGGGAAAAGTTCTTGAAAGGACATGAGTAAACCTTTCCATAGCAGCTGAAAAAAAACATTATCTTACTAGAACAATTCCAATTTCTACGTAGGTTTCCTATACAACTTTCCTTTCTTCTTTTCGTAATATACATAAAAGGATGGTTTAAATAAACATCAAAGGGGATGGTGATTACATATGAATAGGAAAAATAAATTTTGTGGTCGCGACGTAGAAAGTACTTATTATTCATGACAAACAATATATTTATATATTTATACTGAATTCTCTTGTGTCATAATAGGAAGCGTTCTGTGTCTGGTCATTTGTCATTCGTTTGTTCGGAAATCCTGGTTCAATGTACCTACCTTCTGTCGACACGACGAGCTTTTAAGCGATTCTCAACAGTGCTTTTGCCTTACGTTGCGAAGCCGGTACGAAAACGTTGCATGATCCTACTTCCTACCAATACTACAAACGTGAAATCTTGCATTGGTCCTAGTTTATCTATTGTGCCTTCTAGTCACGGTTGGGATGTAATTTCGGATTGATGTATAATGTGAATGTTCTATTAAATTGTATACAAGCTTGGTTCCTCTAACCGTACAGACAGATGTGTTGCTGGGGAGTTTGTTCCGCCACTTCTTATTCCTGATTTTACCACGTTAAAAAAAAGAACTTCAGTGATGGCGTGGTATAAACCCTATGAAGAGCTGTCAAAGTCAACTTGACAAGTCTCTGAGCGTTTAGAAAGTTAGTTATGTTAAATTGTGTGTACAAACATTATTCGCAACAAGTTTGACACCTAAAACTTGTTTATATTCATGAGTGTTTTCAGCCTCTGAAATATTGCCTGAATATAAATCTGACCTGTTTATCCACGCTCATGAAATATAGTTTACACTTTTAGTGTTCTTTAATATGTTTACAAAACACCTAACTAGAATAACATAAATGAGTAATGTTGTATATTTTGAATAAAACTATGTTGTTACTATTTATTTTTAAATGAAGAAACTAAGTAGCTCCAATTACGCACTTTGTCTCAATTTTATGCATGTTTAATAAAGCATTGTCCGAGATAAATAATAAAACGTTTTATTATTTATTAATATTTGTATTCTGGTCTTATTTTAAGGTGACCTTGATTCTGAGTGCATAAAGTTTATGACAATAGAAGAAGAATTCCACCGTGAAGTGAAATGATAAACGAAATAAAATGGTATGGACTTTTTGAAATGATCCCTTTGGGGTTTCAATAATCAATCAATCAATTTACTCGTATGGAGTTGGATCCGATCAAGTAATCCGAAAAGGAATAAAGCAACAGCAGTCTCGGTGTCGGTTGTGTCACAGGCTTTCTTGATGTCCACATGCGCTAAACATATAGACTGATTGTATACGTCGGTATTTCGGATTATTTGACTAAGGGTGTGTATATCGGTACCGCGGTCGCGGCAGTAAAACCCCTCTTTGAGTAATGGCTGGTGAGGCGTCACGGCGTAATCACCTTTCGCTTGATACAGCTGGTCCTCACCGGACACGGAAGCTTCGGGAGATTCCTGTGTCTGATTGGGAAGAAAGAAACGCCTGGTTGTCATAACTGTGAGGATCGCCCGGAGGACACGGTTGAACATACCGCCATGTCTTCATGGAGGTGATAGGCGGCGACCTGTCGCGCCCTGCATTGGTCGAGGCCATGCTGCGGGGCGAGACGGAATGGGATGCGGTTACCTCCTTCTGCCAAGCAGTCATGCTAGCGAAGGAGGAGGTGGGCGCCGTCAGGGAGAGGACAGGGTCCAACTTACAACCCAGCTGCCGCAGGAGACGCCCACAAAAGCCAAAAGCCAAAGGACAGCAGTTCGTTGTTTCGAAGTTGGGACTATGATTTGTCAATAACATATTACGATAAAACTAAGTTCAACCGATAATTTAATTAACAATATTATTATTTTACTTTAAGCTTATGTATTTCAGCTCGGACTGAGTTTATGATATGAGACCCCATTCAATAATTCGTTCAGAATATTATTCTGTTTCTTTTTGAACAGAATAGAACGACGGCTGCTAAATAAAAAATGCCAGTCTTCATACATTTTTGGTCATTGGCTTTTGGATCGAGGAAGTATAATGCTGTTATAAAACAAAAGTTATGATTTGTGATAGGCAATATCATGTTAAAATTACTTGTTCAACATTTTGTTACACGAAGTTGTAGTTGTATAACAGCTGTAGTTTAAAACTTTCATTACAAATAGTAAAAAATTAGACATTTCTGACGCAAGTATCTAGTTTTTGAAAATAAAAGCATCCTTTACCATTATGGTCCAGTTTTTGTAAAGAAGTAAGTAATAATTTCGTAACATGGAATCACAAACGCTACGTAGGCGCCGCCACTCGACACAGGAAAAAAGTGAAGGTACGGAATTTGGGGACATCTTCGTCCAGTAGTAGGGGCAGCACAGGTTTTTTTTCGATCAGTGCACAGCACTATATGCAAATTTGTTGAGAGTGTTGTGGCGGTTAGGGTGCCTCCATCGAGGACGTCTCTTCATCACCTCATCGTCTGTCTATTCATCTATTCTATTTGATGTCCTTCCGTTTGAGGCGCTTTATGTAGCTACGTATTGTAAGCTGTTTTGCCAATGTAGTCGGGTGTTTCGCTGGCTTCTCCCGGTATTTCTTAGAGACATTTAGGATTTTGTTTCTTATGTTGAAATACTTTATTGGTGGTATTCTCTGCAAGCATGAGATAGTAGAATTGCATTAGCAGCACAGGTGAAGAAAAAAAAAACATTATGTGAAATGGACCGTTGGCTATTGAAGGAACACTTTTTTTATCCTGGTAAAATCATCAAATGAGTCCTCCCACCCAGGGCAGAGCGGGAGGGACTGTCAGACTCGTACTGACTAAGGAAAAGGAGGCAACCGCTTCCCACTCCGTCTCGCTCCGCAACATGGCCTCGACCAATGCCGGGCGCGAAAGGTCTCCGCCTACCGCCGTCGTGAGGACACGGCGGTGCTCGGCCCAAGCGGGGCAGTCCTGCATCGTATGCTCCACCGTGTCTACCGGACGATCCTCGCAGTGGTGACACCCAAGCGTTTCTTCCCTACCCAGGCGTTTCTTCCCTCGAAGGAATACTAACACAAATTTGTTGATTTATCACGTAAAAGAAAGCAATCACTGGTTCATACCGTGAACCAAGTGTACATAAAACATTCCACATGTTAGCGAATCTATTCAGGACAAGTCGGGCGCTTTCCTAGTGTAACTTCCGCAATATCTTGCTAGGATTACTATTCAAGTTGCTTCGAGTGACTTGAGTCAATACCTAGAGAAGTAAGAGGGTTGAGTATTCTATTCGTAATCCTTAAGTGTTTGCAGAAATTACTTAAGCTCTTTGTAGACGTGGGTTTATATTGAACTAGCCGTGGCAAGACGCTTCGTCTGTTACAAGCTCAAGGAAGATTAAATCAGGATAAGAACCAAGAACCAGAAGAATTAACACGAAGGATTTCTGGGTATAAACAATCTAGTATGTACCCATCCAAATCTGTTTATTAAGTTTTACATCAAAGAGTAAAAAACATCCATCCATCCATTCTCAAAAACTTTCGAATTTTTACAATTTAAGTAGGAAGGATTACGATCTGTTGGAAATGGGAACTGTTTTTTTTTTCTAAATTTATAAATATTCGACTTCTTCGCCATACTACTATCATACGCTATAGGTTTAGTGCTTTAGGTACACTGAAAACTTGCTTAATAGGGAAACAGTGTATAAAACGGGGACGAGAGGTATAATGGGGACATACACTCTTTAGGCATACTTAACACAACACTAGCGTAGCACAAGCGCCATCAGGATCCCCTACTTCTTTAATAATCCATAAACACAGAAATGCTGACCTGGCTGAGCAAAAGTGGTTTTGAGCGAAGCTAGATGTATTTAAAGATTCGATTTGGTCCCAAAATAAGTGTTTGAAGCATTTCGAAACCTTCCCACATTTTAAATTGTGAAAAACTACTTTGTTTTAGCATGACTTAAAAAGTAATAAAACAACTGGTTGTTTCTTGTGCAGGAATCACCGGGCCTGATTTACGGACGAAAGTGAGCATACGACAGCCCAGCAGAGAAATCACACAACTAGAAAACGTAAGTCCTTAATCTTTATAATAATTAATTTAGTACTCTTTTTTTATACAACATTATTTTTTGTTTATGCGAAACCCGATACACCTGTCTAGTATTTTTGTGTAAAGGATATATGTACAAAATTGTAAAACCGTATCATAAAAAATCACAAGGTTATAAGTTTGTATACTATATTACCTGGTTGTCCGTTCAAAAACGCCGCGGCGTCCACCCGTGGACCACTTGTCGACAGGTGGACGCCGCGTTATCACCGTTAACCTTTGCCTTGCCACATCCAGATAATGTTGCAGCGGTTGAACGGTATATGCCTAAGTTTCATCACTATATTTTTCTTCATAATCGCAAGTGATGACCAAGAAAAGTATATAGAGTGACTGGTAATTAGTGACCAATACCTAAACACTTGATTGTACTTGTGAAAAAAATATACGTGTGACACTCGGGGACAGCCGCGCTAAAGCTATTGCATAGCATTTTTTATGGACTTATGCAATTATAATAATTGTAATAAAAAAAATAAAAAAATTATCGCCTACCGCGAATATTTAACGAGAATATCATCCCATCGTTGCTCAATGGGAAATTACTCTACTAATTAGGCTATGGTCAGCCACGTCAATCAAGTGAAACGTCAAGAAAAAAATTCATTCACGTTAACATGACTGATGTGACAGCGACAGTGTTAGGTTTATTTTCGTTACGGAATTTCTTGATTCGAATAAAAGCTATGCAATAACTTAAAACAACTTTTTCATAGAAACTATTGTTTGTTAATTTAAAAAATCATACAAAAGCATTCGTTAGAAAATCGCGCTCTTAACATTAAAAGTAGAACAATCAGTGATTACCAGTCACTCTGTAGTACCTTGAATGCATTGAAAAAGACTCATTAATACTTTTCTGGTCAATAACGTATTACTTTATTGTCCAAGAAAAATACCACTACCGATATTGGGTCAAATAAAGCTAAGGATCTAGATTGCTCAACGCGGTCGGGCAAATACAAGTGCGTTGGATCAAATCTATATATATAAAAGGAGAACTGACTGACTGACATATCAACGTACAGCCGAAACTACTAGGGCTAGGAATGTGAAATTTTGCACACGGGTTCCTATTATAATGTAGGGGAGCACTAAGAAGGGGTTTTTGGAAATTTAACCTTTAAGGGGGTGAAAAGGGGGATTTAGGAAAGTACGTAAACCACGCGGACGAAGTCGCGGGAAAAGTGCTAGTGGGTCATAAAACCGAACCATTTTATCTGCACCTGGTCCAGAAATAGGCCGAAATAAATCTTTGGTTATATTGGGGCTAGACCTGACACCCTGTGGCACATTTAAACACGCTGACGGAGTAACTTTGAGAGCATTCCCCTCTTTTTCGTACAAAAATCTGTACACATTTTGCCAAAAAGTATGGAGGAAATGACGTAATGTTTTAGCTTTTTAGAGTTCCATATCCAGAAGGTAAAACGGGGCCGTATTATGAGACTCCGCTGTCTTTCCGTATGTCCTTTTGTCTGTCTGTCAACAGGCTGTAGAACGTATATCATGAATCGTGAAAGTGAGACAGTTGAAAGTTTCACAGATGATGTATTTCTGTATATACATACATCATCTGTCGGGCCGGACGAGTAAGTGGATAACAGCAATGCATAAAAAATAAAGGTGCTCCTATACAACAGACATGATTTTTTTGCCGTTTTTATACTATGGGTTCCTTTATGCGAGAGTCTGACTCGGCCAGTTTTTATTCAGATAATAATCATATTTTTGTCTCGAGAAGTAAGTGCGCAGAAAAATGATACGCTACGTTAAACTCGGTTCTTATAATAAAACGACAAGCTTCTTTCAGGCAGAATCTTTATTTTGACGTCATCTAAAACATGTTCTGTTCACAAAAACCAGAACCATCTTTACGACAAAACAACAATTCTTCGGTATTCGGCAAAAGATTGTGAATTGAATACTTTTTTACGATTGTAAAATCGTTAAATGAGTCCTACCGCTCTCTGTGGCGCACCCGGCATTGTTCGAGGCCATGCTGCGGGGCGAGACGGAGTGGGGAGCGGTCGCCTCCTTCTGCGAAGCAGTCATGTTCGCGAAGGAGGAGGCGAGCCGCGTGAGGGAGAGGACAGCGACCTCCCTCCACCCCAGCCGCTGTGGTAGACGCCCACGGCGACGGACGTCGGCAGACAATCTTAACGGGCGGCGAGTAATGGGCGATTCGCTGTCCGACCATGGACCATACCCGGGTCGACGGCGCGTTGTGTTCCACGCGCGCCTCAAGGAGTGTCAGCATAGTAACGGGGTCCCTTGCAGAGGGCCAAAGTCTGCCGGGGTCGCGGGACTCACGAATTACCGTGACCCTGGTACGTAAAGGGCTATTGAAGGACACTGTGGATTTTGGTCAGTACGAGTCTGACAGTCCCTCCCGCTCTGCCCTGGGTGAGAGGACTCATAAGATGATTTTACCACGAAGAAAAATTAAAAAAAACCGCTCTCTGTGGAGAAAAAGGGACTGTCTACTGAGATTTGAGCACTGTCTCAGTCAATAACATAATCCCATGTGAATTAAAAATATCAGTAATGTATTTACAGTGTCTGATATCCCGCAAAAGTTATATTTGTCTATGAAAATTGCCGCAAACTCTCTGGGGGAAAGTGAAAACGTGGGAAAACGCGCTTTTGGACTTTCAACTTTCAGCTCGGAGAAGAGAGTTAAAAATTGAACGAAGAATAAATAATACTTGGGCACTAATTTTTTTTAGTATTGTGTGTGTTTCGATTTCGGTAGAAGCGGAATCATATCAGTAAACATACAGAAAAATTGATAAGTAGTGGGTAAAGCCATAATAATTAAATACACGTGGTTGCCGTCCATTGTTTTGGTTTGTTACACAGTCCGCATCCATCAACTGCCAGCCACATTATTCAAATCATCGACCAATCTTGCCGCAGGGCATCCCTGCCGGGGTCCCGGGACTCACAAATTACCGTAACCTCGGTACGTAAAGAGTTATTGAAGGACACCGTGGATTTTAGTCAGTAGGAGTCTGACAGTCCCTCCCGCCCTGCCCTGGGTGGGAGGACTCATTTGAAGATTTTACCACGAAAAAAAAACAAAAAAAGGGCATCCTACACTACGTTTCCTTATTTAACACGATGGGCTTGCCCACCCCCCTAATAGACTTGTAACGTCACTCCCAAAGAAAACGAACATTTTTTTGATCTCACGGTCCTCGGTTTTTGGTAAAGACTTGAGTTGTCGCAACCCAGAAGCTAAAGTTTTAGAACTCGCTTTTAAATTAAAACTTATATTGTCATAGTAAGTATAGACAAGAATACACTGACGAGGTCACTGCGCTCGCTCTTCAATGAAGATTTGTCTTGTCTCGGTTCAGAAAGCTACAATCGAGCTCATTGCGTTCAATCTATTTACGTCTTGGCTTTCATGACCCAATAAACTCAAATTTTTCAAGCTTCCTTTGCAATGAAACAATGTCTTGTTGTGGACCAGAAAGCTCCAATTTTTCTTGCACTCAGCCGATATTGGGTGGCTGTGCCCACAACATTTTTGAGACTGGATCCGCGCCCCTTCTATACTTCTATACTAATATTATAAAGAGGAAACCTTTGTATTTTTGTATGTTTGTATTGAATAGGCTCAAAAACTACTGGACCGATTTCAAAATTTCTTTTACCATTACTTAGAGGGATTCTTCCGAATCCGTATAGGCTATATTTTATCCCGGATTTTTTTTTTCAGAGAGCTTAAAAAATAAATGTTCACCCGTGCGAAACCGGGGCCGGTCGCTAGTAGTAGGATAAAGTCTAACAGTGGGAAATAAAAAATAGTCCCAAAATGTTCGTGAACATAACGCATTTGTATCGCAAAATTCCATGGCAGGAGAATGTCATTACATTTTAATGTAAGTCCAGTCATAAAAGTCTCATAGACAATTTTATCACATTTCATTGTCGGCGGTTTCCTTATGGGGATTTATGACTGTGTTTATGTCTCGATAAACTCTTCGCCATCTATCAAAGGGTTGGTCGTATTGTTGTCATTTTATGGTAGCGGGTTGATAACGAATACTAAACTCTATACCAGGTATGGCCAACCGGTCGATCGCGATCGACCGGTCGATCTCGACTATTATTCCAGTCGATCGTGGCAAGGCAAAAATATAAGTAAATAATATTATAGGACCTATACAAGTTGATTAAACATCATCAACTCAGACTTCCATTCCAAAATATTAAGTAAATTTAAAGAAACAATCTCACATGAGATATGAAAAGGAACTTCTAAGACTGGTCTATAAAAACTACGACATGATTGTGTACTAAACTATGCTGTGTCATTTAAGATTTCAAGAAGTATGTAATTGGTAGATCGCACAGGGTTTCGTTAGTAAACAGTAGATCTTATGTCTAACCAAGTTGGCCACCCCTGCTCTATACAAATACTTTTTTTCAGGCCAACTTAATTATATTAGTATTACGAACACGATTTGCAAGTGCATCTTTCATGAAGCGGTTATTCAATATTGTGTAAATAAGCAATATTGTGTAAGTGAGTAGCGAGAGCGTGGTGTATACACAACGTTTTCACTGCGTTTGCACGACGAGAAACATTGTACTATCGGGCATGAGTGTGACAACATTTTCTACCGCGAGCGGAGCGGATCCATTAATTGATTTACCTCGTAAGATAAAACTGTTTTCATGTGTTGCCACCATCAAAGAGTAGAGGAAGGAATTTGGCGGAGGTACGAAAAGAGAAAATCCCTTCGTGCACAATGCGACGTAAATATCCCATACTTTACGACTTTGTTATCCAAGTAAATATCGCAATACAAATCCGCAAAGGTTCATACACAGACACGCGTCAATGAATACCAAAATCGTAAGGTATCAGATACTTGCGTCGTCTTATGAATGAAAGGGCAAAAAATTTGCTCGCTCTCGGAATCAGACGATTGAACTCTTTCTTGTTGGAAACGCAAATCTATTTAATACTATCAGCATATTATGTGCCTCTATATCGAATATGAATGTATGAATATACGGCACAGTTGGCTCATTAGCTGAGCGATTACACTGCGTATTACGGGTTCAATAAATTCATGTCGCCGCAAGTCAAGTTCGAGCGGGAGCGTGTGGTATTATGACCCAAAATTTCTTACAAAGGTGGTTAAAACCATAAGCGTCGGCAAGAATACTTTTAAGAGGTGCATCTGCATATTGGATGTCAAAAATTACTTAATCTTTAGTACCTATGTATTTTCTCTTCCGGACAACTGCTGAGCGTAGGATCCTGGGTTCGATTCCCGGATCGGGCAAAAATTTGTTGGCGGTTTAATAACCCCGTGCCTCGGAAAGAACGTCGAATTTCCGTCCCATCGGACTATAAGAGTAAAGCCTTTGTCAAATAGACAGGCGTTGCGAATGCGAAACGTGACGTTTTTATTTGTAATGTATGGAATTGTTTGAATCCAGTCATAGAAAACCGAAAGCGATCCTATAGGGTGACAGAACTATCGGACTGACGTCTCGCTTCGGTTCGGTATCGCTTCGGAAATGCTTTGATTTCGCCTGTCTGTTTGACAAAGGCATAAAGGAACAGAGTGTACACACTTGTGCACTAAATTAAATAGTATAATATGTCCCGCGGAGATGGCTTATCTTCGATAAACGGTCATTAGGACTATTACCTCTTCCATAACGGGGTGCAATTGCACCCCCCTGCACCCTGCTGCCGGGGCCCGTGGGTAAGACCTGTATGTTAATCAGTAAATACCAGCTGTTGCGTCATCGACGTACATTACGTTCTGTATTGATTTCACTAATGGCGAATGAATAATTCCAGGTTTCAACTAATTTTGCATGGAAATCACACGGTCACAGGGAGATAAATCCATTATACAAAATGCTCCGGTACTTATGTTAAGTGTTTCAGACTACCTATAAACGTAAGTCCTAACTATTATATACATAGTTGGAACTAGTTCTCAGATTTCTAACGACGTTTGTCTGAACACAAATTCTACGACGAATTATTAATTTACTAATGCCTAAAGCCTCTATTTAATCCTTTCTTGAAAGACGATACGAATCGGTCTATCACTAAATGATTAGTCTACGTCCTTTGATTTAAAATGAGTAGTTGATTAGTTTGTTTCGTAAATTCTTAGCTACACAGGGTTCGTTTTCAATGACAGATCTAATGTTGGAATCACAGATGGTTCAGAATCGAAAAAAAAAAATCTCTTAAGCTTTTGTCAAACAGACTGGCGTGGCGAATGCGAAGCGTGACGTTTTTATTCGTAATGTATGGAATTATTTGAATCCAGCCACATAAAAAGCGAAAGCGATCCGATAGCGTGACAGAACTATCGGACTGACGTCTCGCTTACGTCTCGCTTCGGTGCGGTATCGCTTCGGCAACGCTTCGCTTTCGCCGGTCTGTTTGACATCATAGATGTCATTAAAGATTTCATTCCTGTCACTTCCAACGAAAAACAGAAGTGTAGTATACCCACTATCTGCACATCTTTTTCCAAGATGGAGGGCGCGGAACAAGCGTTGCGACCCGACTGACTTTTATGTGTCGTCCGGCTAAAAGCTGGTGTTAGCGTAACTTGTGTGACGATTTACATATATTTTCATAGTAAGTAAGCACGCCAAGGACACGCCACGCTAGCGTCGCGCCCCGCGAACTCGCTGTTAGAAAAAGCTTTCAATATTGAATTGTCTTGGTCAATCAAGGCTGCCATACTTATATATATCGTCTTTGCTCAGTGGGTTATTTGGTTTTTTCAAGGATTCTGGATTTGGTCGCGGGACTTACGAATTATCTTGACCCCGGTACGTAAAGGGCTAGTGAAGGACACCGTGGATTTTAGTCAGTACAAGTCTGACAGTGCCTCCCGCGCTGCCCTAAAAAAAAAGGATTCTGGATTTGTCACCCAGTTTAATGGCAATAAGCATGCTCATGATATAATAATGCATTTTCAATCGAAATTAAATATTTAATGGTTAAATGTGAGTGTACTATTAAGTATGTCTTTGCCCAACACCAACCAAAATAATAATTACAGTCACGATGTATGTTTAAAAATTTAAACTTATTTAATTCTACACACCTAAACCTTGTTAGTATTGTTAATCTACTACTTAATCTTACTAAATGTTACGTGGCTAAAGCAAATTGGTTGGTTCATTGGTTCCTTTTTTCTACAACGATCCGTTAACATTCCGCCTCATTTTTTGCGCGGAATTAGAGAACATTTTCCGGTTGCGGAAGTATTTCAGAGCGACAAAAACTAATAAGGGGAGTTTCGGAGGATCGGTTAAACCTCAGTAGGCATGTTGACAGGATCAATAAATTGCAAATCTAGTTAGTTCCTCAGTTATGCCTTTGTCAAACAGACCGGCGAAAGCGAAGCGTTTTCGAAGCGATACCGAACCGAAGCGAGAGGTCAGTCCGATAGTTCTGTCATGCTATCAGATCGTTAAAACTGAACTTGCTTGTGCTGCGCGTATTACCAATTTTAAAATACGTGTCAAATATTTTTTTAAATCTAAATGACGGACTGATAAGATTTTTCTGAATACTCTATTAATTACTTTTGTAGGCAAAAAGTACCTGCTCCTAAATTTAATATCTGCTTTTTATCTCCTTACAACATAAACGTTCTAGTTATTTCTGGGTGAACTCGCGCCATAGCAGAGTACTTACGTGCAACGTTCACTAGCTTACCTCACCCAAATGACCGCACAATCGAACTCATTTTTAATATTATTCATCACAGATTCTGAACGAAATATTAGAAAAATAATCTCATGTTACGAAGGAATAGAACGGTGTCTGACGCCTGAGAAAATCTTTAAAAAATATGTTTGATTTTGCGCTCTCTCGGGTGAAGTGAGCTCGTGCGTGTTACAGAATTAATGTTTCTGGGCTAGATTGAGACCAAGACTAAATCAATTTCAAATATATACAAAAAAAGTTGATGTTGAAGTTTTAGTTAGCGCTATAGAATATCTCAGTCATAACTACATTTATCAAATGTTATAAAGAATGAAGTGTCAAAGCGACAAAGTGGCACTGTTCAATACCGCTTTTGCTCAGCTAGGTCAGCATTTCTATATTTAGAGATAATTGATGAAGTATCGAGCAAGTTTTCAGCGTGTCTCAAGAACTTTTCTAAAATTTCAAGAAGCTTTTAGGCTAGTACGCGTCAAGGCACATTAACCACAGTGCGCGATCCGTACTGGCGACACGATCTGGCGATGCGATCTCTGTAAAGGCTGAACGCGATGCAATCTGACGCTGGCAGTGAGAAAGCACATAATGTCTACATATATGTCGGATACGATTAGATAGTATCGCCAGATCGTAACGCCGGAACGGATCGCGTACTTTCGGTAAAGGTCTTAAAATGGAAGTGCGGACATGTCATAGCAGATTTCGTTACACACCCTTTTTTTTACGTGGTAAAATCATCTTTTGAGTTCTCCCACCCAGGGCAGAGCGGGAGGGACTGTAAGACTCGTACTGACTAAAATCCACGTCGTTCTTCAATAGCCCTTTACGTACCGGGGTCACGGTAATTCGTGAGTCCTGCGACCCCAGCAGGCTTCGGCCCTCTACAGGAGACCCCGTCACTATGCTAACACTCCTTGAGGCGGGCGTGGAACACAACGCGCTGTCGACCTGGGCATGGTCCATGGTCGGACAGCGAGTTACCCATTAGTCGTTACACACCCTTAAGAAAAATACCTGTTATTAGAGAAGATGAGATACTAAAATATCTGTTCTTATTTTCAGATACGTCTAACCTGCGTACGCCGCCACAAGGTTCGCTTTGAAGAAATGTCAACAGTCCGACCAAGTGTTGTGTCAGACCCAATACCCCATTGGGCAGAACATTCAATAGACGAAAGGGCTCTCAAAGCCGCTCATAGCTGCGAAATATTCGTCGTCCACACCCCAAAGAGGAACTTCAGGTAGCGATCAGTGATCCCTGGAAAATTCATCCAGGAAAGTGAATTTTGAACTGAAAAAAAAAAAGCGTGAGTGTATTTTTTTACCTTCTACACTCGCGAGCAAACATATGGAAACACTTACTCCGATTCCACATGTTCTTGAGTAGTTAATAATAATAAATATGGCACCATTTAAAAAAAATGTTGGTCTAGTGGTTAGTGACCCTGGCTGCTATGCTGGAGGTCGTGGGTTCGATTCCCACTCAGAACAAATATTTGTGTGATGAGCACGATCATTTGTTCTGTGTCTGGGTGTAATTTATCTATAATATGTATTTATTTAGAAATATATAAGTATGTTTATCAGTTGTCTAGTATCCATAACACAAGCTCTGCTTTAGCTTGGGACTAGATGGCGTTGTGTGATAGTTGTGGAATATTTATTTATTTATTTTAATTATTTAACTTGACTTTACCAAATTCATTCAAATCACGGCATTATTTAAGGAGCTATCCCGGATTTAATTCCAAGTAAATGATTTCATACTTTTGCTCACTAGTATAGTTGGTCAGTGTTACGAGTGTGGACTAGAAAAATATTAAATAAAACGGTTGTGAACAAAATATTTTAAAAAGGAAGAATATTGTTAGCAACACTTTGAGACTGGAACGTATTTTATGGTAAGGGTAAGACTTTGTTAAAATTAGATAAGTTTTTAATCGAGCGAGAGAACTGTTATAAAATGTGTGTGGAATGATTTGTACTAGTTTCATAAATATTGTAAATAATATTTTTATAGAGCTTTTGTTTTTAAAAAGAGGATAATATCAAAATTTCAGAAAATTTATTGAAAAATCTGGATAAAAAAGTAAAGATAGCACAGAGCAGGCTAACAAAATATATTTTTTATTATATCTACTACGACTGATCTTGTGTTATTAAATAATTTAGTTTGCGGCGCAGTGACCAAGCTATTGGCTTCTGCGTTGCGTTTAGGACGTTCGAATCCGGCATGAAACCGTTTTACGATTGACCTACTGCTTGTTGTCCAAGGTCTACATCTTATTTACACATTATGTGAGTCTGAAATGTTTGTAAACTTACCGACGATAAAGAAGACATTCCTAGTATGGGAAATGGTTAAAAAAATGAATGGAAGCGATATTCAGCGGTGAAAATACAGTAGGAAGGTCGAAAATACAAAGGTGCTTTAAAATAAATCTTTCCATGGCCACGTTTCAGTAACTTTTTGTTCTCCAAAACAATAGTCCTTTTAAATTTTCATGAAAATATGCCGATGGAAAAATATGAAAGGAATTGTTTTTGGCATACGACAAGCTTTATTTATTGGGTCCAAATACTTGGTTAAAAAAATATTGATTACTTTGAACTTTATTCAAAACATAGCTACTAACCTGCTTGTGAAATACGGAGATTTATTATTTAAAAATTTATTACAGGTGATATTTCAGCGGGTGCCAAGGTGGAATGCCTCCATTTTAATTTAGTAAAAAGATTTTACGATGATAAAACGAGTCATATATATGACTAGCACTTTTCCCGCGACTTCATCCGCGTGGGTTACGTACTTTCCTAATTCCCCCTTTTCACCCCCTTAAAGGTTAAATTTCCAAAAACCCCTTCTTAGTGCTCCCCTACATTATAATAGGAAGCCGTGTGCTAAATTTCACATTCCTAGCCCCAGTAGTTTCGGCTGTACGTTGATATGTCAGTCAGTCAGTTCTCCTTTTATATATATAGATTAAACGAGTAGTTTCAGAGAATCAGGCCGCGAGCATTAAAGTCGACCCGTGTAAATTCTCCCTTTTAATCTACTTAAGTACACTAGCATATTTATCAATACGAACACTGTACATGATGTTAATAGTAGATAGAAAATATTTTTTTAGTTACTCAAAATATATCGTCGTTGTACCAATTTTTTACTTCTGTAAGTCAACTTAAAGACGACTGTATCATTATATTTATGTATGTCAAAAATTGTAAATACTCGTAAATAAGTTTTTGAGAAAATAAACTTCTTATTTGCTAATTAGCTTTTTTATTTTCAATAAAACTATGCTGTATTTATTTGAATAGGTTTCCTGACTACATAAAATACCATTTATCTTTAAACCTCGTTTAGATCGGACATACGGGCAGCGAGTAATGGGCAACTCGCTGTCCGACCATGGACCATGCCCGGGTCGACGGCGCGTTGTGTTCCACGCGTGCCTCAAAGAGTGTCAGCAAAAATGACGGGGCCCCTCTAGAGGGCCAAAGCTTGCCGGGGTCGCGGGACTTATGATTTACCGTGACCCCGGTACGTAAAGGGCTATTGAAGGACACCGTGGATTTTAGTCAGTGCGAGTCTGACAGTCCCTCCCGCTCTGCCCTGGGTGGATGGACTCATTTGATGATTTTACCACGCAAGAAAAAAAAAACAAAAAGCCTCATTTAGATGATGCAAGAACTCACACGCGAGTTGCGTTACATTGCGGACTTTAAAGGTACAACGAATCCAGTTGATCAAACAAATACCGCAATGTAGTGAAACTGAAACAAAAGAAAAAAATAAAATTTGTGTGTGAACTATTATTGTGCCGATTTTCGTAACAGCCAGTGGCCTGAAGGACAAAAGCCTTGATGAACGTCTTTTGAAGGTCCCTACAGCCGGGTCGATTAAAAGCTTCTTATGACTCGCATATAGGAGCGCTTCCTACCTCGGGAAACCTAATAAGTGGTAGCTTAGACCCTGCTCCCGACCACCGGCGGACAACAGTAATTTCTAAAGGTATATAGAATAGGGTATTTAACTGCATATATAAATTGAGAATCTGTTTAGTCCGTCAGTTAGAATATTGAAAAATAATGCACACGTATTTTTTGATTTTTTAAATTAGTGAATATTGACAAACATAAAACGCTTCCAAATTCGGGAGTGACGGCTTGTGACGTCATAACGCTTGTAAAATTGTACCGACCGAATGACGTTTTATGAATTTTAGAAGCGTTGTATCTTCGTCAATTTTGGTTTATGTAACAAAAGAAAAAATACGGTTCTCATTTTTGTTGATAATCTATCTATCGGACTATTTTTTTTAAAATTAAAATAGTCTATTTAGCGTTCACGTGTAACAGAACATCGAACATATTGTCGAAATGAACAACGAACAAAGCCAAACATCGCTACGAACATTTTCCTGATCTTTCTAGCGAACGCTCTGCTCTAGTCGATGGTCGTCAAAAATTATTCTTCATGAAATTCTCAGAATTGGCAGTCGGCTCGGCAAAAAGCTCGTCAGAACGCTCTCTTTTGTTTTTTATTTTCTGTAGTAATTCTGTTCGCCAGAATGCTTATTACAAGTGAACGTTAATGTTTTCAATGTTTTGGTAAGAAAAATTTAAAAGTTTAAAATCTATACATATAATAAATCTGTAGAAGGGTCAATTCTGTACATTGAAAATATTGAAAAAATAAATAGCGGGGGGTGTTGCTGGATCGATACCAAACCCAAATATATGATTAAAAAAAATTTGTCTGTCTGTCTGTTTGTGCAGGCATCACGTGAAAACTAACGGTTCGATTTCGATGAAACTTGGTATAATTATTCCTTATTATCCTGGGCATAACATAGGATACTTTTTATCCTGGAAAAATACGTAGAAAAAAATCTTATTTTTCAGTTTTATTCATAGACGTTGTTCTGTAGAACCGCGAACACACGTTGCATTACCTGCAGTGGATTCAGCGCCGTAATATTTATAAGATGTCATTGTCAGAGTTACTCAAAATGGGGAAATAAACCATCCACGCGAAGACCGACATCCGCGCGGACGGAGTCGCGGGCGGAAGCTAGTGAGAAATAAAGTTCTTTAAACCGAACGCTCTGCTCTAGTCGATGGTCGTCAAAAATTATTCTTCATGAAGTTCTCAGAATTGGCAGTCGGCTCGGCAAAAACCTCGCCAGAACGCTCTCTTTTGTTTTTCATTTTCTGTAGTAATTCTGTTCGCGAGAATGCTTATTACAAGTGAACCTTAATGTTTTCACTGTTTTGGTAAGAACAATTTAAAAGTTTAAAATATATTAATATGTTTAATGAAAGCCTGCCAGACATATATATCTTTGTAAAGTACGGTGTAATTTTGGACGGTCCTCTCCCTAGTGTGTCGTGTAAGGCAACCAAGGGTCCAGCAGTATTAGGATTATACGGAGATATATCTGGGGTCCCTAGGGAATGTGAAGGTCGGACAATAGAAGCCAATCAGGCCGTATTCGAGGGTTACAAATTGTTTGTTTGCTGGCGCGTTAATCTGCACATAATTGGGATGTATATTTAGAGTGATCCGGTTTAATTGAACCGATGTTCCAGTAGTATATCAATATCTATTTATCGTTGAATTCATATAATTTACATAAACTTAAACATTAGTTAATTTTAAAATTAAAATATTTACAAAAATTAAACCAAACATTAAAAACAGGGCGTCATAAAATTCATCCACTCGCTGTCAATCGGGAAAGTGCCCAGAACGCTGACAGCATTGCCACGTTGGATAGCAATGCAAATTCTTTGACCAAGAAATAGGCCAGCCCTCTGGTCACGCGAAGCGTTGGCTATACGCTTATCGCTGACTTTAAAAACTTGGTAGACACTCGGCACCCACGGCCCTAGTGTTTCAACCCCAAACGGCTCAAATGTACACCGTGACTTTGACGTTATACAGTCGTCTTACAAAAGTGATCCACTCAATGTATCCGACATTTTTTTTTATCATTAATAAATAATAATAAAAGAGTATAGCTACTAGTCAAGCCATTGTATTTGCGCCGTTTGAGGTTTTCGGCACTTACAGCAGCGGCATCAGCACAGCATGCAGTATCGGGAAGATAGGATGGCATAAGGGTGACGACACATGTTGCATCTCACACAAAAGGTCTACCCAACTGCCATGGCATTATAGTCATACCATCTGATTTCTTCTCGATTCACTGGGTTCTAAAACGGCTGGCACCCTTGACGACAACAGCAGGACTAGTTAGATGGATCAAATCAGGTGTATTTGAATTAAACCTTACGTCTAAATGACATTTTGTAATACTTTAGATTCATGGTTTAAATTAACATCACCGTGTTATTTTTGAGAATTGTTAGATTTGTAGTTCACGACTATTATAGCTATGTAATGAATAAGATGCTAACTAAAACAGATTTTGCTTTAAATTAAGTATGGCGTACACACATTGCCTTAGGTAATAAAAATAAACTTTCACCTCTGCATAACATCTTCTTTTTCTCCTGAGAAACTTATATTTTCAGATTTCCCCAGTGACGCGTGATTTTTAATTGACTTTTAAAGAAATTTAGATATTTGAATAATCTAGATTGCCTATTTAACTGGTTACGAATGAAAACTGAATTCAATACAAAATCAAATCCAAAATATTTATAGTATAATTCCATACTAATAATTATCATAAATCAGAAGGGCTCGAGTCATCATTAGGGCGTTGTGTTCCGCGCGCTCCCCAAGGGAACTGACGGGGCCTCCATAGGGTCAAACGCCTAACTTGGAGCGTGTGAAACCGCGGGCAGAAGCTAGTCAACTTATAAACAGAAAAATCAGTGTTGTTCCTGTAAAACTTAGAGAAAAGATAAAGGTTTCCCATGAAAGATTTATGCATACGTCAGTCTTGAGTATAACAATCACTTTAGTTCATACATGGGTAATACCCAAGAGTAATACTGTCTATATTTATATGGTCTTAACGTGATATTTACACACGTGTCAGGAATTCTCACTGGGAAATACTTGCCAAGCGATTATCGACCTCTTCACATTATTATTTGGATCATCGGTTCGATGGCTGAATACATAAAGTATTTTGAAGTGGAAACGTCTTTTAATCGCGCGAGCACTCGGCTATGTTACGCTCGTGTGGGTAAAGTATAATAAGTAACGATCGGACAGAGAATAAATAAATAAATAAATATTCCACAACTATCACACAACGCCATCTACTCCCAAGCTAAGCAGAGCTTGTGTTATGGGTACTAGACAACTGATAAACATACTTATATATTTCTAAATACGTACATATTATAGATAAAATTTTATATATAATTTTATTATTATGATGTTATTACTTTATGAATATGAAACAAAATAGTAATTGTTTTTCGTACCTGCTACCTCGCGTTGGTGAAGTTTTCATTTCTGTCTCAAGCACACACCAATTTCTTTGTTCAAAGCCGAGAAACTTAAAAATATAACATTTTTTTTTTGGAAAGAAACACGGTTCACTTTGAGATTACAGTAGATAGACAATTCAAAATGAGTGGACTACTCTAAATTTCCCCAAAGACTTCGATTTGTAGAATGTACTTAACTGGTGAATGGTTATTTTTATTTATTTCAGATATCTCTTTTTTCACGAACCGAAAGGTAAGGACAGTATTTCCATCAAGACACTAAAATAGTGAACAGGTACGAACGGAGACCAAAAATGCTGTTTTAGAGGCCGTCTCCATGAGCGAGAGAGTTGCGACGATTCCGCGTGACTTGATAAGTACATTCCTATGCGTTTGTTTAAGTCGCTAGACGCCTTGCCTTCGCTTTGAAGAATGTCCCGTGGCAGAGTGTTTTTTTTTTATCGTGTTTAAATCATCAAATGAGTCCTCCCACCTAGGGCAGAGCGGGAGGGAATGTCAGACTCGTACTGACTAAAATCCACGGTGTCCTTCAATAGCCCTTTACGTTCCGGGGTCACGGTAATTCGTTCAGTCCCGCGACCGTGTGTGTAGACAGACCCCAGAGTGTAGAAACTCGTGCCACGACGTTAACATTCGCTCCGTTAACAACGCTCGTGTAAATGGCCCCTTAGTTGTTCTTGAAGTTTAGAATTGAAACAAATGACAGTCGTAATTGAGTAGTGTACGTGTTCGAAAAAGATATGTGGGTGAGACAGTCATAGAGATTTGATTACATTAAATGAAATGGATTTACATTTGCTTTGACGGTATTAAAGGTTTGCACAATATTTCATTACTCTGAATACAGCTTGCAAAATTTGTATAGTGTCTAACTTCAAATGTTTGCAAATAGATAAATGAAGCTGAGCTTGACTGGTCGTATATTTTGAAGCATTTCAAACATACTGGAGGTCGTCCAATGACTGTTTGTCATTAGAAATATAATTGATTTCTATATGTAGTTGTTGAGTAAGTTTATGCTTTAGCACAGGCTTCACACATAATAATATGATTTATATATAACATAAGATAGCAAATTAGCACTTTTAATAGTTGTATTTTAGTAAACGTTGTAGTTGCCTATAATTGGCTAAAATCAATGAATATTCACCAAAATACAACGCATTAAAACTCAAGACTGGGGGCTCGCGACGTCAAAATTCAATCAAAACTACTAAATTGTGACGTTTTGCCGATTTTGAAAGCATTGTATCTCTGTCAATTTTGGTTTACGAAACAAAAGAAAAAATATGGGTCGAATGTTTTTTGATAATCTAAGCGACGGGCTAATTATAATTTTTCAGTCAAATAGCCAATTGTTTGTTACACCTATGTTCAATTGTTCATGCTCTCTTGTTTGATTTTTTTTTTTATTGTAATTGTGTAATCAAATGTTGGTAACTGTGAATAAATAAATAAATGTAAAAGCAGTTAACTCGTTTGTTAGACAAGATTTCACTCACCCGTCACAGTATGCTTGCTTGGCACTAACAATATTACTTTCTGCCATTTTGAATAACTCATTTTGTATCTCACAAACCAAGAGAACACTTAGCGTTCATCTTTTAATCTACAAACATGAGAATGTTTTCACTTTTCAGGCAACAGACAAGCAATCTACAATTTAGAAATAAGCGCTGCGCTGAAAATCATGCTAGAGAGCCACGTCGAAAAATGTAAACGAATTTTTGACATTTTTTTTCATTCATTTTGGGCTGCGTGTTGCGGGTTCGATTCCCACACGGAACAAGTATTTGTATAACCCACAAATAGTTCTTCCAGCTATATCAACTTGTAGTGCCTGTGTGAAATACAATTTATTAGTATAAGACACGGGTGCCACAATTGCTATGAGAATAATCGTAGGAAATTGTTTTTCTTTACATCATATTTTTGAGCGTAACGAGGTGTAAAAACCCACTAAATGATGTGGTTCATTAATTTACCCTCTTTTTAAATATTCAATTTTAAAAGTACGAAGGTTTAGGAAATGCCAAACGCTTCTTTGGAACCAGAAAATCGAGCTTCGTTCAAAACCACTTTTGCTCAGCCAGTTCAGCATTTCTGTGTTTAGAGATAATTGAAGAAGTATTGAGCAAGTTTAGAGCGTGCCTCAAGCACTTTTCTAAAATTTCTAATAGCTGTTAGAGTATTTGTATGAGAGCCAAAATGAAGAGAACAATAATTATTAATAGGTTAGGAACAGTTCGCCAGTTATGTTTAAGTCTTATATATTGAGACCGGATTATATGCAACTTAAAATTGGCGAAATATGCATGCATTTTTTTTATTTGTTTTATGACTAATTACATTGATGATTAGAAAAACTTAATAACACAAAATTGCTAATAACAAGCAATATGCAATATAAATGCCTGAAATATGCAACAAATTCATTAAAACATACAATATAAAACTGTCAAAAGTACCGTACCATTTTACATTCCTTCTGCGAAGCAGTCATGCTCATGAAGGAGGAGGCGGGCCGCCTGAGGGAGAGGACAGCGTCCTCCCTCCATCCCAGCCGCAGTGGTAGACGCCCACGGCGTCGGACGACACAGGACGATCTCCGGCCACCGTAGGCGCGGGCATGCGGGCAGCGAGTAATGGGCGACTTGCTGTCCGACCATGGACCATGCCCG
Source organism: Agrotis puta (assembly GCA_943136025.2). Lineage (NCBI taxonomy): Eukaryota > Metazoa > Arthropoda > Insecta > Lepidoptera > Noctuidae > Agrotis > Agrotis puta. Next base: position 11,581,489 of record OW964182.2, on the reverse strand, counting down.
GGTCGACGGCGCGTTGTGTTCCACGCGCGCCTCAAGGAGTGTCAGCAAATTGACGGGGCCTGTAGAGGGCCAGAGCCTGCCGGGGTCGCGGGACTTACCCATCACCGTAACCCCGGTACGTAAAGGGCTCGTGAAGGACACCGTGGATTTTAGTCAGTACAAGTCTGACAGTCCCTCCTGCCCTGCCCTGGGTGGGAGGACTCATTTGATGATTTTACCACGCAAAAAAAAAAAAAAAAACCATTTTACATTATATATTTTGGCGATAGTTATTGTGACTTTTGTATTTATATTTATCTTCTTGCGTTTACTTAAATTTCCTAGTCGGAGTACTGAAACAGAAAGCTTTTGTTGAACACCGACTTGCAAGTATCGTAACTGGCACATTATAGCATTTTTCTTAGTTAGGTACAGTTAAATTAAAGAAAACATGCCTAAATAATGCGAAATTAGCAGATTTTAGATAAAATATATAAAAAAAAATAAGGGGCGAGATTATTGGTCATCAACTAGGGACAAATCTGAACTCCGGTGCCGCTACTGAGAATTTTTTTACTAAAATGCAAATTCAAATTAAACTAATTTTTTTTTCTGTCCATCACAACTCACGTGGTGTTATAAACATAGTGACAATAACTGTTTTCCAAGATTTACGTTACACCTTGTCCCTAGTAGTGAGGTTTTTTTTTTTTAAAATCACGTTTATTTTCATAGAAGGAGTGACTTATTATTTCTTAGAATTACCAATTTTACTACAATTAAAAAAAAAACGCGTTTTACGACACTAATTCGCGTGCGGCAAAAAATATTTTACTTGTCACTTTTCTCTTTTATTTTGTTTAACCTATTTTGTCCCACTCCTGGACAAAGAAGGAGGCCTTTAGAGTGGGAAAACAATTGAATAACCTTCGGAAAACGGTTGTATTGGAAGGAATGGGGCTCCCGCTATGAAGAAAAAGTAATCAAGACACTTAAATTCTTACGGGACTGCTTGAAAATGTTAAACTAAAGGAAAACGTTAGTTTTTACAAGCTTTTATTTACTTTCACCTGTCCCGTTGTCTGTAATCAAATCTTGCAAGTTAAATTTGATCCACTTCCCGGTTTCCGATTGAGCTGAAATTTTGCACGTATATGTAATATTATGATGACGTGGAGCTGAGGAAATGATGGAGCTGGAAGGTGCCCATAGGAACTCTGTAATGAAACGCCGCAAACCCGTCGAATTTAGAATCTTTTGTTTTTCTTGACGAGTAATTTGTCTATCGTAAGTATTTTTTAACAGTAAAAGCTTGTTTTTAAAACGAACATAGTTTCTTTAGTCAGTCAAATCTGATATTCTTCTGCTCCACCCAAAACGGGAGGACTCATTTGATGATTATCTAACCCAAAAAAAGTCTAATAAAATACAATTTTGTCTTCGTTTACAGAATAAGCCTTGCAAGCAACAATACTTTTTCTTAGAAATCTACTCGGAAGACGGCGAACCCTCAAAGAAAGCTTTAAATTAGGAGAAAATTCGTCCAATTCAACCCCAGTCCTCCTTAACAAGGAGTTATTTACCTTGTTGAAGAAACTCGGTCGAGCTTGTCCGTGGGATTGAAAACACACCGAGTCTTTTCAATTTACTGATTTTCTGATGTATTTATTGGAGTACTGGAAGTTAATCAAATCAGCGGTAAATAAAGTACGCAAGTTTGTTTTTTGTGTTAAATGTATGGCTTCAAAGCTTGAATTCAAAGAACATTGAAAGTATTCTGTTTAATCAATACCCTCTTTTCTCCACGTTTTCTTATTAATATTTTATTTACACTGCAGTTTTTTAAACCATTATAGATTTAGGGTTTCGTAATAAAACATAGCGTAAATATGATAGATTTATTTATTGATTTCCTGATGTATTCATTAGAGTACTGGAAGTTAATCAAATCAGCGGTAAATAAAGTACGCAAGTATGTTTTTGTATTAAATGTATGGCTTCAAAGCTTGAATTCAAAGAACATTGAAAGTATTCGGTTAGTCAATACCCTCTTTTCTCCACGTTTTCTTATTAATATTTTATTTACACTGCAGTTTTTTAAACCATTATAGATTTAGGGTTTCGTAATAAAACATCGCGTAAATATGATAAATTTATTTTAAACACAAGTCATTATTTTTTACAGTTTTCAATCGACTAGATAGACTAGAATGTTAAGATGAAAAATTATTATTTAATTAACGTCTTTAAATACTTATTTAAATAGTTTTGTTAGTTGTAGTTTTAATAAGTTGTAAATGAGCATAACATAAATAAAACAGCACCAAAATCATTACGATATTGAAATCCAATATTTAAGATTAAATAAAACTTAAAAATAATTTAACAACATTCTCTGAACATAAAAATCTCGATTTGGTACTTCTTAGAACCGAAGTATTTTTTATCAATATTTTTCTTGATGAACTGTTATTTGCTTTATATTGAGATTCATAAAAGATTAAACTTTAGAATAATATTAGACCTAAATAAAAATACAATTTCAGTAATACGGGGTCTAAATAAACCCTTCACGAAATCATTTATCAAGGGTCTAAAAAGGCCACGTAGCGGAAGAACTGAGATAAAATAATAATTTAATAATAAAAGAAACCCTTTTTATTGTGAAACATCACGTATTACGATACGCGATAGCTCACTCAAAATATTGTGCTAATGGAAATTAAAAAGTGGAGTTCGTGAAGGTGAACACGAGAGACTTTTTTGCGATGAATAAATACATTTATTTACGTTAGCAATGAGCAAAAAGGCATAAAAAGTATTATTTTTTGTTTTGGGAAGTATGAACTCAATTGCAATGGTTATCTATAATTATTTTATCTACTATAATTTTTTCACGATCGCAAACCAGTGAAATATCAAGAAAAAACCTAATAAATAGTGGGCCTAATAATGTGCCACTTTCGCCTTATGGTCTTTTTCTACCCTTTAAATCTACCTAAAAATCTTTATCAAAAATATAAACACGTTTGCTTATTTTATTGACAAACTTTTTTTCGTTAATGTACATAAATATTATTATAATGTTACCTTTTTATACAAGTATTATAATATATTCTTATACTTAAAACTATGAATAATTTTTAAACTATCCCACATCACAACATGATCGAAAACATAATTATATTTTCCAGAAGTTGAAAATTATTATTACATAAAATTTACGTTTAAATATCTATAATTTGAAATCCGACTTGAAGATTAACTAAAAAAAAGAGTTTTTAACGGTTTTATAACTTTGCGTCGATCCAGTTAAACAAAAACATGTGTCGCACAAAAGGTGACTCCGAAATGCTAATTACACATTTAAATTATCTACTAATCCAGACAATGAACTGACAATAATTAGTCCTAGTCCCGACAGAATGACGCAACCATATTTTCGCCCAAAATTAGTGTACTCGTATATAACTTAAGCCTTAAGCCATTTCCAAGATACACCGTGACTTTTTAATCGTCTTACAACGGCAGCCCAGTTCATGTATTCAATGACTAGTAGGCGTTCATAAGAAAATAAAAGGTAATTATGAGTTTGGAATAATTTGAAAATTAAAATATTATTCATTATTATGCCGCAAGGTGTAGTTAAAACACCCTTGCCTCATAGAAAATGGAGATGGAATGATCTGCTCGACTCGTGCGCTGGGCAGGTATACAGTTTAATACGTAAACTTTTTTAACTGGGTTTTTCATATTTCTAATGTACCTATTTATTATTGATGAAAATTAAATTATTTTTAATGATCTAACGATATTATAAACGTGAAAGTTTGTTTGGATGGATGGATATTTGTTACTCTGTCACGCAAAAATTACCAAATAGATTTGAATAAAATTTAGTACACAGATAGTTAATAACCTGGCTTAACATATGGGATAGTTTTTATCCCGATATTATCTTTCCGTGGGATAAATTTCGAGTTGTAGCAGGCGAAGTCGCTAGCAACAGATCTTAAAAAATAAAAATCGCGCCTAGAGGTATTTTATGTCGGATAAATTGAGTGAACCACTTTTGTAAGACGGATAAAAAGGCACGGTATATATTTTTAAAAGATTTAGTTACATTTTTGATTAATGTGCCACAATCTTGGTCATAGATCGTATATTTAACACCCTGCCTTTCGTAGGCTGGCAGAAAGCCAAACGATTCTTTTATTAAGCAAATATCCTGTCTTCATATTTCTTTTATGGTTGAACGCCGAGATTGTGCCCTAATTATTTTATTTTCCAACTTGCAATCTTCCTAATAAAAAAATGTCACCATCTGTACATACAAAGTTTACAATTTTACAAGCTTTTTTTGCAACAAAAGCCTTATAGAAAGTGATTTTTGACATCGCAAACAAAAAGCGAATTGCAAAAAACTACACAAAAGGTCCCTTCTTTACATATATCTTTCTATAGCCTAACCTAATTTTCCAAGCTACACAGATGGAGCAACTCACTTTTATTTTAATTAAACTCAACTTGTACAATAATTAAGGTTACTCAAATCGTCGCTTAGTTCAGACATTTGTGAACGTAGCTATTTTTGAGAATTACATTCTACACAGTACAAGTTCATGAGAAACATTGATTAGAAAAATTACCTAACTAAAATTGTGATGACAGAAGAACAGCTGTAATGACAAATACTTATATTCAATAAAATACTTGAGCTCCCGAGATTTAACCGGCGATCACGCTTGCAATTTGAAGAATTTGATCTCGTAAGTGACATTATAAGTTTATACTTATACTTATTTTTCCAGAAACCGTGTCCATACAATGGTACAGGGATAAGTTGTTTTTTTTTTTGTAAGATCAAGTTCGTTCCCGTACCCGGCCGAAAAAAAAGTCGAATTGTATATCACGTTATGTATTCTGAGTATTATCTTGATATCATTTGTCCGTACTTATTTGCCAGAACCTAATTTTGGAAATTGTCATCACATTCAGATAAACATAAAAATAATTATCGTAATTATTGAGGCATAGGTGAGACGGATCTCCTGGCTTGCATGGCTTTGTTATCGCAGTACGCTCTAATGTCTTGTATGGTCTGCATTAGAAATACCGGGACGTCATCATCACGTTTCTGAAAAAAGAAAAGAAAAATATTACTTTAAGTATACATTACTTTAAGTCTGTTAAACGCGAAGAGTTTGTGCAGAGATCTACTTTTACTCATATTAATACTACTTATACGCCAGTTATGGTTTAAGTTTCAAATAAAAATTATGAAGTTAGAGAAAGGAGTAAAGCCTTTGTTAAACAGACTGGCGTGGCGAATGCGAAGCGTGACATTTTTATTTGTAATGTATGGAATTGTTTGAATCCAGCCATATAGAAAAGCGAAAGCGATCCGATAGCGTGAAAGAACTATCGGACTGACGTCTCGCTTCGGTTCGGGATCGCCTCGGAGTCGCTTCGCTTTCGCCTGTCTGTTTGACAAAGGCATAAATGATACTGTGACGTCTGATAGATGAGAATGGAAGAAGAAAACGTGTAGCGCCGATTCCAAGTAAAATGGGATAAGGACAGCAAGATGATGATGAAAGTGGATCTTATCAGAGAAAAAATTTAACGGATTTGTCTGTCATTATGACAGAGAAGAGTAATGAGTATGAATGTTGATGTATGGGAGGGAGAGAAAGTCAAAGAATAGGGATGTATGAAATAATATAAAAGAAAGACGAGTAAACGATGTCGTGGCGTCTCACAGAGGAGAATGGAAGAAGAAAATATGTTGCACTGAATCCAAACAGAATGAGACAAGCAAGGGCGGGAAAATGATGACAAAATGAGATGTAGGTAATCCTATTTCAACCGAGATTTGTAGCTGCTACTGAGACTTTATTGTTGAAAAATCAATACTATGTTCAATCTGACTAGTCACAGCCATAAATCTGCATTTTAATAGGCTTGTAATATCCACTGTTACTGACTATTACCACTGTAACCCGACTGTTGGATAGAAAAAAGCTTACTAGCGAGCAAAGGTATGGAATCACTTTCTTGGATTTGATCCGAGATAGCTCCATAAATAATAGCGTGATTTGAATGAATTTGTAATCAATTTAAAGTTAACAATTAAACCTTTAAAATGGTACCGCTTTTTTTATTCTTAAGAAAAGGCAAGACTTTCTTTATTAAGCAGCTCTAAGTCCGCCTACGTACCACTGTTTGTACAGACGCTAGCAGGTCAACCTACCCCAAGCTGTCAAATTTTACCACTTGAACATTTAATTTCCAGTAATGTGATTAGGTTGAAAATCTATTAAAGAAAAACAGATTGAGGTAGGTTGATGTGCTGGCGTCTGTACAAGAAGTTTAAATAAATAAAAAATACACATACTACGCTTTACTTGACGGGGCCTGTAGAGGGCCAGAGCCTGCCGGGGTCGCGGGACTTACCCATCACCGTAACCCCGGTGCGTAAAGGGCTCGTGAAGGACACCGTGGATTTTAGTCAGTACAAGTCTGACAGTCCCTGCCGCCCTGCCCTGGGTGGGAGGACTCATTTGATGATTTTACCACGATAAAAAAAAAAAAAAAATACTACGCTTTACTAACTTAACCAATGTGAAAGAAAGTCAAGGTTTTATAACCCAACATTTTTCTAAGGACAATTTTCAAAGTTAAACTAAAACACGTACCTGGAACAACACTTCTCCTTCAAAGTAAGTCAGTTGATGTTTCCTTGTTCTGATGAGGAGCCCGACGAGTTTGTCGTTTATAATTGTGTATATCTGTAAGCAAAGAGATCAAAAAAGTTAATTAAAAAGTTTGCGAAAGTAGTTCAGTGCAAGGCGAACTTGCTTACGAAGGGTATCGTACCATACAAGCAGACAAGCAAATTCGATTCCTACTGATTTTCCGAGGTGAACAAAGGATATTAAAGTTATCCACTTTTTTCACCTGGGTGGTATAACCCAGGAACAAGGTGGAATAAACCATCCTATCCTATCCTACTAATATTATAAACGTGAAAGTTTGTTTGGATGGATGGATGTTTGTTACCAACGGATTTAGATGAAATTAGGTACACAGATAGTTTATAACCTGAATTAACACAAAGGATAGTTTTTATCTCGATATTATGTTCCTGTGGTATACTTTTCGAGATTTAGCACGTGAAGCCGCTGGCAACAGCTAGTTATTCATAAAAACGGAAAAAAAACATGTCTGTTGTATGCCCCCTTAATTATTTTTTTTATTTTAGTATATATGTATGCCGCAGTATTCCGATATAATCGGCAACAGAAATACATTATCTGTGAAAATTTTAATAACTCAAGTCATTCAGATTTTCAATAAAATTGTAAAGTCGAACCTCCACATTATGTGAAAAGCTATTCTGAATCGTAAATACTTGATTTAAAACTTTATTCCATTTGTCTCTGTTCAACTTAACTGTTCACTAAAGATCAGTTTTAAATCTTTATTTGTATAGTATGGTAAGCTTCAGAGAAAACTCACCCCGTTTGTAAGTGAAATCACTACCAAAGGAGTTAGATTTTTTTGAAGCTGACTGTACATCACTTTAGTCTGTTTGTACGTGCAAAACTTGCAAACGAATTAGATTTTTATCGTATGTTTGTACGATAAGTATCAGGATAAGGTTTGTATATTAAAAACTTCTCGGAAAAGCCACCAGGTAGTCTAAAAATTTAAACGCGTTGCGAGTGAAACCGGGGCAGTTTGCTAGTTGAAACTAATTAAAATTTGATTTGAGGAGCTGCCTACGTCCAATGAATTCTTTAGGAGATATTTTAATTAAATTTTAATTATTGAATATTCTTAGAAGGATCTCTATTACTTTTGTGTAAGGTAAGAGGATTTATTCCAGGGACTTGCGAATGTCGCCATTTTAAATAATTTTTTCCACGGATCTATCTATACATATTCGTACCAAAATAGATTCGGGTGTTTTCAGGGGGTCTAATCTCTAAGCACGAAGTTTGACAGTGAGCCCGAACTAAGAATGAATGATATTATGATTTGACAGTTAGACCTTAGAGTTCGCGCCACCATTCATGACCTGCGAAAATATGTGGCACTACATTCATTTGATCTAATGACATAGACACTAGCGCCGCGTCAAAACTACTTCAGTCGTGGCGGATTTATCTGTCCTCAATTTGATTTTGACGTTAGTTACGTGTACATCTGTATCCGATCCCGCGTTTTCGGTGACTGACTTAAAAAGTAGACGCCCTGTACACCTGATATCGTGTAGGTTGACTGAACATACGTTGTCTGAGTCTGATACGGCAAAATCAAATTGCGGACGGATAATATCGTCATTTGGGCAAAATGGGGCAACAAACAAACTAGCAAAATTAATATCGCAATAAATTGTAATATTATTTGTTAGCAATGTATATACTTTAAAGGAAATCTCTCTAATAAGAGATTGTTTCGCATTAATTATAATATTTTCAAAGAATTGTTATCACAAAAAGGCATTCATAAATTTAAATGATTTGAAGAACAATGTTAATTTTATTCAGAGATCCAAGAAAAATAAGGTCAGTAAGAAGTTTTCGTGTTAAAAGTTTTTGAGCATAGTAACCTCCATGAATCCAGTTTCTTTTAGGTACAGACATTTTAAGGATGAAAGCGTATCCTACAAGATTTCAAGATTTTTTATACGTGTTGGTAAATAGTTTCAGTATAGCATTAAAAACCCTTTTATCTTTGGTACCATTTCTTTAGAAAACCGCAAAAGACCAAGTATAATATAAAAGGTAACAAACATGTTGACAAAGGCCCTTAAATTCAAAGGGTTGGTACACTTTCACACTAGTTTCAGGGTGGTTGGGATCATAAACCTAGTGGTCCACACTGAGCAATGGCATTCCCACTGGAGGTGGCAGCCCTCACCAGGGCCGCTTGGCTGGTGATCGTAATCCTGTCGGTATCTGGGGTCGATCGTGTGGAAATGACCTTGCCATTAATAGAGCATGAAAAGCACTGGGAAGGTCAAGGCACCTTGCCTCACGGCACCCTCTAGCCCATACTCATCAGACACCCGACCATCTGATGACCTCGTTAATTTGATGGTTATAATCTAAAATTCGAGGAGGTTAACCAATTCATGAGGTATCCTAATTGTGTCTCAGTTTTGACTACAGGATATTATAATTAATCACGTCACGCCTTGGAGAAGTCTAGAAAAGCAGTATACACAGGATCCTCACATAATTTAAGATATATCCAATCAGAAGCGACCGTTAAAAACAAAGGAACGGGTTTTTTTTTATCGTGGTTATATCATCAAATGAGTCCTCCCACCCAGGTCAGGGCGGGAGGGACTGTCAGACTTGCACTGACTAAAATCCACGGTGTCCTTCAATAGCCCTTTACGTACCGGGTTCACGGTAATCCCTTGGTCCCGCGACCAAGGAACGGGATTTGGAATGAGATTGAACATGAATGTTGGACGTTAAACGAACTATGTATTTGATCATTTGAAAAGTTGGCAACCCCATTGCCTTCCTTTCGCCCGCCAGTAAGTCCAATGACGCGTACGTAACTAATACAAAACACAGTGGTTCCGTACCGAATATGGATGCACAAAATGGACTTGACAGAAATAAACGCAGGATGCCACTGTCTACGTCAGAATTGACGCATTAAGTGGAAATAAATCAATTTGCATTGTATTAAAGGTCAAATTGAATTGGCTCAATAAAGTAACAGAGATAGGTCAGGGACTTTCAAATAATTTGCATACCAAAGGGATTAAAGTTGAGGGGTAAAAATACTACAGTGATTTTTATCTCAGTCGCGTACGGCGTAAAGTATTACGCCGTAAGCGGTTGGGAAACTACGCGGGTAAAAAAAACTTATAAAGTAGTAACTTTATTCGTTTTTTTACCCGCATAGTCGCTCGCCCCTTACATAGCCCTTTATCGTCTGAAAATCTATCTCTGTGTGTCTAGTTTAAACGTGAAAGTGTAACAGATATCTTATTTTTTTTGTTGCAGTACAACACCTCGCTAATGCAGAATTAATAATTTGTGGTTGCAAACTTTCTGTAGATTTTAGTCTTGTATTTACACACAAGACTTTTCATACCGGTGGTTTAGTACAATCCCATTTTTTTTTTCGTGAATTCGTGAGTTCCGCGACCCAGTATAATCCCATGAAACAATTAATAAACTCCAGGCGGGTGAAGTCGCTGGCATACGTTAGTAATTTTACAGTAATATGTTCAATTGGTCGCGGGACTTATGAATTACCGTGACCCCGGAACGTAAAGGGCTATTGAAGGACACCGTGGATTTTAGTCGGTACTAGTCTGACAGTCCCTCCCGCTCTGCCCTGAGTGGGAGGACTCATTTGATGATTATACCACGCTAAAAAAAACACGTTCTGTCAATTTAAAAGTATATAAAACGACTGCAAAGAAAATTCTTGAATATCACCCAGATTCATAAAATAATTAATAAGCACGGTACTTTAATATTTGGAGAATTAAGCTTGCAAAAGAAAAAATGCAATTACACTGGCTGAAAATTTTCAGCTATACTATTCTCTAAAAACTATGTATTTCTATGCTAACTCTTCTGCGTTGGGGTGCTAAGACAGGAAACCTCCACGTGCTTCCGTGGACTGGAGTTCCCTCTCGGATACGTCCGGGGGGAAGACCAGTTTTTCGGGCCGGTGCACCCTGGGATGCGGGCAAATACTCTTCCCTCCGGGTCTCTTTGCCCGTATGCGAATAGCCTGTAGAGTGGACGCTCCAACGCGTGGACCTCTAAATAGCAGAGAGCACAGCGGCGGAGCGCGCTTGCGGACGGTGAGTATTGGGGCACGTCGTGTTTCACGCGTCACCGACGGGGATAAATGCCTGCTTGGGTCGCGGATTTTTTCTTAATCCAGGATACCGCGGCCCCGGAACGTAAAGGGCATCCGAAGAAACACGGGTGGGTTTTAGTCAGTAAGAGTCTGACAGTCCCTTCCACCTCACCTAGGGCGAGAGGACTCATTTCATGATTTTGCCACCCTAAAAAAAAACTCTTTTGCGCTACGCTGATCTCGTAATCGAGACAGAGCTTTGAGATAGTGTTGCGAGACGTCGTTGTCAATAGCTTAGTGAACACCCAACTTAGTAAGTTAGTTTCGACGCTGCATAGCTACTGCTAGATCAGTTGAAGATTTTTTTCGAACACTCCGTTTATTCTAGCTGTATGAGGAACTTCACTTCCGTATTTATCACAACTTTAGCTTTCCTCCATTTATGTGGGTCTTAATCGAATTATTTCATGGCTTCCACGAGCTCAGGCTTTGATGTCAATTTTATTAAAGGCTTCCGGCGGTAATTAATTGTTAGCTCGCCGTCTGTTCAAAGCCGACCCGGGTCAATGGCGCGTAGTGTACGATGCTCACTTCAAGGAGCCGTCAGCGAACTGACGGGGCGCCCATAGGCCTAAACCCGGGTTCCCGTAGCTGTTTAAACAGGATATCGTGACCCTTTTTTACGTGGTAAAATCATCAAACGAGTCCTCCCACCCAGGGCAGGACGGGAGGGACTGTCAGACTTGTACTGACTAAAATCCACGGTGTCCTTCAATAGGCCTTTACGTTCCGTTCTGGTTTCCTAATGAGACAGTCCCGCGAATACCGTGGTCCTACAATGAAAAGAACAAACGAAGGAACAGGGTTGATTTTTAGTCAGAGTCTGAGAATCCCTTCCTCTTTACACCACTCGTCTTTGAACCAGAACTTATACTCGAATTTTTGAAAGAATTTATAAGTTAAGATGGTACATTTTTATTTTTTTTCGGCACTGGAAGCCTGATGGGTGAACAGAGCATCAAGATGAAGATCTGATGATGTTCGCTGAGCAAGGTGACCAGAAATTTAAAAAAAAATGTTTCGGAACAGAAATGGGAGTCCAACAATTGGAGTGGGACTTATAAAATGAGTTTTTTGGTAATATGGATTATTTCTATGGGTCGTAAGGCCGGGACTCCACCAAAGCGGAGATTTGTCCGAATAACCAATCAGATTTCGACCGAAGCTAAGCGGAGAGGAGATGTGGATTTCTGATTGGTTATTCAAGCACATCTCCGCTCGTCTCCGCTTTAGTGGAGTCCCGGCCTTACGCAGTGGGTGCCGGACGGGTGTCGTTGCGGAGGGGAGCCTGGGAAACACTAGCGTGCCGACCTAGACGCGTTCATGACAAATTAGCTGGAGAAAGCCTTATTACGGGAAGAGTGGGGAGACATATGCCCAGCAGTGGGACAATATTGGTAAAAAAAAAACTTGTCACATTTCGCAGTTCAGTTTCGTGAATGTGACGTAAACGTACGAACGTGAATTGGGTTTTTATTAGGTTTTGAAGTATATAATTTTCTATTTCAAAATATTATACAGAAAAAATGTGTACAAGTTTTCTGTAAGCTATTTTGTTTTCATCATTCTTTCAGTTCAACCCCTTTCAACAATGGTCTCCAAAGGGTAAAAAGAAAGTACATATAAAATCACTCGGGTTTTATCACATCTACTTAATTATTCTATTCAAGCAACCCTGTTCGTCGGACTAGATTTCGTGAAACCTTTTTAAATAAAAAACGTGATAAAAACTTTGGTGTAATACGAAATAATGTGTTCACAACCTACAAAAAGAGTGGAAAAGAGAGCATAAGAGTTTAATACATATTTGGAAGAGTTACATTGTTTTTTTTTTTGTTTTTAGGTAGATTTAACTTGGTAAAAAATGTGATACATACGATTGGTTTAGTGAAATTTTCGGTTACATGTAACTAAAATTTATTTGTGGTATTTGCAAGGTAAGTCTAGCTACCTTTTTATTTTTAATTCTTACAGTGTTGACAAAGGTTTGCCTAGAAGATATCGACATTAGCGATAAGACCTGAGGGTCTTATCGCTAATACTAATTCTATGGGTGCAATGAGTTGCACCCATAGAATTAGTATCTTTTATCAAATGATGATAATTTATCAAATGAATATGATACAGAATACTTAATTTTAATAAGTAAAGAAAACGCTATGAAATTCGAACAAATGCATTCGCTTTTAAATGAATGATTTTTATTACAACCAGCCAGTATGTCCTCTAGATCAAAAAAGTTTACGTACATATACCATATATATATATGGGTACGTATATCTCTAAATACCTAATTGGTAAGAAATTATATTATATAATAATTTGAAATAGTATGCGTTGCTTAGACTTTTTTTATGTGTGTAGTTGTGTGTACTAATTTCGGTGTACAATAAAGTAAATTCTATCTATCTAATATAAGTAATATGGTTTAAAAAGCAGATCAATTCATACTTTTATTGCTTTTACTTACTTAATCTAATGATTAATGAGTTTTGTTATCAAGCGTTAATTTACCAGTTTTTTTTTTTGTTAAAATCGGCCTCGAGACTCATTTTATGATTTTTTAATATTACTAATAGTTTCGGATATAACCATCTACGCCCAGTAAAAAAATTCATCCTGTACAACATTATGAACAATTTTTTTTTTAAACTTTGCCCCACACTAGGAATTTCTCCTGTGTCGTGTGTGCGTTGCCAATCATATACACTCACTTACACAAACGCCCAGACCCGGAACAACTAGTTGTAGATCATAAAAATATTTGATCGGTGCAGGAATCGAACCCGCGACACGCAGCGCAGCAGTCCAATCGCTCAGCCACTGCGCTAACCGTGCCGTCAAAATTATAAGTAACATGTTGTTAAAAATATTGGAATCGATTCAGTTACTGATTCTGAACAAAGTACTCGTATATTCAGGTTTCGCATATACTAAAAATAATGTTGTATTTTTGCAGTATTTATCATTCTATCAATAAACAGCCTCGTACTAAGGGCTTCCTTTGAAATGTAGTTCAAACGGTACCTAGACCTAGTTAGTACACCGAAGCCATCCTTTGATAGTATTTTATACATGGCATCCCGGGAAGGGTGGATCAAACTGAACTGGGTCATGTATGAGGTCATTTTGAGATAGGAATTTACTGTAAAAAAAGTTACTGGATTTTCAAACGATTTTCTTGAAAAAATATTACACTAGCAAAAGTTGACCACATATGTACTTTCGTAACTAAAAAAAACGTAAATTATAGAAAGTTTAATATAGAGATTGTTTTGAGGTATTAATCATTCGGATATTCAATTAGTTTTTAACTTAGAGAATTTAATGGTATTGTAATCTATTGTTGGTTGTCTGAACACAAAAAGTGATCAACTTTTGAACCGCAAAAATAGCATAGTCTGCCTCACTGGTTAAAAGATTGAAAATTAAAACTCCCATGACAATGTAGGGGACCACTGACTTGCTGAGCTTTCCGAACCTCCTAGGACATATTTGATCAACTGAAAATTAAATTAACACCACTGGAGGCCAATATTAACACACGAAAAAAAAAACATGTAAAAAAAACGCTTGCGATGTTATAAAATGACGAAACATAAATTGAATGAATGAACTGAAGACTAACATTTTATTGAACTCAGGAGACCTATAAAGAAACGGTCCACAGGTTTGTCCCCAGACTGCAATAAAATGTTGGGTTATTTTGGGACTTCTAATTACGAGTATTATTAAATCTGTCTTCTATAATTAAATCTGTCATTTTTGTCATAAAGGCAATAATAATAATAAATTATTTATTGCTAGGTATATAAAATTACACCATAAAGTTGAGACCCTGGCTTTAGACCTATGTTAGAGGTTTTGGCTCCTGAAATACAGGTGTGTATTTCAGGAGCCAAAACCACAACTGTTGAAGCATGAGGTGAAAAAGAGCAAATTTTGACCCGTTTAATCCAAGATGGCGGCTAACGCAGACACCCCTCCAGACCAAAAGCTTACAATTATCATGAAATACTTAAGCAATTCAAATCAAAATAAAAACTACACCACCTTTTGAAGGGCAAAAATCCCCGTTGACTGGACTACTAAAAGACCTGACGATTTAATGAGGGAACATAATTTTGTCTACAATTTAATGATGGTACATAATTTGTCTGGTAGAGATTACTCGAAGGTGTAAAACCACCGTTTGCTTATCTTTTGAAGTAATTAACAAGAGTTATATCACTTTTGAAAACAAAGAGTTACGAAATAGAGTAGAGTATCCATAATAATTTTATTAAATATTGTTTTTGTGGTACAATGAACTGATTGTTCATTATGACCGTGAATGTTTTAGATTTCTTTAATTATCTATACATATAATAAATCTGTAGAAGGGTCAATTCTGTACATTGAAAATATTGAAAAAATAAATAGCGGGGGGTGTTGCTGGATCGATACCAAACCCAAATATGTGATTAAAAAATGTTTTGTCTGTCTGTCTGTCTGTCTGTATGTGCAGGCATCACGTGAAAACTAACGGTTCGATTTCGATGAAACTTGGTATAATTATACCTTATTATCCTGTGCATAAAATAGGATACTTTTTATCCTGGAAAAATATGTAGAAAAAAAAATCATATTTTTCAAAAAAAAAATCATATTAGTACAGAACGCGAGCTCAACAGCAGTAGCTCAATAGAGGGATCTCCTTAATTATGTGGCTTAGCCGTATTTGGGTCCAATAGATATTTATAAGATGTCATTGTCAGAGTTACTCAAAATGGAGAAATAAACCATCCACGCGAAGACCGACATCCGCGCGGACGGAGTCGCGGGCGGAAGCTAGAAACAAATAATTATAATTGTTGTTGTGGGCAAATAATTTGTGGTGTGATTACTTCAGGGGACTTGTGTAAGCAGTAGACTGGGTACGCAAAGTGCAATCGAAAGCCCAGGGTTTAATTTTAGTTACTAAAAGTCTAATATTTCCTTCTCATTCATTCCCTTGTACATTCGCCGTTTTGTCAGTGTTCCACATCTGACTGTGAATATGAACAATCAGCAAGGAAAGTATTCTTTGGCAGAACGAACGCAATATTATGTTGGATACTGTAAAGACTACATCTGGATTCATTTACTATACGGACCTTGTGGAAACTCGAACAAACTTCCGTGCTTTCAAGCGGTTTTGCCATACCTATTATTGGAATCAAATATAGCAGTTCACAATTTAGGACCCATTAATATTAATAGTAATATTTATCTGTGGTGCTAGGTAACTGGGCTTCTCCCAGTTGTAATGTCCCTTTGTGCCTATTGGCCTTCTGTCTCCTGCTTAATATGCAGGAAAGTGGAAACTACGTGTTTTTCCTACTCCTTCATTATTCTTTTCTGATTAATTTCGTTGCAGGATCCAAGACAGGTAAATTCATTCTCCGGGACACGTTGAGCTTCATTGTCTCGGCACTTTTCTGATGGTTGCCACTGTTGATTCTGGCTTTTAGGAGTTGCAGTGGTTTCTGAATAGTGTGGTAGGTTTTTTCTCATTTGCTTTCTAAATCAATTAATATTGCACTTTCTAAGTTTCATAACTTCGTAAAACATACCATTTAAGTGCACTTGTGGAAGCAATAAATGTATTGAGTATTGAGTTGTGAGAAAACGTGGACTTTTTCTTTTTCTTCTTTAAAATCGAAATAAGTCTGCCACGTTCCGACGTGGTCATTTAAGACTACATTTGCGGACTCCACAGACCTCCGAGTCTGTGGAGTCCCCAAAAGTAGTCTTAAATGACTTTGACACCAGAGGTGGTCATAAAATTATCGTCACACGACAAAGAAGAAAGGCAGAATCTCAACTAACTGCCAACCCTACCATTAGTAGGTAAGCCGATTCCAAATATAACACTGGCCATGACGGAGTGAGTCGCAACGCGGAATGCGAGTGACGTCACACGTTCTAGTGGTCGCCGGTCGGCGTCGCGTCCATGATACATCTCTTCATCATCTCGTGTTTATTTGTACACTTGCGCTAAATTACTCTTAGTAATCTTCAGTACTTGATGAGTGGACAAAGGACTGTTTTGATTTGCGCAAATAGATTGTTTACCGCACGTGTTCTTCAAGGATTTGCGTTTGTGTTTTGTTTTGATCGAAAACGTCCTTGAACTTGTGAATATGATTGGCAGCTGGTAACGCAATTTTCTTTCTGGTTTAAGCTATCGACGTAATGAACTACAAATTAATAGACAAACAAATATGGTAGGGATTTTATTATCATCTCTAGCTGAAGTAGGAAAATGAATTGTCCGTACTCAACAAGATCCATATTCTGTTCAACCGTCATCATTTTTTTTTGCATATTTTAAGTTGATAATTCTTTTTATTTATTCTCAATAATTTCTTGTTGCACTTGCTTTTCCAGTTCACTATAAATATGGGCAAAATCGTTTTCTTTGTCTTTGTTTGCTATAGACTAAAATATGTAGATAAATATGTAGGTACTAGGGATGATGGAATAAATTTAAAATCAATTTTAGTGAATTATCTTATTTCAACTAAAGGATTAAATAACTTACTGTACTGTGAAAATGAGATGTTACATTATTTTATTAACACCGCGATGATTTTACCACGATAAAAAATCGCGTCTCAGGCGCCGGTCGCACCGCATTTCATAGTATAAAATCATATGAAACTTCCCACAGTATTCGACGGATGCGCCTCACGGAAAATGCTATCAGCAATTCAGCATTCGAATTTTTTTTTTTTTTTAATAATATTCCACAACTATCACACAACGCCATCTAGTCCCAAGCTAAGCAGGGCTTGTGTTATGGGTACTAGACAACTGATAAACATACTTATATGTTTCTAAATACATACATGTTATAGATAAATTACACCCAGACACAGAACAAATGATCGTGCTCATCACACAAACATTTGTCCTAGGTGGGAATCGAACCCACGACCTCCGGCATAGCAGTCAGGGTCACTAACCACTAAACCAACAGGCCTGTCAAATATTGTCAAATATTGAATGAAGGATATGTAGAAGTGCTGATGACGTCATATAAAGCGGTGAGTACGGTGCCGATAAACGTGCGACCATCTTTTACGACGAAATTCGTATAATCTTGTTATTTCAAAGCCAATGAAAGAGATACCAATACTCGGCAACAATCACATCAAAGTTTAAAGCATGCTTGCTCTAGTTTATTCTAAATTGGTTTGCATTGCAACACAGAATATAAAACGCTGCGTTCTAGTTTACAAAGTCCTTGGGGTACAATACTAATCTGATGCGACCTTCGCCGTGAAAGAGCTCTTTAACCTCGCTCTGTCTAAACATAGACACATCAATGTCCAAAGAGGTGTATCCGTAAACATCATATAGATAGAAAGAATACGTTTTGTTGTACGCCAAAAAAGAAACTTATATGCGTCGCTAATCGTAAAGCGTGTTTAGCGTAATCTAATTAGTCCGTCGTTTAGATTATCAAAAAAGTGTAAATTACGTTAAAAATGACGTATTTTTCTTATGTTACGTAAACCGTAAATTGACGAAGATAAAACATTTTTAAAATTTCCAATACGTCACAAGCAAGTGCAGTTATCACTTGCTTCTGATGTCACGCGACTCGACATTTTTTTTTAATATGCTTTAATTCTATAAAAGAATAAATACGTGTCCATTAGTCTTCAAAACTTTTAAGCCTTTGTCAAACAGACAGGCGTGACGAATGCGAAGCGTGACGTTTTTATTTGTAATGTATGGAATTGTTTGAATCCAGTCACATAGAAAAGCGAAAGCGATCCGATAGCGTGACAGAACTATCCGACTGACGTCTCGCTTCGGACCCGCTTCGCTTTCGCCTGTCTGTTTGACAAAGGCATTACTGGCGGATTAATTAAATTTGCTATTATTGATTCTGTCAACATGCTTAGTGCAAGCACGCGCAATCGATTTTCTCTTTCCAACGCTGTGTCCTCTTTTATAAGTTATCCAGAAGGACACAGATTCGAGTCTTGCTCGCAGTCCAATATATCTTTCAGAATAAAATATGTAAAGTTTAAGAATGTTGTAAATTTTATAAATAAAGAAACATGCAGACATAGTATACATTTCTACTAGTCATCTGTTATAATTTCCGCTCAAGAAAATATTAGACGATATCTTGTAGCGTCTGAATACTTCAACATGTTGACAGATCGTACGTACAATTTGGCTGTGTGATATAATTTTTATTGTATCATGCTCGATTACATAAAATTGTCTGTTAGACAAATGAAGTGTTGTTTTTAATTAAATGTGACTATAATTTATGATATGTACAGTGAGTGCCAAATAGTTTAAATATTTGCATTTGATTTGTGCATCTTTATACGTACCTATCTATAAATATATAATACGGTTTGAATTCATTTATTTCATAAAGATTACAAATCACTTGAACAGAAATAAATACTTCACATTACTTTCTAGTACATTTTGTGTTGTCCAGGAGTAGCAAGAATGTAAACACGTTATTATGAAGGTATTACTACAAAGTTCTTGAAGTTAAAAGTTAATAAAATTGTACTGTCTACCGCCGTGCGGCGCATCTTGGTTTGTAGGACTGGTTTACACTAGGTGTAAATAATTTACTTTAATTAAATTTGTTGTTTTTTATTATGACTTTTTAAGATGTGGCTTTTTAATGTATTTTTTTTTTTTTTTTTTTTAATTATGTTCGTACGTATGTTCTTCAAGAATGAATTACATTCGGTAACCATGCGGCTCGTTCGTGATTTAAATTCACACACATACATTCATTCCTTTTTTTCCCGTGCGATTGTCTTCTTCACAATACTTTTAAGATATATAACACATTGTTACATATAACTTTTGTTTCATATAACTTCACAGAATTAATAATACTATCCATCTGGCTTCATTCATGAACGTTCATGATTTCAAAGTCAATTTTAAAAGATAGCCTCTTGCTGAATAGTCTTTGCTGATAGTACTAAATTCTAATCCTTTTGTTGTCTCAAAATAGTATGACAAATAAACGACTTAATAATACCAGTGGTAATGGCCCCGACTTTCACCGGAGGCTGTTCATTACTTTGTGTTATTAATTTAGTCACGACGAATCTCAAACTACTCGGAGCAACTTCAAAAGAACATACAAATAAAATTTTAATATGCTTTAATTTGCTTTGATTGCTTTGTGCGGGGAACAAAATCGGGGATCGAACAGTCATCAGTCATCATTCAGTCATTAGTCCGATTTGCTATACTTATGCTTATAAAACCTATCTAAAATCCTACAGGGATATTAGATACATTTTATTAACTTATTTTAATGTTTAACATTAAAGTAACAAACAGAAACTCGATTTTCGTAGAAAGCTAACAATAGGTAATAAATAACTTGTAATAGTTTCTTGTCAACTTAGTTATTACACGAGTCTCTAAACTAAGTTTATACTATATTAGAAGAGATTATATATTAGAAGAGATGTACAGTCACAAGCAATAAATATACACTTAACAGAATTCAAACGCGATTTTCTGGTGTAATACTGGTTTCTTCTTTGAAATAAGAGCTAATTTGTAAAAGCGAGACTCTAGCTCATCATCATCATCATCAGCCTATGATGTTCCAATTGCTGGGACACAGGCTTCCTCTCTGTGAGAGACAGTGGGCCATAATCCACCACGCAGGCCCAGTGCGGGTTGGTAGATTTCACATGTCGTGGAATTTTTGGTTCTAGGACATGCTGGTCTCCTTACGATGTTTTCCTTCACCGTTTTGAGAACAGTGGTGATGATATAAATTACACAAAGTAATGCGCCTGACAGGGTTCGAACCCACGACCTACGACGCGTAAGTCGGGACCAGATACCACTAGACCACCACTGGTCTTTTAAGGTAGGCATTCTAATTTTGTTTTTTGGATGAGAGGCCACATTATTCAAGACTGCTATCTGTGCTATTTTGTCTAGTAATTATCTGTGCTATTTTGTCTAGTAATTTCGGGCGAAGTCGCTATATTAAAAATATAGCGACTTCGCCCGAAATTAATATTCAATCAAAATTCCGTTTCTTAGTTTCTGATGGAATAATCTTAAAGACTTGCATAGAAAAATCGGTCTATGATTAGTTACAGACTAAGATCCAAACGAGGATAGCAACCGAGGTGGTTTATTAATTTCCACCTTTAGCTGTAAATTACACTTTAATGCGTTTTCAATAGCTCGCGCATTTTACCGACGACAAAACTACGAGTACCTAGTCGGATTTTTAGCAGCCGACTTTGACCGACCATGTCGGCCAAAGTCAGTGGAACCACCTCTTATAGTTTTTGATTTAAGTATATCGTAAATTGTGCACTGAACTAGCTACAATTTTTAAAATGATAATTATAAACTCCGCAAAATTTTATAAACATTTTCGTGCAAAACATGTAGTTGAATAATCTGTTATTTGATTTATTAATTTTTTTGCACGATTTATTGCATCCTGTTTATTTGAAAAATCTCGTAAATCAATGTTTTTCCACATTACTGGTCTAATAGAATTAACGCTGTGGTTTAATCATTATTATTTATTTAAATATCGAATATGAGTTTTTTATTGCCAACAGCTGACCATTGAACGCATATTTAGGTTTAAAAATATTTAATTTAAAACCGTTAGCTGATTTTTTCAGTAAAAAAACACCGTGGATTTTAGTCAGTACAAGTCTGACAGTCCCTCCTACCCTGCCCTGGGTGGGAGGACTCAATTGATGATTTTAACACGCTGAAAAAAAAAGCATAAGATGAGAAGACAAAATTTCACCAGTGAGTGGTTAGCCTTAAATGAAGGACACGAGACGCTAATTCCTTACAGTTTTTTCCTTCGATTCTAATTTAGGCCATTATACAAAGACTCATTACAACATTTGCGTCATTTTTTGTTAATTTTAAAACAAACATGTTGAGCTAATTATACCCAACTAGTGATATGATTCATGGCAGAACCAGACAGTAATAACACACAATGACATAACCAAACATTTCCGTTATAAACTGACCTCTTCTAGTTCGAAAAGATTATACAATCAGAGGTCAAATATAACTAATAATCCATACTAGATCTATCAGAAGCCGTTGAGCATGAATCAGAACACTTGAAATATAAAACAATTTATCATAAATTCTGACAATTCAAACAAGTTCGGTATGTGAGGGGAATCTAAACGATTTTCGATGAATAATTCCAATGTATACGCGCATTGTAACTGTGCCAAATATTTTAGATATTGCTTATTTGTATCTAAGTTCTTGTAATTCCGGAGTGGGAAGTGGTCGCCTCTTTCTGCGAAGCAGTCATGCTCGCGAAGGAGGAGCCCCCCAACCCCAGCCGCAGTGGTAGACGCGCACGGCGACAGACGTCGGCAGACGATCTCCGGCCACCGTAAGCGCGGGCATGCGGGCGGCGAGTAATGGGTGACTCGCTGTCCGACCATGAACCATGCTCGGTCCGATGGCGCGTTGTGATCCACGCGCGCCTCAAAGTGTATCAGAATAATGACGGGGCCAGGGCTCCATGGCTGCCGAGGCGATTTTTTTATCAAAAAGCCATACAGATTAGATTGGACCTGTTTAGTTAGAGCAAGCGTCAGTGAAAGTATGGCTCGAAAGAACATAAACCTTCAGTGTTTTGTAATAAAGTAAAAAATCTATAAAATAAACTTTACATGTAGCTTTACGTGTTTGCGTCTGTACCATAATCAAAGTTCGATGAGCTTAGGAAGTACCTATAGGTGTTAGAAAATATTGGTTGAAAACTTTAATAAATGGGTAAAAAAAAAAACATTTTTTAACTCTATGTTGTTACAAAATGTTTTTTTTTTGTACATTTCGTTTTGACGTAATTGTTTTATGAGTGTAATATAATTAGGTTTTATTATCTAACAATCATATCTTATTTGAACTAAAATAAAATTTGACACATTTATAATTGTTAAATTATGATTAACACAGATTTTGAAATAAAGAGAAAAACAATATAATTTCATTCACAGACGGATGACGCACAGTTAACAACTATTACTACTGTATTAATTAATAAATAAAAAATAGTAATTCTATCTTAAGATACCAAAATATGAAATATATATTATCTTCGTCGTGTGTAATGGTCCATTGAATTGTATAGCGAGCGATAAGATATATTAAGATAAAATGTTATAGTATCTTAGCCGTGTGTGGCGAGCTTAAACACAATACCGACTTATAACGCGCACTGCTGAAGTTCGCGCACAAACGTGCAGCATACTATTTGGTTGAATCGTACCATGACGTATACTTCGCTTGCTTCATTCACGCTCATACATGTAGTCATACAAATTCACGGCGGCCATTAAAGTTCCATTAAAGAACATTGGCTTTCCCCTCGAACGCAAATCGCGGGGCATATTGCCATAGCCATTACACTTGGCATGTGTTATGTCTATTGACGATAGTAACATGAATAATGTTTAAAATTTTTGTTTTACACAACATACACATCAATCACGCATGTTTTTTGCGAAGACATAAATGTTTAATGTCGTGTGCAAAGATGGTAGTGGGGGCTATCAAATCGATCGCAGGGCGCGATGTGACAGAGGTGGAACATGAGTGGAGTAGAAATACGTGTCAAGTTTAATTTATACACCTTTTTAAGTTTTTTTTTTGTTTTACAAATTTGTTTTTAATGGAAAACAAGCTAGAAGGTGCTATGTACGCATTTCAGTCCTACACCTGGAATAACTCCTGTATTCTGTGTGCATTTATAAAACATTTAAATAAACATACAGAACCAGCTAGACCCGAAGCAACCATCTGTCAGGCCAAACAAGTATTTATTCCGCTTTTTCCCCATTGCTTAACTGCTCGAAACTGCTCAACTGAGTTGTGCCGTTTACATTCCCCACTGCTCAACTACAAACTGCTCTATTTGTATTTAAAAAGTGGCTTGCTTGTCTTTCTGTCACCCAGTTATCAATCGACAATTATTTTAATTTGGTCCTAAACTATTTGTTGCAAAATTGGAAATTTGAAAGTTGTTAGATGACATCGCCCAGGTTAAGTTAGGATACATAATTTTAAAATATTATAATAAGGTAAAAAATCTTCATAATAAAAAATATCATCTCTACCAGACGCCCAAATCCTGTCCCTGATTCAAATATTTTTCCCTATGTGCTTTGTTTTAGTTCAGTAGTAGGAAACAAGAATAACGCCTGAATTCTCAACTACTCAGATTGATTGAGCATTGTGCATTCCCGACTGCTCAACTATTCGCAGTTGAGCACTGGGAAAAAGTAATTTATTCAGTGTGGGAATCGAATCAGCACAGCACGCAACGCAACAGTCCATTGGTCAGTCACTACGCCAGTCATACCGTCAAGTATGTTTTTTCGAAATTAATATTATCTTAATCCAAAACTTATTTCTTATTCTTTGGCGGCTGCGTGATTGGATATCATTAAGACAGGACTTAGCAGATTCAGTCATTGATTGGTTACAGACAAAGATCGAGGAACAATCTCGGTCTCATTAATAATGTATATGACGATCGATGTATGAGACGCTCTCATAAATTATTTATTAATTTTCGGCGTAAGTGTCGTAATATCGGCGACCCATTTTCTGGTTTGATTATTGTTGTCTGAACAATAGTTAAGTAAATATTGGTTAATAAAAAAGGTTGTGTCTTACATTTTTACTTTTTCATTAGAATCATTAGCCTATGCTGTCTGCTGCTGGATTTATAAACATTAAAAAAAACGTAAAAATAATATTTAAAAAATGTAGCCCACCGACATCAGGAACGGGATCTAAGTTACCGGACAGTCTAGGCTAAAGAGAAAGAGTTATTTATTATTAATTTATCCAAATATATCATACGAAGTCGGAAAATAACAAAATTTGCAGGAAAATATTTACATATTTCATATTTATCCACTTAAACTGTTACCACCAGATGTCATCGCTTGTTCATAACAAAATATTATTTTGACGGTAATTGGCAGTTGGCGCAGTGGCTGAAAGATCGACTGCTACGCATTGTGCCGCGGCTTCGATCCAAACACGGAACAAATATTTGTGTGACTTAAAAGTAGTTGTTCCGGTTGATGTGTTTGTGTAGATATATTCGTTTTTATGTTTGTAAACGCACGATACAGGAGATATTCCTAGTGTGGGGCAAGGTTTTTTTTTAAATTAATATATTCAATGATAACATACGCAGTTTTTATTTTTTCTTTTTACGTGGTAAAATCATCAAATGAGTCCTCGCACCCAGGGCAGAGCGGGAGGGACTGTCAGACTCGTACTGACTAAAATCCACGGTGTCCTTCAATAGTCCTTTACGTATCAGGGTCACGGTAATTCGTGAGTCCCGCGACCAACATACGCAGTTGGAGAATAACATAATTTGCAAGAAAACATCTACATATTTCATATTATCCACTTTAACTATTACCACTATATGTCATCGCTTGCTCTTAAACAAAATATAATTTTGAGAATTTATTTTAGTTTCTGTCTGACCTTGCGACAGGAATAAAGAAAACAATGAGCTTTACGTAATTTTGACAGATTCACAGGTGTTTTAAAGATGCGGATATGTGAGTCATTTTGTAATGAGTGGGTGGTTGAAAAATGTTTGTTTCTTTTTCTACAATAACAGATTTTTCATTCATCAATATCGCTTTGTTTAAAAAAAAAACATCAAACAACTCATCAACTGTCAGCTGGTAAAGTGCCCAAGAAACTGGCAGCAAGTTGTATGGTAAGGTAAGCCTTACCTTCTGACGAAGCTAAAAGCCAGCCTTTGAGTCACGAGAAGCGTTGAGAAGTCGTTTTGAAATCTCTTTGAAGATCCTGTGTCAGCACTTGGACAACGGTCTTAGAATTGAAACCCCAGTATCAGTTTAAAATGCTGAATGTATTAATATCTCGCCATAAGCAGTTTATGGGGAAAATATACACATTTCTTCCCATAAACTGCTCAATATATCTAAAACAATATATTTGGACTTCATGTTGGCGGTGGTAACCACAATGACATGTACGTGCGTTCATTTTTACTCATGTTATTTAGCAGACATTCTATCTATATTTATAAGCTGAAAGCTAATTCCACTGTTCCGTCCCTATCCATCATTGGATTAATCTTTGAACCCTGATTTACGACGCTCTTGGGATACGATGGTTGTTCTATAGTAAATCGAATTTAGATAGTGTGACCAACATAACAGGTTAAAGTTACTATTCCCATGACAATCTTGTCTTGATTTGAATCGCATTTATAATAAATTGCTTGACAAATTGTTTACCATTAAAATAGTCGCGCGACTATTTAAACAGGTAACCGTGACCCTGGAACGTATAGGGCTATTGAAGGAACACTGTAGATTAAGTCAGTACGAGTCTGCTAGTCCCTTCTGCTCCACTCAGGGCGGGAGGACGCATTTGATGATTTTACCACGCAAAAAAGGTCCATTACAGAAGTAAAATCATCAAAAATTAATCCTTCCGCACTGGGTTGAGAGAAAGGGACTGTTAGACACTTATTCACTAATAGTCTTCCTCGGTCGCGGGACTCACGAATTACCGTGAACGTAAATGCCTTTGTCAAACAGACGCGCGAGTCCGAAGCGATACCGAACCGAAGTGAAACTTCAGTCCGATAGTTCTGTCACGTTATCGGATGTCTTTCGCTTTTCAAACAATTCCATACATTACAAATAAAAACGTCACACTTCGCATTCGTCACGCCTGTCTGTTTGACAAAGGCTAAAGGGCTATTGAAGGACACCGTGGATTTTAGTCAGTACTAGTCTGACAGTCCCTCCCGCTCTGCCCGGGGTGGGAGGACTCATATGATGATTTTACCACGTTAAAAAAAAGTCTTTCTTGTTCCTCTGGCTGCTCTGTTAATTTTTGGGCCACAGTACCCTGCTTCTTAGATAGCCCTGTGACCCCAGCATGCGCTTGGTCCCCGCCCTTGGCCCGGTCAGTTTGCTGACAGTTCCTTGACGGTGCGTGGAACACTACTCGCCTTCGAACCGGGCTGGTCCTTGATCGAGGCGCGAGCTAATTAATTAGCCAACTGTGACAACGAGCAGTTATTCGATAATACGTGTAAATTTTTTATTAAATTCGTGACTATCTGAATAATAAACACGATGTTCAGAATATAAGATTGGTCATATTTCGAAATTCAAGTACATTATTTTCAGAAGTATCGTATTAATTTCGCTATATCAAACTTGGTATTGTTATACAATAAAGTATATTGTACCATTTCTCAAACGAACAAAAAACTTTGGCTGAAACGATACCTTGATGGTCAAAGTTGTATGTGTAAGTTTCATCTACATCAGTGGTTTCCAATGTTTTACCTTTTAAATCATCAAATGAGTCCTAGGGCGGAACGGGAGGGACTGTCCTTCAATAGACCTATACGTTCCAGGGTCACGGTTACCTGATAAAACAGTGCCGCGACCGAAGCAATCCCCTGATGGACAAAGTAATTGTATGTGTGTGTAATTGTACTTTTATTTACATCAGTGGTCCCCAACCTTTTGCCTTATGCGACTCATCCAAGTTACTACTATAATGCCTTTGTCAAACAGACAGGTGAGTCCGAAGCGATACCGAACCGAAGCGAGAAGTCAGCCCGATAGTTCTGTCACGCTATCGGATCGCTTTCGCTTTTCTATGTGACTGGATTCAAACAATTCTTTTTTTCATTACAAATAAAAACGTCACGCTTCGCATTCGCCACGCCTGTCTGTTTGACAAAGGCTTAACGGAGTGCTCCGAACTGCTTATTTCCATCTCTTTTCATGTCCTGCATAAGGGATTTTTTCTGTTTCGGGGTGCGCTTATACTCGTAATATAAATTACTTAGACAGCCAAACAAAATTCTTTAATGCCTTTTTGGACATGGTTTTTGTTTTCCCTGTACACATTTTAAATACAGAAAACGAGAATACACATCATAAGACCTCAGAGTTCAAGCGAGCCCGCCCCTAAGTGGCGACACGCCTCACGGTTTGGAAATCTGTGATCTACATAAACTTGGCACTTACCGAAAATAATTCGCCGAAGGAGATGACTTTTGTAGCATCCTGCAGTTCAGGAGGCAGAAGGTTCTTGCATGGTGTTTTCCCGTAGTCGTTGATGATTTCACAAAGTTCTTTCATTTCTGTGCATACTCTGGCCTGTGCTTCAGCCCCTCGGAACTCCGTCATCGATCCGGGAATAGGCCTAGAGAAAAAGAAAGAAAGTTAAATATTTATAGGTACGTGAAGAAAAAAGTTACGAGAATTATGTAGATGTCTGTGAAAACTGAAAACTATACTAAAGAGTACCGAAGAAGTATCTTTGGTAAAGTTTATTATTTTTTTGGAGAAAATGTATTGAAAGCTAATTTTTTTATATAACTAGCTGTTCCCCGCGGTTTTATCCGCTGCTCGGTGATGGCTACGCTTCTTCGATACAACTCGATCCAGTTTAGTTTCTGAGATATGCTCGTTCAACAAAACAAATTGATCAGCTTTATGATATTAGCAGAGATATGCCTTGAGTGAGTAGACAAATACATTAAAGCACTTTAAACAACATTACAGACACTTCAGCGTGTGAAATTTCTTAATTAAAGTCAAATATCGAATACAAATTTAAAGAGTTCAGTTAACTATAGTCGAATTATTATCGAATAGAGCTATATATCGTAAACTATGCTCCACTTATCTTGCTCTCTTAGCCCAAAAACATGGTCGCGGGACTAGGTCATCAGGTAACCGCGACCCTGAAACGTAAGGGGCTATTGAAGGAAGACCGTAGATTCTAATCAGTACAAGTCTGACAAACCTTCCTGCCCCGCCATAAGTAGGAGTACTCCTTACTAATTAGGCCATCGCAAAACATTCGTTGAAGTTACGTAGATAACGTTGGTAAATCTCTACAAAAACGCGACGCGGGCGTTATAATTGCTTATAAATATTTGAAAACTTAAGATCAGATATGTCTAAAAGAAGTTTTATAAAAAAGTTAATTTAAAATTTCAATAAACCAGACTCTTATAAGCGAACTGGAAATAAAAATTGAAGAGAAAAATCAAGTCCAGCCTATTAGTTAGGAGAAAACAAAAGTTGGAACCTGTTATTGGGAAGATTTGAAATCGTCTAGATTGAGCTAAATTAACTTTATTTTACATTTTGTATTATTTATTTTTAACGTGAGAACTTTTGAACGACTCCAACCATTTTCACTCAAATGTTCAATACATTTGAATGAAAATGGTTGGAGTCGTTAGGGATTCATATAGTGGACATTTAATTAATGAATAATGTTAAGATAGAGACGATTTTTAAAATCCTGTTTAATTTTGGCATTGATTTATCATCAACTCTTTTTGCGACATTTGCAAGTTATTGCATAAATCTAGAGTTTATTACATTGCTATGTAAAAAAATCATCATACATATTTTTTTAATATAAGTTACATAATATTTAATGGAAAATTTTAAATGAACTTTGATTATATTTTATGAATAGAAAGGCAAATTAAACGACATTAATTAAAACATTCTGCTTACTCAACTTAAATCTTAATAACAATATTTAGCTATTCAGTATCCATTTAATTTAAATATTCAAAACTTAACTGCATGTTTTTGTCAGAAAGAAAAATTGAATATTCATTGCTTCGTTCACAAAAATTATTAAAACTTTATATTTTTCTTTTTATTCTGACGACCTTTTGCCCGCGGCGTTGCCTGTGTCAAAAACGGTTATTATACCGGGATATAAAGCAATATTTCTTTTAATCTCAGCTATAAACAATCTGTGTACCAAAATCATCAATATCCTAGGCGCTCCGCTCGGCGGCGCAGCGATGCGTCGCGTCATCGGTGAAATTAATTTTCGTGTAGTAAATAAAGTTTGATTTTGAGTCTCTCTATTGAAATTAAGCGGAGCGTCGCGTTTTGGTGTGAATTGACCCCAAGATGTTAATAACACTGAAAAGCTAAATAGAAGTAATGAAAACAATACCACGAAATCATAATATTGGGACATTACTTAACAGAAATCAAACACAATATCTGTATTTATTTTTGTATAATCTGTACTTTATTTCGATTATTGCTAAGACTTAGATCGAGTGGAAACGTACATTCCTGGCCCAGGGACACAATATTGGTATTTCATGATTACTTTTACACAATAATACAAGTAACAAAAGTTATTATTGTGTTTCCACACCGATACATTTCAATAAACTAATGGAACTTTACAGATGAAAACGTATCGCCAAAAGGCTTTGCCATACAGCGTGCTTGGCGGGGCGCGACGTTAGCGTGGCGTGTTTTTGATCTGCTTACTTTTTTCTACGTGGGAAAATCATTCAATTCCACGGTGTTCTTTCCATAGCCCTTTACATTCCAGGGTCACCTGTTTAAACAGTCTTGGGAGTCCACGTGCTTACTCACTATGAAAATATTAAAAGTTGTCCCGCTAAACGTTGACGCGAGCGTAGCGTGTTTTGCGTGAAAATTTAAATGTATATTTTTAAATGCATTTCTTTTTTATTTTATTTTTTTTGAACGCGAGGCTCCTTAAAGTCCGAGGGCTAGGGTCCGCTTCGCCCACGCCTAGCTACGCCACTGATTTTCATAGTAAGTAAACACGTCAAGGACACGCAACGCTAGCGTCGCGCTCCCTCGATTTCGCTGTTTGGCAAAGTCTTTATACTGACCAATCATGCGTATTTATTGCTTGATCGATCGATGACAATAATAATTTCAATTCAGTCGGGACGTCATTGTCCAGCTGAGCCAACTAAATCTATACGAACGAAATCGGCCAAAAGGACGCTGGACTCATAGGGCTCATACGACAGGAGGGCCTCCCTCACTTAACTTATTGATATGTAATCTCCACCTTACCCCTACATAGATAGAGTCTAATGTCACTTCCACTTACTTGCCATATTCTTCCTTTGAGAATGTAGGTTTGTGGTCTTTGTCAAATGATCCGCTGAATGCCGTCACCTTTTGTAGATCTGTGTGAGCTTGAGCCTTAGTGTCGAATGCCGAGATCAGGTCTGTGAGCGAAGAACTCTGCGAATAAAAGAGAAATAGGTTTTAATGACATGAAAATAAAAGCCATTTTAGCAGTGGTTTGAATGTTAGAGGAAACAGATAGGAGGATTTTTTTTTAATGTTTTGAAATCATCAAATGAGTCCGCTCCCACCCAGTGCGGGATCGCAGTGATGACCTAGCGAATAGTGCAGATATAAGTATCGTAAGGTGTAATAGTACAGGTATGTACTTGGTGTAACTCATGTCACCACTGGTGACAAACGGGAAACAAAATTCTGATTGTCCCAACTGATGATAATCGGGAATTGTCCTGACTGTCCCCGCTGGCACGAGTGAGGCAATACCACAATAACATTGTAATTTAAAATAAGAATGGATTATTGTCCAATTGCGACTACTTTCCACTGGCCAAACATTAGTATTACGTAAATCTGCGAATAACAAGTATCCCCACTGATGACAAACGGGAATAAAAATTTCCAGTTGTCCCCACTGGCGTGAGTAAATTAAAATTTAAATAATAAAATGTCGAAATGACACCACTGTGCACTGAGCGAACATTAATATTACGTAAATCTGCGAATAACACTCTTTTCTGAGCAGTCATGTATGAACTGAAAGCCTTTAATCGTATTTAATAAAAACAAAGAATTCAGATTATATTAAAATTACATTATTTTCAAATGGTATAAAAATACTGTTTCTATAATTTTATTCCAGCAGGGGCTAATAATGTTAATTAAAATCGTTGAGACTGAGTTTTCTTTTCTGCTTTCCTTCTTGACTAAGTTACTTCAATTTAGTTTTAATCGAATCTACCGAGTTCTGAAGTCTCTGCTTTTAATAGACTGCTAGATTCATTTGTTTTTCTTAGGCCTCATTTAGACGATGCAAGAAATTGCATGCGAGCAGCGTTACACTCCGGACTATGGAGGGGCAAAAAATTCAGTTGGTTAAACAAATACCGCAATGTAGTCAAACTTGCATGCAAGTTCTCGCCTTGTCTAAATGAGGCCTTAGTTTATTCATAGTATGCGATTTTTCATTCTTTTATAAACCTCATCTTAGGCCTGTTCTAGCATAGCGAAGGAGGTGTGAGGCGAGAGGGAGAGGCAATCCTCCTCCTCACGCTCCTGCAAATTTCCAGCCACCCGTAGGTAGCCCACCGTACGATCAAGGACGCGTTGTTCCCACTGCTGGGATACAGGTCTTTTATCTGACAGAAGGATTGGGTCGTAATCAATCACGCGGGCACTGCGCAGGTTGGTAGATGTCACATGTCTTCGAATTTTCAGGTTCTAGGACATGTTTGAAACTAGTGAAGAAAAATATCGTGCAATAGTTATTTAAAAAATATACATATATACAAATGTATTAAGAAGATTGAGTAGATTCAAAGCGACTCCGTGTTTGTATAAGAAATTAAAATTATTTTAGTATTATTGATGATATCTTTTTGCCTTAGTAAATATCGAAGATTTAGGTATTCTGAATAAAAACATGTTTGTTTACTTTCCAAATATCAATTTGGGAAACAACAAACAATTTTAATATTCACATATTTTTTTCGGAATATTTCTTCCTTCGATGATTTTCAATAACTTTATTTGAATTTGTAAAATACCGATGCGTATTTTATGCTGAGTTCATAACTGAAAATAAACATGAGAGGTTCTTCGCTACTTAAATATTTTAAGGATCATTCAGCTAGTCATTATTTGCTAAGATCTATCCAAGCAGGGCCCGTTTGTGCCAAAGAAAAATTGTTAAACCATTAATTTGGGTGCCCTTATGGCCATTTCACTTGGGATCGGTGCAACACGTTGTCTTCTTCTATTCTCCTGTGTCAAACGTCACACCTTCATTTCTTCTTCTCAATTGTTCTCTCGCTGTTGAGAATCGTGACTCTGTTTCAATTTATCAATTATTTTTGTCCATCTGTTGGATCACTGCACCAGGCCACTGCCTGGTGGAGTGCAGTGATAAACATGTCGAGTATCATTTACTCCTTTTTCTTACATATCATTCCTCACACAATCTATTCATGGTTTATTTTGTCTTCCTCTTTCTTTACAGACTAATAAAGTCGTATCATGCTTACAAACATTTTTTTGTGTAGAATTAATTAAATGGGTCTTGAAAGGACTGAGAGACTCGCACTGACTAAAACACAATGTTCCTTTACAAGCTCTTTGCGGTCCAGGGGGTACTACTCTTTAAGCACGAAGCCCGTAGCTTCAGCCGTCGTTTTGGGTGTTTCATGTACTTTATCACTTTCAGATATAAGGTTAGATAGTGATACGAACTAAAAGTTGGTGACAACATGATTGGACAGTTGACCCACCTCCCGATGTGTTGCCAGTTTAATAGGGAGAGAGTGCACTCAGAAGTTACATTCCACAACTATCACACAACGCCATCTAGTCCCAAGCTAAGCAGAGCTTGTGTTATGGGTACTGACTAGACAACTGATAAACATACTTATATATTTCTAAATACATACATATTATAGATAAATTACACCCAGACACAGAACAATTGATCGTGCTCATCACACAAACCTTTGTCCTGGGTGGGAATCGAACCCACGACCTCCGGCATAGCAGTCAGGGTCACTAACCACTTTCGTACGGGCCCGTATTTTCTTTGACTAACTATAGGGTGGACCCCCTGAAACGCGGTAACCAGCTTAGACAGATCCGAATGGCAAATGATACCAAATATAGGTTAGAGAGGCAGTAGCTGAAACTGGTATTCTAAAATAGCACTGAGAGTCGATTTAAGTCTAAATCTAGTCTAGTCTAAATATTTTTTGACGAAAACATTCATTTATTTTATGATTCATGAACGTTGCGGTTGTTTATTTATTGAATGCTTCCATTAACGCGGTGCAGATGTGTTATAAATTAATAAATACGACTTGGCATCGAGTGGCGTATTTAAATAGACGTGTGATGTACCATGTATGTTTGACAACAGCGCATTATGTCGTATGTATGTCACTGTAACGACGGGACCATGTTTTTTTGTCTAGCCTGCTCTGTCCCGCTCCTGGGCAAAGACCTCCTTCCACTCTTTCCTCCTTTCACGACACCGTGCGTCCTCCTTCCAGTTCGGACGGAATCTGTCTAGTTCGTCCCGCCATCTCTTGCGTGGTCTGCCGCGACTTTATAATAATTATCAGCTACCTTTTTTCTGTC
The DNA here is from genome assembly GCA_943136025.2 of Agrotis puta. Lineage (NCBI taxonomy): Eukaryota > Metazoa > Arthropoda > Insecta > Lepidoptera > Noctuidae > Agrotis > Agrotis puta. The sequence continues at coordinate 11,547,269 of OW964182.2, read as the reverse complement.
CCACCCAGTGCGACTCCTAGACTTGTATTGACTAAAATCCATGGTATCCAATAACCCTTTACGTTCCAGGGTCACGGTAACCTGATGAGACAGTCCCGCTAGCCCGGCAGGTTTTGGCCCTCAAAGACCCCGTTAGATTGCTGACAGCTCTCTCTTTCTGACCCGGGCATGGTCATTGATCAGACGGCGAGTCACCCATTACTCGCAATTCGCATCCCAATTTCTGTCTGTTAAGATTATAGACTGCAATCATCGACAGGGTTCATATAATTATCTTCTATTTTAGACAATCAGTGCGCAAGATGCAATCTGCAGCATACCAATTTCGATGGTTCACCATGTATCGGTTTGTCATGATTGGATTTTACCTATCAAAAAATAACACTTAAAATTCTAAATCATTTATTGCTGTTCACAACTTCCAATGCTTATAATAAATCGGTGATATAAATTAAGCTGGAGTAGTTAATACGAGTATAAACATATGGTGAATTAATTTTGTTTCTCGTCAGTTGTTGGTGTTAGTTGTTGGTTAGTTGTTGGTGTGGTCGCAACTAAATAAAATTTCAAGCCTCTCTTATAAACGTAGACTTCAGGCCACTTCAAGAATAATCAAGTAGAGGGAAAGAATACAAGCAAATGAAAAGTTACTGAAAATTGGCGTCAAACTGATTTTTTCAACGTTAATATCTAGTAAATATTTACATTTACAAAAAACATGATTTTCTTGAAAAGAAGAACTGTGTTTGTGTGTTCGTTTTCGGAAATTTATATATTGCTTGTTTTCGAAAACAAGTTTTGAAAAATGAGATTGATCAGAAATTAGCAGAAAAAAATCAACGACGGCTGGATATTCGTTCAATGACCGTCTTTTGTTTTTACTACAAATCATGAGCATTCTCATGAAAAAATCTCAAGAAAAAAATACAGGTTATATTTTTTTACTCTGTATTCAAAACATAAACAAAAACAAAGACTTAAACTCGGGTGAAGCTGGCAACAGCTAGTTTAGACTTTTTGTAGTGAAAACTTCTTTAGCGGCGTTGAGCACTTTTCTGTAATGGGTATAAAATCTTAAACTCGCGTCAGGACACGTGACCCTGACCGAAAAAGCGTAGGACGGCGCAGGGCGCTTGCGTGAATGTTCGTGTGACTTTATTACTTTTAAAGAAGTTTGTATGCTGGATACATTCGTTGCTAGGTAACATTGTTTATAAAAGATGTACGTCACATTGGAAAATTATTGAAATAAAAAGTCAACCATTTTTGCGAGTTTTACTAAAATCTGTTCACAAGATATTTCCAACAATTACTATTCAAGTTTTCACTTCTGCCGGCACTCCCAGAGTGCAACCCGTCGTTTTTTTTTGAAGTGAAAACTTCTTTAGCGGCGTTGAGCACTTTTCTGTAATGGGTATAAAATCTTAAACTCGCGTCAGGACACTCGCGTCAGGACACGTGACCCTGACCGAAAACGCGTAGGACGGCGCAGGGCGCTTGCGTGAATGTTCGTGTGACTTTATTACTTTTAAAGAAGTTTGTATGCTGGATACATTCGTTGCTAGGTAACATTGTTTATAAAAGATGTACGTCACATTGGAAAATTATTGAAATAAAAAGTCAACCATTTTTGCGAGTTTTACTAAAATCTGTTCACAAGATATTTCCAACAATTACTATTCAAGTTTTCACTTCTGCCGGCACTCCCAGAGTGCAACCCGTCGTTTTTTTTTTTATCGTAGTGTAATCATTTCAGACTTACTAAAGTCTACGGTGATCCTTCAACAGCCCTTTACGTTCCAGGTATACGGTTACCTAATAAGACAGACCAGGAACGGCAGGCTTTGGCCCTCTAAGGGGGCCCCGTCAGATTGCTGACAGCTCTTAAAGGCCCGCGTGGAACATGACGAGCCGTCGGCGACGACCCGGGCACGGTCCATGGTTGGACAGCGAGTTGCCCATTACTCGCTGCCCGCGTGCCTGCGCCTACGGCGGCCGGAGATCGTCTGTCGCCGTGGGCGACTACCACTGCGGCTGGGGTGGAGGGAGGACGCTGTCCTCTCTCTCACGCGGCCCGCTTCCTCCTTCGCGAGCGTGACTGAATAACTGCAAACTTGGGCCAAAAATACACTGTTTTCATTGACATTTCTGCAAATGCCTTTGACTGTTTCAAAACCTAGATTAATTGACGAAAAATCACAAAAAGTCATCACAAGTTCCGCCGTCAAAAGTTAACGACTCTTCTTGAAATCTTTAAGATATTTATCTATGTCTAAACTTTACAAAACTTTTGTTTCACAAAAGTTATTCAATACAATATAAGCACTTTGATACCCGTCGTGTAAGTACTTTTCAAGTAACTTTGTTTGAAAAATAAGGCTTTTTGAATAAAGGAAAACTTTACAGATAAATTAATGAGTGTAATCAGAGGCGTATGGATGTACACATGGCAACACATCAAGCTATACAAAACCAGTTTTTCTCGGCCTCACTTAACATGATCTTTTCGCAAAAGAACGGTCAGTGTAGACTGGTTATTATTATACCCATTTTTTTAGCACTACCCATTTTTTTTGCTTGGTAAAATCATCAAATGAGTCTTCAAGCGAGGGTAGAGTGAGAGGAGCTGTCAGACTTATTTCAGCCCTTTACGTTCCGGGGTCAATGTAAATCGTAAATCGCGACCATCATTACCCATTCAGACAATAAATCGTTTGAAACTGTCAAAATAACAAAGATCAAGATCATTGCCATGGAAATGTACCTATATTTACACAATTGTCGACCTGATTGTATTTGAATGTCTGTATGAAAATAAGCTTATGGTGAGTCATGATTCAAAGTACATACGGGAAATGCCAGCACGTAAGCTAACCTGGAATTAAAGATTTTCTCAATCGAACATGAACCTTTAAGTGTTGTGATAAAGTTAAAAATCGTAATGGTAAAAGTGCCCAAATCATTCCAAAACTAGGAAAAAAAATGGGTATTCCATAAATCAACAGAATTTCATACTTTAGCATAAACATCGATGAGTATGACTGTACATGCCCGCTTCATTAAAACCATTCGACAGTTCATAATGACAACCTTCGAAGAGTTAATTAACTGTGTTATTTTAATTCGATATGTTGAAGTAATACGATTAAACAGACAAATTAATTGAATGGAAGAACAATCAAATTTTAATACAAGATTGTGTCATGCCAAAGTTAAATTACTAAAAAAAGTTATTGACTCAAAAAAAAATATACAGGGTGTCCCAAAAGTCGACGTCAAACCGAAATCGTATGATAGGCCCGTGCCTATCATGACAGATGACAGAAATAAATCTATGTCATGCATTTTTCAAATTGTAGCCAAAAACATTTTATTCCAGAAAATGCACAGTGACAGTTTAAGTTTAAGTGTGACAAGTTAAAATCGGAGCCAATTTCTCCGACGTCGACTCTCTCTCTCTCGTCGACTCTGTCCAAGGTCAGACCAAGGTCTAGATTTACTACATTCAACGCTCTTTCCAACCGAACCACCGAGGTTCCTTATGGTGACGTTTCGCACCATCTATTGTGGAGTTTTCCAACTACTACACCAATATATTGAAATTACAGTCCAATTAATGTTGTAACAGACGACGTCTACCGTATTTTAATATTTCGCCCGCGGGCCAGTTTTTCCGTGGGCGAGATGTCCCATAACCCGCATTAACGCATGCGTCGTGAATTTTAAAGATTTTGTAAGGAAATAAAAATTCGTACCGCGAGCAGGATTTGAACATCCGGATTCAGTACATCCAACGCTCTTTCCAATCGCATGCGTTAAGCTTATAATTTATTAAAAATTTAAGCTGCTGTTTCTTTAGAAATTTATTTCGCAAGCATGTATCATTCTTTAAACATCCAACTATTTCACTATTTAGAGAACAATTCTGTAAACAAGTTTAGCGTATTCTTTACTGATGGTTAGACGCCAGCTGCTTCTGAAATCTTTAGTAAACGATTGTTACTGTCTAAGCTTAAGATGTTTTATTTGCGAATTGTTTAAGTTTCCGCTAAATGCTGTTTCGTCTACAATTCAACGTATGCATGGATTTGTATGAAATGTCAAGGTTTTCGCATAATATGCGCAACATAAAAAGTAAAATGACGTAAGTGTGGGTAAACAAATGAAAATTAAAGAAAATTATTGCCTCATGTTTCCTTTGTATGATTTTGGAGATGAAACATAAAGATTGAATAACGAATTTTACTGCAGTCTTCGCTATCAGATAGCTTAGTGGTGTAAGCATTGGCATTCTACTCCGCTCGGCGGCGACAATCGGTCGACGTGGTCAGAACCTAGCGTTGAACAAAATATTGTTTTCTTCTTTAAATTTATCTTGTGATATTTTTCTTTAAGTTTTTCTCATTTCCACTAAAGCCACCAGCTGCTAGCGACAGGCAGGCAAATAAAAATTGCATCCCTGCGTCGAAGTACATAGTCATTTTCTTTTTAAAAGTACAGTGATTCTCTATTTTAATTCTGTATATGATTATAATTACTTAGCAAAGGCATCCAAATTTCAGTTTTGACAGATCACACCACATGGTAAGTTTCATAGCCCAGATGTTTATTTTCCAAACGGAACCTTGACAGTTTTATTTTTAATATAAATCCACTAACGATTATAAATGGCGTGTCAAACTATTTTCAACCTCATTGATAAATATTTTCGTTTCATTTCAACATGGTCGCATTCTCTGCTGTTCGCTCTGTTTTCAGTAAGTTCAAAAATCCTTGCTACTTCGACCGTCTTTTTTCAAAGTGTTCTACCAAAATAATTGTTATTGTTACATAATTACACAAACATTAACATGAAGACCATTTTTTCCTTAATGTACGAGTAAGTCAGTTTATATTTCCTTAGGCCGTATACAGAAAGAAAGCTGGAAACTTATAAGCGCTTACCGGCGCTTGACAGCGCTGGTCCGTTCTACACGAAGGAAGCAGATTGAAGCAAGTTGTTTATAAATTTAAAATGGCAGCGCCCAGCGCTTACCAGCGCGTGTTGAAGCTTGTCGGAAGTTGTCGGCACCGTTCAGCGCTTATCGGCGCGCGTTCATATATTTACCTGCGCGGTCAAGAGCCGGTAAGCGCTCATAAGTTTCCAGCTTTCTTTCTGTATACGGCCATAGAATACATAATCAGCCTAGGAACATTATGTTCTCATTGCTGGGACACGGAACCCTCTGTGTAATCTATCACGCATCACGCGGGCCCAGTGCGGCTTGGTAGACTGATGTCAATATGTCATCGATTTTTTGGTTTTAAAACATGATTTTCTCCAAGATATTTTCCTTCACCGTTTTGAGGTTTCTCATACTGATTATGTATTTAAAAAAAAAGAATAAAACTTGGTTCAACTCTTGGGATTTCTCCTGTATCGACACAAACACTCAGACCCGGAAGAATTACGAACCCGTGACCCGTACCGTCAATTTATTAGAAAAGTCACGCAAAGCACTTTGGAGAATAAATCACTGTAACGTATGTCGTTTATATAAGTAAACCCACTACGTAAAAGCATTTATGCGTAATTCTATTTGGAATCAAATTTTGTTTTGCTAGACAAACCAACTGGGCATACGGGCGGCAAAAAATGGGCGACTCGCTGTCCGAACATGGACCATGCCCGGGTCGACGACGCGTTGTGTTCCACGCGCCCCTCAAAGAGTGTCAGCATAGTGACAGGGCCTGTAGAGGGCCAAAGCCTGCCCAGTTTGCTGGACTCTCAAATCACCGGTACCTACGTAAAGGGCTATTGAAGGACACCGTGGATTTTAGTCAGTCAAGTCTGACAGCTCCTCCCGCCCTGCCCTGTGTGGGAGGACTCATTTGATGATTTTACCACGATAAAAAAAGACAAACCAACTGCGCTTTCTTGGGTTGGTCTGTGGATGGCTGACCATCTATCATTGCGAGTTTTATGCATGCCGAAAAGTAATTAAGTACTATTGTAGTGTGTAGACCATTGACAGTCGTTACTGTCATTATAGAGTGTCGTATTAACCAGTTATTAGGTTGTAGATATTAGATAGGCAGTCGCTCTATGTAAAATACTGATGTTTAGCTACATCCGGTTCGACTGGAAGCCGACCCGTAAAGGCTAGGCAGATGTTGATGATTCCAAAATACACGGAAATGCTCCGATCTACTTTATGATAAACATAATAATTATAGTGCAGTACTCTAATTAAACTCTATAGATTTATATTTGTCAGAAATCCGGCAGCTGTTCTGAGTTTGAATCACGTCTGGTTCAAATGTTCACAGTCTATGCCAATTTCAGATTGAGTGCTGTGTGACTGTGTGAGTGCATAATAAAATGCATATAGTGACAGAATTTATAAGCGGTATTCTCTGCTGTAGTGTTTGTAATTTAAATTATTATTCTTTTTGCAAACTGTTATAATAATTGGTGTGGAAAATTCTGAGTAGGCTCTCGCTGAGCAGCTGGATCAAGAGCTTGATACAGAAGGCAGTACCTCTGGACACGGCGCGTTTTTTTAGAAGGTTCCTTTCTTAAGAGCCCTGACCACCGGTAGCCAGGAACTTGTTCCTGATGCTGGTGGACTACTACTTTTTATATTTTTAAATTATGATTTTCCTTTTTAGTAAAAATATTTAAAAATATAACGATTATGTAAAAAAAAAATAAAGAGATTGGCGTGGAAAATTATTTTAATTTAAATTTCCTTGTATTTCATTAACCCTTCTTTAGTCGCGCTTAAAATCTTCTACGTTCAAAGTTACAATTCTTGTATAAACTTCTGATAGGTGACTTTCTTACCATTATTCCACTCACAATCTTCCTTCAAAAAATATTCAATTCTCGTTATAATTGACTATGTCAGATTTTTTAATGAGCTTAACATTGGATATAGAAAAACAATTGAGTTTGTTTTATTATTCCAATTCTATTTAAATTCAAACAAATTTAAACAAAACAAAATGTAAACATATATGAAGAAGAAATATCCTCTGTAACATAAATATTTAAATTTATCAAATGATCACACACACAATCATCTTTTTATTGATTTGTGTGTCTTTTCAAGTATAGGTATATTATTGCTATAAAAATATTGTAAAACATTTAAAAAAAAAGAGTAAGTATGGACTTTCTTGAAATATGAAAAATACTTTTGCGCATAATTGTAAAAAAAAATCCTCCCACCCAGGGCAGAGCGCAATGACAATATAGCCACTTGACCGCTCATACGGGTGACTCAGGCTCACGACACATCAATGGAATAGCACTTATATGAGATCCCGATACGAATGAATGTTTTAGTACTGACCAGTTGTTGGATCTGTGCACATTCCTTAGTTTTGGAACCTAAAAAAACATTTATTGAATAAAACCGAAGCAAAAATGAGTACCTGTTCAATTAAATGGTGCGGGAAATCATCTAAAACATCTAGTTATAAAAAACATGGTATAAGTTTTCATCGGTAAGTAAAATATGTTTATATTTATTTACATTATTGGTAATTAGAGGGCTCAAGCTAAACTGGTTGGTTACGAAAAAAGGATTACGCGTTGATGTCTTTTGGGATACCGCGTTGATGTCTTTTGAAAAGTCCTTTACTTTCACTAGAATATTAGATAAGTCTATCTCTTTCTATCCATAAGTACTTTGTGCTGTGTGCTGAAGTGATGTGACAACTTAAAACATTGTTGATAAATTATTTAATCGATAATTTCTAATGGTAAATAAAAAATAATGTTATTTTTCACGTTTACATTTTAGATTTCCAAATATTCCGGAAGTTAAAGAAAAGTGGATTAATGCCAGTAAATCTAAATTTGATTTAAAAGAGTGTCCATGGAGTTTCTTGCACGTTCTTCTCCATAGAGAGACCTACGCTTTGGAACGTGCAAATTAGCTTCAATTTTGACAGTTCAAAAGTGCCTGTAAATGGTCTATTTGAAATAAATAATTTTGGGTTTCAGTTGTCTAGAAATTTAAAAAAATGTTTTTATATTTTTTTTAGAAATGTAGTAAATAAGTAAGAATAACAAATAAAGGATATTATTTTTCGTTTAATCTTCATTTATTTCTCTTTATACAAATCAACATTGAAAAAAGCAAAAGAAGACTTAATTGCCATCGATTTTATCGATATCGATATTATTGTTGCTGGATTTACTTGTTATCACTATTCTTACTGACATTGTTGCATCAACCAATCACAACTACCGCGGGCCGAGGAACGGGGGAAGGCGCAATCCCCCGGTCCCCGGCCCGCGCTGGTGAATCGTGTGCCTAGGCGAAATCGCTCTATGAGCTCTCAAGTGGTTTTAATTCTCTTTGGCAGAGCGGGAGGGACTGTCAGACTCGTACTGACTAAAATCCACGGTGTCCTTCAATAGCCCTTTACGTACCGGGGTCACGGTAAATCGTGAGTCCCGCGACCCCGGCAGGCTTTGGCCCTCTACAGGGGGCCCCATCACTATGCTGACACTCCTTGAGGCGCGCCTGGAACACAACGCGCCGTCGACCCGGGCAGGGTCATGGCCGGGCTGCGAGTCGCCCATTTCTCGCCGCCCGCATGCCCGAAGTTTCATGTGATATGGCATTTTTGATTCATTAATGCAAGTCAAGATTTGAAAGGCGCAGTGGCTGAGCGATCAACTGCTGCGCAGCGTGTCGTGGGTTCAATCCCCGCACAGAACAAATATTTGTATGATCTGCAAGTATTTGTTCCGGGTCTGGGTGTTTGTGTATGTAAGACCCTATGTTTGTAAATATATAGAAATATAGCTATATCACGATATAGAAAAAAAATCCTAACTGGGGGCAAGGCTTTTTAAAATAACAATAACATAAACAAAATTTAAAATTTTCTAAAAAAATATTTAAGTCAGTTGCTAGATCATGAAAAAAATAATATCTAAGGACAATAAATTTATTCATTCAAACTTTATTCATTCACGTTGACATGACAGATGTGACCGTGTTAGGTTTATTTTCGTTACGGAATTTATTGATTCGATCGCAGCACTCAAAGCCCGCGATAAAAGCTATGCAATAGCTTAAAATATTTTAAGCTGAATACAACAACGTAAAATGTACATAATTGGTCATGACATACAGTTTAATTTTATCCTGTACAATTCCTCTGAATACTCCAAGTACGTAGACGGAAGCATGAATCACAGCTCATAAGTACGTCAAAACAGCAATCATTCACACGTAATGAGTGTTAAATTATGGAGGTCGCAGGCGCAACGCCAACCAACTATACACACTGCCACTCACCCAAACACACAAACAAAGGAGCTTTTCAAATCTAAGCCAGCTTGCTTTTTTTGGAAAATATTTGCCCAACCGAGGGATGATATATAGTAGGTTTAAAAATTACCTTTTTATTTTTAATGGGCAACTCGCTGTCCGACCATGGACCATACCCGGGTCGACGGCGCCTTGTGCGCGCGCGCCTTAAAAAGTGTCAGCAAAATGACGAGGCCCCCCCTCTAGAGTGCCAAAGCCTGCCGGGGTCGCGGGACTTACGAATTATCGGAGAGACCTCGGTACGTAAAGGGCTATTGAAGGACACCGTGGATTTTAGTCAGTACGAGTCTGACAGTCCCTCCCGCTCTGCCCTGGTTGGGAGGACTCATTTGATGATTATACCACGTAAATAAAAAAGTTCTTTTAAGCGCTGGGCTAAATATCGATACCCGTGCCCGCCTACGACTCATCCTTTCCTCTTCTCCTCTCTTTCTCTTAAGCTCCGATTTGTAAAATTTCATGGCGTACAAAAAAAAATTATATCTGTTTATCTACATAAATAGAGAGAAATAGAATAGATGCAATAAAATCAAACAAAACAACAAAAATCGTGAATATTATCTGTCACATAAATACGACACGGGCAATAGGGGCACAGAAATGTCTGTCGCTAGATTAGCAAAGACGCTACGGATGATGCAGTGGTCGGGCGACTGGACTGCTGCGCTTTCGATTCCTGAATGGAACAAATTTTTGTACGTTCTACAAGTACTTGTTCCAGGTCTGGGTGTTGTGTGAAAATGTTATTGCTGTAAAATTCTCGTAGCGCAAATGTTCTATTCTGAATATTATCTAATAATAAGAATGCTGTATTCAGGAATTCAAAATTGAAAAGTTAAAACTGCTTTAATAACTTGCTGCAGTCTTTCAGTCTACGTTAACAGCATACCATTCTATAAATATCGTAAAGACGCGACTCTTATTCAGTAGCAATATTATTATTCCTTTCATTTTTAAAATACTACTTTCTTATTACTCAATTTTGTATTATGGCAATAGTAGAGATTCTCAGATAAAGAGAATTTGTCTTTGAACATAATATTCTAATAAAATCAGTATAAAAACTATGCTACTAACTTATTTATACTGAATTTTTTGACACCTTTTCGGCAGCTTACATAAAAAATCAGTAAAAGAAATCCTTTTTAAAGTTCGCGGTAGAGATTGGTCCATTTTTTATTTAAGGGTACATTGCAGTTTAATCTTTTTTTTTTTAACGCGGTAAAATCTTCAAATGAGTCCTCCCACCCAGGGCAGAGCGGGAAGGACTGTCAGACTCGTACTCACTAAAATCCAAGGTGTCTTTCAATAGCCCTTTACGTTCCGGGGTCACGGTAATTCGTGAGTCCCGCGACCATCTCGCAGGTTAGAACAGGTAAAATCATCAAATGAGCCTTCCCACCCATTACTGTCTGACTTGTACCGACTAAAATCCACGGTGATCCGTTATTAGCCCTTTACATTTCAGGGTCAAGTCTAATGGGATAACGTGATTTCTAATTCAAAATTCAAAAGTTGTTATTTCACATAGGCCCATGAGGGCACTTATAAAACGTCGACAGCAGGTGCACGGTTCGGGTTGGCCGATTCCATGGAGAAGAACCGGCAAGAAACTCCATGGTTACTCTTCTACATGGCGATTCATACCGCTAACTCCCAAATCTTGAACTGTTACCGGAATATCCCTAATGGACAAACTCAATAACATATTATAACCAGCTAGCGCTAGTTTATATTATTTAACATAGAAAGTTGCTAACTTTAGACACATTTTTCGGCACGAGAGTTATGTACGACTCACTATCCTATTAAAATACGAAAGTGTGTATATTTTTTTGTATGTGTTCCGTTTTCATGTAAAATGGCTGAAATAACTCAGATCATTTCTTGTGCAGAGTTATATAGAACCCAAGAGACCGCCATGGGGCCCCGTCGAGTGGATCTCCCCCCAGCCAGGTAACACAATGTTGCATAAAAACTTATTGGTGTATTTTGGTCCTCTTTGCAGAAAGGTCTTCAGTTGGAATTCCAGTTTTTACCGATCACTGGTGAACGTAAGCCTCCTCCAATGAGTGCCAAACCTCCTGGTCCTGGGCAGTCCGCATTCATCCGCTGCCAGCCGCAGTCTCCAAATCATCAATTCGTCTTTCCGCAGGGCGACCTACACAACGTTTCATCCATCTTTTACTTCATCGACCTAACCTAATGGAAGATTTGCAGGGAAATATCTACTTACCTCAATTATGTCACGTAACAATCCCACATCATAATTACTATCGCTATGAATCTATCTTGTCCCACTTTGTGACAATTACCTACAACAATATCAGTCGAAACCTCGAAAGTATTCAACGAATTCTTGGCAACAGTCCACGAAGAACGAAGAAGTTTTCATTATAATGTGTTGCTTGTAAATAAATCTATTGTTTCTTGAAGAAGCTATTAGAATATTTTAATTAATTGGTCATTTCACGTGTTTAATTCTTTTCTTTTTATTTAGAATGTTCGCGAAGCTGCTTTGAATCAAGGCACAGTCACCTGCCAGTAACATTCAAAATAGGATGCAAATAGATTTCTTACACGATTTTTCTACAGTACGATGACATATTTCTTGTACTGTTTTATATAAGTTACTGGCACATTATATATTTGCCTTTACGAAAGGCATGTTCGTGCTATTAATTTGAGGTAAACTAAATCTACTATTACTATTACGAATTGTAACTACTATCGCTCAAAAAAACATCTAACTTCAATCCAAACTCCCTTCCTTTATTTTTGACAACTGCTTCTGATTGGATATTTTAAAAGTCTGGGATATGCGGATTCGGTCATTGATTGGTTACAGACAGAATAAAGATTCAACCGCAAATAGCAACCGAGATAGATTATTAATTTCCAGCGATGTTATACAAGCATGAAAAACAATTGAAAGTTCAAAGGGGTACATTATAAATATTTGAATCTCGAACATTACCCACGTGTAAAATGACACTGTTCAATAACCGTACGTTTAAAGGATGATTCACGCGCCGTCGAAATGAAGTTATTCATGCTTAACCGTGACTCGTCCTTGCCCCGGACGTGCCCCGTCCGGGCCGCAAGCATGAATCACTTCATACAAAAAGTACACCACAATGTTCGACCGTGTCCCGTCCGGGACGCGTACGGCGCACGGACGGCACACGTGTAGCGTGAATCATCCTTAATCTTCGAAGTTCAAATATGTACCCGTTCAAAGAGACGCCAGTTGCATTTAAACTTTTGTATTCTGAGCTTTATTTCACATTCAATGACAGTTCAATTTCAAATAACAAAGAGAGATGAGACGAAACAAATGTGTAGTGACGTCACAAAAATTCCTTGTCTTCCCGGTGAGTCAGAAGGAATGTTGGATCGAGTTTGACCTCTCGATGCATTACGTATGTGATGTTATTGTTAGGTATATAGGAGGAGCTCGTGGGTAAATAAATACAGCCGCACAGGCCGATCTTCCGGGTTAAGCCGCGCTTGCCGTGGTTGGTCTGTGGATGGGTGACCATCTGTCATAGCGAGTTTCCTCCGTGCCTCAGAAAGCACGTAAAGCCGTTGGTCCCGGCTGTCATTTGTAGATCTTTGACAGTCGTTACTGTTAGTCAGAAACTCTAAAGTCTGACAACCAGTCTTATAATAAATAAATAAATAAATAAATAAATATTCCACAACTATCACACAACGCCATCTAGTCCCAAGCTAAGCAGAGCTTGTGTTATGGGTACTAGACAACTGATAAACATACTTATATATTTCTAAATACATACATATTATATATAAATTACACCCAGACACAGAACAAATGATCGTGCTCATCACACAAACATTTATCCTGGGTGGGAATCGAACCCACGACCTCTGGCATAGCAGTGAGGGTCACTAACCACTAGACCAACAGGCCTGTCAATTATCAAGGGGTATCGTATTACCCGGTGACTGGGTTGTGGAGGTCCGACAGGCAATCGCTCCATGTAAAATACTGGTATCCAGCTGCATCTGGTTTGACTGGAAGCCGACCCCAACACAGTTGTAAAAAGGCTAGGCAGATGATGTTATTGCTAGGTATATCCCGTACGGATCTGATGTTGAATCTGATCGGGAAGTTATTTCATGCGAGACTATCTTAGGAAAGCTGTTAGGTAGCTGATTTTGGACAATTTAAACGTAGCGTGAATTTGATGGCATGGTTCGGGCAGTGGCCGAGTGGTTTTCGCACGTATCAAATATTAGTATGACCTACAAGTACTACTTATGGGTCAGAGGCCTTATCATGAATTTCTAGTTTTTGTGACATAAAGTAAACTGGAACTTTGACATTAATTTCAAGGAAAAAACGTACACTAGAGGCACTGTTCCATTATTCCATACAATAAACGCAGTAAATACTTCAAGTACGCGGTTTATAAAATACTGAAATCTTGTGATCGAGCATGTTTTTAGGTTGGTTTGTATTTAGGTATTCGAGTTTATTTATTCCACCGTTACTTATGAATACCTGAACCGCTCTCTATGTGTTTGGTACCGTTAATATCCTTCAGTTATCCTGGATAACATAGGCTAGATTAACCTTGCTTGGTCGCAAGACTCACGAATTACCGTGACCCCGGTACGTAAAGGGCTATTGAAGGACACCGTGGATTTTAGTCAGTACGAGTCTGACAGTCCCTCCCGCTCTGCCCTGGGTGGGAGGACTCATGTGATGATTTTACCACGTAAAAAAAAAAGATTAACCTTGCTTATTTGTTTTGTATTTGTAATTTTTGTACTGGGATCGATGAAACCGTGGAGATCTATATCCATAGACCACAGAGGGAAGGAGGTAAATTTAATGTTCCCTTCATTTATTATTTTGGTCTGCTAGTAACATTTAAGCAGCAGAAGTTCATGTAACATTTAAGTTAAACTTTTGTAACTTTCAGACTTAATTTTGTTTACATTGTACGAACAAAATGGTTTTAAGTAAAACACCCACGTCTATTATTACTAAATTATTGACTTGAATTATTAAAAAGCTCATAATTATAAATAATGCTATCGTAAAGTTTGGTATGCAGACACATAGAATCAATTTGTAATATAACACACAACATTGGAAAATATTTCTGATGACTGTTCCTGGATGGACACAGAGAATCGTTGGTAGCCGTTGCTACAGAAGCCATCATCGACACCATGCGTGTCATATGTGTCACATATCATTTAAGCCTTTGTCGAACAGACAGGCGTGGCGAATGCGAAGCGAGGCGTTTTTATTTGTAATGTATGGAATGGTTTGAATCCATTCACATAGAAAAGCGAAAGCGATCCGATACCGTGACCGAACTATCGAACTGACGTCTCGTATCGGGTCGTTATCGCTTCGGGCTCGCCTGTCAGTTTGACAAAGGCTTTAGGACATGTGCTCTCGACGTGAAATTGACGGCTTTGTATGGCCAAGATGACAGAAATTGTGTACTTAACGCGTTTTGACGGCATAAATCTTGTTCCACTTCAGCGTCAAATTTACAGGCTGCTGGAAGCGGCGCGAACGATGTGCGAATGGTCCTTGAACAGAAATCGCCTAGCGATTCCCTACGCTTTGGCAAGCTCCCGCGTTGCCTGAGAGTGAGAAGGAGGATTCCCTCTCCCAAAACATATTCCGCCTCTTCAGAGATAGGTCCACTGCCTTGCACTTCGAGGATTAAAACATTGTCATGAATGAAGACATTCCTATTATTTTTGGCTCGAGTAAGAAATAACGAGAGACGTCATTGTTAATGTCTAGACAAAAACATAAACATATCAGCTACTACAAAAAACATGACTGACGTAGGTACAACAGCTGAAAAAACCAATCAATGGTTGTATGATTCAGAAAGTTGCTATCGTAAACGTATGGAACTACGAGTAAGAAAGAAACTATCGGACCGACCCTGCTACGCTTTTTTTTTTATCGTGTTAAAATCATCAAATGAGTCCTCCCACCCAGGGCAGGGCGGGAGGGACTGTCAGACTCGTACTGACTTAAATCCACGGTGTCCTTCACTAGTCCTTTACGTACCGGGGTCACGGTAATTCGTAAGTCCCGCGACCCCGGCAGGCTTCGGCCCTCTACAGGCCCCGTCACTATGCTGACACTCCTTCAGGCGCGCGTGGAACACAACGCGCCGTCGACCCGGGCATGGTCCATTCAGTAGTCGGACAGCGAGTCGCCCATAACTCGCCGCCCGCATGCCCGCGCCTCCGGTGGCCGGAGATCGTCTTGCGACGTCCGACGCCGTGGGCGTCTACCACTGCGGCTGGGGTGGAGGGAGGACGCTGTCCTCTCCCTCACGCCTGAACCGAACCCTGCCACGCTAGGATTTTACAACTAAACCAGATATATCAATTATGGTGGTGTTATGGTGAGCTTCTTAAGTTGGTTACCCGAATACAGAACGGAAGAGGTTCCCATGAAGTTAACAACGTTGTGACGCGGGCTGTACTATACTTTGTTTTAATACTAAATATATATATAACGCACCGGAATAGAAAGAGAGGCCGAGTAGTATCGGCCCTAACTTAGCTACGAGTTGTAAGATCGTGAGTTCAAACCCGGCCAAATGCATAACTTCATCACCACTGAAATTCATCACCGTTTGAGAAAAACGGTGATGAAAATATCGTGAGGTTACCGGCAAGTCCCGAAAACATTTGACATCTACCAAACCGCACTGGGCCCGCGTGGTGGATTATGGCCCGGAGAGGAGGCCTGTCTTCCAGCAGTGAGAACATATAGTTTGATGACGATACATCGGAATATATAGAATACTTTCACTAAAATAAAGAGAAAACCTCATCGTGCTGCGCTGTTTACAAGAAAGAAGTGGTCACATAGATAGACATTATCGTCATGACAACTACATCCATAATCGCACAATCAAAACCTTTGGTTTTCTCTAAGAGATCTCCGAAACATACATCCCAAACATGGATGCCAAGAGGTCCACATCTGGCCCGATGGAATATCGAGATACAGATGTTTGAAGAAACAGTTTATACGAAATCAGTTTATTTATATTTGAATTCATTTGAGTATTGGCGTAAACGATCGTATGTACGTCATGTAAGCGGATATAGCTGTAGTAAAAATCGTGTATTCAAATTAGATTCGGGTTGAATTACCTAAGGAATTTGCTCCATGCCAAGCCAAGAAAAACCTCAGAAAAAGAAAATGGGTAAATATTAGACTAGTTTTGTCTTCTCTTTATTTAACTTGTTTTCTAGTACTATTATATAAGTTGAATCTAGAAATTGTTAAAATTTTATGAAATAACATGTCCCGTATTTTAGTGCGTAAACTTGTACGTAATCTGTCATTGAGTTTTGAAAGTTGATAGATCACACACATTTTGTGTTTCCAAGAACACACAAGAAGCTTGCATTAAAATAAGTATTACAGATTAGTTGAGTTGAATTTTCCTTTATTTTGTAATATAATCAAAATGTCTTAAATTTATTGTTCTGTTAAACGGAACATGGAACAGCTTCTGTTTTTAATATTCGTTCAATAACAACCAAGCCTACAATATAAGTGAGAAGTTACAGAATAAACTGAATATTTTAAAAGAAGATACGTTTGTTTATTTTTAATCTGAATAATATAAAAGAAGAAACTGTCTGGCTGATTAACTTTTCAATTTACGCATCGCTAAAACCGCTGGATCTAGAAAGTATAAAATTTTGCAAATATTCTTCACATGACGGAAATGAAAAAAGAACGGATTTTAAAAAATTCAATTTGAGTAAAACGACTTTTTTTTAAACTTTGAATGTAGACTTATCAACCAAACAGACTAAAAACATATTTCAATACATTTGGAAATCACAACACCAAAGTTTTAATTTAAAGTCATGGGTTAGGACATAGATACTTAATATCGCGGTAATACATATGATTAATAATGACCTTTGTGGGAGGAGTTGGAAGCAAAAGCCAGTTTTACAAAACAAAACTTTTGCAACCCTTTCTCTGTATTCGCAGAAAGGGTTGGTATCGGCGGTTTACGGCTTTAACTCACTAATTCCTGGGAAGGCAAGGCTTGGCGTCGAAAAGTACGACTGACGGCTTATCTCACCGACATAAAGGCTTAAAATCTATATATAAAAGTGAAAGGTCACTCACTCATACGCTCATCTCAGAAACTCGACGGCACGGTTAGCGCAGTGGCTGAGCGATTGGAATGTTGCGCAGCGTGTCGCGGGTTCGATTTCCGCACGGAACAAATATTTGTATGACCTACAAGTAGTTGTGTAGTTCTTCCGGTCTGGGTGTTTGTGCATGTGAGTTTCTATGTTTGTAAACGCACCCACGACACAGGAGAAACTCCTAGTGTAGTGCAACGTTTGTTTTTTTTTTAAAAGACACTGTAAGTCAAATTTTGCATAGGGTTTTTTTTAGGACGTAGGTGCCCAAAACAGAATTTTCCGGGTGTAGAAACTCACAGGGAAAAGTAATTTATTGGCAATATCACCACAAAGCTGAAATTACAAACTTAGATTTTTTCCCTTTCTGAGGCGAACGAAATTGAGAAATCCGATTAGCAGGTCTAAAAATAATCGTAGAATTGCCATAAAATGAGTACCTATCTAATCTATCTATTGTATCATATTCTATTGTAATGCTAAAGTTATAGAATAGAATATTCCATTTTACTAATTTTATTTCATATTATGATTCTGCTATAGGCCTTTTCAGACCCCCAATAAGTGAAAGGTATAGCCTGACTAAGTGATCGAGCTTATTAAATTGTCCACTCTTTAAGTATTACACTTTAAAGGTATTTAAAAATGTTTTAAAATTTAAATGGAAAATATTTTTTGGGACAAAAAACTACATAATTATCTTTTAATACGTCTGTATTTCTGAATTTAGTGATAATTAAAGAAGTATTAGAAAAGTTTTCAGCGAGTTTCAAGAATTGCCGATAAATAGCACGTAGGCTTTAGGCTACCGAGGTCGCGGGACTCACGATTTACCGTGGTACGTAAAATGCTATTGAAGGACACCGCGTTAGTCAAGTCTGACAGTCCCTCCCGCCCTGCTCTGGGTGGGAAGACTCATTTGGTGATTTTACCACGCCTAAAATAAAAAAAAAGACCTTAGGCTTATACAGTCGAGCAAAAAATTGGTTAGTGAAAAATAACAAAACGCAAGTAAATTACGTTTATTCTCAATAAATCTAAAATCGCTTAACAACAAGATTCGGCTTAATTCCATGACCTCTACTAATAATAAAATAAATTGGGCAGTGGGTCCAGTTAACACATTCAAAATATGACTGGGTCGAGTGAACCCGCGGGTGAGTGAGTCCAGTTGACCAGACTCTAGTTACAGACAACACGTGTAATATGAGTCACTCTGGAAATGCGACGTATTTCTTAAGCCTTTGTCAAACAGACTGGAGTGGCGAATGCGAAGCGTGACGTTTTTATTTGTAATGTATGAAATTGTTTGAATCCAGTCACATAGAAAAGCGAAAGAGATCCTATAGCGTGACAGAACTATCGGACTGACGTCTCGCTTCGGTTCGGTATCGCTTTGGAAACGCTTCGCTTTCGCCTGTTTGTTTGACAAAGGCATTAATACGGAACAAGCCGAGCGTGCACTTGACCGGGATTCCGTAGAAGTGTCAATGTGATGCGTTGAGAGAACGATCATGAACTTGCCGCGATGGAAAACGTGTTGCGGACTAAAATAGTTGTACTATAGATAGGCGTTGTTTATTCGACCTTATCCTAATTCATATTATGTTCTTAATTAGTTAAGTTAAAATCCAAAAGATCCAGTTATACTCGGGTAAAAATTCGCAAAAACATTAACAAATTATGAAAAAAAAAACATTCATAGCCTTCGAAGAAAAAGTATTTTTCGCCGCCTAAAATCCCCATATTGAGAATTTCATCGAAATCAGTTAAACCGTTTTAATATTTGATGCATATTCAATGAATCTTGAAGGACAATTTTTTTTTGTTATTCTTAAAAATTAGAAATAATAATAGTAGGCTGCGTGATAACTTAATAAACCAAAACATAATATCTGTACTCCACTCAAGATTGATGATTTCAATTTGATCAAATTTCATTGTGAAAACATCTTGTAAGAATGAAAAATACCAGAGAATGAAAGATAATGTTTTCTTTAATTTTAAAAGAAAATAGGATGTAGAATCGGAAATGCTTACTCAAGATCACTTATTTTAACTTTAATTACAACTTCTAAGAATTCTCTTATTTCTTAGCTATCTTAAGAGAGTTCATAAAGTCACAGTAATTTCATTTGCTTGTCTGTAGTTAGTACTTACATGATATGGAGTGCTCTCTAAGCCCGAAACCCGTAGTTTCGGCAGAAGTTTTAGGCGTTTTCTACTCCATATCATTTAAGGACCTTTTTTTTAACTTGGTAAAATCATCAAACGAGTCCTCCCACCCAGGGCAGAACGGGAGGGACTGTCAGACTCCTACTGACTAAAATCCACGGTGTCCTTCAATAGCCCGGGGTTACGATAATTCGTGAGTCCCGCGACCTGTCACTTAAGGACCTTAGATCAGTTAGTGTCCCATCTGTCGTAACAAACGGAGCATACATTCACACACTTTGGTATATATAAGTAGAGATACCTTACCGACATTTAAATTAACAAGTAAAAACTTGTGATTTAATTTAAAATGAATTTAAATGCTCTGCATCTAACTCAATTTATTTATATTCCAGTTACAAATTAAATAAATACATCACTAGTGTATGAACCACTTTTGCACACTTCCCATATTTTTTTTTGTGGTTGTTAGTCCAATTAGTTTACATCCCGTTTCATCAACTAAACAAAAGAAGAGTAAAACAATTGAAAAATACTGCCGTTTCGCTTACAATTTCATCATACATTCGTCCTATTTCTAAACTTAATCATATGAATTGTTTTGTAACGGGTACATTCGGTGCCCTAAATCAAAAAAGACTATCTCTGGGGAAGTTTACAGTGTTATATAGAGCCGAGAAAAATTATGAAGCTGAGGGGCATAGTTAGTGAAGTAATATTTGGCACACTAAGACGTCTTTCCCCTGCCAAAAGTTCCGGATTCACTCAGTCACGGACCATTTTTCTATTCTATTGTTGAGTCGGATGTTTTCAAAGGTAAGTATGTCTGTCTGGGTAGATTATTATTAGGTCTAAAGATTTCGGAGATAAGGATAAAAGTTGTACTGATAGGATTGATTTAAATATTGGAGTTGATAACATTACTTTTTAACGGTACATTGTTGACATTCGAATTACTTCCGTTTAAACCCACAAAACGCACTTTTTCTTTCATAAATAAAATATTATTCTATTCATAAAATTTTATTTTATTCATAAAATTAACACGCATTGTCTTTGTTTACATAACAATGACAGGGAAAAGACTTACCCTTGATCGCTTCTGAATGGGGTTATCTCCGGGTATCGTGAGAAAGTTACCGCTCATTTTCACAATTTACTAAACCACAATTTACTAACAAAAAACCAACACTCTTTTGTTTTTGTGTAACTGTTTTAAAAATAGCACGAGTTTCGAAGTTTGAACGTGCGCACGCGACTGCGTTGTTACTTCAAATGAAGAGCGAAGTAGCGGGAGTTTATGAATGGGTGACGTTTTAAATAGTTCCCCCCTCCTTCGAGTATCGTGATGTCACTGTTTGTAGCCGAGCCGTGTAGGAGTGTCTGCGTTCCGATCGAATTGTTACCCAAATAGCCTGTAAAATCAGCTGTGTGGGCACTGCATGGAAAGCTCCTGTCACTGACGGCTTTTAGACTCAGGCGTCATCAGACTGCAATTTAATGCGAAAATTAAACGGAAATTAAAGTATTTTCTGAGTTACTTTCATTGGATTTCGAATAAAATAAATATCGGTGCAATTGAAATGGCTCAAAGTCTTAATGTCGAAAGTTTATTGGCAATCAAGAATGTTTGGATAAACGCAAATAAATCCAGATGGAGGTTGATTATTTTGTGAGTGAGTTTTTGTTCAACTCATTGTAGTTTATATCACTGGCAGAATTGAATAAATCTTCCGTTTAATTACCTGGGAGATGTTCGCGATTTCAATAAAATGAAAATTAACTTCGTATTTTAGTAAATACTCTACATTCGGTGGAATAGATGCATCATTGAATGAAATATTAAAAAAAACTTATTTAAAATCATAACCGACTTTTATTACAACCCAAAAAAAAAACAAATATTTGTAAGGTAGGTATTTGGTATTTAATATTTATTTTGAAGAAGAGAGAGAAAACTCGATGATATTTTTTTTACTGATTTATGCCACAACTTTTGAAAAAAGGTTATTTTACATCCTTCCTAGCCTTATCATCCTTTACACACTCTGTGCATCGTTTATTTGTTTTCTTCTCAATGCTATGTGTCTTCTCAATGTTGTTAAAAAATTATGTGTTTTTTTAATACAATTTTTTTCCCCACCACATTGTCATTATTCAATATTGTTCACCTCCATTGATCCATACGGTATAATAATACCAAGGTATCTAGGTTTATTTCGAAGGAAAATGTATTAACAGGATAAATAGATTTAAATAATTTGTAGTAAACGATAGTGAAACTAAATTAGATCGTATTAATTTGCATACAAATATTTTTGTTTGTTTCATGTTTTCTACGAACTTCATAAACCTATGTATCCTGCTTATGCGTGTAGTTTCTAAAAATAAAATTACTTTAGTTATTTGTAAAAATAAGGACTTGTTTGTTCACGAACGCTCTTTAAAGAAGCATTGCAAAAGAGAACGACCTTGGGTAATTAAAGATTATTGCGGCATTTTCCACTATTCTATGACGAACAGGTACTGTTTTTAATACAGCAACCGTTGACTCATTCAAAACAAATAATTCACATTTCTGGTCGCGTGTTTGTAATTCTTGAAAGCCTGCCCCCTCACATCCTGTGGCAAAGGAGATTGGCCGTGAGAGCCAACGACGTTCAAGTTGGTTATATTTAGAATATTTATTGAGTTTGTTTAATTAATTTTCTCAGTACCTGGTATCAGTAACCTGGCACAAATCTAGACTCTGACTAAGAGTCTAGATTTGTGCCAGGTTGATAGCAAAAGGGTCAAAGGGACGAGTCTGGTGCTATTAGTCGCGCACAAATCAGGTTCCGTGTCAAATTATTTTCCTCTTGCGAGTTACAGGCCAATAAATTTACTAACGCATACTTCGTAATTTTATGTCACAAAAAATTGTGGGTTTACTTTTTTCCACAAAACGAAATAAACTTCAGCTGATACTCTGTACGAGTAGTATAAGAAACTGGCCAAAAACAGAGATAATTATAACACTTGAAACTAATCGATCGATCATTTATGCCTTTGTGAAGCGGTAACGAACCAATACGAGACGTCAGTCCGATAGTTCGCTTCGCTTTCGCCTGTCTGTTTGACAAAAGCATAAATGCATAGATGAATGCTGACACGGCTGAACGGATCTGAAAGAAATTTAATTATTATTATTTCAGGCATCAGAGGCCCATATAAAATACAATACAAAAAATAAATATAAACAATATACTAATACATATAACAACATAACAATAACTTAAACTACTGCACACGAAGTGACGGTGTCGTGTTACACTGCGCGGTGTCGCGTAGCCTGCCGCGAAAACGTCGGTAGACTACTCCCTTCGGCCAAAACTCTTCCTTGAGGTTCGTGTCGAAATCGTTAATACAGGGATAGGGTACAGTAAAAAAAAAAACACATAAGATACCTTTTATCCTACTTACCTTTTAATTACGAACCGGTGGTATAATTACCGACACAAAAGCGGGCAAAGCCGCTGGCAATAACTAATAAATAATCTCAAGATCTTGAAACGATTATCTCGGAACGCAAACATTCGCCCACGTACCCTTCTGTAGTATGAATCCACATTCCTAAATTAAACCAAGTATTCTATTCTCGTTCCTCTCAATAAATAATGAATTTAGATATCATAATAATAACAGGAAACTGAAGCCGGAGCTGATAACATAAACAGGCAAATACGTATTCAACAGATCCGGATTCCAGAGTCACTGGAAAAGTAACCAGTTTATGATGGCCTCGCGTTCTACTAAAACTAGAGATAGGTCCCCCAAGTAGCTAACATCCTCAGGTAACTATGACCCTGGTACGTACAGGACTATTGATGGGTCACCGTGCATTTTAGTCAGTATAAGTCTGACAGTCCGTCCCGTCTCGCCCTGGAGGACTCATTTGATTATTTTACCACGATAAAAAAGTTCACCTATTTTATCGTGTATTTTTGGCCCACTGGTATTCTAGTTGGCTAAGATGATCATAATTTTAGATGAGTTCAGGGGATTTCTGTAGAGAATTGAAATTTATTTTCTGTTAGTACAAATTATAGGTATTTAGATAATTTAGTTCAAGCTAAATTATTGAATACCACTGGAAGAGGACGATTCATAGATTATTTAATTATAATAGACTGGTTAAAGGTCAATATTTTATATTCTTTAAAGCCCTGACAGCCGCGCCATCAGCTTGGACCCTGTTTCCGATACCGGTGGGCCACTATTTTTAATACCTTTAATGTTTTTGTTTTTTTTTCTGTAAAAATTTAAAGAATACGTGAAATAAATGAATAAAGGTCACTCCTGCTGACGACGAAGCTTTTTGTCGAGTACTCGTATTCGCCAACTGCAAATATAGCCGTCTAGTCTGCACATTTCTAATTAAAACTTTAAAGTACACTGAGCCAGTTTAATATCAAAATGTAACGAATAACGTTCGGTCCTAAGCACACATTTTTATTACACCTTACATCTAAATTGTCTGGTCTAAAAGAAAATAAATTAATTTATTTTTAGTCCGCAAGTAAAGTTATTTAAAATTATAAATAACATTTGGGATCTTTGTTTGTGTTTTTATTAGAAATGGGAAATTGAAACATGAGGAACTCACACAAACAGCCAGCCCTGGCAGACAAATAGTTCTTTACTTATAGATCATAAAAATCAACACACAATTTAGGACCCATTAATATAATTAGACATTTGTAACCGCGGTGCTAGGCAACAGGGATTTCCCCAGTTAATATTCCTGAGTAATATTCCTTTGTGTCTATTGACTTCGTTTTGTTCTGTCTCCTGCTTGCATGGAGAGAAGTGGAAACATATTTTTCCTGCGCCTCTACTATTCTTTTCCGATTAATTTCGTTGCAGGATCTGGTACAGGTAAATTCATTCTCTGGAAGATGGCGAGCTTCATTCTCTCGGCGTTTTCTGGTGGTTGCCACTGTTGATACTGGCTTTCAGGAGTTGCAATGGTTTGGGAATAGTGTGGTTGATGGGTTTGTCCCAAAAAAAAAGATCATAACAATTTTGGTTTAGTGAGGAAATCTAACCTGCGGCACGCATTGCAACAGTCGATGGCTAAGCCACTGCCGTGTCGTCAGTTATATAAACTTTCCGCTGCCTCTTGTTGAACTGGAAGCCGAATCAACATAATTATATTCTTTGGAAAAGATTAAACAGAGAGATAGAACAGCTAATACATACACTTTTCATACTTTAATATCCGCCAAGTGAAACTTTCAGTTCAATTAATTTTTTTTTTCTTTAGATTATCTTAATTATATTTCGCATCTTCAATATTTTATTTACTCAGCTCTGTTGTACTCCTGGGCAAATACTTTTATGATTCCATTAACAATAATGTAATATATATATAAATTGTACGCTTCGCCAGGCAACGCATATCAGTGTAAAAAATATTTTGATCATCCGTGATGTCATATTTGGACAAACTTAATTATTTTAACTACAAAGCAGTTTTCAGTGCATGCAACCAATGTAGGTTTGCATACATCTGTGGGAATAATGAAACGAAACGAAATATATTTGAAATACGGATATTTATTTATTTTTTCATAAAAATTCTAAATTCAATAATGTGTTTAAACATGTAACATTTACATATATGCATTTATACAAAGATGTATGCAATGTTATGTGATATTTAATACTAAAATTGGAGCGTAACAGACTTAATGGATGCCGATGCTGTGACAATCACATATTACACTTACAAAATAATATTTACCAAGTATTGTCAAATGGTAAAGGTTATGTGTCAATAAAATTTGTTAGTTATTATATATTTTGATGAGATTATAATGAATACTGTGCGCTTTTCTTTTATACTAGCTTGAATCGCAATATATCTTCATAAACAGTGTTACTGGTCACAAAACTCTTTACTCATACACAATTTATACTTTAAATTAAATACACGAAAAGTAATACTGATATATTTTGGTTTATGTAGATATCACACGATCCCATCAACATAGTGGCTTCCCTTCACAGACAATGGAAATACGAATTTGTAACTATTTACAAATGTATGATCCAATAATGATTTTGTTATAATGAAATATTTTATTTTTAAAATAACACAATCAATAATTCTATTTGATGGGCGTCACTATATTTTTTCCAAAATATTGTCTTGAAAAGCTCTATTCAACGCAGTAATGCAATGCAATTATTTATTGTATATTTTTAATTACTTAATCGTGGACAAAGAATGTATTATATCTAATTCAATTGTTTATTTCAATAGTTTATTGCGCACATTATTACATTGAATAGTTTTTAGATAAACAATGAAACGTTATTGTTAAAAATAACTATTGTTGCAATTTGCTATTACGCTATAGTTATACAGATTCAGTCAACTCGGAAATGTAAATTAGAAATAATAAAAGTATTTTCTAGACATTATAATAAGACGAGTAAATATATAATTAATTAATATATATTATTGAGATTTGGACTAGACAAACCACATTCTCTATCTACAGATATGTAATCCATGATAAATGCTAATATTTAGAAAATCTATGTCCCGTGTCGGTAAGTGATGTGCCTATCTACACATCGTGTGCATTTTCAACGTCATCAAAGATTTATTACAGATATATTTCATAAATTACTTTAAAATTTTCAGAAAACTTCTTTGAACAAGATACAGTTGTCAAAAATACTGATTACAAAGGGGAAATTCATTATTATAAAAAGTTTTAAGACGGAATAACAAAATAAAAAAAACATCTTAGGTGCACATAAATTAATCAATGTTATTGAATTAATGCTATTGAAAATGTACACACATTTAAATGTATTTATGTGACGACTTTCAAACGTGTTTGAGTTTTGGACTGTGATATTTTTTTAAATTATATTTAATTATTATTTCAATAAATCAACGATTCGTTATTGTTATTCACCATAATATTATAGCCTTAACAAATTATTTTTGAGCACTGGGGCCTTAACTTGGAAGGTTTTTTTTTATTATTAATAACAAAAACGATCAGTAAACTACCTAAATGAATAACACAAGAAGTATATTTGGAAACAGTCTCAAAAGTAACAGAATGGAATGAAATGTTACAAATGGAATATTTAAATATTAACAAAAAATATTATTTATTTATTAACAATATTAACAACAGATCTATTAAACAGATACACATGAAAGTTATGATGTTACGTCATTTTTATAACAATATCACAATTTTCAATAATATACAAAAAGATTTTTGGAGATTTTAGATTACACTTCAAACAGGCCAAGCTTAAAGTAATAGCAAATATTGTGATATACACATATATTAACATACTTATTGTTATGTACATGACTGTAATAAATATGGATCACATAGATATAATATAGGTCACTTATAACGGGACACATAAAATAATTATTTATTTATTATTTTATAAAAGATGGCAATACCGCACTTTTTTCCATTTTTGATACGCGATACTTTTTGAGGTAACAGTTAGTTGATTTTTATAAATAAATCTTTATGAGCACTGTACAAATTATTCATTAACTAAAAACTGTCCGTGGAGATAATGACGCAAAGTGAGTAAGAAATAAATCAAAACAGTTCATTTTCTCTGTTGATCCATTATATTTATTGCGGAAGCCATTAGTTAGTAGCCAAACATTGCGTTTGAATATAGAAGTGTACATGTTTCAAGATAGTTTGTTTCTAAATCTATATTTACGAACAGACGTCAAAAAGCACCGCGTAAAGATCCCAAGAAGAAACGACGGCTATGGCTATATTAATTCCATTTTTATATAACACTCATCTCCTAAACGAACATGCTTTATGAACTTCGCATAATTCTATACACCACGCAATTACCGAAAGGAAAATATATAGAAACGCATACCTCATAGCACTCCGAACACATCCTCAACACTTTTACACGTAATCAACTCGACAGAAGCAATGAACCAACAAACAAATGAAATAATTTACATAAGGCCATATATTTTACTGTACACGTATAACGAGTAGATGATTAATTAGATAAATAATTATGTTGCATTTTAATATTAATGTTTAAGGATTAATGCATCCGTATTTACGACGTTTTGGTCCATATAAATATTATTACATAAATCGAGGGTCAACGATGCATTCGCGAATTTAGGTACCCAGCAATAGTGGTTGGGCAATTCGAAATGGAAGGAAACAACTTCGCTACTGAACTTTAAAGAATGAAAAGAGAGCGAAGATAAAAACACGATATTGGTAAAGGCAAACTGAATGATTGCCGTATTTTGAGAGAGTTCAAGATGTCTCTTGAGCTGAGAGTGCTGCAGTGGCTGGATCCCTAACTCGCGTCCGCCGCGGCGCCCGGCCGCCTACGGTCAGTCTTGTCTGCTAACGTTTACGAATTTGTGCAAAATATTCTACTATCCGCGTAACTTAACAAAGATAAATTTTATTTACAAAACGCATCTCCGTCGAGATTGTACGAAACAAAACGGACGAGCACTGACCGGGAGCCGACGGAGCGCCGAATGTCACTTCCTTACTCCGTTGCAGTGGCTTCGTCTCTTTCGCACGCACTGCCCAGAACATGGTTCTGATTTGAAATACTAAGGGACATCACAACGGGATCTGTCAGTCCAGTCGCAGTCTTGGTGTTGATAGGTTGTGTAGAATGCTGTGGCACTTGGCGTTTGTTTAAATGTCTCACGCTGGGCCTTGGGCGCCGGCGGGCGCCTCGGTCCTCATCTCTGACTTAAGCTTGACGAATTCCCGGGCTACTTCATCGTTGTGCCTCTGGGAAAGTATTCTCAATATCGTCCAGCCTGTCTCGTCCATCTTGATTCGGGTGCCTAAAGGCAACCAGCACGCGATAGCACCCTGGAAAATTATCGGTTTATGAATGATTTGTTTGCATTAACTTTAACGACAAAGGACTAAAATATAAATTAAATTGAATAATGATGATACTGAGTGAACGTCTTTTTCTTTGCGCGCCAATTTAACCGATCGTGGGCCTACCGTATCCAACTATTGTCTGCTACATTGATCACGTTGACAGCCCACGTGGCTTGACTAGGCTTAACGCTCCTATAACTAGATCTACAAAACGACAACTTAAATAAGTCCCCATATGTCGTCGTAACCTTCTTTTTCTAGACTGGTCGCTTTATTGAGTCCTCATCTTCTTCGTCTATAGGTTCTAAGTGATGTTGAAGACAAAAAAATGGTATACCTGTTCAACGATCTCAGTCATGCGCATGATGGCTACGCCGACGAGTCTGTCCTCTCGCGCGAAGCAGTAGTCGCGGACACACACGTGCAGCTCGAATAGATCCAGCTGTTCTGAAGCGCTCACCATGCTGGAAAGAACAGGACAGGTATTGGAAGCAATTGCAAATTGGGTACTTAGATAGAAGAAATACGTATACCTAGTCCTGATAACTCTGAGATTAGCACCTAGCCTCTCATGCAAGAGGTTGTTGTTCAATCCTGAACAAGTACTAATGTATCTTTTTAAGTTTATCTTGGCCAGCATTGACATCGAAAGAAAATCTTTGATAATAATGGTGGATAATTGCCACATCCTTACAAAAAGAAAAACCCGGCTAAGCGCGAAACGGACTCGCTCACGATGGCTTCCGTACCATCTATAAAAACGAAAAAAAAAAACATGTCTGTTGTACGAAAGCCCCCTTAAATATTTATTTTATTTGTTTTGTACCTGTGAGAATTTTAACTGGCTTACTATCACGGTTCCAGAGATATAGCCTGGTGGCCTGGCTATTAGTAATAGAGTCGCGTTTTATCCTTTGGGTTAGGAGCCCAAACAAAGGAAACAACATGATCAATCCCAAATAATACTCACAAGTGGAAAGTCTCATTGAACTTGGGACTCCAGTTGTTGCTCTTGGACTTTGTGGCAAACTTCCTCTTCTTCTCCGCGAGGTGAGGCCCGATGAGATTCACCTCGATGAATGGACGGAACATGCCACTTTGGATCACCCACTTCAGGTCATTCGCTGCTACAACTGAAAGTTTTGATGAAGATTTAGTAAGACATTGACTTCTACGGTCACAATACCGCCCATTTCTTTCCAATTCTCAAATCAGAAATCCTGTTCTTCTCGCCTTCTCTGTCTGCTGCATCTCTTGACGCTGTTTCCTTCCTTTGTTTTGGCATGCGACAGGCATGTCTTACCAAGTCTCTAATCAAGTTGGACCCTTGTAAAGTTCAAATCAAATCATTCATTTCAACTAGGCCAGTTACAGGCACTTTTGAATTGTCAAAAACAAAAAATAAAAACAGTTCAAAAATAGTTATGGTGCTACAGTCCCAGTCACAAGACAGAATAACTGTGAAAGTACCGTAGGTGCCCATTCCAATGCGTAGATCTCTATGGAGAAGAATGGGCAAGAAACTAAATGGACACTCTTTTCTCTCGACAGGCCTGTTGGTCTAGTGGTTAGTGACCCTAACTGCTATGCCGGAGGTCGTGGGTTCGATTCCCACCCAGGACAAATGTTTGTGTGATGAGCACGATCATTTGTTCTGTGTCTGGGTGTAATTTATCTATAATATGTATGTATTTAGAAATATATAAGTATGTTTATCAGTTGTCTAGTACCCATAACACAAGCTCTGCTTAGCTTGGGACTAGATGGCGTTGTGTGATAGTTGTGGAATATTAATTTATTTTTCAATCTCCAAAATTATTACAGAACTTTTGTTACATCATTCATCATCAGATGGTACATTATATGGGAACGATGTGGCAAGTTAATGGTGTCCAGAGTAAATGCAAAAAAGAAGGAAGCCTTTTTAAACCCCGATTATGGTTTTGGAGCACCTAAAATATACTTCAATATCCAAATCATCGACGTGTTGTTGTGTTTCGAAGATAATTTGTTAATTCAACGGCTTAGATAAGGTTTAAATAAATAAAAGAAGAAACTTGTTACCTTTCACCGTGATCTTGTGTTCGCCTGTATTCGGATGCGTGAACAGATCCACTTGTAACGACACCTCACCAACACTGCCTTCTTCCACGACAGCAGCGTCTAATTTGATCACAGACATTATTATTTAAATTAAATTAGAGATTAGAGGAGCTCGTGGCTAAATAAATACAGCCGCACAGGACGGGTTAAGCCGCGCTCAGAAAGCACGTAAAGCCGTTGGTCCCGGCTGTTATTTATCGATCTTTGACAGTCGTTACTGTTAGTCAGAAACTCTAAAGTCTGACAACCAGTCTTACCATGGGGTATCGTATTACCCAGTTATTGGGTTGTGGAGGTCCGACAGGTAGTCGCTCCATGTAAAATACTGATATCCAGCTGCATCTAGTTTGAATGGAAGCCGACCCCAATATAGTTGGGAAAAGGCTAGGCAGATGAGGGATGTATGATTAAAGGCAATATATTATTTGCATTCCATGCCCACAGCGGAAAAGTTGTCTAAAGGCAGACAAAGCTTTAATTAAATGAAAAGTAATTGAAGGCTAGGCATGTCTAATTTACAATGGTTCAAAAATAATAAAATACCTGTTTTAAAAACTATCAAGTTCACAATAATGAGTTGTAAAATCTGAAAATGACTGACATTATCCGGTATCGATCTTAACATTTTTGTTCACGCAAATCATTGTCAGTTCACGCACCCATATTGTTTTTAAAAAAGTTTTAATTTCATTATTACAAAGTGGCGCGAAATGATTGACGGAGAAAACTAGTGACGAGCTATAAAAAGTTTAGTTTATAAAAAGGCTATATTCGAGTTTTGAAAAAGGAAGGAGTTACATTTCCAGCCGTTATCTTTGAGTCAAACCGTTGCCAGTTTTATCTGTGTTTATGTTTTACATAAAAAGAAATATAACCACGCCACAATAGGCTATTTTACTCAAAAAAAATTAGTGCTAAAGATAGATTTATCAAAAAAATATTATACAGATTTTTTCTTTTCTTACATAAACCAAAATTGACGAAGATACGATGCTTCTAAAAATCACAAAACGTCACTCGGTCGATATAATTTTACATGTGTTATGACGTCACAAGCCCCCACTCCCGAATTTTGAAACGTTTTATCTTTGTCAATATTCGTTGATTCACAAAAAATACATGTTAATTATTTTTCAATACTGACGGACTAAGCAGATTTTCAATTTATTTATGCAGTAAAGTGCTCTATTACCTTGATTCTGTTGACAGCTAACAAATGTCCTAATGAGCGTGTCAGTTGTCTGCGTGTACAGACTGAGAGCATATCTCAAGGACTGCAGTTCGGGACTCTTCTCTAGGAAAGCCTTCTTTAGTCCATTGCCTCCTGCGTGGAAGTACAGCTTGATGGTGTCCAGAGCCGCGTCTAAGACTCCGCATTGCTTTGGTGTTAAACTCTTCTCAGCTGATAGATGCTGTGGGTAGAAAAGTGAAAGTTCATGGTGAATTATGAAGAAAACAAAAAGAGAAGGGGTTCAAAAATTATAGGAGTGGGATTTTTATTTTTGGAGCCGGGGCGGAGGAGTTACGGGCCAGATTCCACCTATAAATACAATAATTATTTTTGAGTAGTAAATCATATTAAAAAAAAAATGGAATTATGCTGTAGGAATACGGTCGTCCTAAACTATACCAATTTCTCATTGATGTTTACAACTATAGTTGGAACCTCCTATGGTTGTCTTGTGTCGCAGAGCCCAAACAATTTAATTTTATTTTTCTAGTTGTTATCTTTTTTCTTTTTCGACCAGTAAACACAATATAGTTTTATTTTAAAGGCATATTAGTATAAGTATAAGTAGAACTAAAATCAATTAGTAACCAACCTCTTTCGATATATCCATGACGCCGGAAAGCGCGTGCTTGACGTCCTGCTTACCCACCGTGCTCTTGAATAGCTGCGTCATATCCTCAATCTTTGCGTTCGCAGCCAAGTTCTTGGCGTTGTTTGTTAAGTTCTTCAGCATCATCTGCATCAAAAAATACGTGATAATTATGAAGTGTCAGAAAGGAATTTATGATCTTACTGTATCTTGGATGCGTTTATAAACATAGCACGGTTTGACGGCACGGTTAGCGCAGTGGCACTCAGCTTCATAGATTGGACTGCTGCGCAGCGAGTCGCGGGTTCGATCCCCGCACGGAACAAATATTTGTATGAACTGCGAGTAGTTTTTCCGGGTCTGGGTGTTTGTGTATGTGACTTTCTGTTTGTAAACACACTCACGATTTTTTTGTTTTTTTTACGTGGTAAAATCATCAAATGAGTCCTCCCACCCAGGGCAGGGCGGGAGGGACTGTCAGACTTGTACTGACTAAAATCCACGGTGTCCTTTACAAGCCCTTTACGTACCGGGGTCACGGTAATGGGTAAGTCCCGCGACCCCGGCAGGCTTTGGCCCTCTACAGGCCCCGTCAATATGCTGACACTCTTTGAGGCGCGCGTGGAACACAACGCGCCGTCGACCCGGGCATGGTCCATGGTCAGACAGCAAGTCGCCCATTACTCGCTGCCCGCCCGACGCCGTGGGCGTCTACCACTGCGGCTGGGATGGAGGGAGGACGCTGTCCTCTCCCTCAGGCGGCCCGCCTCCTCCTTCACGAGCATGACTGCTTCGCAGAAGGAGGCGACCGCTTCCCACTCCGTCTCGCCCCGCAGCATGGCCTCGACCAATGCCGGGCGCGAGAGGTCTCCGCCTATCGCCGTCGTGAGGACACGGCGGTGCTCTGCCCAAGCGGGGCAGTCCTGCACCGTATGCTCCACCGTGTCCTCCGGACGATCCTCCCAGTGGTGACACCCAGGCGTTTCTTCCCTCCCTATCAGACACAGGAACCTCCCGAAACTTCCGTGTCCGGTGAGGACCTGCGTCATGCGGAAGGTAAGGACGCCGTGAGGCCTATCCAGCCACTCCTCAAAGAGGGGTCTTACCGCCGCGATTGCGGCGTGCCCGAAACGCACTCACGATACAGAATTAAATTCCTAGCGTAGGGTTATTATAAAAAAAGGATATAGTGAATTTCTTACCGTTTTATCAGTCATAGGCGGAAGCACAACAGTCTTTTCTAATATCTTCATCACAATCTTCCACAATTCCTTTAACAGTCGTTTTAGTACAGTCTTTTCACAGGATTCCGCGTACATTGTGAGCGAGCCATCCTGTAAATACAAAAATATATAATAATGTGTACAGGTAGCCTACCACGACGTGTTAAAGCTAGAGTAATTCCAGTGTGGGAATGAGACAGAGCTATACAAGTCGTCTCAACATCTCGTTCCGACGCTGGTACAACTCTTATGCCACCAGGAACACATACAGACTTGCAATAACAAGTCGCATTCATTTAGAACTGAGAATGGGTTGAAAAGTAGGTTCTATTTTCTCCTTACCAAAATATCCATGAGTGGTCGCAGCACCTCGTCAGCCTCGTGGTGCACCGGTGGTTGCTGCTGCCCGGGCGCCCCGCCGCCGCCAACCTTCTGGAGTAATTCCCCTAATTCTTTCACGCTTGCAGTGATTCGCGTCTCCAAACTGTTAAAAAAGATTTTTTAATCTTATGGAGACACAGGTTTCTGATGCCATTTTTTTTTTAAATGTAAACTAGACTTGCCCAACTTCTCTTTTAGCGTTAAGATCGCCCAGTGTGTCATCGTATTTATAAAATATATTTGTAAAAATAAAATTATTTGATTTTTATATGGAAGATAATCATTTTAGTTAGAAAGAAAGAAAGAAAAGAGATTTAGTTTATGAAACAGTAATAATTGTGTCCGATTCATTGCGACAACAAAGCGCAAGACGTTTAAAAGTTATAGATAACTAATGATACTGATGTTGATACTGCACTACATCACCCCACTTTGGGCAAAGACCTCTCCCCATGTCATCCAGTGTGTTTAGATCCAGAGCAAAGTAGACTGGCCTTCGATTTTGTCCAGATCGTCCTTCCATCATCTATGAGGTCTGCCATAACACTTTCTGGTTCTGCGAGGCTATTGGCCCACAGCTCATTGTGCGTGCGACAGATGTGTGCCTTTAACTACAGCCGCATTTTTCAGCAGCGTCAGCAATTGGTAACGAAAGAACGAAAAAATAAGTACCTGATAGCAAACATGGATGCCAGATCGTCTAACGTTCCATTCAGTCTATTCTGCAGATCTTTGAGAATATCAGCGGCATCGCGCTCCAACTTGGTTCCCCCCATCGACTCAAACATCTTCTCTAGCTGGACTCGCAGCTGTTGAATGTTGTTCATCAAGATACACGCCTGGAATAGAAAGAGGTTATATTGTTTGTTATGTCAGCTGCGTAACGTCTCAACTATTTTCCTTCGAAGGTTACAGGATATTTTTTCCATCTAATGCGGAAATACTCTTTGGGTGTTAAACGTGAGTATCATCATCTGCCTAGGCTTTTCCCAACTTTATTGGGGTCGGCTTCCAGTTAAACCAGATGCAGCTTGATATCAGTATTTTACATGGAGCGACTGCCTGTTGGACCTCCACAACCCAGTAACTGGGTAATACGATACCCCATGATAAGACTGGTTGTCAGACTTTAGAGCTTCTTACTAACAGTAACGACTGTCAAAGATCCGCAAATGACAACCGGGACCAACGGCTTTACGTGCTTTCCGAGACACGGAGGAAACTCGCTATGACAGATGGTCACCCATCCACAGACCAACCTCGGCAAGGGCAGCTTAACCCGGAAGATCGGCCTGTGTGGCTGTATTTATTTAGCCACGAGCTCTTCTATTTATTTAACGTGAGTAATAGGACACATTTCCGTAAATAATTTGTTATTTTTTTGCCCTAGTTGGAGTGGAAGGGACTGTGAAACTTGAATGTCTAAGACAGTCTCGCGAGCAGGCAGGTGGCAGTACGTCTTAAGCGTATTCGGGATAACAAGAGTCACGTGTCACCAGCGGGTGATCATAAAAATCTGTTTCAAAGTAATAAATACTTAAGTGTTTTTGGGTAAAACGTGATATTTTATTTTCACGTTAATTTATAGGTACTCAAATGTATGTACATATTAAAAATAATCTTGTGTCATAAGGGCTTTAGGCTTGGGTACCTATTAACATCAAACAACAATGCTATCGAAAAGTAAGTCATTTATATATCAAGTACTACATACCACTCGTTCCTCCTTCAGATGTTCAGGAAACTCCTTCTTCACGATATCAGCATAAGCAATGAGGACTTTCACAATGGTCTTGGCGAACCTCTTCATGTACCGCTTCCAGATCTCAGGGTCAGGACACTCCAGTTTGGAGACCACGTCGAAGCATTGCGTCAGTTGGGTGAACACGTCAACCACTGAGTTACTGAAGAGGGCATGCTCGCTCGATTTTTGGAACTGGAAAAGAATGAGGTGATTTGTGAACAAGTAAAAATGTGACCGTCAAAACTTTCCTAATAGAACATGAACCTTTTACTTTCGCGATAAAGTTGAAAATCATCATCAAATATTAATAATATTTGATTACGATGGCGTTTGTAGGTACAATATAAAATGTATCTTTCTTCAGAATCAAATTATGTAAATTAAAAAATAATCGTAATTTACTTAGGTCCGTCTTACAATTTGAGAGGCCTGGATAGTTATTAAGTACTAGTAAGAAGGTAGAACACTAAATTAATGAATAATCATAAAAAAAAGAAAATACACATTAAATTTTACCTAATTTAATTATATAATTATAGCGATTATTTCCGAGTTTTTTTTATTTTATTTTTATTTGTCAAGCATTTTTTGGCATTTTATTTAAACTAGCGGTCGCAATTCCAGACCATTATTAATTTGAAAAAAATAACGCAATCTGCTCTCCTTCTTCATATAAACTTTAAATCACATAAAGATGTGACAGATCAGTTAGTCTATTCAAATCTTTATTTCCTTCTTAATAAAATAAAAATAGAATAATCCAACTCACCCCATCTTTCTTATCCCTGTTGAAGGCTCCATTCAGATATTCTAGCGACACGTCATCATTCTCGTTGAGCCACTGCATCACGAAGGGTTCAAACCAAGCTGGGTACTCCGGAACAGCTCCGCAATATGGTGGTACATCTTTCACATAGTTTGTATGGAGCCATTTTACCTGAAGAAGTTATTAGTGGTTAGAACTTAGCATAAGCAGGATGCAGAGCTTGCTTTTTTTTTATAAAACTTTGCCACACACTAATTTCTGCTCAGTCGTGGATGCGTCTACATTCATTTAAAATCACGTACACCAGCCAGACCCGGAACAACTACTTGTAGATCAAATATCAGTTCCGTGTGAGAATCAAACCCGAGATACGCAGCGCATTCGATTGCTCGATGACTACGCCAACCGTGCCTTATTGTGTGCCCGTACTTACGTTAGTACGTACGTACTACTATTTGGCTATCACGATTCATATTATGGTTTCACTAAAGACGCCTTTTAAGCCCCAAGCTTTGTGTCCCAGCAAATAACCAGAAATATTAAAGGCTGTAACAGACTGCTAATGCTTTGCTATGGCAACTGTAAGTCAACGCCATCAGCTATCGTCGTCAAAGTCATTCGTTTATGCATGATATAGGCATAGACAAAGCTGAAATATTGTCACAAGTTCAGCGCCATACTAAGATTTTTTTCTGGTAGACAGAAAATGGGAGCCACTTCATTATGAGCGCTATTTTTAACGATACAAAGCTGTTTTTAATATATTATCAGCCTATTGCCGTCCACTGCTGAACGTAAGCCTCTCCCAAAGAGCGCTAATCCTCCCGGTTGGCAGTCCGCCTCCAAACGATGCCAGCTACATTCATCAAATCGCGGCGTCCTACATCCTGTTTTTAATAAAAGACCTTATTGATCTTTATAGGACCTAAACACTATATCAGTTATTAAAGCCTTTGTCAAACATACATACAATTCCATACATTACAAATAAAAGCGCCTCGCTTCGTATTCGTCACACCTGTCTGTTTGACAAAGGCTTAAACAAAGTGTTGACAATGGGATAACGAAACTACATAGCATAGTGTGTAGGAGGGTTTAGCTTTACCTTGAAATGCAGGTTCATGTAAGCCGAAGACTTGCAAAGTCGATGTTGTTCATGCTCTTCCAAGGCGTACTTCATGTCAACCGCGAATAACGACCACATCGTCGCCGCCGATAACTGCAAAACGTTTGGACAAATAGATGAGTTGTGTAATTCATTAAAATTTTCGCGTACACGCCGCGCCAACAAAGATCAACGAATGGGTTTTGCTGGCTTTCGTTGGCCCTGGCTTACCGAAGTCCAACGATCATTCATTTGCGTTTTTCGGCAAACCGAAGCGTGGCGGTAACATTTAAGGAATTAAACTACTTGATAGAACTCGGTGTGGACTGTCAGCGAAGGCGTTCGTTGGCTCCATGTCTACGCGGTATTAAATACATTAACCTACTCCAAACGTTTATTGTATGGTAAAAAAATAGGTCAGCCCTCCGGTTACACGAAGTGGCGGCTAGACTAGGTGGATGCTCAGACTCCTTGGCCCCAATGAGAATAGATTTGATATTATATAATTATATAGTATCAAAACATAACTATTATATTCTTACCTGTCCAATATTCAACTCCTGAGGGAACTGGTTGAGGACGGGAGCATAGCTGTTCCTGTCTTCCTCTATCACAGATACAATCAAGGCGATCAATTTGTGCCAGAAGTCCACTGAATCCAACTGTGGCCCATGGTCTGATGGGTCCCGTTTAGCTTCATTTGGATCCACCTGAAAGTTCGAATTTTAAATTAGTTTATTCGTGCAAAATGAAACCTGCATGCAGTCATTTTATTAAATTCAGTGCCATCTCTTTCTTTCCCAAAGTTAAGGAGTATGCAAGTATTAACATTGAAAACTTCACATCATAAGATAGCGGTCTTCATTTTTTTCTTCAATGGTGTTTTTTTAATGACATTTCGCCGGTCAATCTATAGGAGGTTGCGTGCTGTTAAGCAGCACACACCTGGTTAATCTGTGGTGCTTGGAATGTCTCCTGTCAGGTGCATATAGTTTCTGGACGGACGGTCCTTCAAACTCATAGAAGGACCATTTGCGAAGACGGCAGGAGTAGTTGTCATGGCCCAAGATCACCATTCCGTTTATTAGAGGTTGGTACATATCTAATACTTTTCTTTCTTTCATACTTCATACATTCTTGTCGTGCATCTCTTTCGGTTTCCATCTTAGTTTTAGCTACCGTTTCATTCATATTATCTCTAACACCGAATTCAAAGTTACCTGAAACTCTCTGTTGTACAGCTCGTAACAATTCTCGAAAAGAAACTGATATGTTGATCTAAGGCATGCCTTGACGCAGTCTTTGACCACGGTGCTGGCGCGGGGCGGACTGCTTAGTTCTTGCACCTTGAATGATAAGAAAATTATTGTTTTAATTACTAGAGCATTCAAACAAAATCACCGCATCAAAATCGGTATCTTCGTTGAGCAGCTACTCGTACGATGCCAAAAGACAAATAGATTTACAGAGACACAAACTTGTCAAATTTAAAACACCCTTTTGCATCGGGTAGTAAGAAGACTTAATGAAGTGCTACAAGTATTAACATATAACTTATAAGACTTTTACTTTAAGAATAAATAAAATAAACTAACGGTTTAGTGAAAAAGGTGGTCAAATCATATTCAATATGATAATATAGAAACTGTTTAGAACCACAGTTTTCTGTTCGAAATCACTTTAGAATAAATTCCGTACAGCTTATTGAATTTCATGTTGAGCCACCCGGTAATTGATAGTTATGGACCACTGATTCACGTATGAATATACATGAATCCTATGACTTAGCTAAGACATGATCTTGGCTAAGTCATAGTCCTATGACTTATCCAAGATATGATTTTGGCTAAGTCATAGGAGTAGTAAACATATTTTAAAGACGTATACCTTCATCCTAAAGAACGTAATACTGGTAAGCAGGTCAACAGTAGACTTGAGGTCCATGAGCTTCTCTGCACTGGATGCTGGGAAGTTGTTCCGGTACATGGACAGATCGATTCTTAAGGAGTTGTGCAGCTGATCCAGAAGCTTCACGAATTTCTCCTTCTGTTGAGGAAGATGCATTTAAAAATAAACATTTACTTTGCCACCCTCGCTGATCTATTAGTCGAAATTGCAACTGCTGGTCATGGGGTGCTGGATTCCATTATGAGGTCGGGCAAAATGTTAATGGGTTTTTCAATTAAGGATTTTAGCAGACTGAGAAATGCTTAACGGAAAATACAGAGATTTGAGCCTGGTTTATGGCAGTTGACTGGCTCCGTATTAAGGACTTAAATATTGCTGGCGAAATGTGGGTGTAGGCCCGTGTACAGACGCCAGCTCATTAACCTACCCGAATCTGACAAATGCCATTTGAACGTAAACCTTCTAGTTATGTGATAAAGTTGAAAATCTATTACAGAATTTTGACAGATTGTGGTAGCTTGATGTACTGTATATAATCAAAAACATAGTTTCCAATGTTTACTACTAAGTTTCAATATGGATGAGTACCAAACTCACTCAGACATTTGGATACATCCAGTATATAGTATGCATATAATATGCAGTATACTTTTGCTGACTATAAATTATAATACTTATGACTGTTATTTATGAGGAATCTCCAATTTATGATAAGATATAGAGAAAAATAAAATCATGGGAAAATTATTAAAAACGACATGCATTTGAAGTCTACTGACTTACTTAATATTTCCCCTTAATAGTGGTCTATAAACTGTTTATTTTAATGTTATGTCATCAATGGTTTGATGACATAACATTAAAATAAACAGTTTATAACCAACCTTTACTAATAAAATATCACACTTACTCCAAAGTTAGAAGCAGCGAATCGGTCTGAAGCGGAGACAGCAGACGAGGCGGTGGTATGCGCGTAGTAAGCATTGATGTTAGCCAACAACGTGGACATGACAGCAGGAACTCCGGCGCACAAGTACTTCGTGGAAAGGCAGTGGAAGTGTCTAGAGTAGAAAACAATTTATTATGTTACCACAAGTCGAGTTCTCATCAATTGGGGATCTGGCCAACCCTCTTCTATTTTCTTGAATAATTTGGAAACTATTTCTTTCAAAGGTCTTCATAAGAATGTCAGACGATGCTGTTTGTAATTTTATTTTATTATTTTTCATATTGCCCCGTAAAAGTGAACCCCATATTCAAATTTTGTCCGTACAGTCCATACGCGTCCCGCTTCTGCGATTTGATCACAGGAATTAATGTGTACCTTTCAACTTAACCGGTCTAGTAGATTCGGAGAAAATTTACTGTGACGCACGGACAGATGGACACACGAATGATCCTACTAGTATTCAGTTTTATCTTTGGGGTGTACTTCCGTACATCTATATCTATACTAATATTATAAAGAGGAAACCTTTGTATTTTTGTATGTTTGTATTGAATAGGCTCAAAAACTACTGGAACGATTTCAAAATTTCTTTTACCATTACTTAGAGGGATTCTTCCGAATCCGTATAGGCTATATTTTATCCCGGAAAATAGATAGGATTTTTCGTGGTAGTGAAAATTGTGGAGTAAGGCGTCGAAAAAACTGCCGTACGTTAACGATTCTCGCGAACGCTGCCTAAATGGTTAGAGATGTATGGTTGACTTCTATAGAAAAGTTGTAGAACTCAATAATGCCTACAAAAAAGTCCGCGATAGTATAAACCAAACATTTATATTTTAGCCATTATAACCACTTTTCCATAGAATAAAAGTAATTAAAATTATTAGCCTATGTTTATTGATCATATTATCGTCAAATACTAATCCTTATCCAAATAAACTATTTATTGAGCAAGATTGTTTCAATAGCTATAAATTACTTTTTATTTTATTCCAATCGGGCAATCCATTCAAAAGATATTACGAATTTAAAATTGTGAGAGAGCTTAAAAAATAAATTTCCACCCGTGCGAAGCCGGGGCGGGTCGCTAGTTATTATTATATATATAAAAGGAGAACTGACTGACTGACATATCAACGTACAGCCGAAACTACTGGGGCTAGGAATGTGAAATTTTGCACACGGCTTCCTATTATAATGTAGGGGAGCACTAAGAAGGGGTTTTTGGAAATTTAACCTTTAAGGGGGTGAAAAGGGGGAATTAGGAAAGTACGTAACCCACGCGGACGAAGTCGCGGGCAAAGTGCTAGTCTATATATATAAAAGGAGAACTGACTGACTGACATATCAACGTACAGCCGAAACTACTGGGGCTAGGAATGTGAAATTTTGCACACGGCTTCCTATTATAATGTAGGGGAGTACTAAGAAGGGGTTTTTGGAAATTCAACCTTTAAGGGGGTGAAAAGGGGGAATTAGGAAAGTACGTAACCAACGCGGACGAAGTCGCGGGCAAAGTGCTAGTCCAAAATAAAAGTAAACAGTATAAAGATAGCACTGTGTGTCTTACTGCTGCGTTCAATAGGCCCAGCTCAGTGCCAAGCATTGTTCTTAAATAGATTGCCGATGGAAATTATATTAAACGTCTTACTACAAAAAAGTTAAACATCATTTGAACACTTATTTAAAAAAGTGTAACTGCAAAACGACCCTTATATCAGCGTTAAACGCCGTTTTGCAGTTAGCAGTTTTTTTAGACAAGTGTTCAACAGATGTTTAACTTTTTTGTAGTAAGACGGTTAATTTTTTGTAGTACGACGAGAAAAATCTATCTCGGAAGTTATCTTCGGTTGGATCTTTGTCTCTAACCAATCAACGACTGAATTTGCCTATCCGAGCTTATCAAAGACATTAAATTGTAGGTATATTTAATCTCTTTGGAGCTTATCAAACGCAGCTGCCAAAAACAAACGAACGGGATTTGGATTGAGATTGAATAATTATAGATTTTCTAGCGTTAATGTAGTTTAAAACATGATCTCTTCATAAGTACTTACGTCATTGCCTGATAGATGGCTTCAATTCCGTATCTCATGGCGAACTCATCCACGATCTCCTCGGGAATATCATTGAAGTACACCTTCCATGCATCGTCGCCTCTGGCAGCTGGTAACGTGACTGCGCCACTGTTCTCTTCGCAAAGGTAGTGGAACAGGTTTTCGTGAAGACAGGTATACTGCGGAAGAAGAAAATTACCATTTAGTTTTATCTTGAACTAGTAGTTTCTGAGATTAGCGCGTATAACAAAACGAAATTATTCAGTTTTATAATATTAGTATACATTTCGGCGACAGGACGAATTCTAGCACATAAATATGCTACATCTACCTAAATCTTACATATTCTAAAATCAATATGCAAATAGTTACGGAGCGAACCAATAAAAAATAAAACGTTCAGCCTTCAATAAAATACCATCCGTAAATTTAGATTTCCTTTAGAATATTTAATATGAGTTGCACTTTATCACATGAGAATTTTATGCCAACGATGTGGATAAATTTGAGAATATCAAACCAGATATTGTAAATCCTAGAGCTCAAATTTATCTTTCGAGATTTCTATTGAGAGTATGCAGTGTTTGAGCGATTCACCCACTGCAAGTGTGGCTAATTCAGTTATCGCACGGAACAAAATAATATTTAAATAATATAATGACCTAGAGTTTCGGCCAGAATTCTTCTTACGCTGATGTCGGAAACGTACTTCAGTCGCGCGTATGAATATCCATTGTATTCTATAAGTCAGCGGCGCGTACGGTTCTATGTATTTTTGCTTCCTGACGTACGCCACTGACCGTACGCGACCGGCATCAGCGTAATGGCCCGCTCACGACTTCGCTTTAAGAAGTTAGCGGTG
The DNA here is from genome assembly GCA_943136025.2 of Agrotis puta. Classification (NCBI taxonomy): domain Eukaryota; kingdom Metazoa; phylum Arthropoda; class Insecta; order Lepidoptera; family Noctuidae; genus Agrotis; species Agrotis puta. Next base: position 11,503,706 of record OW964182.2, on the reverse strand, counting down.
CTACGGGCTAAGTGAGTACGCGAATTTGCTACTGGCGGTGCCTCGTGGCGTATTTCAAACAATTCTATACATTTGATCTTTAGCTCGCCACCCCGCGCTAAAGCCTTTGTCAAACAGACAGGCGAGTCCGAAGAGATAACGAACCGATACGAGACGTCAGTCCGATAGTTCGGTCACGCTATCGGATCGCTTTCACTTTTCTATGTGGCTGGATTCAAACTATTCCATTACAAATAAAAACGCCTCGCTTCGTATTCGCCACGCCTGTCTGTTTGACAAAGGCTTTAGAGAAAGCCCCTTCGTACACAACACGACGCAAGTCTCTGATACCAAAGACGTAAGGATTTTGGTATCCATTGACGCGTGTCTGTGTCTCTATGGATTTGTATTGCGACAGTCGCCTGGATACCAAAGTTGTAAGGTATAATAATGAGGAAAAGAGATGAACAAAAAGGTTTTTCGACTAAAATATATGTCCCAAAGCAAATATATGAAAATTCGTAAAACATAGAACAACAAAATAAAAAAAAAACTTCTATTAACATTAAAAGGAACCTGTACGTTAATCTTCAATTCCATTTGATGCTTCTAAAACAAAATCAAATCCGCATGGGAAATCGCGGTGCAAAACCGAATATAAATTGAATTTCTAGTCCTGTTTGACCTCGACTGACAGCGAGATATTCGTGTGAGTGAATTTTGTGTGCGTTCGAGTAATTTTTATTCCATCAGAATATGGATGCGGGTTGGAACGATTTGTGTAGTGTCGGTTACAGGTTTCTATTGTAGAAACCCTAGCATGAATTCTACGTTTTTTTTTTAACTCTGCCCCACATGGGCATTTCTCCTGTGTCATGGGTGCGTTTACAAACATAGAAACTCACATCTACAAACACCCAGACCCGGAACAAAGTACTTGCAGATCATACAAATATTTGTTCCCTGCGGGGATCGAACCCGCGACACATTTGACTAGTTCACTTTTATACGTATGTTGATTTTCCGTCAATTACACTTCAAATAGGCTTAGGACTGTCAATCTAGAAATATAATTGTATGTCTTGTTTTTACCAAGAAAACGGGCATAAGGTAAGTCATTATTTTGCGCTTTATCTGTCTGCAAAAAGCTCTGATCTGATTGATTGATTCCATAAATGATTACGGAAATACCTACTCATTAAAATTATTTTTATATCATGTACATTTCCTTTACGAATAAGAGAAGAGGGGGTAAAAATGGACCAAGAAATTCACCGGCAAGATCCACATAACTATTCTTTGACCTTTTCTTCACTTAAATCTGTTGACGAAATTCGACACTCACGTTATGCATACTCACTTACCTCTAGCGCCCGGTCTCTTATGGAAACGTGCCTTCACTGTTGTTCAGCTTCTGTTTTTAAATATTTATTGGGGTCATCAAAAGCCTAAATAACCAACATGAGGTGGAAGAATTCTTAAAATTTTAATGTTCTTCATACCATTGATTGACTTCTATCTATCTATCTATCTTCTATCTATATATATAAAAATGTTATGTTGGTTTGTGTACGCTTCAAAAACTCAAAAAGTTCTGCACCGATTGAGCTGAAATTTTAGCATGATATATAATCCGCATCAAGGATTGTTTTTATCTATTTTTTGCATCAGTCACATATCTCCTCAACCATTCAATCACAATGTGCCACGGCGAAGCGTGGCAGGGTACAGCTAGTAAATAATATAATTGAAGTCAATAAAGAATTCAATGCGATCAATACAAAACTGTTATTTTTAGATACATTGTGACCTTTGTTTTGTGGTATAGTGATACTTAAATCGATGTATTATTGTTATGGTACCTATTATACGTATCAACAACATGAATTTCATTCTCAGCAGACGTTAAATACTTTGATATCGTATAATGGACACAAATTGTTTTTCTTTCTTTCTAAATATGGCTTTTTTGTCTTTACAAACAAAGAATCTCAGATACACAAACACCCAGACCCAGAACAACTACCTGAAGTTCATACAAATATTTAATCCGTGCGGGGATCGAAGCCGCGACACGCTTCACAGCAGTTGATCACTTAATTACTGCGCGAACCATGCCATCAATCTTTTATTTAATGCTCAGTCTATGCTATAAGTAGGAATGTTCAGATATGAAATAAAAAAAAATAAAGAAATATTTTAAGAATATTATAACAAAAGAAATTGCTAAAGATTTTGCTGGGGATTCATGGAATAAATCACTTTTAGAAAAATTGCTTAATGGGGCTGTTTTAGACCTTCAGGGTAACATTTACAACCATAAACCTCATCTTAGAAAGGTTATAGAGTACTCATATAGTGTATGTATACCTCTTGCCGCGGCTTCACCAGTATAGTTTTTTTTTTATCGTGGTAAAATCCTCAAGTGAGTCCTCCCACCCAGGGCAGGGCGGGAGAGACTCAGACTTGACTGACTAAAATCCACGGCGTCCTTCAATAGCCCTTTACGTACCGGGGTCACGGTAATTTGTGAGTCCCGCAACCCCGGCAGGCTTTGGCCCTCTACAGGCCCCGTCACTATGCTGACACTCCTCTTAGAGGAAAACCCTCATCTTAGAAAGGTTTTAGAGTACTCATATAGTGTGTGTACTTTAATTTTATTTTCACTACCTCTTGCCGCGGCTTTACCAGTACAGTAGACTAAAATTATCAAATGGGAAACGCAAAGACAAATAAAGATGATTTTAAAAAACTAGAGCGTTGAGAAAGGTCTTTTCTCTCAAAAATACAACACCATAATCATCACTTTGCTGTTCTATCATCATCATCAGCTTATAAACGTTCCCATTGTTGGGACACAGACCTTGTCTCTGTGAGAGGCAGTGGGCAATAATCCAGGGCGCGGGCCCAGTGGGGGTAGGAACTAGAACCAACCCGGATATAGTTCGGCGTGAAAAACCATTTTAAGTGTACCCAAAAACCATACAAGGAGAAAAGAAAAAAAGTCTATAAAATTCACTCACTCTACTACATCATTCCATATAAATTGTGTTTAATATCAGCTCGCTAGGAAGCCCGGAGCAAAAATTCCGAAAGTAATTTTCCTCCAAAAATATTTTAGTCAGGAAATCATTTTTCCCGGGTAACTCTCAATTATCGTTAGGTCTCGCTATCTAAAACGTATGTATGTGAGTTTAAAGTGTTTGTAAACGCTCCCACGATACGGGAGGAATTCATAGTCTGTTTTTTTGTAATAGCCGTTTTGTTCAATAATAACAATTATGTGCATTTTCGTATTTCAACGTGGATATTCATGATATTTTTAAATCCCTGAAGGGTTAAGCAAATATGTACCAAATAGTACACACCTACGTTTCGCAAGTTGCTTAAATCCATTGTAATTGGGGGGAAAGTATATTGTCATTCAATATCTGCCTAGCCATTTCCCAACTATATTGGGGTCGACTTCCAGTCCAACAATATGCAGCTGAATACCAGTATCGTACATGGAGCGACTGCCTATCGGACCTCCACAATCCAGTAACTGGGCATTACCATTACCATACCCCATGGTAAGACTGGTGGACACTTTTGAGCTTTTGACTAACAGTAACGGCTGTCAAAGACCTACAAATGTTAACCAGGACTAACGGCTTTACGTGCTTTCCGAGGCACGTAGGAAATTCGCTATATCAGATGGTTACCCATCCACGGACCAACCTCGGCAAGGGCAGCTTAACCCGGAAGATCGACCTGTGTAGCTGTAATTATTAGGCCACGAGTCTATTGTCGTTAACCGAGCATAAATCTAGACTGGCTATTAAGAAATTTCTAACCGAGACCTTTCAATTTTGCCTTTTTTTATGTCCGTAATATCAAATGTATAGAAATGTTTGAAACACGCCACGAGACGCCGCCAGAGGTGAATTCGCGTACTTCCAAGTAATTATTATCTTATTCGTCGCCCACCGCATCGCTCCCCGCTAAAACCAAAAGTCGTGAACAGGCTGTTAGTCAGACTGGAAGCCAACATCATGAAAAAAATCTATGAAAATAGTACCTACTAGCTTCCGCCCGCGACTACGTCCGCGCGGATGTCGGTCTTCGCGTGGATGTATTATTTCTCCATTTTGAGTAACTCTGACAATGACATCTTATAAATATCTATTGGACCCAAATACGGCTAAGCCTATAATAATTCAAGAGATCCCTCTATTGAGCTACTGCTGTTGAGCTCGCGTTCTGTAGTTGAAAAATAAGATTTTTTTTTTCTACGTATTTTTCCAGGATAAATAGTACTTATCCCATTTTATGCCCAGGATAATAAGGTATAATTATACCAAGTTTAATCGAAATCGAACCGTTAATGTACAGAATTGACCCTTCTACACATTTATTATATCTATAGATAGATTAGTCAAATACAAAAGATTCATAATCAACATAAAAATGTTATCAAATTACTTTTCGATCATTAACCTCGAAAGTTCAAATAAATACATTGAAACACTGTTACCGTTAAAGTACTATAAAATACACTTTTAAAAACTTTTCTTTTATAAACATCTAATTTTATCGGGAAACTTCGAAACGTTACAAAGTTCGCCCCTGGAAATAATGTAACAGCAATTTTCTTGAACGAATTTTTAACAAAGAAGAATAATGTTCATCGTTTTTGTGTATTTTGCTGGCAGATCGAGGCTAATTAATCTTCGTCACATTTTTTAATTAATAACTATTTGTTTATTTATGACATTGTTACTTCACGCAGCTTTGGCCATCGGAATGATGGCACAAAAACGTACGACGAAGAGGTAACATTATCCTACATCAATGATCTAACCAATTTATTACCTATTATTGGTGGAAAATAAATTACTTCCGGATTTTATGGTCAATACGTTCAGTCATTCAAAACGTAACATACATAAACCCTTTCTTCTTCCCATCGGGGTAGGTAGATAATCTTCAGAACACCGCCTGCTACGATCCTTACATACTCCTTTCGCCTTATCCACATTCATACATCTGATCATACTAGCACGCCGATTGAAGTCCGGCCTTTCTGAAGCTCTTAACCAATAAGGTCAGTGTAGATCCTAGGGCGTCCCCTCCTGGCGTTTCCACTCACCTCTGCCTTATAAATTCTTTTTGTTAGTTGCCTTTCAATCATTCCTTCTACATGACCGAACCATCTAAGCATACCCTTTTAAATTTTTGTAACTACGTCTTCTTTATGTAACATAAATCTTTAGACAGACAGATTTAGACACGCTTTAATAGTATTAATATTATTAACAAAATTTTAGGCAAAAGCTATTCCATTGTTTAAACATAATTTTGATTTCCCTAGTTGTTCCAGAGGAATACAAACCTTATTATTATGAGACTTTAAAAGTTTTATTGGTTTATATCACCAGGAGAGGTAAAGTTATTGTATTATAATTATACCTTATTATCCTGGGCATAAAATGGGATACTTTTTATCCTGGAAAAATAAGTAGAAAAAAAATCTTATTTTTCAGTTACTACTGAACGCGAGCTCAACAGCAGCTCAATAGAGGAATCTCCTTAATTATTATAGGCTTAGCCGTATTTGGGTCCAATAGATATTTATAAGATGTCATTGTCAGAGTTACTCAAAATGGAGAAATAAACCATCCACGCGAAGACCGACATCCGCGCGGACGGAGTCGCGGGCGGAAGCTAGTAGGAAATAAATTCGCCTTTATCAACATAATAACAGGATTATTTGTAAAACATTAATAACCTTTTATGGGCTGAAAGTATTCACAGTTGTAATCAACTTTTACCATGAAACCAGCCCTGATAAAAAAAATCGAATGTTTTAAATATTGTCAACGGAAAAATCTTCTATTTTGTATATAACTGTTGAGCATCGTTTAGTTTAACGTTCCAGTTTAAAAGTACTTAGCTCTAGGCAAAGTCTCATCCGATAATACTGTAATCATAGTCATTAGTATGTATCTTGGCAACAACCCTTTTACTTTCAAAATTAAAACCCTAGCACCCAAGTATCTAACTTATTATTTTAGGACTCATAACATTTAATATTATTAAGCAAAACAAGAAAATGAGCCTTAAATCCGGTGAAAAATCTCTGCTATCTTTATTTAAAAGTTACCTGAAAAAATGTACTATTAGGTTTTGCTTCGCCTCCTTCTGCGAAGCAGTCATGCTCGCGAAGGAGGAGGCGGGCCGCGTGAGGGAGAGGACAGCGTCCTCCCTCCACCCCAGCCACAGTGGTAGACGCCCACGGCGACGGACGTCGGCAGACGATCTCCGGCCACTGTAGCATGCGTACTGTGGCATGCGGGCAGCGAGTAATGGGCAACTCGCTGTCCGACCATGGACCATGCCCGGGTCGACGGCGCGTTGTGTTCCACGCGCGCCACAAAGAGTATCAGCACAGTGACGGGGCCCCGCCTCTAGAGGGCCAAAGCCTGCCGAATTACCGTGACCCCGGAACGTAAAGTGCTATTGAAGGACACCGTGGATTTTAGTCAGTACCAGTCTGAAAGTCCCTCCCGCTCTGCCCTGGGTGGGAGGTCACATTTGACTCAGGGCGTGAGTTTACGTTTCTATATTATTGTACATTTTTAAGATTTCTAAGTTCCGGATATAAGGGAACTTTTTTCTATTTGGGTCTAATTTTCCCTTTACTAAAAAATAAATCTACGTTATCCCTGAATGACAGTTTACAACATTCCCAGGCGATAACATCTACCATAATGCGAACAAAACCACTAGCAAAACCTATTTTTTTTTAACGTGTTTAAATCATCAAATGAGTCCTCCCGTCCAGGGCAGAGCGGGAATGGACTGTCAGACTCGTACTGATTAAAATCCACGGTGTCCTGCAATAGCCCTTAATGTCCGGGTAAGCGTAAGATTTAAATAAAGAAAGCTGTAGAGACAGTTTCAGACAAAATTAGTTCTTACGTACAAATTGGAAATAGAGATATCTTTAAAGTGGAAGCAGGTGGCATAGAGAGCTCGTTTTAGAGTATTTACGGATGAAAAATATATAATGCCTTGCTGAATTTGCCGGCGTCTGAGAAACGACTAGCCAAATCGATACTCTTTGCCAAAGTGGAACTTGAAGACACTTCTGTTAGAAATAGTGGGCTAGTAACTTTGTAAATTGGTACTTATTGAGATAGGTATTTAGTTTGTTTTTGCGTTGGACTCTTTCTAGCAAAGTTGAGACAGTTCTGATGGCTCAGAGTGTCTACAGTGAAAACACGCGAGCGGGTACAGTTATACGAACTTAACTAATGTCAAATCAAATTGCGGACGGATAATACCGGTCGTGGACGACTGAAGCCATTTTGATGCGGCGTTAGTGTCTTTGTCATTACATCAAATTGCATTAAAAATGTAGTACCACAAATTTCCGCAGGTCATGAGCTGTCTGTCAAATCGTAATATCATTCATTTTTCCTTCAACCTCGTTGTCAAAACATCTGCCACTAAGGCCTCCACAGGAAAAAGTAAGAAAGTCTAATTTCAGACTAGCAATGGAACACTGATCGTTGTCGCACAAATGTCAAAGCTGCGACGACGAAACACACTGGAGCCTCAACTTAGGTACGCTAAAAGTAAGTTCACACCGACACGCAACGTGACACGACGCGACGCTAACTAGAAATGTGTATCATTCCGAAGTTAAATTTTGAGTCGGTCTTTTAAAATGTGCGCTTAGCGTCGCGTCTCTGTGTGATTTTCTCAGCAGTAATTTGTCGCCTGCCCTGCTTGGGCAGAGTACCGTCGTGTCCTCACGACGGTGATAGACGGAGACCTCTTGCGCCCGGCATTGGTCGAGGCCACGCTGCGGGGCAAGACGGAGTGGAGGCGGTCGCCTCCTTCTGCGAAGCAGTTATGCTAGCGAAGGAGGTGGCGCGCCACGTGAGGGAGAGGACAGCGTCCTCCTTTCAACCCAGCCGCAGTGGTAGGCGTCCACAGCGACCGACGTCGGCAGACGATCTCCGGCCACCGCAGGCGCGGGCATGCGGGCGGCGAGTAATAGGCGACTCGCTGTCTGACCGTGGACCATGCCCAGGTCGACGGCGCTTTGTGTTCCAAGCGCGCCTCAAGAAGTGTCAGCATAGTGACAGGGCCCCCCTGTAGAGGGCCAAAGCCTGCCGGTGTCGTGGGACTCGCGAATTACCGTGACTTCGGAACGTAAAGGGCTATTGAAGGACACCGTGGATTTTAGTTAGTACGAGTCTCATAATCCCTCCCGCTCTGCCCTGGGTGGGAGGACTCATATGATGATTTTACAACGTTAAAAAAAGAAATCGTTAATCTAGCTTACTTATCATGATTTACCCGTGGATATTTTGAGATTTGCTTCTAGCCAGAATTTTAGAAATTTACATAATTATTGTTACCATGAAAATGTTACCTACGCACACATATAAAGTACTTCCTAAGCTTGGCATAATTAGTTCAAACTCGCTGACCCACTTTTTCCACCCAATTATACGTACAAACATGTATTTTAAAAACCTTTATTTATCACGTACACACTTCCTCATTAGCGTGGACTGCAAGCATAAACATGCACGCGATTATAAATCTTATCAAAGTAAAAATATAAGCCCAAATGGCATAAATTTTACTCGTACAAAGTTCCTGTATAATTCGTTTAGGGAGGTCTCCCTAATATTTTGGACTCCATTTAATTAGAGGGACCCTTAATAAATCAAGGAAAGATAAATTGGTTTAAATGGTTCTTACCTTCCTAGACGTTGAAAATTGGTTGTAATATATATCCACGTGAAACTATTTGAATACCCTGGAGTTTAAACTTGTTTTCAATGGACAGAAAGATAAATTAATCCTATACAATTATACGAACAATATTTTGGATGTATATTCAAAATCACGTTCTCGAAAACAGCGCAATCATTTTGAGAAAATTTGCCGTATAGGGATTTTCTGAGAAAAAAGTTCCCTTTTATCCAAACTTAGAAAAATCAACTCTTTGAAATCTATAAAAAATATAAAATATATAAAAATGTTATGTTGGTTTGTGTACGCTTCAAAAACTCAAAAAAACTGCAGCGATTGAGCTGAAATTTTAGCATGATGTATAATCCGCATCAAGGATTGTTTTTATCTATTTTTTGCATCAGTCACTTATCCGCGACCGCGAAAAAACAGTTTTTTTGTGGCACAGCGAAGCGTGGAACATCTAGTATAATATAGAAACGTTAACTCACGCCCTTTTATCATAGGGGTACGCAGCAACCACAGAGTGTCACCTGCGATCTTTACTCTTTTTGCCTTATCTACGAGTACATTTTTATCTCACTTTATCCACAAAAAACTAGATCTAACTATCTCATATTTGGGAAAATTCGTTCTTTTATTGAATAATAATAAAAGTACATAACTGAAAATAAAGTCCGCACATCGATAAGTGTTATAAATGAGTGCTTCACTGATGCGTTGCGTGTCACAACTTCAATTCTCACTCGAAACAAATATACCGTAGGATTAACTAATTTCAAACAGATGTTTCTTGTATGGTGTGGTGAGAGTTTAATTTTAAGTAATATTAATATAACTTAAAACCCATTCGACCATTTCCAGGTCATAATTTTTTTTTGAGTTAGTAATTCATTAGACGATTCGTCTCGCTCTTCGTGGAGCAGAACCTAGTGTTAGATTTGACTAACTAAACTAAAATAGCCCTGTTCCTTCAATTAATACATTTTCGCAAGACCAGCAGTTTTTTTTAAACGTGGTAAAATCATCAAATGAATCGTCCCACTCAGGGCAGAGCGGGAGGGACTGTCAGACTCGTACTGACTAAAATCCACGGTGTCCTTCGATAGCCCTCTACGTACTGGGGTCACGGTAATTCGTGAGTCCCGCGACCCCGGCAGGAACCCCCCCGGCAGTTACCACAACCCCGCACAAGTTCCCGCGATACCGGCAGTTCCCGCGACATCGGCAGTTTCCGCAGCCCCGGCAGTTCCCGCAAGGCAGCAGTTATCGCGACGACGACGATCGTTTGGGTTATTGTAAATTCGCCACAAAATTAAAAACCCGCAGAAAAAAAAGGATGTATAAATTTGCCAAAGGTTTTTGTTTTTTGATTATCGTAAATTCGCCCCATTTCTTTTCTTCCGCACGGATAGCAGAACAATTAAATAATAAAATCCAGCACAAAACTACCAAAAACGAAAACACAATGTGGAATCTGAACAGAAAGTACTAGGAGATCAGGATCAAAACTTTTTTTAGTGGGGAAATATTTTTGGGGCTAACTTACAACAACCCGATCGTTTCCTAGATTCAACCAACCGTCACAATGATTACTACGTTTTTTTTTCATAGTTTAGGAGGAATATTTGAAAAAGATAACCTGGTAATGCTCATATTTATTGAATTAGAATAGATATTAGGCATTTGAATACCTAACGGTCAATTTGTTTTACAGAAAGGGTTCGATTTATGCGCAATTAATTTAACAGTAGGGTTTAATTCGATTCACTAGAAGTCAATGTAGGGATTATATTAATTGAAATGGCCTATTTTAGATAAGTAACAATAGGACGAACATCAGTGGAGCATAGCCAGTATTAGTTGGCCTCTTGTTGTATTGAAACTTCATACCATGCTAGGTCAGCTCAACACAAATCGCCGTTAAATCCTAAACTTACCTTTATTGGAAGCTTTTAATTCCGAAAAACTGTTAATTTTGTTCGGGGTTAGCTTTCAATCCTCGGAGATTTGTTCTTGGAATTAATTTATTATTGTATTTGAAAGCTTTTCCAGGCAAATCAATTATACCAACTGATTTGTAAGCCCGCACGCGTTTCTGACAAATAAATTATAATTATAATCCCAGGAAATTTCTATTTTTTTTTAAATCTCAACATGAGTTTGCCAATAAAAGAATCAAACTTAAGACCTCAAGCTCAGCAGTCGTTAAGTGATTACTGGAAGTAATCACTTGACCAACAGGTATATAAAATATAATCCAGTTTTTTAAAGGTGGTAAAATCATCAAAATCTGTCTAAAAGTCCATTCTGTTGTCCTTTTTGTTCCAGGGTTACGGTATCATTAGACAGTCCCACGAAAATAGAAAAAACACTTACAATAATAAATGATCAAATCTCAGTCTGCCATATGCGTGTTTAAGTTTCAACCCTTGAACACTTTTTATTTTATTTTAAAGTAATGATTTCACGCAAACAGGGTCAACTTTAAAAAAATATACAAAACATAAATTATCAACAAAGCCCTTAATGGCAGAGAGCACGCTTTTAAGTTTCATAACTTATGTAAAAGACCTCATTATAATGCAAACGGAAGTAGATAGTTACTCACAAAATACTTCGGTGTTACAATAAGCACGTTGACTGAAAAAAACGAATTTGTCCGTGAGTAAGATTATTAAAAAAAACTGCACGGTTTTTAAAACAGGAGGAGGTTCTTAACTCATCTGTATGTTTTTCTAGATTTTATAAGATTGTTAGTCTAGAATCTGCTAGATTTAAGATTGTTACTCGATTTCTCAGAGACGCCTGGATCTATTTGGGAAATTCTTCTTGGTGATACCCTGATCATGATATCAGCATCAGATGATAGGATCTTAAGGCGCTCCCTCACCGGGAGCATTCGCGTGTAATGTAACATTATAGATTCGACTTTGAGCATTACATGTCAGTACTACCTCCATGACTGACTAGCATTCGCGTACATTTAGTACAGATTAGATACAAGGTGCGCATTGTAATGCTCGGTTCTCCTCCTTCACTGGTGTAAACTTGTTTTGTATCATTGCAAGGTGCGCATTGTGATGCTCGATTTTCCTCCCTCACTGATGAAATGCTCGAATCTGTAACGTTACATTACAGGTAAACGCTCGCGGTGAGGGAGTGCCTTTAGAGAATTGAAGAAAACTCTTCTATAAATGATTTCCAAGTCGGATAGGCTTCTTTTTCAAGATCTATCGTCATATTCTTTAGATTCTAGAGAATATACCAGTCACAAAACACATTGTTGACATTTTATAAGTTCGCAAACGAGGTGGATTATGGCCCACTGCCTCTCATAGAGAGGAGGTCTGTGTTCCAGCAATAAGAACATAGATAGGTTGATGATGATGATATTTTATTAATATTTGTAAAACTACGACTAATGTCAATTTGCATGCCATAAGCTAAATGTAGCTGATCTAATTTATTTATGTTATTCATCTCATACTGTACCCACATTTAAAGCACATAAAACTCTGATTCTAATTCTGATCATGATAAAAAAACCGGTACTTAAACCTTAAATCACAAGGAACTTAACAAACTACCGATAATTTGTTTCAATAGGTGAATGAATAGATATCTATCAATGAATAGATGTAATGAATAGATATCTATCTTTAGAGGGGTCATAAATCAATTCTGTTATATTGCCAAGCCGCCTAGGTTACGTTGTTGAACCTTAGAGAATAGCTGAGGATATTGAAAACGCTTGATCAAAGCGCCTTTGACCTGTAACGCCTGGTTAGACATTCTAATAACATTTGTTGCAGACGAGAAGGTTAAATGTATCGGTTCCTAGAGGACGTTCTCGTCGAGCTTGCTTACTATGATAAGATATGTACACCTTTTCTAGGCAATAGTGAAACAAAATTTATATCAAAATATTCATTTACAATCGATTTTCAGAGTTCTATGCATTCCATACGAATTACTGATTTTATACAATTCTTATACCCTGGCTGGAGGCCTTAAAATCTTAAGGCATCCACAGAAAAGTCCGATTGAGCAGTACACAACCTACAAGAGGTTGACCTGCGAGATGCCATTCAAAAAAAATCTTATAAAAGACATAATGTGTATGTAGGTAAGTAGTGTATACTTAAGCGACTAAACAACAAAATAATCACCCTCGAAACATGCGACGCGACGATAAATAATAATAGGTAGGTACGTTATTATAAATTATAATTATTAAGAAGATTGTTTTTTGCCCTTAAACTCACCTTAGCGAAATGAAATATTTTCCCCCTAAATTCTCAGAAATTAATATAAGATTATAAGTATTATTTTTCTATCAATCCGTCTTTCCTTTTAAGGTTTTCATAAAAAATCTAATCTCGATCTCGCGCGACTAATATCCTTGAAAATGTAGCTTTAATATTAAATGATTAATAACTCTGTTTCTTTTTATGTTTCATAAAAAAACTTAGGAAATAAACAACGTGGTGTTATAAATTAGGTAGAGTTGTAACAAAGTCGTCTTTACAATATGAATGAGATTTGTTTATGGATCCATTTTTTAGGGTTCCGTACCTCAAAAGAGGTATCGGAACCCTTATAGGATCACTTTGTTATCCGTCAGTCCGCCAGTCTATCTGTCCCTGTTTATATCAAGCTGAAATTAATATCAAATTCTCAGATCTAGAACCCCATAGAGCACAGAAGAAATTAAACTTCTACTCTAATTCAATCAAAAGATACGGCCTTTTATGCTCTATTTTACCGCTTATTTTGACGCTCGAGGTGTAATCAAAACCTATGGGGTACTTTTCGTTCACCTACACTCATGAAATTTAGTCAGAAGCAAGAACCTAAAGTTTTTTTTTATCGTGGTAAAATCATCATATGAGTTGTCCCACCCAGGGCAGAGCGACTGTCAGACTCGTACTGACTAAAATCCACGGAGTCCTACAATAGCCTTTTACGTTCCGGGGTCACAGTAATTCGTAAGTCCCGCGTCTCCGGCAGGCTTTGGCCCTCTAGAAGGGGGCCCCGTCATTTTGCTGACACTCTTTGAGGCCCGCGTAGAACACAACGCACTGTCGACCCGGGCATGGTCAATGGTCGGACAGCGAGTTGCCCATTACTCGCTGCCCGCATGCCTGGTGGCTTGAGATCGTCTACCGACGTCCGTCGCCGTGGGCGTCTAATGTCGAATCGTGTTAGATTTTATTTAAGAATCACGCCTAAGTACCAGTGAAACATTGCTTTTTTTTTTTTGCATGGTAAAATCATCAAATGAGTCCTCCCACCCAGGGCAGGGCGAGAGGGACTGTCAGACTTGTACTGACTAAAATCCACGGTGTCCTTCACTAGCCCTTTACGTACCGGGGTTACGGTGATGGGTAAGTCCCGCGACCCCGGCAGGCGTGAAACATTGCTTAATGGAAAAATTAGGATTATGATAAAAATACTGATATTCAACTGCATCCAGTTAGACTGGTACCCGACCCCAACATAGTTAAGAAAAGGCTAGACAGATGATGATGATGCAGTCTTCGTTTGTTAATCTAATTTGAATTGCAAAAAAACACCCCACATCTCATGACAGAAACCATATCTACTTCGCACCATATTTACCCTCACCCAACCCTTTACCTGTTCAGAATTCGATAACTTATCACATAAAACAACAGGGGTAGTGTGGGGTGCTAATAATTTATGCAACACCCCCTTCACCCCCAGAATGTAGCGTGCAGACCATTGATATTCCAATAAATTTCGTATCAACCTCCCCTCGTAACTCTGACACTTGAAAATTGAGTTCCCAAGAGCTAAAATTACTCATGAACTTTGACACGATGACCTGGTTTTGTACTTTTCAAATATTAATTTGTTGAAATTTTACGTTTCTGTCGATAATTTCGTTCATTTTGAGGAGTTGATGAATCTACCTTGGAGTACCTTCAGTATATTTTTATATTTTTTAGTGTGCAGAAATCAACAAATAAGTCCTCTTCTCTCCCCCTGGGTGGAACGGAAAGGTTAGGATGCTTACCCATGATGCGACGCGACACAGAATTGCATCGATTGACGATATCGGTCAGATATCACACACGACATCTGTTGTATTTTGTTTGCAGCGCTTTTATGTCGTAATAGGAAGGTGGATTTTCGTAGTTTACGGTGGAATTGCATCGCATCGTTCCATTAGCAAATACGTGCGACTTGAATCGTCTGGAGCGGTAATTTATGTCTCTTCCAAAACAAAATGCGGTGTACATAAAAAATAAGTGTTTTTCTTTTAAATCTTCCAGTGTTTAACAGTAAAAGGAATCGCAAACCCTCGCCTTTGATGTACTCTCAGAGATTGAACATAAATTTTTACTACTATGCATGTAGTTTCATATGGTTTGACGGGCTTTGAAGATCGTAAAGTCAAAAACACTATAGGTCTATCGGGTAAAATTAAACCTAAAATTGTCATCAACCGGATGAAATTAATTGCTGAACAGAGGTTTTGCCCTTTGTTTTCACAAATGTATTATACATGTATTTTACGAATTTTATGTTTTTCGAATACGTTTAATTACACACACTATTTCGTTTATTCATTTAACTTAACATATTTATAAATTTTTAAACATTTTATAAAAACAAAACAATAAATAAAAACATTTAAAAATATAAAAATAGTCGTCCGCCGACGTGGGAGCAGGATCCAAGCTACCGGACACAATATTATTATTGGAGTGCTTAATGTTGTCAAAATTTTAATGTGCTGAATCAAAATAAAAATTTACACATTTGCTTCCTGTAAACTCAATGTAAAATAGATCCTTAGGAATCCTCAGGAACAGAGGCTACCACCACCA
Organism: Agrotis puta; assembly: GCA_943136025.2. Lineage (NCBI taxonomy): Eukaryota > Metazoa > Arthropoda > Insecta > Lepidoptera > Noctuidae > Agrotis > Agrotis puta. The sequence continues at coordinate 11,488,110 of OW964182.2, read as the reverse complement.
GTCTATAATGCTCCCACTACTTCGATACCGGCTTCCTCCTCTTGAGCCGTGGTGTAGCGAGACCGAATTTAGCAGGGGGCAAGATGCATCCTCGACACCCTTTTCTTACCAGGACTTGACTCCACTGCTCCCGCCAGGCCCCCTTTTTTGTCATCATCATCATCATCTCAACCATAGGACGTCCACTGCTGGACATAGGCCTCCCTTTTAGATCTCCACATGTACCGGTTGGAAGCGACCTGCATCCAGCGTCTTCCGGCGACCTTTATAAGGTCGTATGTCCATCTTGTGTGTGGACGTCTTACGCTGCGCTTCCTAGTCCGTGGTCTCCACTCGAGTACTTTTCGACCCCATCGGCCATCTGCTCTGCGAGCAATATGGCCTGCCCGTTGCCACTTCAGCTTGCTAATCCGGTGGGGTATGTCGGTGACTTTAGTTCGTCTACGGATCTCCTCATTTCGGATTCGATCACGTAGAGAAACACCGAGCATAGCTCTCTCCATAGCTCGTTGAGCGACTTTGAGCTTTGAGATGAGGCCGATAGTGTAAGACTTTTTTTGAACCTTTACCAAATGTGATTGACAGCGAAATCAGCTTTGCAAGGCCTCTTTTAGTTCCCACTCATCGGACACCACAAGCAGGTTTATTTAGGTCACGTTCATTTCTTAGTAGAAGTTAAGTTGTACTGCTTTGCTGACTTTTAACAAACTTGTGATCGCCGTTGTCAAGAATTTCTCTTTACGCGAGGCCCCTTCAGGTGCGGGGCCGGGGGCTAGGATCCGCTTCGCCCCCACCTAGCTACGCAACTGTCTGTTAGAGGGCGTGGGCCATTATCCACTACGCGGGTGCTGTTTGTTAGATGTCACATGTCTTTGAAATTTTAGGACATGCCGGTTTCTTCACGTTGTTTTCCTTCACCGTTTTGAGAGCAGCGGTCATGAAATAAATTACACAAAGTAATGCACCTGGCTGGGATCGAACAACTCGTAAATCGGGGCCGATACCACAGGGCCACCACTGCTCTGAATAGAGGAACAAAGGCCACTTAGTTTTAATTAAACCCACCATAATTACATTTTAATTACTTATACTCTACATGCAATTAAGCGTCCGTGTGATGCACAGTGGTTTACATAATTATACGGTTGGACAAAGTGTGTCAAACCTCATTCCCCTAGGAAAACCCGCATGGAAAAAATTTGTGCGACAGAGAAAACAAAAAAATACAAAACAGTATACGTTGTAACAGCTCGTTCACGACCTTGTTTCTGTGAGCGGTAACTTATCGGGGGGTGGTGAACGGTAAGATCAAATCAAATCAAATCAAATCAAATCGTTTATTTCAATTAGGCCAATTACAGGCACTTTTGAATTGTCAAGAGACAAAATAAAACTAGTACAAAAATAGTTATGGTGCTACAGTCCCAGTCACAAGACATAAAAACTGTGAAGGTACCGTAGGTGCTCATTCCAAAGCGTAGATCTCTATGGAGAAGAATGAGCAAGAAACTCCATGGACACTCTTTTTCAATCGCCAAAATTTTTACAAAACTTTTTTACATCATTCATCATGAGATGGTACATTATGTGAGAACGATGTGGCAAGTTAATAGTGTCCATAGTAAATATAAAAAAGACAATTCAAAAATAAAGTTATTATTAATTAAAATAGACTGGGGCAGCTAAGAGATGACCAGTCCCAACTGACAGCGCCCGTTCACGAACATGACACATGTATCAGCACCATTCAGCTCAACCATTTTGAAGGGAACTAAATGATCCGACACACACGCCACCATCAGCGAGACTTTTGAGTGAGCATGACATATTCTCAACCGCCAGAGTCATTCAAGTCAATGAAAGACGTAGGTTTCTAGTCAAAGATAGCTCTGAAGTACATGGTGCTCACACAATGCTGGCTATGACGCTATATAATACTAGATAGATACACTCTATACAATGCAAGAGATAGTTGTACATTCTTCATCCGCTCCAACAATATTATTAAAAGATGAAGGAAACCTACGACTGTCGTACTAAAATAATAAAAAATACACACAAAAAGACAAACAATAAAATATAAAGTAGGACAATAATGTCCGTTAATCAAAATAAAATAATAAAACAAATACAAACACATAAAATAAAACAAGATGACTTAATTAAGTCAAAAAAAAAAAAAACAAATAAACAATTATATGAATCCATATAACTAGTCCGGAAGAAGAAAAATACTAAAAATCTGGGAAAGAGCATGAACGCCGTCTTAACTTCAACAGAGTGACCAGCTGTTTTTATCGTCTAAATAATCGTTAATGGAATAATATGCCTTAGAACAAAGGTTGGATTTAATCTTAGATTTAAACACATTAAACGGCAAGTCTAGGAATGACGAAGGCAATTTATTATAGAATTTTATACCAAGGCCTATAAATGAGCTGTGAACCTTATGAAGTCGATGAAAAGGAACACGTAGGTGGTGCTTATTTCTCGTGTTAATAGTGTGAAAATCACTGTTCTTGGTATATAGATGTAGATTTTGCCTAATATATATAATGTTCGCAAAGATGAATTGAGATGCCACTGTCAGAATGCCAATCTCCTTAAACAAATCCCTCAGAGAAACTCTAGTACCTAGTTGGTAAATTGCCCGAACAGCTCGTTTTTGCAAAACAAATATGTTTTGAATATCAGCCGCTTTGCCCCACAATAAAATGCCGTAGGACATAAGGCTGTGAAAATAACTAAAATAAACTAGTCGAGCTGTATCAACGTCCGTGTACTGTCTTACTTTTCTGACAGCGTAGGCTGCCGAGCTTAGTCTTCCCGCTAAACTTGTTATATGCGGACCCCATTGAATTTTAGAATCTAGTTTAATACCCAGAAACACAGCTGAGTCAACAGTTTCAAGTTCTTCGTTACTTAGAACAATGTTAGGACCTAGATTTGTAACATTTGGCAGGGCGAACTTTATACATTTCGTTTTTTTGGCATTGAGAACCAGGTTGTTAGCAGTAAACCAATCCGTGACCAATGATAATGCGGTGTTAACATCGTCAAAATCTTGTCTATTTCTATCTACTTTAAATATAAGAGAGGTATCATCTGCGAACAGTACAATGTCACAAATGTCCTTTAAAAGATATGGCAAGTCATTGATGTAGACCAAAAATAAAAACGGACCTAGAATTGATCCTTGAGGCACACCTAGCTGAACGGGTTGCCCAGAAGATTTCGAGCCATTAACATCTACGCATTGTAATCTATTACGTAAGTACGATTCTATAACATTAAGAGCTTCGTTTTGGACTCCGTAATGATGTAATTTTCGCAAAAGTGTATCATGGTGTACGCAATCAAAGGCTTTGGATAGATCACAGAAAACACCTATTGCATTCTTACAGCTCTCCCACGCCTTAAATATGTGCTTCAGCAGAGCAACACCTGCATCAGTTGTTGAACGACCTTTCGTAAAACCATATTGATCACTATGAAGGAGGCTATTTACATTAAAATGACTAAGCAACTGCTTGAGTATCAATTTTTCAAAAATTTTGCTAAAAGCAGGTAAGATAGAAATGGGTCTGAAATTACCAATATCATTTTTATTGCCTGATTTAAATAATGGTATGACTTTACTACTCTTCATGAGGTCAGGGAAAGTACCCAGATCTACACATTTATTAAAAGTAATTGCAAGATAGGGGGCAACGATGTCAATTATATTACTTAAAAGTTTAATTGAAATGCCCCAATAATCGCCAGTATGTTTAGATTTAAGCGTGTTGAATACATTTATTACATCATATGGCGTTATGTGTTCAAAACCAAGCAGGTTACCGCATTTAGGCACATTACGTTGCAGAATGCTTTCAGCTTTAGACGGTGACGAACTTAAGGAGCGAGTCGTAGTTATAGGAATATTTGCAAAGAATTCATTAAATGCGTCTGCTACGCTAGTCGCATTTGTAATTAGTTGACTGTCTATCATAATCTCCAAATGATTTTCATTATTAACCGATTTTCCTGTTTCACTGTTGATAATTTGCCAAGTAGCTTTAACTTTGTTAGTAGAATTTTTAATTGTTTCGCTTAAAAATTTTGACTTAGCAATAACACAAATCTTTTTAAATAATTTTGAATAATTTCTTACATATTCTACAAAAGGTGTATCAAACCTAAATTTTTTCAAACCATACAACTCGTACAATCTCGCTCTACTTTTGTAAATGCCAGGTGTAGCCCATTGATTGAAACCAGCAGAGGATCCATTCTTGTTAATGATTTTGGTTTTAAAAGTGGACTGGTATTCTTCTTTAACAATATCAAAAAGGGATTCATAGATTTTATTAGGATTTTCTGATTCAGCTATGGCTGGTGTAAGTTTATCAGCTACATTATTCTTAAACTTGTTACAACGACTAACTGTATAGGGCCTACATTCAATCTTGTGTGGCTTTTTGTGTGATGGCATAGGGAAGCTTGCCATCAATCCACAGTGATCAGACGATAAGTCACTTAACACTATTTTACTTTCAGCATCACAATCAGTAAACATGTTGTCAAGACAAGTCGACGAAGATGCAGTAATTCTTGTTGGTTCAAAAAACAAGTTAATTAAATTAAAAGATTTAAAAAGGTTCAGTAGTCTGACACTTAATGGAGTTGCATCTAAAATATTAACATTAAAATCTCCACATAAAATTATACTTTTATTACTTGATTTTAACTTACTAAGTGAATCCTCCATTACAGATTCGAAGCGAGTAAAATCCCCAGAAGGGGGTCTATAAACACAAATTATTATATATTTCTCGAGTTCCACACAAGACAACTCAATAATACGCTCAACAGAAAGATTAACTAGATCTAAACGTTCTTTACATTTTAACTTGTTTGAAACAAGAACCAAAGAACCACCACGAATAGCGCCCCTTCTGACAAACGCACTTTGGACAGTAAAATTGTTATCATTGAAAAACGGTAATTCATGCTCCTTCAACCAGTGTTCAGTAAGACATAAGACCTGAACCTGATAGTGTTCCATAAATAAACTTAATTCTAACTCCTTGCCAGACAAACCCTGCATATTTTGATGCACAACATTCAACATATTATGTGGCTTGCCTGTTGTCGTATCTAACAGTTTAAATCACTAGGTGCATCAAAAGGAGTGTTATGAACACTATCAGTAATAACTAAACTACTAAGCTTCGACATACTATTTATGTCTGTGTGAAAATAAAAAACTAATAGCCTAGCTATTTCGCGTCTATACATATAAGGCAGATACACAGTATCTCGTGTTGACCAAAGTTTATCCATACAAACGTTGGTATCAAAATACATAAGTTTGTCGCTATAGAGACTAACTAACAAATGAAGATGCTTATTGAGCATGTAAATATAATTGTTTTGACTAGAGGACAATTTCTCAAAATAGGGGAAAGCACACAATACAATTTTTCGACAATTTAACTTTAATAACTCAGTTATGCTATCCGTCAAGTCCTTCCTTTTAATTTTTGAACTATTACCAATAAATATAGTTAAATCAGTATTTTGCCCATATTTATTACTATAAACTGATGACATAATCTGTTTAAAAGTTGAACCTGGCATGCAATAATTGTTACAGGAATTACTCAGGTTATTAGCTAAAAGTCTACCTAAACCTCTTCCTATACCATCTGAGAACATTACTGAGCAAGAACTATTATCATATAACTCAGGCTGGCTAGGGGTGCAGACCTGAGGTAAATCCACAGCCTGGGATGGGTCCTCCATTACCTCAGGCTGGACAGTACCATGGTTTAAAGATGTCTGACAACTACATTGACACATCACTAACTCATTTGCAGCAAGAATGTGTTCCTTAATTTGGTACTGAGATGTCATATACTTACTAGATAGGGAACTAAGTGAGTCCTGAAGCAACTGTATTTCAGACTGCAAATGCTGAGTGTCAATTTCATAAATTTTTATGCTATCTTCCAATTTTATTTGATAATTGTGCAACTTATTCACTAACTCAACACGCTCTTTCCTTTGTGGAATATATTTAGAAAAGAGTTTTTGTTGTTTCTTAAACTTATAGCATTTTTTAATTATTTTATTAAGTTTGGCATATTTTTTGATTTTCTTGTTGCTAATTTTATTATTTCTCAACAAAGAATCTTCAGTGAGATCAATAGTGATTAAGGAAGAGGGGTTACAATTGCTATTCAATAACTCATTGTATAAGCTATTTGTTTGTTCAACCTGAGAACTTTCTTTCTCTTTCTGTAACTTTAAGATATAACTATTGGCATTAAATAACTCATTTTCTAGGTCCCTAACTTTACATAAAGCCTCCTCATACAGATTACTACAATTACTGAACCCATCCAAGACCACCCGCAGTTGATCCCGTTCATCAACAACGTCCAAGAATTGCTGATGTAGGTCCACTAGCTGACGTTTAAGGCTTGTGTTTTTAGAATTAACCTTATCAACTTCCACCTCGCTCTCTTCTCTCTCCTGTAACAATTGTTGGACTTTGAAGTTTGATTCCTTCAGCTCTTGGAGAGCTGTTCTCAATTTCAGCTCCATATCCTGAGCAGCAGCCTTACGGGTCATCACAGGCATGGTTAATGAATAGATTACTGAAATTTAGAAATAAAGAAACGGTGAGAACTAATAGAATAGATCAATAAGGGAAGCTAGCGATAAAAGGGGGAAAAAAAGGAATATAGTGTACAGCTAAAGATTGAATTGAGGTAGGCTGCTATGTTAGCTTCTAAATAGGTAATAAATTCTAATTGGAAATACAATTTTATTGATTTTAATGTTTTGTGTTAGCTTTTTTTTTGTGTTGTGGGTATATTGACAAGAACACAAAACTTAGTTTTTTTTTTTATAACAATCATTACTATTTAAGACAGTAATGCTCACTGATCATTATTATAGGTTTATTTATGTATAATTATGTTATAGTATTATTGAAAATGAATTAATTAATCTTCACAAAGTGTGTCAACAAACAATTTGCAAGCAAATTATTGGGTGCAAAATCAACTAAGTCTTAAAAGTATTAGACGAATAACTAATATAGATATAATGAACGTATGCTTCTTAGAAAAAAAAAATAATAAGAATAAGTAAACAATACTCCCCGTTTTGGATCCGTAGTGCAAACGTCAGCTGATAGTTTTAGGTTACCGGTGAACGTTAAGTCACCGAAAACTTTTTATACTTGTCCAATTATTGGGAAAACAATATTCCTGCGTATTTACACATTTACGATACGTTTACACATGAAATTACATTAGATTAAAGCCTAATTAATAATTAAATTTAAATTTAAAACACGGAACAAAAAATTGACATGTCACTCTAGTAGTGTTGCCAGCAAAAAAAAAAAAAAAAGATCAAATGTATAGAAATATTTGTAACACGCCACGAGGCACCGCTAGTCGCAAATTCGCGTACTTCAAAGTATCAAGCCTTTGTCAAACTGACAGGCGATAGCGAACCGGACCGAGCCGAAGCGATACGAGACGTCCAACTGAGTGCAGCGAACCGAGGCGTGACAGTTGTATTAGTTGTTTATGAACGACGTCAAACAGAGCAAACACGCCTTCGCCACGTCTTCGCATCGGTTCGGTCACGCTTCGGAAACGCTTCGCTTTCGCCTCTCTGTTTGATAAAGGCATTAAAATGTCATATTCGCGCCGCCCGCCACATCGCCCACCGATTAGAACAAAATCGTGATTTTTAGGGAGTAGAAGCAGCCGAGTGATAATGAAAACGAACTTATGAACGTAGGTCATGGATTTGAACCCAGCCAAGTGCATTAGCGCCGGCCGCATAATTTGACAGGCCTGTTGGTCTAGTGGTTAGTGATCCTGACTGCTATGCCGGAGGTCGTGGGTTCGATTCCCACCCAGGACAAATGTTTGTGTGATGAGCACGATCGTTTGTTCTGTGTCTGGGTGTAATTTATCTATAATATGTATGTATTTAGAAATATATAAGTATGTTTATCAGTTGTCTAGTACCCATAACACAAGCTCTGCTTAGCTTGGGACTAGATGGCGTTGTGTGATAGTTGTGGAATATTTTATATTTTATATTACATTGTGTCATTTATTTCATCACCACTGCTCTCATTACGGTGAAGTAAACATCATAAGGAAACGTGTTAAAAGCAACAAATCGACATTAACCAATCCTGGTCTCAGTATAACCCATTTCTCTCACCGAGAGAAGACTTGTGTTCCAGCAGTGGGAACATTGTAGGCTGAACCGTTGCAAAGAATTAACTACTTTTTTTCTTATCTGGGTAAAATCATCAAATGAGTCCTCCCCCCACCCAGGACAGAGCGGGAGGGACTGTCAGACTCGTACTGACTAAATTCCACGGTGCCCTTCAAGAGCCCTCTACGTTCGGGGGTCACGGTAATTCGTACAGTCCCGCGACCAAGTGATTCAGCTATGAAAATAAAGCTGATCTTGTAATCCTAACTATAGTTTGGTTACTATATAGTTTGGTTGTGGGATTGTTTGAAGGAGTTACTGTGGCATTGAAAGACAAAAACAAGTGCAATTGAAGGGATAGGGTGGATTTTAGAAAATGTATGCCTGACAGTACTGTCATTTAATGGTTTCCCACCGCAAAAATAAACAAAGTATATCATTTCTAAACAAAACAAATCGGATAAAACAAAACGACCTTCGAAATTCACAATCCGATTTCTTTGGAAAAAAAGAACAAAGTCTTTGGATCTCAGCACCAATCTAACACGTTTTTGTTATATGCACATTGCTCCGCTATAAGGGAATACAAAAATCAACATAGAATATGTTGTGAAACTTGGGTAATATGTATGAGAAAATACGTACGTATATAAATAGTACGTGGTTGTGTGTATCAACCTATTGTCATGATACGGGTATGGGATTATGCGTCGTGCCACTGTGTCGGTTTGTTTATATTTTGAGCTACCATTTTTTTTTATTTGGAGAATCCCACGACACTATTTCCAAACTACTGCAACTCCTGAAAGCCAGAATCAAAGGTGTAAATTTTTTTTTAGATAATTATGCGGGTAAACCCTTAGCGCAGTTTTTTTTTTTCTACTAACATTGAGGTATATAAAAGTAGCAATTCCGTGTAGCATCAACAAACAACGGGAGGTAATATATTGTCATGGTAAACGACAGGTAAAATTGAACAAGCTTCCTAAAACCGAAGGTAATTCCCCAAAGATCGCCGTAAACTTGGACCCCAGGTGTTGGCAGGTACAGACATGCCCAAAACAAAATATTATTAATTCCCCAGGTGACATTGTCAACGGGCACGCCGCAATCGCGGCGGTAAGACCCCTCTTTGAGGAGTGGCTGGATAGGCGTCACGGCGTCCTGACCTACCGCATGACGCAGGTCCTCACCGGACACGGAAGTTTCGGGAGGTTCCTGTGTCTGATAGGGAGGGAAGAAACGCCTGGGTGTCATCACTGCGAGGATCGTCCGGAGGACACGGTGGAGGATACGGTGCAGGACTGCCCCGCTTGGGCAGAGCACCGCCGTGTCCTCACGACGGCGATAGGCGGAGACCTCTCGCGCCCGGCATTGGTCGAGGCCATGCTGCGGGGCGAGACGGAGTGGGAAGCGGTCGCCTCCTTCTGCGAAGCAGTCATGCTCGTGAAGGAGGAGGCGGGCCGCCTGAGGGAGAGGACAGCGTCCTCCCTCAACCCCAGCCGCAGTGGTAGACGCCCACGGCGTCGGACGTCGGCAGACGATCTCCGGCCACTGTAGCATGCGTACTGTGGCATGCGGGCAGCGAGTAATGGGCAACTCGCTGTCCGACCATGGACCATGCCCGGGTCGACGGCGCGTTGTGTTCCACGCGCGCCTCAAAGAGTATCAACAGAGTGACGGGGCCTGTAGAGGGCCAAAGCCTGCCGGGGTCGCGGGACCAAGGGATTACCGTTACCCCGGTACGTAAAGGGCTATTGAAGGACACCGTGGATTTTAGTCAGTACAAGTCTGACAGTCCCTCTCGCCCTGCCCTGGGTGGGAGGACTCATTTGATGATTTTACCACGATAAAAAAAAAAGGTGATATTGTCAAGGCTCGTAAATATGCGGAAGAGTCATGTTTTTAGGCAATTTATTGGTAAGAAACATTAATCTTTTTAGTCCTGTGACTTCAACAATTTGTCGCAACATGTTTATGGCTTCTTGAGTAGCAACTCACCTTTGTGTTGGGTATGGAGAAAGAAAACATTGTGCGGAGGTCTGTATATTAGAACCATTTTTTTTTTTAAACTATGCCTTCTCTTTAGGATTTTCTTCCTATATCGTGGGTGCCTTTACAAAACATAGAAACTCACATACACAAACACCTAGACCCGGAACAACTACTTGCCGATCAACAACAACAAATATTTGTTCCGTGTGGGGATCGAACACGCGACACACTGCGCAGCAGTACCAGCTCAGCAACTTCTTCTTCGTCTTCTAACAACTCAAATAGAGGAGACATACACACATCAACAGAATCTAGGGATATTTTATATTTCATCAAATATCTAAAAATCTATGAAGAATTTTCTGATATAGTAAATGGAAGAATGATAGGTTATTTTAAGGTCTATAGTAAAAAATAAAAAACATTTCGTGATATTTTTGTTTTAAATAAAAATGTTAATTATTTTAATCGCCGTAGCAAATTAATATGGTAAAAAACTTCATTTCTTCTTATAAAGCTATCAATTTTAATGAAAATTTAAAAAATCTTATTAAATCTAATTATTAATAATCAGTTTTGCCACCTCTTACATTAATTACACATCAAAATCGATTGTTCATGCTTAAAATTAGATTGTCAATGTCTTGCTGCGGTATGAGGTCCCATGTTCTTTGCAAGTGGTCGTAAAGTTGTTGTTCTGTCGTCAAATTTGGCGGGAAATCTCTCAAAGCTTTTCGTTGTAACATGTCCCAGGCATGCTCGATAGGATTTAAGTCGGGCGACTGTGCAAGCCAATCCAAAACTTGAATATCGTGGTCTCGGAGAGCGGTCGACACCAGCCGCGCCATATGGGAAGGAGTATTATCGTGCATGAGTAGAAATTTCTGGCCCATTTGGATTCTGTGAGGGACAATAACAGGCTCTACTACCTCCTCGTGGTATTTTTGTGCAGTCATGCTACCTTGGATCCAAATGAGCTGGGTTCGTCCGCCAAGACGAATTCCTGCCCACACCATGATTGTCCCGCCTTGGTATGAGTGGACCTCTTGAGGGTGCCTTAGACGGCTAACTGTCCCTGGAGTTCTCCAAACGCGTGTTCTTCGTGATTCCAGATGACACCCAAACAGGGACTCGTCGGTGAACAGCACCAAAGACCATTGTTCTTCACTCCATGGTAAATGCTCCCGAGCCCACGAAAGCCGCCGACCGCGATTGCCACGTCGCTATGCTGGAACACGTAGCGGTCTTCGAGCATGAAGACCAACTTCATGCAACCTCCTTCGCACGGTTTGGTCGCTTACCAGCAGGTGGTGGTCCTCCTGGAGCCTTTGTACTAATTGCATCGCTGTGATATTGGGTTGTCTTCTAGCGGTTATTTGGAGAAATCGATCCTGTCTCTGCGTAGTAACGCGATATCTACCCGTGTGCCGTTCAGCTACATCCCCAATACTGCGATAACGTGACCACAACCTTGATATCACGTTTTGGCTGGTGTGTTGGGCCTTAGCAACGAAGCGTTGAATAGCACCATTTTATAGCATGCCCACGGCTCGTAATATTTCATCTCGACTCAAATGACGACGTGACATGACTCCTAAAGCTCACACGACACATTAAATTAAAAAAGAATACCAATCTAATCCCTTTTCAATAATTAATATTAATAAAACAATTTTAATTTTCCGTAACGTAACGAATCACTAACAATTTTGCCACCGTATTTTGTTTTTTCATTTTTTTTTAAATATTTATTCTTTAAATTTTGAAAATAGAATAAATGAGGTTTCAATCTGTATACAAACTTTTTATGAAAACTAAAAAGATTTTAAACTAAACAATCGTAAATAATTTACGATTAAGGTATCCCTAGATTCTGTTGTGTGTATTATCCAGCAATCGGAACATTAAAAGTTGATAATGCTGTGATATGCTCATTGAAATAAATTAGAATTTATTTAATCCTACACCATAATTTAAGTACAGCCTCTCTAATTTAATATCCTCGCAGCCAGGCGAGGCTAATGGAGCGTCGCTAATCGTAAAATGCCTTGCACGCGATGAAACCGAGACGGCTCCGGTATTTCTAAATACAACCAAACATTATCCCGATTTTATCAATGTTTTGTACACATCCACATTAGCTTAGCTTAAGTATCATCATAAAACAGCTCTCATTTGTGGCACACGCCGTTGTTTCCTCGTTTTTTGTTCGATCAGCATAAGGCCTCGTTTATAGACCCGCGGGCCAACAGGCGGCGCGACACGCGGAGCGGGCTGTGGGTAAACCAAAGCAACGGCGAAGTAGAAAGCGTTCGCAGAGAAGCGGCAACAATTGGTGCTACGCAGCTCTTCCAGCTGGACACGCCGCGCGGCCCGCCCCACCCGACGCGCCGCCTGAGGCCTCGCATGTCTTAGGACGAGGCCTAATATGTAGTATTCGGCCTCTAAAAGGAATTAAGACTGGGTCTTTATAAAAAAATTGTTACCGAGCAAAGGCAATTATTACGTCTGTCTTGATCCACCTACGTGAGTAAAATTTTGTCAATTTTTAGGATGAAAAACTTGGAAGATTTCATGATTTTTTTAAGGACTTGCCTTTAAAATCTATTAGGATGGATAGAAAAAAATAACGCTGTTTTTAAATAGTGGAAATGAAAGTACTATAGCGTTGTTATTTTAAAAGGAAATAAGTTCAAGAAAATACAGACGTTATTTATACCATGACGAGTAATTTGTATCAATTTCGTGATTCATAAAAAATGAATTAGATATCATTTTACAACTTGGCTTGGCAATTGTTTAGATTACGTCTGTCGCGTATTTTTAAGAGAAAACGTCATATTATAGGCGACCTGACGTCGCAGTATGGTAATATATACAACACACGTCAGACGTAGGAATTGAAGCCTAAAGATGAACATAGTAAATCCAAATGAGGAGAACGTCAAACAATATCAAAAATATAGCAATGAATATAGAATAGAATATAAAATTAATACTTCACTTTTCAACCCTCTTACCACAATTGTTCAATTTCATCCCTCCACATATATACTACCCTATAACTCTATATACACCTACAAAGCTGGCTAAAGAACCATCATCTTTTCAATGGGGTAGTTCCGCACGTAAAAATTCCCATATATGTTAAGTACAAGGAAACCGCTGGGAACACCATTAATTCTTAGGAAAAAAAACCTGCAAGATATCAGCACTTTACCCCGCATGTTAGAGGGAGAAAAAAGTATCTTTCATCTCTTGCACGTTTAAACGAAATGTATTAGGATTGGTTTTAGCCCCTTCGTACACAAGGCGACGGAAGTCTTCGCTCCCTTACGACTTTGGCATCTAATGACGCGAGTGTCTGTATTAACCTCTATGGATTTGTATCGCGATAGTCGCCTGGATACCTAAGTCGTAAGATATCGGAGACTTGCGTCGCCTTGTATACGAAGGGACTTACTCGAACCGAAACTCGATGTTTAACCTTTGATATTTATTAAAACACATAAGGCAGCATTTTCGGTAAGACCTAACTACCTCTAAATATTAAATTTCCCGATGACGAGTTTTGGAGTGGAGGCCTTCCAACTAGTTGGACCAATGATCTTAAGACTGGCTGGGCCAGAGTGAATGTGGAAGACAGAGGGCAAGGTGATGTAGCGCAGCAGGAGAGGTATGACTCTACCAGGCTGCATCTCATCACCCACAGTATTGCAGTCCATAGCCGAAAATAGGTGTTCAACAATGGACTATAGGCTTTCATTTAAGCACTTAGGTGACAGTTACTGTTATGTTACAAAAATATTCTAAGGTCGTGTGTCCTAAATACAAAGTTGCTATAGTATACATATTTTAACAGAAGAATAATTGGTAGGTTTATAAAACATCAACATACTCAAAGTTCCAAATCAAAAAGTTTCGCAAAACTGTGGTCATGTATGTGTATAAGAACTTAAACCGGCCTGAGCCAGTAAGAATTTTGCATAGCACTATTAAAAACAAAATGAAATCATTTATTTCAATTACGCCATCAAAGACAGACTTTTGAACGTCGAATATTAAAATTAAAGAAAATGGGATGGGGTTGATTCTACACCCGTTCGCAAGAGTAGGTTTTTAGGGAGAATAATAAACTCAAAAAAACCGGCCAAGTGCGAGTCGGACTCGCGCACCGAGGGTTCCGTACAAACCTGCAAGGTTTACGTGTGTATGTGAATAATTTAATACCTCTACGCGTTTATGAGGAAATGGGTAGTAAGTTTAAAATTATTAAAAAATATATATTATGTGATGTAACTAAAAATTTATGGTTTTCGTAATTTTTTCTTTATCTATGCTATAAGACGTTGCTTCGTACCAAATTTCAAGATTCTGAGTTCACGGGAAGCACCCTGTAGGTTTTGATTCCCTTGCAAGTGTCGAAAATTTGCGGCATAAACGGCTGTATCTTTTGATTGCGTTGGCTTAGAAGTTTGATTTTTTCACAGCTTCAAGGGACAGTAGACCTGAGTAATTGATATAAATTTCAGCTTCATACCTCCACGCGTTCCTGAGAAAAAGGGTCTTGACAGACGGACGGACAGACAGACGGACAACAAAGTGATCCTATAAGGGTTCCGTTTTTTTCCTTTTGAGGTACGGAACCCTAAAAACTATAATATTCTACATGAAACAAATATTTGTACTCTCTACTAGTAGTTGTACTAGCTATTTATTTACGTGAGTTGTTTGCAACCACGATACGGGATTTTTTTCTAATGCGGAAAGGTTTTTTCTATGAAAAACGTCCGGTTCAGTTGACAGACTAGTCGGTTTGAGCGTACTAGACCACGCTAACAACGCAAGGCGAAGCGTTAAAAAGTAGGTATATATTACTAGCGGATACGTAGCATAAAGTAATGCAATTAAAAGTAGGTGGCGTGTGACATTGTCCGCTTTGTGCGGCAATTACCTTCGCAAGTGCCGTAAGTGGTTATAATGCTTGGAGGTACGTTTTGAAGTAAAACGTCGCGTATGTGCGTAGTTCGTAGTTTTTAATGGGATAATGGCAGTTAGAGCTGCCGTGATGGCGGGAAGTGGTATAAGTACCGTTGTATGTGAGGGTGCAGAGCGATAATAGCTGAAAGTTCGCTTCCGGAGTGAATAGGCAAAGAGGAAGGAGGTTTGTTATAAAAGGGTTGTTGTATTTTCGCTTACTGGTTGTGGTACTGACCGTTGTCGTATCACAGTCCGAACTATGTTTCGACATGCAAATATAATCCAAACCATTGTATTGCGGTCCACCCCGGAAAACGGCATCGTAGACTAGCTGTAATCTGCAGTGATGGCTGAGTCATCACACTAGCCGCTTGGCTTGCAATCACCATCATGTTGGAGTCCCAAACTAAAAGTGTTTGGCCAGAACCAGTAAAAGTCTTGGAACAGACTCCGTCGGTGCGTAAGAGTTTCACCTCTCTTCTGGGTGAGCTTTTTTGAAGTGAATACTTCTTTAGCGGCGTTGTGCACTTTTTTTGGAATGGGTAAAAAATTTTAAAATCGCGTCAGGACACGTGACCTGATCAAAAATTCGTAAGACGGCGCAGGGCGCTTGCTCGAATGTTCGTGTGTTTTTATTACTATTCAAGTTTTCACTTCTGCCGGCACTCCCAGAGTGCAACGCGTCGTTTTTTTTTTCATTTTAGGTCTTGTCTTTGCTTTTGGACTAGATTGGGGTCAAGTGCAAACCCACAGTAAAAGCAAGGAAATAAAAACTTCCATAGGGTTTGCTTCAATCACGCAAAATCTATAAACCGATTGATCTTCTACGGTCGGCCATTTAGCCGATCCTTTGACGAGTAACATATTGATAGAGGTGTAGACTTAACTCAGTTATAACTACAGAGTGTGACAGATGTGGTGAGGTAATGCAATTGCTACGGTCACTTATTGGATGGAGGGTTCTCACACAGATACGAGTATGTTTGAATAAGTTCGGTTTAATTTTGCTTGTTCCTTTCTTAAAAATGAGTTCATCGACGCACGGATAAAGTTTTAACTCGCTGAAAAGAAAGGAGTTAAACTCTTATAAAGTAACCCCACACTAGGAACTCCTCCTAAATCGTGGGTGCGAAAGAGAAATAAAAACTAGTGATGAAAACGCTCTGCTAGTAACATTCTTTCACCAGAAAAGTAGCGTGTAAGGTTTAAGTGGAAAACTAGGAATTAGTGATAAGCTTTTAAAAGTTCTCTTGATGATCCAACCTAATGACACGCATATAAGAGACGACGCTCTCAATGAATAAAATACTTACAGAATAGTTCATTAAGGGTCGATTCATACCGAAACGCGACGCTGCGCGCACATTTCAATAGAGTAACTTAAAATCTAACTTTATTTACTACACGAAAAGATAAACATTTCCAGTATCATCGCCGCACGTCACGTGTCGTTGCGTCTCGGTGTGATCTGACCCTTAGGCTATGCTACAAAAGTTTAGATGTTTGGATAGATGGATGTTGATTGTATGTTATTCTAACACGACAGAATAACTAAACTGATCTTGATGAAATCAGGCTCAGAGATAGGATCCTAGTTTTATGATCCCGTGGGATAATTTTCAAGTTAAACGCGGGCGAAGCTGCCGGCAACAGCTAAGTGATATTTATTTTCAAATAGGTTTTGGCAAACACTTTTACACGTCAAAACATTTTTTCTTTATAAATAGATGAGGCCAGAGTTCGTACCTGTCTACTTTTTTTTTCGTGGTAAAATCATCAAATGAGTCCTCCCACCCAGAGCAGGGCAGGAGGGACTGTCATACTTGTACTGACTAAAATCCACGGTGTCCTTCACTAGCCCTTTACGTACCGGGGTCACGGTAATGGGTACGTCCCGACTGAGAAGAAACAGCCGAAACAGACTCAGAGGTCAACGTCTCTTTTAAAGTCTAGACATTAAATTGATTAAGTCATGCGAGGACCCAGCAAGTTTATGTCTGAGATGGTCTTTTGAATAAAGAACCATACAGATTTGAGTGGACCTGTCCAGTCAGTGCATGCATTTGTCAGTTATCGTGTAGCTCGACTCATAACTCATTTAGCCTTTGTCAAACAGACAGGCGTAGCGAATACGAAGCGAGGCGTTTTTATTCGTAATGTATGGAATTGTTTGAATCCAGTCACATAGAAAAACGAAAGCGATCCTATAACGTGATTCAAACAATTCCATACATTACAAATAAAAACGCCGCGCTTCGTATTCGCCACGCCTGTCTGTTTGACAAAGGCTAAAGAGCTCAACGCTAGATATACATCATGCGGACTCAAATACACCCTATAATAAGTACTTTCTTTGTTAACAAATGTACCTCGTTTAATTACATCCCTCGTTTCAGGATACTTAAGTAAAAACATCGTAAATACGAGTTACTACCTTTCTTGCAGTGGAAAGGTTGATCAAGAGGTACCTATCTTTTATGCTTTCTAGGAAATTTTATACTAAGACGCGAGATACTTTATCTTAGGTTGAAGGTTGAATTACCTTCCGAGATACCAATAGCTTAACGAGAATGCTCTGCCAACAAATGAGTCATTAACTGGATAGTGAAGTAAGTAAAAGTTTGGCCCTACCACTAAAAGGCCTTATGTCTTCTAAACGTTGAAATTAAGTGCAGAATCTTCTCGTGTGTTTTAGGTAATCTCTGATGCCTTTGTCAAACAGACAGGTGAAAGCGAAGCGTTTCCAAAGCGATACCGAACCGAAGCGAAACGTCAGTCCGATAGTTCTGTCACGCTATCGGATCTCTTTCGCTTTTCTATATAACGTCACACTTCGCATTCGCCACGCCACCAGTCTGTTTGACAAAGGCTTGAAACTATTATTAATGAGATTGCACACTGCTAGACGAGAGTCGTTCTCCACTTCTTCCGCTTTTCTTGGTCTTCTTATTCCTCTCTGACCATTAACGGGTATGCTAATATAGAGTTACTATCTTAGTCGCACGCGTGTCCCTTTAATTTTTCTGTAACAGACGGCATTTTTAAACTTCCTCTTAAATATATACTCATTTCTAACTCTACCCATTCTTGTCACTCCATAACACCTCATATTTTTATATCCGCTACATGCAATCATTTTCATCCATCTTCTTTTTGACGGCATGGTGTGCGCTGTTGCTGAGCAACTCCCCGACACTCGGTCACTGCATAGCAGCGAGTCTCGCAAGACAGACAAGTACTTGTTTGTGTATGTGAGTTTCTATGTTTGTAGACATACCCACGATACAGGCGAAATTCCTAAAGTGGGCAACATTTATTTTTAAAAAAAATCTCCTTCAAAGGCATTCCCAAAGAGGGTTAGTGTCAGGCAGGCAGCCGGGTATAAAACCTAAGTCAACACCTTTTTAGAGCAGATAATGAAAGAAGATAACGCGTTGCGAAGACCTTGATGTGGGACAAGGAAGGAATTTAGTGTAAGTAGGAAAAGCGAGAAACATTAAAAAAAAATGGGTAACGGTAATAGACGCTATTTTGTATTCATCTTTACGCAATCGACAATGAAACAATTATATATTTTTTTTAAATTTTGTTTTAGGACTTATTTTGTTTGCTTTCCAACTAGTAATATGCAACATAATTTTTAGTATATGCGAAACCTGAATATAGTTTGTTCAGAATCAGTAACTGATTCGATTCCAATAATTTTTACACCATGTTATATTTTTTTTCAAAAATATTTTAATAAAAATTTTATTACCAGTTAATAACAATACAATTACCGTACGGTTAGGTACCTATTACCAAGCTATTATCACGAGTGTATAACACAGGAGACGCGGTTTACGCGAGTGTACCGCGAAATGAGCATGTTTTTTAACGGACAACCAGGTAATATACAAACTTATAACCATGTGATTTTTATGATACGGTTTTAAAATTTTGTTCATAGATTCTTTACACAAAAATACTAGACAGGTGTATCAGGTTTCGCATAAACAAAAAATAATGTTGTATATTAAAGTAATAAGTAAATATAAATACTCTAACGAGATAGTAGTGAGATGATTGACAAGCCTATGAGGGTGGAAATAAGAACGATCCATTAACAAAAATAATAGCAAACTTTGCTGTATTAATACCCTTTTTTTACGTGGTAAAATCATCACATGAGTCCTCCCACCCAGGGCAAAGAGGGAGGGACTGTCAGACACGTACTGATTAAAATCCACGGTGTCCTTCATTAGCCCTATACGTACCGGGGTCACGATAATTCGAGAGTCCCGCGACCTGCGTTAAAACCCTTTGCATTTTTTTGAATCCGATGCGGAAATACTCGTTGAGTCAGTAAAATAATGTCACGTTCGCGGAAGCTAGAAATCTTTAAGCTTAGCGCAGCTCAGAATTTTCACAAACGAAATGGATTGAATGGTTTTTCTGCAACCTTTTTCTCAACTGCATACGAAAATAGTAAAAATAAAATAAGACAGTACTCGTGAAGTGTATTTTCCAATATTGTGAATTTTACTGACCAATGTTATCGTTGAAATATCGAGAAGTATCCACAGGCCAACCTCTAAATCTTTATGTGTGGCTGTAACTATTTAGCCATGACCTTTTAATTTAAGATACCCTAAATGAGCTTTTAACCCTACGCAGTCAGGCATCATATTTAAACATGTTATCTTAAGTAACCTCAACCACAGAGCTTGGAGTGTTAAGTTTGTTTTATGGTCGGCAAATGTTATTGGGAATTTCTAACAGTATATAGGTGGCATTTTGATGCGTGGCTGGGCAATAGACTCGTTAATGGACTAATAGGATTTCTGTTGCTTACAAAAATTTGGCTTAGTTCGAAACGAGTAAAATGATGACCAAGACTCGAGAATTTAAATTGCGCGCTATGAGATGGACGCGTTTAGGGGTTTATTTTTCGCCAGAAACCCTAAGGAATAAGCTGGCAAAATGTGGTTGACTTTCCCCATTGGGAAATAATGTCCAAATCTATAGAGCAAATTAATCTAAGCTCAAGCTTAACCCAGTTACGTTTCATTCGAATATAAACTTCATTAGTACAAAATTGAGTTACTGATTCCTACAGACGACTATGACCCACCTTATCATGAAAATAAGAACATTAACCGTAGGTTCATAAGGTTCAGTTTCGAATGAAGAGCGACTGAGTTAATGTTAAGCTAAGACTAATGTAGCTCTATAGATTTGAGCCCAAGTGCACAAACACACTACGAGCTTGCGAGCGTGGAAGCGACGCCACGGTGAGGTGGACTGGAAATATCGGACAAATGAAACCGCCGCCCTGTCCATACTGTAGTAACTAAGTCGGGAGCCTACCGCGGTGACATGCGTTAAAGCCTTTGTCAAACAGGCAGGCGTGACGAATGCGAAAGGAGGCGTTTTTATTTGTAATGTATGGAATTGTTTGAATCCAGTCACATAGAAAAGCGAAAGCGATCCGATAGCGTAACAGAACTATCGGACTGACGTCTCGTTTCGGTTCGGTATCACTTCGGACTCGCTTCGCTTTCGCCTGTCTGTTTGACAAAGGCATAAATGAGTAAGATCGCGCGTTCTAAACGTTTCTATCTGCACCTTATGGCCACACTGTGGACCTAGTCGCGGGTGGCAGGGGTATCAAACCATTTCAGTTTTCCCAAATTCAAAGTCATTTTTCGGAGTTTCTAGTAAAAATAATAAATTATCGTCAATGGTTTGCAACGGCTCAAGTACGCCTAAGCACAAACAACAGCTTGCTTGCTAGTATAGCAGCAGATCGCGCCCGTCGCCACACCCGCGACATTCCTAGCCCTATCGCCGCGCATTATCGTGGTCGCACACTTAAAGCGTAATGTTCAGAGTTATGCCAGCTCCAGTTTTTATGTTGCTTCAGCTATGCAAAACATACTTCAAACTACTTTACTTTCACGTCAAAGAGAGCTTTGTTTTAGTAGCGCGCAGATAGGAATAATTTAGAATAAACTCAAGCAAGGGCCTATGGAAGATGGCTCTTCGTTTAAAAGTTTAATTAAGATAAGCAAACTGTGGTAACGCAATAACTATTTAGCATAATGTAATTACTTGAGGTAAAACGTTGTATAATATTTACTGAAAAGTTTTTTTTTGATACTGTTTTTTTTTAATTACAGCTTTTAAATCTGCTTTAAACAATAAAAAATTAATTTAATAAATTTTAGTTGTGTAACTACTACAGTTGATTTTACCAAAAGCGACGTCTTTAAGCCTCGTGCAGACACATGCGATTATACGAGCGTGGCGACATCACGGTTGCCGCACGCGGTGCCTTGCCGCATTGCTGTTCACACAGCGCGCAAAGCACCGCGCCGCCGTGATGAGGTATGCTAATTATGCTGAGGCTAAACGAGTCGGCGCGCGACAAGAACGCGCGCGCGGCGCGCGACGCGCGTCACGCAGCGCGTTACCGCAGGACCACGCTCTGCCAAGAGACGTGAACCCAATTGTAGTACGTTTAGATTGAAAATTACATTGGCATATTGCGCCAGCGCGCGCGTCACGCGCGTGCGGTTTTCAACGAAGCGGGCGACGAAGCATCCTTAATTGCCACAAAAATATAAACTCTAAATGTACTACGGTAAGGACACGATGGGCCGGCCGTGCGACAGGAGCGCGCGCGCGGCGCGCGTCACGCGACGCGTTGCCGCAGGACCACGCGCTGCCAAGAGAAGTGAACCCATTCGCAGTACATTTAGAGTGGAAATTACCTTAGCTGCTTGCGTTAACGCCGCGACACAACCATGCGCAATTAAATATAAATTAAATAAATACCATCCAACAATTCAACAAATCCTGCCGCAAGCTGTCGCAATAATAATATCAGAATCGCGATGCGCCGCGCCGCTTCAGAGTGAACAGATGTGGTTGTTTTCATAGAAAATGGACTAAGTAGGTTTTTTCAACAATCGCCACGCGCGGATAATCGCGTGTGTCTGCAGGAGGCTTATAAAGCCTTTTTAACCAAATTAATTAATATTATAAACGCGAAAGGCTGGATGGATGGATGAATAAATACATGTTTGTAACTCAATGACGTAAGAACGGCCGAAATGATCTTAATATAAGGCTCAGAGAGGTTATAGTGTAAAATAATATAATATAGGATACTGTTTATCGTGTGTTACTTGCCCGTAGGATCATTTTCGAGTAACACGTGGGCGAAACCGCTGACAACAAACAGCTAGTAATGTAATGTGTTAGATTTTGAAAAGTAAACACGGAACAGTTCGTTAATGAACAAGCACTATGTTCGTGAACATCTTGTTCAAGAACGAGAATATTGTTAAACCACGCAACGTGAGCCGCCAATCTGTCCGAAAACCCAAAAAGGGTCTGTCAATATGCTTAAAATGTTACGGAAAAGGTTGTATATAAATTTTTATATGAAATACAGATATGTAAGACAGCGTAATCGGTAAATGTGTCTGTTGAATATAAGGCCAATAGACTCTTTCTAGTAAGTTTTAGGATATGTTTTTGATTTTTCTGATTAACGCCCTGTTCATGACTTTGCCGTAGTGAGCGGTGACTTAAGCCTTCGTCAAACAGACAGGCGATAGCAAACCAGGCCGAGTCCGAAGCGATAACGAACCGATACGAGACGGGTATATACGGGTCCGATATCACTGGGTCACCACTAGCCTCTATTAGGTACGTCTTTGGTTAATCCTAGGGCATGCCCGGCGTGATGTTATGTACGTTTGTAAGTTTTCCACAGTTTTCTACATTCATAAATATTGTTAATTAATTCCTGATCATCTTCACAAAATGATCAACAATGAAATTGTAATCTGTTAACCAAAGTTTCAGAATTAATTATGTCGATAGCCGTTTTGGTCAACGTAACCGGTTCTGTATAAAATTTACCCAAAATTAAACTGAGATAACGGACAAAATTTCTCGGTAATTCAATATTAATGCTCAAACATAACCCAGAACTTTGTCTTACGACTTTAGAAAGAGTATTTTACAAATATTTAGTTAGATGGACGAACAGAGGAATCATTGAATTAAAAAACAAAACAATATTCTATAGCAGACCAATATTCTGTATCTTCCTCCTTTGTTATTGAATGCTTTGAAAAGGAGATAAAGAGAAACCCAACAACCAAAATCTCAAAATTTTACAGAAAAAAGTGAGTTTTCGATAATGTATTGATGAAATGTGACCGAAACGTATAGAAAAGAACACATTTATCTAGCTAGTGTGAAGCTCATAGTTTATTATGAAGTTGTATGACTGATTTACTAAAACTGTTAATGAGGAAAAATAAAAAAAAGCAGTGGAAAATTGCAAAATTTGAAAAACTTCATTTATGGCGACGACATTTATAACGATCCACCTGCCTACAATAACTGTGTACGCGTTAAAAAATTGTAAATAACAAAAATATTTACATGTTAAATTTACAATGATAACTGCATTTTACCAATGCTGTAAAGTCAGTAAAATTTATTAGGTCTTAAAGCTACGCTTATTTTGCTTGTTTTACTCAGCATCTGCTCAAACAACGGTCCCGCCATTTTGTGTAATTTGGCGCCAACTGTCACGCATTTGTCGCACAATTCCGCACGAATGCGGCGCGTGTTTTTAAAATTATGATATGCAAAAAGTTTCTTATCTGCCGTTGGCATTGCTATGAAATAATTTAACACATTAAAAAAAAAAAAACAATACAGACCAAAACTTATTTTGTATTAGCAATGTAATGTCGATTTTCTTTTAATGCGCGGCCGATATTTGGTTAGATTGCGGTAGTAGAGTATTGTCTAATCCGTGTTTTCGCGATATTCCTAGAATTTTTGCTATAATTCAGATCAACAAATTATCCCACGACATATACAGCTTAAAATTTTAATGTTAAGGGTTTCCAAAAAGTAATTGATTTCTTAACATAACAACAACTGTGCTAACACTGGCACATCAACCTATCCTAATCTTTCATTTTTTCTCATCGAACATAACATATCATATCTTCTCATTTTGTGATAAGGTTGAAAATCTATTAAAGATTTATCAGGTTGAAGTGCTGGAATCTTTAAAACGACGATAATTCTAAGTGTATTAAATAATCTTGACGTCTGGAAGGTCCTTATTGTTATTTATAAAATGATATAACGACTGGCACGAATTGATATCTCAAAACAATTAATTGTTCAAAAATTAAACAATGAATTGATTCTTCGAATCGCCTCCATCTTTGCAGTTATTTACGCACGCATTTTCGCTCTTCTTCACGCATTTTTCATTATACTAATAAAAATAGTAGAAAAAAATGTTAAATGAAATGTTAAACAAAGAATTCACCTTATGTCGTCTTAGGTCGCGAGACTGGGGCTATTGAAGGACACTGTGGTTTTTAGTCAGGACAAATCTGACAGTCCCTCCCATCCCGCCCTGAGTGGGAGGAATCATTTGAAGAATTTAACCCTAGAAGCCTAATCTACGTCTGCGAGGCGTACACGAAACCGAATATCGTTTGTCGCTTTCTAACGATTGAAGCTAGCGCGTCGTGCTCTTTGGCCAACTCAGTGGCCGCCGGGAGCTAGCTTACGGTACCCGTATCGTTAAGGTAAGTCCCGCCATTTTTGATTTATAGAAGTATTGCACGCGTGCGAGACGTATGTTTAGGCTTTGCGTAACTTTTCACTAGGTTTATGTGATTTTACTTTTGTTCGTTTTTCGTATATTTTATATTTTCGGCGTTGTTTCAGATAATGTAAAATATGTCACGGTCTCGAAGATTAGACGGAGACGATATTTTAGCAATCCCAAACGAGGAAGATGATCCTTCTTTGGAAGATTCGGATTCTAAAGTTGAGGATGACCAGGTTATTGACGACGTTCAAAGCGAAGATGAAAATAGTTATGTGACTGAGTATGTTTCGTCTTTACAAGAACCTGCTTCCTCTGAAGAAACCGACCCAGCCCCTGTTCCAGAAGATGGTCCATCAATGTAAAAAATCTGTGTGTGGCGAGCCCAAGGTTGATATTTGTGTAGACTGCTCTTAAAGTTTACCTAGTCTTTGAAGTCTGATTAGTTTTAATATTTGGTCTAAGAATAACGAATTAGCGTTAAAAAAAGAAAATTTTCTCTGAAAAAATAATATGTTTCTGTTGATTTTGAAGAAGTTGATTTTTTTGTTAGAATTTATTCACCTAGTTTTATTTTTGTAATAAATAACTGTGATTATAGTAATTATTCATAACAGTGTTGTTTCTGGGGGCACGGCAGTGCTCGAGCAAAACGGGCACGGCCGTACCATCTTTTCTCGATGCGATTCGCGGCTGTTTCGCCCCCCCTATATCTTCGACGTGGACAAAGCTAGGAGTTTAGGTTTTCGGTGAATAATAGTAGGCATTAGAACAAGCTTAAGTTCGAAATTACATGCCAATTGAATTAATAGTTTAGGAGTTACGGTCGATCAAAGTTACACCATTTTGTCACTCACTGACTCACTGACTCACTGACTCACTGACCGATCATCAAAAATCTAAGGTACTTCTAGCAGACTTAGAAACTTCAAATTTTGCACCAAGATAGGTCATTAGCCACATATAAAGGAAAAATTATAAAAACATTAAAAAATAATATACCATAGAAAACAATTTTATATTTGCGGTTTGGCAAGAACATTATGTATGGATTTTGACTGCATTGTTAACTTTGTTCGTTGTTTAAGTATTCAATTGGATGAATAAATACATAGAATAAAAAAGAATAACATAAATTTAATACATAGACTATAATTAATACATAAAGTTCATAATTCATTAAATTAATAAAGCTAAAACTCCATTGTATTGCGATAAATTTCGATTGTATGCGCGCTCGATAGATGGCGTTGTACCTATCTGAATCGCGCTATGGTTTCGTTACCGAGCGCAGTATAAGAAGTACTTTCAAATAATTCGATAATTTTCAATTGATAGCGCCATCTACCTATGAAAAACCATTTCGAAACTAAAAAAATATTGAAGCTATATTCGGAGAACTTAAGTTAGCCGGATTAGATAGTAGATTTATTATTGTTACTGAAACAGTTATCACCTAAAAAAAAGAAAGAAATACACTTACAAAAAATAAATGAGATCCCACCAAAAACATTAAATGTAAAAAAATGCCAAGTCTCTCGATGCAGTCTTTCCATCGTAAAAAGTTTTGAGATCTCATAGAAGCCAAGTCCTATTCAAATTATTTTGTAGTTTTAAATCAACATTTAGTAATTGTATCAATAGTTTTCTTTATATTATAATTATAGTGACTTGGCAATGAGCACCAATTAAAATCTGCTTGCTGCCTGGAATTATGTGCAAATGTTACTGACGAGACCTGTGATTATTTGTTACGTGTGGATCATGATGGCCACTA
This sequence comes from Agrotis puta, assembly GCA_943136025.2. NCBI lineage: Eukaryota > Metazoa > Arthropoda > Insecta > Lepidoptera > Noctuidae > Agrotis > Agrotis puta. The sequence goes on along the minus strand of OW964182.2, from coordinate 11,461,477 downwards.
CCGACTACATGCTCCAATACAATAATAAAAAATACCTTACGGGCCATCGCTTTATGAAAGTAAATGAACCGAGAGTACACTAACACTAGTGTTTGCGTACACACTTGTGCATTATAATTTATGTCCTGCGCAGTTTACTAATCTTGGATGAGACTGACTGCCGTTGCCGAAATTCGGTTGGGACGACACGGATAAACCCAAAGAAAATTAATTTTGTGATATTAATGTTTACGCATGCGGTGTGTGACTTTCAACTCCAAATATGCCGTTTTGTTTCTTCTTGTGCTCATTGCCAAGTCACTATAATTATAATATAAAGAAAACTATTGATACAATTACTAAATGTTGATTTAAAACTACAAAATAATTTGAATAGGACTTGGCTTCTATGAGATCTCAAAACTTTTTACGATGGAAAGACTGCATCGAGAGACTTGGCATTTTTTTACATTTAATGTTTTTGGTGGGATTAATTTTAGCATATAAACCAAATTTAAATTTCCACTACAAAAAAATAAAAAAAAATAAGGCTATTTTACATAAAAAAATTGAACAATATGTGTACGCCTCTGAGACGTATGTTAAGGCTTTGTGTACTTCTGAAATAGATTAAGCTTCTAGGGTTAACAAGTCAAAAAAACAAAACAAAATTTTTGCTAAGCGACTACTAAAAAAAGACACCAGTCGATTTCAGCTTGTCCAAAGAAATTTTAATTCCACTGTCCTAAATGTACCCAAAGTTTGCTAGAAAATAAACATTAAAATTCCCAACGGGAGGTCGCTCAACCGACATAAAATAGCAAACTTAAATTATTTGCATGACAAAACTGGCCACGGTCCCCAACGCTCCGACGGGACCGAATGTGACCAAGAAATTATACTTTTGCATTAGCTAGCAGTTGCGCTTAGTTAGCCGGTTACATAAACTTTTCACATTTATTCCGAAAAGTTGGTCCATTCAGCTCCCGCATCTGGGCTTTAGTCGCTACCTTCAAATCTACAACTAGATTTAATTGTATGGCCCTAGTATGAAAGCCCGACAAGACATCGAACAATGTACCGTAGTAGTATTTTGTTTCCCTATGACATTTTGGTTCACACTTTTCCGACAAATAGATACAGTAATTACTCTTTAATAGGTACACATTCTTAAGTCTTACCCTTTAATATTATGTACAAAATGAGTTGACACTTATTTGCCAGATCGAAGTCGTCTTAGGCACACAATAAAGTCAGGATTTTATGAACATCCGATGTAATTAGAATTAACGTCATAAAAGAGCGATAAGATCGATTTTATTCTTAGTTATGAAGATTTTAGTTATGTTTCCGAAAATTATTGGAAATCCCGTGAGTTTTTATACCAATTAAGCTGTTAATTTGTAATTCTGGAGTATTTTTTTCGACTTTCAACGCACGTAACTTAATATTCAAAGAAAGATCCAAGACACAAAGGAAATTAAGACTTATATGCTTTATTACATGAAAAAAAAATAACTTAATTTTGATGTCAGAATGTAATTGGCAATAAATGTACATTTTTTCCCTTTAAAGCACAAGTGCCTGGCAAATAAAAATGATTTAGGTATTCCGGCTTTCGCAGCCAGTGTTGTTCCTAAATTAAAAAAACGACGAAGTGTATACTCGCTAAACCATAAAGAGCGAATGAACATTTGCTTTCTTGGACCAAATATTTAATTCCAACATTGGAGGCCAATAAATCATTGTGAAACAATAACCAATTATGTTTGTCAAGTTCAGTAGTTGCGTTAAATAACAAGTAATTACGGTCATCGCTGGCTGCAGGCCAAGGGGCATAGTGCCAATGCCCCGAACAACCTGTTGACTTGCGAATTGGAAAACATTGTTAATAAAACGCAAGAAAAGGTGAAACCTCTGTGTGCGCGATGAGCACATTATTGAGGACATATAGAATTTAGAATTAAAGTGGCCTAATCAAAAATTTTAAGATAATGACTTTTATGCATCGAACGACTTATAAACATGTATTCTATTAGTTTATTAAAAATAAAGAGACTCTTTTAGCCCAAAAAAGGAGAAACGCACTGTTCTGTCTCTTTCAAATCACGCTCTTTCCCCCCGTCACTCGGTATTGAATTAATAAATAACATTTTCCCAATAAAACTGGAATTTTGGATTATGCCACTTCTATTCTAAAGGTGCGATATGATCTACCAATTCTTTCCAACTAGATGTTTTAATTAACATTTTCGGCTTGTTTTTCATTAATACTTAAAAAGGTTGTGGTGCATACTAAGACACGTATTCCCACCGAGGATACCCAGTTTAATTCACATCTCTGTCACATCACGCGCTGCGATCGATTTGATAGTACTCACCATCGACTTCGCACATACCGTATAAGCTACATTTGCAACCCCGGTCGTTGCCCTCTCAAGTTATAGAACGGAATTGACTTTCCTATTTGCGTAGACATTGAAAACGCTGGAATCCGCAAAAGTGTTAAGTATTTTTACTATAAATTCATTTATTAATAGGTAAAGTTTCTTGTTTTTCATTAGATCGAATCGAAAATCTTCATCACTTGATTCAATGAATAGAAATTTCTGTAAAAAAGACCTTACGAATTCTATCACTTACCTGGACGTGATACGGTGCCACCTTCTCCTCGCCTTTGATCTCCACGTTGATGTGTAGTCTGATAGCTCCGGATACTGCTGACTTGTCTGTTCTTTTTTCTAGGTTATACCAGACGTCCATCTCGCCTGACAGGGTTCGCACCTAGGAAAATACATAGTTTATTTCATTTAATTATTTATTTGGATGGAAGAACAGCGGAATATTGTTTGTTTGCTCTACTATGTTACTGTCTCTGTATATAAAAAGATCAAAGAATGAATATTATCAGATACAAACATCGGCACAAACGATAAAATACCAACAAATTATCCGTCTTATAAATATTTATTACCCATGAGACTAGACATGGCAAGGGCTTTTCATCATAGTTCACTTGTCAAGTTTATGACAAGATTATGATGAATTAATGTTTCTACATTACTTTACTTACATTCGTTTTCATGTAAAGGAACTTCTATTACTATGAAATATGTATAAAATATTAATGTCTCCTAAAGCACTAAAGAAATATATATTTTTTAATTAGTTTACCTCGATGATTGTCTGACCCAAGAAATCATCAGATTCTCTCGTCAATTTCTGCCGCAGTTTTGATTTCAAATCATTGTCTTCATCCCATACTCTCACTTTGATACGATCAGATGAATTGTGGCATTCACTGAAAGAAAAAAGGTCCTAAATATACAGATAACTGCTGACTGAAGAAACGTTTTGTTGGATATTAGGGATTTTCATGTTCGATCTAAAAAGGGTTTATACTCACAAGTAAAACTTCTCGTTCCAGACTGGGTTCAATTCCTGAGGCATAGTTCTTGTTCTCTTCTTCACTTTGCTTACTTGGACGGTAACGTAGGGGTCTGAAGTTCCACTCTTATCTTTTGCAATGAGGCCTTGAGCACAAATAACTGCCCATGAAGGGCCAATTTAGTATATCATCATCTAACTACATATTAACAAAACCTTATACTAAACTAATTAGGAACATCGTAAGGAGGGAATTATCTTAAACAAATGATGGGGTTGACATATTCGTGTAGATAAAAACCCCCAATAATAATAAAGTGAAAAAAAAAACAATTAGATTTCTTACAGAAATTACATTTTAAATATTTCACTTCAGTGGGTCTCTTATTATATAATAAGTTAAAAATGATTGAGTAAATGTTACAGTTAACTTATAAAGTTTTTCTGGTAAATATTTCGAAAGTTACATTTTTTATTATTCATTGTCGTTTTATTTCTACTTAGTATATATTTTCATAATGTTATACTACGCAATGTACTAATATTACATTACGCTCAGAATCTCCGCCATGAAGCATTTTTAGCAGATAAAGCTTCAACTTACACTAAAGATAACCTTACCAAGCTATCCTCTACCTTACTTACCAAACGAGGCATTCTGTGCTAGATCTCTTGAAAATCTATGAACAGGGTTTTGTGTGATCAGATCGGGTCGGGGTCAAAGAATAAGACACTAGCTTCAAACTACCAAACTTTTTATCTATACCCAAATTCGATTTCTAAAACAAGTTGAACATAGCGCCTACATTATCGCAACTTCTAATGCAAACTTCGATCAAGAAGAAAGTTTCAAAGAAGAAGTATAAAGATATGCGCGGGAATCAAGTCTAATGGTATTGGAATTTTCACGAATCGAAAAGTTATTGAGAGTAGTAGAGGAGAAGTAGAAATTTCGGGATAATTGGGGGGGTCCTTCATTCTGCATGCTATAATTCCTTCTAAAATTTCATTCATTTACAAACGACTACTGAAGTATAGGTTTCTATCATCGTCGAACTGAAAATCAAACAGATTAATGTTCGTGATGTGAAGCCCTATCACCATTCGTGTTACAGTGAGAGCTTTGACAATCCATTCATAAATTGTAAATTTATTGTTAATTTGTGATTCTCATGCAATTTGTGTCAATTTAGCAGACGTGCTGCCGAGTAGTGGTTTTGCAATCATTATAAATGTACGTGGTTTGAATCGTGTCATTTCAGTGTACAGAGAGTATAAAATTTGTGTGCGTGACAGGAATAATTTAACTTGTTTTGTCATCAGAGTTCGGTGAAGTGTTATAGATTCGTGGAATTTCCTTAGTGTTAATGGTTAAATAAAGCTACGTTTTATCGATGGAAGTGATTAGAGGCGGTGCATTAACGACCGTGATTTTTTGGGTTTTTGAAGTATAGATATGCAATAGATTTATTTTTTGATATCTGCTGAAGCTGCGACTAACAGTTAGTAAAGCATTTACTTTATTCAACTTAGCACAATTATTATTACGGCGCGTTGTGTTCCACGCGCGCCTCAAAGAGTGTCAGCATAGTGACGGGGCCTGTAGAGGGCCAAAGCCTGCTGGGGTCGCGGGACCAAGGGATTACCGTGACCCCAGTACGTAAAGGGCTAGTGAAGGACACCGTGGATTTTAGTCAGTACAAGTCTGACAGTCCCTCCCGCCCTGCCCTGGGTGGGAGGACTCATTTGATGATTTTACCACGATAAAAAAAAAAAAAAAAAAAAAAAAAAAAAGCACAATTATTATACTTTAATACACGCTATTTCGCCTTTTAAAAACGTTACGAAAATCATAATATGAAGCAGATATCAAAAACAAAGGAAAAGAGAAATCAGGCGAAGAGTCTGTCTAATAGTATCAAAATTGCGAGCGTGCGGTTCGGAGCCGCAAAAGACCACCGCAAACCTGTAATGGCGATCTTGCAAGACCACTTTGAAGTTCCTTCGATAGTGACTTGCTTGGCCTGTTCTAGACTGTCAATGTGAGTGTCTGGGTCGACGTTAAAAGTCCGCCTGGCCGCCACATGAAACGAAAGATTGAATACAATTTAGTGTTGTGTTTGTATTGTGTTTTTATGCCTTTCGATGTTTTCGCCTCAGCCGGTACCTAGATCCTAGAAGAGAACATTTAGTGCAAACACTGTACGTCAATCGAACCTGTGATGGCGATCTTCGCGCTCCATTTTGATGTACCATCGAGGACTGATTGCTTCACTGTGCTCATGTGCGCTGCGTGGGGCTCCCCTTCGATGCTGAACACGCGTCTGTCACATACATACTCGTGTCAGCGATTGCTTTCCGATATTTTCAATTTACTCAACGGCATTCTATGTGATATTAAACGTTATAGTTCATGACATCGTCAGAAACAGCGCTTTTACAAGCTACTCTCTGTTATATTAAATGGATTTCAAGTAGTGTTATTTACGTGCAGTTTAGCTATTGCAAGTTTATGTGTTTTTTTTTATTTCAGCTAAGTGATACTAGGCAAAATGGTGATTACTTAGGTTTATTATTACTGTTGTGGTAAATATAAAATCATATACCTGAATCCGGCCCATTTAAAGCAAATCGCCGAACAAAGTTTGGAATTGAAAATATTAACGTCAATCAAAATTGAAGTTTCCATTACCTGATCAGTTCGAAAATTTCGGGTTTGTCTCGTTCGCGTTGTTTCATTCTTTCCTTCATAGCTGTGATGATGGAATTAGCTTTATCTTCGGCGCCATGTTTGGAAGACTTTTCGGCCGCCCCTGCGAAACACACTGATCAGGCGGTGCCAACATAGTTCTTGTGAGTTGCGGGATGCGCCGGGACGGCCCCCCGCCCCGCGCCCACACCCGCTACGACCACTCTCGGCCTCAACCTGACAAGACTCCAACTTCTGTATGTAAAATGAACAAAGTTTATGTATGTCAGTTCTGATCAGGTCATTGACTTCGAGCGGCGCCGGCCGCAGCGGATCTGAGCACGGCGCCTGGTAAACAAAACTCAATACAGTTCAACGCTTTGTTAACTTTTTCAAGGACTTTTATTGGCAGCTTGTTAATATATATTATGGGTGGGGGTAAACACAGTATCAACAAGCTGCCAAGTGTGTCCCGTAGCACGTTAGAACTGCATCGCTTATTAAAACACCCTCTGTATTGTATGTATCAGTATTGTTTGTTCGTCCATTTACCATTATTTTTAAACAAAACTTGTAACAAATATTTTATATACAAATCGATAATTTTAATCATTTAAAGCGCTGAACATCGTCAGGGATAGAAGTGAAAACATAAAAACAGTTAAATCATACAGAAACGTGGAACTCTATAAATCATAATATGTTAAATAAATAAACTAAGGGACCACATATAATATAGAAGTGGACAGACACTGGATTGCGTGCACACATTGCTAAACAGGCACATCGTAACAACACGTTGCATTTGTCAGATTTGTTTGGTCGTTTCGTGTTCTCAAAGCTTCTAACCGATTTGTAAGAAAAACGGTGTGTAAGATAGTGTAGAATGTAAAGTAGGGTAAAGAACAGCACATAACACAAGTTATTTAGTTTAATAGGGCTTTAAAAAAGTTCGGCGCTGGGCGGGGCAACCCGAAAGGAACTAATGGATGATAGGACCGGAACCCTATTTAAGTATGTGAGCTACACGTCCACACTTCGAAAACATTAAATACCAAAATCATGTTACTAATACACAGCACAATATAAACAAAGTAATAAACGACGAAACAATTCAAGAAAGAAAAACATATAATTAATATACTTACGTCAGCAAATAAGATATAACCATTCCAATATCTTAAATCATAAATCAAATATGAAGATACAAAATCAAATTTAAAATAAATATTTTTCATAATTCAAAATTTTATAAATTTAAACATTAGTTTCAAAGTGTAGACTAGGGATGAAGATGGCTTGCAGTCGGTTTTTCTACCCATTTGTTAAAAAATAATGTAAAAAACACGATCCACCTAACGACTGCTCGCCTACATGATCGTGCACATGTTAATCTAGATCCGAATATTATGCGAACAATAAAATTTGGAATATAACATTATCTGTGTATTTCACCGATAGCCATGCATACCGATAAAGCAATGGTCAAATCATTTATTGGGAAGGGAAAACACATGCTTTTTTCATTATATGAGGTCAGAGTAAACATGAAGAAAAAGGGATTTAAATTAATACCACAGAAACAAAATTACAACAACGATAAAAAATTATAAAGAAATGTATTATTCCTATGATAGCGTGAATCCTGGTGATGTCGCTAGTTGTGTCTTTCTTGCGAATGGTCTTAGCTGTGTTCTTGATTGTGAAGAATGTCTGATCACCGATGAATAGCGATCGAAACATGCAAAAATTTTAACACATGCATATTAACCATACTATAATGGCAGTCAATTTCTATAGAGTGACTTTCTGAATTTTGAATACCATTTATTACCTTTAACACAGACATCAATTAGAGAGCGGAATCTAACAAATTTAGTAAAACATCTAGTAGACTTAAATTAACATTAAGACATTAAAAAGTGTCACTTCTGTAATTGTTATATGAAAGTTATCAAGCATTTACTAAAACATAAAACGCTGGAAAAAGATCCGAGCTTTAACAAACAATGAAAATTCCCTAAACTGATAACTCGCAGTTAGAATAATACATCCTTATAGCTCCATTTTAGCATATCTAGTGCAGATTTCATCAAAATGCGGGGACAAAGGTTATAACTCTCGTCAAGACTTGTTCTCCATTAAGTACAATTGAAACTCTCTCTGTGTAGACTACTCTCACTTCCGACTTACGTAACTACGACGTTCATTCCCCGATTTCAATTTTCATCCCAAAATCATTTATTTTCATCGGCTTTAGTCGCTATCTGAAGACTAATAAAATCTAAAACCCAATTTGTACTGCCGCTTTTGTATAACAAAGGATTCACATTAAATCCAAATAAAGCAGTAATCTTAACGCTTCAAAGACCTCACAATCTAGACTAACTTAATAGAAGACAAATGCCTCAACATTACGTAAATAAATAATTAAATTACGTACTCGTACAAGCAAAACGGTCCAAGCTCGCGTTGAATCTTGCTCAGTCTTGAGCGCTTTAAGTACAATGTTCTTTACAGACTGTGCATTAAATATTGATTTTCCTCTGTGACGTTGTGTATCCAAAGATCTTGTCTTCAACGAGTGACCTGTCAAGTGCTGCTTGACTCACTTGAGTTTAATAAGGAGGGATCTGCGCTTCCCAGCCAACTGTAAAACCCTAAACATTTCGCGAATCTCGAACGTTCATAAAGATATATTTGAAGTGACGCTCTTTAAGATTTAGATTAGATTTTTTAATCACAACATTTTTGTTAATCTTTGTTACTTTTGTGATTAAAAAATTAAAACTTTACATTGATGACACACATATTTTGAGTGATCGGGAGGTAAGAGAATCGTTAATTAATTAAATTTATACTTTGAGTTGCTTTCACCATAAGATTGAATTAAATAGGTATTCTCTTACTTGCTTACACTGAATCAGGGATACACAACATTGAAATTATAGGAATTTGTTCCATTCATAAAAACTATACGTGTATTTTCATACCAGTAGGCTATTCAAATTAAATAAACTGATCATCAAAAAGGCAATGAAACAAATCCCTTTCACTTATATTAAAAATATACCCATAGACCTTCACAGGGCTCCACTTACTCTGTAGACAATCGGCATTAAGCAAATCCTTGCACTTTTCATGGCACTTGACACCACATTCAGTGCACCTTACACCTTGCCTTGCGATGCCCCAAAGTAACCCTTCGCACTCATAACAATAGGTGGGCGATGTTGCCGTCCATAAGACGAAGTTGTGAGGCGTGGTCGACGATATCGGGTAAATGAGCGCTTGCAAAGTCTTCTTGTACACGTGCATTTTCTGGAAGACAATTTTAGGTTAGAAATTATAATATACAAAAATAAAATTGTTACTTTTTTTGAAATATGTTGCAGTGTTTACTTGATTTGAACTCACCAACTCCTCGTCATTCAATGTTTGCCGATGTACAGTCGAGGTCAAACCTGCATTCCTCTTCGTAGCAGCCATAGTCTAAACAGTAGAAAACATAATGAGCAATAGGCACTCACATCTCACTCCATCCTCAGTATGTAATGGCACTGAGTGTTGTGTCTGCTATTACTAATCAAGCGTTGAATTGCCTACCTAACTACTATTTTGAAAAGTTTCTATTTTTATTTCTCTAGTTGAGAATCTCTGTTTATTATTTGCAAGTTGATGCTACACATGCTTTGAAAAAAGCTGTTTTTAAGCCTGTCACAAAATCTGAAACTACCATCTCGAAAACAGTAGTTCTTATGCTGATGAAAAATTTGTTTGATTATGCATAAAGTTGTAAGTGCGTGTAAAGTAAAAATGTGTGTGTGTGAGAGTCGGTACAACACTGAAACAGTTTTACATTTGAGGGATCATTTTAAATTGATGTTGTGATGAAAAAGACTTTTCAGTCGTAAAAGTAATATTTGCTGTGATATCGAAGCCTCGCAATGAAAACGAAATCGGCAAGCACGTGCATGTTCCCAGTGTGGAAATTTCATTTTTTATTACTCGTTTATGTATGCTGTGATGGTGTTATGCAAACGTTGGATATATAACAATATTATGTAGCTTTACCTTTTATACTTAACCAACATCAGAAGAATGATCTAAAGCAGAAACATGCAGAGGCCAAATCAAATTAAATCAAATTTCAATGCAAGCACACTATGTACAAGTGAGTGAAAAGAGAAAATTCTTGATAAAAGGTTGTTGAGCAATATTTTTTCTTTTCACTGTCGATCAGAACTGCATGCATAGAAAAGAAGTGTTATTGGGATAGAAATACCTTGAGAACCTGCAGGTCCGTGGTAAGGGGGTAAAATGCAATGATATTATTAATTTTTATCAGGAATAAGAGTCGTTCATTCGGTGTCTACGATTCCGCTACTGTAGATTTTTCCGGTGACCCCTAATTTATCTTTTACACGGTACAGTAGGGGTTGGATTGGTATCTAAGAATGGGTTAAAGGCCATCTAAGTAGTAAAGATCAGAAGGAAAAACACAATACAGGTAACATTGAGACATCAATGAAGAGAGAAGGGATCAAATAGGCCTCTTTTTTCTCTATTTGAACAATAAATGGAGAGTAAACTATTTGTATCAAAGGAATAGTAACTTCTCGAAGCGTGACTAATTATCAATATTCAACCACGCCATTTTTTTACGATGTTTATGGCAATTTCCGATTTTAACATTTAATTTAAAATAAGAGAAAAATCCAACAACTGCGTTGTAAAAAGTTATTTTCTCAATCACTCCATAAATTGTTCAAAACACTTAATATGGAAATTTTCCGTGTAGAAGAAAACATTTATTACGCGCCTAATATTACTAAGCTTCAGGAAGCGTACGTCGATGCGAGCTGTAAACATTTATGACCAGTTTCAAATATCTACCTCGCTTTTACCTGGGTACCGATAAAGGCTTATTATGCGAAAGATAGCCCCATTGCTTCAAACTTCAAGTCAATTTCAAGATAGCGAATTGAAACCGGCCCGAGAGAAAAATAGCTTACTTCCATTGGATTTGTAATAATAGAGATAGGTTTTTATCGATAACAAAAAATTCAAACGTAACTTACGAGTTCAGAGACGAGTGGAATCGATTTTCTTCGAGGCCTGATATCGGGCATGCTGTCAATGTTACTGTAGAACGGGTTCTCGTTACCGGGTGGTCTATAAAAACGGTTTAGTTATGATTAATTTGTTTAAATGAAATTTACGTACCTTTTTCATTGATGAATACAGAAAGTTTTGGTCCAATAAAGCTCAAAAGTTTATGTTATTAGATTAGTTTAGTCAAATAAAAAAATGTTTAATTTTTCATACTCATCTTCTAAACCCGTGTTTTCTAAGAAATATTTCTTGAAAATTTCACTATAATTTTGTAATTTTCAAGGTCACTATTTTCTTCCAATAAATATTATGATCAGTTCACATACCCATTTCCTCTGCCCCCATGCTCGTTGAAGCCAGCGGAGCCATTCTAAAAAAAAAAAAAGATTAACAAAACAAAATAAAAACTAAAATAAATATGTAACATTTTATTAAAAAAAGACAAAGATACATTAACATCCAGAATATAATAAATGATTAATTTTCTATGACAAACATGATTGACATCAAAATGTGTGCGACGAATTTTATAAATTATGCTTTTATCATTTTCTTCTTTAGAGACTATGGCAAAATATAATGATGATAATGAAATATTTTTTCTTAACTTCTTTGTCTACATTTGTCATGGAAACATAATCGAACTTTTTCAATACTTATAACAAAACATGGAGAATTAACATTACAATAAAACACAATGTATAATATAGTTTAGCAACAGTAATAACACTAGGGCAGTTTATAACTGTATTGGTAAATCTTCATTTCGAACCATAAATCAATCACTGAATGTAAATTTTAATTTAACACAGACCAAATCGAACTTTCTACCAAACTTGAATTAACATTGTCCCAATTCAAAACAACGACGGTGTAAAAGAAAATACCAGTAAAATGATAAAAAAAAACATTTCGCTAAATAATTACGTAATCTGCCCATAATAATTATAATTATTATAATTCTACGCAATATCATTCAACATCTAAAACTTTCCGCTAAGTATGTTTTATTACATAAAGTGCCAGCTATATTTTTATGTAAGTGTAAATAGCTATACGATTACCTAAGCATTGTGACATCTAGTAAATACGTTACGATGTACATGAATTTAATCCTATCATGATTATTTTATTAAACCACTCGATTGAAATATGAAGAAAAATATGACAGTGAAATGTATTTAAAAAATAGAGAAGGGAATACAAATTAGTACCTGTTGATTTTTTGGAAGAAATAATTTTATTTTTTTCTATTTTGACTACGACCACGATCAGATGTAAATATTTTTTTTATATAATTATAATATAATAATATGGATTTTAAATTCATATGCAGCAGTATCGATATGTATGTCATAATTTTCAAGCACAAAGTTTTTTTTTTTCTTTTCGCTTCTTAAAGGGGGAATATAAAATCAAAATTCTGAAACAATTACTTTTGCTTTAGGGATCAAAGGCAGATGACCCAATAGAAGAGTCTAATTAAATGACATAATAATTTGTAGTTTAATATTTAATGTAAATAAAGTTTTCTTTAGTTCCTTTTTTTTCTATCTGAACCGTAGTCATGTTTATTAAATATTGATAATTGATTTCTGAGGGTTTGAGTACCCATATTATAACTGTATCGATAAAAGTGAATAAGTGTTTATGAATGAGAAATTTAATGTTACTTATTTCGATTCTCTATAAATAAAGGAACATTTTCTCTGATATGAGATGATATGACTATGGATGAATTTTGTACGACATAATGCTTCCCAAGCCGATACATAGATGAATTTAATTATAGACAGAACATTCATCAATTAACACTAATTTTATCAATGTCTATCAAGCAACAAACACATATAATACTGAGTATATAATTGTATGTAAAGATTACCGTTTTTTCCAAGTATAAATATCGTCAAGCAAACCGTTATTAAAAATTGTATATAATTGTTTAGTTGAATATCATCTTAAGCTTTATGTAAAAACCCTTTAATATATATAGAAAGTTCTTAGTACCCTATTGCATTGGTTATATCTAATTATTGCCTCAATTAAATAGACAGAGCATCAATAGTAAGTAAATATTATATAAGTATAATATTGTATATACGAGCACCCTATTCTATGCATTCGAATACATATTTAGCAGTTTATGAATAAAAAAGAAATCTGGTTGAAAGTATTTCTCACAACCGCGGTTAGTTAGGTTAAAAGTACCTAAAATAAAATGTGGTAACAGGTCCCTGCTTTCGGGGGAAGTGAAGTATAGATTACTTTTGTAATGTTCCACTAAACGTTGTTTAAAATGGACGACTATAAATAACAATTACACATCCTACTTGCTAATCTATATAATAGGTTATAATAATTATTATGAGTAACTTCGTTTGTATTAGAGTTGTAAAGCGGGTTAATAATTTTAGCAATGGCTTGAGTATATCAGTCAAACTACGAGATTTTTCAAATAACCATGGAAGTAACCTGCAGCTTAAAAATATGTCTAAACAGCTTAAATTTAACTCTTAACCCTAATTTCATGAAACTTTTGCATAAGATAACTTACACCTGCGCTGACTTTATCTTTCTCTGCGAGCGGCGTCGTAGCTGCTGGCGTTTCAGACGTCTTTTCTTCGGCTTTTCGATCTTTCAATGCTTTAAGGAGCTTCCATTTACTGCCAACAGGAGCGTCCTGCTGTGGCGGAGGCTCTTCAAGAGGAAGAGAATCCTGATGGATTTGTGGCATGTCATAGTCATCATCCAATTCATCACCACTTTGAACTGGACTGTCGGGTCCAGAAGTTTCTCCTGAACCGGAATCCTCAAATGACTTGTCATCATCGGATTCCCTGTCTTGTATATCATCAAGTGTCTCTTCGATAACTGGAAAAGTTGTTATATCTTTCCATGAGTCTTTCACTGGAGATTCGTCGTATTTCTGTTTAGTTGTCGCTGTCTTTAATTTCAGTTCCCTTAGTACAAATGACATTTTCTCTTTTAGGTATTCACTTGAATCTTCTTCGATTTCCTCAATTTCTGGTTCTTCCGGCACTGTGAGTTGCCGCTCAGCCTCTATTTGAGATTGATGCTCCATTTCTTCTAACTTCCTTAGTTCATAACAGTACCATTCATCCTCAGAATCGATACTGTCTTCAGTACTTTGTCGCCTCGAAGACACTCTGGAGCCACTCCTCCAAGAATGGGTGCTCCTACTATCGTCGTCGTCATGTTTATTTGGTATCTCCAAACTTTGTTGATGTCTGGGTTGAAATTTGTTTGGTAAACCCCGTGTACTCTGTATAGATGGGCTTCTTTCGGGTAAATTATTAGAGTCCTCATGCAGAGTTAACGCGTTGTGTATTACTTCGGGTGGACTCGGTTTACGAACTCTCTTTTCTTTTTGTTGACTAACAAATTCTTGACTTATTTCTCCTTGCTGGTCTTCGTCTCCTTTTGGAGGAGAAATATCGTTTATGTGCTCGTCTGAGACTGAAGTTGACTTACGTAGACGATATTTACCTAAAGCTCTCGACACTGCGAATTCTTGCGAGCTTCCACTGTATGATTTATTACTCTCACTTAGTCCTTCATCAGAAACATTTGATGACTTTTTCACATCTCCAATAGTAGCAAAAAGTGATCCAGGGGATTGATTATCTCCTCTTTCATCTTCTTCAAATAAGTCGACATTAGATATGTCTGTGTCTATGTCCAATTTTTCTAATTTTGGAATGTTATCTTTTTTCATTTGACTAACACGTGCAAAATGAAAGTCGATATCATCACTTTTATCCCTCGGTATAACATTACTCGCTGTAGTTAACTTTTCCGGTTCTTCTATTATACATTCAGGGTCATCGTTACGAAATTCTATCCCTTGCTCTTGTATCCGTTCTTGTATCATTTGTTGTTGTTCTACAATTTCTTGATTGTTTATCTTTCTTTTAGGTTTGGGTGCCACTTTAGGGAACATACTGCCTTCATGTGTAGAGTCCGAAAATACACTATCACTATCCTCTGACTGAGCACTAGATCGACCACCAGACCATTCAGTTTCAGATGTCTCTGGGTCTGAAAGTGATTGGTGACTAGCTTGCTGCTTTCGTCTCGCTTTTTGCAACAAACCAGACATCGATGCCACTAAATGATATTTCTTTTTTCTTCGCTGTGCGGATAATATCCTTTCCTTTAATGATTTCTCTTGCTGTGGTTGTTCCACTGTATCAACACCAGATGGTAGTGAATGTGATCTATGTTTTTTAGGCAAATGCAAATCTGGAAGCCAGTGACTCATCGAAGACATAGCAGACTTTAGTGATGAAGTCCGCTTTGGTTTTTTGGGGTGCTTGTCAGGAGCCTTGCCTTTATAGTTGTTTGATATTGATAAGTAACCTGACTCAGAAACGAGTATACCACTAGACTCAACATATTGCTCTTTTCGCGTTTTGTTATGTTCAGATACAGCTTCTTTCTCGGTATCTTGATCTTCATACATCACATTACCGTTTCGTTGATCATATTGCTGTTGTTTAAAATATTCCTGTTGTAGTTGATTTTGAAATTGTTTTCTTTCAGTTATGCTCAAAGAATGTGATTTCAAGCTTGAAGTTTCCATTGAACTGGTCGGGGATCTACTGCCACCTTGCCAGGAGATCTGATCTTCTAAAGGTGTTCTTTTAGGCGAGTCGTATCTAGTTGATGTTGGATAATACGAGAGAGCATCAGTGAGATTGCCGGCAGGATATCCGGCACGGTGCCCTTTATAACCATTTTGATAAAAGTGTGGATCATTCGCACCCATTGTATTAGCCCTAGTTAGGGGTCGTTTGTTAGCATTTGCCGCCGACATGACAACAGTTTGTGCATGATAACTAGGTTCTGGTGGATAAGAATCCACTGCGGGCCTCGCAACAGATTCAGAAATTTCATTTCTATCTAATAATTCGGAAAAACTCCTTTCTTCAGACAACATTCCTCTCGGAGTACTATACACGGTTGTGAATATTGGTTGCCTATTTCCAGCAACGGAATATATTGAAGGGGCTTCGTTGCCGTAATAATATTCCCCAATATTGCTTATTTGACTTATTTGATCTGTTACTGAATATGGAATATCGCTTTTTATGTAATCACTATCCACTTTTCCTTGCAATTTACTCAAATCTCTTGAGCTAATTTCTTTCGTCATAAGGTCCGTTTTTCGTAAGTTGTAATCGCTCTTCAAGTTTGCCCCGTCATAAAGATAAGAATCTACAAGTGTTTCTATGTACGGTTTCGATTCGACCTCATACGACATTCTTTGTATTGCTTGTGGGGAAGGATCTCTCATTTTATGAGCATCGTGACTTCCGTGCACCATTCTTCCCGTTTTAGGTGAACCTGGGCTTTTTTCTAAACTTGACCATCCACTCATGGACGATAAGCCCGAATCAGATATTGCAGCAACGATATTTGCTGAATCCCTCTTTATATGCTTAGGTGATGTTTTGGGTGACTTTGGAGATCTGGGACTTAAACGCATACTATCATGAGGCAAAGCGCTACTTGTAGATAACATTGGCTGATGAGCAACCAATTCGTTGTTGTTCTCTATTGATGGGAACCCATCTGCCCCATTTGGTGGAGCCGGTGGAGGGGGACTTGGTGATTTTCTTAGTCTGTTGTCTTCATAACTTAATTCGTTAGTGCTAGGACCGTTGTATATTTCATGAATTGACATGGGTGAGAGTTGTTCTGAACCACTTGATTTATAAATCTCGTTTAAAGGCTGAGATAGGCCTTTGTTAGAAAAATAATTTTGTCTGGAAGTATCTGGTATTTGATACGGAGAACTATATTCAAATCTTTCCCTTGAAATAGCACTCGGTGACTTAGATGCTTTAGCAGCATTTATCTCAGCATTGGCTACAGCCGAACTGTAAGCCAGACGCCCTGTTACAGTTGTATAAGGTTCTGTAGTGGTTCGCTCTGGCACAAACTTTCGACGAGGAGACAGAGTTGGTGGCAAATAATCGATTGCTCTATCCGTCACGTTCTCAGTTAGTGACAGCCTAGATGGGGATTTCTCTCTTACGATAGAGTCTTTTGGCGTCGCTAACATAAAATCATCAAAGCTTTTCATCATGTCATTAATAGCCCAGTTTTCACCGCCAGAATAGACGCTTTTCAGTTGTTCATTTATTATATTGCCGTCCTCAACAAGTGCCTTTGCTTCTATTTCCCTGTCATGTTTTGATAGTTTTGTTTCAGGACTAAGAAGCCTCGTTTTCAAGTCTTTTAACTCTCTGGAATCTTTGTGTAATTGGGTTGTCAATCTATCTAATTCATGTAATTTATCTACTGTTATTTGATCTATTGTACTTAAAGCAGACAAATGTACCAAATCTCTTTCGCTAATAACAGGTCCACCTTTTAATCCGCAGTAATCTTTATAGTCTGATGAACTGTATATTTGTCTAGAACTTGTTGGCATCATTTCTATATCTGGTTCTTCTGGAGCTTCCCAAATCATATCTAATTGTGATGGTGGCCTAGAAGTTTCATCACAAACTAAATCATCACGATAGGCTTGATTTAAGCTCTTATAAAATGCTTCGTTTGATTCCATTATTTCTTCCTGGTGGTCTAATAATACTGCACTTCGTCCAATATCTAAGCCTTCTTCTATGCCATCTTCAACAGTGCCATTGCCTAATATTTCTCTGATCACTTCTAATCGAGTGATGGGATCTCTGGCACTGACTGTTCGACATGTGTAAAAGTCCAATAAAGTTGATATCACACCCTGTTGATCAGCGAGCAACGTCTCCAATCTTTCGAGCCGTTCCCACATTCTGACGTACTCTTGGCTGAGCAGGTCGAGCGCTCGCCATGCATATTTAAGTTCAGTTTCGAGAATATTGAGACGTGTGCCGAGCCGTTCCATGTAGTCACTGATGATGTAATCGCCAGAGTAGGGGGGCAGGTCGGGAGGAAGCGCGAGGGAGCCGCAGTCGTCCATATCGACCTCTGCAACCCCATTCCCGCCGTCCTCGCTTTCCTCCATCCCGCCGCTTGCGCCTGCCCCAGCATTGTCGTGGATATCGCGCATCATCTTCGGATCGGACAGTAGGTTGCACATAACATTTTGCACTATGAGTCATCCCATATCGTTTTATTGTTCACACTTTCGACCCGAAACAGTCCTCTGCCACTGACAGTTCTCACTAGAGTCATTTTACCACACTGAATGTTCAACACGTCATATTGTTTATTTAAGAGTTCACTTCGTAAGTCTATTAATATTTGTTTTCAACACTGATTAAATGTATACTTTGTACTTCGACGGAATGAAATTGATAATTATTTTACATCAAAAATATACTTTGAGTTACACTTATCACTTTACTGTAACAAGAGAGAATTTGGTTAGTGGATGTCAGGCTCCACTGGTTTGGGCATAAGACGGCTTATGTGCACACCAGTGGGTGGGAGGCAAGGAATACCTCGGCGGAACATGTAAACTTTATAGCCTACGCGACCCAATTTTCTTTACGGAAATGTTTCAGATATACTATGGTCGGGTTTTCTCAACATAAAGTTTACAGGTTCCTGTGTGAGGCAGCTAAGCGGTTCATATCTGATTCCACGTGAGCAAACGCATCTCAGAGGTGGAAGGCGTCACTCGGCTAGGAAAGGGAATAGGATGAGCCGCAAGGAAATTAGATCCGAGTTCCACCACCGCTTCGCTTAGATAAACCGTAGGGTTTTTATTGGATTAGGACGGTATCGTTGTCACAAGTGGTAAACAAAACTCCAAAAGGTTAATGCCTAGATTTAAGTGTATTTACATTACAAGAAAGCCACGTTTCCTCCACACAAACTAAATAAATGAAGAACGTCTACAGGGCAATACGTGACTAGATCACTAAGAAGCAATGTCTTTGATACCACATAGAGGAATATTTGAAGGAGCGTGTATATTACACACAATACCAACGTCTATCTAAACATTGTGCGCCGCCGTTTTGTCTTACGATAAATACTTCATACAAGAAATATTCCTATGAGTCTTTATGTCCAATATTTGTACGCAAATAACACATACCGCCCTTCTTATATTTTCAGTTTATTAAATACCGATGTCTTCGTTATGTGACGTAAGTTTATTGAAGATGATCTAATTTTTGAGAGGTCGTCATGTCGTTTTACCAATATTATTTTCAATGAAAACACGAGAGCGTTATCCATCAGTTAGTTTAAACGTCAATTATTATAAATTTGTTCACGGCATTTTTGATATGTACTACCATAGAATTTACATAAAAAGTTATAGCTTTTCCATATCGAAGGATCTTGGAAAAGCAAGGTCGCTTCCAAGTCGTTAGTCCCATCTTTACCTAAAGGTGCCGATAAGAATGGCCTTGCGATCGAATAAACAATAATGCCTTATCGATACAACGGGGTGTCTTGATTTCTGTACACTGAAAGTTCGGTTGTTCAAGAATATCGGTTTCCGATACCAAAAGATTTTTTCTTTTTTTTTTTTTCAACCTAAATACTCGTACTTTTTACAGAATTCACACCTCTTTATTCTTTTGAAATGTATTTTACTTATATATTTATATCAGTCCATAGTGTTCCACTGCTGGGCAAAGACCTCACTCCACTCTTTCCACTTCTCACGGTTTTCTGCGACTGTCGTCGAGTCCAGAAGCGGTCCACGTCATGTGTCACGACGTCGAGTTTACACGTAGGTATTTTATACATTTTTAAATAATATTTACAATACGTAAAATAAAAAAACGTAGATAATAAAATAAAATAAGTTAAAGTTAAAAATAAATAAGTTATAATAAAAGTAAAAATATATCAAAATAAGAGAATTTAATTAAATTCCGATCTCTAAGCATTATGTTGCTTGCTTGAACGCGATAAGATAAGAAATAAAAACACTCTAATCGCCACAGCGAACAATCCTTTGACTACACTTAAAGACATTCCAAAACTTGAATTAAATCCTCAATTTAAGGAACAACCTTTAAAGCAACCAACTCGAAAGTAATCATTAACCAGTTGTCTTTCTCCTCACGCCACGAGACTTAAATCAGGAGCAATGGACCAACACCACGTAAACCCGGTTGGCAATCACCAATTGAAACTGTTGGATGCTCTCCAAAATCTACCAAGAAACTTTTGCTGAACACTAATTGGATTTGTAAACCTGAAATCTATAGGAATCGTAGGAGAATTCTAGTAGTATTCTAGAAGTTGTAGAAGTGTATTTTATTGAAGGTGTTTTTTTTCCAGTACCATGAAATTATGTTGGTCGCGGGACTCACGAATTACCGTGATCCCGGTACGTAAAGCGCTATTGAAGGACACCGTGGATTTTAGTCAGTCAAGTCTGACAGTCCCTCCCGCCCTGCCTTGGATGGGAGGACTCATTTGATGATTTTACCGTGATAAAAACAAAACATGAAATTATGTGAATTGACATTATTATTAATAGACATGTTGACTATATCAATAAATTGCAAATTCAATTAGTCTTTTGTTGAATAAATTCATATTTAAAAAGACACAACGCATCAAAATCGAGATCGGGGGCTCGTGACGTCAGAATCAAGTGAAAACTGCACTTGCTTGTGACGTATTGGCAATTTTAAAAGGTTCGAATAAAAAATAGGTGTCAAATATTTTTTGATAATATCACTGTCAGATTTATTAGATTTTTCCAGGATTGTTATCCTATTATTAATTTAATATATACTTTATATATAGCGTGTCTGAGCGATCGACATCTGCATTGTGTATCACAAATATTTGTTTGTCACAAGTACTAGGATCGCCCCATCACCACTGGTAACCGTCAGCCCGAAACATAATAGGCTATTGAAGGACACTATGGACAGTCAGTACAAGTGTGACAATATGTGTGGTAGGACTAATTTGATGATTTTACCACGTAACAAAACCTAGATACATTGTATAATAAACATGTTAAAAGTTTCACATCCACAAAACATAGCGGTTCAAACTCATGTGAGAAATAATCCAATAACGATCAAAGGTACGATACTTTAACATTAAGTAATCAGGTTTGATGGGCCTACCAACACATTAAAGGATTTTCAGTAACAAGCAATAATTCCTCAAGGCTTGATGTGCGATCAAAGTTTTGCCGATACTCAAAGCAATATTGTTCGAGTACCTGAGACGAAAACGTGTCACGTGAAGCTGTAGTATTGATATTAGTGAGGGGCTACTGGCTCCGTGAGCCGAAAAGCAATAACTTGATAAATATAAAAATATGAATAGGAACATATATTATGGAATCAGGCGTTACTTTGCGGAAATCCATGACATTAAAGCCTTTGTCAAAAAGACTGGCGTGGCGAATGCGAAGCGTGACGTTTTTATTTGTAATGTATGGAATTGTTTGAATCCAGTCACATAGAAAAGCGAAAGAGATCCGATAGCGTGACAGAACTATCGGACTGACGTCTGGTTTCGGTTCGGTATCACTTCGCTTTCGCCTGGCTGTTTGACAAAGGCATAAATGTTATGAGACATATTTAGTTTTACTAGTAATACCGCGACAAATATCGAGACTTGGATGTAGGATGCAGTACCACCCTCCCGGCCTCATGCACTTAGTCTTTCCTGCATATGCATATACAAGAAGGCGCGAGGGTGGGACTGCATTTTGCATACAAACCTGGATTTTTGTCGTAGTATTAAAACTTAATATATCTTACAACATTTAAAAGGAAACATGACAAAAAATAAATGATAAATAGATTTTAACAAAACTCTTTATAAAATTGGGCAAAGGCGGGAAGAAGCACAAAAATAAGATATTTTTTTATAAAGAATGCACACAATAGACGGCACGGTTGGCGCAGTGCCTGACCGATCAACTGCTGCACCTTGTGTCGCGGGTTCGATCTCCGAACATATACGAGTGTTTGTATGATCTATAAAAATGTTTGATATTTTGATTTCCAAATTCCTAGTTAGGGGCAAAGTTTTTTTTTTGTTGAATGATTGGTTTAATTTGTTTAGTTCAAGAGAACAAAGAACCTACAAGGTGGCAGAAGTTAAAGAAAAAAAAACGGAATAATCGCTTCTTTGAGATATCGCGTTTTGGCAAAGAGAGGATTTATTTCAGGTGTATGGAAGTCACGTGAGGCTCTGGGCTGCCGTGAACAATTATTTTCTCTTTGTTACAACGTAATACTCCCCAAGCGTGCATTCAATGCGAATAAGGTAAACTGTTTAAGAGGCCTCTTACAGTCCACTAGCGCCGCCAATCGAAAAAAAAATCATAACTCGTAAATAGAATCAAAAATACAAAATGTGGTCTGTAATTACTGTAGAAAAGGCGAAAACGTAATTTTATAACACATTGTCAACACTTGGAATATTGCTGTTTAGCTAAATCGTGCATTCTAAACATAAACGGCCGTTTTTGTACAAATGCACGATTCGCTTCGGAAACGCTTCGCTTTCGCCGGTCTGTTTGACAAAGGCATAACCGTGGTAACATATAAATCTTATAATTATGTCAACCTTACACTAGAATTTATGCGACCACACTATTTTACTCAGGCCTCAGGCAAGAAAGGATACTTATGTTTTTCAACGTTTTTTTTTTTTAATTTATAATGTCTCACTGCTGGGCAAAGGTCTCCCCCATTACCATCCACTCTTCCTTGTGTGCAGCGTTCTCTGGCCAATCTTTCATAAACGCGTCTAAATCGTCACGGCCTCCGTCAGCAACGACGCCCATCCGAAGTTTTGTATTCGAATTTTTGGTCAATAGAGTCAAATAAATACTTAATTCTGTTTTCCTGATACACATCGTGCTGGTTATGGAATTTCCCATAGGCAACAATTCAAGATCACTATAGGGTGGTATAAATTTTCTGATAGTATATTAAAACTTTTTTACATCACGATCGGAGCAGTGGATGAGTGATCAACTGTTGAGCTGAATAACGTGGCTTCGATTTCCACATGGTACAGATATTTGTATGTCTTACGATGCGGGGAGTCCCCGAAACAGTGGCGTTATTATCGGTCGATAATATCGGATGCGATATTGCGATATAAGCGCCCTGTCCCTATTTGTGTATGTGTGAGTTATTATTTATTTAATAATAACGGCTTTTAGGAAATTAATTTAGGGGCTCAAAAATGGGTTAAAACTTTCTATGAATTTAAATTTTATCTCATTTGATTGAAACCTCGAATATGGACTTATCAACCAAATTGATAACACACGTTTTTCAAGATTATTGGTAATTCCAACCCTTAAGTAAATTGAAAACTATAGGCGAAGATACAAAATTCTCGCTGAAAACGTCGCGAGCGGAGTGGTAATTTGTACTCATAAAGCGCTTCTAACCTATTTTCAACTGAGCCAAAAGAATCAACAAGCTACAGATTAAATTCTTTTTAAAAAGGCCTTCAATTTGAAGGCAGACTATAATATATCATGAAAGTCGCAAGCCAGTCCAGTTTGCAGCCACAGATGGAGTAGGGATTATTACGGCCAGCATGCAGCTGTTGGCATTGGTTCAAAATACAACCAGATGTTACTTTGCGCTCAAATCGTTACAACTGGGACAATCTGGTGCACTTCATACTTACGATAGAGAAATTTAAAATAATGATGTGAGACACACACACCGTACCTACACTTCTTACGACACGTTTAAAATTAATGTTAGTCTCATTTCCTATGGTCGCGCGACTAACGAGTTACCATGACCCCGGAACGTAAAGGGCTATTGAAGGACACCGTGGATTTTAGTCAGTACAAGATTGACAGTCCCTCTTGCCCTGCCCTGGGTGGGAGGATTCATTTGATGATTTGACCACGCTTAAAAAAAAGTGTCACGTCCTCTAATTTTTTTAAATTGTCTTTTTTATCTTAATTTTTTTTTTTAATTTTGCGATCCTTATTACGCGTAAATTTTATGTTGTGTTTTAATCTTTTGTGTCTTGTATAACACTATAAATTTAATGCTATCTGTCTATTTTTAGTTTCGTCACAAGAAAAAAAAAATGAAATTTGATACACCGATAGTTTATAACCTAGAGTAACACAGGATAGTTTTTATCCCGATTTTATGTTCTCATGGGATTATTTTTGAGTTGTAGCGGGTGAAACTGCTGGCAACAGATAGGTAAGTAAGGTAAAGTATTACTAAGATTTACAGAACAACTAAATCATTGTAGATAGTAGAGAGTATTAGCTAGGCGACAGGATGCCGTTCTGCAGATTTTGGCAATCGTTCAAAAGAAGCAGATGGTCACGTTTTGCACTACAGATTGTTCTGTAGTCAGAAAGTTGAGAGCATTTTTAATCAAGCTCTTTCATGAGCTGTTACATTTGTAAACGTTTTATTTTATTGAGGTTTTGTGTCGCCTTTTCACATCCAAAAACCATAGAACCGATCATCCTAATGCATCGTGTACCCATGTGCAAAATTTCTTTCTTCTCGAAAAAAAGGTAGGTACTGTTCCCGAAAAACTACAATAACGTTCATATGATAATATATGGCGCCACCTGTAGGGGAACTGTGTATAAGACGGAGACTCCAGGTATGATGGGAAATTACACACTTAAGGCAAACTTAACAGAACACTAATGTAGCGCAAGCGCTATCAGGACGCCATATATTTGACAGCGGTCATTAACCAATGGCGTCCTGTTGTAAGTAAAGTATATGTATATTCGGTAAGTCGGTATGCGATGAAGACGAAACAATATTGATTTATCAAAAATGTACGACTGTACGTGCTTAGAATAGCGACAGTACCTAAATTGAATAAATTATTACCCTTAATTTTTAACAGTTCTAACGACCTCTAGCTTTTTATTCAAAACATTCTGGAAAGATTTAAGAATTTTTGTATTGTACTAGCCACTAAGTACAGACACCAGGACATTAAGTTATCACTATTTATTTATTTATTTATTTTATTGGTTTACCAACAATTGTTACATCCATGCGTAAATAAATAGAGCACATAACACTTATACTAGTCAAATTTCTAATCTATTTGTCAAATTTCTGTAATAGATTTTCAATTTTATCATAAAACAAGGAGGTTCACGTTCGATTGGGATAATTTGACAGATTCGGGTAGATTGATCTGAAGGCGTCTGTACAAGTGACGCTTAATTCGTGGCTCACTGAATATATCACTTTGTAACTTTACTTTTTGATGAATATCTTTATTTTAAAATGTACCTAAATGTTTTATGTTAAAATTAATAATACGATACGACCTGTCTTTGGAGACCTAGCCACTGGTAGCTAACACCCTGTACCAGAAAAACCCTCGTGACGTCTATTTTTTTTAATATTTTAAAATAAAATTATTGAAAAATGTAAATTAATTAAACAGGTAAAAAAAACAACAATCATTAAGAAAAACAGATTAAATGGAGACATAACCACCATGTACGGTACATGATAATGAATGTACATATAACAACAAAATTGTCCTTTGTGCTTCATCAATGAATATCGACCGTTTCTATTGAAATATTGTGTGGTATGGAGACTTTTCTCAAAAGTTGGCAACTATTCACATTGCGGGCGGAAGTAAATGGACCAAATAATGTTTTATGACTTAAAAGTAGAAAGACGCTTTTATTTAGACTTAATGTTAGAACTTTGATTCGGTTTCAAACATTGGGGTTTTTTAGGTTGTTCTTTTATTAAGTCGCTATAATTTCAATAACCAATGTGTGTTTCTACTACGTATTGTATTGAAATTGATAAAGTTTTAAACGCCACACATAACGAGAGTTTCAAAAAGTAATAAACGCAAAGTAAAGTATACTACAGTTACATAGCTAGCTAAAGCGTGAATTGTTATTTGTCATCTGTAAACCGTTGAAAAATAGACGTCGGATTTTCAACAGCCACGCTCATAAAAAATCTCACATTTCCCCGTACTGAGGCTGCTCAAATAATACAAAAGTTTCAAACGTGGAAACAAGTGAAAAAACCGTTTGTGAGGTGAGTATGTATAAGCGGGGATTGTCAACAAAACGATTTTGAGCGTGAGTGTACGTCGGTCGGCAGCATAACGTCGGCTCATGCCTATTTCATTCAGTTCAAACATTTTTCACACCCATTTTTGCAATTTACACGTAAAAATATCTTTTAATACACTTCCTCGAAAACTGGCACTTATCGCACTATGATTAGGTTCCACATGTTCTTTATTTATAGACTCTTCTTTTTTAATGTGGCAACATTGCAGGCCGTGTATGTATGTACCTATTATAATATTTGTAGTATTGTATGATTTTGTTAAGAACTTTCCACTTTTATTGTCCGGCCTAAATTTTTTTCTTAGACCCAGTAAAAGAACTTATTGTACAATTTTAATTGAATCAACAAATGTTTTTAAAGAGAAACCGACCAACCCGAACCGAGTCTTGAGACGTTTTTAAGTGCCCTCATGGACTTACATAAAATAAAATATGTAGATTTTATCAGAACAGTAATGTCAAATTGTCAGCGCACTGGTTTTTTGTTACTCATTTTTTTTTTATACACACGAAAGTGAACCAGTCTTACCATGGGGTATCGAATTACCCAGTTACTGGGTTGTGGAAGTCCGACAGGCAGTCGCTCCATGTAAAATACTGATATCCAGCTGCATCTGGTTTGACTGGAAGCCGACCCCAATATAGTTGGAAAAGGGCTAGGCAGATTATGACACTCGATAGTGATTTAACGAAGGTAAGTCGCAAGTTGTAAGTTAAAAGTATATTTACTTTAAAAATATCCAAACCTGATTATTTTACTTCCACACAATAACCATTTCTATACCTACCATATCAGCCTCACCATTCCCATATGACGAATATAAAATGTTCCGACATTTAGAAAAAAAACCTTTTTTAATGAAATGTCTTTGACACGGCGACCTACGCTGTCAGATCCCCTCGTCCGTAGGGACGGCGTTAAAGGCCCTTTGCTGACGTTTTTTTTTACATACATATTATGTAACCAAGGAAGGTTCGCATCCAAAAACGTCAACAATACGTCTGAGTTGACAAATACGACAGAAAACGGTTTTTCAAATTGTGCGTAAGTGGTCTCGATGGTGTTTTATTTGCTCTCTTTGTTTTTCAACACTATTCCCAAACCACTGCAACACCCGAAAGTCAGAATCAACAGTGGCAATCACCAGAAAAGCGCCGAGACAATGAAGCTCGACGTGTCCCACAGAATGAATTTACCTGTCTCGGATCCTGGAGTGAATTTGATCCGAAAATAATAGTGGAGGAGTAGGAATAAATACGTTTCCACTTCCCTCCATGTCAAGCAGGAGACAGAATAAAACAAGGCTTTGCTGTCTCATGGTCTCTCCACACAAATCAGGGGAACTCAAGGACGTAACGGGTTTGTGACTGGAAACTTCACTAGCTCAGAATATGCATCGCTAGCCCGGACACGGACGTGTGAAAACGAATTTATATAAAATTTACACACAGATATTTTTTCGAGCACCTGGCGGGGCACGGTCCGTCCACGACCCGAGCATGGCCCCGATATGTCTGGATAGACCTTTATGCGGGGGCCACATTAACGTTAAATTCCGTTAATTTTTGAGATAACTATAATTTTAAAGTTCGCATGAAACTCTATTAACGCGATAATTTGATTGCTGTTGGTCCAGTGGTTAGTGACTCTGACTGCTATGCTATGGTGTAATTTATCTATAATATGTATGTATTTAGTAATATATAAGCATGTTTATCAGTTATCTAGTACCCATAACACAAGCTCTGCTTAGCTTGGGACTAGATGGCGTTGTGTGATAGTTGTGGAATATTTATTTATTTCCCGTTAGTGTGACCCAAGCATCATACAGGGTGTTTTTTTGGTTGTATTTTTATGTGAAAAATTCATATTTACGTGTCAATAAATTGATTTACTCAAAACACAACCTGTTTTGAGTTGCCCTTTGGTTTCAGATATTCCGACGAACCCGGCAAGCTTCAGTGCGTGTCATGCGTAGTGAAAAATTGAAACTGCTTCAAAATTAACGTCTATTATTAATGATAACTTTAATATTTATTTTAACAAAACGTGTTTATTAATTTTCGTTACCTTAACCTACTATAATTTCCACAAATCATAAAAAAATACCTTGTATTAATAAGATAATGGATAATGTATGGTTTATATATATATATATTCTTTTTGGTACGGTTTTATCACATCATAACATAATGCGTTTTAGTATTAAACGTTCATCATAATTATGTGAAACATCTTTCTGTTTCTGTCTATATGCACACGTTGACGCTTAAAAGAGACGTAACACTTACTGTCTTAATACAAAAACATTAAACATCGGTTGAACACTTGACTAAAAAGCTGTCGGTTGCAAAACGGCATTTGACATTGATATAAGGGTTTTTTTTTTTTATCGTGATAAAATCATCAAATGAGTCCTCCCACCCATTACTGTCAGACTTGTACTGACTAAAATCCACGGTGTCCTTCAATAGCCCTTTACGTACCGGGGTCACGGTAATCCGTTAGTCCCGTGATCATTGATATAAGGGTGGACTTTTTTTTGTAACGTCGCTCTACATTAGGAATTTCTCCTGTGTCGTGGGTGCGTTTACAAACATATAAACTCACATACACAAACACCCAGAACCGGATCAACTACTTGTAGATCATACAAATATTTGCTCCGTGCGGGAATCGAACCCGCGACACGCAGCGCAGCAATCCAATCGCTCACCCACTGCGCTAACCGTGCTGTCAGTTTTGCAATTACACTTTTTATACTTGTCCAATGGATGTTTATCTTTTTGTAGTAAGGCGGTATACGTTTCCTCATTACCCAAGTAACCAAAGAACGTAATAAATGTCTATCTGTAAAACATAACTTTTCATTACTTTGAGATAATAAATTTTGTCCTCCCATGACGTAACTTGGCTCTGCGTAATTTCAGAGTAATCTATTGCGTTGTACCCGAAGTGATTAAGTTCCAGACACTCTTTGCCGTTACAATATACATAGTTCAGAATTAGGTCAAAACGGAATTAGTTTAGCCAGATAAATACTAAGTCATGGTCAACTTAAATCTGGGCATAGACTGACAGTCTGGAGACTTAACAAGAGAAATATTTATGAAACCTTAATAATAGGAAATTGCCCACAAGGTCTTTATGACGCTTTTGATCAATAGTTATGTTAACTATTTTTAAACTTTTCCCAAACCACTGCAACTCAAACTCAAAAGCTCGACGTGTCCCGGAGAATGATTTTACCTGTCTAACATCCTGCAACGAAATTAATCAGAAAAGAATAGGGGAAAAATACGTAGAGTGGTGGGTTTGTCCCAAAATAAAAAAACTATTTGTTAAAATTTATTACACTTCTTAACAAATGGTTAAAGAATGTTTAAAATTTTAACAAATAGGTAGTTGTAACTTACTTAAACTATAATTTTAAGTAACCTCCTCTATACGAGCTGATGATCGTCAAATGCCGGAACAGATTTTTTTAAATACTAGCTATTGCCACCGAAAATTTAAAAAAAAAAACCGGCCAAATGCGAGTCGGACTCGCCTTTAAAGGGTTCCGTAGCAGCAAGTAACATTATATAAAAGTTGGTTGTAACTTTGAAAGATAAATTGCGGTTTACGATTTATGACGTATTAAAAAAAAATGTAAGTTGGTACGCACAATATTGAGTGATTTACCATGTTATTTTGATATCATGGACTTCTTATAGGTTTTCCTATAATCTATAAGGAGAAAACTAATTTCTGTATTTTTTTCAAAATTTTAGGTTCAGTAGTTTCGGAGATAAGGGGGGGGAATGGTCAATTTTCGTCTATTTTCTTGAATAACTTGGAAACTATTTATTTTAAAATTACAAAAAAATACATTTAAGATCTTCTCAACAAGACCTTTCATTTGATATGCCACACGATGCAGTTTTCAGATTTTTTTTTTTAATTTTCCCCTTCCCCCCCAAAAATGACCCCCCATATACAGATTTCATCTGCTCACGTCACACCTCTGTGTTTGGGTCACAGGAATTGATATGTGTACCAAATTTCAACTTAATCGGTCTAATAGATTCGGAGATAATTGACTGTAAGCGACGGACGGACAGACACACGAGTGATCCTATAAGGGTTCCGTTTTTGTATTCAGACGTACGGCACCCTAAAAAACGATAATTACATTGCATGGGCCACTACAAAGAGTAGGCCACCCCATTCCGTGTCGCGTATTCTATAAGTGGACTATCTGATTATATAAATCTGATAACCGGACTTATCCAGCACATAGATATCAGATTGTTAAGTCAGTTATTTCATTATTTTTTATTTTTTTCAAGATAGCTGGATAGTATGGGGAAAAGGCTAGGAAATAATTATGATGTTCCTTCGGTTGCTCTTTAGGTTCGGGTCGTGGTACCCCTGTTCTGGACAGTAAAGCGACTTTCGCTTTAACATAAGCACAACCTAAATGTGAATTGTTGTCTCTCGATATACAAAAAGGGTGAGCGTTTTGCTACGATGATTAAGCACAAGTTAAAACTGATCACTGCTAAATAAAACTTTATTTTTAGAATATTTATTGAAATTAATTTGACTTCTAGATTTTCATGTTGCTCCATGAATTTCATAAAGAATAGATGTAACGGTTAGCTGTCTAGACTAGTCGTGCGGTAATCAAATAACTTCGGATTGGTTACTATGGAGGCGACATTTTAACAAATACACGACAGCTTCTAGAAACATTGTGTAGCTTAAAATATTTTTAGAAAGACAAAAATAGAATTGAAGGACGACGGCACGGTTGGTGCAGTGGCCGAGCGATCGACAGCTGCGCAGCGAGTCGCGGGTTTGATCCCCGCAAGGAACAAATATTTGTATGATCTGCATGTAGTAGTTCCGGGTCTGGGTGTTTGTGTATGTGAGTTTCTATGTTTGTAAACGCACCTACGATACAGGAAGAAATTACTAGTGTGGGGCGATGTTTAAAAAAAAAATTAAATGTTTCACAATAAAACCGCGGTTTTTGTTTTAATGCAAAAGATTTTTATGGCGGAAATGGATTGCCACGACCCGAAACCGCCAGAAGTAGAAACAACGGTATTGCATGAAGAATAGAAAAAAGAATCGTGCTTTCAAATCTTATAATATACTAGCTGTTCCCTGCCCCGCTTAGCTGTGGCCCAAAAAACCTTTAAAAAAAAATAGAGAAAAACCATCCTTTATGCGCATTATATATCATGTTAAAATTTCAGCTCAATCGGTGCAGAACTTTTTGAGTTTTTAAAGCATACACAAACCAACATAACATTTTATATACATAGATATCTAGGATATTGATTTATTTGCACATAATGTAGCAACAAACAACAAATGGCATACAAACATTAATTAAAGTACAATATTATTTTTGAAAAATACTTAGATATAACCTATTACACGTCTGCCTAAAATAGGAGTGTTATAATTTTTAATCTGTAGTGTTATAAATGTGAACCTAAATGTTTGCTGCAGTATATTTAATTATAAATGAATTACGGACTTTAAAGGTTAAAGTTAATAAGTTATAAGATTAATCTTTATCAGTTAAGAAGTTGGTTACAAAGTAATAGTACTAGTGCTACTCAGTTTACCAAGTTGACACCTCGGAGTGAATTTATAATGTTTGAATTGTCTAAGCTGCCAAAACTAGGTAGCCTAGGTATAAAAGGCCTTTACCCCCGTGTCGACTGCCAACTATTCAATATAAACTATTAGGTAAACAGTTGCCTAACCTCCGATGAACTTGAACATTGTCATACAAGAAACCAATATCATAAATCCATTGATTAATTCCTGAAAACAGCCTAGCTCAACACGGACGCACCTTAACACGTCTTACAAAGCAATTTGCTCATAATGAATAATGTCAAAGGGTTTATTTTCAATTGGCGCCTAGTGCGACGTTTTCTTCGGTCCCAAATACACACCCTTTGTGTCCCTTGTGACCGGTGGTATATAGGCTGTGTTTTCAGTGGTGGTAATTTCATAAATTAAAGCGAATCGTGTTTGGAAACGCTGTCGTTAATGTTTTACGTAATTTGATTCGGGTTTGTTTGGAGGAGCTCATGGCTAAATAAATACAGCCGCACAGGCTGGTCTTCCGGGTTAAGCCGC
Source organism: Agrotis puta (assembly GCA_943136025.2). Classification (NCBI taxonomy): domain Eukaryota; kingdom Metazoa; phylum Arthropoda; class Insecta; order Lepidoptera; family Noctuidae; genus Agrotis; species Agrotis puta. The sequence goes on along the minus strand of OW964182.2, from coordinate 11,429,107 downwards.
GTTTGCCCAGGTTGGTCTGTGGATGGGTGACCATCTGTCATAGCGAGTTTCCTCCGTGCCTCGGAAAGCACATAAAGCCGTTGGTCCCGGCTGTCATTTGTAGATCTTTGACAGTCGTAACTGTTAGTCAGAACCTCTAAAGTCTGACAACCAGTCTTACCATGGGGTATCGTATTACCCAGTTACTGGGTTGTGGAGGTCCGACAGGCAGTCGCTCCATGTAAAATACTGATATCTAGCTGCATCTGGTTTGACCGGAAGCTGACCCCAATATAGTTGGAAAAAGGCTAGGCAGATGATGATTCGGATTTGTTTGTGTGTGGCATTTTCTCTGAACTAAGTACGCTCAGAAATATTTTTTTACGTATCGATTTCGCTGCCATTTGCCTCATTGATATTCTTTTACACTTCACTAGTGCTTCAGTGTCGTATTTTCCGAGTGTAATGGAACTTATGTCGAAATAAAATTACACGATTACATAACTTGATAGCATTCTATATACTATTGTACGAGTATCCAATCATTGGTGTTGCTAAGACGACCATCGTGTGACGGAGCCTGTAGAGGGCCAAAGCCTGCCGGGGTCGCGGGACTTACGAACTACCGTGACCCCGGTACATAAAGGGCTAGTGAAGGACACCGTGGATTTTAGTCAGTCAAGTCTGACAGACCCTTCCGCTTCTGCCCTGGGTGGGAGGACTCATTTGATGATTTTACCACGATAAAAAAAAAGACTTCCATCGTGCTTTTTTATTTATTATTTCAAAGATTTAAAGTTATATGAAATACCTAATCCTTTTTAAATGCAGGTATTTGCCAACAAGCTCCTTAAACGAAACCGTCAAACATCTTCAAGAATCTATGCTGGCGAGTTTCGCAACTCCTATTCCGGAATCTTTTGCAAATACTCAAGTCTGGCACAGGTAATATAACTTTCCTGTTTGTTGAACAACTCGTTACATGAAATTTCCACTAAGCATTGTTATAATTCTGTATGTATTACTGAATATATTTATGCTGTAAAGTCATGGGTCTGTGGCTAAATAATGAAAGAAGTTAGAATTAGTCTTCATATTTAAGCAACGCTTGACGAGGTCGGATTGGTGATCTTGTGTAGATTTTTGACAGTTGTTCCGGGTGATAGAAACCCAAAAGTCTATCAAACTGGTCACGAGAATTAAAGTAAATATCAGCCAGTTACAAGGTTACGTAAGTGTGGAGGTCTGTTTTTTTTTCTAATGTTACCTCACACTAAGGTTACCCTGTATTGTGGTTGTGCTTACAAACATTTAAGCTCATACCCTTAAACAGCCAGACCCGAAACAACTTCTGGTATGTCTTTTTTTTAATCGTGGTAAAATCATAAAATGAGTCCTCTGACCCAGGGCAGAGCGGGAGGGACTGTCAGGCTCGTACTGACTAAAATCCACGGTGTCCTTCAATAGCCCTTTAAGTTCACGGGGTCACGGTAAATCGTGAATCCCGCGACCCCGGCAGGCTTTGGCCCTCTGGAGGGGGGCTCCGTCATTTTGCTGACACTCTTTAAATAAAAATAGCGCAACAGTGGATCGCTCAGTCACAACGCCACCCGTGCTAAAGCAGGCTTCATGTTATTTTTTTAGGCTTGAAGCTGATTTGAATACAGTTGGGAAAATGTTCAGCAGATGGACGGCGATAATAAAAGTGGCGACAATGAACAGTAAATTATTTTATTTCTTAAAAGCTTAGTTTTTATCGTTAACCGTGGTCAAACTTGATCACGTGTTAAGGCAGCACGCAAGCTTTTGTTACTTATTTTTATACAAGAGAATGGATTTCTCGTGCTGGCCTATTGAGACCGGATTCTGTTATGCACGCAAGGAAAACGTTGAGTTTTTTAATGTCTCCCATTTTTTTTATCTAGGTCAACATTTTCCTGAGTTTTTTTCCTTTCCTCCAATGCTTTTTTATAGGGAGAAATTCTAGCTGAGCTTACCCTAGAAACGAAAATTATTGAAATACCAAGAGCCGTTTAATTTTGTTTTTTATTTAACTGTGACAGCTGCTATTAGTAAACGACAATAAAGCTGTTGCCAGCGGCTTCGCCCACAGAAACATAAAATTGAGGTAAAACTATTTCATGTAGTAATTAAGTTTATATACCGCCTATGTAACAAATTTTATCCAAATTCGTTCAATAGGTTTTGCGTAAAAGAGCTTCAAACATCGATACATCCATCTTTACAAACTTTCACGTTTATAAAATTAGTAGGATGTGATGTAATTTATTAGAATGACGATTAATAATTTAACCAGGTCACATTAATAGGTCATTCCACCATTACACATGTCGTTTGTGTCAAACGCGAACGTAAACAAAATCCACCGACACTTCACGTTTTATAAAGCAACATGGCTTCGCAAACACGTATGGGCAAATGAAGCACAAATGCTATTGTTTTATTACTACAAAACACTTGTTTTCAGGGCAGTACTGAGTTAGAACGGGTATAGATCTAGACAGACACTGGGGTTTATGAAGTTTTAAGAATAACATTTTTTTTAGCGTGGTAAAATCATCAAATGATTCCTCCCACCCAGGGCAGAGCAGGAGGGACTGTTAGACTCATACTGATTAAAATCCACGGTGTCCTTCAATAGCCCTTTACGTTCCAGGTCAAGGTAATTCATAAGTCCCGTGGCCCTGTCAGGCTTTGGCGCTCTAAATGGGGGCCTCGTCATTATGCTGACAGTCTTTGCGGCGCGCGTGGAACACAACGCGCCGTCGACCCGGGCATGATCCATGGTCGGACATCGAGTCGCCCATTAGTCGCCGCCCGCATGCTCGCACTTTTTTTTTTATCGTGGTAAAATCATTAAATGAGTCCTCCCACCCAGGGCAGAGCGGGAGGGACTGTCAGACTCGTACTGACTAAAATCCACGGTGTCCTTCAATAGCGCACTTACGGAAATACTAATATTGCTTGGAAAATTCTTAAAGGTGCTGATAAACACTTGTAATGAGCATTCTTGTGAATACGAGAGCGCATTCCGTATTCTGGCGAGTCTGACCATTTCATGAAAAAAAAAAATTTTTTTTTGATGACCATCAGCTAGTGCAATTGTTAAAAAGATCTTGAAAATGTTCGTGGCTCTGTTCATTATTCAGTTCGATAAAATTAATAACAAGTCTGTCAAAAACTAAAAGAAGGTCTCAAAACCTATAAAATATAATAATCGCGTCTAATGATTTTTTTATAAAACCACCAAGCGACTATTATTGTTTATAAATAAAGTCAAAGTTTAATTTAATTTTATGACATAATCATCTTCCTAGCTTTTTCCCAACTATGTTGGGGTCGGTTTATAGTCTAACCGAATGCAGCTAAATATCAATATTTTTCAGCGACGACCTAGGTATCTGGAATATTGACAAGTCTTGACCTTGACCTTGACCTTGTCAAACCCAGTAACTGGGTGATACGATACCCCCTGGCAAGATTTGTTGTCAGTCTTTCCAGCTTCTGTCTTACAGTATCTACTGTCAAAGATCTACAAACGACAGCCGGGACAACTGAGGAAACTCACTATGATCGCTGGTCACCCATCCACAGGGCAACGTAGGCAGGCGTGGCTTATTTCATTTAAGACATTAAGGGATCTGATTAATAAAGCGGCTTGCTATTCGCGCTGATAAGCGAGAAAAGTCAAGGTTAAAAATGTTGAAGTCAAAATAATGTAAACTTCTAATTTAAAAATCTCATATCACAAATAAGAGGGTGTCAGTGTTATTCATTAGTCAGATTCTCGTTAGCTGAAGCTGAATCCCGAAGAAGGATTTCCTAGCAGTATCCGCGAGAGGCTTTGTTCGGTAACCGGTTCTATCCGGTTCGGGGCTGCTAATGAGGTACAGTCACGAACTATTCACAATCGCGCGCAATCTCGTAGTAAAACTGACCTCGATTGAATTGTTGATGAAATTCATTTTGTGATGTGGGAAGAGCGTTTATTTAAAAAAAAACATAAATATAATTAAGATTCAGTCATAGTTTTACTACATCTTTTTTAAGCTATTGCATAGCTTTTATCTCGTGCTCTGAACGCGGCGACCGAAACAAGAAATTCGGTAACGAAAATACCTAAGGAAAAAAACCTAACACTCGTCTAACGTCGATTCAGTTCGGGACGCAATCATAAAAACATCCGTCATAAAGATAATTTACTTTTTCTTACTGATTCTAAACGGCCAGCCAGCCAGCAGGTTTTCACAATAAAACCTACCTAGAAAATTCTCCTACAACAGAGTGGCGCAGTGGAAGCATGCTGGGCCCATAATCTGTTGAAAATTTTGATCCAGTTTGGAAGTGAGATCTGGGAATCCTGTATATAAAAGACCCACTTATATCTCATTCATTATAATTTATTTTTCTTTATTACAGTAATGCTATATACTATACTACATATTCTAATAAAAAAAAAATGCTTTGCAATAGCTTTGCCGTGTTTTATGAAATTGGTTATTTGACAGTATTAATAAATTAAAAATCTAATTAGTCCGTAATATAGAGTTTTAAAAATAACAGAAACGTTTTTCTTTGTAAAATCAATGAATATTTAACTTGGTAAAAATTAATTGATTTTACAATTATCTTGATAATAACGCACCAAAACTCGAGAGTGGGGGCTCGTGACGTCAGTATTTAGAAACATTTAGCAGTAGACTGCTGTAAGCTGAAGAAAAAATCTAAATCTAAATCTGAAAATCTAAATCTATGCTGCCCTTCAGAATATTTCCCCCTTACATTTGTCACACACTTCGATCATCTTCTCAACATGACAAAACCTTTTTTTTATATTTTTTTTTTAATTTATTCACTTAAAGTACAACACATAGGTTGAAGGCGCGTCGTGTTCCACGCGTGCCTCAAAGGGAGCTGTCGTCAACCTGACAAGGCCTTCATAGAGGGCCAAAGCTTGCCGGGGTCACGGGACTATATTAACACTTAACTTTGACTATGGAAAGTGAGGTAATGAAGGACCACCGTGAAATTTAGGCATTCCGAGTTTGACAGTCCCTTCCACCTAGTCCCACCCTAGGTGGAAGGGACTGGATGGATTATGTGAACACGAAAAAAAGCACAAAATGTATGTCTCTTTTACGTAAATACAGCGGCCGGAGGAGTATAAAAGGCATGATTAAAGTTGATTAATGAAGAGGAGTGCAGAAAGCGACTATTATTTCAAACTTTTTTTTATCCTGGTTAAATCATCAAATGAGTCCTGCCGCCCAGTGTTGGCCGGAGGGACTGTCAGACTCGTACTGACTAAAATCCACGGTGATCCTTCAATAGCCCTTTACGTTCCAGGGCCACGGTTACCCGATGAGACAGTCCCGTGACCCCTGAAGGCTTTGTCCTTCCAAGAGGGTCCCGTCAAATAGCTGACAACACTTTGAAACGCGCGTGGAACACGACGCGCCGTCGATTTATTTCAAACTTAACATTAATTATGGTCGAATTTTGACAGATAGGGTATTTACAAAATACCTCTACTTCACACAACCATAGTAAAAACCGGTTCGATTACTCTCATCCACTTGTGTACAGTAACCGAACCGGTTTTGACTTTGGCATTGAGAATAGAACTATCAGAAAACACTAATAAAACTTATACAGTTCTTTCAGTGTCTACACTTCGACCACTTTTATTATGTGATAGATTGTATTAAGAACAAAGATACTAAACCACATAGAGCACTTATCAAAGAGAATATCTAAGAAAAATCTCAGTGTGGTTATAAATCCAAAAGTATAAAAACTAGTCGACAATGTTCTTAGAATTGTCCTTCAATCAAAAGTGTATTAAAATTTCTCTGGTTGCGACTACAAACATCATCTTTTTTAACCAACTTAAAAAAAGAGGTTTTCAATTCGACTGTATTTTTTTAATGTTTGTTACCAACAACTTAGGATTGGGTGATGATTTTTTTTTGTTCGATGCAATATATCTGCCATTTGGTTCCATAAAAAATATTTAAGTTTGTTTCAGTAGTTTTAATTTCGAGAGCATTTTTCGATTATGTGTACTTCGACGATGTTATACCGGTACTATGGATTAAATATTTGACAAGAATTTGGGTTAAAAACCTATTTGAAATGAACAAAATTAAAAAAAAAGTTACGTAAAGTCGGTAGCAGAAATGAATTAAAAACAAAGCCACCGACTTCCGAAAGATAAGTTATTTTACACTTTTTGAGGTGATTTTTGAAGGCGGTTAATTTAAAAAAAAAAGATTTTTTTTTATATTTTTACCAATTTTTCTAATGCAGAATACATTCATAGTTTATTTCTACGCTCAGTGGAATATATAAACGCTTTGGAAATTTATCACGTCGTCTTCATTTACATGTCTTCAAAAGGGGACAACATATATACCATTTTGGTTGGTTAGAGGTCTGTATATTTATGAATAAGGGTGAATATTGTCTGCGTTTTCCGAAAGTGTCTATTCAATGTGCGCATGGCTGGGTTCTTTGATCCGTTCTGTAAAACGAAACTTGGAGGGAAGGACAATCAGTTCCTTTTTACTTAAAAAAGTTATACAGAATCCATATTTTTTTTTAATTCTAGAATGCATACTTAATCTCCGTTTTTGTATTTTTTTTAGATCTAGAATGTTTGACTAATGGGTCTGGTTTTAATTATGTTTCCGCCATTAAATTTTGTATTAAAATTTTACAACGCTATATTTAATTTGTTTTTTTATTTAACATTTAATTGCATGTCTAGAGCATGAAATATATGAAACACGAATGACCTGATTAGAAACTAATTCTCATTATAACAGCGTAACACATTACGTGGGTAATCACAAGCCTATTATTACGCACTTAGCTCTTAATTCGTTTTATACATAGACGTTTGTATTTAGACGACTTCTTCACATATACCTTTTTAGTGGCTTTCAGTACAAAGGAAATTAGGTCAAGATTTTCAGAAAGGAATTTATAGAGTTTATTTCAAAACGCTCTTTAATCTACAAGCCTATTCACACGCTACGGAAACTGTAATATTCACAACTAATATTAATAATTCCCCGGCGTAGCGCTCACGTAGCTTATATCGTAGCACAAGTGCTACGAAACGGCTACGCTCGCGATAGTTTGAATGAAACTTTGTAACGATATTAGAGCGTACAAATAGGTAGATATTATGTGTTCAGATAACTGATAGTTTATAAAGTGCTAAGTTACCGTCTAGGCAGTAATAACGATAAAAAACTTAAAAGTTTTCTTGACACGAATTGTTGCTCTGAATTTTACTTACTCCTATATCATTAATACGATTTTAGAAACAGTTTCATAAATTATATGAAAGAATATTTTATCACGAAAATTCTAAAAAAAAGATATGAACGTTCACACGCCATTAAATGTCGTTGAAAGTATTTACGCGGGCAATTACCGACACAACATTTTTAATCTATAAAAAAGCTTTTCCCCTATATTCTATATATGCCTATAGTATTCCCACTGAAAAGCTCTTGCCATTACGGTCGTTACATAATTGATTAACTAATTACACTACATGGACGGTAGGTCGCCGTCACGTCGAATTATAAAATCCTCACGTGGCTGTATTACAAGATAAATGATCACTTCACATCACTATCACATGGGTTTTGTTTACCACAGGATAGGGTGGGTAGTATACTGTTACGGGATATGGGTAGGTACGCGTTGGGCGGTCTGGCCGCCACGCGCGGCCGGTGTCGTGCGGCCGGCGGAGGTCGCATGTACCAGAGGAACGCGGCCGGCCGGGCTGCTGGCGCCCGGTGCACTGCTGCGCGCGCCGCGCCGCCGCCGCCGGCGCCCGCTCGATATCCGCGCCGCGCCCCACACGACTCATTGTACCACCTGTGAGCACCGTCACAACACCGCGCCATGGTTTCGTGAGATCAACCCCGCGTCGTAAACATGCACCGCCGTATTATAGGCCACCGTTAGGCTGTAACACGTTCACAGATCCAGTGAAGGCGTCGCTTCACTAGCCAACTTTTGAAACCGTTTATCGTGAAATTAAAACTCATTAGAATCGATCAAAAGTTTCGTTTCCGAGCATGTATTACGTGTTTAAATATTCTCTTTGATATTCATTTAATAACTGCCATTAGGATATTAAAAAGGCTGTCAACTTTATCATGACTTCGTTGCAATAGCTTAGCTATAAAAATTCCTATAAAGATGGTTCGAAAAGAAAAAAGTGTGAACGGCAGCTGACATAAAAAACAGATCAGTCTTACTCACGGGTGGTTAAAAAAGCTTTTACGCCGAGTCGAGAGCGGTCATCAATAATTTAATCGAGTATTTCAATTGGACGGAATTAATTATTTTTTGCGATGATGGATTCTGGCATAATAAGCTTTTACAATGCTGCTAGAATATTTCATTTAATTCCAACAATGAAGACACTGACATTGTAAATTATTTTAAGCTGCCATTATTTCTACGTGACCCTGCATTTGCCATGATTGTGAATTGACTGATCACGGAATCACGGAAGATATCCCGCAAGTGACAATACAAGTTTAGTTTTAAACCATAGAAACTTAAAACGATGCTAAATTAAGTACATTATTGTATTTTTTATAACTAACGCTTAACGCAGTGTTCATTGGAACCTATCAATTAGCATTTATCATGTTTCTAGTTAACAAAATTACCATATTAATCAATCTTCATCAATCTTGAATTAGATTTCAAATCCAAATATATTTAAGGTTTACTCTAAAGTGAACCAAACATTTCTGGGTAAAAATTTATATAATTAGGTATTGACCAAATTTATTTCCAATGGGTTTCAGAATTCTACAATGACTGCCTTATAAAATAATTGAATTTTGAATCTAATCTATAGTGGATTAGATTTCATTTTCAATTCCTGTGACGAAATTCCATTAGTTCCATCAAGTATCGTATTTGTGCATTCAAAATTGAACGGCAGTAATGACCTAACTTCATGGGTGTGGAAATGTCAAACACGGCGACGCCGGGAGGTGTTAACTTGCTAATCCAATTGCTTTTGCCTGCATTTCTGTTTGTGACTGCTGTGAGATATAAATTGAAGTTGCTGTAGGTGTGTTTTGCAATAAGGTATAGAAAACAGTTTAAATTTTGTTCATTAAAATGGTAATTTTAGTGTTAATTCAGAAATACTAATAAGCTCTGATATAACTCAATCAAATCAATTTATTACGGGCCCAGTTTAAATGCAATAAATAAAATAATTTGTTTATGATACAAATAAATAATCGAGCCATTTTATCTTTATTACAATGGAATGGGATACAATATAGTGGCCGGTGTGGAGCCCCTATACAGGATGGCCATATTATATACAAATTATGTAGGATACCTCCTTTTCTATTCTTCCTGCCGAACTACATACAAATTTCTGGATTTGAACGAAGCAAACGATAGTGCAGGTGTCTACATACTAGTTAAATATAATAGTTTATGGCCACGCAAAGAAGAAAATGAATGACGAAAAGGTTTTAGCTTTTATTATTTCTGTCAAAACAATAAAACAATTGTCTCATCAAAAAAGGTTTTTTTTTTCAAATTATTTTTTCTGTTGCAAAAAGATTTTCAAGTTATTCAGTTTTTTTGAAAATAATTATATTTTTTGAAGATTTAAGTATTGTCATTTTGATTCCAAGGTTGATATTTGACCACTGCTGACCCTGTTTTATCCATTAGTTGTTAAAATAAAATACTTTTTGTATAAACCAGATCTCAACTCAAGCCTAGACAAAATAGAGCAAACAGCTTTTTTTTAGCGTGGTGATATCATCAAATGAGTCCTCCCACCTAGGGCAGAGCGGGAGGGACTGTCAGACTCGTACTGACTAAAATCCACGGTGCCCTTCATGTCATGGTAACTCCTAAGACCCGCGACCAGAGCAAACAGCTATTAGAATTTTTCAAGTTATACTTTTTGATTTTACTGTGCCATTTGGCTGAAGTGTCCTCTTCAGTTACAATCTTAGTCTAGATTTTATTATGATCATGATAGTGTTTTCATTTTAGCGAATATTATGTCAATACTGGCTCGGGTTTTAGTCTAAAATTGATAGTATTTTTAATACGTATGGAGTTTGTGATTTTAAATGTTTGTGATCTAGTATTAGATGAGATATATATTTTTTAATATTATGTTTTTTTTTAACTTATCAATAATTCTAAATCTATATTTTTAAATCAATTATCTTAAAAGAAGAAGATCTCATAACATAATGTACCTTAACAAAAAAGATGACGATTTTTCAGATCGCAAACGTTTTTTAAGTGTCTGTTTAAGTGGCTTTAAAATAAAATTTAAAAAAGTCATCGCCATTTTCCAACCGTTTTCATTGTAATCAAATCGTTTTCAACTTCATTACATTTAAATAACCGTATGTTGTCAAGTTTGGGCTAGGCGTAATTAGTATGATGGTTTAGGGCTAATAGGCATTATGTTGATCCCGTGGGGAGCCGTTAATATTTAGTTTTAATTATTAAAGTGCTGATAGACTTAAGCATTCACATGTAACGGATAGTCGAGCATTCACCGATTTTCATTTTGTCAAGCTAAACGCCGCCCGAATAGAGCCAAACATCGCTATGAAAATTCTCATGATATTTGTAGCGTATAGTCCAGTCGACGGTTTTAAAATCACGGTTGTAAAATTTGTTCATAAAGATGTCAGACTTCACAATCGGCCGCTGCTACTCGAAGATTATCCCACGGCAACTTAAAATCGGGATAAAAACAATCCTATGTGTTAATTCAGGTTATAAACTATAGTTTTATCTGAATCCGTTCAGTAGTTTTTGCGTGAAAGAGCAACAAACATCCATACATCCATCCTCACAAACTTTCACATTTATTTAACAAATAAATCATAACGCAATAATATTGGTCTAAGCGGTAAGCGAAGCGACGGCTACTATGGTTATTTTGTACCGCAGCTGTAGACGCCCATGGTGACAGACGTCGGTAGACGATCTCCGGCCACCGTAGGCGCGGGCATGCGGGCGGCGAGTAATGGACGACTCGCTGTCCGATCATGGACCATGCTCGGGTCGACGGCGTGTTGTGTTCCACGTGCGCTTCAAGGAGTGTCAGCATAATGATTTAGAGGGCCAAAGTCTGCCGGGGTCGCGGTTTTTTTTACTCACAATTTACCGTGACCCCGGAACCTAAAGGGCTATTGAAGGACACCGTGGATTTTAGCCAGTACGAGTCTGACAGTCTCTCCCGGTCTGTTCTGGGTGGAAGGACTCATTTGATGATTCTTCAACGATAAAAAATGGTTATTTTGTGAGTACGCGAATTTGCCACAACTATCGCACAACGCCATCTAGTCCCAAGCTAAGCAGAGCTTGTGTTATGGGTACTAGACAACTGATAAACATACTTATATATTTCTAAATACATACATATTATAGATAAATTACACCCAGACACAGAACAAATGATCGTGCTCATCACACAAACATTTGTCCTGGGTGGGAATCGAACCGACGACCTCCAGCATAGCAATCAGGGTCACTAACCACTAGACCAACAGGCCTGACATTTCCATTCATTTGTTCTTCCCGCGCTAAGTTAACACTCATAGCGGCAAGATTGTGGATGGGCCGTAAACGAAAACTATTATTATAACGTGTTTATGACGTCACACAGTATGCGAAGTCAGGGTATCTAAATAGCTTACGTTAGAGATACCAATACATTTAGTGCTTAGTATCGTATTAAAGTTTATGCTCGCTATAACCGGGTTGGTATCGGTATAAGAAACTATTATTATAGTTAAGTTTGTTGTAATGTTGTTGTAGCTTTCGGGTGATAGTGAATAGCTACCGTCAGACGACAGAAGCTGTGTTGGCAGGCAACAAAATATGTGTTGAAAGAAAGAAAAAATATTTATTTAACTAGCCACGAGACTAACAAGTCATATAATAATTGTATTAATTTTCGTTTGATTATTTTTTGACTAACACAAAGCATTTAATATAACAATTAAATTAAATGTAATATTAATTATTTAAATGTTGAAAAAAAAACATCGTGAGGAAAGCGTCATGTTTTAGAACAAATTGAAATGCATGTGATGATGATAGAGTCAATCTCATGTTAACATTTATGCGTATTAATGTATTTATTGACTAAGTTTGCAAACACTATAGATAGTCCATCAACTATGATTGCGGGACTGTCTAAACAAGTAAACGCGCACCCTAGAACGCAAAGGGCTTTTGAAGGAACACAACGAATTTAAGTCAGTGCGAGTCTGACAGTCATTTGATGATTTTATCACCCAAAAAAATCATCAACTATTCCATCAAAAGTTACTACTTGTTAGTTTCTTTTGATGAAAGAGTTTATGGTTTTTTTCAGCAAAAAAATATTAGATTATCCTCCAAAAAGTTGTCCAAATAATTCATCTTAGTCGCGCTACGAAAGCATCGAACGTTTTTCTATAGACTCATCATAACCCTCACTTCGCTCGGGCGGATTACGGGTCAAGGCTTCCCTTAAATCCGGATATAACTTCGTACGTATCCTCATTATCTGATACTTTTACAGGAAATCTAATTTTTTTGAAGAAATTAGAAAGCGTGTTTTTTTTACGCGTTGAATGTTTTAAAGGAGTGTTTTCTTTGGGTTAAGGTAATCAAAGTTGCTTTACATAAATTAGATACTGTTGATTACGTTCATAATTGCTGAGTCAAATGCGAGCGGAGCCAACAGCAAGTTATATTATTAATGCTGATGTGTGTTTTTTATTTGTTTGTTACGTATTGACGCCTAAGCTTATGTACCAATTTCGATACATTTTGGTGCAGAGTTAGATCTAAGAGACCTTAGAGGCAGTTTAGGCTAAGAGGAGCAGTGTCAACAGCTTAATAATTATAAAAAATAAAAACAAATGCAATAACAACGTCTACACAAATATAGAAATACTAGGTGTTGCCAGCGATTTCACCCGCTACAACTCGAAAAAATACCCACAGGAACATACAATCGGGATAAAAACTATCCTATGTGTTAATCCAGGTTATAAACTATCTGTGTACCAAACATAGCCCCAATATGTTCAGTACTTTTTGCGTGAAAGAGTAACAAACATCCATCCATCCAAACAAACTCTCACGTTTATAATATTACTAGGATTTAAAAACAAAATACGTTAATAGAAAAAAAGAAACACTTTCACACCGAAAAAGAACAACAATCTTACCATAGACCATACTACGTATACAAAAATAAACACAAATAGAATAACACTAAGTCGTTTCAATATGAAAAACCTTCAACATGTACCCTTTGGGATGATTGCAAGGACCCCTACTATCAGCCTATCCACTTGATCCTCCATATGCCTGTACCGGGCACTCAACAAGATATATTATAGGGTAGAAAAGGGTTACTTATATAATTTGAAGTAACGTGAAAAGCCGTCGTTAGACTCTGTATGAAAAAGATTGATATATGAAGAGTTAATGCTCGGAGACGTCGAGAAATGTCCTCGAATTTGTTCGACGATTATTAGGTCCATCTTAGTGAAGTAAATGAAATACGAGATCTCTATAAGACTGAATAACTTCAGATACAGTTATCGATAGATTTTATTACTCATAGGACAAGCGAATACGAAAGAACACTGGCGAGGTGGCTGAGAAAAAATTGTTGGCATAATTTTCTTGCGTCTACTTATGATTCTACCTATTAGTCTTTCTTTTTCGTGTATTTACGTTGCCATGCTCTGGTGACACATTTAATTAAGTCGTCTCTAATATAGACCTTCAGTGGTACAACAGTGGTATCCATGATAAACTCAGAAAGAACTTATGTATTAAAAAATACACTATAACACGAGTACTTGCCCGAGTTTGAACTCACATCCTCACCATTGTACCCTTTTTTTTCAGCATTTCTCACAAAACGCTGAAAGGAAACATTTTTTAATGAAAATGAGCTTAATTAAACCAAACGCATTTTAAATCGTTTACACAAACTTGTTACTGGGCTCACGTAATGGAAGAAAACGCACTGAGAGGAAGGAAATCTGTGTCCCAACTGTGGGAGGTTATTTTCATCAAGCGCATAGAATTTTAGTGCTAAGTATTAACTCGGTTCTCGTATTGTAGCTACCGTATTTGAGCTTACATCGCAAACGGGAATGCCTGTCTCTAAGCTTTTCACTCGACGATGTCAGAAGCACTCGATTGAAATAAGCAAGTAAATAAAGACATATTATGTATACACAAGTGGCTACATACACAATTATTTCTCTTTCTTTCAAGTAAATGAGCAACAGTGTGTCAGACTGAATAAAGAAAAGACTAGGTAAAAAAACTTTTTCAAAAAAAATGTTACCGCCTTCAAAAAGAATCACAAAAAAGGGTAAAATAACCTACAAAATAGATGGCTTTTTTTTATTTCATTGTTTTTTTTTGCCACCGACTTCCGAAATAAAAGTTATTTTGTAGGTTATTTTACCCTTTTTTGTTGTTCTTTTTGAAGGCGGTAACATTTTTTTCATCATTAAGCATCATTATTCATAAAAATAAAATCTAATAAACGTCTAGACTTTCTTTGGTTTTTTTTTTCTGTATTTTGATATTAATTCTCATACTCACTCATAGTGTATTTTTCACACTCTTGTCTTGCCCCAAAAAAAACATGCAAAGTGGGCATAGATCAGCTTGTAGAAATTAATGTTCGTAGATGCCTTTTTTTTGATGTGGAAAGCCGGAAAATTTAAGATTACTAGAAAATGAGAGAAATATGAGGATGTATGAATGGATGGATGGGTTGATTTATGTTACTTAATTACGTCAGATCCACTCAACTGATCTTAATGAAATCGCACAATGTTAGTTTTACAATGCGGGAAAATACATTTATCCCAGTTTTTTAGTCCACGGAATAAATAGGTTTCTTAATAAATGTAATTCTTGGCTAAAACGCAGCGTGTATGGACGTGCTTATTAAAATCACGCACACATTGAAATGCAATGTGATCGCAAGGAACGAGTATATGGGTCAGTCGCATTTATAAACAGCACGAATGAAGTAACCGTCGTCTGGAATTGAATCGAGGATTCAAACTGAATAGTAATGTTGCAAAAATACTAGGTTTTTAAAAAAAACTTTGCCCGCATAGGAATTTCTCCCGTATCGTGGGTGCGTTTTCAAACATAATACAAATTCACATCTACAAACACCCAGACCCGAAACAACTACTTTTAGTTATGTTTCGTGCGGGAATTAAATTTACGACATAATTATCGCGAATTCAATCCCCACACGAAACAAATCTCCCCAAAAAAACTCTCGTATGGTGAGTTTTTGGTTTACGTATAAATATTAAGACTGATTTTTGAAGTCTCTGTAAATCATGCTACTGTTATGAAATGCGAAATTTTCTGAAGTCTGAACGATGGATGTTTGTAACACTTTCACGCGAAAACTACTGAACGCATTAATTGTACACACATAAGATAGTTTTATCCCGATTTTATGTACGAAACTCAATAAAAAATTTTAGTCAGTAACAGCCTCTTGTTTAAAAGAATCTTGATGATTTTACCACCCAAAAAAAAAATTACAATAAAACTTACGACTATCAGGTATTTTTCGTACAAGATATAGTGATATAGTTTACCCATGTCTGGTGGTAATATAAAAACGTTGCTATTTTGGCAGAAAATATGAAACTCTGGGAATCTGCAAAGGTCAGGACACAGGACCGTCTATACAAAGAAATATGGTAATCCAGTACTTTCTTAATGGTGTAATACTGTTAGGCATAAGATGAAGCTGAGTTACTTTTCGTGTTGGAGATTCGCCAAAATATCTGGTTTAGTATGTTGACAAAGTTGTTATATCTTAGCTGTTTTTACTTTCACTGGTCGTCGGTCTTTTATCTAGTCTAGGTCTACTGTATATCTTTTTATAGGTTTATTTCACGTAAAAAGCGCTACTAAACAAGGTAAAATTAAATTCCTTAGAAAAGCTGATGAACTAAACACCGCACACATTATTGCTATATACTTACTTTACTAGTATTATACTTATTTTGAAAGTATCTAATTTAACTAGAATAAATAATGAACGAACCAAAAATTCGAAACATGGTATTACCTATAATTATATTCAAACTATAATTAAAGAAATAATGTAAGTATAAAAAAGAAAACCGATAAAATCAAAAAATTTAAAGCTTTTAAACAATGAATTTCTCAGTTATAAAATAAAAAGACACTCAACATCGTTTAGTGTTTACACGCTAAAAATGTAATTTGCGAAGTAATTAAAGAATTAGGGCGAGTTCAGACGCGCGTAAGTTTAGCGACTGATTGTCGACTTAATTGCTTTTGCCAGCGAAAGGCGAAACGTTAACGTGGTTGGTTAAGTGTAGATAGTTTAGCTGAAGAATACTATTAGGAGGGAGAAAATAAGTAATAAAGAATTAAGAAGAAAAACATTACAGCATTGACTCAGTATGACCAGCTTTGTAAGTTTTATGTGAAAGCATCAGAACGAACTTCTTTAAAAAGTTTGTTTCGTGAATGTTTTAATACCAAGCATTATTATGACAAGAGATTTATCATTCATACATACAATGACAAAGGACTTATGTTTCAACATCTTCTAACACTATTTATAAAAAACAAAAACATTATTCAATAAATGACATCCTGACTTTTTTTTAATTTTCTATACTCGTATGAACATAGTTTGTTACATAAATGTAAAAGAACAGGTCTTTGATTGTATTAATTGTGTAGCCCGAAGTAAAAATAACACCATTTTCACCATTTGCAGAAAACTCAGCTTCATCCTCACATTCAAAAACTTCACAAAGAGAATTATTCCAGCAAAGGTATCATTGGAAATGGTTAATGGATTATAAAACCGGTTTCCACCTGTGACCTATATAAACGGTAGGAAATACCGGGTTTTCTAGCTCCGAAGGTCAGTCCGCTGTCAATCTACGACAATTCTCGGTTGAAGGTTACGCTAAGCTAATCATTTGTTACACAGTTTATTTTGAAGAAAAATTAAGGAGCCCAGATAAGTTGTAATCGGATTTGATGTTGGCTTCGTGGAGTGGGACTGTGTGGGTTTCTGACGTAGTTCTCGATAGTTCAATAACTGGATTTACGTTTGAGGAGCTTGTGGCTTATACAACAACAACTTCACACGCCGATCTACCAGGTTAAGCCGAGCTTGACGCTGGAACGTAAAGGGCAATTAAAGGAACATATGAGATTTCAGTCAGTAGGAATCTGACATACCCTTCCTATCTACCGGTCTACCCAGGGCGAGAGGACTCAATCTCTCATCTAAGTATTATGTTCTCTTGGGATAATTTTCGAGATAAAGCGGGCAAACGCAACAGTCTATAATATTCTAAGGCTATTACAAAAACAATCTTCGTACCTTTGGATATCGCGTGTTGAAATCTCATAAAAAGCTCGTGATTACTCAATATTTGAGCTTATCTCGTTTTATTACGCCCCCTGTGCGGTAGACTGTTTACAGGGTCATTAAACATAATAATTTATTAATGTTCTACCCCATTTTTAAGGCGTAGTGCTCGAAGTGCTTTTCGCGGAAAGAAGCAAGATCCGGTTAAAAGAATTTATAAGATGTTATTAAGCTTTAACGGTAAAGAGGAGATAAAAGCTGCTCGCTGCTAAATTGCACAGGTCGATCTGCTAGTTTAAGCCGCGTTTGCCGAGGTTAGTCTGTGGATGGGCGACCATCTATCATTGCGAGTCCCTTCCGTGTTCGGGAAATAACGTAAAGCCATTGATTCTGGATATCATTTTTGATCATTAAGCTTCGGTTTTGTAAGTCAGAAGCTTGAAGGTCTGACAACAATCTTACTAAGGGACGTAATTTTACTGACATCAATAATTGCCTGTACTTTTAAAGAAAACCATTGATCTCCAAGTAAAGTAAGACTAACAGAAAATCTATAGTTTTTGTTCTACCCGAGGCATTTTTCAATGCTCTATAATAGTTTAGTTTTATTTCGTATTTTTATAGTTTAATTAATATTTATCTATTTGTACAATAAAATAACTTTAACAATAAAGTTAAAATCTTTTATCAATAAAAAACTGTTCTAGAAAAAACAATCTTTTTCAATTGAACTAACAAGAACTCAAAATTCTCTTCCCGTCAACAACTTAAGACCAGACTATTCATAGTCCAAGCCTTAAATAACAAGTTGGACAGACTTGGCGTAAACTCGAATCGATAAGGCCCGTATTAAATTAGGAAGTACTAACATCTGTGGGATCCTGACTAGCCAAGATAAGCATCCCAGCTGCCTTAGAACCGTACTTGTTAAAAAACTTACTGAAGTAAACTTGGAGCAGGAGTCTCAAGTATAACAGCATAATAAGTTGATAAAAGTTTTTACACTGGTCACACCAATATGGCGCTTGGAACTGTGCTGAAATATCGGGAACTTAAAATAGTAGGTAAACATCATACGGTTTAAATTTTAAGTTCCCGTTTCAAATTCGAATGATTGTTAATATCTTAATGTAGTATCTAAGTTAGGTCGCGGGACTGTACGAATTACCCAGAACGTAAAGGGCTATTGAAGGACACCGTGGATTTTATTTATTTATTTATTTTATCCTTTATTTCAGGCAACTAAAGGCCCATAAAACACAATACACATATAAATATAAAACAATAAACTAATACATGTTTTAAACAATATACTTAAAATTTTAGTCAGTACGAGTCTGACAGTCCCTCCCGTTCAGCCTTGGGGGGGAGGGCTCATTTGATGATTTTACCACAATTAAAAAAAATGTATCTAAGTTAAAAACAAGTAATTTTAATAATTTGCCCATATGCTTAACAAGATTACTTCACGATGTCAGTGATATTTAAGATACACTAAGAAAATACATATTCTCCAATAAAACCACACATTGGTACTTACCCAGGACTGAACTCACAGTAAAGATTGATATAAGCCTCAAGAGATGCATATATAGATTCAACATTTGCAAATGAATGGCTCAGATAAGTACATAAGTATGGAAAAAAGTTTATATATAATTTCACTGTGAAAGGACACAGATACTCCTCAAATCCGAACGATAGACAAGGGAATCCAAATACAATACATATTTCAAACTTAAAAATTCTATTCGAACAACTTAAATAGAGACAATATTTATACAATTCAGTGTCACACGGGCTATTTGGCATCGGTGGCAATGCAACAAGTGCCAGATGTGCCAGTGACATTCGTGCCAGTCGTGGCAATGTTGCCAGAGAGCCCCAAAGTCCCCACACCTTGCCAGACGCTTTTATTGGGCTTGTTAACGGCACTGTAAACACGCGTGACTTTTACGAGGCTGTAGTCTTGGCAAATACTTGTTCTGGTCAGATAATTTGTTGGAAGAGACAAGACGGGGATGTTATTGTTCTAGGTTTTAGAAATTTAAATCTATAGTGCTAGGTTTAAAGGCTATTTTTTCTTATTTTGCGTAGTATCATTCTGGAGTTGTTGTGTTTTGAATTAGTTCAAGGCAAGGTTGGTACTTTATTTTTTAGTGCCAGCGTACGAGTACTAACAGATGTTTTAGCGAGTGTAAAAGAAAAATAGTGTGAATGGTTCATAGCAGGTGGCATTTACAAAAATCTAAGAGGATTTTTCCAAGTTTTTCCCACGGCATCGATCTCGCCTGCCGGGGTCGCGGGACCAAGGGATTACCGTGACCCCGGCACGTAAAGGGCTAGTGAAGGACACCGTGGATTTTAGTCAGCAGTACAAGTCTGACAGTCCCTCCCGCCCTGCCCTGGGTGGGAGGACTCATTTGATGATTTTACCACGATAAAAAAAAAACGGCATCGATCTCTTGATTGTTTATCTCGGGATTAGTTCTTTTTTTCGAGATTAAAAGTTAGGTAACCTATAACCGGCTCTGTATACCTGACAACTTACGACTATGTGTATGTCAACATATTTTGATGATATTTTCAAAGAGGGTTAGTGTCAGGCAGGCGGCCGGCTATAAAAGCAAAGCCAAATCTTTAAGCAATATGTTGAGAGAAATTGATATGCGCGATAGTGCTAGGGCGTACCCCGCAGGCGACGCGCAGGAGCAGCACCCGGCCCCTGCGGGAAATGGACAAGGGTTGTCGCATCAACCCGGACGGGTGCGACGTAAGAAGCGAGCCCGGGAAGAAAGATTGAGGTACGCCAGTTGGAATGTTGGGACAATGACTGGAAGAGCCAGAGAGTTAGCGGATGTATTGAAAAGAAGAAGAATAAATGTGGCGTGCTTGCAAGAAACTAAATGGAAGGGTACAAAAGCGAGGGAAATTGGGGAGGGATACAAGTTCTTCTACTGTGGAAGTGATGGAAAAAGGAATGGCGTGGGAATAGTGTTAGATAGTAATTTGAAAGAAAGTGTGATGGATGTAAAAAGAATTAATGATAGTTGTGAAAGTAATGTTAGGGAATGTTGTACTGAAAGTGATAAGTGTGTATGCTCCCCAGGTAGGATGTGAGGAAAGAGTCAAAGAGAAGTTTTGGGAGGATTTTGATACAGTTTTAATAACCATCCCGGCGCATGAGGAATTAATTATTGGAGGTGATTTTAACGGGCATGTGGGAAGAATGAAAGGAAGTTATGAAAGAGTACACGGGGGATGGGGTTTTGGGAATTTAAATAATGAGGGGGAAACTATGTTGCAATCAGCTACTGCATTTGATCTAGCAGTAGCCAACACCTGGTTTCAAAAAGCCGATGGACACCTAATAACCTATAAGAGTGGGACACATAATACGCAAATAGACTACTTCCTTGTTAGACGCAACAAAATAAAGCTCGTCAAAGACTGCAAAGTGCTACCGGGAGAAGATTTAGTCTCACAACATCGACTCCTGGTTATGGAAGTAGTCTTACAAGTAAGGCTTCTAAAGCAAAAAGAGCGTCCCCCTCCTAAAATAAAATGGCATATGCTAGAGAAGAATGATTGTGCTGGAGAATTAAGAGAGCGAGTGGTAAATAAAATGATTGAGATGGGTGATATGAACGGCCAAAGCGTAAATGAATGTTGGAATGAGATGGCTCGGTGTATTAGGAGCGCAGCAAAAGATGTTTTGGGAGAGACGAAAGGCAGGGGCACGATAGATAGGGATACATGGTGGTGGTCGACAGAGATACAGAATGTTTTGAGGGAAAAAAAGAAGAAATTAAAGGAATGGCAGAGCATTGGTAATGAGCGTGCTAGTTTGAAAGCTGAAAAAAAGAGTGAGTATGATGCTCTTAAGAAAAAAGCCAAAAGAGCTGTGGCTATAGCAAAAGCAAATGCCCAAGGAAAGCTATATGACACTTTGGATACTCCAGCAGGCCAAAAACAACTCTACCGGCTTGCTAGAGCTTGGGAGAGAATGGCGAAGGATGTTTGTCAAGTAAAGTGCGTAAAAGACGATGCTGGAATGATTCTGTCAGAAGACGAGAAAATTGTGAATAGGTGGAAGGGTTACTTTGAAAGACTGATGAATGAGGAGAATGACTGGAGTGGTGTGCTTGAAAATAAACCAGTAAATAAGGGATTAGTAAGAAAAATAAGTGTGGATGAAGTGAGGAATGCAGTGAGTGGAATGAATAATGGTAAGGCATTAGGACCGGACGGAATACCTGTTGAAGTGTGGAAAATATTGCGGATGTATGGTTGGACGTGGTTAGCTTTATTCTTCAATAAGCTGTTGCTGGAAGAAGCCATACCTGACGAATGGTGCAATAGTTCGCTAGTGCCCGTTTTTAAAAACAAAGGTGATGTGCTGGAATGCAATAATTATAGAGGAATAAAGCTGATGTCACACAGTATGAAGGTTTGGGAGAAAGTTATTGAAAGGCGACTGAGAGAGGAGAGCGAAATTTCACAGAACCAATTCGGTTTTATGCCTGGTCGGGGCACGACGGATGCTATCTTCGCTATCCGCCAACTGTGCAAGAAATACAGAGGTGCGCATAAAAACTTGCACATGGTGTTCGTCGACCTCGAAAAGGCATACGACCGGGTGCCCCGTGAGGTTCTGTGGTGGGCCCTTAAGGAGAAAAGTGTGCCTGGGAAGTATGTGCAGTTGATCCGTGCTATGTACAGTCGATGCAGTACCCAAGTTCGGTCTACAGCGGGCACTAGCGGCAGCTTCAATGTGGCGGTTGGCTTGCACCAAGGGTCGGCTCTCAGCCCGTACCTCTTCCTGATGATAATGGATGCTCTGACGTCGGACATTCAGGAGGAGGCCCCCTGGTGTATGCTGTTTGCCGATGATATTGTGCTTATTGCCGAGAGCGGCCTAGAGGTCCAGAGCAGATTGGAGGCGTGGTGGCAAAGACTGGAGAACGTTGGCCTGAAATTGAGCAGAACCAAAACCGAATATTTGTTTTGCGATTTTGGCGGTCTCTCCAGTCCTGTGCCCATTACACTTGCCGGAACGCCCATACCAGTCTGTTCCGACTTTCGGTACCTCGGGTCGCTTGTCCAAGGAGATGGCGATGTAGACCGGGACATAACACACCGGATTAACTCGGGATGGATGAAATGGCGACAGGTCACCGGAACAACTTGCGACCCACGGATGCCCCTCAAGTTAAAGGGGAAAATATACAAATCCGTGATTAGACCTGTTGTATTGTATGGATCGGAATGCTGGGCTGTGAAAAAGTTGGATGAGAAACGTTTGCATGTAGCGGAGATGAGAATGTTAAGATGGATGTGTGGAGTGACAAGAATGGATAAAGTAAGGAATGAGTTTATAAGGGGAAGTTTGAAAGTGGCGCCTGTTACAGAAAAAATTAAAGGGAATCGTCTGTCTTGGTATGGACATGTGATGAGGAGGGATGACACTCATGTGACTAAGAGAGTGATGAGTATGAATGTTGATGGATGGAGAGGAAGAGGAAGGCCAAAGAAGAGATGGATGGATTGTATAAGGAATGATATGGAAGACAGAGGAGTGAATGATACTGTGACGTTTGATAGAGGAGAATGGAAGAAAAAAACGTGTTGCGCCGACCCCAAGTAAAATGGGATAAGGGCAGGAAGATGATGATGATTTTTTTTTCAAATTTATTGATAAAAAAATATCATCAAAATATGTTGAGTTTGATTCAATCATTACTTGGAGCCATAATTTCATGTGCAAAGCATATCACAATAGGGTAGTTTATTGAATAAATAAATTGAAAATCTGTTTAGTCCGTCAGTTAGAGTATTGAAAAATAATGGATATGTATTTTTGTAATCAATGAATATTGACAAACATAAAAGGCTTCCAAATTCGGGAGTGGGGGCTTGTGTCGACATGACGCCTGTAAAATGATACCGACCGAGTGACGTTTTGTGATTTTTAGATTCCTTTTTCAATTTTGGTTCACGTAACAAAAGAAAAAATCGGGTTCAATTCTTTTTTTTGATAATCTATTTTTCGGACTATCTAGTCAAGTTTTTTGAGTAAAATTTCCTGCATAAATGTATACCCATTGAAGCTCAATTCAACCAGCCAACCCCACAGAAAAAAAAAATAACAAAACACTTTACAACAACAATTAACTTATCCAAGCCATAGAACCGTCAGAGTTGGCTTAATTAGTACGTTCAGCGAACAACGAATAAATTCATGGAAATAAATTAATTAAGCAATCGGAACAACAAAGACATTGTCACGGATATCCGGATCGCGTGACAGTTTACCACTGACTGTTTAATTCGAGGCCCAGCACCAACTTTTGCGACAAGATACTCCTTGGAATTTGTCCAAGGTTGGTAAATGGAAGATTGTAATATACAAATACACATATAAACACTCGTTTTTTCCATGATTGAAACCATGAAGTACCACCTCCAACCAACCTTTCTTTTTAAAAAAATCTTCAAATGAGTCCACCCAGGGCGGGACGGGAGGGTCACTTGTTTTTTTTTTTGTTAAACCTTGCCCCAATACCAGAAATTATTCCTGTGTCGTGGGTTTAGTTACAAATGTATATTCACATATATCCACAAGCACCCAGACCCTGAACAACTACTTGTAGGTCATACAAATAGTTTTTCCGTGCAAGGATCGAACTCGCGACACGCCGCTCAGCAGTTAATTGCTCAGTTATTGCGCCAATCGTGCCGTGTGTGCATTTTTGGAAAGTGTACCTACATCCATTCGCACGTATTGGTGCAGTATACTATTTACTACACTACTGTTGTAGTGAATTATATGAGAAAATTATACAGAGTTATCACCATTTTCAAAACACCAAACTTAATACCGGAGACAAAGGCGAACAAAGCCGAACGCAAGAGCAAGTAAAGGCATGAACATTAAATTCCATGCATTTTAGCAAAGAAGTTTTGTATTTACGTAAAGTTCTTAACTGAGGCTGAGTAATGCGAAACAGAGCCAGTAAGATAAGCAAAAAAAGAAAGATTTTAGTTTCACTCGACTTCCAACGAATAAAGAAAATACTGAAGAACTATCTACTTTGGATAATATTCTTTTAAACTGTTGTTCAGAGAATAAATTCATAATCATTTTGAAATAGTTTTTCATTTTAAACTATACGTATTTTTATCTCGGTGCGGTATTTAAAACTGGTTATCTGTGTCTTATTTCGGTACATTAATATGAAAATTCTGCGTCCAAGATGTAATCTATTTACAGTAAACATATCGCAAGAACTTATTGTCAGCCGGTCAAGGATCATGAACAGGGGCTCGACAGGGCGTCTTGTTCCGCATCCACCCCAAAAAGCTGTCACCAATCTGATGGCGCCCCCATAGACAGCCAAAACCCGAGGTCGCGCTACTGTCTAAACAGTACAAACCGGCTTACGGGAAAACTCGCCTCTGGTCCGCGGCTGAGTTTACACGGAGTAGGAACAGTAGTGGTAAACTCGGCCGAATGTGTGGGCGAGAATACCATCGGAAAAATGTATAGTAAAATCGATATATAACATTTCATTAAAATGAAATTAAGATGTGGAAAAAAAATCGTCTTATCCCATTTGTCACCACTGGCTTTGTCATCACTGGCTTTGTTGTTGCCACAGCTATCGTGCTACGATGAAGTTCTATTTCCAAACTCATTCGTGTTTGGTGAACTTACCTAACAATGTTTTTTCTTTACTAACCAGCAAAAGTACTAGGCTAGCATAGGTTCAAAGTGGTATGCATCTATATAATTCTTGATATGCAGAAGAGGACACCGTGTATTTTTAGTCAGTCGAGACCTATATTTTTTTTGCTTCCCCGAGCGCAAGAAGTTCCCGAGGATTACACAAGGTTACACATTTTCACACCTTAATTTTTTTAATGAAATGTAATTTTAATGGGCCTATTTTACTAAGAAACTTTTTCCTATGGTATTCTCGCCCACACATTCTTCCGAGTTTACCACTAATGTTCCTACTCCATGTAAACTGGGCCCCGGACCAGAGGCGAGTGTCCCCCTAAGCCAGGTAACCGAGAGCCTGACACGTAAAGGGCAATCAAAAGAACACGATGTATTTTAGGCAATATGACAGTCCGTTTCGCTCCACTGGAAATTTGTTGTAAACTTTGCACTCTACCTTTGCAGCTCGTAGAAGCCTTTTTCATGTCCAGCGATTTCGAGAATTAGGTCGCACCATATTGGTTGTGTTGCTATGCCAAAATGCCTTGACATCCTGTGAAATTCCTCAACCACAGTAGAAAATGTTCACAAAAATCTGAAGAGGCAACGATTTGACTAAACGGATGCCGTTGGCCCGTTGCTGTTAAAACCACTTGGTTGGCAATATGATGCTGAATGTAAATTGTTCTAGAAACTAATGTTGACGCAACTGGTAGTTCTACATAGTATAATGGTTTAATGTAGAATTTGGATTATGCATGCATGTATGTTGACGCCTAATTACGCCCTGATATTCGTATTACACGGTTAAGTTGGCACGCCTATTGTAATGTGGATTATCGTTAAGTCCGTAATACTAAAATGAATAAAGTCGATCAACTTATAAATAGTAAAACCGATAACAATTTAAATACTTGGCCCATGAATGTATATTTAGTTTTAGTAAGGTAGAATGACCTTAAACAAGGTGTTTGAAATATACCCCAGTCGACAGCGCGTTATTTGTTCCAAAATGCATCTTAAGAAGCTGCCAGCAGAACTCACGGAGCCTGATATGGTTAAGGGCGCATTAAGAGCTTGGCCCTGAAACTCAAAGTGATATTGAAGAAACAGGTTGAGCTCTCTGAGTGAACCGACTAATTTTATAATATCCTACATCAAAAAACAGGGAATCTAAAATGGCCAATATTGCAGCGTTACTGATATCAAGATTGATAATATTCTTCTTCTTCAATTGTCTAAACTATAGCTTTAGCTACTACTACTACTACTGCTAGCGTACATCATCCCACAGCTGGGCAAAGGCCTCTCCCCATGACTTCCAGTTTTCACGATCCAGGGCCAAAGTGGGCCACTGATCATCGGTTTTGTCAAGCTCGTCACGCCATCTTCTACGGTCTGCCGCGTCGCCTTCTGGCTTCAGATTTAGAAATAGAATAAAATATTCCTATGCTTGTTTTAGATGTAAATACATTAATTGACATAACAAAAACTTTAATCAACTTGTAAGTACGAACAATAAGCAAGAACATTGTATTATAGTTTCAAAAGTTGGTTTGGTTTTGTTTATTTTTTCCATTTCCTGCCAACAAGTGCAAATAAATCAAATCAATGGCGCAAATAATTTCCCAATACAACACATGTTGAACAAAGGCACTGCTCTATATGGAAGGGGTAGGAGCAATAAATTCATAAAAGAGGTCATGCTTACACGGATTAATATTGCGTTTATCATTTGTGACGTAAGCCGGGTGATTTTCCGAGCGTATGAACACATTGCTCGCTTTACGAGGAGCAATTACAGATATATAGATAGAATACTCTGAATGCACACCATACAAATTACATTTCTTTTTTTGATACGTCCCGCGATCAAATAACAGATATTTACAATGTTTTTGGAGCAATGGTGGCCAAGTGGTATCTGCCCCGATTTACAAGTAGTAGGTCGTGAGTTTGAAACCACAAAACATTAGTTTGTGATTGTAATTTATTTCATCACCATTGATCTCAAAACGGTGAAGGAAAACATCGTGAGGAAACCGGCATGACCGAGAAATTCGAAGATATTTGATGGTGGATTATGGCCCACTCCCTCTCACAGAGAGGATGCCTGTATCCCAGCAGGGGAAATATTTATAGGCTGATGATGGTTGAGAATATATTTTAAATTAGGAGATACAATGGGCGGTCTTATCGCTAGTGCCTTTGTCAAACGATACCATACGAGACGTCAGTCCGATATTTCTGTCACACTATCGAATCGCTTTCGCTTTTCTATGAATCAAACAATTACATACATTACAAATAAAAACGCCTCGCTTCGCATTCGTCACGCCTGTCTGTTTGATAAAGGCTTAATAAAAGTGATCTTTTCAAGTGTGTAAAACACGGAGTAACAATACTCTAGGTAGTCTGTGGTGTACAATATTTATAATTTTATGCCGATCTTTAGACTCTAGTCAAGATCAACAGAGATAATAGAGCGAGCTTATCCAGGAGAAGCCGGCTTGTTCTAACTTTGAAGAAAGTCGAGTTTTACGCGTTCGGAAACATAGTCGCAGGTAGTGAGTTCAAGTATTTTGCTGGGTTACTCGTAAAATGCGTTTCTTACTGGTGTTTTTAAACTATGTGCGCGAGTGTCATCTCCAAGTGACATTATATCGGGACATATCTCTCAATAATTCTTGGCAAATAGATATTTTGAAAAACATTTTTGGATTGCCTTTCATTAAAAATTAAATAAAAGCTAAAAATGTACTTAAAAACAGCTATGGTGACACACGTCGCTCCCGAGAGTCTAGAGTTATTTCACATGTCTGCCACATCGCGCTCTGCTATCAATTTGGCAGTCTACTGAGTTCACAATAATTACTGAACATTATCTTGAATCACTGTCTATTGATCAAAACCGCATTAAAATCCGTGTTAAATAAGAAGATAAAAAGTATTAAATATTAAATCAATTTCTTACAATAAATTATGATATCGAGAGTTCACGGTATTTCATTCTTCAATAATTCTATTGACATGAAGTTGTCTAATAAACAGGGTTCAGTTTTCGGTTAATTATTCAAATCGCGTAATTGAATTGCGGAATTCAACAGTAATTATTTTGATTCAGAACATTTGAACTTTTGTGAAGATAAAGCCGCGTTTTCACTTGAGGACACGCGTTTTCGCAGAGACGTGTGTGCGGGACTTTTACGTGACATGCCCCTGTGATTTTACGGGACAAAATCGCTCCATAGTTGCAGTGTTTACACTAAAAGGACACAAAACTGACACCAAAGGGTGGCCATATTCTCACACGAAAAATAAAGAAAGACCCAGAAATGAGAAAACGAGAGTTTTAATTTTCATATTACAGAATACTTGCTAATGTTTCTACTGTGAATAATTTCGAAATAATTTTATGCAAAATACGACTCAGCAATAACTGCACTACGGGGAATTTGCTACTAATTATGCGAAATCTCACGAGTACCAACCTAATGCTCGCAAATCTCTTGCACGAATAGCATACGACGGCGGTATTTGAATACGGAACGTTGTTGAACGTAACGGAATACGTCAGCAGAAGGAGTATTAGACGCATAACCTTACAAGGTTTTAGTCTGTAACTAAAATGCGTAATATCAGGTTTGTGACGTCATTTGACGAAGTTGCTGAGTTGGCGGTGAGTATAAAAAAAGGTTTTGAAGATTTCTATTACATAATGATATATTAAGATTTCTGTACCAGAGACAAGGAAATAAAATCATATTGTGTTCTATAGACGTTTTGTTAAATCAGTTCCCGAATACCAAAATAAGCAGTGAAAGTAATTGATATTATTATTACATTACCCTTTCTTCAGAATCCAATCATTAGAACAATACTCCTCCAGGGTCATCCCATAAAAGCATGAAAATAAAATTGTATTCTCCCAAATGTTTCGCTAAAGGCTTTTTGCGAGTGGGCCAAGTAATAACATTCAAAGAGACCGCTATGCCAACTTGGGGAGAGGAAGAATGGTTAGATACAGCGTAATTAAAATTTTAGGGACCTCACGAGTTGTTAGGAATTCCCAGAGTGTCTCCAGCCTCGCAATTTGAAGGATGACCTCGGAAAATTTCGGCTATTTCCGCCATGCGTCGGCATTTATATTTTGGTATAGTTCTTGTAATAAGCTCGCGTCATTGGTCGCCTTTAAATAATCGATATGTTAAGGTTCAAATTTGAATGATTGTTGTGGACTTGACAACATCGTTGACATACCTAGACTTTTGTTTGGTGACAATACCGGGTGTAGTTTAATTTCCAACAGACACTTTCAATGACGATCGACATGAATAATTAAGGCTTATTTCGGAGAAATTTCATCAACTGTAATAATAATGTTAATGATTCTCCGTATTCATGAAAATGTTTGATATTATTCTCATTATCCTAACAACATAAGGTCTGTTCATTTATAACCATCTCTTGTTAAAATATACAATGGGCTTCTCTATAAAGTATTAATTTCCTTGGTCGCCATTTTGAACATTAAATTAAGGGTTGTATTCACTTCAATGACCTTGAGAATTTTTGTCCAATACTAACGACGAGACTATGAGAGAGAAAGAGGGACAGAATTCACTTCTCGGAGATGCCTGCGGGCAAGTCTGCAGACATGCCTGTCGGATCTCGCAACTATTGGTCTTTGTAATGTTTTCTAGTGTAGAACCGTCGCACCCAAGTCAGTCTGGTAGACATGCCCGCGCGATCATTTTATTTGCTCGCCCAGTTATTCTTACCCGTACAACAAACTCATGTATCTGAGTTGTCTGTTGTGGCGACTGATATGCCATACTAATTGCCCGCGGGCATGTCCGTCAAGTGAATTCCCCCCCTGTGGAATGGAAAGACTATTAAAACGGACTATGAAATAATACCTAAAGAAAATGCATATTGTGGGAGTAATATCAGGTACTAATATCACTACCTACGCCTTCGATGGTGACAAGCGGTTGGTATGTAGAAATAGTAAAAAAAAACATTTATTTATGTACGCTTATTAAGGCTTAACCAAACTTAAATTGCTAATTAAGCAATGAACAATCCTGCTTGAACGGTTCAGTTGGGTCCCAATAAAACGCGTATAGTAACTTTATTGTCTACCCGACTGTTGAATAATTTACAGTCGCTTCCGATGGCCCGGCCAAACTGACATGTCACACTTTCCGCCACGCTACGCCATAGTGATGCGACACAATCGAAGCTATTCTCTTCACTATGGAACGAGTCAACGAATTGGAATTTATTGTTGTTGAAAAATCGATGGCTAAGGTTTAATTTTGGAATCGGGGGAAACGGTGTTAAGTTCAAACACATTTTGTAGCTAGATATACATTTTTTTCTTTACAACTGCTGTGCAACCGTTCATAAAAAGTGTCTTGTGATATGATTTGCAAAACAGCTCGATTGTAATGTGCAGACGTGCTGCATTCGCACGATACTTTTTTGGCAAATCTGAAGTGGGACTTCGCCGTAATTACGTAAGACCAAACTAATTTTAATATTTGAAAATACATTCGCTATGTCATAAATCGAAAAATAATCCAAATGTACTAAAAATTCTATTTGTTGATCAAAGCCATGATTGTGACTCTGAGCCCGTTTGAATATGCGCAGAAGCAGAAAATTGCGTTCAAATGCACATGAAATAACATTGATAGCAATGACAGTTGTTTTATATCAAGATAATTACCATGATAAATAATTATAAACGGATATGAGTATCACTTCGAACACTGATTAAAGGTACATCTCTATCTGCAAAATACAGCTGTCCGTGTCCAGATGTAAATTAACATTGCTTTCCTGCGTTGCAATGTGCCACGACCCGCGCTGGCCATTGAGACATAAACTGTGAAACAGTAATGGCAATTAACTTTATGAAATGAACTCTCTCTGTACTTCTGTTTGTTTAAAATATTTTTGAACTGACAAATTGGTTTTTTAATATCTCTTTGAAAACAAAAATATTTATTAAATAAAGACAATAAAAAACATTTCAAAATATACAAATAGTGATCCGCCGGTCCAACCATCAGCCTTGATCCAACTACCCAACGAGAGCCTCGACAGATATTCGTCGAGACTCTTGGCCATCAGGCCATTGACCGTAACGACAATCGGCACAATGATAGCCGCGCGAGGTTGTCGTCATATTCCACATGTCGACAACCTCGCGCGCCAAGTCAAGATATTTTATTTGTTTATCTTTCTCGGCTTTCACGAGGTTCTCGTCATGCGGGATGGTAACATCGATTTTCATTACGCGAGGCGCTGATCTGTCCATCACTACTATGTCAGACTTATTAAAGATACTATGTAGTAAAGTAAAGTAGATACGAAAAAAAAAAACCCGCGCTCGACCGAAATTAAAGGTTAATTATAAATGTGCAATGCTATTTTACTCAGGGTTTTTTCATTTACACAAAAATCCAAAAAAAAAACTCTCACAGAAGAAAAGTCGTGAAAGGGCAATAAAAGCAACCATGTTATAAATATGTTTAATAACCAAACTAACTAACCTGCCAATAGTTATGATTTATGAACTATTTATCCTGCATACCCAAACGGTGAATGTTAATATTCTAAACCCCTTTGGGATATCGGAACCGAAATATGGATCTCGATTAAGAGTCTACAACATCCTAAAAGAGGAATTCGCATAACTAATATTCATACTAGCTATTGCCCGCGGTTACACACCCTGGTTTTTTTTATCGTGGTACAATCATCCAATGAGTCCGCCCACCCAGGGTAGGGTTGGACTGTCAAACTTGACTGACTAAAATCCACGGTGTCCTTCAATAGCCCTTTACGTACCGGGGTCACGGTAATTCGTGAGTCCCGTGACCTCGGCAGGCTTTGGCCCTCTACAGAGGGCCCTGTCACTATGCTGACACTCCTAGAGGCGCGCGTGGAACATAACGCGCCGTCGTCCCTACAGACCCTGCTGCTGCTCGGGTTCTTTAATTGTAGCATGATATTAAATAATCTTCCTCAATAAATGGACTATCCGACACAACAATATTTTCTTAATCCGAAGTAGTAGTTCTTGAGATTAGCGCGTTCGACAACTTTAGAAAATTAGTAAAGATTTTTTATCAAAATGTAATGTTTATAAATGTCTTTTGGACTTAGCTTGATTTATTATATGAGCAGTATATTAAAATTTCTGATTTATACGACGAAATTTTAAGGCGAGGTTTTCCTGAGCACCGCAGGCATTCAACGCTTACCGCAGCGCCCGCAAGGACTAGCGGATACGTAATGAATTACGATGCGCGATGACACGCGCGCCAAAACTTGCGAAGTCTAGGTAGTAGTTACAGAGTAGAGCAAAGCAGTAAATCAACTTGAATTGATTACTATAGGCACGTTTGTATGTATATTTTTTTTTGTTGCGGTATTATTTTGGAATCAAATGATGTCAAGGGCAATTTTGTTCAAAATGAAATACTTATGACGATTAACGTATTTATTTGGAAATATGGATTAATATAATGTAAAACTACCTTCGCATATATTGCATTATTTTTGAACATACAGAATAATTTAGTTGGAAATATGATGTTTACAATCTTAAAATGTTACAATGTTAAAAAGTAAAAAAAAAAAAAAAAAAAATCAGGACCTTTGGACCATTAGATAAATGCCGTTTGTATTCGACTATCATTATATTAAGTTGGTGATATGTTCGTATCGCAAATAATTTTGGTATTACGTTTGAATGGAGAAATTACTTGGCGCCGGAACCTTAATCAAATAGAAGCTAATGAAAACTAATATTATTTTTTCTCTAAAAAGTAACGGATATCATCAGTAGAATTGTTTTCATTAAGTACATTATAGTCCGGGCACGCCGCAATCGCGGCGGTAAGACCCCTCTTTGAGGAGCGGCTGGATAGGCGTCACGGCGTCCTTACCTTCCGCATGACGCAGGTCCTCACCGGACACGGAAGTTTCGGGAGGTTCCTGTGTCTGATAGGGAGGGAAGAAACGCCTGGGTGTCACCACTGCGAGGATCGTCCGGAGGACACGGTGGAGCATACGGTGCAGGACTGCCCCGCTTGGGCAGAGCACCGCCGTGTCCTCACGACGGCGATAGGCGGAGACCTCTCGCGCCCGGCATTGGTCGAGGCCATGCTGCGGGGCGAGACGGAGTGGGAAGCGGTCGCCTCCTTCTGCGAAGCAGTCATGCTCGTGAAGGAGGAGGCGGGCCGCCTGAGGGAGAGGACAGCGTCCTCCCTCCATCCCAGCCGCAGTGGTAGGCGCCCACGGCGTCGGACGTCACAGGACGATCTTCGGCCACCGTAGGCACGGGCATGCGGGCAGCGAGTAATGGGCGACTTGCTGTCCGACCATGGACCATGCCCGGGTCGACGGCGCGTTGTGTTCCACGCGCGCCTCAAGGAGTGTCAGCACATTGACGGGGCCTGTAGAGGGCCAGAGCCTGCCGGGGTCGCGGGACTTACCCATCACCGTAACCCCGGTACGTAAAGGGCTCGTGAAGGACACCGTGGATTTTAGTCAGTACAAGTCTGACAGTCCCTCCCGCCCTGCCCTGGGTGGGAGGACTCATTTGATGATTTTACCACGCAAAAAAAAAAAAAAAAAGTACATTATAGTCACATACTCCTCAATTTTAGGATTATTCAAATGAACAAGTTGTAAAGTAATTAACGGAGACACCTTACGCCCTTCCGTATGCTCTATTCACCTATAATACAAATGTTGATTTTGATTAGTTCGTAATAATTACCACTAAATACTTTTTTTAATTAAATAAAAAAGTGGAGTAAATGACTCACTCGTTATCCCCTGAATCATTAGTCGATATATGCGCACTGCGCTTGGCCTGCAGCTGCATTGCTCTAAAATATAAAAAATCTAGGTAATTTTAAAGCGTGGAGGTGAATTAGGGGTCACGGCAGTTAATTTTCAGTTCAAGACGTGTAAAAGTGTTGATATAACCTACTTGCATAAATAAACATCATTTCATTTAATAACTAATATTTTTGTAGGAAATGATCATACTGTGTACACTTCCACACTATGACCACTACCTATTTCACATTTAGAGACAGTAAACCATTATAATAAGTGCGTTCACGGTGGCTTTATGAACTCTGACATAGGGTCTAAATTTAACTGTCTTAAATATTTGATGCGGTTGGTAAATCCGCTAGAAAAATAAACCATTATATTATATTCTGTGGTTATAGTCTAGGAGCCACTGAAACATCCCACCCGTTCTCCACAAAGCTAGATTTTTTAAAATTGTATTATTGAAAAGTAACGTTGTAGCAGGCATCTATGTGGTTGCATTATCATTCCTCAAAACGGAGACAAAGTTATTTTGTTTTTGCTCTCACAGTATGACTATAATTTTAAATTCTAACTTTGTGGAAAACAGGTAAGTCGGATGGTTCAGTAGCTCTCCTACTATTAGTAAAGAGAACTAAATATACAAAGGAGGTTTTAATAATTTTTCCAATGCATCCTTACCTTTTTTGTTTATTCAGCCTTCGAAGAGCCAGCGATGACAACTTCTTACTTTGTCTGCCCATTTGTTTACAAAATTATAACCTTATAAAATGAACTATATTACAAGTATTTTGAAAATTAAAATATATACAGGTATTATTATTTAAAATAAATGTTTGTCTCTGTCAGTAATAGAACTAAGCGTGGTGGTGGGTTTGCAAAAAAATTGACGTACATCCGACCTCCGACACGGTCCAAGACCGACTAAATGCCACGGGTCGAGTGTATGAAAAGATGAAATCACCTAATTCTGGACTTACTGGTATGGTTTCTCATCCTTTTACAATAATACTGCTAAATTCTATCTCATTTTTTATGCTCTTTAAGATGGTATAAGTTTTATTATTCAAAGCCTAGTATAACTCAAATAAAATGGTATCCAAACCATGAGTTGGACCTGTTTTTGCGATTTAATTGAATGCAGTAAAGTGCAAGCAATCGTGTATCGAAGAGCAGAAACCTGTAGACCGAAGACTGAAATATGTACTATGTTTTTTTCAAAATTTAAATCCCTTTTATTAAGGAATAATACACAATACAAAATGACGGTTTTGCGTCTCACATCGCCTTAAGCGATATTTTACCTTCAAAAAATAAAATAAATAGCACCTACCTACACCTAACCTGCATTAACATTTATGTTAGACACTTTTTATTCCGAAAGTTCCCCTAGAATAGCAACTGAATTTCACGCATACATAAACTAGTATTTAGTAAATATTATTTTAAAATCACATCCCAAGCAATTTCAGATCTTGTATCTACGAGTATATTCCGATAATCTACCCCTACCTCGACACGTATTGGATTTCGATCTGCCAATACAGAGCGCGCAAAATTCAACCCAAAATTGTAGCAATTTGTGAAACATTGCTCTTGGGACCTGATAGGTATCAATAAATAAATAACTATCAACCGAATTAAAATTTAAACGTTTCGGATTGAAGGCAAAAAAATTCGGAATGAAAATGCATACATTTTTAATTTATCTGTGCTGTTTCAATTTGATTTCGCGGATGGTTGAAAGCGATTATTATTACACACATCAAAACTGTCTAGGGATCAAGCATTTTTATGCGGATTTCTTGAGATTGAGATGTGGCTTTGTAATAAATTTATGATTTTATAAATTTATATGGATCCTTTTTAGTGCATTTCATAATTTGAATCAAGAACTGTGAATCAAATTCGAGTAAAAGATGAAAATCAGCTGTCAATATTTTCCCTATAAAAACATACAACGCATTGAAGACATTATTAGTGCTACTGTTTCCCTACTACTGATTAAAACCAACGTTATTATGGAGCGGCGACGTCATTTAAGCAGGGAAGAAATTCTCAGAGCCGTGGGAATGATAGAAGCTGGTTCCCGGCAACGTACTGTGGCTTTAGCTCTGAATACAAGTCAGAGTATTATCAGTCGACTTTGGACACGTTACCGAAGCACTGGTACCGTGGCTGAGCGCCATGGAGGACGGTATCGCTGCACCACACGGAGACAAGACCGATACATTCAAATCTTAACTCGAAGAGCTCCAACAATAACCGCCATGATGTTAGCCGTGAGGCTTCATCACTCTTCAGGGAACTTAATTAGCGACCAAACAGTCAGAAACCGCTTGCATGAAGTGAACCTTCATTCCCGAAGACCGCTACGGGTACCACCTATAGCAATGCACAATCGTAGGATTCGATATCAATGGGCTCTTGAACACAGAAATTGGGCAGAAGAACAATGGCGTTTCGTGTGCTTTTCTGATGAGTCTCGTTTTGGTATGAGACCGGATACAAGACGTATACGACAATGGAGAAGCCCTGGACGCCAACAGTGATTAAAATCCTGCCAGGAAGTCCATCTTTATAGTGGTGGAACCATCATGGTATGGGCGGGTATTTGGATCGGCGGAAGAACTGAGTTGATTTGGATCAGAGGCAACCTCAACGCTCAAATTTATGCTGAGACGATTGTATCAGACGTCATCGTTCCTCTACAAGTGCAAATCGGTCCCTTATTTCAGTTAATGCATGATAATGCACGACCGCACACCGCAAGAGTTGTAAGACAGACTCTCGCCGCAGCTAACATCAATGTCCTGCCCTGGCCTGCTCAGTCGCCAGACTTGAATCCGATTGAGCATGCATGGGATATGCTACAGAGAAGAGCTCTGCCGAATATGGAGGGTATCCAGTCGCAAGAAGACCTTTTTTTGTTGTTGCAACGAACATGGGCGGCCATTCCACAGCGTGATTTGGATGAACTCATTTTGAGTATGCCAAACCGATGTTCTTGTGTTGTTAGTGTTCGCGGTAGAAACACGGATTATTAATTGTTTAAGTTACCCAATAAAATTTTAAAGAAAACTGTTATTTCAGTCTTTTTTTCGAACTTTTGTGTTAGTGGTTCAAATGTCAAAAATCCCTTTATTAGGAAAAGGGCAAATTTCTTTATTAATGCAAAGGTGACTTGGTTTATCGTTACTGTGACAAACGAAAACACTTTATTTGATGAATCCTTAAAAAAAAATTTAATTAATATCAATCAGGAGAAAAGTTATTGCAAAAATATATGTTGATCCCTAGACACTTTTGATGTGTGTACATGTATTTTGTTGTAGATTTTATTGGATTCCTGTTTGAATATTATTACAGATGCAATGTGTGGC
Organism: Agrotis puta; assembly: GCA_943136025.2. Classification (NCBI taxonomy): domain Eukaryota; kingdom Metazoa; phylum Arthropoda; class Insecta; order Lepidoptera; family Noctuidae; genus Agrotis; species Agrotis puta. The sequence continues at coordinate 11,391,672 of OW964182.2, read as the reverse complement.
TTGTTTATTCTCAAACTATTTTTGTGCCCAACTGAAACCGGATTTCTAGTCGAAACCAAAACCAAAATAGAACCTTCAGCCTACGTTCCAGTTTCGGCAAAATCCGAAACTTATATAGACACATAAAACTGCTTATTTCTATCCTGAGTATAATCCAGCCAATTTTTGAAGTGAAAACTTCTTTAGCGGCGTTGAGCACTTTTCTGTAATGGGTATAAAATCTTAAACTCGCGTCAGGACACGTGACCCTGACCGAAAAAGCGTAGGACGGAGCAGGGCGCTTGCGTGAATGTTCGTGTGACTTTATTACTTTTAAAGAAGTTTGTATGCTGGATACATTCGTTGCTAGGTAACATTGTTTATAAAAGATGAGTACGTCACATTGGAAAATTATTGAAATAAAAAGTCAACCATTTTTGCGAGTTTTACTAAAATCTGTTCACAAGATATTTCCAACAATTACTATTCAAGTTTTCTCTTCTGTCGGCACTCCCAGAGTGCAACCCGTCGTTTTTTTTATACATATGTTAAGAAATTCCCTTTGGTTCTTATTTTGATTTGTTTTTTTAATACTTTATCTGTGACACGTGTGACTTAAAAAGTCAGATAGACTAACAGAAAAGGTACGCTTAGAATTGAAGATTTTTATTTCGTAATTTTGTTAAAATATTGAAGTAAGATACAATAAACGTAAAATGTCGTTTCTCTAATAAAATTGAGCAACACAAAAAGTGTTTATTTTGTTCTCAAACAAAGCCTAAAAAATAATCGCTGGCCCTATGTTTCTTTTAATAGCTTTGTCTGAATAGCTTGTAATAGAAGCAATGTTCTTCTATGCCAATGACCACGGGTTTGACACCCAGGTTTTTAATTTCGTTTTGTTCTTCTTGATAGTGTATTTTTTTAGGTTTTTCTTTATTTTCACCTGAGCAGAGCTCGGTCGACTAAGTAGTTTTATATAAACAAACAGCGCAGAGTACAAACTTCATCTATGCGTCCTTTTTCCGTTCCGCGTTCCCACTTCCCTCCCACATATGCCATATCCATTTATCTAATATTGAAGGTCCCATCCCATGCAATCAAAGATGCGACAAGTCGATTCAATCAAGTGCCGTGAATAGAAAAAATGAATGGAGTCGCCTTACATTGCACACTGACTTATTGACACTAATGAATTTATAGATGAAAGCCTTTGTAATATCAGTTCCGGAGTATCTGAAGAACCAATAGGTTCTTTGTTCGCAAAGTGCTGAGTTAACATCATAAGATTGGTAAATGGACTGTCAGGGAATCATAAGATGCTTTTTGCGTCTAATTTTAAAAATTACTATTTTTATAGAAAATGTAATGAAAATTTTCCATGAAATAAATTGTCAAGCAATAGAGCCTATAGTAAAACGAAGTTATCTAGTAGGTAATAATTTTGACACATTTTCTATAGATAAGCTGTCAAACCGCCATTTTTTTTTACTCAAAGTTATCTGACTATTGAAAAGTTAGCCCATAGTCTTAAAACATATTTTCCCACATTAGTACAAAAGAAAACTAGCTGTTGCCAGTATGTGTGTATATGACCGACGATGTAAAAAACATTAGACCAACGTACTTACTTTTATTTTCGGATAAAAAAGTGTTGAAACGAGAGTTCAATGTATTTTCATAGTGACAAAACAGGACTTTTCTGATGCTATTTTGTTTAGTTGACGAAACCGGAAACTGAACAGACGGGATATAGCCGACAAAAGTGGTAAAATTGAACATCAATCAAGTTGTAAACGTAACTTTACAAGATAGGAACCATCTTCTTGCGTCTCCAACTAGTATCAGTCAATCCCTATTCAACTGTACCTATAGGAGGTAATGTATCCGTACTGTCCATTGTTGTCCCTGTCATGTGACTGTGTCGTGTGGCATGCCTTTGTGTGTCGTCACGATGTTTCCTATACGATAAAACAATTTGTATGTAGCGTGTCACTTCTATTGTAGATCTTGAGTGTTGTGTGTATATTTCGATGACATTACATGGAGGCGATGAGATGGTAATCGTTTCTCATTCCGTGGGTGGTACGGAAGGTTGAAAAAATCGGACAGTCCGATTCTTACTGATTAAAATTCCAAACTCTACTTTCGGTAGGCCTTTGCATTTAAAAAAATACCTACTCTTAAGAAACCGAACAACATTTACAAAATAAAGGAGTCTGTAATTTCCTTCAATAACTGATACCCACAGTTTCAATGGTAATTAATTAACAATGCATCCGATATGTTGTTAATTGGAGGATTGTTTCAATCCAACAGCGAGGGCCGATGCAAAATTAATTAAATTACAGTTCAGTGTTTTAAATTGGGTCGCAAAGGACATCGAAGATAAAATATCACGGTCACATTTATAAACAATATACCCGAGCAACATATTAAAAGGATATTTATTGTATTGATTTGGAATTTTAAATGTTCATATTAACGAAAAACAAAATGGTACCAAATAGATCTTTAAGACCATTGATATGACATAAATTATACAAATTATATATTGTGGACTAGAATATTTAAGTGATGAATTGTGGGTGTAATTCAGTTCTAGGGGATTAAAACGGCCTCTTTAACAGAATCATAATAGCATCGTAATATGAACAGAGCAAAAATTCTGTGTTCTCAAACGTAAATGCGCGACATATTCCCAACCACACACAGCTTAGAGAAAATATGTTCCATTAACCACAAAAATAAAAGAACTGCATTCCATATTGCAAAAGAAACAAATGACTGCCAGTGAACGTCGTTTGTCGTGTCTTATCAGAGAAATTCAGTCGTATTTCTCAGAGGGCAATGTTTAAAGGCGCAGATCCACCGCGGTGCATGCTACGCACGAGCGTGCGGTTGCGGTGCGGAGCTTACGTTTCCATGACAGAACACACTATACACGAATATTTACAGCTGCAGCGTGACATAGAGAAATGATATACGGCTTGTAGGTAAAACAAGTCGTGTATTTGCAAGTATTTTGCATGCCCAGCGTGCAAGGTGAGCTATGTGAGATTGTAAGCGGCATATTTGATCAAGTCACGCGTGTACCAATGACGTCAACTGAGGTGTAGTGTATCCATGTGTTGCAGTGGACATAATCTTACTAATATTTATTAGAAATGCGATGGTTTTATGATGATGGATGTACGGATGTTTATGACTCTTTCACGCAAAAACTATAAAACGTTTGGATGAAAGGTACACAGATAGTTTATAACCTGGATTGACACATAGGATTGTTTAAACCCGTGTTATGTTCCTTTTAATTTTCTAGCCAGCTAGTGACATATAATTTCATGTAAAGTAAAGCTTGAGCTAGCCTCGCTGTGCGCCACCGCAGTGGGACAGTGTCTTTATTCTATGCGACGCACGGAGTCGAAAATAATAGCAGGCGTACCTTATAGAATACCTGTTAGATTTATCCGTCGTGTCAGATGAATCCCAATGTTATAGGGTTAAATCAGTCTGTGGTTAGAACATGTTTGTTCCCTACAAATACGGAACACGGGATTTTAGTATCAATTTTTTTCTACCGTTTATAGATCTTCTGTTCCACCTTGTGTCAATACTTTTTTTTGCCCTCAAAATGATTTACTTTGATGAAACCTTTTTTTGCTGCATCAAGATGCCTTTGAATATATTAAAAATAAAATTCAACATCAAGCCTATTATACTTTAAGATCTAGGCAGAGGTATATTAAAAAGTACATTCACATTCCATGAGTGAAAAACAAAAGCAGATAAAGTCAGTAAGCATAACGCCATATCATCATGATGATTTCTTCAGCTGCTCTGACGTGATTGAGCAGCCATAATTCTATCGAAAGTTTTATATTTAATTTTTGTAAAAAGTAAGATATTCATGATTAGAAAACGAAAAATGAAAGAAAATGAACATTGTGCGCTAGGAAAAACACTATAGTGCTAATCAAGAAAAAAAAAGCACTGAAATCTACCACTAAGCTTATGGGGCTTAACAAGAGCGCTTTGCAAACCATACGAGCTTCTTTGTCGGCAGTGAGCACTGGCTTTTAGGAGAAAAGTATCTCGTTATACCTCGGCTTGTACATTTTATTCTGTTTTTATTTACATTGAGAATAAAAAATAGTAGGACATCTATTTGTAGCATGTACTGTCACATGAGTAGAGCGGAAGGGACAACCGACTCGTACTTTTTTTGTCGTGGTAATATTCTAAGGTGACCGGAGATCGTCTAGCGACGTCTGTCGCCGTAGGCGTCTACCACTGCGGCTGGGGTGTAGGGTGAACGCTGTCCTCTATCACGCGTCCCGCCTCCTCCTTCGCTAGCATGACTGCTTCGCAAAAGGAGGCGACCACTTCCCATTCCGTCTCGCCCCGCAGCATGGCCTCGACCAATGCTGGGCTCGAGAGGTCGTCTACCGCCGTCGTAAGGACAAGGCGGTGCTTTGCCCAAGTGGGGCAGTCCTGCACCGTATGCTTCACCGTGTCCTCCGATCGGACTCGTACTTATTAAAATGTTCCTTCAAACATTGTGGCATGTATTATGCGATAGGTTCAAGTTTACAAAAGTCATGATTAAGTCTAGAAATATAAATAAATAAAAGAAGATTAAGATAAACTGGAAATAACAACTGGCTGACATCTGACGCTTTATCCCAAGATTTCTGTATCTTATTTTCAGGGTACTTGACGTGTTTACTGCGTTTGAAGTATCGAACATTAATAAAGCTTCTCTAGTCTACGGAGGAGAAACAAATTAACGTCAAAGTTCCAGTATAATTTTCGTCACAAAATCGTGAAAAGTCGATAGGGCTCCTGTACACTATTATGTAAAGGTGTCATCCACTTGCTCAGGCACAACGTCATCCGTACCATCATAAGATAATAAAAAAATAAATATTACCAAAATATAGCCAAGAAATAGATCACCTACAATCTAAACAAGTTTGCTACCATTAGTAGAAGACAGTCCCCCGCTGCGAACATTAATTTAGTTTAATTAAAATAGCTCCGAGTGATGTCCTCAAGAAATTCTTTAATTATTGTACTATGATGGCATTAATTTCTCCTCAATTGGTCTAGAAGTCGTTTCGCAAAGTGAAACTGGGTTTTATTCCCTTTAATTTTTTTTATCATACTGGCGTCTCAATTTGATAGTAATTGGTTCACTCTTATACGTAATGTTGGCTATAGAAAGTGGAGGGATGGAGGCGAGCAAAGCCGCGGTCTAATATCTAGTAACTTTGTTATGAAAACCCCAACATAGTTTGGGTAAATTTACCATCAATGTTATTTCAATCAAAGTTATCTAGTTAGGCCCCGTTCATTTACGTCATTTGATCCGTATGTCATTTTTACCCGACTACGGCAAAGCCAAAAGGAGGGTTATGATTTTGACCGGTATGTATGTTTGTATGTATGTATGTTTGTATGTATGTATGTTTGTATGTATGTATGTATGTTTGTTTGTTCCCTCATAACTTCTAAACTGCTTATCAGTACATGACAAATGAGGTCTCGTTAGAAGCGTCTCAGTTGTCCGCTGGTTATAGGGTAGGTGACGTGTCACCAAATCCAATATGGCGCCCTCTAGGGGATGAGAAGTCGTTACCGAAAAAAAAAACATTTTCGCACAGTATCGACATGGGTATCAAATTAAAGGGCTTGATGAGCACATTTGAAATATATATACATTATATAGCTTTTACTAGCTAATTAGCCAATAAAGATTGTGTGAAACAACCGCAGATGGCATACGACCACGGCTTGTTCTTGTTTTATACTTTTCAGTGCGCGATTTTTTCGTAGTCGGGTTTTAGTTATTTTACTACATCATTCTGAAATAGCATAGGAATTCCATACTGCATCTGTTTTTTATCAGATTACCTGAGTTTCCGTTTTTACCCGACTACGGCAAAGCCAAAAGGAGGGTTATGATTTTGACCGGTATGTATGTTTTTTTTTTTTTTTTTTTTTTTTTTTTTTTTTTTTTTTTTGATATGGCCTCTCGTAGCACAACAACTCTAGAAGGTTGATGCTACTTAACCGGACAATCCTGCGGTGGCCAAAAATTACTTTAAGGCCCCCAGTCAGGGCTTACAACTAAAGTTCAATTAAATGAACGTCACTAAGGGCACCCCCTGCGGGGTTCGGACCTAGGCTTAGTGCGTCATTGAGGGGGGGGCAGCAAGGGTCAGGCTGGGTCGAATTATTATTAGGGGAATTTAAAGCTACTTGCTCAGCTTCGCGAGCTGGCTTGTCGAGCAAGGGTCGGGCAGTAGTATTACTGGGAGTTCGCGGTGGGCCTCATCGGCGGGGCCGGAAACGCGGTCGGTATCTGTATTTGTGTTTTCGAATTGTGCTAGTTTCCCTACAGCTCTCTTGGAGGAGGGTTATGGGATCGTCTGGATCTAACAGGGTATGCCTAGGGCGACGGATTTTCCCTATTCTAGTTGGGGTGTATCGGGCGGCCGATGAGATGAGCGGGTTGGGATGCTTCTCGGCTGAGTCGAGAAAACGCTTTGTAAGGCGTTTCATAATCTGTTTTATTGTAGGGATTTTAAGATCGACATGGAGTCGCTCGTTCCTAATAAACCAGGGTGAACCCGTGGCCTTTCGGAGAAACCGGTTCTGTAGGGTCTGCATCCTATGGATGTGATGGGATTTTGCATGCGCGAACACTGGGCACGCGTATGTCAGAATGGGCCGAATGCATGCGGTGTAAATACGCAACTTGCACTTGAGTGACAATTTGCTGCGTGCATTCAGCACCGAGTGGAGTCTACCGAGAGCGAAAGCGGCCTGCGAGCGAACCGTCTTTATGTGCTCTCCGAAAGATAGACGTTGGTCAAGGATGACCCCTAGGTATTTGGCTTGCTTCTCCCAAGGGATAGGCTTGCCGAACATAGAGATCGGAGTGGGCTGGGTTGGGATGGATGTGTGGGGTCTGTAGAACATGACCGCCTGGCTCTTATCGGGATTTACTTCGATTCTCCATTTCCGGAACCAAGCGCCTAAGGCGTTTGCGGATTTCTGGAGAGTCGTGGCTATTCTTTGAGGGCATCTGCCTGAATGATAGATGGCGGTGTCGTCAGCGAAAAGAGCGAGCTGTGACGGTTTGCCTTTGGGAATGTCGCTTGTGTAAAGCGTAAACATTAATGGGGATAACACGGAGCCTTGTGGGACCCCGGCTAGGATCGGGTGTGGGGTGGAGAGTGCACCTTCGATGCGATATCTGAAACTGCGATTCGACAGAAAGTCCCGTAGTATCAGTACGAGACGATCTGGCACACCGAGCTGATACAACTTGTATATCAGTCCGTTGTGCCAGACCTTGTCGAATGCTTTCGCGATATCGAAGAACAGGGCACCGGTCACGCTGCCCAGTTGTCGGTGGGCGAGAGTGTGTTCTATTATGTATGTTTGTATGTATGTATGTATGTTTGTATGTATGTATGTTTGTTTGTTCCCTCATAACTTCTAAACTACTTATCATTACATGACAAATGAGGTCTCGTTAGAAGCGTCTCAGTTGTCCGCTGGTTATAGGGTAGGTGACGTGTCGCCAAATCCAATATGGCGCCCTCTAGGGGATGAAAAGTCGTTACCGAAAAAAAAATTTTTTTCGTACAATATCGACATGGGTATCAAATTAAAGGGCTTGATGAGCACATTTGAAATATATATACATTATATAGCTTTCACTAGCTAATTTTCTGATTTTAACAGTGTCAACATGGGAATCAAATGATAAATCTTAAATTCACAACTCAGAAACTATACATATAACATAAATTACTATGAATAATATAACCCCAAAATAGTGTAAATAAAAAATAAGTTAAAAATAACTAAAACCCGACTACAAAAAAATCGCGCACTGAAAAGTATAAAACAAGAACAAGCCGTGGTCGTATGCCACCTGCGGTTGTTTCACACAATCTTTATTGGCTAGGTGGCATACGACCACGGCTTGTTCTTGTTTTATACTTTTCAGTGCGCGATTTTTTTGTAGTCGGGTTTTAGTTATTTTTAACTTATTTTTTTAATTTGTAAAATTTAATAATCGTAAAAAAAAATGTTTTTCTTCTTTGCATAAAGATTGAAAAAATATGGTTTTGTTTACAAACATTTTAGTATTTGCCGCTTGTTTTATACCGCCCGTGATATAGACCAATGAAATTCATGGGATAAGGAACATGGAGGTTTCCTACACCCTGCACGCAGGCTATCGACCAATGAAAACAAATTCTCGAATGCGGGTCCTGTGGCATGCGTTCCAGAAATCTCTCCCACCCAGCATGCGAGCCCTAACGACTTATGAAATAGCGCTATTAAAGATTTGTTACAAAAGAGAAGCGAAACAAAAGAAACATTAGATAACGAGGAAAAGTAAAGAAAACTTTTCAGAACTTTGGGAATTTATATAAAATGCTCATTTTTATTATATTTGTTTTCATTTGAGCCTGAATAATGTTCAGTTTATTAATATTCTTTTTTTTTACCGTTGCTTTGACAGTTTGAAAAGTGAATGACAATTGTCTTTTAGAAAGTTCCGACTTATAAAATTGAAACCCAGAATTTTCTAAAAGATGAAATACTTATTTTTATAAGCTTTCTTTTTATCAAGAGTTTATGACATAGCTTCGAGCTATCATACTGGCGTATTTTCTTACAAAACTGAAACGTATTTTTTAGAAAATGTGGTAAGAATACAATGATTCGGTCTAGTCTAGACACAGGTACTGTCGAAAACATTATTATGAAACGTGTATTATTATGTAAAATACTTTTAGGAAAATCAGTTTTTTTTTTTTAAATCCAGGTCTGGTATATTCATTACAAAGCTATTCTTCACTCAACCAAAACTTAAAATAGATTAATAATCGAATTAGCTAGAGATTTTCTTATCATGGCCAGTCATCGCCCAATTGATTACCAAACTCTAAATGAACGCGATCATAACCGCTGGCTAATGGTCAATATATAAGTAATAAATCTATTTCGTTTGTGAAGCTCATTGTCTCAACTGGACTAGATTATTATTACTACATCTAATGGGGTTTTGACTAAGACCGATGTAAACCACGCCTTGATGTCAATTGATGAGCCATTAATCTATTTCTTGTACCTACAGAACTGCCCCGTCAGTCAGATAAAACGGTAAAAGGAAACACCGTGAGGAAACCAGCATATCCCGGAACCAAAAATTCGAAGATCTGTGACATCTCTCATCCAACATGAAGTGGGCCCGCGTGGTGGATACTTCCTCTCGAAATTGTAACTGAACTGAGTGTCAAAATGTGGTCAGTGACTATAGGGCTATTAAAGCTGGTAAGTTATGATTTATTTTTGTTCCTCAAGGTTTAGCGTGTCAATGCTAAGTGCACGTCTCATCTAAATCTTTTTCCTTCTGGCTGTTTTGTGTTTCTCTTTCAATTTTATACCGGTTTATTTAATTAGGTCATCTGCTCATTCTCTCCCTCTTTTACGTTTGTGGTCCCCACTTTGAGACTTCGCCCCATCAGCCATTTTGTCTTACCCGCCATTTTAATAAGATCATCTGTCCACTTTTCACTCTTTTCCGTATGTGGATCGCACTCCCACACTTCAGCCCCATTTTTCATATAGTCTATGGCTTGATCAAGTGAAACGTGCCTGTTTTTTTTCACGTTGTATTAACTTAAGTTGTTCTATTTTCAAGTAAGCACCAACTTCTGAACTAAGCACTCGTTTATACTATGTTATGATCTAGTACTTAGTAAAGATGCTTAAAAACAATACGTTTAAAAGAGATAACGTAATTTGAAGAGCCAAGAGCTAGATTGAGAAAGACGTCTCACGTTCTAATACTAAATAGAATGTTTTATTTAGTTTTCGCTTCGCTGTCGGTATTTTTTGACACCATAGTACAGTAATGCGTAACGTAAACGTATTTTTTTCGAAAAGACGACTGAAAACTTTCTGGAGATTAAATATTCACATGATAAAAAACATCGTTTAGGCTCCAGGTTTCACCTATATAGCTGCTAAAAAATAAATTAAATTGTGATGTTTGGAGGCATTCACAGTTTTCTATTGCGACAGAAACAACCCAATAACAACCTTATTTTTACTAGACTTTAGACTCATACTGGCATTGTTTTATTCTTATTAATGGCGGCGGACTCTGCTTAAGTCAAGTTCGACACGGTTTGAATTCGCCAATTTGACAAAGACAGATTCTCTTTTTTTTATTTAAATAAACGCTCACGATTGGAGTCTTTTTGAAATAAATCATTTGTCTTTGAAGATTCCTTAAATGTTGATATTGAGTCGTTGAACCGTTACCATGACAACTGAGTCTAGCTGACTTAAAACGGACCAACCGTGTCTCAATAAATATAAACAACACTATGATTTTGTGAATCAGAGTTAAATTAATTGTCTATGAAAATACTATAGGCCTCACTCAAAGTCCTGGCTTTTGTGTACATTTAGAAACACTGACTTGCCTCAATTTCATTGTTAGTGGTTAATGATTCATGAACTTTAGCCTAGAAATCTAGTTACAAATTAATAATACGATCTTTTAACTGGCAAGCTGTAGGGCCATGGCCTTTTGTCATAAATACATTGTCTTATTATAGAAACTAGATTGACTTGTTTTGTAATTACATACTGGTGTTCCCCGTGGTTCTACACCCGCTCCTCTACTTCTATTGGTCGTAGCGTAATGTTATACAGCTTATAGGCTTCCTCGATAAATAGACTATCTAACATAAAAATAACTTTTCAATTGGAACCAGTAGTTCTTGAGATTAGCGCAACCAAAAAACTTCTTGAGTTTTATAATATTAGTATAGAGGCTTAAGTCTAGTTTCACACTACGTTGTAAAAAGCAGAATAAAATCAATATCACGTTTCTTTGGATGATAAAATTAGGAATCCAAAGGTTGTCTTGAAAAGATCGCTTTAAGCGATAAGACCGCCCATTGTGTCGCCCTATGTATAAGATATACTCTGCACCAATAATTTATATGGTGTGCATAATAAAGTGTATTCTATCTATCTATCTATGAAGTTATCCGGAAAACTGATGCTGAATTTTATTATTTTATATTTTAACAAATATTTAAATAAATAAATTTATAATTATCCAAAAGACACTTTTTTTATCGTGGTAAAATCATCAATGAGTCCCCCCACTCATGGCAGAGCGGGAGGGACTGTCAGACTTGTACTGACTAAAATCCACGGTGTCCTTCAATAGCCCTTGACGTACCGGGGTCACGGTAATTCGTACCGTCCCGCGACCATCCAAAAGACACTACTGTAAGTTATGCCAGAGTCTGTTTCTGATAGCTATAACCTTGGGGTCTTTAAGAGTAAATAGGTTATATTTCTAGCCAAGCGTGCTTCACCGTGGACCACATCATTGTTCACCATCAGGCGAGATAGTGGTCAAATGACAAAAAACATATCTTATTGAGGTAATAAGTTTCAACAGAATTCGAATTAGAGGCTAAATATACAGCGAAGACTAAAATTGAGGTTAGTATTAGAAACTTTTAATGGAACATTGCATGACCCTGAATGAAAGTCTGCGATAGAGCTCCCAAGGAAAAAAGATATAACTTTAACTTAATCCAGTTGTGTAAGCTTTCCTGTATAAATATTAAAGTTTTCTCTTATTATGTAATAAGAGTAATACTGAGAAGTTCACATTTTAAGGATTTGATAAACTCGTCGTAACGTCCTGACGTAATGAAAGAAACTTTATTTTTTTTTTAAATAAAAGAATCTTATTAATTTTTTAAAGCGAAAGTTTGAATGGATGAATGAATGGATGTTTGTTACCCAATCTCGACAGAACTGCTGTATGAATCTTGATTAAATTACTCAGGGTTATTTTATCGTTTGGAATAGCATGTAGGTTACCGATAGTCGATCGATCGATTTATGGCGCAGACGAAGCCGCTAGAAACAGCTAGTAATAGAATAATTTGGTCTTAAGATTTGTTAACTACAGACAGTAATTACTCAATAACCTGTTTTTACTGCGGGCATAATGCTAGAGTGTAAACAGGTTATTGAGCAACTGCTACAAAAAATCATCACACTTAGGAAAACAATGACAAAAAACATCATACATTTTCAGATTAATTCCGTACTACAAATAAAAGCCGGATTCCACGATCGCGTTCTCAAAAGAGTTTAATTGCTCGAATGTCAAACGTGCGGTGCGCCGGACTTGCGAACAAAGGTCGTTGTGTTATTGCGCGTCCCGTGTCCCGTGTCCCGTGTCCCGTTAGTATTGTGTCCCAGTAAGCTAGTGTACCTTTTTAGGGTTAGCTGGGAAACGATAAGAGTAAATTGCTTAGGTCTTAAACAAGTACTCAATGTAGTACTAAAACTAAATAGCGCGTAAAAAGACTGCCTCTGATACATTCACAATTTCTGTAAATATCTCGTGGAAACGTATTAAATAAAAGATAAAAATGACGAGTGTCTCTCAAACAAACAGACTTTTATTATATTACCTACCATTCAGCTTCACACCAAACTCATTCATTCAACTAGAATTCAAATGCTCAAACTACAGCATTTTAAAAATCGAATGTTAACCCTACGCTGGGTGAGTGACAGCTGAGTAAGGCACGGCCGTACGGATTTATGCTTCAAATGGGAAAATATTGCGTTCCGTTTATACCAAACGTCAATGTTACCGTGACGGTTTTTATTAGCACCGGAACTATTTTTGGACCAGACTTTACCATTGTGAATTTATGTACCTACACGTGTTTTATGCATTTCACACTCAAATTTCAGTGGGTATGACGATTGACGACGCGCTGATTTTAAGTGGTGTTTTACTGTCGTCCATTCCAGTTCCACTTTAATAGTTTTAGTGCCATTTTTGTAAAGGTTTTACAATGTCTGCTACTATTAAAATAACACGTTAAAACATAAACTGCTTTTATTAAGTCTATAAAATTTTAAAGGACTTCAGCTAGTTACTTACAAGATTTAACGACACAGAATTATTTTCATATTTATTACTGTCATATCAGTACATTATGTAAGACATTTTAATGCGTTCTTAAGTTCCCATTCCCTTTTCCCCTAGCCGCTGAACTGAAATGGGGTTAAACGTACAAAGTTGCGGTTGAGACGAAACAGATACAGAATTACGTCATAGCGTTGTATTAAAAGGAAAACTATTCGTTACAAGCGAACTGGAATGAAATACAACTATTCTCGCTTCGAAATAAAGGCTAGAAATACGACTGAAGTAAGGCAAATAAAATACATAAATGCAAATTTATACGTAACATAATCACAGCATTGCGAGGTACGTAGTTTACACAGATACTGGTAAATCTAAGGTTTACGATTTCTAGCTATGTGCGGGGATTCAGAACATCTCACGTCTCCAATACTACTATTTTATATCTTTTTATAAGACGTCAGTTATACGTGGAATGTTGAAAATGATGTTAAGTAGATGATTCGTATTCATACGCCCTTTATTTTTGTATGAAGCGTAGTCCCACTTCGTCAGTAATTCACCTAAATTACTGGATGTCCTCATATTCCGATACTAAATTTCACAAACGTGCGACCTCTTACTAAGTGGCATTTTAGTGGTCTTTCATGTTCTAGGGACACTAGTATGACGCTTTGTGTTAAGCATGATTATTTGGGGTCGCGGCACTGTCTCCTTAGGTAACCATGACCTTGGAACGTAAAAGGCTATTGAAGGATCACCTTGGATTTCAGCCAGTACAAGGCTGACGGATCCTTCCGCCCCGCCGTAGGTGGGAGGACTCATTTGATGATTTTACCAAGATAAAATATACGTAATTATTTCAAGCAAAGGTACCGAAGCCAGTATTAGGTTGTTTTATCCCATATTAATTCTAATATTACTTATGTAAATACGTTTATATTAAGGACCCCCCAAAATACCAATTATGTAATATTTTTCACAAAAAAAAAAACAATTGAAGTCATGATTTACCTATCATCCTAATAAACAATAGTTTTAAATAGTACTCAAACTCAGACAATATTAATATGAAACGGAATTTCTATCCACAGTCGTTATTATTGTTCCCTGAAAAGATGAGCTGAGTCTGTCAAGTTTACGAGATGAATTTATGTTTAGCAATGAAAGACGAAATGTATTCTTATGTTGGTAAAGACGATAAAAACAGATAGAAAACTTGAACGTCGTTTAAATCTAGATGCAGAATAAACTGTCCCTTTAGCAGTAACAATATTATTTTGAGAATTTAGTGAATTAGATTTAAGAAAAGAAGAATTTATTATTGTTCTATGCCTCCTCTAATTTTGGTATCGATATTTTATTCGCATTCTGCCTACAAATCAAGAAACTTGGACCAACATTATTTGCTGAAAGCTGTAACAGGGCGACAAAAATAATGTATCAAAAATAAATGATCACACATCGTACTGAAAGATGAGGTCGCGGATCGCGATGGTCACAATGTATCAAAAATTGGCGTTGTCACCTAAAATCACGATTTATTACTCCGAAAAAGGTCACGATAGCTTAAACGATGTTCCGTTGTTTGATCTTAACGATAAAATATAAAACACGACCTGGTATTTTTGTACCTGTTATTTCTGTAACCGTACCTGTTATTTTTAAACGAGGTGATCGCAGCGATATCGGCTGGTTTTGGTTAGGTTTGCAACTTGAGTCTATATTTTAGAATGTCTTTGACTTGTATTTATAATTTTAGCTTATTTTTATGTTACATTTCTTTAGTAAAATTAAAAAAAAAATATTATCACACTAGACTTGAATATTTTCCAAACATTTTGCTACAGGAATTAGTTATTTAAATTAGTTCAATGACATTTTGTTAAAGGTTATTACAGAGAACCTTAAATAGTTATCAATTTATAAAATATTTACACACAATTTTAAAATCTATAATCTTCTTGACGTCACTACACAATAATCGTAAGTTCCTACGTGAAGATACCAGTTATTTAATACCAGAACATTTTTCTTTCAAAAAAAACTCGCGTCCATTTGTTACGAGAAGCCATATTAGATTTTAAAAGTTCTAACTCCCGACTCCGCTGTCAATCCGTTTGGATACCTTTATAGAGAAATATTTCCAGCAGCGTCTCGTATTTCAGTTGAAATTGTGAGATACAACCAACAGACTGGTAATAACTAACTTCCCGTTTCTAAGGAATCCACTTATACACCGGCTACTTACAACGCTTAAAGCTATTTCCGATGGACTCAAAGCTAAAAATCTGAGTGCTACTTGTTTTTTCTCGACTAAACCACAAAGTGGAGGTCATTTATTTGTTAAATTTAAATAAAAAGTATTTAAGTTTGTCTCTTACGCTTTTACGCCTAAAACGTTGCATTGTTGGGACAACTAGGGGAACAGTGTATAAGACGGGGACGAGAGATATGATGGGAAATCACACACTTAAGGCAAACTTGTTACAATACCAACGTAGCGTAAGCGCCAACAGGACGCCATTTGTTAATGGCCGCTTGCAAATGACGTCCTGATTGCGCTTGCGCTACGTTAATGTTGTGTTAAGTATTATGCCTAAAGATTGTATGCCCTATTTTACCTCACGTCCCCGTCTTATACAATGTTCCCCTATAAATGGGATCCTAGAAAGGGTTATAGGGTATTTTTGCATACAATTTAAATGGATACCTCAATTTAAAACATAAGGGTCGTAAAAATAATACCTTAAACTCTCCCCACAAACAAAACCAATTTTTTTAAGCACTATCGTTTTTTTTCTATTTTCTGGTTAGCGATTCAAGATTCCTATATTTTATTTTAGATGCCTTACCATCTAGAAGTCTAGAACTCGTAATTCAATGGTACATAGCTTGACATCTCCAGCCAAATATAATATTAAGGTTCATATCTCATTTCGATGCGAGCGTGACAAGATATTCAATTTATCTGAATGAGATTGCATTACTCTGTTTTATTACATTTATTTTCAAATAATACGTTCTTATGTGTAACAAGTGATGCGTATTCCGGGTAATTTTGCTTGTATTTTATTTATTTATTTACCATGGAGTGGGTGCCAAGGTAATACTTATGCCTGAATATTTTATTTTAGAAGACCTCATTATAGATGAATGTAAACAATAATAGAGAAACGAAAAATATATGTGGACAATAGGAAAGTTTACTGCATAAATAAATTGAAAAACGAAGAGAAGAGTATTGAAAAATAATGAACACGTATTTTTTTGTTTTACTAAATCAGTGAATATTGACAAAGATAAAAAGCTTCGAATTTCGGGAGTCATAATGCTCGTGAGGGATTCGGGAGTCATAGGGCTCGTGACGTCATAATGCCTGTAAAGTTATACCGACCGAGTGACGTTTTGTGATTTTTCGAAGCGTTGTATCTTGGTCGTTTTTAGTTTTCGTAACAAAACAAATAACGGGTCAAATATTCGTTTTGTAGTTTTTTCGTGAAAGAGTAACAAGCAACCATCAATCCTAACAAACTTTCTCGTTGATAATATTAGTAAGAAGTCAGATAGTAAGATTAATACGCCAGCAATCCGCATATGACTCTACCTTCACGAATTTCCAGAAAAATATAGCATGTCACACAAAAATAAACTAGACTACTGGTGAAAGAATTATCCAAATTGGTTCAATCGTTCCAGATATTATTGAAGTGAAAACTTCTTTAGCGGCGTTGTGCACTTTTTTTGGAATGGGTAAAAAATGTTAAACTCGCGTCAGGACACGTGACCTGATCGAAAATTCGTAAGACGGTGCAGGGCGGTTGTGCGAATGTTCGTGTGTATTTATTACTATTCAAGTTTTCACTTCTGCCGGCACTCCCAGAGTGCAACCCGTCATTTTTTTTTTCAAACAAACTTAGCCTGTTTATTATTAGTATAAACACATAAAATTAAAATTCTTTAGTCACACGGGAGAAGTCGCGGGCAAAAAACATATTACATTAACATTAAAACACAATCCAAATTTATCCCTAGTTTATTTACTCAACAATAAACACACACATACTCCATTTAAATAACAAAAGTCGAAATGTCCTTTTGTGAGCGTAATTACAAGAACAGAGCCATATTGTAGTCAAACAGAACAAAACAAAACAAGTCTTTCTGTAATACCGCCCTTTAAAGTACATACCAATGAATATTTAAAATGTCCTTTCTTACTGTATCTTCAAACAGGAAAATAGAAATACATTTCTTTTGTTAGATTTCGAATAATCAGTTTTCTCTTTGATTATTAGAATTAACATTTTAATTAGTTGACTCGGCTTCGTAGATCTAGTGATCGCAAGCGCGACTGATGAACACGAGGTTCCAGGTACGATTACCGGGTCGGCCTAAAGCCTTTGTCAAACAGACAGGGGATAGCGAACCGGACCGAGTCCGAAGCGATAACGAACCGACACGAGACGTCAAACTGGGTGCAGCGAACCGAGGCGTGGCAGTCGTTTTAGCTGGCTTTATATAAACGACATCAAACAGAGCAAATACACCCTCGCCACGTCTTCGCATCAATTCGGCCACGCTATCGGATCGCTTTCGCTTTCCCATGTGACTGGATTCAAACAATTCCATACATCACAAATAAAAACGCCTCGCTTCGCATTCGCCACGCCTGACTCTTTGACAAAGGCTTAAGTGTTACCTACGAAGTTTTTTCTAGATGCAGATGATCATCAAATAAGGTTTTACTTAACTCAAACT
This sequence comes from Agrotis puta, assembly GCA_943136025.2. NCBI lineage: Eukaryota > Metazoa > Arthropoda > Insecta > Lepidoptera > Noctuidae > Agrotis > Agrotis puta. Next base: position 11,373,914 of record OW964182.2, on the reverse strand, counting down.
CAGTTCATGGCATGCGTTCTTTCTGTTGGTAAGACCACACTATCGGGAAATGATGGATGTTTAATACGAACATTTAAAGACTATAGGCATGTTGACAGGATCAATAAATTGCAAATTTAGTTAGGCCGTCAGCTAGAGTTAAAAAAAATAATAGACACGTATTTTTTCTTTCGTTTTACCAATGCTTAATTACAAATACATAACGCATCAAAATTCGAGAGTCGCACGTGACGTCAGAAGTAAGTAAAAACCGTACTTGCCGGTGACGTTTTATCAATTTTAAAAGTGTCGTATCGTTGTCAATTTTGGTTTACGTAACAAAAGAAAAAATACAGATGTTTTTATGTCGAATATTATTTGAAAATCGAACTGATAGACTAATTAGTTTTTTTCAGTAAATTAACCTATTCTCAAGAGTTTGGACCCCGCATAATAAAGTATTCCACTTATATGTTTAAGATACTTTACTTTTGACTTCCACTGTACATTTATGTAATATGAAGACCTAACTTATGATCATAAAACCCGTTTCAGATCCCAGGAGTACAATAAATAGTGTTGCGACTAAAATTAGCACGACCCTATGGCGGTAAACTCTCGCAAAGATTTGATCTCTGTACCGTTTAGCAAGACTGCAATTAGAAACAACGCATAGTTTTAATCTAAAGCCCCGTTCATGACTTCAGGCGATGCGACTTGCGTTAACCGACTCGCGCGTGTGCGTGTGTACTTGTTTCCTTTTCGTAGGTAAGTAGGTACCGTGTATAGGTGCAATTATAAAGAAGCACAGGTTATCAGTGCAAACAGGTCGGTAAGGATCTGAACTGATCGATGCGGGCAAAATAAATCCATGTTATCTTATGCTTTTTTTTTGTCGTGGTTAAATCATCAAATGAGTCCTCCTACCCAGGCCAGAGCGGGAGGGACTGTCAGACTCGTACTGACTAAAATCCACGATGTCCTTCAATAACCCTTTACGTTCCGGGGTCACGGTAATTTGTACAGTCCCGCGACCATGTTATCTAATGCTGACGTACATTTAGATACAGAAAATAACTGACCGAAGGAATTTGACTAACTCAAAATTATACCTGTTTTTTCAGTTGCCATTTGCGTTCGAGGATTATGGTGTCTTTTTAAGACAGTGACAATTGGAAGTCGAATTGAACACTAGGAAGATTTTCCGGTTTCTTTATACAAGTTTTACCCGCACCGATCAGTATAGATCCGTACTTACCTGTCTGTATCGGCAACCTATTTCTTCATAAAAAAACACCTTATCGTTGTATCGCAGCAATAAAATATTTAATTATTTATTTTTCTGCTTTTACGTGTACCTATGTAGTAGTGTCTTTCACAATCGTCACAACACGCGTATTGCTCGTGAGTGCACACTCGCATATTCTGCATTCTTTCATCCATCACTGTGACAGACAGTTCCATTTAAAGCATTTTTTCACAATATTTCTGCAAAGCAAGCATTGAGCTGTTTCAATGTAGTTTCAATTCCGATATTCCATTTTATTTTTACTTCACAGCCTACTATTAGACTTTTGCTGACATAATTTAGAAGAAGAAATCTGGGAGTCTAAAAGACCATTATTCTTTATCTATTCTATTGATCCAGTAATAGAATAGAAGATTTCATATAACGAATATTATCCCAATTCACATTATGATTCTGCTATAGTGGTTTTAGGTATACTGGCAAATTTTACTCACATAAGTAAACTCAAAACACAAACCTGAGCTTACACTTGAACTTAAGCTTCAGACTGAAACGCCTTCGAACGTTAAGGAGACTAGGCACTTTAAATAAAACCGTATTTAATTAAGGATTAGAAATTCAGCCGCTATCTAAGTTTAAACTAAATCTCAGTACCCACACACGTATAGAAATCAAGTGCTCATTGGCATTCAGGCAGCGGTAGAAGTTGAAATTTTGAAGTGGAGAGAATTTTCGACGGACGTTTGCCGGGCCACACTCGTGACACGCTCTGTCCACACGGCATCGCGCGGTGTCTTCACGCTGTCTATACTGGCGCTAAAACTAAGCCATCACGTAAACGTCTTCAGTATATAACATGGAAGTTTAACGTCCGGACGGAGCGAGATAATTAACAAAGTTCACGGGGTTACTCCGAGTTAATTCTCTTATAGATCGTCGGTTAGCTCCCGTCACTCGTAAGATAGTGAGCTGTTTTAAAAGGTCAGTGGAGACTGTCCTAATTATTATTTAAGTAGATTATATTGTTTTAATTTCACACTATATGTATAACTTAACAGAAATGTATGTAATTCCTATAATTGCCCGGAAATGTGTGAGACCTAACTAAACCGAACCTCGTAGTACTTTCATGGGCACCAACAACTATTTCTGCGAGTACTTATGCGCGTATAATTTTTTTTTTATAGTAAATAGCTTCGGAATTGTATTCATTTCCTAGCAGTAGGGCAATTTACTGCATACATAAATTGAATATATGTCTAGTGCGTTATATATCTAGCAGTATTGACAAAAATCGCTTCGAAATTCGAGAGTGAGGGCTTGTGACGTCATGAAGTGACGTTTTGTGATTTTTAGAAGCTTTGCATCTTCGTCAATGTTGGTTTACGTAACAAAAGAAAAATATTTCTATATAATAGGTCAAAATATTTTTTGATAATCTAATTACGGACTAATATTTTATTTTGTGTGACATGGCCTATTGTATACAGTTCCTAGACATCATACATTTCCGGTAACATTTATATGCCTAATATAATTTCTACAAAAGGAATTGTTAAACCGATATGATACTTAATCCAACAGCATTCACTCTATGATAATTTTCAAGTATGTTTTGGGAAACAAGTAAATAGGTCGCGAAGGAAATAAGGTACTATTGCCCAAGGGCTTAAGCACGTGTAAGATCACGTCTGGAAGTACAGAGAGCGCGAATAATTTCAAGACAGACATTCCAAAACGGGTCCGTTTGTTATACAACTGTAACACATTTAGACACAACGTAAAGGTGGTTCGACACTGAACAAGCTGAGCACGAGCGAAGCATGAGAGGCACACGAAACGAGATTAAATTCGTGTAGTATTGACCGACTTTATAAGCTTATGAGGAGCTCGTGGTTAAATAATTACAGCCGCACAGGCCGATCTTCCGGGGTAAGTCGCACTTGCCGAGGTTGGTCTTTGGATAGGTGACCATCTGTCATAGCGAGATTCCTCCGTGCCTCGGAAAGCACGTAAAGCCGTTAGTCCCGGCTGTCATTTGTAGGTCTTTGACAGTAGTTACCGTTAGTCAGAAACTCCAGTCTGACAACCAGTCTTACCATAAAGTATCGTATTACCCAGGGTTTTGGAGATCCGATAGGCAGTCGCTCCATGTAAAATACTGATATCCAGCTGCATCCGGATTACTGGAAGCGGACCCCAATTAACTATATTCCCCAATTAACTATAGTCGGTCTATCATCATCTGCCTAGCCTTTTCCCAGTTGGGAAAAGGCTAGGCAGATGTTGACTTGTAAGCCTTGAACGAGCCGTTTGGAATGCTTGGTTCGTGTTTGGCTATGCTCCGCGCTTATTGTCGGTTTGTCGGATGACCACAAAGGGATTTGCAACGTGTTTGAGGAGAGTGATTATTGTAGGCTCGTTTTACGTCCAGATTTGACACCGCAAGTAGAGTGGCTCAGCTTGTGCTCATCTCGTACTCGGCTTACTACCATAGACCCACCTTTAGACAATATTCAAATTACAGCTTCTGAGCGTAATCCTAATTCGGATGAACGCATCGATTTGTGAACTAACAGCGTCGGTGACCGTTCAGACTAAATCTCCATCGTGCTATAAAGAGCACGTTAAGCTCCAGCTCCTTAGTCATCCTATAAACCTATTAACCTGACGTAAATAAGTTCATAATAAGTTCATCGATGACATCAGAGGAATCGGATTTTTTTTAGCGTGTTAAAATCTTCAAATGAGTCCTCCCAACCAGGGCTGAGCGGGAGGGACTGTCAAACTCGTACTGTCTAAAATACACGGTGTCCTTCAATACCCCTTTACGTTCCGGGGTCACGGTAATTCATAAGTCCCGCGACTACAGACATAACTAGCAGGATAACAGAAACATGGATCAGAAACTGTCCAGCAATTTACAAGACCAGCCCATACATACACACAAAGAATCAAGAACTTTGAGCAATAAATCCCGAGACAGACTGACAACATCTCATAGAATAACTGTTTGAAGTATACCACCCCCTTTAAGATGGAAACTACAAAGGGAATTGCTGGAAATTTCTGAGATATTATAAAATCAGTGTGCTATAAGATATAATTTATAATAAAATGCTTCTTAAAAACCTTTCAAGCGATTATTCTTAAGTAAAGAGTTATTCTGTGACTTAGATGCTTTATTAGACTCATCCCTTTATTATCCTGTACTTCCCTCCTAAATAATGAGAAATTTAAGCTAGCATTAAGTTTGATGAGCTTAGCAGCTGTTTTGAGCTTGATGAAATGAAAACTAAGTTGGCATTTAATTTAAATTATTGTACTGTTTATTGTGAAGCTTGTAAATGTTTTCTACAATTTACTCGTAGAATAAAAGATTACAAAAAAACTGAGTTAAACATTGTCGAAATCACGTAGAAAAATACAAGGAGAAAACAAGAAACAACCTTTATTGTGCGCACAGCTAAGGAGTGGAATTCTCTGCCGCCATTTGTAGTTCCTGACGGATATTACCTTGGGGTCTTCAATTCAAGAGTGAACAGGTTACTTCTAGGCAAGCGTGCTTCACCGTCGACCACATCTTCGCTTACCATCAGGCGAGATAGTGGGCCAACGCGAACCTATCTTTAAATAAAAAACAACAAAAAAAACAACTGACGCGTAACCAGAATTATGTAACACTATTATTGACATCATAAGCGAATATTAATGTTTATTTAATTAAGTTGTGTATGCTTATTAAAAGTTTACTAGATACTTTAGATTATTCACTAGTAATCTAATAACCTTATGTAGCACAGTTTTTGTCAACACAATATTTATTCATATGTATCGTATCTTGGTCGCGGGACTCACGAATTACCGTGACGCCGGAACGTAAAGGGCTATTGAAGGACACCGTGGATTTTAGTCAGTACGAGTCTGACAGTCCATCCCGCTCTGCCCTGGGTGGGAGGACTCATACGATGATTTAACTACGTTAAAAAATGTGTATTATCTTAAAAGGCTAAAATCGTGTGTACTTTAAATATTATTTGACTCTTTCATCTTCGTGAAGCATATCTTGTATGTTGCTTTCACGAAAGCCACATTAAACTAAAACTTACGTAAACTTTCCGTACAAAGACAAACTAATGTTAAGACGTCTCATTAGTCGTCGCAGGACGACCTCCGGCCACCGTAGGCGCGGGCATGCGGGCAGCGAGTAATGGGCGACTCGCTGTCCGACCATGGACCATGCCCGGGTCGACGGCGCGTTGTGTTCCACGCGCGCCTCAAAGAGTGTCAGCATAATGACGGGGCCTGTAGAGGGCCAAAGCCTGCTGGGGTCGCGGGACCAAGGGATTACCGTGACCCTAGTACGTAAAGGGCTATTGAAGGACACCGTGGATTTTAGTCAGTACAAGTCTGACAGTCCCTTCCGCCCTGCCCTGGGTGGGAGGACTCATTTGATGATTTTAACACGAAAAAAAAAAAAAAAAAAGACGTCTCATTAGTACGATGAATAGTTAAAATTACTAGATTCGCGTAATTAATTAAAACAGTTTGCAGATAAAACTTTTAAAATTTAAAATAGTTAACGATTTAACTTAATTAATTAACTTTGTGTTTTAATGAACCGTAGGTATAATCATAAACAGAAATGATGTTTCGTTTTAATTAAAAAGCATAATAGGTACAATTTTACTTTTAATGCGAGATGAAGTACAAACGAGTTGAAGAAACAAATTACTGAGAGAATATTTTCATTGGATAAATTCTAAAACTTGTCTTTATGTACCAATTGTTGTTGAAAATAAAATATATCTGACTTTTAATACTTTAAAGCTCAGTAATAAAAAGGGTGAATTGTTTTGTTACTCTAGTTATTCCAGAGTATAACTATTATCGCAGTGGTAGACGCCCACGGCGTCGGACGTCGCCAGATGATCTCCGGCCATCGTAGGCGCGGGCATGCGAGCAGCGAGTAATGGGCGACTCGCTGTCCAACCATGAACCATGCCCGGGTCGACGGCGCGTTGTGTTCCACGCGCGCCTCAAGGAGTGTCAGCATAGTGACGGGGCCTGTCGAGGGCCAAAGCCTGCCGGGGTCGCTCGACTAACGAATTACCGTGACCCCGGTACGTAAAGGGCTATTGAAGGACACCGTGGATTTTAGTCAGTACAAGTCTGACAGTCCCTCCCGCCCTGCCCTGGGTGGGAGGACTCATTTAATGATTTTACCACGATAAAAAAAAGTATAACTATTATAGTGTAGAGTAACATATACAATACTATTTATCCCGATAATATGCTTGCGTTAGATAATTTTCGAGTTACACGCGGGCGAAGTCGCTGGCTGAACTAGTTTTTAATAAAAAGCAAATACAGGAGTATGACAACTGAAGGACCATATAATTGCATTGCTGTCACTCGAAGGAAACCTAGAGAGAATGCACTTTTATTACTGAACCTAGAAAGTGGGTCAGGACCGGAATAAAACCCCGGGTAACTTCGCTATCCTCTGTATATCGCCAATGATTTATATTATTGTCCTGCGCAAAGAGATGCGGGGTGGAAAAGCTATTGTTGTTTACGAAAAATATGGCGGTAAGTTATTGTTAACGATCGTGTAAAGTTTGAGTGTGGTTTTAAAAAGGCATCTGGATTCAGGGAATTGAGAAATATGCATTTCTTTAATTGGATTGAATTGTCATCACCATCAAGTAAAATTTTATTGAACATTAAAAGTTATACTGTCGTGTAAACAATCTTGATACTTTTAAAGATGCAAAAGGTTTTGAGCTTGAGTGGATCATCCGTTATTCTTTTACACAAAATCTGTTGAACGATAATTTTCTTCCTGGTGTGAAGTTCCCGTGGGATAATTATCAGGCTTTACGCTATCATAACCTTGTAATACAATAATTGAATTGTTATCTTGGAATGATGAAAAAGGGGCAGATGTGCGACTGACTGCAAAACGCAATAGTAAAGATGTTGTGGCGCAATTTGAGAGTAAACATTCTCCAACAGTGAAAGGATGATGCCCAATTTAATACGAAGCTCTGCCCCAGTAACGCACAAAATGGAGATGTATATCATTTAATAGCACTTTAACCGTATTTGTAAAATATCTATTTTTAATCTACACATATAATAAATCTGTAGAAGGGTCAATTCTGTACATTGAAAATATTGAAAAAATAAATAGCGGGGGGTGTTGCTGGATCGATACCAAACCCAAATATGTGATTAAAAAAATTTTGTCTGTCTGTCTGTCTGTATATGCAGGCATCACGTGAAAACTAACGGTTCGATTTCGATGAAACTTGGTATAATTATACATTATCATCCTGGGCATAAAATAGGATACTTTTTATCCTGGAAAAATACGTAGAAAAAAAACTTATTTTTCAGTTTTATTCATAGACGTTGTTCTGTAGAACCGCGAACACACGTTGCATTACCCGCAGTGGATTCAGCGCCGTAATATTTATAAGATGTCATTGTCAGAGTTACTCAAAATGGAGAAATAAACCATCCACGCAAAGACCGACATCCGCGCGGACGGAGTCGCGGGCGGAAGCTAGTCTCAAATAAAGGTCTAGTTCAAAAGTATATAAAGTGAACATAGAGATTATTTATGATAATTAATTTAAATTTAAATTTAAAGACGACGTCAGGTCATAATAAAATTATAATAGACAAATTCTATTCTGTGTCTTAAACGTAATTAAAAAGTGATTACGCAAATTAGGCTTAGACCGGTAAGATATCGCCAACATTGAACAAAGAGACATTTACAAGCCTCGAATCTAAGCTGCCCTTTACAAATCTTAATCATTCTGAAAAAGCCAATGTCATGCATAGGCAATTAATCTCGGTACCAATGGCTACACAAAAAGCAACCTTACAGAGAATGTAATAAATCGTCCGAGTTGAATCTAAAATACTTCGATTGCATAACTGAGGATAGAGATTAAAATCGTCTGGTATGTTTTTGCTACTTATCGCTACTTGTCAGATGCATCAGTCGTTGGATTCTAGTTTTTGTCAAAGAGTAATAGCATTTATGAACAGTGCTTTTTATTCTAGCTTTTAAAACTGAGATTTTTAATTTTATGTTTTTTTTTTGCTTTTTTTCGAGTATTGGCTTTTCAAAGATAAAAAGCGATTAAATTGAGAACAACCAATATTTCAGCACAGAATTTGTTCCGGTCACATTTTTTTTTTCATCAACCCCGAATCAACCCTAATAACACATCAAATAAGTTCACTTTGTTAACTGTGGTATGATGTAAATAAATATAGTATCAGAACAAAGCAATCAGCTCGTCAGTAAATAAAAAAGAGTAGAAAATACTCTCTAGAGACTTTTAATTAATAATTAAGTTTCATTAGCGTTTCTGCTTTATTATGAGCTTTTAGAGAAGAAGATTGGTAAAAACTTATTTACGGACATATTAAAAAAAAAGAAGTTGCCCACTCTAGGAATTTCTCCTGTATCGTAGGTGCGTTTACAAACATAGTAACTCACATACACAATCATCCAGATCAGACCCGGAACAACTACTTGCAGATCATACCAATATTTGTTCCGTGCGGAGATCGAACCCGCGACACGCTGCGTAGCAGTCGATTGCTCACCCAATGAGCTGTAGGCCAAAATAACTACTTTATGTAGCCCTGACACAGCCAAATGTCGTCGCGGCAGACCTCGTAGAAGATGGCGGGACGATCTTGACAAAACCAATGACCAGTGGTCCACTTTGGCCCTGGATCGTGAAAACTGGAAGTCATGGGAGAGGACTTTGCCCAGCAGTGGGATGATGTAGGCTTACAGTATCAGTATAGAAAGTTTAATTTTCAGAGAGTAAAGTAACATAGGCTATATTTTGGTGAAACCAGAGCTTTTTTTATCGTGGTAAAATCATCAATTGAGTCCTCCCACCCAGGGCAGAGCGGGAGGGACTATCCGACTGGCCCTCTACAGGGGGCCCCATCACTATGCTGACACTCCTTGAGTCGCGTGTGGAACACAACGCGCCGTGTGAAGCCAGAGCTACACGTTAATTTTAAAATAAGTTTTACCTCCGGAAAAGTTTTTATTTATGACGCTAACTTTATAAATAAAACAAAAGAGTAATACTCGTAGTGCCTTGTTCTCACTATAATGGCAATGTTGCAAAGTAGTAAGAAGTTATGTTTATTTGCACTAAAGTCATGACAATTAGCTTTCTTAACATAAACCTCAGGTTTAGTATTTGTTCTATATTGTGATAGAGCTTAAAACGACGTGGAATAAATATTTGATCGTTGTGTAAGGTGTTTTTCATTTTGTAAAGCGAAAAGACACAACACACAACATGCTTTATACTATGAATTAGTCCTATGAACTTCTTTATTTACGCACAATTCTAAAAGTATCTTACATAACATTTGAATTTTACAGGCTTTCATAATAATAAATAATTGTTGTTTTTGTAAAAATATTTAAAGACGTAAAATGATCGGGCATGCGGGCAGCAAGTAATGGGCAACTCGCTGTCTGACCATGGACCATGCCCGGGTCGACGGCGTGTTGACGGTTGCGGCAAAATGACGGGGGGGCCCTCTAGAGGGTAGAGTAAAGGGCTAAGTGGAATGATAAGTGGAATTAATTATTAAATAATATAAATTTTCCCAAAATATGTAAACTGTAAAAATGTTTGAATATGTATGTTTTATACACAAAAACTACTGAACGGATTTGGATGATATTTCGTACAAAGATAGTTTATAACCTGAATTAACATACAGAATAGTTACGTGCCCACTGGCAACACCTAGTATATATATAATAGGTCGAGGACTTACAGTGCATTAAAAGCTGAAAATACTACGGTTTTAACCATGAAAAATGCATTACACAAAAATACTCCGCTATGAATAAAATTGCGCTTTTAAAGTATCCTGGCCTCACTAATGAGAAACTTCGTGAACTAAAACAATCATTAAGAAACTCTGGCACGACTAACAATGCCTCTGAAAATGTTTTCTCCTATATTTTTTAAAAAACTTGAAGCGCCACTCTGCCGCTATTCATTTTATTTTTTCAATGGTAAATCGTGTACGTAAAACATGACATCCATAAATCAGGAATTCAGTCAGGAATTTGAGTCCACGTGGGTCTGATCCCCCTTATTGCTTCAATGCCAGGGCTAGGATTAGGACAGCCCTACCTCTGAACACTGTTTCACTGTGTAGACACGGACCTCCCAGTCTGATCTCCCTTAGGAGGTCAGAGCCTACCGGGGTCGCGGAACTGTCTTATCAGGTAACCGTGACCCTGGAACGTAGAGGGCTATTGAAGGATCAACGTGAATTATATTCAGTATAGGCCTGACCGTGTGCGTGCGAGGAATCATTTAGAGATTTTACCACAATAAAAAATAGCTTGAGTCTAATTGCGGGATTCGCGAGACTTTCTAAAAGTTACCGCGGCTCTCGTACGTAAAGGGCAACTGACAGGTTGGTTTTGAGTCAATCAAGTCTGACAGTCCTTTCCGCTCATTTACCTAACACAATCAGATTTTCATACCAATAATAGTAAAATTTCATGCCTTTATCCATTTTTATTTTGACACAAATGTAATAAAGGATGGTTATAATTTAATTTAAAGTGGTTTAATAAAATCATTTAAAATACTAAAACTATAGGAATATAATAGGAGCTCGTAAATAAATACAGCCGCACAGGCCGATCTTCCGGGTTAAGTCGCGCTTGCCGAGGTTGGTCTGTGGATGGGTGACCATCTGTCATAGCGAGTTTCCTCGATGCCTCGAAAAGCACGTAAAGCCGTTGGTCCCGGCTGTCATTCGTACATCTTTGACAGTCGTTACTGTTAGTCAGAAGCTCTAAAGTCTGTCAACCAGTCTTACCATGGGGTATCGTATTACTCAGTTACTGGGTTGTGGAGGTCCGACAGGCAGTCGCTCCATGTGAAATACTGATATCCAGCTGCATCTGACTGGAAGCCGACCCCAATATAGTTGGGAAAAGGCTAGGCTAGATGATTTAAAATACTAAAACTTAAATAAAAAGGTATAAACACAGCATAATTTGCAACAAAAGTCAATTTATGCACATTGAAACGTGAGGCACAATTGTCATGTTCTGCTATGGACTGCAAGATTGGCACTTAATATTGCAATAACGATAAAGATCAATAGAACAGCTGTGAGTTCTATTATCGGTAAACGGGGGAATGTAAATAGGCTATTTGTCACTTGCAACCGAGTCGAGCTCTGGGAACGATTAAGTGGTGCTATTATAAAGTACTGGCTGGAATAAAGTTGTTGCTCCTGTAATTGGGTCAATGGGAAGTTTTTGTGTTTTGTACCTTTGTTTGACTGTATTTATGGAATCTTTACTTTATAAACAAAAGAATACAACTTCTTTTCTCTTTTTACGAAAGGACAATGTCCGAAATGGCCCTATGCCACAAAATGTTTTGAAATACACGATAATTAACCGTCCATTTTATTATATTAGATGCAAATACTTTTGTAACACGGACTAGCTGTAAGCCAAAATGAACAATAAAAAGTATTCAACGCGACTAATAACATTAATGGCCGCCATCTTTATCAAACGTCATGTCGTGTCGATAAATAATAGGGATGCCCAATTGATTGTAATTGATGCGAATCGTAACCCGATGTATAGATTTCCAAAAAAATCGTGGTCTAAAAGATCGATTTCTAAAAAAACGATTTTATTTTTCAAGTTTACACTATAATGCGAATATTATCCAATCTATGAAAAATAAGAAAGATAATAAATGATCTCTTATCAGTAAAACCAGATTTTTTTCTTAATCGATCTCAGATCGTCATCCCTAGTCACTTGTCACTGTCAGTCTACTGATGATTACAATAGCGTCGCTTGCTATTTGTATCGGTGTGTTTTGGTGACTTTTGGGACTATATTGCATATTACGACTTGGCTATTTTAACGGACTCTGATTGCTTTAAAAAACGACTTACTGGGCTGTGATTTTCGGAACTGTGTACCGCTCAAAGGATAACCTAGGCATAGGTGCCTACTCAATTATCTAGGTAGGTGCTTAAAATAGCTAAATATATTATGATATTGCTTTTCAGTTTCTTAAAAATCACTTTAAGCTATGAAAAACTATACCCAATATTCGTTGTTATGGTTCGATTATAACCTCAAAATCTGATTCTTTTCTTGGAATATATCTATTCTGCAGCTAGTCCGCTATAAAAATAAGATCTTATAGGAGTTTACTAATGATCGACAACACAAAATATAATTTTCCGATGCTCTTGGTTCCAGGGCGAACAATGTATGGGCGCAGAGCAATCTCCTTTCACTGCCCTCGGGCTTGGAGAACAGATATTTGTTATTATATTTTTGATCTAAAGTCAAATGTATATAAAAATACAGCTTTTCTATTAACTGCAAAATAATGCACAGTGTTACGTTTCTCTTATAACGTCAACCATTCAGACCTGCAAATACAACTATACAAGGCAATTGAGTCAAGAAAACTGGTGCTATGTGTCGAGTCATAAGTGCAACGAAACTAACAACGATATAGTAATATAAACCTTCAATTCTACGGCATACAGTTTAAAGTTGTACGTGTCGTGTTATCTATATAGTTTTAAAAGAACATACACCAATGTTGTTCCGTGCAGGTTTTCTCGCAATATCTACGTAGAACTGTCCCCTTTTCTTTACATTTTAGCAGGAATGTCCTTTGTGACCTACACTGTGATGAGAGCTGAAATTTGCCATATATTTACATTTTAAACATTGTCAACCGTTACTTTCGTATTTGAAGAAAACAATAAGACCGTTTAAAATGAGATTGGTATTTATTTGTTTTTCATATATTTTTAATTAACAATAAAGTTTTATCATAATAACTGTAGGTTGAGAGCAGTGGTTGCGGGTTCAAGCCTAGCCCGGCGCATTACTTTGTGTGATTTATTTCATCACCACTGCTCTCAAAACTGTGAAGAAAAACGTCGTCAGGAAACCGGCATGTCCTAGAACCATCAAATTCGATGACTTCTACCAACCCGCACTGGGCCCACTGGCCTCTCTCAGAGAAGAGGCCGGTGTCCCAGCAGTGGGCACATTTGTAGGCTGATGATGATGATGATGAACCTTAGGTTTATAGCGCTTTGATCTTATTATAACTCGCTAAAGGAAAAAATGTGCTCGAAAATAAAGGCCACTGCAACCCAGTTAGCCAATATTTTTCAAGCTTCGTTTATTTATTAAAATGAAACCCCTTGGGGAAAAATGAAACATTGCACATAATTTAATTAATTATTTTTTTACCTCCAAAAAAATTATAAAGGTGAGCGCACAATTTCTTGTAACGAAATCTTCCTGCTAGCGTAACAAATTCGCAATTTAAAACAGTCGACGTAAAGTTTATCGAACTTTACGTCGACTGTTTTAAATTGCGAATTGGCCTAAAAAACGAAACAAGTGTGATGCACAATCGCGGAGAAGCCAATATGTCTTTGCAATGCATGTTTATATACTTTGTAAGAATACTTTGGACTTCGGTGAAGGAAAAAATCGTGAGGAAATCTGGTCTTATTCAATCATTTCTTTTTTTCTCTTGTCTCGTCTTTGGCATAGGCAACATCCTAATACAAAAAAGTAAAACTTTCTTAAAATACCATTCTCATACTATCGTAGTAGTGAGAACCTAGTTCATCAATGAGCAATACAATAGAGCTACTCGGTTTTGTTACACATTAATGTGTACGAACCTTTACTTAGACTTTTCCACTCCGAATTATTTACGGTTCAGACTAATTAACTGCCGTCTTTTGCATAAACAGTTTTCCTTATGTGTTCTTCAAAATGCGGCAAGTTAAATGAGTTTGTCGGTTATTGTGGTAGAAATTGAAACTTGAAAACAGAAAGAAAAAATAAAGTATTCATTGTAAAGCCATATTTGAGTTGGATACTGTTTTCTTGCATTATGTGATGACAGTTGATTTAATGTTTACATACTATTTTTTTTTTCTTTTTGAAAAAAAAATTCATTAAATGATTTAAAAAATCCACCCTATACCTCTAGCTCCCCTTTGCTCTCAGTGCCGCGGTAACATTTTAAGAAGGTGCCGAGACATGCTTGTATATTATATATTACCTAGATATCTTCCAAATCTTCTTGTTTCATGTAATAGTAGGATGCAAGTAAAAATTGAATCACCTTTAACATTTTACTTTATTTTTAAATCTCAGCCATTTTACATTCGCTAAACAACATAAAATTTTCATTTCCCGGACCGTTCCATTTTACAAGAAAGTGTTAGGTAGAGCGGCAAGCGTGCGTCACGTGCATCCGTCCCATCTCTACGTAGAGTACGTCTCTACCCGACTCTTACCGTAAAAATAATTTCTGTGAAGAGTGTATTTATACGTAAAACATAACTCTCCGCGGTCAAAATATTATGATGTAAACATTTACTGCAACAAAGTTTCTCGATTTTCAAGCGACTTTTTCGGGAGTAGTCCATAAATAGTCAACCAATTTTAACAGTTATTGATAAGATCTACTATACAGCAAAAGTTATAAAGCTATAGCTATAAACGAGCTATAACGACATCATAACACCTTTACGATGTACCTTAATAATGTGTTACGGGCACATTAAATGCACTGCTATAAATATGGTTAGCTATAAAATTTATAAATGGCTGCAATGAGTTAGTAACCTAAACTAACCAGTATAAGCTGAGCTTTTAGTGTGCGGAAAGACCATACAAAGCGAGACCATAATGAACTGGTTTTGTATAGATGGTCTTGTAGAATTCATTACGTAAATACACATAAACTAGGTTCTGTTAGCGACTTAGTTTGTGTGAAACATATAACTTTTTTTTTAGCGTGGTAAAATCATCAAATGAGTCCCCCCACTCAGGGCAGTCAGACTTGTACTGACTAAAATCCACGGTGTCCTTCAATAGCCCTTTACGTACCAGGGTTACGGTAATTTGTGAGTCCCGCGACCCCGGCAGGCTTTGGCCCTCTA
Organism: Agrotis puta; assembly: GCA_943136025.2. NCBI lineage: Eukaryota > Metazoa > Arthropoda > Insecta > Lepidoptera > Noctuidae > Agrotis > Agrotis puta. The sequence continues at coordinate 11,358,628 of OW964182.2, read as the reverse complement.
CAGGCCCCGTCACTATGCTGAGGCGCGCGTGGAACACAACGTGCCGTCGACCCGGGCATCGTACATGGTCGGACAGTGAGTGAGCCATTACTCGCTGCCCGCATGCCCGCACCTACGGTGGCCGGAGATCGTCTGCCGACGTCCGTCGTCCTGGGCGTCTACCACTGCGGCTGGGGTGGGGGGAGGACGCTGTCCTCTCCCTCACGCGGCCCGCCTCCTCCTTCGCAAGCATGACTGCTTCGCAGAAGGAGGCAACTGCTTCCCACTCCGTCTCGCCCCGCAGCATGTGGCCTCGACCAATGCCGGGTGCAAGATGTCTCCACCTATCAGGTAATACACCTTAGTTGACAACTCGCAACATCGCACTCACAGTTCCTGCTCGGAATCACACGCAAGTATGGCCACTGTTGGCGTATAATATGGCTGAGGCCATGTTGTACGCCAATAGCGGCCACCCTCTATGCATAAATTCAAGAAAACTACCTTCCCTTTCATCTTATAGATTGCGCAACACATAGCACAACACGAACTCCGGCGACGATAAAGAGTTAAGCAATAAAATAAAACAGGAATTGCTAACGTTAGTGCTCAATAAATCCTATTTCCGTCTGAACCTTTGAAAGGTTTACCTTAGCATTATAATACCTCAAGACTGTTTATAGAGAATTGGTAAAACTTTAGTGCTCGCGGCAAAATAATACCAGCCTCACAGGTCGATGTTCAAGGTTAAACCGCTCTTGCTGAGGTTGGTCTGTTGATGGGTGGACACTCATTTATCATAACCAGCTTTCTCTGTGTCTTGGAAAGCATGATAAGTAGTTGCTGTTATTTGTGGATCTTATACAGGTGTTTTTTTTTACTTGGGAAAATCATCAAATGAGTCCTCCCACCCAGGGCAGAGCGGGAGGGACTGTCAGACTCGTACTGACTAAAATCCACGGTGTCATTCAATAGCCCTTTACGTTCCGCGGTCACGGTAATTTGTACAGTCCCGCGACCCCGGCAGGCTTTGGCCCTCTACAGGCCCCGTCACTATGCTGACACTCCTTGAGGCGCGCGTGGAACACAACGCGCTGTCAACCCGGGCATGGTCCATGGTCGGGCCGCGAGTCGCCCATTACTCGCCACCCGCATGCCCGCGCCTACGGTGGCCGGAGATCGTCTTGCGAGGTCCGACGCAGTGGGCGTCTACCACTGCGGCTGGGGTGGAGGGAGGTCGCTGTTCTCTCCCTCTCGCGGCCCGCCTCCTCCTTTGCGAGCATGACTGCTTCGCCGAAGGAGGCGACCGCTTCCCACTCCGTCTCGCCCCGCAGTATGGCCTCGACCAATGCCGGGCGCGAGAGGTCTCCGCCTATCGCCGTTGTGAGGACACGGCGGTGCTCTGCCCAAGCGGGGCAGTCCTGCACCGTATGCTCCACCGTGTCCTCCGGACGATCATCGCGGTGGTGACACCCAGGCGTTTCTTCCCTCCCTATCAGACACAGGAACCTCCCGAAACTTCCGTGTCCGGTGAGGACCTGCGTCATGCAGTATGTAAGGACGCCGTGACGCCTATCCAGCCACTCCTCAAAGAGGGGTCTTACCGCTGCGATTGCGGCGTGCCCGAGCTCACTCACACTTTAAAAAAAAGTTGCGTTTAGTTTTGAAGACGGAATCTGGACTTTTTATAATCTAAAATACTAACAATATTTAATGACCTTAGATGTTGAAAAGCGACCTTAAAAAATATATAAAATTAAAAAAAATATATGTATTTATTGCAGGATTTCTTCCTTCTTTGTAACAATGTCACTTGACGCCATAGAAAAGATTGGTCTAAAAATACGGGTTTCGATTTTCGACTTACCCAAGAGCAGAAAATTTAAATAAGAGATTCTAATAGGTTTGGGGTGACCCATAAAAAGAGTTTATGGAAGTAATTAGGGGAACCCTTTCTTTATAAAAAAACTCCTTTTAAAAGCTCAGTTAATCTGACATGGTTAATTTGTAGTTACAAGATAGACATTTCTGCAATTATTCTATGAAGTTGTCCGTGTTCAGGACAAGACGTCAACAATTTGTCCGTATTTGTTCAACGGGAACTTAATTTATCTTGCTCTTGACCTTTGTCTAGGTCGGAGTGACAGAGACAAAATGACAATGGAGTGAGATTACCCAGAGGAAGCCTGTTCAGTCTAACTTTGAAGAGATTCGGGTTGTATACGTTCAGAAACAGACGCAGGTAGTACGTTCTAATATTTTACTATGCGCATTTTCCTTCTTTTATTATTCTGAAATTATACTTTTATAGTGTTAACATATTTTTCCGGTCTTCTTCTTCTTCTTCTTCTTCTTCTTCTTCTTATCGTATGGTTGATGAACAACCTGGTGTCAGAGTTTAAGCTGCCCGTAGGCCTCTGACATGGCTTCACACACCGTTGAAAAATCTCTCAGGTGTGCTGGTTTCCTCACGATGTTTTCCTTCACCGTTTTTAGCAAGTGATAATTAATTTATAATACGCACATGAATTCTAAAAGACATTGGTGCGTGCCGGGGTTCGAACCTGCAACCTCTGACTTGGCAGTCCAACGGTCGTACCACTCGGCTATCACTGCTTTTATGGTAAAAAATATTATTATTATATATTATTTTTCCGGTAAAAAAGACGGAATATAAGTAAATGAATGCAAAGTAGTTGTGAATGAACTGGCAAGAAATATACGCTATGGTAATGTAGAAGATTTTCAAGGAATTGTATTCCTCATATTTTACTTCTATTATTTTTATTAAATACTTGGCTGTGGCAGTGATTTATGGAGTTACATTTTGAGGTCTGGTGTGCTTGATAAACTAAACTCAGTCTTTCATTATAACAATATACGTATGATGTGAATAATAATTATAGAGTATTCTATTACATCAAATGCCTCTTATACAGAGACACAAAATTGCAGAGGGATTTTTTACTCCTTTGTTTTCGAATTAGAGACTACAATTATTCATTCATAAATACGACGCGAATATGACATTACTATCGAGATTGAGCTGTAATCTGACGTTTTTCCGCACCGCTACCAGTCTGAACATAGGCATGCAAAGCCGCGAAATAAAAAGAGACAGAAAATAGATTGACAATTCAAAATGTAACTCTAATTTTAAGACTCTAAGTAAAGTGAAGTCGTGGGAGAAAATTAATTACTTCATCACGTGTACGTGTTTAATTTATATGAATTAATTACGGGGAGTTAAAACTCCATCTGTGGGTTTCTATGTCGACGTATTAATTCTTTTCTTCTTATCATCTGACTTGCAACAGGCAACCAGTTTTTTTTTATATAAATCACCTGTCTATCAGACCTCTAAAATTGGGTAGTAAATATTATAATCCTCGGTAAGATCAGTTTTCTAGCTTCTGTCCACCTCCCAGATATCCAAAAATTACTGTTGAAACATAACCAACCGACAAACACTTTATTTTGATCAAATACAACAAATTCTAATGTTACACATCGCGAAGGCTTAATATACATAAGTCTAGAATAAAGAACAATGCAAACATTCCTTTTAGTACCTGGTTTATAAGATTTGTGAGTATAACGTGTGAGAACTTGGGGTGTTTGAGAAATGTACTGTAAGAATTTTAATAGAGTGTCTGAAATCGCTTGCAGCTTTGTTTAGGTTAAGCTACATTTCTATGTGTAAAGAGAATACAGGTACACGTCATTAGACAATAAACATACTATGAAATAAAAAAATAATTTTCACATTTTCTTCTCTAAAAATACACTTCTTCGTTGCATTTTTCCAAGTCTCTTCATACAGGGTCTAAGGCATCTTCCTGGGCTTTGTAAGACACATTTCCGTTGCAACCTTCTAGCGGAGCAAACGTTTGTGCTCTCATGTCGACAAAAAGTCAGAAAAATAATATTGGAAGATTTTTTTGAAAAAGGAAAAAGTTTTTATTTGTAAAAGCTTCTTTGTACGTTAGTTTTAAGTTAAATTTTCTTTTTTAACCTTTCTAGTTTTTTATTTGTATTGAAGCATTGTAGGTATTTGTAAATATTTAAAATCTTTTTGATTACTACAGAATTACTAGTTTACTGAATTTTGAAAAAATAGACTCTTTCCAATGTTCAAAATTTATTTTAGAAAATACGTACATATTAACTACAAAAGTCGTATTTAAATCCCAATAAGCTCGTCAGCTATTACTATAAATAGCTGTTTTACTAAATGCAATTTTATGCAATTCGAAAGAATTACACAAATCGAGCCACAAATCTCGGAGTAATCAGTAATCGGTGTAAACACATTAAAAAAAAATTAAACTGGTTGAAAAAAAAGCTAAAGCGTAATAGGTACTTAATTTTTTACGATACCCGTATGATAACTGAACAAAAGATAATTAAGACGTAGGAAAACTAGCATAATCTATAAATAAATTTAAATAAAACAAGGACGTGCAATAAAGTTCAAGCTAGATAAACAACGTTTATTGAAAACCGATATCGTATCAATAAAACCGGTGTTGACGAGTGAACGTTCGTTCGCGGACATGTAATAAATATATTGTTTTTATTGAAGTCAGAAGTGCTAGCATTACTTTTCACGTATTTGTGATTTAAACTGACTTTTAACGTTAATTTCATAGAACAAATTAATTCCTTGTTCGCTCACTTTTCCATACAATAATGCCTTTGTCAAACAGACAGGCGAGTCCGAAGCGATAACGAACCGATACGAGACGTCAGTCCGATAGCTCTGTCACGCTATCGGATCGCTTTCGCTTTTCTATGTGACTGGATTCAAACAATTCTATACATTACAAATAAAAACGCTTCGCTTCTCATTCGTCACGCTTGTCTGTTTGACAAAGGCTTAAACGCAGTATATACACTGAATATAATTGAAGTACACTGAATATAAAATACAGAAATCTTGCCATAAGGTCTTTAGAGCTGGAACCAATTGTCGTGATAACGCTGGATCGCAGAACTTATTTGAAGATGATTACAACGTAAAAAAAAATGAGTGTGACAGTCCCTTCCGTTCCATCCAGGGAGGGGGGACTTATTTCATGATTTTACCGCGTAAAAAGAAGGGCAGTTTAAATACCTGTAGAAAGGATATCCACAGACAACAATGTGCCTTATTTACGCAATAATACAGTTATAATACCCCCATTTTTCCTCAAAATACCCCGTGATTATCTCCTATAAATCTCTAGGGATTAGATCATAAAAGATCTCAATTTTCTACCTAATTACGAAGTAGGATAACGTAATTTGGATTTTAAGATCCTATTCCGATAATCACGAAGTAATTGGATACAAAGGTAATCAAGTTTGTATTCGAAACTAATTTTAATTAATAGTGTATTTCAGATAATGAAGACCTAAAATTTTAGAATAGACCTTTCCAGTATCTTTAGGCTGCTTCGGAAAATTGTTTCACCTAGTTGTGTGATGAAATCTTTTGGAAAACCTTTATTTTTGTTTTGAGACAGAAATGTGCAAGCAAAGAGATAATAATATTATTATTATGTATGGTACCTACATAAATAACTAAACAGGCTGAATTTTCCAACTGCACAAACCTATAATTCTGTCCAGAAATCGAACCTTTTGATCAAAATCAAAAATTTTGAAAAAAATGACACCCTGTAATCATTACACTATTCGATAGTAGCCTGTATACTAATAAATAAATTTTAAAGTCGGTTTTAGAGAGCGATTGCACGTCATTTTATTTATTTATTATTTATTTTATCATTTGTTCATTAATTTCTTTGCTAGATTCATACGCAAAACACATACGCAGAAGAAAAAATACCTTTAAAATGATATCAATGTTATATTAAAAATGTGAAGCGTGTTAATCAATCACGCCAGAACGGCTGAATTAATCTGGGTAAAATATAAAGATTTATTATAGTCTGAACATTACGTTCCCAAGTAAAAGTATTAAAAAAAAAAACAAAATATATAGTTTATATCGTCTGAAAACATCCGTAAAGCCTGATGCTACATTAAAACATTGACCAAAACCATAACAAATTACCTCCAAATATACGACTTAATTTTTAAAATTAGAAGTACTCAAGCTTTTGTCAAACAGACTGGTGAAAGCGAAGCGGTTTGTTTGACAAAGTCATCATTGTTTTTCTACCGATTTTAAGACACAGATACGCGTAACCATATCATCTCCTAACAAAAAAAGTATTATCTGCCAGACAAAATGAAGTGCAAACATGAGCTAATAAGGTCCACGAGTGTTACGGTTTCTCAAGAGCCCAGCACTAAAAACGTGTCGATATCCTCTTAGACGGTTTATGCTCGACCCAATTCTTGACACTTAACCGTGAAACTTTATACTGTGGACGTAATTACCGATAATAGGGATGGGTATCTATTTATTTGATTGTTTGTAGTTTATATTGGATAGGGGAATTTGTAACGGTAGGGTAGGTTTCAGGACGACGAGTAATGGGTAGATCACCGTCTACTCAAATCCTAGGCTCGGGTTAAAAAGGGGCCACGGTCAGATCTTTTAAGAGGAAACGGGCCCCATGTGCTGATGGTGACCACCGGGATGGTTTTAGTGAGGTGAAAATCCCGCACACCCCGGTCTTTCCCCCAAAAGACCGGTAGCCTTTAAAGGTTTCCCCCCGACAACACAAAAAAGGGCTCGGGTTGAAGGCACGCATGCCTCAAGAAGCCGTCAGCAAACTGACGTGCCCCCATAGGCCTCCGAAGCCACCAAACGTACCCGTGATACAGCCGAAGTAAGAAGCGAAAAGTCCTAGTGTCGCAATTTTATTTAAGAAAGAGTATTTCATCTCATTTTGACATTTTATATTATCTTAGTTGATAATTTCAAGATTATAAGCAAATTCTTAATAATAATAATGTAGTCTAGATTCGTATTCTCAGGGGTCAAAGGGGATCAATAGAAAGCTTTCCTATCTTAAAATGATCATGCGGGCAAGATTAGCTATAACTGTAATACCTAGGACTTGGTACTTAAGGTTTATTACATCTTTTTAGGGTTACGTACCTAAAAAGAAAAAAAAACGGTACGAAACAGTTTTGTCAGTTTTTTTTTGTTTTTTTTTATAAAAAAAAATCAACTATTGAACCATCGGACACGCATTTTTTTTATCGTGATTAAATCATCGAATGAGTCCTCCCACCCAGTGCAGAGCGGGAAAGGCTGCCAGACTCGTATTGACTAAAATCCACGGTATCCTTCAATAGTCCTTTACGTTCCATGGTCACGGTAATTCGTAAGTCCCGCAAACCCGGCAGGCTTTGGCCCTCTAGAGAGGGACCCCGTCATTTAGCTGACACTCTTTGAGGCGCGCGTGAAACACAATGCGCCGTCGACCTGAGCGTGGTCCATGGTCCGACAGCGAGTCACTCATTAATCGGACACGCACTTGGCCTGTTTTTTGGTATGCTTATTTTTCTTTAATTTAGAGATAGTCTCGCCTTTGACTATCTCCATCTTGCCTGATGACAAGTGATGATCGTAGTCGACTGTGAAACACACTTGCCTAGAAGTTACAAATTAACTCTTGACTTACGAATCCAAGGTTTTAGTTATCAGTAAACAAATACCAAAGCTTATGAGTATGCAGAAAGCTATCTGTTAATAATTTTACCAGTAGTGAGGAGTTCTTACAACATATTCTTATAAACGTGAACAAAAATATTGTTGAAGAATTGCAATAAACTGTCTTAACCTAAAAATTCTGTGCGTAACGGCTCCTCCTCATTATGTATGAAGATCCTTACCCACCATTTTGTAGAGCTACATAAAAGGCTGACTTTGCTTATGTACTGAAATATAAATATTTCTTCCTATAATAGACAATGTTTTTAAAGAAATTATTACATTAAGAAAGAAAATATTTTTAATGCTGATCATAAAATAAAGAAACAAAAAATTAAATTTGGATTTAAAAATTTTGAAATATTTGTACAAAATTTAATACCAATTTGTAGCCACGTAATTTAATTAACTTTTATGAAAAGACCAGCAGCAATAAGTCTTTTTAACAGATTAGCATCCGTAATTAATTTAAGCAAAGATTAATAAATAATTTGGGTGCTAATTGGTAAAATATGAGACACAACGTACCTTTGTAGATTTGCCTGCCTTAGTTAGAAAAGTAATTAGCTAGGCTACAGTTTCCCCTTGAAGTTACAATGATTAAATAAACGGCAGCCATTGTGCTTGACCCAGTTACGGTGGCATAAACCATTGAAATGAACTTAGTCCTTTAAGTTATGTTTAAGTTGTATTGTGTGTATCTTTACTTAAGAACAGTAATGTAAGTGGCGTTCTGTGGTTTCTGCTTTTATTTGAAGTAAAGAAAACAAATTTTTCGATCTTAAAAAAAATTATGTCACAAGAAAATTTCATACATTAATTATTTATTTTTTTACAAGGCACGGTACAGTTCGGTTAATTTTTATGTCGAAGAAGATTGCAGCAAGCGAATATTTGTAAAATACATTATATTAATAAAAACAAATTTGCACTCACTGCCATGCTTTTGAACATTTGCTAAACATCAAATATAGTACTGAAGTTAAATATCGAATAAGAAGTCTTTGATAGACCTTTATTAATTATGGTAAATTTTCGGCAGAAACACCTCTAGTCCTTTCATTTAAAATAAAAAAATACCAGTCCTTATAAAGAAAAATAATAATTTACTAAGTGATTTGCGAATATTTTTATTGGAATGAGTTAATTTATTTTAATATATTAAAGTCAAAAGAAACAAGTAAAAAGATTGTAAAAGAAGAAAGAAAAGATTAAAAATGATCAGTGAACATTATAATTATTAGAAAAAAATGGAGAAATTCAACATTTATTCTGTCGAGATTTTATAAAAGGATGGGGACAAAGTGACTGTACAGACAATTGCTTATACGAGTGCGTGCTAAATATAACATTTATAGAAGAAACTTTTTTTTTTCTGGAGATTTCAGCTATTCGCACGTAGAGCAATATATTTCGCCGTTTCGCATGATCCATGGGCTTTACTACTCATGGCAGAACAAAAAAGTACCTATTGTCATACATTTACAGTTCTTTTTTAAAGTGATCTTCTCCAAGATATGTATTGGAAAGAAAATACAATTGCGAGCATGACTTGAACCGTAAAGCTTTAATAAGAGGAACAGGAATTTGATGCTGCGGGTAAAGACTGCAGTTGAAAAGGTCGGAAAGAAGAGCTTCTGATGTACTGATTGAGGTTCAAATCCTGATTATTGAGATACTTATTAAAATACTACAATTATCAAAGGTTATACTAGTTTCGGCTACTAATATAGTTTTTTTTTTCGTTAATGTTACAATGTTCATTTTAATATTATAAGAGGAAAGTTTGTGTGTATGTTTGTAGAAAGCAATCTCTGGAATTATTGAACCAATTTTGAAAAATCTTTCACTAATAGAAAGCTACATTATTCTTGAGTGTCTTGAGTGTCAAAGGCTATATTTATTTTATAATTTTGATTGTACAACCTGCTATATCCTTATGCCATGTACTGTGTTGTTGTTTTTATGTACAAATAAACATTTTTATTTTTATAATTGCTATGCCGGAGTTCGTGGGTTCGATTCCCACCCAGGACAAATGTTTGTGTGATGAGCACGATCATTTGTTCTGTGTCTGGGTGTAATTTATCTATAATATATGTATGTATTTAGAAATATATAAGTATTTTTATCTGTTGTCTAGTACCCATAACATAAGCTCTGCTTAGCTTGGGACTAGATGGCGTTGTGTGATAGTTGTGGAATGTTTTTTTTTTTATATAATTACACATTTGTGAAGCCAGGGAGAATCGCTAGTTATTTACAATGAATGCAATATGTTATTTGCTAAATGATCAAATACAAATTACACATATTATTGAAATTGATGCTTATTTAAATAATTTATCAAAATAATAATGTTTTATTAAATTCGATTGCATTCGATTGCAAATAAAATATGTCGACCTCAAAATGACATCCGGATGTGTATTCAATCGTAATGACAATCAACATGCTGCGTTGCGGTTAATTCGGACACGAATCTGGGGGCACGGCAGTGCCCCAGCCAAGTCTCGAGCAAAACGGGCACGGCCGTACCATCTTTTCTCGATGCGATTCGCGGCTGTTTCGCCCCCCCTATATCTTCGACGTGGACAAAGCTAGGAGTTTAGGTTTTCGGTGAATAATAGTAGGCATTTTTTTTTTTTTTTTTTTTTATCGTGGTAAAATCATCAAATGAGTCCTCCCACCCAGGGCAGGGCGGGAGGGACTGTCAGACTTGTACTGACTAAAATCCACGGTGTCCTTCAGTAGCCCTTTACGTACCGGGGTCACGGTAATCTGTGAGTCCCGCGACCCCGGCAGGCTTTGGCCCTCTACAGGCCCCGTCACTATGCTGACACTCCTTGAGGCGCGCGTGGAACACAACGCGCCGTCGACCCGGGCATGGTCCATGGTCGGACAGCGAGTCGCCCATTACTCGCTGCCCGCATGCCCGCGCCTACGGTGGCCGGAGATCGTCTAGCGACGTCCGTCGCCGTGGGCGTCTACCACTGCGGCTGGGGTGGAGGGAGGACGCTGTCCTCTCCCTCACGCGGCCCGCCTCCTCCTTCGCGAGCATGACTGCTTCGCAGAAGGAGGCGACCGCTTCCCACTCCATCTCGCCCCGCAGCATGGCCTCGACCAATGCCGGGCGCGAGAGGTCTCCGCCTATCGCCGTCGTGAGGACACGGCGGTGCTCTGCCCAAGCGGGGCAGTCCTGCACCGTATGCTCCACCGTGTCCTCCGGACGATCCTCGCAGTGGTGACACCCAGGCGTTTCTTCCCTCCTTATCAGACACAGGAACCTCCCGAAACTTCCGTGTCCGGTGAGGACCTGCGTCATGCGGTAGGTCAGGACGCCGTGACGCCTATCCAGCCACTCCTCAAAGAGGGGTCTTACCGCCGCGATTGCGGCGTGCCCTAATAGTAGGCATTAGAACAAGCTTAAGTTCGAAATTACATGCCAATTGAATTAATAGTTTAGGAGTTACGGTCGATCAAAGTTACACCATTTTGTCACTCACTCACTGACTCACTGACTCACTGACCGATCATCAAAAATCTAAGGTACTTCTAGCAGACTTAGAAACTTCAAATTTTGCACCAAGATAGGTCATTAGCCACATATAAAGGAAAAATTATAAAAACATTAAAAAATAATATACCATAGAAAACAATTTTATATTTGCGGTTTGGCAAGAACATTATGTATGGATTTTGACTGCATTGTTAACTTTGTTCGTTGTTTAAGTATTCAATTGGATGAATAAATACATGGAATAGAAAAGAATAATAAAAATGTAATACATAGACTATAATTAATTGATACATAAAGTTCATAATTCATTAAATTAATAAAGCTAAAACTCCATTGTATTGCGATAAATTTCGATTGTATGCGCGCTCGATAGATGGCGTTGTACCTGTCTGAATCGCGCTATGGTTTCGTTACCGAGCGCAGTATAAGTAGTACTTTAAAATAAATCGATAATTTTCATTTGATAGCGCCACCTACCTATGAAAAACCATTTCGAAACTAAAAAAATATTGTAGCTATATTCGGAGAACTTAAGTTAGCCGGATTAGATTTATTATTGTTACTGAAACAGTTATTTAGGCGAATAGTTTATTAATATAACATAGACATAGGTAGTTACAATATCTAGTTGTTTACGTGTTATTTAGTTTAGTTATATTTATTTTGTAAGTTAGTAGATTTATGTTTATTTAGTTCGTTGAAAAGAAACAAAAGAGATAGAGAATGGGTTCTAAGCAAAGCAGTAGCTGAAGTCCAAGAAATTATGAGGTCACCTAAAAAAAAAGAAAGAAATACACTTACAAAAATAAATGAGATCCCACCAAAAACATTAAAATAATGTAAAAAAATGCCAAGTCTCTCGATGCAGTCTTTCCATCGTAAAAAGTTTTGAGATCTCATAGAAGCCAAGTCCTATTCAAATTATTTTGTAGTTATAAATCAACATTTAGTAATTGTATCAATAGTTTTCTTTATATTATAATTATAGTGACTTGGCAATGAGCACATGAAGAAACAAAACGGCATATTTGGAGTTGAAAGTCACACACCGCATGCGTAAACATTAATATCACAAAATTAATTTTCTTTTGGTTTATCCGTGTCGTCCCAACCGAATTTCGGCAACGGCAGTCAGTCTCATCCAAGACTAGTAAACTGCGCAGGACATAAATTATAATGCACAATTGCACAAGTGTGTACGCAAACACTAGTGTTAGTGTACTCTCGGTTCATTTACTTTCATAAAGCGATGGCCCGTAAGGTACTTATTTTTTATTATTGCATTGGAGCATGTAGTCGGTAGTGATCTGATCACAGGTCTCGTCAGTAACATTTGCACATAATTCCAGGCAGCAAGCAGCTTTTAATTGGTGCTCATTGCCAAGTCACTATAATTATAATATAAAGAAAACTATTGATACAATTACTAAATGTTGATTTATAACTACAAAATAATTTGAATAGGACTTGGCTTCTATGAGATCTCAAAACTTTTTACGATGGAAAGACTGCATCGAGAGACTTGGCATTTTTTTACATTATTTTAATGTTTTTGGTGGGATATATTAATTAGTAGATATAACAATTTTATTGTCGTAATAAAATTTAATCCTGATATGGAACTGTATAAACATTTTGATTTAAATTGTGACGTGTGTGGCAGTTATTTTTTTTGGGAGTTAAAATTCATCAAATAAGTCCAACCCAGGGTGGAACCCTAGGTTAAGAGGAAGTGACCATTGCTGCAATTTGAAAAAAACTCCTAATGAAAAAAAAAACACTATAATTTTACTCGATATAGATAGAACCTGGTACCTCATGCCCAGCAGTCACACTCGCGATCAGACTAGACCAAAGAGACAGTCAACCACTAACCAAACAAGATCACCTATATAACATTATTTTTAGTATATCCGAAACCTGAATATACTCGTAGTTTGTTCAGAATCAGTAACTGAATCAATTCCGATAATTTTTACACCATGTTACATTTTTATCCAAAAATATTTTAATTAAATTGTAGCACCTGTTAATTACAATACAATTTGCGTACGGTTAGGTTACCTATTGCCAATCTATTACGAGGGTACGGCAGAGGAAGAGCGGTTTCCGCGAGGGTACCGCGAAATGAACATGTTTTTGAACGGACAACCAGGGCCCTGTTTTATCAAGCTTACAATCCGACAATTCGACATATGTAAAAAAGCGACAATTTGACAGTGTTCCTGTTTTATAAAACTTACAAGTGACATAATTGTCACGGCGGAAAATTCACAAATATTTCGGCTTGTCGCGACAATCCCACATCTTTCTGTTTCATAAAACTGTTTTAGCGACAGGTGACAATTTCTCACGAAATACTTGACAATTCCTTTTTATGAAACATAAAATTGTCACGACATATCTTCGATCAATAATTGATCGAAGCAACATATTGACAAATTTGTAAAATTGTCGAACAACCTTGACAGTGCGTTCGTCTCTGTCGTGGATTCATATGTTGGATTTTGAAGATGAAAAAAATAAGTCAAAATTGACTTAACTGTAGCGAAAATCCGATACTTGTCAGCGACAACTGTCAAGAGTAATATGACTGGGTTTTTTTAACAAATGTCGATTTTTATAAAACGTGTTTTAAGATGACAATTGTGTCAAGACTAGCTTCCGCCCGCGACTCCGTCCGCGCGGATGTCGGTCTTCGCGTGGATGGTTTGTTTCTCCATTTTGAGTAACTCTGACAATGACATCTTATAAATATCTATTGGACCCAAATACGGCTAAGCCTATAATAATTAAGGAGATTCGCGGTTCTACGGAACAACGTCTATGAATAAAACTGAAAAATAAGATTTTTTTTCTACGTATTTTTCCAGGATAAAAAGTATCCTATTTTATGCCCAGGATAATAAGGTATAATTATACCAAGTTTCATCGAAATCAAACCGTTAGTTTTCACGTGATGCCTGCACATACAGACAGACAGACAAAAAATTTTTTAATCACATATTTGGGTTTGGTATCGATCCAGCAACACCCCCCGCTATTTATTTTTTCAATATTTTCAATGTACAGAATTGACCCTTCTACAGATTTATTATATGTATAGATTCCCATCTGTCAGTTTTTGATTTATTTGTCACCTTTATAAAACAGCCCAAGCGCGACAGTTCTACAAATTTCTCTTTTATTTGACATAAATATCGAATTGTCAGCTTTATAAAAGAGGGATTTGGTAACATAACAACTTTGTGATTTTTGCATGATACAATCTGGAATTTTGTTCATAGATTCTTTACACAAAAATACTAGACAGGTGTATCAGGTTTCGCATAAGCAAAAAATAATGTTGTATATATGAAAGGTCTTAACTATGTAAAACCCGTTCCCATATTTCCTAAACTCCATGTGACACTGTATAATCTACTTTGCATCATCTACTTAAAGATCAAAGTGCATAAGTAAGCAGCTTAAGTTATTACGGATCACGGTATAATCCTGTAAAGCTTAGTCGAGCATGCGCCTTGATAATATTATACTGCAGAGTACATTTTTAAACTATTTTAACTTCACCATAACACCAACAGTTTCTACCAATTATAAAATGTTATATAATTTTTTCACTTTACATCATACTAGTTTTTTCCTGCGGCTTTGCTCACGTTCATTTAGCATTTTGCAATCAATTCGAATCTTAAATGTGGCGTTCTATTATCATTATGAACGTTATTGTTGTTTTTTCCCGAGAACAGTACTTTTTTCGGGATTAAAGGCGTATGTCCGTCTCTGTACATCTGAAAACGTTTATACAAAACAAGCTCTAGAAATAAAATGATATTTAAAGAAATGAAATGATATTTATTTAGAATTTGCAAGTAGGTTAACCGTGTTTTCACCACCGCTGCTAGCCCTTACCTACTCGATAAAAGGGCTGTCCAACACAAAAATAAGTTCGAAAGTAGTTCCTGATATAAGCACGTTCAATCAAACAAACAAACTTTTCAACTTTATAATCTTAGCAGACTTCAGGATGATTGTTTCAGTGATTTTACTTGAAAAGGTAACAAACAAACTTACTTTCGCATTTATAGTAGTAGCTGTTGCCAGCACCTTCATCCGCTACTATTTGAAACTTATCCCACGGGACCGGAAAAACGGGATAAAAACTATCCCATGTGTTAATACAGGTTATAATCTATCTGTGTGCCAAATTTCATCCAAGTCCATTCAGTGGTTTTTGCGTGAGAGAGTAACAAACATCCATCCATTCAAACAAACTTTCACGTATTTAATATTAGTAGAATAGGATAGAATAGGAAGTAGGATTAGTTATATCACAGGAGCGCGCTGGAAGCAAACCGCTTCATAAAACAAAAACAAGCGTGCTCAATTCATGACGTCAAAATAGTAAATAAACATGACAGCTGATAATGATGGAACCTTAAAAAAACTCAGTACAAGAAAATAGACACACAAAGTTTTACAAGAGACTCGACTCAAGTCTTACAGCTCGACCCTCACAAACTGATACGAAAGATAACGAGTAAGTAACATAAACTAGTTACGAAACACAATCCCCTTTTATTTGTTACTACATACAGTATCGTAACTAAATTACTGTAGCCTTAAGACTTAGGAAGATAGTGTCCGATTTATTTGTAGCAACGAACGAGCCTAGCCAGGGTTAGAAGAAATAAATAAACTCTGTTCTATTCCTATTTATGGAAGAATTGAGAAGGTTTGCTATCGATTTCTGAGGAAATAGTACTCGTATCGTAGTACGTTACTAGGAATCACTTGTAGTAGATTACACTAGCGAGCAAAAATATGGAATCAAATACTTGAAATTGATCCGGGATACCAATTTAACGTTTACAATTAAACCTTTAAAACGGTACCATTTTTATAATTCTTAGATCGTGCGGAATCGGAGTAAGTGTTTCCATACTTTTGCTCGCATGTGTAGTTTATGAGTTATTGTTATCTTGTTATCATTTACGACTGGATTTTGTTTAGTTGAATACTAATCATTATATTGATGTAGAATTCAAACATAATTAATAGAATTTTATATTTTTGTAATTTCTGATCCCGGAAACTACTAATCCTATTTTTGTATTGTTTCCCTATAATATTATCCCCTTAGTATTATAGGCTATATTTCAAACGATTCTATGGGATAATTTTCGACTTAAATGCAACTAACGTGTAACTTTTTTTTGTTTTTTGTGATAAATAATCAAATGAGTCCTCCCATCCAGGGCAGGGCGGGATGGAATGTCAGACTTGACTGACTAAAATCCACGGTGTCCTTCAATAGCCCTTTACGTACCGGGGTCACGGTAATTCGTAAGTCCCGCGACCCCAGAACGTGTAAAACTTAGTTAAAATAACTTAAATTGTAATAATATTAAGGCCCGCTTAAATGAATTATAAAAGATGACAGTAACAAGAAACACCAATGTCCAAAATGTCCTTTAAATATTGGGTAAAGTTTTCGTACAAAGTACAAATAAACCAAATTGTGGTATTGCCAACACAGTATTCTCTGAAGATACGGATTAAACTGGCAAACAGTACAACTTGCGACATAATGTTGACAGTATTATAAACTTAAATCAGCATTAAACAATATGTATGATGGTATTCGTTAAACCAGTTTAGTTTGGCCTCTCTTTTCATGATCTTTTTCTACAGAAAAAGGTCAGCTTATAGCTGTGAGTAGACAAACAAATATTGCAATAACTACTTATGTACTATTGGTAGTTCAGATTAAGACTGTTGCTTATAAAGGCTATGTTTGAGTGTGACTTACTGGTTTGAGAGTCGGGACTGCCTAAATAGGTAACCATGGCCCTGGAACGTAAAGGGCTATTTCAGGAACACCGTCGATTTTGGTCACAATCCCTCGCGCACCACCTCCTCCATATTAACTCCATAACATTATTCAAATTGCTTGATTGGTTTTGCTTGAGTAACTAGTTTTCTTAAAAATAATTATTAAAAATAAATAATATTAAAACAGGTTTTGACTCTTCATATATTAAACATTTTACACTACCCTACAGCATGGAAACGCGTCGTCATATCAAAAGTAAATTTTCCAGTAGGAATTTCAACAAAAATCGAATCGCCAAGGTAAATATAGGTTTATAATGTTCCCAATGTATAATTTTATGTATTTAAACGATTTAAGACAGAAAAAAACTCAACTATGACGAAGTCCCATCATTATTTATGGATAAACTTCGCTTTCCATCTCACCATTAACACGAGTTCATCATTAATTCGGTAATATCGATTCAGTGTTTTGCCGATAAACCGATTTGAGCCACGAAATCGGTTGTGGTTACCCGGTTAACTTAATCCGGGCTATACATATACAATTTGTAGCTGAATCAGTAAGTTACCAGTCATAGACTATTATGCCTTTGTCAAAGAGACTGGCGAAAGCGAAGCGTTTCTGAAGCGATACCGAATCGAAGCGAGACGTCAGTCCGATAGTTTTGTCACGCTATCGGATCGCTTTCGCTTTTCTATGTGACTGGATTCAAACAATTCCATACATTACAAATAAAAATATCACGGTTCTGTCTGTCTGACAAAGGCTTTAAAGTTCGTTCGTTCGTTTACGTACTTCAATCACATTTAGAATTTGTACTAATAATACAAAATAAAGCTGATGAGTTTGTTAGTTTGGTTGAACGCGCTAATCTAAGGAACTACTGTTTCGAATAGAAAAAAAAATCTTTGATCCCGATTTGTAAACGCACGATCAGAAATCTATCATGAAAAGAAAAAGTCTTTCTATGAAAAGAAAAAAATAAAATTAAGTTATACGCCAACCGCAGTGCGTGTTCTTAAGCGGTTTTGCGTTTTCAGTAATTCCTTAGCCGCTTACGTTTAATCGTGGCGCGTGCTCAGCCCTACAGCTTAACAGGCTATCTCAGAAAAAATATATTGTTCTTTTAACGTTACCGCTGGTGTAGCCGCGGGCAAAAACTTCTGACATAGAAAATAGAATCTAAAAAATATCAACGATTTTAATACCCCATATCTTCCCTTTACTTTATTTCTTCCCATCATAGTGCTTAACGTTTATTACGCCATAACCTTTATTTATCCGCTTTAAAACTTTAATATCTACACGACATGTGACAAAAACCATCACAACTCCCATAAAATCTAAGAAATGAAACGCTTAAATATTATTCTTATACCAGAAAGTACATTCTGGTCGCGGGACCGTACGAATTACCGTGACCCCGGAACGTAAAGGGCTGTACGAGTCTGGCAGTCCCTACCGCTCTGCCCTGGGTGGGAGGACTCATGTGATGATTGAACCACGTAAAAAAAAATGAAGTACATTCTCTATAAAATGAAGTATATTCTACGGGAATTTACTGAACAAAAAAACAACCAGTTAGTAAGAAATCGTTTGGGGAACGCCTATGTTCACCATCTTTTGATCATTAGGTGGAAGCCACTCAGGTAGAAGCTAGTCATGATGGATCTAAGACTTTGCTACTGTGCCTCCCGATGCATGAAAGAGGATGTGAGTTCAAGTTCGTATAAAAACCCATGTATTTTATTTAATAAATAAATAAATATTCCACAACTATCACACAACGCCACATATGCATGCATTTTGCAAGTTCATCTTTGACATCACTGACGATTTGTAGGAAAAGAACTTAATTAAACTTGGTCATAAATAATCAATATTATGAAAATCTCAAGAGTGTGGGGTTCAAAGAGGCGACGTTATTAACTTTGAACCCAGAAGACACAACATCCTCACGCAAAAAACTAAGCAACGCATAGTTTTCAGTCATATTCCGTGACTACCAACATGAACAAACCACGTGTAGTGACTTGCAGCCAATTCTGTCTAAGTAAAGTAAAGAGAGGAGACCTGCATTTCACCAGGGGGAACGTTATTGGCAGATTATTATGCTTCTCTAATAAATAAGCAAATCTGTCGTAACAGAGCAGAGGACCTAAACGAACGACAAACGATAAGCGCAAACTCTCTGCAGTCTTAAACAGATTTTCAACTTTAAGCAATAGAGCATAAAGTTAAAGACTACTTTATAGTCGAACGAAAACGCTCTGTAGCGTTTAATAGAATTTCAGTTGCCTAAGCCTAAGCCTGGTCCGCTTCTAATCGTGGTTTCGACCTTTAAAAGTATGCTAAAAACAGATGAGGTTGCAACTCAACATGGACCGCAAACGCCTATAATATTTATTTACCGGTGAGTTGTTTTGAGAAGATACATTTTAAAATAGAATAACGTGCACACTGGCTTCCGGGCAGAGCCGGGATACACATATATTATTCACTGAGTAACCTTTTTCAAGCACCACTAAGTTTAAACCTCGATCGATCCAGCCTTCATGCTATGAATACCGCTTGAACAGATCATCTACGGTTAGGGAAACGTCCTATATGTTTGCATTTTTTTTTTGTCAAATTGATTTCGATCTATTCATTAATGTACTGAAGCAAAGCTGAAAAGCATAATTGCGTTTTATTTCCTTTTGACATATGTTCAATATTCCATTAAAACCCCAACCTTGAACGTGTTTTTTTAGGCTTTTTTTTATGTGGTGGTAATTGCAATAACCAATTTGATTTAGAAAAATAATTGGCAACATTATCCCAGAAAAACTGTCATGAAGATTGCTTAAAGTTTCCTCTTCAAAAAATCAAGGCCCTTTTACGAATAAATGTTCAATCAACTCCAAACCGATCGATTAAACCCTATCAATAAATAATGCACGAACATTAACTGTAGTCCAAAATTCTCCATGTTCTTTTTTAACAATTCACTGAACGAGTTTACTGATGACCGTTTGTTTGTTCTAGAAAAATTGGATTGTACGGAATGACAAAGAATAGATAGTGTACAGAACGCTATCTCAAAACCATGACACGTACGTTATGTGGGTACGTCGACGCGTGTTTATCACACCATCAATTTTTTTATCACTCAATTTGTTTGTGGGATTGTTCAAGGTTGCGTGATTGTTTTAAAGAGTTAGCAACACAGAAAGGCGAAGGACAATTAGGATTTGTTCTTCTTGTATACCTCTTTATTAATCGTCATCTAAGTAGTCACACCCCTTCCCCACGTGTTTTTTTTTCATTTAGTCCAACTTACATAACTTTTCAGTATGAGTGTGAATAAATTATAACCATCGACATTTCTAACCAATCGTCGCCTCGCGACAATTTTCTTACTAAACGCGTCTCGTATGAGTGGGTTCTCTGTATAATCTAATCTGCGGCAACAGCCTTGGAAAATAAAGCTCACACATTATTTGTTCATTATTATCTACTCGTCAGTATCTGACCTTAAAAAAAGTTGTGAAATTGAAAACGTGGATCATGGAATGTCTGTTGATTTATTCGAATTTGATTTTTAATTTGGCATGAGTTTTTTCATACGTTATTTTATTGTGAAAATCTCTGACAACAAAAAAAACGAGTCAATGCGAATACTTAGAAAACAGCAAATTCATACTTTTTAAACATTTTTGTTGGCACAGTAGATGTTTCGGGTGTCTTTGGGTCTACTCTCTAATGCGTCAACGAAAACACTTAAACTTTTGATTAAGTCCTACTCCATATTCATTTTGAACTCATAAGTTCTGACAACAAATAAGGAGTCAAACAGTACGAGTCTGACAGTCCCGCCCGCCCTGCCTTGGGTTACAGAACTCATTTGATGATTTTAACACGAAGTGGATAATGATTATTGATTGATGTTTTATCTTATGTGTGAGGTGATGACAGTACTGTGTGAGTAAGAGCAAGAGAATGTGTAAGAGAGAAAGAGAAATAGAAATGACGAAAAGATGGTAAAGTAGTGAAATCAAATTAAAATTGAAAATAAAATAGTTAATGTGGTTTTAACTGTTTGTATTCCCACATAAATATGTGTGATGTTACTAGAATATGTTTCAGTACGTTTTTTCCGCGGTTAAAAAATAGCCGTATTCAAATGTGCAAATAAACGGTACCTATATATCTCAAAGCAAAATATGACCTGCAATAACCATTTTATCGGACCCAATGCCAAATATCACGTTAGCATAAAAAATCCCGGCAGTCTACAATATATTTGTTCACGGCTAGCCTATAAAGTCTAAAGTCAATAAAATTTAACGTCCCATCAACTTATGTAAATATAAGTGTGTAATTATGTGCGTGGGTTTATGAGGTTTTAGTGAGTGTGTTTTTACCTTCATTTGTAGAGGTATACCTGAACAGTGGCTGGGTAGATTATGCGTATCATTTCAAACAGAGCACCTTTTAAAATCGTTTATTTTTGATGTCTCCTGTCGTATGTGTAAATGAGTAATCTTTAGTTTGCTTTTTAAGTAGGCATTTTTCTGATTTTATGTATAATCTTTTTGTCACGTGTAACATAGTAATAAATACGAATACAAAAAAACGACCAAAATAAATCAACTGCGTTGATAAAATGTGTTTGAACCACACAACATTTAGGTACTTTCCAGCAAAAAAAATATATCTGCAAACACCCAAACTCACAAACACAAATGCCTAAATCCTCCCCGAACAACTTGTAAATCATACAAATCTATTGCTCCGTGCAGAAATCTCAAACCCGTGACATGCAACTAGACAGTCCATTGCTCAGCCAACCGTGTCATCAAATTAATCTCTTAACGGCTACAGAAAAAAAGAGATTCAAAACAAAACACTCTTGACCTACAAAAACAAAAATAAAAACTCGTCTACACAACAAAACATTCGTATCAAAACATGTCCCTCGTCTTCACAGATGGCTAAATAGATAAATAAACAAGACCCCAATCAGTTTGTGCCCTTGTGTTCACGTTCAGAAACCGTCATGGCGGTATTTTTTCCTTTAGATTCTCTTTCTGTATACTAAAGAAGCTTGTTTGGTATGTACCTAATGTTTATTTAGTAGGTCTTAAGTAGTTTCATTTCAAATAACATAGCGTAACAACATGGAATCGTAATGGGTGCCTTGCCGTCTGATCATGGACCATTCTCGGGTCGACGGTGCGTCGTGTTCCTAGCGCGCCTCAAAGACCTGTCAGCAAGTGACGGGGCCCCACGTATAGGGCCAGAGTCTGCTGAGATTACGGGACTGTCTTTAATAGAACAACAGTAGATTAATAATATAGTACGTTTAATTATACTAATACTAATAGTAGTTTAGAATTTGAAGTGAATTTGAGGATAATATGTTTTACCGGCATTCTGGTGAAAAATGTTTATCTTGGGTTAGATTTACCCGGAAATGTTAGACAAATAAAACTAAATTTTTTTAAGTGCATTGTACAAATACAAACTCGTCAAAAGATGCCAAATTAAGAAAAAAACATATTGGACCTTTTTCTTTTATGAAAACATACTGTACACAAATATTATGAAAGTATTACAACAAATTTTTTTTTTTTTTTTTTTTTTATTTATTTAAGGTCGCTTTTTAACATCTAAGGTCATTAGCGACCACAATTAACAGTATATTAATTTACGGTCGTCAACTAAAACTGAAAATCAACAAATTAAATATTAATACGATTAAAAAAGTTATTTGACAGATTCTTCTGCTGGCATTTGTAGCAAATTATTATGGAGATTTTTTTTACATTATATAATTATTACATTTATTTATATCATTTCAACAAACAAAAACATGTTAAAATATGAAAAAAATCTACGTTCCTGACCTAGTACATAATGCTTGTTCAAACAAATGTAGTTACGTGTAAAACCTTTGTTTCCTACGGATATAAATTATGTGCTTTGTTATGAGCTAACAAACACGAGGTACAGTCACAACTATAATAGGTTCGTCACCTAATAGTCTGTTCTTTTTTGTTTATGAAACAAAAAAAACAGTTCTAGGCACTGTTCCCGTTGACAGCGATGTGGACGTATTCTTTGACGCCCTTTGAACTTATTTTTTACTTTTGAACTTTGAACTTTGAACTATAATTAAATATTATCTTCGTTCTACAAATCAAAGGATGTGTGATTGATATTTTAAAATTATGAATAGCCTAATGATAGGTTAAAAATACCATCCATAGAGATTGAAATGTTCGGGCTAGACTGATCTGACTGCTTATTATAAATTACTATCAAAATGTCAGAAAACGACATTCTCTGGATAATCTCAACTATCCCTACTAATATTATAATAAATGCCAAAGTGTTTATGTTTTTATGTTTAAGCCACGAGCAACAAAAAATGTTTTTATGTTCCGTTTTCACTTCAAAACGGCAGGATCGATGTTGATAAATTTTGGCACAGAGGTAGATCGGACAACAAAAAGACGGTTATAAGCTACATAGGGGAGAAGTAAAGCCACGAGCAACAAAAAAGGTTTTTTGGTTTTTCACGGTTAATTACATAGAAAAAGTTGTTCATAACTGTAAATACTTTCAGCCCATGAAAGGTTGTTGAGTTTTTTATATAACCCTGTATTTTCAATTCATAAAATGACTGGGGTCTGCTAGTTTTACAGAATAGTTATAAGAAAAAAGTAAACCAAGCAATAGAACATAACGTTTTACGAAATTTATTGAAAATATTAATATTCTTCTAAAGTGTTTTTGACCCCAGACATTAAAAAACCTTTACATTAATGTCAAATAATTATATCGAAGATTTCGTATTTTAATCTAAGATTTAACCATTAGTTTAACTAACGACAAAACAACGCGGCTAGAGTGTCACATTTTTCTTTTTATAAATTTTTTCCCGGCTGTTCAGTATCTGACGAATGTTAAAGACTGTACATATAGATCTGTGCGTGACTATCAACAATAGGGTCGGCCATTCCTAGTGATCAATACATCATTGTCGTGCATTGATATACTGCATTTGCATTGCCATTTAACTTAACCTGTCTATGTAATTATATGTGCTTTCAACCTGGCTAATGCACAAAGCATAATAATATGAGTACATGGGAACAAAAATAGGTGTTATACAAATAATAACTTTAACCTTAGCAGTATAAGGTTTGAATCAGATTTGTTTTAGGTGTTAAAATCGTCAATTGAGTCAATTAGGGCAGGAGCCCTGAGTGTAGCGGAAGGGACTGTCAGTCTAAAAGCCACCGTGTTCCTCCAATTGCCCTTTACGATCCAGGATCACGGTTAGCGGTTTGGAGAGGTCCGCGACCCCGGCACACGTTTGGCCATCTATGGAGGCCCGTTTTTTGTAACCCGCGTGTAACGTGGTACACGAATAGCTGTCGACTCGAGCATGGCTCATAATCGGGCGGCGAGTCACCTATTATTCGCCGTCCGACCTTACATCATCCTTGACATAGTTGTAGTGAGTTACATTTTCCAGAACGCTACAGTGGGAGTTATTTCGCGGAATATAACGAAATAAAATTGGTCAAATCAAATGGCGCCCGCAGTTATAAAGTGAACTTTCAGATGGTATCATCTCTTGCCAAGGTCTGACTTGGGATAGGTATGTAAGGTTATGCAACGCTTGTTTATATCGATCTTAGGATGGATCACGAAAAATAATAAGCAATCTTACCGAAGTCTGTCTGCAATTAAGGATATTGTCACAAAATCGAAGTCAAAAGCAAAATAATCAAAGTCAAAGTCGTATTGCTTAATCAATATTATTAACATTTAGCCCCTCTTCCATAAAATAACCAACTACCATTATAAATCAGTTCATAAATGTTAAACTTCTGACCTCAACATCGTTAAGAGAGACCTCGGAGGGAAAGAAAGTTATTTTTCTCCAACTTAAGTACTTTTATGTACTCCAGGACTTCTATTGTAGTCCGTTTCGGGTAACAGAGAGCAATTCAAAGTACGTAACTGTTCCAATTAAACTTTAGCGGGATTCAAAGAGAAATACCGATAAATAACAGCATAGAACATTCAGGGGTCCAATTAAAATATTATTAATTCTCTCCGGCGTAAGATACGGAACCCAAGTTAGGTACTTCAAACACAATGTTGGTAGGCTTGTGAATTGTGATCATTTTGACACTGTGATAATGAGCGCTTTGGTTAAGTTTTTTCTATAAAGGATTTCAGTTCGGGACTTTAAGCTTATTTGTGTGGTCAGTGAACTATACTATGAAGCCTTTGTCAAACAGACTGGCGTGGCGAATGCGAAGCGTGACGTTTTTATTTGTAATGTATGGAATTGTTTGAATCCAGTCACATAGAAACGCGAGAGCGATCAGCATGACAGAACTATGGGACTGGCGTCTCGCTGACGTCTCGCTTCGGTTCGGGATCGCTTCGGAAACGCTTCGGTTTCGCCGGTCTGTTTGACAAAGGCATGAGAGTGGAGTGTCAAATTTACCTTCATACAAAAAATTACAACATGTAAAAATGAAACTTCACGTGTATCCGAACGCAATTTACTGCTTCTATACGTATCCGAATGCGCTGAAATTTATTTTAAAAGAAAATAATCATATGATGTTTAAACTGAATTTAAAAACAGAACGTATTACAACAGGTAGACATCTGTTGAACCCTTTCCTAAAAAATAAAACTGCAAAACGACTCTTATATCAACTTCAAATGCCGTATTGCAGTTGACAGTTTATTTGTACAGTGTTTTTATACAAGTCTTAAACAATAAATAAGACGGAGATAGTTAAAACTTAACAGATCTAGTTATGAATAAGCCTGAATAATCATTATGGAATACCATTATCTTATTAAATACTGCAACCTATAAAAGCTGGGCGATCAATGTGCCAGCATATCAATCTTTTATGTATTGAATTGATCATTTTCAAGCTATAATAATAATGTCTTCAGTGTTTTCTTTGTTTCGTATTTATTTATTAGTAAATTTCGCTACCTACACAACTTCACTAAAAATGTTTAGTCGCGGGACTCACGAATTACCGTGATTCCGGAACGTAAAGGGCTATTGAAGGACACCGTGGATTTTAGTCAGTACGAGTCTGACAGTCCCTCCCGCGGGGTAGGAGGATTCATTTGATGATTTTGCCACGTTTAAAAAAAAACCTACACAACTCACTAAAAACATTTGTTTGTTCATTAAGTTTATGTAATTATTGAGAAGGACTACATATCTGTCCAGTCCCTTCAAAGAAGGACATACGTGATACATCATGTTATCATGGAATTTGACCTTCGGGATCCGGGCGTATCCCCAAGGCCATATTATTTGCTTGTAAACATCACCTGTACACATATTCATAATTGCGTCGTCCCTTTAATGCCACCTTTTGTACAGGTCAAATGTCGTACGTGGGTTAGTATGGCCCATCATGGCCCATTGAAAGAGAATTAGTGTGTCAGCTGCCTTTCTTCCCACATGCTTGTAAGGCATTTAAACGGAATTCTATGAAAACATTTGATATTGTAATTGTAATTTATAACTAAAAAAATATTTCTAAGTACATGTATCATAAACTTCGAAAAGGCTTGTTAATTCTAAAGCTTTCCAGAGTTATTGGAAAAAAACATACACATAAATTAATGCCATTTCCCATATATGGAAGCTGAAAAGAAATAATGCCACATACTGTAGTAATAATACAACAAAATCTTTCCTCTTTTTCATCGTCTGTTAAAAATCATTTGAGATAGTGTTGAATACTGCCGCAAAAGAGACCTTATTCCCTACAAATAACTTCTCAACATAATCCCCTATCCTAAAACCCCATCAATAAACCTACGATTAAAGTCAAGGTCAATTATCAAGGACAAAGTGATAAAAACGCTTAAATATACTTGAAAAATCACGCTGGCTGTATAAAAAAGCGTCTATCCACATAGTAGGTACATGTTTTGGCGGGGCGGGGCATGGCTGGGTTCCTCTATTGATTTTGCAACCCCGCGGCCCCGCGGTACCCCGCACGCATCTCACAACTGTTGCTTAACTCTGGCTGGAGAACAGTAGGTCAGTTAGATTATGTGTTTGGAAAAAGGTTCTGTTTTTTTGTCTATGGTAACTGATTGGGGTCATGACAGGTGACAGATATCACAAAGCAACTAAGAAAAATAAACTTTTAACCATAAATAAATTTATTTGAATCGCATCGTCTGCTTCTGTATTACAACTCAATCATAATAATCTCGAAAAGAAAACGATGTGACTAATAAAATATTACTATTTGGCCAGTTGAAATACAATTTAGTAGCACACACGCTTCCACATCTACTGTAACCATAGATTGTTAATAAAGAAATTATAGACCTTGGATTAAAAAAATGACTCGATTCCGTGTTAGAAACAAAACGAAGCGTTTTAAGTGAAGCCACTTTTTTATAAATGTGTGAGTGAGCGCCACGCACACATTTAAATGTTTTCCTTGGAGATGTTCACTTGTTTTACGTAGGAATCGACCCCGTGTTTTTGGCTTTAATTCTCAATGGCCTACTATCAATTTGAACATTTTTTAATCCAAGTTATAGACATTGTGTAATTCAATTAAAAAAAAAAACTAAACTTTTCGATATATATCTGGCCTTCTGTTTATTTTTAAAAAGGCCGTGCACAGGTACAACGTCCTTGGAAGAAGCCTCGAGGACATTCGGATCTGTCAAAACTGTATACGAATATACTAAATCTTATACGTATGAAGGTTACTGTGACAACGGATAAGTACCAGAAAAGGTTATATTCAATATTTTTCAACATAATGAGTTACAAAATGCTCATTTCTCTTTGTACTGGGTTTTTGTTTATTTACGAGTGCTTATAGTGTTTTCTTTTTTTTATTATTAACCATGGTTTGGCTCTTGGCCTCAGTAAAAGCCAAACGTTGCTGTGAACGTTGTTGTAACATATTTTTGACCTACAAACGGACAAAATTTATCCCTTAAGTATCCCTTTTAAACATTTTACCACGTCTTTGAAAAAGGTCTTCCTATAATCTTTCAATTGGACGAACCGCCTCTTTTTTTGGGTGAACTAGATTTTTTAACCCAATAACTCCCCCCCGCCTTGGGGACGAACTGTCCCCAATTTTTGAGGACCTTTTAATGTCCTTTACTCAAAATACATATCTGGTTTTATACTTCACTGCAGAACGAGATTTGAAACTAAGATGGATAAATTGATAATTAATTAATTAATCAGGGACTTGTCAAAGAGAACTTTACGCAAAATCTGTCATCTGAGTAGCGACATCAATCATTTAGGACTGGAAGACATTATTTAATTGACCTTGAGATTATGGTAATAAGCTGTTAGTTTATGAAATTAAAATGGCGGTATATGCGGTGTTTAGTGCAACCTCCATACATGTTATTTTTTTATTAGGTTAAGAAAAAATGTTTTATATGTATAGTAGAGTTATGACATTAGGGTTTTTTATTCAATATTGGTCAATTTGGTTTCTGAAGTGTAAATAAAGTATTGTATTTTTAGAGGCCAAAGCCTGCCGGGGTCGCGGGACTCACAAATCACCGTGATCCCGGAACATAAAGGGCTATTGAAGGACACCATGGATTTTAGTCAGTACGAGTCTGACAGCCCCTCCCACTCTGCCCTGGGTTAGGACTCATTTGATGATTTTACAACGCAAAAAAATATTTACTTGAAACTTGAAGCGGTTGGCCTCACCAGGTTCTTCCCGGCTGCCTGGAGACCAGCGCAAATCAGTTTTTACTGTGTTTCGTTCATGTGCAGAAGTTCTAGTATCATCTGGATGAGCTCGCTCTATTTTTTGTCTTTATCTTTGCTTCTGAGCTAGATTAGCTACGAGCACACCCATTTTAAATCAAATAAACATTGTTTATTTGGAGTAATGTAGTTAAATACACCAACCCTAATTAAGTTTGTTTTTAAATCATAACTCTTTTTAATGTCCAAACAGCGGGTGGCCAAACACAGCAATTTAAAAAATAATTACATATTCTGGTTCCAGTTACGTGTTATTTAAATTAGCACCTTACTGCTGACATGTTAGGTCTTATTTTTAACTGAATTAATAATATATTCATAACATACGGTGGTTAATAATATAGGGACATCGTACGGTTTTTGTGAGTATTTTTACTTTAAAAATGTAGGTTTCAGAATAAGAAAGAAAAATTAAATGTAGGTAACCGTTTTTAACTTTGTGCCTGATATTTTTTAAGAGTGGTATTCTTTTATTATGTCTGAAACATTACTTTCAATTGTATTTTCAAAGGTAATAACATCTAAGCTAAAGTATATCTGGCACACGTTCGTACCTCCGTTCCCACGAAAATATAAACTCGATAATTCCGAACGAAATCCTAGAAACCCGTACTCTGTGAACATCTTTATTTTGACAAGCAATTTGTGGTCAAAGAAAATTCTTTTCCTTAAACTTTTCAGCACATTGAATCATGATAAAAATTCGTGTCTACATAAGATATTTTCATGTTGTACGAAGTTTTAAAGACACTTAGGAATTTCAAATTGAATGTAGTGTTCCGCTTATAAGATTTTCAACATCTTTGACAGAAGCTTAAATAAAAACATTTTCTTTAACACATTGCTTGATTTATAGGGCAATTGTTTTACAAAAATGTTTTGTTTAAATCATTGTCTGTATTTTTTTTGGAATATATTTAATTAATTAACATGTAAAATACCTTTTGCAGGCCAGGTTAATCACGGTACTACCTTATAAAGGCACCGTGGCCTTGGAACTAAAAAAGCAACTGAAGGAACAGGTGGCCTACCATGATGACTTAAAACGTGAGTTTTTAAGCTGTGGGAAAGAGACAGAGCCAGACAAGTTGTGTAGCGCCATCTCGTTCCCTGAGCGGAACAACACACGCTATAAGATGTCATGCTAGGCCACTAGGTTGGTTTATAGACAGTCAAGTCTAACAGTCCATTCCCACCCAAGGCAATTCGAACTTATTACCGTGACCCTGGAACGTAAAGGGCTATTGAAAGACACCGTGGATTTTAGTCAGTACGAGTCTGACAGTCCCTCCCGCTCTGCCCTGGGTGGGAGGACTCATTCGATAATTAAAAAAAAACCCTAGGCAATTCGCAAACTTATTTAATGACATTTCAAACAAAATAAAAACAAAACTGAATAGTAAAAGAAACAAGGCTACCAATGTTCATGACGAACCAAAAATAATACTTTTTCATTTTAATTTAAGGTTTGAAAGGTATCCAGCCTCAGATAAACCACAGTTACTGAATGTAAGCGCTTGGCCGTATAACTAAATGACGACAAACAAAAACCTTTTGAAATACTCTGCAGTCATAGGCACTCAACTGCAGAACTGAATTAAAAGGAATTTTATTTTTAAAAGGCGAAAACAAAAGTTATAAAAGAGGTCGTGTTTTGTGAGGTTATGTGGTGCATTCATTGTTTGTATTTTGCATAGTTGCTTTATGTTACTTAACTTAAAAAAAAGACATTAGGAGAACAGTGTATAAGATGGGGACGCGGGGTATAATGGGGACATACACTCTTTAGTCATACTAAACACAACACTAACGTAGTGCAAGCGCCATCAAGACGTCATTTGCTAGCGGCCATTAACAAACGGCGTTCTAAATACCTTATGCAGGCCAAGTTAATATATATTTGGTCGCGGGACTTATGATTTTCCGTGACCCCCGAACGTAAAGGGCTATTGAAGGACACAGGACTTTAGTCAGTACGAGTCTGACAGTCCGTCCCTCTCTGCCCTGGGTGGGAGGACTCATTTGATGATTTTACCACGCTAAAAAGAAGTGTGTGATTTCCCATCATACCTCGCGTCCCCGTCTTATAACCTGTTTCCCTACCTGTTGAAAAACACAATACTTAAGTACTAATAAACGACTTCTGCTCGGTTATACAACTCATAATAAAGTATGTGACAGATTTAAAAAGATGGAGCAGAAATTGATTGATTAAAATTACAAATCTTTTCAAACTACCTCTGAGTAACATCAAAATGGACTTGCCTACTTCATTTCTGATGCGTATTACGATCTTTGGTTGGGCAAGTTCAGAGGGAATTACTACTCAAGAAGACACACCAGAACTCTGATGAAGACACTGCCTAGTGGAAGTTCTATTCACTTTCCGAAAATTTCATTTATCGAAAATAAAACGCAGTAAAAGTACTTCAAAAATAAATCTTCAATCGAAACCTCGTCGACGACGTCTCTCCGAAAACATTTAAACGAAAATGACCCGTAAGATGAATGTAAATTGACACATTTCCCTATGCCAACGTCAGTTGGGTCGAGAGCTGTCTGTCACATGTCAGTAACGTCACCCGTTTCTAAACGGGATGAAACGGATCACACGTCTTCTGAACACTTTACATGGCTTTCGCATTGATATTAAACGGGTTTGAATAGGGTTGTGGAATTAAAAACGGATCGGAGAGAGAAGGTCGATGACCTGTAATTATTTTGGAATGTTATTTTGCTACTGCTATGGGAAGGCTCGCGGTACTGTACGAATTACCGTGACCCCGGAACGTAAAGGGATATTGAAGGACACCGTGGATTTTAGTCAGTACGAGTCTGACAGTATCTCCCGCTCTGCCCTGGGTGGGACGACTCACTTGATGATTTTATCTGGTAAAAAAAAAACTGCTATGTGAGCCTCCTTAATCTTTTTTAGTATTTGTTGTTATTTCAACTATAACCACCTTTTATGATATACAGTCTGCTGAAAAGCGGACGGACCGACAGGCAGACAGACACGGACAGCGAAGTGTTAGTAACAAGTGCCCATTTTAACCTGTGAGTACGGAACCCTAAAAAGGGTGCAGTCATGTCCCTAATCATTATCCAACTTCGATTGTTTTAATTGCTAAACCTCAGGACAGATGATCGGAAGCATATCGGCCTAATATGAATAGTCTGAGTACTAATCGCCGGCACAATAATTTGTCATTCAATACAGTTGAAGGACAAACTGTGCAGTATTTCGAAGTTTCCTCGAGGGATCTGCAACGTATGTGTTTGAATGCAATTATGGTGGACTGTCGTTGTTTGTCTAATCGTTTGCTAAGACCGTATACATATATGGGAATATGGTCCCTTCTGTTTTGATTCTGCACACACTACAGTTATGTAGTATGTACTATGACTTATTATTGATCAACTAGCACTTTGCCCGAGACTTCATCCGCGTGGGTTACGTACTTTCCTAATTCCCCCTTTTCACCCCCTTAAAGGTTAAATTTCTAAAAACCCCTTCTTAGTGCTCCCCTACTTTATAATAGGAAGCCGTGTGCAAAATTTCACATTCCTAGCACCAGTAGTTTCGGCTGTACGTTGATATGTCAGTCAGTCAGTTCTCCTTTTATATATATAGATGAATTGTTTCGTTGCAGTAAGATTACACCGATTTAACGTGTGAAGCTTAAAAAAGAAAGAGAAGTCTTCTTCGTGTAGTTTTAAAAGTATCCTCCTGTAAGTATATACCAGTGTAACACATTTTGAAAGTCTGTCAGCAGTCAAATACTCCGTCTCAGGTCATAATATATAGTATTAAATATTTTAAAGAAAACTGACTTTCCCTACAAATTTCTCCTGAGACGTGAGTGTGTTCACAAACATTAGAACTCACATTCACAAGCGGCCAGAACAAACTAAAGGCAATACAAATATTTGTTCCGTGCTGATATCGAACCCTTGACATGCAGCGCAGCAGCCCATTGCTCAGCCACTATGCCAACCGAGCCGTGAAATCTGAATCATTTTAAATAATTCATAAAAGTAAGATAAAAAGTTTTTGTTTTAGATAGATAGATTTTCTATTGACAATGTCAGTTATCAGTATCCGATGCAATATTCTAAAAAACACAAATTAAAAAAAAACACACACACACACCAACCTCGTTTTGCTCACATACTCGTAATAAACCGCTGAAAAATAATGAGTCCACCAAAGCCGTAGAACCAAGACAGATGAAGCGTAATACGCAGAAATGCATATAAAGTTGCACCGATGCACAATAGCGAGCTGCGAAATATAGCACAATCATTTTCATTCGCAGCCACGCTAAATATTAAAACAAACGTATGGAACCGCAGACGGAATAAATTGTACCCTAATTATGAATTATGTTACGGTAACGTGGTTTGTAGTGAGTTCGTTCTAATAGTGATCTTGGTTGAAGTTTCTCGGAAATTCTATTTCCTTTATAACTGGAAAATCTAATACATATATCATGAATATACATATTATATGTATCTCACAATCTATCTCTATGTTTCATGAATTAATTACTTCTTACTTCTTCGTTCCGTCTTTTTTTTCTAACCCGAAAACTATAGCGGTTTTTTTTCTAGTATGTAGCCAAAGAAACGGTTTTCTTATTAAAGAAGGGACTGTCAGACTCTCACTGACTAAAAAACAACCTGTTTCTGCACATGTCCTTGGCGTTCCAGTTCAAGACAACTAAAGTGGGTTAACCCGAAAAATAAATAAAAGAAGAATGCTTTTGATGACTAAGTAAGTATTTAAATTTTATTTATGTTTGAGATCAATAGAAAAAGACATTTTCGGTCTATGAATTATTTCAGATTAAATATTCAGAGACCTTAGCTGAAACTTGTCGGGAATAAACGTCTAGACTTTGAATAGTCTTAGATAAATCAGTCACTAAACTAGGACAAAGGTCCTAATGAAGCCCCTCTCTTACATCAGCTGCCAGAAATTTAATTAATTTATCCCTAAATAATTCATACCCATATCCTTCATAATCTTTGAACTGACAGGCGTCAAAACACATGGTTAATAAACGTTTATTTGCCTTCTAGAAACTAATAAGCTATGTTCAAAATGATTCAAGGCTGTTTGGCTGGGCGGCACGTTTGGCGCAGTGGCTCAGAAATTGGACTCCTGCGCTATGTGTCGCAGGTTCGATTCCCGCACGGAGCAAATATTTGTATGATCTGCAAGTGGTTGTTCCGGGTCTGGGTGTTTGTGTATCTGAGTTTCTATGTTTGTAAATGCACCCACGATACAGGAGAAATTCCTAGTGTGAGGCAAAGTTTAAAAAAAAAACATGGCACACAGGTAGTGAAGTACGTGTCAAGTTTAATAATATGTAATCTATACATATAATAAATCTGTAGAAGGGTCAATTCTGTACATTGAAAATATTGAAAAAATAAATAGCGGGGGGTGTTGCTGGATCGATACCAAATCCAAATATATGATTAAAAAAAATTTTGTCTGTCTGTCTGTTTGTGCAGGCATCACGTGAAAACTAAAGGTTCGATTTCGATGAAACTTGGTAATAATTATACCTTATTATCCTGGGCATAAAATAGGATACTTTTTATCCTGGAAAAATACGTAGAAAAAAAACTTATTGTTCAGTTTTATTCATAGACGTTGTTCTGTAGAACCGTGATCTCTTTAATTATTATAAGCTTAGCCGTATTTGGGTCCAATAGATATTTATAAGATGTCATTGTCAGAGTTACTCAAAATGGAGAAATAAACCATCCACGCGAAGACCGACATCCGCGCGGACGGAGTCGCGAGCGGAAGCTAGTTTAATAATATGTTTATAAAGCCAGAAATAGACACGCTACACGAAGCCTGTAAACTGAAGGCATGGTTGGCGCAGTGGCTGGACGATTGACTGCTACGCTGCGTTTAGCGGATTTGATTCCCTCACGGAGCAAATATTTGGATAATTTACAAGTAGGTGTTTTAGGTCTCAGTGTTAGTGTGTATGTGTGTTAGATGTTTGTAAACGCACCGACCAGTCAGAATTAATTCATAGCGTGTAACGAATCCAAGAATGTTTCACAAAAGTGTCTGTAATTTACTGGCAAGTATATCTATCTAGCAATAAGTAAGAAAAGAATGAAAGTATATGTTTTACTTGACGTCAGTTCATGTAGTCCACAGAATAAAAAAACATAATGATACGTATCATTTCATCTAATTCAAATCAACCCTTTTATAAGGAACCGAATATAGCTTACAAACTCTCATAGATGATCGATTTTTGTATCGACTTTTAATTCCTTTTTTATCGTCGTAAAATCATCAAATGAGTCCTCTCACCCAGGGCAGAACGGGAGGGACTGTCAGACTCGTACTGACTAAAATCCACGGTATCCTTTAATAGCCCTTTACATTCTGGGGTCACGGTAATTCGTGAAATCCGCGACCCCTGCAGGCTTTGGCCCTCTAGATTTGTATCGACCTGGAACAACATACGTTGCTCCAACTCACAATATTATTTAAGTACATCTATTTAAATAACAAGAAAGCAATTTGTATATTTCCTAAACGCTAGTTTAAATCATTTTGTGTTAGTCACAATCAATATTCTATCCATAGAACATTAATGCCTTTGTCAAACAGACAGGCGAGTCCGAAGCGATAAGGAACCGATACGAGACGTCAGTCCGATAGTTCTGTCACGCTATCGGATCGCTTTTGCTTTTCTATGTGACTGGATTTAAACAATTCCATACATTACATATAAAAACGTCACGCTTCGAATTCACCACGCCTGTCTGTTTGACGAAGGCTTCAGAGAGTCCCAAAAATTTTAATGAAAACTGTTAAATTTATTAAATAGAGTTATTACTAGCTAGTCTACACACGACCTAAGACAAAGTAAATTCAATTAGTATCCATCGTTAAGTGCTGCTTGCTCAAGGTTTTCGACTTGTTTCGACAGCTAATGTCAATTAAAACGTATCGAACTCATTGTGACTTCATAGGATTTCAGTATTTAAGTGGGTTTCGAGTTGGAATTTAATGGTAATGTACGTAACTCTACACAAAGGCAAATAAAGGAAAATTATATGTAGGTACTTAGCACTCGGCTACTGCCTAGAAGCAGTTGAATGATATATTGATGATAATTTGCAATGCATAATGAGGGTTTGAATATTATATACTATCACTAAGCGTTTCTAAACGTATTTAATAATGCGCACAGCAAATGAGTGGAACTCTCTGCCTGTGTCTATATTTCTGAAAGAATTTCATCAAAGTTAGTATGCTCGCTGCACTGTCGATATTTGTCTTTGTCACCCCTGACTGAAAGTAGAGTCCAGAGCAAACCTATCTTTTTTTATTATCGTGGTAAAATCATCAAATGAGTCCTCCCACCCAGGACAGAGCGGGAGGAACAGTCAGACTCGTACTGACTAAAATCCACGGTGTCCTGTGTCCATTTGTTCCGTACGTGAATCGAACCCACGACACATAGCGCATGAGTCCAATTGCTCAGCTACTGCGCCAAACGTGCCGTCAAAGATATAAAATTTCGAGAATGGGCGCTCGGGACGCAAGTGAAAACTGCTCTTGCTTGTGACGTATTGGCAATTTTTAAAGTGTCGTATCTTTGTCAATTTTGGTTTATGTAACAAAAGTTTTTTTTTTGATAATTTACCTGACAGATTAATTCGAATTTTACAGTCAAATACAAACAGTAAACAAGTTAGTCAATAGTAAACAGTGGACACAACGTCAACACAAAGCAAAGAAAAGCCAATGGTATTTTATCTACTCAAATAATAATTATCACCACTTAAGGCGGTCATTAACTAATTACACTGATATCTTTGGACTTAAAATGGGCAATTAACTAATTACACTCACATCTTCAGAGTTTGCCCGATGATTGGCTTAAGCGTGTCGCGGGTTCGATCCCCGCATGGAACAAATATTTGTATGATCTGAAAGCAGCTGTTCCGGGTCTGGGAGTTTTGTGTATGTGTGTTTTTATGTTTGTAAACACACCCACGGACAAATTTCTAGTGTGGGGCAACACATTTTTTTTTATAATTTTCCTAGTGACAAAAACTTCCTGCCGGGGTCGCGGGACTTACGAATTACCGTGACCCCGGTACGTAAAGGGCTATTGAAGGACACCGTGGACTTTAGTCAGTCAAGTCTGACAGTCTGCACAGGCCTGCCCTGGGTGGAAGGACTCATTTGATGATTTTAC
Organism: Agrotis puta; assembly: GCA_943136025.2. Taxonomy (NCBI): domain Eukaryota; kingdom Metazoa; phylum Arthropoda; class Insecta; order Lepidoptera; family Noctuidae; genus Agrotis; species Agrotis puta. The sequence continues at coordinate 11,321,599 of OW964182.2, read as the reverse complement.
CACGATAAAAAAAAAGTGACAAAAACTTCCCCGAACCAAACATTAATTTCCGGCCTCTACTATCGCATTATTAAAACCAATGTTATTCAAGATAAGTAGATACAATTATTTACAATACAAAAACTCATTTCCTGCTGACTTAATTTACCTTTGACCGAAGTGGGTCAAACTACTGGTACGGTTGATACAAAACAGATGAATACAGAAGGTAAACGCAACATAATTATGTCTATTTTCGGTTATCATAGAATTTAAGCCTTTGACAAACAAACAGGCGATAGCAAAGCGGACCGAGTCTGAAGCGATAACGGACCGATACGAGACGTCAAACTGGATGCAGCGAACCGAGGAGTGGCAGTTGTATTAGCTGGCTATTTATGAACGACATCAAACAGAGCTAATACGCCTTCGCCACGTCTTCGCATCGGTCTGGTCACGCTATCGGATTGCTTTCGCTTTTCTATGTGACTGGATTGAAACAATTCCATACATTACAAATAAAAACGCCTCGCTTCGCATTCGCCACGCCTGTCTGTTTGACAAAGGCTTTAGCGCCAGCAGCGTGGCTCGTTCTCATCACGCTTCCACCTTCCAATCATGGAACCGCGACGCCGGAAAATGTTTATCAAAATAATTATCTACATGCCAAGAATTGACCGATCTTATATCCCGAAATAATGAGATCACTAAAGCCTTTGTGAAACAGACAGGCGTGGCGAATGTGAAGCGAGGCGTTTTTATTTGTAATGTATGGAATTGTTTAAATCCAGTCACATAGAAAAGCGAAAGCGATCCGATAGCGTGACAGACCTATCGGACTGACGTCTCGCTGACGACTCGCTTCGGTTCGGTATCGCTTCGGAAACGCTTCGCTTTTGCCGGTCTGTTTGACAAAAGGCATAAGAGAAGCTGTTATCGCGCAGGGTGCGTATATCTAGTTTCATAAGTGCCATACATTTTCTTTAAACGGCACTCCGGCTTCGTGTCCGAAGCACTTCAGATATCAAGTCCTTTAGCATCTATGCCTTTTTTATCGTGGTAAAATCATCAAATTAGCCCCCCCATCCAAGGCAGGACAGGACACTGTCAGACTTGTACTGACTAAAATTCACGGTGGCCTTCATTAGCCCTTTACGTTCCGGAGCCACGGCTACCTAATAAAACAGTCCCGCGAACCCGGAAGCATCTATGCCTCTGCACCTGTTTTCACCCGTTGAATGGGACTTGTCTTCTGTTCCTTATATATTTTGTACTGTTGACGTGGAGTAAGTTACAAATGAACTCCGCTCACCGATACCAATATTAACATTCTGAGGTCGTCCTGTTTAAGTAAATAAAATTGAAGGAGCAATTATTGAGACAGTTTGCCTTCTAGAGAAAAGAGTAAGTTAAATATTAAAATTGAAAATGTCTTTTCAGGAACAGTACGTAGAGTTTCAGCATAATAACTGTATTTAATATTGAAGCTTGTTTTTACTTAATGGGGGGAGTTTATGTAAACTGACCATTTTTTTCCATAAGAAGAAGAAGCTTCGATAAATGCTCAATTCGAAAAAGTCTAGTATACTTACTACAAATGCCTAATTCGACCAATGGCTGAATCTTTAAAGGACCAATTCTTAAAATGGCCAATTCACAAGGGCCTAATTCTTGAAATGGCTAATTCGCTAAATTATTTATTCTTAAAAAGTACCTATGGATAAATTCAGGACCGGACTTTGGGCGTCTTATTTTGACAATTATTGCTGACTTATATGTTAAAATATACCTGGGTTGCGCTTATCTTAATAAAGCGATTTGCTGTCCAAGAGATAACAAGAGTCTCAATTCGTGGTTTAATGAATAAATAAATTAAAACATCGTCATCGTCACCTATTAAAATTTTAATAGTTTTCATATAGATCTACGAATAAACTGGTATAAAGGTTTTAACATTGAATACTGTATTATTTTCGCTGAATACTGAACAGCTACTATTAAAACCTAATTAACAATATAAAAACTGCTGTGTCCCTAATTACAGGGAGAACCTGTTTGTATTATTTGAAGTATAAATACTTTTTAAACACATACCCAGTAGGTGGTACAGTACCCAGCTTAGATTTTTTAAAGTTTAAATGTATACAGATTTTAATCATCAAATTTTTTTATTTTTTTTTTCAATGGGTTTTATCTTGTCCTTATTCTAGGTCAGGAGTGACTAAGACAAGGTCGACGATGGAGCGAGCTTACCCAGAAGAAGCCTGTTCACTATAACTTTGAATAGATCAGGGCTGTATGCGTTCGGAAACACAGTCGCAGGCAGAGAGTTACACTCCTTCGCTGTCCGCATTATAAAAGACGTTTGGAAACGCTTAGTACGAATTGGTGGAATAGTAATAAGGTAAAGATGGTAATTTGCCGTGCGTCTAGATGTGCGATGATAGAAGGGGGCTGGTGGGATGAGCTCGTGGAGTTCTTGGGCACACTCTCCGAAGTACAATCTGTAGAACACCGACCGGTAGTATATTCATAATCAATTCATTACTTGAATTCGCAAGATGAAGCAAACTATCGAGAAAAGTGGAAGGAATGGTTTGGCCAGCAGTGGTAAATATTAAAAAACACTTCCCCTTCTTGTTGAGTTTTCATGAAATGAAATATTATTTTCTAGAGCAAAAGCATTTTGAAATTATTAAAAATGTAATTTAATTAAATTATATACTTAGGTAATTATTAAATATTTTTTTAAGCTCAATAAATATTTTTTGACCTCAAAAAATTGGCCTGAAAGCCTTGCGTAACATCTTAAAAAAAACCCATAACTTTTTTCTAGTACAAAAATAGTAAAATAAAATTTACTAAACTCAAACATACCAATACTGATAAATCGTTTCACCCCCTCACTTTTTACCCCCGCTGCCTCTGAATTCCCCCGCTACTTACATCCATACAGCTAGTGATGTACCAAGTACATAATCAACAGTACATCATAGAGGCAGGGTGATTAATTGACGGTGATTGATCGCCGCCATTAACTAATGAGTGCCGTTCCGTCTTCCTCGCCAGATAATCTGATTTAACACTCGCTTAGTATTTTGTAGTGTCGAGCTTTATAAGTTTGTACGTGTTAATAGCGATTATCAATGGAAAGATACTTTGTTTGCAAAGAAAATGCAGTCATCAGCCATCAGTGTAATTTTCCTCATGAAATTTTAAACCGGTTTTGTATATGAGCAGGTTTTGAACTAACAAATTATTTTGGTTGGCGATAAAATAAAAATAATGAATAAGTAAAATAGTGCGTGACAAAATTCAAAATTTTGCATGATATGTGTTATCTTAGCTAAACATGCTTAAACTATCTACTATTATACACAATTGTATATTGCAAGTATATGATTGTTTTGATTTCAGATTTCATTTGATTTGCTTAGTTTAGCTGAACTTTTGTTGGAAAAAATGGTGTAGGTACAGACAACACATCAAGCTATCACAGTAAGCTGACCGTTCATTATGCAGAAAGATCGTACAGACGGCACATCAACCTAGCTCAATCTGTCAAATTTTCTTAATATATATTCAACCTTATCACAATAGTGGAAGGTTAATATTCGATTTGTAAAATTTGGGTTGACCTGCTAGCGTCTGTACGAAGTGAGGCCCAGATAATCAGGTTGAACACAGTAATTACAAATCTCCAAAACTCTTCAGAGAATAAATAATATAGTGAGATATTATTTTACAATAACAATCACAGAAATAAAACGAAACAAAAACAATTGACATATTAAAGAAGACAAAGGAGCGCAATGACCCGAAAAAAATCTCAGATTTCACATTCCAAAATTTGAAACAACCATTTCTTTTGTTTATATTGAAAAAAAAAAACATTGTACGAGTAATAAACAAGCTATATGATCCATTCGTTGTATCATTACGACCACGTTCTTACATCTTCATATGACTGTAAAAACAATAAGTTCAGATGTGCAAAGATCTTTTTGGCTCGTAGCCAAGGAAAAATTAAGCGCGTCCGACTTTCATTTTCTTTTTCCAATACATTTTTAAGACCCTTCACCGAGAGGTTGGTTTTTATATTTGTATGTAATCTACGTGTCAAAATTTCAGCTGTATCTTGTATTTTTTAAATTAGTATTCCAGTCATTTAATCAGAAAAAAGGTCAACCTCACAGATTTTATGACACTTTTAGAACGTGAAAACAAAAAGTGTATACCAGTCTTTTAGCTTATTATTTCTCATTCGAAGATGAAAAGCTAATTCGACGAGACTACAAAAGTCAGAATCTTTTTGCAGACGGTCTAGTTTGCAATGATAGCAGCCTTTAATTTACCTAAACAGAGCATAAACGTAGAGGTGTCTAATTTAAATTTCGTTGATTTCTCTAGTCATACACTGTCTAAACCATTTTTGTTAAACTGTGGTGGTGCCATATGGAATGTGACGTCATGCATGCATTCCACATTTCTTAAATAAACAGGCGATGAAATCATCATTCTAAATTAACAGGAACAAAATACCTACCTACATAATTCTCCGCTAAACGTAATTTGCAAGTGTCATTTGACAAGTGAATCATTGCGTTTTCACTATTATCGTCAACATGTCGTAACCCAAGAATGTTGGTCGCGGGACTGTACGAATTACCGTGACCCCTGAACGTAAAGGGCTACTGAAGGACACCGTAGATTTTAGTCAGTACGAGTCTGACAGTCCCTCCCGCTTTGCCCTGGGTGGGAGTACTTATTTGATGATTTTACCACGTAAAAAAAAAACAAAATGTCAACGACATCAGTGAAATTCACATTTCTAATTTTTCGAAACGACGCTCTAATCTGCTATTTATAAAAGAACCGTAACACCGGCTTTCTTTGAAAATAAGATTAAAAAGGGACCAAGCAAAGTAAGCAAGATAGAGGATATAACCCAGAACATTCGGAATAACTGGCTGAACTTTCAGAATCACAATTAATTTCACTGTTTGTCTTACTTTTAAACCCTTTCTAAAGTCTCATAATTTTATTTAAGGCGTTATACCATTTATGGGGTAAGGTTTTGTTAAAGACCAATATATTTATTTTTATTAGTATCATTATAAGACGCGAGAGAGACAAAAAGGGCTTTTAAAGGGATTTTTATAAATAGAAAATCTTTTGAATAAGCTCGTGTAACAAAGCGGATAATATTCATTAATCCAATAGAAGTTGTAATTATCTTATCGACGGGTTTTAGAACTGATAGACACTTTAAAAAAAAATCATCATGAGTCAGCTCTGGAAGGAGCTGAAGAGGCTGTTAGACTCATACAGACTAAAAGAACACCTATTTTATTCAATCCCCTTTGCGTTCCCGGGTCGAGGTTCCTTTGTGTCCTGCTTAGACAGTACCACGATTCTTACAGGCAAACAGGCCTGTTGGTCTAGTGGTTGGTGACCCTGACTGCTATGCCGGAGGTCGTGGGTTCGATTCCCACCCAGGTCAAATGTTTGTGTGATGAGCACGATCATTTGTTCTGTGTCTGGGTGTAATTTATCTATAATATGTATGTATTCAGAAATATATAAGTATGTTTATCAGTTGTCTAGTACCCATAACACAAGCTCTGCTTAGCTTGGGACTAGATGGCGTTGTGTGATAGTTGTGGAATATTTATTTATTTAATGTTTTAGTGTCTGCAGAGCGTTAACGATTATCGCTTGTGGTATGGCTATAGGCCCGGTAGTGGCATAAAAGATAAGACTACAGCTACACTCGTTAAAAAACACCAAAATAAAAGAACAAATACCAAAATCCTATCGTTAAAATATCTGAAGCATCAGCAAAAAAAATATGACATGGCCAAATACAGGAGAGGACCGAATGGACGAGTCAACTTGTTAACGAGATTATCCCCGTATACATTACATACTGCGAAATATGTGCGTACTGACATAACGTATGTGGTGGCTTACAAAAAATCTGTGTTACGTAAATATTTGATAAGCACTGACGATACTGTATGCCGGGGATTCTGGTAAAAAGGATCGTGAGAGTTTTATGAAAATTATGTTATTCTTTTTTGTAATATCACTGGAAATGTTCTGTTAATTTGACAGCTGAAGACTAACAGACGTTGGGTAAGACACCTTGGCTAGCTGATATTACGTTTTTTAGGTTAACTGAAAGAACGTGGAATGGGAGTAGCTAAAAAGGTCTACAAAGTCACTTTAGTAAAATCACAATAATTGAATTGCGATAAAAATATTCTGTAACTGTTTTACTGCTTGAACTATAGAATAAAATTTTACACTATACGAATTTTATTTATTTAGAGGAGCTCGTGGCTAAATATATACAGCCGCACAGGCCGATCTTCCGGGTTAAGCCGCGCTTGCCGACGTCGGTCTGTGGATGGGTGACCATCTGTCATAGCGAGTTTCCTCCGTGCCTCGGAAAGCTCGTAAAGCCATTGGTCCCGGCTGTCATTTGTAGATCTTTGACAGTCGTTACTGTTAGTCAGAAGCTCTAAAGTCTGACAAGTCTTATCGTGGGGTATCGTATTACCCAGTTACTGGGTTGTGGAGGTCCGACAGGCAGTCGCTCCATGTAAAATACTGATATCCAGCTGCATCTGGTTTGACTGGAAGCCGACCCCAATATAGTTGGGAAAATGCTAGGCAGAATAATACGAATTTTATCGAAATTATCTTCTGATTTTCCTGAAATGATCTTTATAGAAGCCAAGAATTATCAGCTGTTAGCGAAAAACGTATACAACGTTCCGACCAGAAAGGCTTTTGAAAGTACTAGGCTCACAAGAGTTAAAAGAGGTTTGTTTTTTTCTATATTTGACGTAGAAATTTCTAACAGAGAGCTTCGACCTTCAGGGGTCAAAGAAGGGTGGGTACCATGTAGTAAAGTAACGGTATGCCTCGACATTAGTAAGGGGTTAATGTTGTTTTACACTTCAACGAAATAATAGAGAGGATTTCTGACCGCAATGTTGTCCCTACGCTATGCAATTTAAGTTTTGAGCCATTTATGGCAGACATTGTACTGTAATTTTGGTAATGAAACACAAATCTGTGCTAATTAGTGTTTTGTTCTAAAATAAACTTTAAAAAAAATGTATCCGATTTAAAAAAAAAACTGTGAACGTACCTTGCAGTCAAAATCATCTTACTAACAAATGCAAAATATTGAGTGGATGGATGTTTGTTACCTAATTAGGACAGAACAGTTGAAGTCAATTAGACACAAAAAGATTCGGAATCTTTGCTGTGGGATAATTTTTTATACTACGCGAGCGAAGACGCTGTCAAAAGTCTTACGTTCAGTTGAAACGCTGTCAAGTTCATAAAACGATTCTGAAAATTCTTTCACCACTAGAAAGCTACACTCTTCTTGAGTGACATAGGCTGTAATAAAATTATTTTTTACTTTCAAATTGTCTTAAAGCGAGAGTAGTTCCACTGTGGGAACGGGATGGCGGATGACTTGTATTGCTCTGTTTCATTCCCACAGTAGTACTACTCTCGATTTAAGACGTACTATGACGTCTTAAAACGTCATGTTAGGCCAACTGTGCGAAACCAGGTCTAATATAATACCGTGCTTGGTAATTATGGATTGTTTCTCATCGCACCAATATTAAAGAGAAGGATTAACCCAAAGGTGCAATCAAGACGAATAAAGAAAACCGGACTAAAACAGATATTTCAGTACATTAATTAACAAACAGTCTTTGTCAAACAGACAGGCGAGTCCGAAGCGATAACGAACCGATACGAGAAGTCAGTCCGATAGTTCTATCACGCTATCGGATCGCTTTCGCTTTTCTATGTGACTGGATTCAAACAATTCCATACATTACAAATAAAAACGCCTCGCTTCGCATTCGTCACGCCTGTATGTTTGACAAAGGCTTTAAAGTTATCAAGGGTAGAATAGGTTCTACAGTAAAAAATATTTTTTCACATATCCGTAATGTAAAATAAAATTGAAGAAATAAGGTCTTTTTTTTCGTGGTAGAATCATCAAAAGGCGGGAGGGACTGTCAGACTCGTACTGACTAAAATTCACGGTGTCCTTCAATAGCCCTTAACGTTCCGAGGTCACGGTAATTCATAAGTCCCGCGACCCCGGCAGTAAGAAATAAGGTCTACATAGCCAATGAAGATGAAAATAATCATACAAAAAACTAATCACCCTAATTTTGTCGATACTGTTCAATGGCTTTTTAATGACCCAATCTAACATAAATTATTGGAACTGGTTATCCTACATTATGATCAGCATAATGACACCGTAACGCTCAGCCTAATCCAGCTAAAAGGTTTGCTTGGCCGATCGCCAATAAAACGGTGTTTTTGCTGTCATCCCGTTTTATTCAACACTTTATCTGAAAATCATTACGGTTTGTGATAAATTCTACCGCAGATTGAGCTATAGAAGATTTTCAGGCATCTGTTAGTTAGTAGTCTGCACATCTAAGATTACTCGTATCTTTTTTATTTATCTATAATATGTATGTATTTAGAAATATATAAGTATGTTTATCATTAGTCTACTACCCATAACACAAGCTCTGCTTTGCTTGGGACTAGATGGCGTTGTGTGATAGTTGTGGAATATTTAATATTTATATTTTAAGTATATACTATAATACTACTAGACCTCTTGTTCAGCAATCGCGCGTGTAACCGCTAGACCAACGAGGCGACAAAAATAATGTCTGATGGAGTATCTTAATAAAATTGTTTAATAAAAAAATACTAATATAGTCTTAAATAAAACAATGACCAGATTCCGTGTTCGAAACAAAACGAAACGTTTTAAATGAAGCCACTTTTTTATAAATGTGTTTGAGAGCGCCACGCACACATTTAAATGTTTTCCTTGGAGATGTTCACTTGTTTTACGAAGGAATCGACCGAAGCGGGAAATTTTTATCCCGTGTTTTTGGCTTCAATTCTCAGTGGCTACTATAAATCTGGACATGATATAGTCTTTGCTTTCGTTGTAAAATTAAATTTATGTTACAGCGAGAATATCGATTTCTTTTGTTGTATCCGTGGCCCCGACCCTCAATGTTTCACATTTAATAAATGTGTTGACGAAGGCAAAATACGCGCTTTGCTTATTGCGTCGCGAACAGCCCGATATTCTATATGACTAAACGAGAAATATTTATATTCAACTAGCACTTTTCCCGCGACTTCGTCCGCGTGGTTTACGTACTTTCCTAAATCCCCCTTTTCACCCCCTTAAAGGTTAAATTTACAAAAACCCCTTCTTAGTGCTCCCCTACATTATAACAGGATGCCGTGTGCAAAATTTCACATTCCTAGCCCTAGTAGTTTCGGCTGTACGTTGATATGTCAGTCAGTCAGTTCTCCTTTTATATATACACACATCAACAGAATCTAGGGATATCTTAATCGTAAATTATTTACGATTGTTTAGTTTAAAATCTTTTAAGTTTTCATAAAAAGTTTGTATACAGATTGAAACCTCATTTATTCTATTTTCAAAATTTAAAGAATAATACGGTGGCAAAATTGTTAGTGGTTCGTTATGTTACGGAAAATTAAAATTGTTTTATTAATATTAATTAATGAACAGGGATTAGATTGGTATTCTTTTTTAATTTAACGTGTCGTGTGAGCTTTAGGAGTCATGTCACGTCGTCATTTGAGTCGAGATGAAATGTTACGAGCCGTGGTCATGCTATAAAATGGTGCTATTCAACGCTTCGTTGCTGAGGCCCTACACACCAGCCAAAACGTGATATCAAGGTTGTGGTCACGTTATCGCAGTATTGGGGATGTGGCTGAACGGCACACGGGTAGATATCGCGTTACTACGCAGAGACAGGATCGATTTTTCCAAATAACTGCTAGAAGACAACCCAATATCACAGCGATGCAACTAGTACAAAGGCTCCAGGAGGACCACCAGCTGCTGGTAAGCGACCAAACCGTGCGAAGGAGGTTGCATGAAGTTGGTCTTCATGCTCGAAGACCGCTACGTGTTCCAGCATAGCGACGTGGCAATCGCGGTCGGCGGCTTTCGTGGGCTCGGGAGCATTTACCATGGAGTGACGAACAACGGTCTTTGGTGCTGTTCACCGACGAGTCCCGGTTTGGGTTTCATCTGGAATCACGAAGAACACGCGTTTGAAGAACTCCAGGGACAGTTAGCCGTCTAAGGCACCCTCAGGAGGTCCACTCATACCAAGGCGAGACAATCATGGTGTGGGCAGGAATTCGTCTTGGCGGACGAACCCAGCTCATTTGGATCCAAGGTAGCATGACTGCACAAAAATACCACGAGGAGGTAGTGGAGTCTGTTATTGACCCACACAGAATTCAAATGGGCCAGAAATTTCTACTCATGCAGGATAATACTCCTTCCCATACGGCGCGGCCGGTGTCGACCGCTCTCCGAGACCACGATATTCAAGTTTTGGATTGGCTTGCACAGTCGCCCGACTTAAATCCTATCGAGCATGCCTGGGACATGTTACAACGAAAAGCTTTGAGAGATTTCCCGCCAAATTTGACGACACAACAACAACTTTACGACCACTTGCAAAGAACATGGGACCTCATACCGCAGCAAGACATTGACAATCTAACTTTAAGCATGAACAATCGATGTTGATGTGTAATTAATGTAAGAGGTGGCAAAACTGATTATTAATAATTAGATTTAATAAGATTTTTTAAATTTTCATTAAAATTAATAGCTTTATAAGAAGAAATGAAGTTTTTTACCATATTAATTTGCTACGGCGATTAAAATAATTAACATTTCTATTTAAAACAAAAAAAACACGAAATGTTTTTTATTTTTTACTGTACACCTTAAAATAACCTATCATTCTTCCATTTACTATATGAGAAAATTCTTCATAGATTTTTAGATATTTGATGAAATATAAAATATCCCTAGATTATGTTGATGTGTGTATATTATATATATATATATAAATTAACAGGACAGTGAAGCAGGGTCGCGGTATGACACAAAGGTGATGGCGGGACGAAATGGATAGGTTTTTGGTTTTGATGCCTGTAATTTTCAGATTCATGAACAAAAATCGATCTAGCTAGGTCTCATATCTGAAACAAAATCATTTTCTTTGCTTACAACCGAGCAGAGCTTTGCAAGATATAACAGGTATTGCTTACATTTTACTAACACGTCTCATTAAAATTATAGCCTATGTGTTTGCATTATATGGAAGAAAAAGGAGTAAATGATACTGTGAGGATGAAAAAAACGTGTTTCGCCGACCCCAAGTAAAATGGGATAAGGGCAGGAAGATGATGATGTGTATGCATAGGTTTTATATGTTGTTTAAACTGTAGACGATCTACAGTTCAAACAACCCATAAGAGCTACGTATGTGGACCTCGCATGTTCCACATTCGCGATACCAACCTCTAGAGACTTCCATCCTATTTGACTATGAGGAATGAGCTTGGTTACGATTGATTGATCTGGTTTTTTGTTCGAAATTCGAATGCTGTGTTAGTTTCAAAGGTTTGTTTCCTACATTTTTTTTTTTTTTGTTGCCTGTGGAACTGCCCGTATTACTACCAGTAGTACAACGAGTAAAGAAATAAACTTTGGTAAGACTGTAGACGTGTTCCTAAAAAAGTTTACATTTAATAAAGAGGTAGTAGTACGTCACGTAAAAAAACACGTATGTTTAGATTGCATACATTAAAAAAAATACTTTGCTGGCAGTGGTACTCCCGTGCCCTACTGCTAGTAGTATTACGATAAAAAAATACACCGTGGTACTACCAAACGATCCAGTCGTACCACGGAAAATTTTCATTGACCTAGTAAATAAAAACTTCTCTTACTTAAACTCTTTTAGTGTACTAATTAATGTACAATTTAAAGTGAAAAGAAGTAAGATGGGTAAATAAACTTACTATGGTACTACAAGATCGCTTGGTAGTACCACGGGATATATTTTTTCCGTAATACTACTAGTAGTACTTTTTGTATGTATGCAATGTAAACATACATACGTGTTTTTTTTACGTAACTTACTACTACCTCTTTATTAAATGTAAACTTTTTAGAATCGCGTCCAAAGTTTTACCACAAGGAAAAAGTATTTGCTTCACACAAAACTTGTTAAATAAAACAATATTAAGTTACGTAACTCCATCTTTGTTTTGTGTATAAAATACTTACGTGTGTGTATTTATTATGTAAAGGTACCTAACGATAGTCAATCTGCTTTTTTTTCCCTTGTTCTTATATTGCGTGAACGTGTTTCCGACAAAAATGTTATCCCCCGTTTCTTTACTAATCTTAAAAATATTGTTTTGTTTAAAATATTTTCTACCAATTTGTATAAAATTAAGTTAAAAAAAGTTTATAAATATTTCAAAGTATTAAATCTCCCCGTCTTTGTGTATAAGTATATTGATGAAAACGTCTGTCGTAGAAGTATAGACTTATATTTCAGAGAATATTTTGTTGCCTTCGTCCCAATGGGACGAAAGCGTGAGTTTATTTATGCATGTATGAGTTTTCTCAATATTAAAAAAAATTAAAGCTTTTAAGGCTTGATTGTGAAACAAAACCATAACCGTAACTTTCTAGTCATGCTAGCGAAGGAGGAAACAATTCGCGTGAGAGAGAGGACAGATTCCACCTCACAAAGGCAACGGGCATCACGAAGCATTTTCCGGCCACCGTAGGCACAGGCAAGCGGATGGCGTGTTAATGGTGACTTGCCGTCAGATCATGGACCATGCCCGGGGCGACGACTTGTTGTGTTTCCCGCGCGCCTCGAAAAGCTGTCAGAAATCTGACGGAGCTACCCTTAGGGGGTCAAAGCCTGCCGGGATCGCGGGACTATCTAATCAGGTAACCGTATAATATGACCATGGAACGTAAAGGGCCATTGAAAGACAAAATGGATTTTAATCAGTAGGAGTCTGACAGTCTCTCTCATCTCACCCTGGTGTCATTTGAAGATTTTACCATAATAAAAAATACGTATTTTCCTACACTGAGGAACAAAGACATGTTTCTATCTATACAAATATATCATATCATACATTTGTCCATACGATGCGATGTCCTCATTTTCCACAGATCTGTAATCGGTGGCAGCTTTGACACAAATACCAATTTCCCACTCGAGCGATAGATAAAAGAAAAACCTTTTCGACACTCGGCATTGGGTAATAAGCTTATACATGTCTGTTGTGGTTTTACATATACTTAGATACAAATATTACTTTGTATTGATTAGTTAGTGGGTTGTTCCGTTCTACTTGCTTCATTTTATCATTATATTTAAATACTTAGGCTCTCCTGTTTTTTACAGCTGAATGGCTCTCGATATAAATCGGTAATCAGGTAGATCAAGACCTGCGGTCCTAGCACGGATTTTCACGATTTTACGACGTAAAGTAAACGGGAACTTTGACGTTAATTTGATGGGAAAAAAATGTTTCTCGTTCGTACACTTTTTTAATCGTGGTAAAATCATCAAATAAGGCGTCTCACCCAGGGCAAAGCGGAAGGCACTGTAAGACTCATACTGACTAAAATCCACGGTGTCCTTCAATAGCCTTTTACGTTCCGGTCACAGTAATTCGCTGCCCGCATGCCTGCGCCTACGGTGGCCTTGAGATCGTCTGCCGACGTCCGTCGCCGTCAGCGTCTACCACTGCGGCTAGGGTGGAGGGAGGACGCTGTCCTCTCCCTCACGCGGCCCGCGTCCTCCTTCGCGAACATGACTGCTTCGCAGAAGGAGGTGACCGCTTCCCTCTCTATCTCGCCCCGCAGCATGGCCTCAACTAATGCAGGGCTCGTTCGTACACTAGATAAGCTTTTTCCATACAATAAACGCCGTAAATACTTCACGTACTCTGTGCGTAAAAACGGCAATCTTGGACTATGGCCTCGGATACTAGTGAATAAAGAAGACGACCATCCGGGTTACAGTTTTTACCAGTAAGCAAGTCCATTAATACATTATTCTTGTAAAAAAATACAAAAATAATACACTAAAAATTAAACATGTTTGTTCATTTTGTTTCGTATATTAAAATACTACTTTTTGCAATTCACAAAGAGCAGATGTTACAAGCATGAACAAATACTTGTTGACATTTAAAAAATAAACATGACATGGCTTTATGAAATTTATTCTTCATTTAACGTTATGACGTGAACAATTTTATATATGAGTTATGATATGTTTCAAAGAAAGTTTGCCATTAAATAATCTAGCAACGTAAAGAAAAATAAACTTTATTTTATTTAATCATACAATTTATATTAACTATATTTCCAGAGAGTCATCAAATACGCTACTTGCTAAAAAATAATTGCCTCAGATTTATTTATGGCTGTGGTAAGAAATATAATTCTCTTTTGAAATACTGTGGGCTGCTTAAATAACATAACCCGTGTATGTCCTCGTATTTTAGTAGAGCAATCAGAATTTCCAGGAACTTTCTCGAACATACGCAATTACAGAGTTATAAAACGGCTTTTCAAAATAGAAAGCGAATTTTCAAGAGAAGCGTGGATTGTTTGTAATATGAGTACTGCGAAAAAACTTTTATTTTTATTTCCCGGGATGTATATTTTACTAAATTCTTCTTAAGCTGGTTTTGATATATTCAACCGAGTCAAATTATTTGGAGCTTTACAACGGCTTCAATTTTTACGAGCGATATAGTTCGATGCTTACTATAAATGCGATAGCTGGATAGATAACGGATTTTTGTTATTCTTAAACGGCTGAATGAATTTGTTATATAAAACACGTCTCTTCTTTTCTTCTGTTTTATAAGATATCGCGAAAAAACTTTTTCACATAATAATACAACTTTACTATAAATACTATTTTATAAGGCTATCAACACATTTGTGAGAAAAAAATGCGAATACAAAAAAAAAAAATATTTACAATTTATTGTGAACGTCCCCCAGATTTATGCATTGCAAGCCTTCGTTAATAATAGATGTTTCCATGATATTTAGTATCGTATTTTTTTATATATGTGTGTATAAAAAACCAATAAAGATAAACATCTTTATGTTTTATTTTATCCCATTTCAAGTTTGTACCAGTACTCTTTTTTATGGCCATAATTATAGTGAAAATTATTATCTTTGTAATAAAAATTTAACCTTCCGATATTTAAATAATATTTCAATAATAAACGGAGCGCGAAGTATCAAATTTTCAGATAATATTCATACAAAAACAAGTATATAACTGTACTGAAATAAAATTAATATTCATGAAAGCAAATTCCAAGATAATAATCATAATTGCCCTTCGGGTACGATCCCTACAACATTTATTATGTTTTATATCTTTTTCATTTGAAAAAACGATAGATTTTTATTAAACTGTTGGTAAGGTTTTAAATAAAATATGTTTTTATTTTAATGGTTAACTTTGAAGTCTATTAGAATAACACATAGTTTGGTTATTTACTGAAATCTAACTACGAGTACAATGGACTCAGACCATGCCCGAGTCGACGGCGCGTCGTGTTCCACGCGCGCCTCAAAAAAGTGTCAGCCATCTGATGAGGCCCCCTCAGAGGGCCAAAACCTGTCAGGGGACTGCCTCATCAGGTAACCGTGGCCCTGGAACGTAAAGAGCTGTTGAAGGATCACCGTGGATTTTAGTCAGTACGAGTCTGACAGTGCCTCCCGTCCCACCCTGTGCGGTAGCACTCGTTTGATGATTTTAACACAACAAATCTTTTTTTAGGGGTCTAGGGGTCGAGAGTGGACTAAACGAATAAAAAAGGCCCATATTCCAAGTCTTTAAAACAAAATACGATGAATATTAAATCGAAGTTCATACTTCACACACAAAATGATCGGTAGCGCCATTAATACCCGTTAAGTTATTTGTTCGGCATTAATTAAACTTTAACACGACCACCGAAGGTTCCATATTAAAAGCTATATTTATAACAACGAGGCCCCATCAATATTCCTGTTTTAATATCGGACGTATAAAGGATCCATTATATTTCAACCATGTTGAATATTGGCAGTCTAACTTGCGGAAAACGGTTTACGTCACTATTGATGGGTTTAAAGCCTTGTTCATAAATTAGGATACATATGTATCAGCGATACGTACATCGTACAACCAGCAATGACTGATATAAATTGGCATTGCCTATTTTCATCAACCGGGCACGCATAAAGAATCCAGATCAGGAGTGCCTAAATACGATACTGTGGCTTTAAAATTTGAAAGGAAAACGAAGAAACACGGTGGATCACGTCTCACGTGAGCGGTGAGCGGTACGGTGGCTGGCGCGATACTGATACTGATACTGCTAGCCTACATCATCCCACTGCTGGGCAAAGACCTCTCCCCATGACTTCCAGTTTTCACGATCCAGGGCCAAAGTGGGCCACTGGTCATCGGTTTTGTCAAGCTCGTCTCGCCATCTTCTACGAGGTCTGCCGCGACGCCTTCTGCCTGTGTCAGGGCTCCACAAAGTGGTGATTTTGGCCCACAGCTCATTGGGCATGCGGCAGACGTGGCCGGCCCAAGCCCATTTCAGTAGGCTGGCGCGAATCAAACATTATTTTCTTAGTACGCGAATTCGCTACAAGCGGTGCCTCCTGGAGTGTCTCAAACTTTTCTATACATTTGATCTTCAAAAAATTTAAGAACATTGCCCGACCGGTCAGGTATAGTGTAGACAGTTCGCGACCTGAAAATCAATCCTAGCTTACCACCAGCAGTCAGGTCAATTTACTACTAAATAAACGAAGCATTTTATTCCTATTCATCCCACTTTTGACTAAATATCTTTTTGCAATTAAAACACAGCAATCTAACACAATGAGAACATAAAAAACAGTCTACAATATCAGTATATTGTACTGTTCTTTATAAAACCATACTGTCTTAAGTCTCATTTAGATGAAAAAAATTGCATACGAGTTGCGTTACATTGCGGCCTATTGAAGGACAGTGACTGTAGTAGTCAAAATTGCATGCAAGTGATTTGTCTAAATGGGGCTTCAAAACGCCAGCTCAAGTTTAAACAAGTCTTCAAAACATCATGTATAACTTGTGCAAGTGTTTGCAAGTTTAAGTAGCTTGCTCGCATAATTCGCAAGTATGTGGTTATAACATTGTATCCTCGGCTACTTCCATAATAGTGAATAGTTGAATTCTTTATGGAATCTGACCTTTAGATGTTGTGTCGTGGAAAATTGTTTGGAGTTCATTAATGTATGACGAGCTACTGCCTTTGTCAAACAGACAGGCGAAAGCGAAGCGAGTCCGAGGCGATACCGAACCGAAGCGAGACGTCAGTCCGATAGTTCTGTCACGCTATCGGATCGCTTTCGCTTTTCTATGTGACGCTTCGCATTCGCCGCGCCAGTCTGTTTGATAAAGGCTCACGAGTGAGAGCGAGTAAGAGTGACCATGATTATGATTTTGGCATGGTATAATTTATTTATACATTTATCAACCCACGGTGTCCCACTGCTGGACAAACGGTTGGTGCAGAAGCCAATAGATTCACTGGTGCGCGAAATAATTGTATGATTTACAGGTGGTTGTTTCGGGTCTGGGTTTGACCTATGACACAACTGTCTAACCATCCCGGTTCGTAAGATACAGCCTGGTGAGAGACGGACAGACAGAAAGACAGACATACAGACAGACCTACAGCTGAGTCTTAGTTAAGGGGTCCCGTTTTATTAATTAATTTTAAACTTTATGTACAAATAGTGGTACATAGGCGGACGTAATGCCACAAGACATCCTTTACCAGACAACCTTTGGGTATAAGACAACATTGTGGTACGGCACAAAAAAAACTTAATAAAAATAACTATACATAATTTAATTTATATCCTTTGGGAATGGAACCCAAAAAGGGTGGGTCGTTAGTAACCTATAAAATAGACAATCAAAATCTTTATCTATAATTGTATTTAAAGAAAAACAATCACAGTCATTAAACACTTCTAACGATCCCCTATTGTATTTAACTATCAAGATACACAATCAGCTTTCATTTCCTTGTGAAGGCGGACAAGTATCAAGTTGATTTACGCCGACCCGGAGCTAGATATGCATCGAATCAATTAGAGCACGGTTAATCGTTCCATGTACACGACTTGGCTAACGATTGTGTTCCTTTAAAATTGTTTATTGATTACCTACTATTATAGGTTTAAAAGAGAATTAACGTTTTTGTTTTTTTTAACTATGATAGAATGTTTTGATAACATCTACATTAAACTGTGTTGCGATATATTGTGATGTGCAGAACCTTTAACAGCGACAGTTGAATAAAATAAACACAATTTTAATTTTAATTAATTACCGTGACCCCGGATCGTAAAGGACTATTGCAAAACACCGTGGATTTAGTCAGTACGAGTCTGACAGTCCCTCCCGCTCAGCCCTGGGTGGGAGGACTCATTTGATGATTTTACCAAGATAAATAAAAAGTCAGTGGCTGTGGTTTTATTTCATTGGCTTTTTGCCCTCGACTTCCATCAAATTAAGGTTTTTTTTTTAATATGTCTACAGCTGTTGGAAAATGGATGCGATCTATTTTTGAATTCAGTAAATAAATAGATAGAATATGGCTTTTTTTAAAATATTGCTTATTCCTACATGACATACACTCACCGTATGGTGAAGTTCTTCAGTAAGGTCGCGACGTAGTTCTAGCAATCGACAAACTTGTATGACCAGATATATGCATGTGGAAAAAGAGTACGTGATAATTGCAGTAGGTATGTGATGTTTTGCAAATCTTCAAATCAATTTCTGGATAACCTTTTACTTATTTTGATTTTTTATTTATTTAGTTATCATTGAACTTTAGAACAAAGGCATTGTTCGCGCATGTAAAACTAAATATAACTCAGATAAAATGCGGTCAAAATCCAGAAAAAAATCGAATTACTATTTAAAAAAAGAGAATAATAACTCACACACAGCATACGTGACACAACTTCTAAATTAAAGAACAAAACAAAAGTAAACTAAATTATCTATGTCACTGAAGAAGTCACAAGAAGTTGTGGTTCCATTGTCCAATTCCGGTAACACCCTCACAGTACCAACCTTAATTAAATGGGCAAAGTTACCCGGAATGGGCAAAACGTGACTTTGCCCAAAAAATTACCTAACAGACGCCATTAAAGTTGATAAGAACAGAATTTTATATTGGTTGTTATACTTTTATTACATTATCATAAAGAATGTTAATAATGTAAGATTTACGTAATTAATTTTCTGGTACGGTCACTAAATTAAAAAGCTCTTTTGAAATAAATTATTCGCCGAATACAAGTTTTAAATTATGAAAATTAAGATATTATTTTTACGTAATAAACTACGCTTTTTGATGCTTATTCAAAAAAACATCTAATTGTTTTTGTGTTTCTTTGTTTTTGTTAATTACTTAGTTATACAATTACATTTAACGTATTACTTATTCTGGAAATCAACAAATAAGATTGAGCTCCCAAAAATTACGGAACGCAAACCAAATACCAAAATAAAATATTCAATCATTTTCCAACAGCCACATTCTTTGTTCAACAAATATCTGTCAATAAATTCTATCGCTGAACATACAGCGCTTTATATTCTGTATTATATACAGTAAATAAAATCACCTACGCAATTGGAAAGTACACAACATTCACGTTTCCGCATTATTCAGCGCGTATATACATGCTTGAGCCGCTGCACAGGTGCTCGAGCCAATCGGCTTTAAAATATAAACGAGTCTGGGACAAAATGTGTAAATGTTACGAGGTCTTATAAAATCGTTTTTTTTTATAAAATACTCGATCTTTATCACTTTTTATAGGAAGTGTCGAATTTTGTTTTGTTAGCGTGGTATAATCATTAAATGAGTCCTCCCGCCCAGGGTAGGACAGGAGGGACTGTCAGACTTGTACTGACTAAAATCTCCACGATGACCTTCAATAGCCCTTTAGGTTCCGGGGACCGGTTAGTACGTTAGTCCCGACCCCAGTAGGCTTTGGCTCTCTAAGGAAGGCCCCTTCATTGTGCTGACAATCTTTGAGACGCGCCTAGAACACAACGCGCCGTCGACCCGGGCATGGTCCATGGTCGAACAGCGGGTCGCCCATTACTCGCCGCCCGCGCCTGCGTTGGCCGGTGATCGCCTGCGGCTGGGCTGTGAGGTAGACGCTGTCCTCTCCTTCACGCGTCCCGTCTCCTCCTTCGCTAGCATGACTGCGAACGATTTTTTTTTCTGATTTATATAATAGTTGTTAAATGAATACTTAGGCAAACGGTCTCGAAAATCTTCTTATTAAAAATACTCGTACTTCCCACGTTCTTTAATTTCTGATCCACCTAATTCACATTATTTCCAACAAAGCTTTCACAAACCGCGTACATTTTGCCACAATTTCACGATTCTAAACGGTGCGACGTGTACTCCATTCCAAAACCAGTTTGAGATGTTCGAAACTCGTGCACAGGTGCCAAACACGAGCCGTCCAGCTTTAAAATACAAACGGATCTAATGCAAATTTAATCAGGAAGATTTACATCGCTTGAAGCACCTGTATAAATATCTGATACTTGAGAGATATTTTAAAGGTTTTTATAGATGCGTCAGTCACGTCACAGTCACTAGACATTTAAGTGACGTTAAATATAAATTCTCATTGAATATTTCCCCGTATCAGTTGTGTTACGGTGACGTCTAACGTCAGCGTAAACTTCACCACTTATTGAAGTGAAAACTTCTTTAGCGGCGTTGTGCACTTTTTTTGGAATGGGTAAAAAATGTTAAACTCGCGTCAGGACACGTGACCTGATCAAAAATTCGTAAGACGGCGCAGGGCGCTTGCGCGAATGTTCGTGTGTGTTTATTACTATTCAAGTTTTCACTTCTGCCGGCACTCCCAGAGTGCAACCCGTCGTTTTTTTAAAGCTCACATCGGATCACAACAGGGATTATGTTTGTTCATTTGAAATACCAGCTAAATATAGCCAACGATACCTTATCACTTAGTAGAAACATTTATGTTGTTGAGGTCGAAATCTATACTATCTCAATATTCGAAATTTTCCTTTATTACTTTTTATACGTTTTTAAATATTTTGATATGAACATAAAAAAATACATCAATTAATAAAGCTGAATTTCTGGTTCGAATTTTAAAAATCTAATTGTATTGAGGAAGTCTATAAACTATATAACATCACGCTATGACAAATAGGATCCGAGCAGAGGAGGTGAAACCGCGGGGAATGTCTAGTCTCAGTCATAAATATTGATGTTAAAGGTTCTTCAACTTGACATCGACGTCACTGATTATCATAATTATGTGCGAGTGCGAGACCTTTAAAATAATTCACGCGATAATTTTATCCCTTTAAATACGAGAGACTTAATTTTCCAAAAGGACTGTTATGAAGAAACGTTCCGCCGCTCTCATAATAGTCTCAATTGCACCAGTGAATGAGTTCGTAAGGTATTAAAAATTCACGTACATGTAGAATATTGTGGAATTTCGTTATTTTCCTTCTCGTGGGATTAGAAGGTTTTAGTTCGTAGCCTTTGTTGTGTCATCCCTTTAAATGTTCCTATGAATATGTGTTTGAGTGTGTTGTGTTCCACGCGCGCTTCAAGGAGTGTCAGCATAGTGACGGGGCCCTCCTCTAGAGGGCTAAAGGCATCCGGGGTCGCGAGACTCACGAATTACCGTGACCCCGGAACGTAAAGGGCTATTAAAGGACACCGTGGATTTTAGTCAGTACGAGTCTGACAGTCTCTTCCCTCCTCGCCCTGGGTGGGATGACTTATATGATGATTTTACCACGTTAAAAAAATGAATTTGTGTTTAAATGTACACACGACTACACATCATGCTGTACATAGTTCGTTTGTCGTGGCCACTTTGTACGATCGTTCCGCAAATTCAATGCTCAGCTTATACTGGCTTTTGCTTAGTTCAATGTGTAGCTGTATGTACAAAAAAATACAAACCAGCATTTTATTTGTAACTTTATGAAAATATTTGCCATATGTAATAAAAATATTTGACTTCTTAGTTCTTGTTTATGTGAAACAAACAAACAATAAACTGTGACTACAAAATCATTGAAAGATTTTGTTTTATTTGTATTTTAAGTGTGTACCCACACTGCCACACAGCGTTTGCAAAAATATGTGCAAAGAACGAACACCAAATGTTCTAAAAAGATTTCCGATTGATTAACGATGGATTTGCGAAAGAGATTAGGACCACACAGAGCCAAGATCTTATCTTTAAGAGGAAAATCTTTTCCTCCACCTCAAAATATCTCTCAACGAAGTACCATCAGTTGTTTGATCTTAATTAAATCAAAATTAGCACTCAAAACAATTCTTATCGTGTTGTCCCATCCATTAATTTTGAAGTCACGACTAATTCCTGCTGATTCTATTGAGAACATCTTTGATAAAGCATAATATGACTATGTTGTGATAGTACAACCCACTCGTGCTTGCCATGGGTTTGATTTTTCGGTTTTATTTTTTTCTCAGATATAAACCTTGTCTTGATAGTAACAATATCCAATTTGGTGATCAGTTGTTGGGAAGTTGTTTTAAGTTAGAAATGGGTTTGTTTTTGACTCTACAAGGTCAAAGGTGAGTCAGACTAAGCCTACGGTCGAGCAAGCTTACCCAGAAGAAACTTTAAAGCCTTTGTCAAACACACAGGCGTGACGAATGCGAAGCGAGGTGTTTTTGTTTTTAATGTATGGAATTGTTTGAATCCAGTCACAGAAAAGCGAAAGCGATCCGATAGCGTGACAGAATTATCGGACTGACGTCTCGCTTTGGTTCGGTATCGCTTCGGACTCGCTTCGCTTTCGCCTGTCTGTTTGACAAAGGCATAACTTAAAAGAGATTCGGGTTAGAGGCGTTGGGAAACACCAATGCTGGAAGTGAGTTCCAGTCCTTTACTGTGCACATTATGAAGGAAGACACACTTAAGCGAATAAAAAGGACAAGTTATAGTTATACTCGTACATTAGCGAGCAAAAGTAATGTATCACCGAGTATCAGCGAGTGTACTCGGAATTGATCTGGGATAGCTCCTTAAGTAATGAAGTGATTTAAATGAATTTGGTATCAATTTAAAGTTAACAAATAAACTTATAAAATTGTACTAATTTTGTTATTCTTACTCTATTCTTATTCTTACTCTAACTAGTTATTAAGTACTTAAGATAACAGGGTATCGGAGTTCGTGATTCCATACTTTTGCCTGTGGGTGTATTTACTACAAGAGCGTGAAGAAAGATTTTAGGTACTATACAGGGTGAATAAGATGTACCACGAAAATGATCCCAATATACCCATTATGAGAAAGCGTATTCACATAATTATCATGAAATATGGGAAACATTCAGATATAAACATTCCGAGCACCAAACCATTTTAACGCAAGTTACGTAAACATGAACCTAATGTAAATTCAATAGAAAACACAGTAATATTTATTTAAGCTGCTACCAATAATATTGAACGGAACAAAAACATTGAATTTGTTTCTCAATGGCTTTGTTTTAACTCCCTAAACGTTATCAACCGATTTCCCTAAAACTTTTGATCCCGAACAGAATGCAAATAGTTTCAAAATGTTTTCCGTATTTATGAAACATGGTATAAAGTTACCAGAAAGTTGAATAAAAAAATCTATGAACATTCGAGTAACTAAAAATATCTATTTTTATTTTAGAATAAAATGCAATTTTTATTTTCTCGTTTTTTACTGCACAAAGCGTGGTTTTCAATAACGATATTATATTTACAGAGAGTACCAGGTTTTGTTTAGAATTTTACGAGCAATTTTATTCAGTGATAAGTGCCGCCATCTAGTATTTTGAGAACGTTATTGATGTTTTTCTTGAGAACAGTACTTTTTTCGATAACGTACATCCAAACAGGATGAGTTTTTCAGCGATTTAGGGGTGAAATGGTAATAAATACAAAAACTTATTTTGTCGTGAGCCGTGGGATTCCGGCAGAGTAGAATAGTATCCCCCTTAGTACTAGGTGTCGTAAGAGCCAACTGAGGTACTAGAACCGATTAAGGGCGGTATAACCATTATATCTGACGAAGCTAACATGGCACAGGTCAAGGATGAGCAGCAACATCTGTGTCGCTAAGCTACGTCTCTGCGATCAACACCACGCCTGCCCAGCGTAGCGATTATTGGCAAACCCCCTTTTTAGGTGAGGCCTATTTTCAGCAGTGGACGTCTTACGGCCGATTTGATGATGATTTTGTGTTTAATATTATGTATATATTAGGATTATACTTAGAATATCAGAATCTAACGACCAAACTGAATAGAAGAACAATTCTTCCATTACCTGGGTGAAGAAAATATTTTTATTAAATATATAATCGCATTAGATCGCGAGAGATGGAAGGAGGGAAGGGAGGCCTTTGCCCTGCAGTGGGACAACGTAGGCTCATAATATGAATAATAATAATATTCCTCACCCTTAAATATAACCCTTTATACACACATTCTGTACTATTGAACGCTTCTCAAATACGCAATGCTTGCATCCGAATTTCAAATGCAGTAAGTTGAAATCTTATTTCAAATCCTTGGAGAGGAGAAACGGACTTGAAAGTGTCCTCGCCGAGAATGTGCAGCTGCTATATTTTTAAAAATAATTCAGGAGAAACATTTTGAACTGAAAATGTAACTTCTCACACGAACGAAATTCATGATAAAGTTAAAAGTAGGTGAGACCTGCTTTCAACTTTGTCGTGATTAAAATAGTTGTTATTAGAGTTAAAATATCACGGGTACTTGAGTCTAGAAATCTGTGTAATCGCTAACGATGCTGGTGTGAAACGTAATTACTTGGAAATGTTAAATACACCCTAAATCTAAGTTTTCAAGTATACATAGACTAACTTTCATCTCAAAAAAAGTTCCATTCTCGTTAAATAACGTGTTTTTATTTTATTTTTAAACTTTGCCCCACATTAGCAATTTCTCCTGTGTTTTGGGTGCGTTTATAAACATATAAACTCACATACACGAACGCCCAGACCCTAAACAACTACTTGTAGATCATGCAAATATTTTCTGCGTGCGGGAATCGAACCCGCGATACGCAGCTCAGCAGTCCTATTGCTCAGCCACTGCGATAACCGTACAAACCGAATTGATTGTCAAATTTTAAATCTGTACAAGCAAAGCCGTAACTTTAAATTAAAGTCTAGTCACTCGTTGAAGTTCCCATTTTTTCGATCTGGTGAACCATCAGAGATGATTGTTCACTTAGTCTGTATTATCGGGGAAACATTGCTAAAATGTGCCCAGTTAGAAATACATATCATTAGGTCTGAAACACCAAAAATCAATCCAAAACACTCTAACCTACTAGATTTTGTCCACGACTTCCCTCTTCTTTACTCTATAACTGTCTACAGTATTCAATCTATCTCTGTACCAGAATTCACCAAAATCGCTGTAATAATCATCGCATGAATAAGTTACAAACAAACTCACTTTTACAATATTAATAATATTTTTGTCCACCGATATCATTCCATAAAGGACAACTAATTTCAGAACAACACAATGTGAACGTGACACTGCATTCGCGGCACTTAAAGTGCCTCCCAACAGATGTGTGTGGTACTAAATAACGCGTGCTACGCTCCGCTAATCTCTAAACAACATTCTGGAACAACGGAGAATTTACGAAGGTATTTTTGGTGCTCTACCATTTTGTTGTTGTATTTAGTATGCCTTTGTAGTTTGTTGTTTTATGAAAATGTTTGAATAAATTAAGGATAATTTTATTCATTGGAAGATGGAAGGTTGGAAAGTGATAGCTTGAAAGAATGTGACTGCTGTGAAGACGAGTAGAGAAAACATTTGATAATATATTTACTAGAGTTGAGCTTCGGCTGAGCAATGGCAATGGTAGGCCTCACCAGCGCCACCTGGTTTGCGACCATCATCCCGTCGAAATATTAGGATACCTAATTGTAAAGAATCAACGAAAACCATCAAACTACGCATAGCACCCATCTAGTAAGAGGATCCTTCCATTTTGTGGAGGTTGTTGAACTTTAAACCCAGTTCTTCGTAGTGACAAAACAAAAACTCAAAACAGTTGAGGCCGAATGTAGAAGTCTCACTAAAAGTAAACCAACACAACTTACAATAAGTAGGTGAATAAAAATTACTTACTTACAAGGTTGATTCAATTTCTAAAGACGAGTAGGTGGATCTGGTCTCTAAAAATTAGGAAAACAAAACCACTGGTTTACAATAGACTGATTTCGGTTGAAAAACTTACAATGCGGATTATTTCCGCATTCATTTTACTCAAAATATTTGTGTTACGCCTCGCTTAATCCCTTTCAACCCTATAAGCAATATTAAAAGATTATAGCCCCAAAGAAAACATAATTACTCCTACAATAATGTGACAAGAGCAAAAACCGGGACAGTCGGAAGCAATAAGCGGCGTGTTTTCGCACAAAACAGTGGGAAATGCAAATTGTCTATAGAAAAGCGGCCTTGGGAACACTGGGTGTGCATTTGTGAACGCGTCGCCTTGTGTCGGTGTTATATTACGAGTTTACACAATGAGTGAATATTGAAATAGTGGGCTTTTATCATTTGGATCTTTTCTAAAGGGACATTATTTAAAACTACTAAAACACATCAAGTTACTGGTTAAGAATGTATGTGCAGTGAATTCAGTTTTTTCATGATGTTGATATAAAAATGTTCATGTTTCAGTTATAATAATTTTAAGACGTTTATAAATGTCTAATATGTCGGGCTCAACACAGACTATTTTATAAAGTTCAGGCGCTCTCCCAAGTGTGCGCACAAAATTTTAAAGCAAATTAAGTTACTTTAAAGTAAATCATCGCAAATTCTCAACGAGACGCTGTTCGAATTTAAAACGTCGTTTATAGAATTTATTTTAATCCTTCAGAGTCTAGAAATAATTTTGATTTCAAGTTGTGTATGCTCACTTGAGTTGAGTGAGCTCATAAATTTTTTCAGCGACCTAAACCATAGTTCAATGGTATAAAATTGACCGACTCCAAAATCGGATCGCATATGTTTGATTTTAAGAAACAAAAAAAACATTTAAAATCTATTTTTACTAAAAATCTCCAATCAACACAATCTCCAATCATTAAAAAAAAATTCAAGATTATCTCAATGGACGTCTAGATACTTTTAAGTGGCTACTTTAAGCAAGTCTGTAAAAGAAATATCATTTGTTCAAATACTTAACATTAGCAATGCAAAAAGACTTTAGTAACATTTTAACAGAGCAATTTCAAGGCTCGTGAAATTGTAAAAGACTAAAGTTTACAAATAAAATTCAATTTACAATTATTATGATCGTGTACTGTAATGTATTCAAAGTTATATTTATACAAATAATTGTATAACCTACAAGTCGTTGTTCTGAGTCCGGGTGTTTGTGTATGTGAGTTTCTATGTTTTTAGAACACACAGAACCCACGTCTCAGGAGAAATTACTGCTGTATACAACCTTATTTTTTGTTTATGCGAAACCCGATACACCTGTCTAGTATTTTTGTGTAAAGAATCTATATACTAAATTTCAAAACTGTATAATAAGAAATCATAAAGTTATAAGCTTGTTATGTTACCTGGTTCCCTGTTCAATAATATCCTAATTTCGCAGCGGGACGCGATACCCTCGCTCAACCCGCGCCTCCTGTGTCTTACACTCATTGATAATAGTTTGGCAATAGGTACATAACCGTACAGTGATTGTATTGTAATAAACTGGTGATAATATTTAAATAAAATATTATATATAAAAATAAAATGGTGTAAAAATTACTGGAATCGATTCAGTTACTGATTCTGAACAAACTATATTCAGGTTTCGCATATACTAAAAATAATGTTGTATATAACTACTGTTTATAAAATTTACTACTCTGTTTATAAAAAATACGTACGAACTCCATCATTCAAATGGTTTTAGTAAAATGAGTTCCAAAGTTTTTGCTATACGTACTGAAAAACTATCTGTTTTTCATTTCAATCCATTCATTTCACAATAACAGCTATTTCATGTTTCCACGAAATGTCACAATCGGCATCGCGTTTTTACCTTTACCGATGATTGATTGTTGATAACGAAAGAGCTTTTCAATAGCAGTTATTTCGCATAACTAGCTATTACAAATGGTTGTACTGATTGCTTTTTATTTGATTTTTCCTTCATAGTAGAAGAAATAATGCTATAAAAAACAAGGAATTAATAAAGAAACTACCTTATAGTTTCATAAAAACTAGGTTCTTAAGAATATTATTACATGTAAATCTATGATGTTTCTTTGAAATTATCCATCATTTTAGTGTTTAATTTTAATAAAACTCGTCTGAAACTTTATATTTAGATTACTAAGTCCTTAAAACGGATAGACATTTTTTGATTAATAAAATATGTAACTTCATGAAGTAGATTTTGATACGAAAATTCCCTACCTAATCAAAATGAAATGTCAGTCAGATTGCTACGCCGCGTAGCTGTTAGCTACGACGTAGCAACCGCGTAGATGATGGCTACGACGTAGCAAATGTGTAGCACTTTCTTGTAGGAAAGAATATTGACTCATTGTTTTTTGGTTTTCGTCTTAAATAATAGTATGTTATTGTCGGATGTTGTATAGGGTTTGATCTCAAAGAATCATAGTATGAAATTCTGTACAACCTCCTATTAAATAACACCTGCAAATTCAGGCTATAAGCCATGTAACTACAAACTACGCCGTAGCAGTCGCTTAGCACTTATTCGTAACAGAGAGACAGAGTTTTGGCATTTTGTTTCAGTTAAGTATTTAGTAAAATTTTCCAATCAATAGAAATTAAAAAGCCAATTATGAAATAGGCAAAGTTAAATATGTTTTTTTTTAAAAAAAAAACGTTGCCCCGCACTAGGATTTTTTTTTTCCTGTGTCGTATGTGTGTTTAAAAACATAGAAATTCACATGCAGGA
The DNA here is from genome assembly GCA_943136025.2 of Agrotis puta. Taxonomy (NCBI): domain Eukaryota; kingdom Metazoa; phylum Arthropoda; class Insecta; order Lepidoptera; family Noctuidae; genus Agrotis; species Agrotis puta. The sequence goes on along the minus strand of OW964182.2, from coordinate 11,292,526 downwards.
ACACCCAGACCCGGAACAACTACTTGCAGATCATACAAATATTTGTTCCTGCTTGCTGCGCAACAGTAGAAAACTCAGTCTCTCGTCACAGTGTCGTCAAATCGACCGTGGCCCTTGATCAGTGAACCTTGACGGTGAGCTACACATAACTCACAATCAGGTGGCCAGAAAGTGCCTCGTAAACGCAGCCTGATAGAAGCCAAAACTATCTAAAGTTAAAAGAATGTTCTGAATGCATTTATTATCAATAGTTCCCCTAAACACCTAGCCTCGACAAAAGCTCTTAAACTTCACCATTTTAAATAAAACTAAGCGAGCGAACTTCTGTATTTATAGCTAAAGTCTGGCCTAGCTAATTCAGCGGCAGTCTGGGAACTTCAAAATTAGTTTTAAATTCGTATGCAGTGCTTATTGGATGTGAAATTGACAGGGCTTTGCGAAACTGCAACGAATCAAGGTCCCATATTTCCGATACTGTTTTATTTTAAGGCTTTTTTACGTGGTAAAATCATCAAATGAGTCCTCCCACCCAGGGCAAAGCGGGAGGGACTGTCAGACTCGTACTGACTAAAATCCACGGTGTCCTTCAATAGCCCTTTATGTTCCGGGGTCATGGTGATTCGTACAGTCCCGCGACCTTATTTTAAGGCTTTTTTTTTTCGTGGTTAAATCATCAAATGAGTCCTCCCACCCAGGGCAGGGCAGGAGGGACTGTCAGACTTGACAGACTTAAATCCACGTTGTCCTTCAATAGCCCTTTACGTACCGGGGTCACGGTAATTTGTGAGTCCCGCAACCCCGGCAGGCTTTTGCCCTCTACAGGCCCCGTCACATTATTATTTTAAGGCTAGGAATTTTTGACTAACAACCGGCCCGGCTTTGCACCAGTTGTTAAATTTTCTTGTTAAATTTTTGATTTAATTAAATTTTGAAGTTTTTTGTTGAAAAAAATATTAGACAGACATGCGACATATCAATGTCTTGTACAATCTTAGCATGTAGATATAGAGTAATAAATTTGTTTTTTTTTTTGATTACATAGTTAATTATTTCCAAAAATAAACGTATTTAACTTCTTATGAAAATAAGAATTATCAAATCCACAGATAATCACTTTTTTTCTGAATTATAGAAGCATTTGAACATGTTATTATGAGTCTTAAGATATCTTAAAAACCCGGCTCAACGGCATGTAGTCTTCTACACGCGCCTCAATGAGCTTTCAGGAAACACATGAGGCCCCCATGAGAGAAAAACGCTAGCCGGACCCGCAGGACCATCTGTAGAAGTAACTATGACCCTAGAACGCAAACGGCAACTGAAGGAATATGGAGGATTTTTAGTCAGTAAGTATCTGACTGTCCCTTCCACGCCACCCAAGGCAGGATGACTCATTTGCTGATTTTACCACTCAAAGAAATATGTCTCTTTAAAACCTCACACTGTTGTAATAAATCAAAAATGTATGAATTTATATTGAAAAGATGTTTATTTTTGCAAGTAGTTTAATATCAAAATTTTAACACGTCGTCTTTTAACGGACAAGACGAGGCCAGTGTTTTGTACTTGACTACTCTGAGAAAGAGCCGAACCAAACTCAGAGGTCACTATCTCTTTTGAACTACGAGTATTTTGGTCAAGTCATACAATGCAAATTTTAATCAGCCCGTGAAATCAGCCATCCATAATCACAAAAAATTCCCACACTTTGGCAATTAAACCAATAAGTCCTATAGTAACGCGAAAAATTCGCACGTAGGCCATATTTTTATTTGGCCTTTTGCCATTAATATGCATGGGGATGCCACGGGATTGGCTGGGACAATGAGCCTGGCATACGTGACGTGGATACCAATTTAAAGCCAGTTTTGTGGCGGATTTGTGTCAGTTTTGAGAAGGTTAACCTCTTAGTATAGTGATTACACGGTTTGGTTTATTACATCGCGCTGCGTCAAGTGTGTTATGGACTGGAAAAGAGTGAAAAATTTCAATCATATCTCTTTATATTACACTAGCTGCTATTCCTGGCCCTCTACGGGGCCCCCGTGTGGGCCCTAAGCATCCGGACGCGACCACTCAAGCTGGTCGCATGCCAGAGGGTCATGGCTATCCGGATGATCCGGGGATACCACACGATCGCCGGCGAATCAGCCAACCTCCTAGCAGGATTGCTGCCCTGGGATCTGGAGGCGACTGCCCTCCAGCGCGTCTATGAATGGCGCGTGGAGGCGCAGCGTCGGGGCGAATCGGCGGAAGAGCTCCGGCGTGATCTCAGGGTAGTATGGAGGGAGCGACTGTCGCAACCGAGGTCCGGGCACGCCGCAATCGCGGCGGTAAGACCCCTCTTTGAGGAGTGGCTGGATAGGCGTCACGGCGTCCTGACCTACCGCATGACGCAGGTCCTCACCGGACACGGAAGTTTCGGGAGGTTCCTGTGTCTGATAGGGAGGGAAGAAACGCCTGGGTGTCACCACTGCGAGGATCGTCCGGAGGACACGGTGGAGCATACGGTGCAGGACTGCCCCGCTTGGGCAGAGCACCGCCGTGTCCTCACGATGGCGATAGGCGGAGACCTCTCGCGCCCGGCATTGGTCGAGCCCATGCTGCGGGGCGAGACGGAGTGGGAAGCGGTCGCCTCCTTCTGCGAAGCAGTCATGCTCGTGAAGGAGGAGGCGGGCCGCCTGAGGGAGAGGACAGCGTCCTCCCTCCACCCCAGCCGCAGTGGTAGACGCCCACGGCGTCGGACGTCGCAGGACGATCTCCGGCCACCGTAGGCGCGGGCATGCGGGCTGCGAGTAATGGGCGACTCGCTGTCCGACCATGGACCATGCCCGGGTCGACGGCGCGTTGTGTTCCACGCGCGCCTCAAAGAGTGTCAGCATAGTGACGGGGCCTGTAGAGGGCCAAAGCCTGCTGGGGTCGCGGGACCAAGGGATTACCGTGACCCTAGTACGTAAAGGGCTATTGAAGGACACCGTGGATTTTAGTCAGTACAAGTCTGACAGTCCCTCCCGCCCTGCCCTGGGTGGGAGGACTCATTTGATGATTTTACCACGATAAAAAAAAAAAAAAAGCTGCTATTCCTCGTGATTTTACCTCCGCTGCTAAGCTCCTGTTGATCATAGCGTTATGTTTTATATATGCCTTTCTCTATAAATGGAGTATCCAACACAAAAATAATTTATGTATTCGCACCAGCACATTCTACAGAACTAACTTTCCTTTTTTTTATTTAACTTTGCCCCACTCTAGGAATTTCTGCTGTATCGTGGGTGCTTTTACAAACATAGAAACTCTCATACACAAAAACCCAGACCCGGAACAACTACTTGCAGATCATACAAATATTTGTTTCGTGCGAGAATCCAACCCGCAGCACATAGCGCAGGAGACCAATCTCTCAGCCACTGCGCCAAATGTGTAGTATATATTTTATTTTATACATTTATATTATTATTATTTTGATTTTACTTTATATTTGAGAACTTATTTCGTATTTCTGAGAAAACCCGATATATTTTCATTTTCAATATTTCAATTTCCTTAAAAACATATTTTTGATGCCAACCGACCTAAATCTTTTAAAATTTTATTTTTGATCCAATTAACTCGCTCCGTAGAGCGTATCAATCAGAATGAAAAGAACGTAGTGTTTTGTTTATCCGCTTTTCATTAAAAATCTGCAAACACAGGTTCAGTAATCCGAGCTCACAAAATAAACAAAACATGAAAAAAAGGTTTACATTGCTCTGCAAACAAGGTTCATGTTACAATGGATTGATATGCTCTAGGAAGCGTAAAACGAAAATTGATTGAGCTATCTTTGTCTGGAGAGGATGGCGCTTTAGGCCATCCAGCTTAGCATTGTATACATGACAAGAGACCTAGGATCAAATGTAACCTAGATCATGGTACATGGCATCTATCGATATAAGCTGAAATGTCTTGTTGCCGATAATTAAATGATTAACATATCGTTTCACTGCTAAGAAATATTTATAGTAATTACAATTATGCATAGCATTCATTCATCCAACAGCATTAGACATGAAACTATTTACTATAAATATATATACCAGGGATTAAAAATACTTTAACCAATATACTACCCTAATTAAAGTATCAAATCACGATTATTTTAAAACATAGATAATGGCAATAAGAAACCTGACCTTTCCTAAATTCACATTAAACTTCTATTAGCTATAAAAATCACCGAGTTCTTAAAGTGAACGTGTGTAATGCTCCGCGAACAGCGATAACCAGCGCCATCTTTCTTTCGGAAAATAAACTACTGGTGCAACTAGAACAGACATGCTATTAGTTTCAGAAAACTTTAGTTTTAAAAAGACTTTGAAGTGTGTAATAGCTTTATTGGAGTTTTAACTACTGTTTATTTATTTGTGTGCTTTTTTCCGCCTTGCGCCGGAATAGTATAATTCTATTTTTTTATTATCGGATTAAAATCATCAAATAACTCCTGCCGCCCAGGACAGGACGGGAGGGACTGTCAGTCTCGTGCTGACTAAAATCCACGGTGTCTTTCAAGAGCCCTTCACGCTCCAAGATAAGAAGTCCCGCGACTCCGATTAACTTTGGAGACCGTCTGATTGCTAACAGCTCGAGGCACGCGTGGAACACGACGCGCCGTCGAGCCGGACACGGTGTATGATCGGACAGTAAGTCATCCATTACTCGCCGACCGCATCCCCGCGAGTTCGAGCTGTGAGTTAACTTTTTTTACGTATCGACACGAGTCTAAATATACGCAACAGCACGCACTTCTTGATAATAATGAACACGGCAAAAGAGAATTTTCCAATTTGATGCAGTCGTGTCCATCAAATTATGGCGTGACTACCACGGGGAAAAAATTGCTAAACCAAAATATTTACTCATTATTTTAATATTTCAGTCAACAAAAATATAAATAACTGACTTTTAAAAACCTCTCGTCTTAATTAAAATCGAATCAGTGGGAAGCCGTAAAAATTGTGAAGCAATAAAAGCAATTAGAAAAACACTTTTCGCGTAAAGCGAAAACAACTTTTTGCAGATTTAAGCCTTTTCCATTTGTCCAATTTATTGAATCTCTCTCTCTTTTTTTGTCATTAAGTAATACTCTCGGTTGCTCGGTGATTTTAATCGTGGTGCTTACCTTTTTTTTTTCCTCGACAGACAGATTTATTTTGTTGTATAAATCTTAACATTCAAAAAGGATGAAACAGTATGAAATATTTTCATTTTACAAACAGTGTTTTCTTTCATTTTCTATCTAAAAAGATTAATTCTAAGAACTCACGTAACTCACACAGGCTTATTTACTTAACTTTAAAACAAAACCTCAGCAAAATACATGTTTCTGCTAAGTATCTCTCGTCTAACTAAGTTAAGAAGTAAGATTAAATAAAACTTTAAATTCCATACACAGATCCAACATTTTGCTGTAACCACTAAATATATTTGGAATCGCAAAACTTTATAAAACTGTTGTCCCAGTTTTAAACTTGACTGTGTCATTGTCTTGTCTGAAAGACGAAGTTTTGTCTGAATCAGGAGGACATCACAAGGACATTTTAGAAATACGATGTGGAGCTGTGGAAACAATGAACGGCTTTAGTTTTGAGTTGGTCAGTTTGAGGCTGTATAAATATTATAAACGCAAATGTTAGCTTGATTGTTTGTTATCCTTTCACGACTAAATCCTTGTGACTTTGTTTGTTTATGAGTCTAAACCGTTGCATTAATTTTGATCAATTTTGGTACTGCAAAGAAAATTGAATGCAAATTTTATACTTTACTAACAATTTTTAGCATGATCAACAAAATAAAATCAGATAACTAAAACATTCATGTCATAAATCAAACAGATACACTAAAATACGAATCGTATCACACATGGCGTACAAAATGAATATTTATGCGCAAAATGAAACAGACTAACGCATTGTTATCATCCATGAAGCACATAACTTCCCATTAATCTTGTTTTGTCATTAATCTTTTTTTTATCTTGAATTATAATTAATGGCACAATGGTAGTTTTTTTTTGTATTCTGGTATTCAGTCACGACGATTAAAGGCGTGATTAAAAATCTATTGTCTACACTTAACTAAACTTGGTTTGAACGCGCTAGTCTCAGGAATTAATCAGGTTCGAATTCAAAAAATGTTTTTGTGTCGGATAGCTCATTTATCGAGAAAGGATATTATATGCTACTCGTATATTAAACCACACTACTACCAAATACAAACCGAGCAGCTGTTGAAACCGCGGAAACATCTAGTATAGCTATAAAACATACAACGTTGCTGCAAATAAAATAATTTAAAACATAATTCAAAACTGTTATGCCTTCACTCAGCATTTAACTCCAGGAAATGTATATTTTACTGCAAATCTTCTGTAACCTTCATTTATGATAAATATTGCCTGCGCATAATAATACGAGTATTATGATCTTTCCTTATCATCATCATCATCATCATCTCAGCCATAGGACGTCCATTCCTTTCCTTATACTTGATAGAAACTGAAATCAGAATCAATGGGGACGACATATCATGTCGTCTCATCACTGCGTGGGAAAGAGCCTTTGCCCGGTAGGCAAGCATAATCATAATCAGTCTATAATGTTCCCAGTGCTGGGATACAAGCCTACTGTCACTGAGCCATTGGCCACGCTAGAGCGTCTGCGGAGAGCGGCGGCGACCAGTGTGGCCCTACTCGTTCTGTCTCATGTTTTTGTCTTTCCCGCTCACCGCAGGGGCAAGACGCGCCACACTAGCGTGGCCAGCGGCTGAGAGGTCTGGTCTATTATCCATAGAGCGGATCAAGTACGGGTTGGCTTACGTCACATTTATGCCTTTGTCAAACAGACAGGCGAAAGCGAAGCGAGTCCGAAGCGATACCGAACCGAAGCGAGACGTCAGTCCGATAGGTCTGTCACGCTACCGGATCGCTTTCGCTTTTCTATGTGACTGGATTCAGACAATTCCATACATTACAAATAAAAACGCCTCGCTTCGCATTCGTCACGCCTATCTGTTTGACAAAGGCTTTAAGAATATTTGATTTTGAGAAATGCCACTTTACGATGTTTCTCTTCACTGTTTTAAAAACATTGGTGATTAAATAAATCAGACTAAGTCATTTGCCTGTCTGGGTTCGAATACACGACCCACAGCTGGTAAGATTGGACCGTTACCACTAGTTCACTACTATCTTCCGCCTAGCTGGGTTCGAACCCAGTAGGCAAAGCACCAACGAAATTATTCTAGTCATTTTCAACGCAACTAGTGACCCATTTTAAACAAAATAACGTTCATTTTCGAATGTACACTAAAAGCATACCCCTGTTATAAACTAATAGCACTAACTCCACTCCGTACAATATTTTGAAAGCTAGGCTGAATATCTAAAATATTGCGCTAAAGTGCTTCCAATGCAGTTATTAATATTTATTCGTTTCAGTGACAAAATGTTGTGGAATTTCTAGTTCTAAATTGCTATATAAATTCGGATGCCAGAATAAAGTTATGACTTTATGTAAATGTGATTTTTACCCGCGGCAGTACGGATGCGGTATATGCGTTTGAGGTGCGAGGTTGTTTGTGCAAACCAAAGTTGCCATTTATCTCTAAAGTTACTAGTTCTATTTTGATGCAGTTTTCAGTGTTAGGTTCTGGTTTGATTAGCGCATTTTCCTAGATATCTGTTACGATGAAATATTCACTAGAAGGCACTGCACTAAAGTACGAAATCAAATCTACTAGTACGTAAATCTACTAATGCGGTTTTCAGTGATAAAAAAAAAATACACTTAAAAGTGAGATAATTTTAAGTGTATAGTAAAATATAGAATCAGTCCCTAGATAAAAACTACGCTACAAATAACACAGCTTTATCAGGATATATACCAACTATGACTTTAGTCAATTAGTTAACTGGTCAATAAGGTTGCGAAAAGACTAACAAATCAACAGACTAGTGGGTCAACTTGCTTGTAATTAAATAAAAATAATTGACCGTTAAAGTCATCATTTCATTTCATTTAGTCGTGCTAATTAGTCGGTAAATCGCCAACTATTCAGTTATTAAAATGAATGGATATTTAATCGGCTTTTCCAACTATTCGACTATCATTTAGTACATCTGTACTCATCAGCTTCGTGTCAAAAATATTATCAAACTGAAACACCACCAATTTAATTTACTTTATAATATCATCACTAAAATTACATCAAGCAAGTATTAAAGTATACTCGCTTGATATAATTTTAAATCTAAGCAAAACAATGAAAATTTAACACAATTTTAACCGAAACAATTACAAATCCTATTTTCCTGAAGCCTGTAGGTACTTTTCAGCGGAACGGTACACGTCCTATCAAATGAATTTAGCCCCTGAAAATTGAGCCTTCTAATCGTGGCGCCATTTCCAGCTACACTTTGCGAAAATTCTGGAACAACGGAATTTATTTAATTATATTGGACGATGTTTGTACTTTTGCCACAAAGGAGCGAAATTTTCACTAAATTTTTGCGCTCCAATGTATTTTGAACACCACTGTACTTTGGCAGAGAGTAAAAGAAGAGCATACAATACTAAGATGATGGATATATCATCATTTAACTAAAAGGGTAGATGTATATATCATCATACAACTAAAAGGATGGATGTATATATCATCGGACAACTGAAACGGCATGGTTGGCGCTGTGGTCGAGTGTTCGACTGCTACGCGTGTCGCGGGTTCGATACCCGCACGGAACAAATATTTCTATGATCTACAAGTAGTTGTTCCGGGTCTGGGTGTTTGTGAATGTGTTTTTTTATGTCTGTAAACGCACCCACGACACATGAAAAAATTATACTCATTACTTATGGTTATATTCTGAAATGATTGAATGAATGATCCCTTTTTATATGGAAAAATATTTACATTCCCAATGTATTACACAATCAACTTAACACTCAAATACCTAAGTATTAAAAGCGATATTCCTACGTGGACTATAGCCATGTTTCGGTCTGTGCACGAAGCATGAAACAAAGTTCGAAGTTTCCTATTGACAAAGGCGAGTATTTCAGGCCGGAGCTTGATTGATAAGGTTAGGTACACATCACTGAACTCTTTGACGGGAATAGCCGTAGACGATGTTGCAACGGTCAAACTAAAACAGTTCCAATAAAGGTTAGGTTACACGCGACACTGTCACTCTTGTGTCCAGATTTTAGTGAGCTATGTGTTTGGCATTTTACTACACTTACGATGATCGTAAAACTAGAATATTTTGTCGATGCCCTAACATAAATTCTACGTATTTGAACGTGGAGCGTACTTGAAGTATTCTGACGTAAATTGTATGAAAATGAAGCGCTGCTATCTTATGAACAAGGAACTAATTTTAAACATCAAATTAACGGTAAAGTCCCCGTTTACTTTACGTGACGAAAACGTGAAAACGCGTGATAAGGTGGTGTCTGTATGTGTAAAGATAAAATAACGTTTGCCTACAGTACATGAAATCTCACACTTTAATGTATGGAAATTATTCAAAGAGATATTGCAAACTTCATCACTACAAAATAGTAATTTACTAAAGAAATAAAAGCCGCAAGTTTATCTCAAGCAAACAACTCTTTTTTTGAAAAACACACAAGTAATTAATTCAAAGAACCAGTTTGAGAAAGTATATTTTTAAATAAACTTGGAAAAGACACACAGAACAAGTATACATATATCAAAAGATGTGGAAAGACTTTAAATGGCTTTCTTCGCGAAAAATGTGATATATAGTGCCGTCAACACTGAAAAACTACGGTCCATGTTTTTAGGTAAAGTTACAGTAAATTTACCTTCCAGAAATATGAATATTCATGGCATTATATCAGTGAAATGAACCAGATAATGTCCGGATGTGGCTACAAACGGATGGTTTTAATTTAAATCATTTTCATAAAACGTTGATATGGAAATGGTGCATGAATTTCATTTCATAATTTCACTACATCATTTGAAGTTCACTGTTTTGACAATTTATGAACCGCTGTACGTTTATAAAAACCCGTAGCTGGACAGTTTTAATAAAAATGAAATATAAGACCACGGATCCCACAAATGCGACAAAGTTTTAAACAACCGCAAGGTCTATGCAGAATATTAACGATGGATTTTAAAGCAAAATGAATCTTAAACGGTAGTAAAAAGATTCGAAATTAAATACAGAGCTGTGTTGGAAAATTGAGTACATTATAACCCATTTAATAATAAAAGCTGTTAAGCTAAATCTGATGAACTGGAATACTTAACATAATACGTTCCACAAAATCCTAATACCTCTTTCAGAATCCCACTCAGTTACAGCCAATTTATTGGATATCCTACCCTCACTATTGGCATAAAAAGTTAGTACCGTCGATTTTTATGGCACTCCTGTTTTTAACCCGGCGCTTGGAGGTTCCACATTAGGGACATAATTCGATTAAAAGGAAGCTCCAGCTGTATTTTTAGATTTTTTATGGCGTGGGGATGAGAATTTTGAAGCGTGATAAATTGACCTAGATTGAGTGTCGTCAAGAGCGCTACATAAATGTAATCACGAGTGTATTGTATATCGTCAGCATCACTTTATTTAAATTCTAGATTGTACATATTACACATGTATTTTTACATTCGAAAAGAAACTCGATGTTGTATTTTTTCAAAAGATGCTAAATCTAGATTCTGATTTATGATGGTGTTAGAAGCAAAAACCTGTAACCCAAATAGATGATGTATGACAAGAGTATTGTAAAATGATGACGACGCAAGAAACAATAATTAATTCGTGTATAACTGTTTCTATTTAAGTTAAATACATTTATTTTAACTAAGGTTTAATGGACAGAATTATAATTTTCCAGTTCGCAACTGGAAAATATCACAATATATCATATTTCTGAATATATATTATATATATATTTATCTCACTTACATGCTTTCTTATTCTACAATTATATTTTCTCCATATTTTCCCCAAGTCCTTGTTTTAAAATTCTGTCTTTATACAATGTATCTCGTATTCTAAATCTTTTACTAAAATTAGCAGCGTGATACACGTGTCTACGCTTTACATTTTTTATTCTATAATTTTCGATTTATTTTAGTTTTTATTCCAAGTACAAAAAAATGATATCTTCTTCGAGTACCTACAGCTTATGATTCAGGAAAATACCCTAGCAACAGTCAAGTATTTTAGTTAAAATATTTCGCTCAAAATATTTTTGGGCGTCTTATGAAATATTTTTTTGTCAGCCTCGTTCATAATTGATGTCAAACTTGGTGTCAACTTTTCTCGTCAGTAAGAACCACTTAGACGAAGAAGGACTTAATTTCCGACACTGTTTTGAACTAATTGTTTAGTGCTTTAGCGGAATACTGCCTTCTGCCCGCGACTTATACTACGACGTACTTTAACAGAGACATAAAAAATCTTTTTTTTTTGTTTGTATTTAGTTATAAATATATAAACTTTGACACATGAATAGTCTAAGTTATTCATACTTTAAGTAAATGCATTTTTTTCCTACATTCAAAGATTTAAATTGACATTAATGAAAAAATCTTCCTAATGTTTTTTTCAGTACCTGTTTATTCCGAACAAAATGAAGAGTTCCGTTATTTCCTTTAAATTTTTTAATGTTATCATGTCTCCTTAACTTCAAACATTCTTATCCTGATTTATTTGACGAAAGTCTTTGATAAGAAATAACTGAAATATTTTGATGGAAACCCACTTTTATCATAAAAGTCGGATTGCCTTATGGCTTGAGACAAACCCTTTTGATCCATGTTACCTCCAGAAACCAGAAATCGTATTAAAATGAATTAAAAACAAAACACAGAACGCACACGCTAGATGATGTTAACATATCATAAATACATATTATTTTAAACAAAAGTTAGATAATTGTTTGTGTTAGATGACATGTGTTTACGAAGCTGGAACTAATCCCGCGGGCATATCGTGTACCTGCATACGCAATTAGTTAATGTCATTTCATTGTACAAATATTTGCTGGTTTAAATTTATATCTATACCAGAGGCCATATTATGACTGTTTCCGTTATTCTGACTTAAAGTAAACTGGAACTCTGACTTTAATTTTGTGAAAAAAAAATAGTTCTTCATTCGTACACTAGAGGCGCTTCCATTAAGTAAATGCAATAAATATTTCAAGTACCTACGCTGTTCCTCCTTGCCAGATCGCTGTCTTGGGATCTGGAGGCCAGCCCTCCAGCGCGTCTATGAGTGGCGCATAGAGGCGCATCGCCGGGGCGAATCCCTACCTCGATGCCAAAGGCGTTGTTTAGAGGGCCAAAGTTTGCCTGGGTCGTGGGACTAACGAATTACCGTGACCCCTGAACGTAAATGGCTATTGAAGGACACCGTGGATTTTTGTCAGTACAAGTCTGACAGTCCCTCCTGCCCTGCCCTGGGAAGACTCATTTGATGATTTAACCACGATAAAAAAGTACCTACGCTGTAAATAAAGTACCTGCAGAGATCCTGCGTTAAGGTCTCAGATATAACTTTAGCAAAATGTTTGCTGCTACGTTTTAGAGAAGACTAGACTTATCATTTCTTTCATAATTATGTATGTAACCATATTTTGCACACATTTTGCAGATCCAGATAAACGTGGGTTAGGATAAAGGATGTATTTCATTTCAGAAACACGTCCACGGATATTATTAGACCGCCACCCAGGCCATAACGCGGCAAAAAAGTAGCAGGCCATAAACAAAGTTTTTTAAGTAAGCGTTTAATGGTCTAGTAACGGTAGCCATCAAAATCTTCATAGACGAAGTCGCGAATGGAGTTTTAGTATTACATAATATCAGAAAGGTCAATGGCCGTTTTCACAACATTAAACAAGTGAGTCAGGGACCAGAATACCATCAGTCTAGGTTATAAGAACCAGTATTTGAACGGACATTTTCTATCCTCCGATAACATTGTGATTTAAGCACACGGCACTGCCTGATTGAATGTGGCTACTGTCATATAGAATAAGATTGTTTTCTATTTATCAAGTCTACTCGGGTCAACACACACACAAATTCGAGTAACTACACACAAACACACACACACTATTCATAGACACCTGTTTGTAACACTTTATGGTTTTTATTAACTATAGTTTTTGTTATTTTTTGTTATGTTTCACTATATGTAAAGAGAAACGCGTAGTACCAATTCTCTATCTTCAATTTATATGTTCTACTAAGGATATATAAAGTAATTTCTAAGCAATTGAACATTTTATTTACCCGTAGATGACTGAAGAGTAGACTTATTTCTTTGCAACATTTAAAACAAAGCGTTGCTTAGGACGATCCGTGACTCGGAAAACACGTAAAGCCGTTGGTTCCGGCTGACCTTTGTAGATCTTTGACAGTCGTTACTGTTAGTCAGAAGCTCTAAAGTCTGACAACCAGCCTTACCATAGGGTATCGTATTACCCAGTTACTGGGTTGTGGAGGCCCGACAGGCAGTCGCTCCATGTAAAATACTGATATCCAGCTGCATCTCATCCAGGTTTGACTAGAAGCTGACCCCAATATAGTTGGGAAAAGGCTAGGCAGATGATGTTGCATAAGACGATACGAATTTATCGGTAGACATTCTGTAATGTTGTGCTGATATATCTCTAATCATAAAACTGCATTGCATGCAGGAACGCAATGGTATTGAGGGTAGAAAAATAAGCGATATCGCCTATTAACTCGAATCAATGCTCTTTAAATTAAACATTATTGCTTGATTCTTTGAAACCAAAATGGTTCGCCTCGTCCACCCGATCCTAGGCAACATTTTAATTTTATTAAAAGCGAAGAGATACACCTTTCCTCGCAAGCTGTTAGAAGCGAGAATAAATGAGCTGCTTAATTTTAATCCTGGCAACTTTCTAGTAGCTAACAAAATGGCAACACAGTATCGTTGCTTAAGGCATCGGAAACTGTTTAAGCCAATACTTTATTATTCTTCGCTTCGGGACACGCCCATCGATTAAGTAAACGCCGCTTAAAATTCCGTGGAAAGGAATGTCTTGTAGTTAGGCAGTTTTCGATTACATCATTATTCTGTTTATGTACGTACTTTGTAAATAGTATCGCAAAAAAAATGCTGTAATAACTTTTTTTTTTTTTTTTGATATGGCCTCTCGTTGCACAACAACTCTAGAAGGTTGATGCTACTTAACCGGACAATCCTGCGGTGGCCAAAAATTACTTTAAGGCCCCCAGCCAGGGCTTACAACTAAAGTTCAATTAAATGAACGTCACTAAGGGCACCCCCTGCGGGGTTCGGGCCTAGGCTTAGTGCGTCATTGAGGGGGGGGGCAGCAAGGGTCAGGCTGGGTCGAATTATTATTAGGGGAATTTAAAGCTACTTGCTCAGCTTCGCGAGCTGGCTTGTCGAGCAAGGGTCGGGCAGTAATATTACTGGGAGTTCGCGGTGGGCCTCGTCGGCGGGGCCGGAAACGCGGTCGGTATCTGTATTTGTATTTTCGAATTGTGCTAGTTTCCCTACAGCTCTCTTGGAGGAGGGTTATGGGATCGTCTGGATCTAACAGGGTATGCCTAGGGCGACGGATTTTCCCTATTCTAGTTGGGGTGTATCGGGCGGCCGATGAGATGAGCGGGTTGGGATGCTTCTCGGCTGAGTCGAGAAAACGCTTTGTAAGGCGTTTCATAATCTGTTTTATTGTAGGGATTTTAAGATCGACATGGAGTCGCTCGTTCCTAATAAACCAGGGTGAACCCGTGGCCTTTCGGAGAAACCGGTTCTGGCTGTAATAACAGCCATTTTCAAGTATTTAACAAAAAAGTTTGATGATAATGCACTAATTTGGTCACTTATAATAATTATGATACAATCTGTAGCCAGAGATTTCGCCCGCCCTAAGTCCAAAATTATGCCACGGGAATATGAAATCGGGATAAAATATCCTAAGTATTAATCCAGGTTATAAACTACCTGTGTACCAAATTTCATCCAAATCTGTTCAGTAGTTTTTGCGAGAAAGAGTATCAGACACACATACATAGAAACTTTCGCGTTGATAATGTTAGTAAGAGTAAGATGAGGGAATATATTTATATACTTTATTGATCATTTGCTTACTTAACCTGTCTTCGTTTAATTATAGCCCTTTTGTAAATGTAACAACAATGACAATGACAAATATTTCTAGAAATCTAATCTGAAAATTGTCTAGAAATTCATTTTACAAAGCTGACTTGTCACGACAAAGGATTTTGTTTTAGAATATTAATTATCTTTTGTCCTTCGGATTTGTGTTCATAAAAGGAAAAGAAACCTTTACTTGAAACTGTTGAGATTTCATTTTTATTTCGGTTTTATATTACAACGAACCTTTTTGGTCTAGTTGTATCTTTGCTGGTGGATAAATAGGTCAGGTAAAGTGGTAGACATTAGGCATGAACCTTTTACTTACACACTCCATGAGGCTGAAATTATATTTTTTACAAAACATACCTACAAAAAAAAATTAAATATATAATGTTTTAGTTATATTTTATTAACATTTGAATGTAAAAAAATATATAAATTATTACAATAAATTTGGTGACTTACTTTTATTTGATATCTTATATAGAAGCTGTTGAATGTTGATGTATCTTTATTAATAAATAAATAAAACCCGAACCCTTCCAAGTTAGACTTCTTCTGGGTAAGCTCACACCATCGTCGACTTTGTCTCTACTATGTCTAATCTAGACTAGAAAACAAAACCATCGTCAAAAAAAAAAAAACCAGACGGTCCAAAGGCCTTAACATGTCTACGACAGAATAGAGTACTGTGGTGCAGCTTGGTAAAGATCTAGCTGCTTGTGTTTAGCTATGTTTAATTATTGCGTTAATGCGTTTAAATTAACGCATGCGAAGCGCATCGTAAAGATGATTTTTGAGGAAGGAAAAAATCAACTGCAAGTGGGATTGGAAACCGCGTCTTCTGAGTACTCCAGACACCTTACCAATTAGGCTTCCGCAACTCACACTCAGAGGCTGAATCTTCCATTCCCGTTTAAACGTTTCATGCTAACGTAGCGCCATCTCTTGGATTAGTTTCTACTTCCAAACAACACATGGACATAACAGACAAACCAATGTTGTATAATGAGATAGCGTCTACGTAATAATTCATTATTTTTTCAACGCAAATACCACTCGCAGCTGCATTTTTCTTTCCTCAAATAATCATCTTTAGCTATGTTGGCTAAATCTAACAGTCTGTACAAAAAGAAACGAAAGGTAGTTATTTTTTTTATCGTATAAAATCATCAAATGAGACCTCTCACCCAGGGCAGGGCGGGAGGGACTGTCAGACTTGACTGACTAAAATCCACGGTGTTCTTCAATAGCCCTTTACGTACCGGGGTCACGGTAACTCGTTAGTCTCGCGACCCCGACAGGCTTTGTCCTCTACAGGCCCCGTCACTATGCTGACACTCCTTGAGGTGCGCGTGGAACACAACGTGCCGTCGACCCGGGCATGGTCCATGGTCGGACAGCGAGTCGCCCATTACTCGCCGCCCGCATGCCCACGCTATGTAGTTACGTTCTTAAGAAAAAAAATACTAAGTTTAAGCCTCCACGGACTCTCAAAGAGGTTGACTTGTATTCTTAGTATTTGGTTACCAAACTCCTCAAAATTGAAACATGAGAATCTCATTATTTGTTCAGCAGCCTTTAAGTGCGTGCAAAGGAAATAAAAGATGTTGCCAAGGCAACTTATTCGTAACAGAGACTTTTTTAAACTTCGGAATATCTTTTGATAATCTTTATTAGTTTTTAAGAAGCATTGAGCTGCATGTGTACGTTGGAACGGAGACTCTAATATATTTTTGGTAATTTAGAAAAAGTATGTAATAGAATAGAAAAAGTTGGTGATTTTTAATTGTTATTTTTATATATAGCTAGCATGCAAGGAGCCTTGACGCTTATTCAAGCTATTATATTGCAAGCTTAACAATGGTTAGTCGGAACCAATTTATATACCTCTAGCGACCCGGCCTGGCTCCGCATAGAAACAGTTTTTATAAAATGTATTATATTCATTGATATATATGTTTTTGATGTATTGACATTTCTTTCAAAAATAATTTAGTTTTCTACTGGTTCAAATCGATTCAGTGGTCCTAGAGATTACTCCGTACAAACAAATTAACAAACTTTAAACTACTGTGTAATATTAGTGTAATGGATTTAAACATGTATAGGTATCCCTATTTAAGTTAACTAAAATGAATACGTTCAAAGCATCTTTTTCTATTAATATCAATTAGTCATTTTTATTCCTAATTATTACTTAAAACTCCGTTACATCATCCCAATACAAATTCACTCAGTAAAACCCAGTTCAAACTATACAAATGGTCAATTTACTATTGCATTAACAGCTTCATAAATTCTTGCTTTGCGATTTCAGTCAGGTCAAATGAATTTACCGCGGTAAACCTCGTTATCGTTGCCATAATCATAATTACCATAATTAAGCTACAATTAAGCTCGCTTTATGTAAACACTTTATATTGTTAGTGAATTTTTATGTCGAGGTATTATTGTAGTTATTATTTTTGTCGTCTTATCTTTTCTTTGAGAGTAATACAAGCAATGAGTATTTGAGCAAGTATTTTTTGCACTTGTTGGGTTTGGTGAGGAGCATTTTTTTTTATTGTGACAAACCCACCACACTATTTCCAAATTACTGCAACTCCTGAAAGCCAGAATCAACAGTGGCAATCACCAGAAAAGTGCCGAGACAATGAAGCAATCCTGACAATGAAGGATCCTGCAACGAAATTAATCAGAAAAGAATAGTGGAGGAGTAGGAAATAAAAATACGTTTCCACTTCTTGAGGAGCATGTGGCATTGATCGATCTTCAGGTAAAACCGTGCTTACCAAGATCATTCTTTGGATGTGTGTCCGTAAATTACATACCGAATTGCCCCGTGCTTCGGAAAGCATTTGAAGTCTTTCCTCCCGGCTGTTATGAATGTGAAGATTTTACGCAGTTGTTCAAAGTAGACAATGGCTTACAATACTGACAACCAGTCTTATCAAGGAGTATCGATCGAATAACCCAGTATCACTTGTGTTGTTCAGTTGAAACAAACACTTCTGCATTTGAAATATTAGTAGAGATTATTAAGTTTAAACAGAAACAAATCTTAAAGTTATTAGTATTGAGAGCTTTTTTGTTTAGCTGTATTTTCTAAAGGATTGCGTGACAGTGTTAATGTTGCTGTCACAACCCTTAATAACCTGCCGTGACCTGACACGACGCCTAAGGAAGTGACTGGCATCTTATGTAATTGAGAACAGTCTACATTGTGAGTAGATCAATCTTTTTCATTATGTATAGTATGCCTAAATTACGGGAAACTTCTAGGATGACATTTCATAAAATAAACAGTTATTTTAAAGAATAATCGTTTTTTTTTGTGTTAAAATCATCAAATGAGTCCTCTCACCCAGGGCAGGTCGGAAGGGACTGTCAGACTTGTACTGACTAAAATCCACGGTGTCCTTCAGTAGCCCTTTACGTACCGGGGTTACGGTAATTTGTGAGTCCCGCGACCAAGAATATTCGATCGCGATTATTTGAACTCGGCCTCCGGTTTCTTTCTTTCGCGAAAAAATACAAAAAAGTATAAAGATCATTGTCTGTCTGCTCTGGATTTCTAATTCAAAGTAGTATTTGTTTTTGAATGTTATAGAGAGTGGGAATATACTTTGTAGTACATACTTATTATGCACACAACTAAGGATCTTGGGGTCTTCAAGTCAAGAGCGAATAGGTTCCTTCTAGGCGTGATTCACCGTCAACCACATCATAGCTTACCATCAGGCTGGATAGTGTTAAAATGTAAACCTATCGTTAATTAAAAAGTAAATAGAATTACCTATAAATAACAACAGCATATTAAACATAAATACTCAAGAGACAAAACTAAAATATAATTGTCACGTAGCCGATTTGCTACGACAGCGTAGCCGCGTAGCAGCCACTTCACCGCATCAGCTACGCCGTAGCATAAGTGCAATACGCTTTGATCAAAACCGCAAACGGCGAATACAAAGGAAAATACTTTACTCGTTACTTTTATACCAGTCTGCAACATACCCCTTACTAAAGAAAAAACCCCTAAGCAGCTTATCTTTCCAAGTAAGTTGTTACAGCCTTCCCTTGGAAATTGGGTCAATTTACTTGTTGTGATACGCCAGTAAGTAATATAAGCACTATAGTCGGACCTTTAGAGGTTCTTTCACTGTTATATGGGAGAAAACGTAATGACAAGTGAGTAATCGTGATCTCAAAGTGTAGCCAACGAATAAAAAACTCTTACAGACAAAATAACCTTTTTACTCCCCCTTATATTGTGATAAAATTATATTCCCAAGTAATTTGATTATTCCTACCAATATAAAAATCAAAAGCGTAGATAGTAGTTTAATGATGACACGAAGAAAAAACCGATATAGGAAATAATATTTCCGATTCTGTCACAGATCGCACCAAATCAGTACAATTATAAAAAAAAAATCTGTTCTTTATTTTTCGAAAATTCTTTCCACCACAGATTGGCGCAGTGGATGAGCAATCAACTCCTGCGCCGCGTGCCGTAGATTCTATTCCCACGCGGAACAAATGTTTGTTTGGTCTACTTAGTTATTCTGGATTTGGCTGTTTGTATATGTGTATACGAGTACAAACGATATAGGAGAAATTCCTAACGTAAAGCAACGTTTTAAAAAAAAATTATGTATGTGTATATATAAATGTTTGTTAACGCAACCACGATACACGAAGTAGGTAATTTCTGACGTGCTTTTTGTAAAATACCGCCGGAAATAACAATTAATCTTATCACCAAAAATCACAAATTAGTAGATTTTACAAACTGTTTTTCCATCAAAATAATATCTCCAAGAACATTGTGCCCTTTCCAATAAATTTTTGAAACATGAGAGGTAATTTCGTACCAAAATGTCGTAGAATCTAAGAGGACTTCTGACTTCAAAGGGATTTCGTTGTCTTCATTTTTGCTAAAGTGATCTTCAATTATGTATAACATTACTGATAAATTAAATTCTTGGAATGTTGCGAAGGTTTCTAGGGAGTTCATAAGATTTTTTTAAACTTACTACGTCAAGATGGGCTATTAAAAAACACAGACCTAGTTGACGGCTCATTTAGCTAACGCACCTTAGGAGCTCAAACGAGAATACAATCGTTGCTATAGGTGCCCTAAAAATCGTTGCTTGAACGGGGCAACCTCAATTTTCTTTTGGAGTTCTAACTCCTTTTTTCAGATTGTAGAACATGTATACAAGCGCAGGAATAGAACATTGAGTTCGATCTACAGGCTTTTATTGTTTTTCAGTACCACTTCAAGTCCGGCAAAAAACTGTCCGCACACACAATATGTTTCATGATTTCGCAGTGGTCTCGGTTGTCTGATTAGCGTAATAGTATAGAATATAATATTTATTCATTTGCACAGAATGTAGGTTTTTAAAAAGATGAATGAATGGTTTACAGACATTCTGCCGTATTGGCATGCAAACATTAATTGGGTACATACTTATTTTACAAAAGTGAATTGAAGTGTTATTTAAATGTGAATATAATATTTGCTACAATATAAATATAATTGAATTAAATTTGACATTATAAAAATAAAATCTAAACTTACGTAACAAAAAAACATACTGTTGAAAAGGTTAAAAATCTTTATAAATTAAGAAGTTGGTCACAGAGTAATAGCACTTTTCTAATAGCAGTGAGAAAAGTTTCTTTTCAAATATTCATGAAGGTTGTTCTTCAATGGAGTTTCGGATTTTGTCACATATTACTGGTGCCATACCAAAAATACATTTTTTTTAATATAGCAGCTCTATACCCAACTGTGTACAATACGTTTTGGTACTGTAATCACAAAGTATTAGCGTTGGCTTTCTATGCTGCTAACTGCTGGTCTGAATCCCAGCGATGAACAGACTTTTTTATTCTGTTTTTATGGTTTATTCTATTGTTTATTATATCGTCTTTTGTTAGAGTTTTTCTCTGTTGTAGTAGCTGAGTTTATTTATAAATTAACCACGCAAACTTGAAAATTCATTATTGCGTCCCTGAGATAACGTACTTTCTTGTGTACAAAACCTGTATGGAAACAGGTGAGTCAATCTGAGGGCAAAACCTAAACTAAATCATTCCTTGTAATTTCCGCTTACAGTTTCATGTTTCATTAACATAATTATGCATGTAGTATGAGCAAGAAGTTAAGCTTTAATTACATAGAAAACGTTTCCCGAGATCTTATACGTTGCTAATTAGCCACAAGCCTGGTAGTGCCTCTAGTGAATTTACAGTCACGAGCAATAAATGTATCCACTTAATAAAATTCAAACGCGAAATTCTCGTGAAACACTGATTTTTACTTTGAAATAAGACCTACTTCATAATAGTTTAAGACCCACTTGCACCACAAACCACTAAACAGGTTTAGCGCTAAACTGATTTAAAACATCGTTCTGTCTCTGTCAACTTCAAACAATTTGACAGGGATACAGTGATATTCTAAGGCAGTTTAGCGCTAAACCCGTTTAGTGATGTGTGGTGCAAATGGACCTAAAATATGTAAAGATGATAAAAATGCAAAAGGTTCATCAGTGTGTTAGGATAACCCGGGGTAACGAAGACAGCGCGTCGCGTCGTGTTCCACGCGCGTCTCAAAGAGGTGTCAGCAATTTGATGGGGCCCCCATAGGGGTCTTAATGCCTGCCGAGGTCATTGAACTTTCTAGACAGGTAACCGTGACCCTGAACATAAAGGGCTATTGAAAGAACTCCGTGGATTTTAGTTAGTACAAGTCTGATAGTCTCTTCTACTGCACCCAGGGCGGGAGGACTCATTTGATAACATAACACGCAAAATAAAAATAGTAGGAAAACATCGCTTTTGAATTCTGCAAAGTATACATTTAATTGCCCTTGACTGTACTCTAAGTAACAGAGACTATCTTACATGGTACGGTAAGTAAATATTACTAGTAGAAATTAGTTAATATAATTATTATAATTACAAGGAAATATATTATGTTGGTTGTTCAGAAAGGTCGGGTGTACCAGTAAGCGGCGTGCTTATATGACCAGATGTATGAACGTGTGTAAGGATAATGGCTGGTGTTCTTCTATACTTTCTGCCCAACCCCATGGTGAAAAGGCGTGAGTTTATATATGTTACTTCTAGGTAAGTCTGCGTCACCTTAGAGTACATTATTGCTTACCATCAGGCGAGATGGTCGTCAAACAAGAGCCTATCTTAATTTATAAAAAAATACAACTTAACACATATATTTTTTACTGTTAGTCAGAAGCTCTAAAGTCTGACAACCAGTCTTACCATGGGGTATTGTATTACCCAGTTACTGGGTTATGGAGGCCCAACAGGCAGTCGCTCCATGTAAAATACTGATATCCAGCTGCATCTGGTTTGACTGGAAGCCGAGCCCAATATAGTTGGTAAAAGGCTAGGCAGATGATGATAAATACTTTTTATCCCGGTATCATTTCATAAGATAATTTTCGAGTTTTACGCGGAAGAAGCCGCTGGCAACAGCTAGTATTTCCAATAGTCAAAGTTATCAAAAATCTCAAGAAGTTTTGAACGAAGCGAGTCATACATTTTCGCGATGTATTTCAGATATCTGCTCCACTGCTATGTAACTCAACAGTGGCTTGCTTTTATTTGAAAACTTTACCGTTGTTAGTTGCTAAGAAAATATTCTGTAATACATATTTTAGCTAGTCACGACGCTGTTAAACAGAGCTTTGAAATACGGTTGGAGTTGGTATATTTATATTGCAAAAGTGGCGTATTTTTGTGAAGAATACCTCGGGTTCTATTTACTAAACTGTCTTAACATTTTCTTGGATAGTACTAATAGTAAGGGTTTATTTTTAAATGCATTTGGTTGGAAAATTGGGATGTTTGCTATAGAAAAAATACTACGAGACATAAAAAACCTTAAACTAAAATTCTTTTCTACTGTCAAAAAATACCAACTACCTAAATTAACTCCCTCCTGTAAATTGGGTACCATTACAAAACACTTTAACAAAAAAAACACCCAGACCCGAAACAACTACTTGTAGGTCATATAAATATTTCATGATGGAATCGAACTCGCGACACGTGACGTAGTAGTTAATACGTTAGTCAGCGTGTCATCCGAGCTGTCACAAAATAAAGAATTATACACATGCTTAACCACAAAACAAATGAAGAAATAAGCAACACTAATGACTTCCAAACGTGTTAGTAACAGCATAGAACTCAATTTTGCACTAGCGGTGATCAATCACTGATCAAGTATCTGTCCTGTTTAATAATGCAAAGAGTGTTAACGTAGATACGCGTCTTGTTCGTAAATCCTTTAAGAAATTGGGCTGGTTTTTATTTGACGACCTATTAGTTAATTTAACCTCAATTTCCAAGTTTTTTTTTGTATTTTAATAAAGTTTTTTCTGGACTACTAATGTCTCAGTTTTCAAGATGATGATATTTTATTTTTATAACGTTTATCTATACTTTTTCGACCAGACTTAGTAGTACAATCCAACTTCACAATAGAAACACGGACGAGTTTTTTGACATCCTGTTACTGTTTTCCCCTTTAAAAACTATATATTTTTAAGGCTAAGTATTTATAGTTTGTTAATAAATATCATACATAAATAAATTCTATTCTCGACCTTGTAGTTTTTTTTATGCTTTTAGGGTTATAGTCATTCTTAACAATAGCGTAACTCTAAAGTCAAAGAATAAACCTAGTACGTCGCACTGGTAATACAGTTCAACAATAAGTAGAACTAAGTAAACATGCTTCACAAACATTAAAAAAAAATAACACGCACAAAACAAATGAAAATTCTCCCGAGAACAATAATCCAAAGAACAATTATTTACACGCAATCAAAATTAAATGCATATACAAGTTAACATTGTTACCGAACAGAACTGTACTAACTTCTCACAAACTTACACTTACATTAAACCTTTCTAAACAAGACTCTATTCGCTACACAACAAAGGTTATACATGATGCAAGATTAGTTTGGTGTTTAGAACTCTCAGGGGAACAATCGAAAATAGTCTCTAAACCCATGTAGTAAGGTCGTTGAGATCTCATCAATTAAACTGTGCTAACGATGATTGCACTGCAGCGTAATGTGCTATTACACGGGGTTGAATAATTAAAGTGTATTTATGTCCGAACGATTACACCTTCCCCTGTAATATACAGTGTGTGCGATTTCTGATGGGAGGTGACGATGTTTTGGTGCTTTGTAATTATTGTTGATTAGCTTCGTGATTTCAAATGGTTCGTTCGTTATAACTGGCAATTTATATATTAAGCAATGTAGTTAATGCGTGTTATAGTATTACCTATTGGAGTTAGTGTTTATACGAGTACATACAATGTTTTTTCTTAATTTCTGAACGGTTTGGCAGACCGAAAGTGTCAACATTACAATAAATAAACATAACATAAATTACTATAGCATTTAATTTTTTTTCTGAAATTTTAGTGCAATAATATACATTAAACGTATTGGTCTCCTTAAAGGAGTGTAACATTAATTTATGTTTTATGAAAAAATATTTTTAATCATGTTCAAACGTTTGTCCTGCAATACCGAAGGGTGGTTTTTGCACTACATTCATTTGATCGTGAATGTAGTGCAAAAACCACTACTTTCCTTTACATTTAGCACAATCTTTACTAGCTACTTCAGACACAATGCACTTGGAACCCATATAAAACCTCCACGACTTTTCTCTATACTTCACAAGTACGAATAAAACTTCTTTCGCACTTTTCTCGTAAATATTTCACATTCACAAAAGTATATTGTTAGGCGAGTTTCAAAGTATTTCTGTTAAATATTAGATAGCAGAGGTCCGATCGACCGTCGGTACCCTATTTGACCCTTTAAATCGGTCCGACCAAAGCTGAAGCCTAAAAATTGCTATCTCGCGACCGGTAACGGGGTCTTCAACATTTTATCAAACCCTCGCGTATGCTTCAAAGATATTTATACAGAAATATAGTTATATTTTTCTGGAATGAAGCACTTATGTGATTTACAGGGGTTCGAGGTTTTTTTGTATTGAAATGCTTCCTGAGTTTATCCGATGCATTTTTCATAACAGTAAGCGGCTTAAAACGTAAGTGCCAAAGTTTTCTTTCAGAGAAATTCGGTTTATTTCAAATAAAATAACAGCAGTTCATCTTACATTATATTCCGCTCAATATTCACAGAATATTGCACATGGTATAAAGAACGCGATGATAATTCACCTGCCTTCAAATGCGGCAGGTAATAAAGTACCGCCATTTTCTTTTATGCGCTGTCCCAGAAACAGAGAATTCTCACTCACAGTACATTATTTGTTTACTGAAGAATTAAAACTTTATAGCTACCTCTCTTGAGAACAATAGCAGTGACAAAAACAACATCAACGTTGCTGCAACGAAATACAGTCACGAGCTATAAAATGTATACTCAGCAGAATTCAAAAGCGATGTTCTCCATATTAATATCACGTTAACAACTAAAAAATATAGCAGCACACAATGTTTTTTAGGTAATAAAATAACGAAACTGTCAACTGGGTGCTGTTCTGAGATGCAGGCATCACCTAGTTCAGAAAATTGAGTCAATATCATAACTTTACAACCACAAACGCATCTTTACTGTGCCGTTTATTGGCATTAGTAAACTTAGTTAAAATTTAGTAATTTTAATAATAAGTAACCATAACCAACATCTAAGGAGGCTCTCGCTAGGCAGCTGGATCAAGGGCCTTTTCCTTTGGCCATTCAGAAAGCTGTTCTTCTGTGCACGGCGCGCATTTTTAGGAGGTTCCTTTCTCTGGAGCCCTGACCGCCGGTAACTTGGACCCTGTTTCCAATAGGGCCACTATTATTTATATTTTTAAATGTTTTTTTGTTATTTATTTTTGTAAAAACATTAAAAATGTATTTAATAAGTAAAGAAAATGAATAAAGGAAAAAGTAACCATTAATGCCATGAATGGTGAGAAATTAACTTTCTTTATTTTTTTATTAATGAACCTTCTATTTTTAAAGCCATACTCATCATCTTCAAAGTAGAAACCAGTATTTTGTATAGTGTATACATTTCACTGCCCGTGACTGTACAGCTCCAGATATACTACAACAAAATTGATCCCTTGAAAGCAATAAAACATATTTTGTATTCTCTAACGTTGGCGCGATTAAAATCATTTCGTTTGCAAGTCTTCACAAAGTTAATATCACAGGGAGAGCACTTTGCTGTAATTCAAGTGCAGAGCAAAATGAGAATCTCATCAAGCCCAGCGGGTTTAAACCGGTTTAAGCCGGTTTTTTGCGCTCCAAACTAGTTTATCTGCGGCCGTTTTGGAGCACATGTAATATTTTTAAATTTCGTTTACCTGATAGGTATAAAAATGTATTTCTACTTCATGCGTGCATAATATAAATTTTTTGATTATATAACAGCTAGATTATTTTATATTTCATAAATAATTTAAACTTGTATAATAGACGGATTTCTAGTTATTTTTGTCATTATATTTTTTTTTCCACGTGAATTGACTGATATCTAAACGGCCAGAACTTTTCTTTTCTAATTATTTCAGGTATTGCTTTTGTTGTGTTGCGTTTGGTTTTGTCTCTAATCTAGGTCAAAGATGATAAAGTCGACGATCAAAGGAGCTTACCCAGAAGAAGACTAGTTAGTGGTCACCCTAACTTTGCCTTGTTATTTATCAAAAACTACATCAAACGTGGTATTTACTAAAAGTCTAAAATCTTTAAAGTCACTCAAGTAAAATCACTTGCGTCTTTCAATAAAAACTATTCTCATCTGAAACTTGGTTTATGTGCCGTTACCTCTATTGTGTGCTAAACTTTAAATGAAAAAGTTACTCCAACACAATTGTAATCAGAGATTAAAATCAACACTATACGATTTCAGTGGTAAGATTTTGATTAATGCTAGCAATGATTTCTTATTTAATAGGTATTTACTTTCAAAAAGGTATTTATACTTAACTTACTTACTTATAATAAAACAAACTACAGTTTTAGCTTGTGATTACAGATTACAATCACAAGGTTATCACAGTTATATTAAAGTAAGTCAGGTGTGTGCATGCAGGTGCATTTTATACATTATTATATTTAAAAAAATACACTACATACAAAATAATGTGCAAGTGTACACAATTGGTCGCGAGACTCACGAATTACCGTGACCCCGGTACGTAAAGGGCTATTGAAGGACACCGTGGTGTTAGTCAGTCAAGTCTGACAGTCCCTCCCGCCCTGCCCTGGGTGGGAGGACTCATGTGATGATTTTACCAAGAAAAAAAAAAATATTTGTGTCCGTTTTAATAATGTTTGTATATAATTTACTTGACATTTGATACTTACTTGTAACTTCTACGTTATATAACAGATTAACCAAACCTCACCCCAAAAAAACGGTCTATAAACATCTCACACGCGTCATTTATCGCGGCATAACTGTTAGAGAGGCTAAAAACCTTCGGAACGCCTTCTGAACTCAAATGTTTGAATTTCCTATACCGTATAAAAGATTAGTATTAACATTCAGTATGTCAACTAGGAACAAAGATTGGGATTGAATCGCTCACATGCATAGTGCACACGTGCGAAACGTTTACACGAATTCTAAGCACGTGATGAGCCAATAGCAAGTTGAAAAACATCAACACATCATCATCACTATCCGTAGCCTGAATTCTCCTGGTCGCGGGACTGTACGAATTACCGTGATCCCGGAACGAAAAGGGCTATTGAAGTACACCGTGGATTTTAGCCTGTACGAGTCTGATAGTCCCTCCCGCTCTGCCCTTTGGTTGGAGGACTCATTTGATGATTTTACCACGATAAAAGAAAAAGCCTGGATTCTCCTACTGATGAAAAAGTTAAAAGTTAAAGGTTATAAAGGCCGCTCCTTTTTGTGACAATCTCCATATTCATGTGCCAGTCTCATACAGGTTTTTACCCCCGATGGAAGCAAGTCGTTACGATGTATATGAATTGCAGTGTTAAAATTTAGCTGAAAACCCAAAGATTCCACGTGCATTAGGTGGCCAGCCTGCGCGACTTGCCTGCGTGACCTGCCTGCGCGACCAGATTCCCGCGGCCAACTCTTTCTCCATAGTTAATGCTGCCCGCCTTATGCGTGCTCTTACATCATAGAAGAATTTATGCCGCGTGGCCAGGCAGTTGAGGCCACCCAACGACCACACGGTCGCACCCATATTTCATCATCATCTGCCTAGGCTAGCCTAGCTAGGCTAGCCTATGAAATAAAATATGGGTAATAGAAATATGGGTGAGACCATAGCTAGCCTAGCTAGGCTAGCCTTTTCCCAACTATATTGTTATTATCTTCTAGTCAAACCAGATGTAGCTGAATATCAGTATTTAACAAGGAGCGACTACCTATCTCACCTCTACAACCCAGTAACTGGGTACTACGATACCCCATGGAAAGATTGATTCCACAAAAATAAGCCTAGTTGGTTTACTGATTATCTTTATGCGATGCCTAGGTTCAAGGCCTTCGCTAAACGTCGATAACTCAGACAGACAGAAACTTTTATAGGTAGGCAATAAATCTTTATGATCTCTAAAGAAAAAGACCTTGGAAGATGAGCAGGATTCAGATCAGTCAAAAAGTTTACAAGATTAAGATATTTAAGAAGAAACTTTTTCGTATCTTTTTTTCGCACGATTTTTTTCGGGGCTTATCAAAGGTGTGGGTTTTTAATTTAGAAGAAGTTTCTTTGAGGTTAATGTACTTTAAAAGTTTGAGGTTTATTTTTATAAAATTTGGGTTTTATTCTTGTAACAGTTATTTATAGTGGGTGCCAAAACAAATGATTGAAGTAGAGATCAACAGTCAGTTCTGAAAATTCTGAGTAGGTATTAGGGATCCGGTCTTGGTTGCTCTTATGCTGACCAGGCAATAACAGCACAAAAGACAGCAGTCCTATACATATTTCTATCGGAATTAGTTAGGGTGGTGGTTTTCAAAAAGCGGTGACCGGCATATGCGAGCAAGACAAAAGACTGAGACGGGAGACAACCACCATTACTTTGGGCAATGTATAAGCATCAATTTGTGAGCGAGAAGACACTGCTCATTCTTTCAGCTCGGTCGCGACTTGAACCGCCAACTTTAGACCACCACATTAAAAAAAAATGTTATGTTACGTAATGTAGACTCGCCTTTAAAAACATAATTGGCAATTCTTTTGTTTCTACTAATCAGCTTATACGATTTACGCACAAGAACACGCGTGTATTTCGACAAAGATAACTAATCTATTCAATGACCTGTCACAGTTCTTATCTCAATCTAAACTACCAATCAGTTTTACGAGCATGCAAATCGTAATAACTCAATATCGAGTCACGTTGACTTCGCTATCGTGGGTACTATCGCAGTGCAAATGCATAAATTGTTTGCATTCGTGATGAAAGCCATTCTGTAGACTGCTGGCTTTATATTTCAGAAAAGCGCTCAAGTTTTATGTGATAGTAGAACGGTGTACGATATTCCGATATATATTAGTTTGAGTATCCGTTTTGCGTAACTTGGCCGTTGAACGTGGGGAACTAAGAACATAATCCGGTGTTTGCAGCTAACTACTATATTTTATAAAATACGTGTGGTTCGGGGAGACGGGTTTGCCCAGCAGTGGGGATAACACATGTTGACAGTTACATGAACAATATCGTTTACTTCTCTTTTTGAAGTAGCTACTTAAACAATTGCTTGTTATTCATTAATAGAGTTCAAAAGTGTCTTATAGAACCATTGTGTTTTAAACAGTACCACACTGCGACACTAACATCAGTGGCACGTTTTATGTCACTTTTTAATCGACTTAAAAAAGGAGGAGTTTTTCAGTCCAGTCGGTTTTTTTATGTATGTCCGCGCCGTTTACTCTGGTTTCTGGCCGATATATTAATTCTTTCTTTGTTTGATGCCATTTGCCATGCCATTTGCCATTTGTTTGATTGGTCATTTTGTACCTTTGTAAAAAGTTTGTTTCAGTAGTTTTCATTTTATAAGCTATATTCGCATAGTTTTTTTTTTACTCATTAAAATACGCGACCAACCACACGCGTTAACTGACGTTAGCGTAACAGGAGTTCAAGACTTATGCAAGTTTCTTCTTTTTTCCATAGTATTTATAATGTGTTACGAAAAAGATACGTTACAAAAACATAACCCTGCCTTTGCTACATCGCGAAGGCGAGTAAACAGACATTTAAATAAAAGCCGAAAACTCTTAATTCCACCTTGAATTCACTTCCTGGCATGAATAACGCATCACAGAACATTATCAAAGCTTTGCCACATTCAATTGCCGTTCCAATTCACATTATGCATGCTTTCTATTTCAAATTTCGAACGTAAAAAACGAAGGAGGCTTTATGGAACCTATTTTGTTAAGTGTGGCCAGTAAAAAATACTAATGTGAGTTTGCTAAAAGCTTTCACGACTAACCCACTGAACTGACTTTGATGATTTTTGGGAAGGAGATAGCTCAAGTCCTGAAGACCTTTAAGGAAATATTTATGTGTTTGATTTTTATAATGTTGATTTTTATAATGAAGTTTTATTCAGTTTTGAAACCTTTGAGATTTTTAAGCTTTAAAAACAGACGCTTATTTTAATTTTTACGAAAATATTCGTAAAAATCTTCGTATTTCAACAGGAAATTTACTTAAATTACAGTTATCAAAATAAACTACTTTAAATGAAAATATCTAAACCTTTTAAGAAACACTTTTCCCTGGATGTAACGGTAAATACTAACAATTCGGCCCGTTTATCTCTGAGGGTGGGTTATCAACAATTTACCGGTATTTTACCTTAATTTTACCGGTAAGGTTATAATTTAGGCACGTGATCTGAGTATGAAGCTCCTCTCCAAAGTTCTAAACGCTTTAGTGCAACACATATCCATTTACTTGCAATATCAGTGGCAGCAATTACACCGCAGCGAGCGCTCACGTTTACGTAACATTATTTCCGAACATTTACTCATAACATAAGTTAATTTAAGAAATATGCACCGCTTCAGTTTTTTATAGCATTTATATACGAAGAGTAGATTTGATTTTGAACCTAAACATTATTTTTATTATGCTTAAATAATCGTTGGTCGCGGGACTCACGAATTACCGTGACCCCGGTACGTAAAAGGCTATTGAAGGACACCGTGGATTTTAGTCAGTCCGAGTCTGTCAGTCCCTCCCGCTCTGTCCTGGGTGGGAGGATGATCTGCATCATGTGATGATATTACCACGTAAAAAAATGCTTAAATAATCATCATATTTCTAAATGCGAAACTGAATTTATTAGTTTCCTACGCTTACTTCAAGTTGCAGAATACTTAAAGAGGGGTATATAAGGGGAAGAGAGAGCGAAGGCGCGTGAAAAAGGTAGTGAAAAAGGTAAATGGGTGATATAATTTGACTTCCTATTGCTAACAATGTAACAAATATTATACGGCACGGTTGGTGCAGTAGCTGAGCGATTGGACTGTTGCGCTGCGTGTCGTAGGTTCGATTCCCGCAAGGAGTAAATATTTGTATGATCTACAAGTAGTTGTTTCGGGTCTGGGCGTTTGTGTATGAGAGTTTATGTGTTTGTAAACGCACCCACGATACAGGAGAAATTCCTAGTGTGTGGCAACGTTTTAGCAATACATTAATTTTAAAGGCTATTAACCTACTCTGACTTTGTTCTGGTTCTGGTGGTGCAAATTTGACCTTACCGATATATTTGTATATTCCGAAAACATTCTTACAAAAAAAATGTGTTCTGTTGTAAACAAACACAGCAAAAAAAATTCCAAACTCGATGTATTCGTTCGGAAATTATGCGCGTTCATACATTCCAGCGATCTATTTTTATTTATATCGAAGATGTCAAACCTAAAGCAACATTGACAATTGTAGCTATAGACCTATTGAACATAGAGAGTATATTTTATGGCCGTGACGGGGTAGCCAGAATATCCCTCACACACCATTTCATCTCGTAATTACGACGCAGATCCGACCGAAATAATTCATGAGACCCGGCCGCTGTATTTGTCAACCTATTTCCCACATTATGAGCCAACAACGTCCTAATGACACGCAGTATACCTAACGAAGCCTCTATCTAACCGACCCAACCAAATTCACAAGGAAATAAATTTAACAAAAACTTATATTACAGTTATTACATAGAGGGTCAAAGCCTGCCGGAGTTCGGGTATGTCTTATCATGTACCCATGAGTCTGGAACGGCTATTGAAGGTCACCATGGATTTTAGTAAGTACGAATCTGACTGTAATGCCTTTGCCAAACAGAGAGAGACGTTCTGTCACGCTATCGGATTCGTGTTTCTATGTGACTGGATTCAAGCAATTCCATACATTACAAATAAAAACGTCACGCTTCGCATTCGCCACGCCAGTCTGTTTGACAAAGGCAAACATTATTTGATGATAAAAAAAGAGTTATCTCATCATATCGTACCTGAAAATGTACCTTTGGAGATTAAAAGGTACGTCACAGGTGTTCTATAAGTGTACTCTCATTTTATCAGTTATATTTAAGTCTCACTTTTTTTTTTAAATTGTGCCCCATACTTTGAATTTCTCCTATGTCGTGGGTGCGTTTACAAACATCTAAACTCTCATACACAAACGCCCAGACCCGGAACAAATATTTGTAGATCATAAAAATGTTTGCTCCATGCGGGAATCAAACAGCAGTCCAATCGCTCAGACGCTGCGCTAACCATGTCGTAAATAAATCAGGAGCCTATAACTTTCAATTGGGCATACATCTAGACACCGTGGTGGCTACTCAGAAATTTCTGAAAGGAACAAGCCAATAGCACTTTGCACGACTCGGCAATCGAACCCTCGGTATTTTTAACTGTAGCTGTGTTGAGGAAATAAAATACAAGTATATTAAAGTTTATGTTAATATTAAAACAAAACGAAAGTTACGAAATAAAAATGTTTAAATTTCATTCAAACCACGGGCACCGTATAAAATTCAGGCGTTGTGGTTTAAAATACAACCTTCTCTGTTTGTATTCACGGTTAATAATGTTGCTTATTTTTCACCACACAAAACTAATGTAACACACCTTCAAATAACGAATTCACAGCGACACGTGTGCAGGAAACAAATAGCGATCATTTGTTACGTTCGCATTTAGAAAAAACTGTTTTATGTATCACTTCGGTGTAAGTTGCGGTCGTTTTAGTGTTATTGTAGTTTTTAATTAAAGTTGATTCGATAGAAGCGGTTGAAATAGTGATTGTTGAGAATAACTTCCTTAGATCGATTCACAGGCCACTGAAAATGTTATTTTTTCCCATCAGGAATTTCTTAGTAGCACTTTTGACAGGCGTGGTGAATAAGAAGCGAGGCGTTTTTATTTGTAATGTATGGAATTGTTTGAATCCCGTCACATAGGAAAGCGAAAGCGATCCGATAGCGTCACCGAACCGATGCGAAGACATGGCGAAGGCGTGTTTGCTCTGTTTGACGTCGTTCATAAAAAATCAGCTAACACAACTGTCACGCCTCGGTTCGCTGCACCCAATTTGACGTCTCGTATCGCTTCGGACAAATATTTATAATGCCCTCCAAATAGTTGTTCCGGATCTGGATGTTTGTGTAAGTGAATTTCTATGTTTTTAAACGCACCCATGATCGAGGAACATTTTCTAGTGTATGTTTGTTTTTTTATTAACTGTGTTTCCCTTTCATTTTATGTTATGTTTATTCAACACTTTAGTATAAGTTGCGAGCTACGTCGGGCGTCATTAAAGTTAGTTTAAACCTTGGTTCACGTTATTGTTCATATATTACTATAGTGCATATATTCACTGAAATTTGAGAAGCTATTATGTTCTATATTGTAAGCCACAGTGCTCGGGAATTTGAGCTCGAAATACCTGCATGAATACCAAAATAGGGGCTATAATGTTTTGCGTCACGTCGGGTCGCGTTACGTAGATGTAAATCCTGTCAAAAGCAGATTATGTACACAAGAAACGTGCTTATCTACTACTGCTTTGGAACCGTGTAGATGTTTGGAGGGAATTGTTTTTAGTTTTTTTTTATATTCAACTCAAAAACCTTTCAGATTAACCTTACCTTAGACATACCTTAAGGTTGAGGTTAGTTAAGGTTGATACTGCTTTCGCGGAGAGTAATAAAATCATCTATTCAAATCATTAATCCATTAGTCATTTAGTTATACCAAACTGCTAACCCGTGCGAAACCAGGGCAAGGTGGTAGTTCTAAATATGAAAATTAAAGCAGTCATCACAACACTACTGTCAACTCCTTTCGGTTTCGGACTTCAGCTCGGGTTCCGATTCCAGGGAAACATAAAAAAAAAACATTTATCAATCCCAAACTTAAAAATGTTCACAATCGATCATGGTTTATGTTAAAGATGATTTTTGAAGAAAGAAAAATTTAGCTGAGGGTAGGATTCCAACTCTAGTCTTCTAGATAAGTGATCTTCTAGTGTCCTTTCTTTGGTATTGTTCGTCGTATCGTTGAGCTCCTTGAGTTATGAGTCGAGCTACACATTAACTGACAAATGCTTGCACTGACTGGACAGGTTCACTCGAATTTGTGTGGTTCTTTCTTCAAAAGATAATTTCAGACACTGACCTGCATGGTCCTCTTATAGCCTGATCTACATATAATGTCTGGACTTTAAAAGAGACTGTGACCTCTGAGTTTGTTTCGGCTGTTTCTTCATAGAGTAGTCAGGTACGAAACACCGGCCCCTCATAGTTTTATAAAAAGACGCGTAAAAGTGTTTATATAACCTACTTGCATAAATAAACATCATTTCATTTCATTTCAGTACTCCAGACGCCTTACCAATTAGGCCATCGTTAACGCGTTTAAAAAATAAATTAATTATGGTTTTTTTTTCTTTTGTGATTAAAAAAGAAATTTGACAGACTGGGGTAGATTAATATGTTGGCATCTGTACAAGAAAAATCACGATAGTTTTTATTTGATTTTCATTTTTCTCCATATTTGTATAGTACAAACATTATTACTCTGTCACGAGACTGATGAATGCCGAATAAAAGATCGAGTCGTAGTTTATGACAAGGATATGACAGACATCCTTTGTGTTACACTGTGTAGGTATATTTAGTTTTTTTTTTTATTAGAATCTGTCATCTGTTTAATTTTACAACCAACCAGCGGAGTATGTACGCCATTACAGAATTTCATTTACGTTCTTATTGTACAAAATGACTAATCCGATTTTAGTGAAACTTCACACACATAATCCTTTGTCAAAGACAGGCGTCGCGAATGCGAAATGAGGCGTTTTTATTTGTAATGTATGGAATTTTTTGAATCCAGTCACATAGAAAAGCGATCCGATAGCGTGACAGAACTATCGGACTGACTTCTCGTATCGGTTCGTTATCGCTTCGAACTCGCCTGTCTGTTTGACAAAAAAAACCATTCCTCAAAAAGCTGCTTTATTTACAAAAATAAACCCCTGAAAGCACCATTATTTCGGATCAGGGAATAAAAAATCCAAAACTCAAAAAAAACATACAAACTTCAGCTCTGCAACAGTCACTATTCTGCAACTAAAAGTCGAATTCATGTCGCATTCATAATTCAGGAACACAATCGAAACCGCAATCCCACATTCACTATACAACGAAGACAAAAACCTTTTGGAACAGAACCTGAATGGGATCCATGCAATAATATGATGAATATTCTTTTATACAGAACTCATTTCGAGTGCAGAATAGACCTGTCTGTTAGTGAAAGCCTGGTAATAATATTTCATGATATTGCTGTAGAATAGTGATCGTGTTACGTTGCCTGATGTATGAATAGATTCGTGTTTATATAAACAATTCAGACGTTGCTGATTTTGTTATGTTATTGCGTTCATTAGACTATAAATAGATCATGCTTGAAATACCTACGTGAATTTACGGGGTTACGGGACTTGTTAGCTAACCTTAACCTTGGAACGTAAAGGACTTTTGAAGGACTGCATTTTAGTCAGTACAAGTCTGACAGTCCCTCCCGTTCCGCCCTGGGTGGGAGGACTCATTTGATGATTTCACCACGATAAAAAAAACCTACATGAATTTATTGAATAACCTCATACTCGTATTTAAAAATGTATCTTTCTTCGACATTAATTTGCCTGATCTGTTTTCCTCACCATATTGAGGTCGGTTTCCAATCTAACAATATGCATCTGAATAGAAATTGAAATGACTGCATATCTAGCCTACAAAACTCAGTTCTGGGATAACACAGCGAAGCATTCCGAAGCGATACCGAACCGAAGCGAGACACCAGACCGATAGTTCTGTCACGCTATCGGATCGCTTTCGCTTTTCCATGTGACTGGATTCAAACAATTCCATACATTACAAATAAAAACGTCACGCTTCGCATTCGCCACGCCAGTCTGTTTGACAAAGGCTTAAATGTTACGAAACAATTCGTATTCCCATAGCAGAGGCTTCGCATGGAAATGACAGTGCTTTTTGTATTGTCAACTATCAATGATAACAAATAGCAATACAATACGGTTCGATCCTGTTCGCCCAATATGGTTCCTGTCTCTAGAGCGTAAATCACCAGTAGTTTGGACCTGCTCCTAATACCGACTGACTAATATTTTTAACAAAATATATGCTGTAAAACATGTAACATAACTACAGAGGCAGACCAACGCAACGATACGGTGGGTAGACGATATTCAGAAGATCACGACTTCTGGCAGTTCTGAGAAGCATATATGGCACAAAAGGGAAAAGGCCTTACTCAGCAGTGATAGAAAGCTGCCAGTGATGATGATGATGATTATGGAGGTTTTCGCAATATCAAACGACATCTTTATATACGTAATATTATTTTAAATCGTTTCAAGTGTTAAAAAGCACGCTTTGTTCAGGTATTTCACTAGATTCAGAAGCTTAGGTGAAAAAAACTGTCAGTGTTTTTAAAATGGAAACTTACTTTTTAGGTACTCAGCCCCCAACAATATACCCAGGGATTGTAATCCCAGGACATTGTATGCTAGATTGATTGATTGTATTGTTGTAAACACAATACCCAATCCAGCGCATTTGTCATTTTAGCTCACTGACCGGGGTTGATGAAAGGCTATTCAATTTCATCGCAGTCAAATCAATATGTTATCTAATTAACCTTCCAATCACAACGGAAACATGAAATTAGATATCAGTTATATTACATAGTAATATGTGAGGAGGATATAGTGAGCAATCTCTTTGTGGAAAAAAAAACATTTTCAAGTCAGTTAATTTTGGCAAAATCTCTGCTGTTTCCCATTGACTGTCTCTTTTGGCGGTTTATGCACCCCATAACTTTCACACCAATAAAATACAACGAACACATAAAAGTGGAAGGACTTTTTGTTACAATATTTAGATTTAAACCTGCTACTGAGATAATTTTTACCAATGTTCTTTGTTAGCAAAACATCATCATCAGTCTTTTTTCAAAAACTAAATAAACCTTGGTTTAAACCTGGATTATCAAGTCCAAGCTTATTTGTAGTAGCATAGTTTAAATTTTTACGTATTACAAAACTTTGATAAAACGTGGACCTTAGTACCGTCATTTGAACTATTGTGTAAACAATTAAATCCACCATGTGTAATAACAATTAAATCTCCCATATTTAAATCCATTTTGGGTGAAAATAACAAAAAACGACATAAAAAAAAGTTACTATCAAAAACTTTGACACACCTTTGACAGCTACGACTGTTAGACTATCGTTTATGACAAAACCACGATTTGTAATAACGTTTGTGTAAGCCGTAGTTTTACTAGATTTAAACCTGAGTTTTTAGTTAAACCCCATTTTACAATAAGACGGTATAGCGTTGTCCTCTTCCATCACTATCATTGTTCAATACAATACAATAGAAGCAAACTAATAAACTACAATCTAAACAGTACTAAACATGCAACAGTTTCGTACTAATTCGAGTGAAAACAACAAGTTACCGATCCATCAGGCTTCCACAAAGGGTGCATTCAACCAGTAACAAGCATCTGTGATAAAGGTATCGAATCGAACCACAAGACTGTTTGAGGTTGAACTAACTTCAATATTTGTGAAGATCTGTACCTGAGACATTGTCTGTGTTTACCTTCTATCTGGTTCTTAAGGCAAAGGTGAGAAAACAGTCTTGTGAACCAAATCCGAGATTATCCCAATAGTGAATAATAAAAATATCGTATTTACAATGTTTCATGTACGTTCTATTAACAGTATATAATAAATAATAATTATTCCATAACTATCACACAACGCCATCGAGTCCCAAGCTAAGCAGAGCTTGTGTTATGGGTACTAGACAACTGATAAACGTACTTATATATTTCTAAATACATACATATTATATTATATGAGGAGTTATATCGTGAACAGGTGATTCTGGAAGCAAGATCAGGTCAAATCTTTACTAATAATTAAGCTGAAGCTAATTAAGTTTAAGCTGAAGAGTTTATTAGGTTGAACGTGCTAATCTCAGCAAGTACTGATTCGAAATGCAAATTTATTTTTGTGTCGGATACTCTATTTATCGGGGAAAGCTTTATACTATACTTATTAACATTACGCTACGACCAATAGAATCTGAGCAGCGGGCTGATACCAAGGAACAGCTAGTCTGTTATAAAGTGTTGTATGCTTAAAGGCGTTGCCAAACATCAAACTGGCGTGGCGCGACGTTAGCGTGGCATGTTTTGTGTGACGACTTATTTATATTTTCATACTAAACAAGCACAACAAGGACACGTCGCGCTAATGTCTCTTTACACCGTTTGGCAAAACCTTAAGACCACACGAAGCGAGATTAATACTGAATAATTTTACCTAAATGAGCGTTACATAGCCGTACCCTGAAAAGCCTCAGAAAAAGCGAAAGTTTTACTTGTTATTATCAGAACCAAAGAAAACAAGGTGTGGTGCTATTGAGAGGAGAGGGGACAGATTTACTTTTGTCAAACAGACAGGCGAGTCCGAAGCGATACCCAACCGATACGAGACGTCAGTCCAATAGTTCTATCCCGCTATCGGATCGCTTTCGCTTTTCTATGTGACTGGATTCAAACAATTCCATACATTACAAATAAAAACGTCGCGCTTCGCATTCGCCACGCCTGTCTGTTTGACAAAAGCTTTAATGAATACATATTAGTTAACAAGAGCAATAAATGTCTTCAAATCAGAATCACAACCATGGAGCAGTCGAATGAGTCAAAATGTTTACAAACAAATATTTTTTTAAGTCCAAATATAATAAGGAATCCATTTAAATATCTCATTCGCATATAAGGCGGACTGTATATAAGGCACATTGTCATAATACATGAGGTGCCACAATAGGAATAAAGGACAAGAGAATAATAAGGATTCAGGACGCACCCCAACGATCGTTCTTAGAAGGAATTCTTGGAGCATACGTCACGTCTTTTGTGTAATGACGTTATACTGCTTAAGTCTTGGTAATGTCAAAGAATTTCCTTGGAAATGGTGTCAGTGTGACACGTTTATCATTTTTTGTTTATCTCAAAACTCCGATCGTTAGAGAGCGCGCCACGAAGTTTTGTGGTAGTACATTTTTAGTGACATTTTTAATGATATGGGCACTAGCGCCGCGTCAAAAAGACTTCAGTCGTAGCTCATTCAGTCTACTATTATATGCTATATGTAGCCCATTCTTATGATTATAACCATGCATATGATGTGTATGCTACGTAAGGGTCGCGTGGTTGTCCCAAGAGGTAACCACAGCCCTGGAAGGGAAAGAGAAAAGAACAGTGTGATTTTTAGTAAGTACGAGTCTAACAATTACTTGTTTATATTACTTGTACTATAACAGTCTTGGTAATTATTGCGTATTAACAACTACATAGACATTTAAAGCGTACTAATAAATACAACGGTCTACTAATAACGTTCATATATTTGACAGGCCTGTTGGTCTAGTGATTAGTGACCCTAACTGCGAAGCTGGAGGTCGTGGATTCGATTCCCACTCAGGACAAATGTTTGTATGATGAGTTCGATCATTTGTTCTGTGTCTGGGTGGAATTTATCTATAATATGTATGTATTTAGAAATATATAAGTATGTTTATCAGTTGTCTAGTACCCATAACACAAGCTCTGCTTAGCTTGGGACTAGATGGCGTTGTGTGATAGTTGTGGAATATTATTATTTCGTTTAAATATCTTTTGTACATATTTGACATTTTTTTTAATGTTTTTTACAATTATATATATATACCCGGAAAATAAAAACAATAGAACCGTTAATTCAATTCTGAAAAATTCAATTTTCTCTAAACTGCTCACAATCTTTCGAAACTCAAATTCTTCCCAAATAAACGCCCTCGACGAAGATTTTAAAAGGTTCTGCAGAAGGAAAAATACCTTTAATGCATTGTCGGTATTACAGGGACCGTGTTGGCACTGTCGAACGTTGAATCCCTGAAGAATGCTGACGGTTGATCGAACACAGCGCGTAACAAATCGACCTCAATAAAAGCCAATTTATTCGAACCGTTAGAGCAGCGTACCAGCTAAAATTACGCGACGTAAATTCGGTTGTTCACTTACGGCTTCAATCCAGAATAATAATTATGAAGAAACTGCTCCTATCGATAGTATGTTTTTAGAGGTTAGAAATAATAAGTTTTAATCGGTCAAGTCCAGCAGTCTCAAAAAAAAAAACCAACCATTTCTGACTGTTAATCTATTAATTTGTAGTCGGATGTAAATTATTGATATACGAATACGCCATGGCTGATATACGATTGGAAAACGCAGGTGGATTCAAGGGCACGACGAAAATTACGTCATTGTTTGAGATTAAATAGTCTCTCAATAGAGATGTGAAGCGTAATTTTCGGATTGGTTCGTCCTGTAACGAATAAGGCTAAGTGTATGATATTTTACGAAGAATAAAGTGCCTCAATATTCGGCAAGTGTGTTAACCTCTCGGGCTCGTTACGTACACCCGGGTGTTCATAAGCGAAAACGCCCCAGCGCCTTACGTACACACGTCTGTACATAACAGACTGTCGCTCATTGGACGTTGATTTTATCATTTTCAATTATAAATCGCCCGAGAGGTTAAAAGGATTAGGGTCACATCGAGGTTCTAATTCATGAAGAGTGACGACATCCAAAGCTCATGATCTCCCGTATCGCTGTTGAACGAAGAACCTAATCTTTTAGAAATACACTATTGTTTTAGTCAATCTTAAGGTTAACAAAACAGTATTTTAACCTGAAGCTTTTATAGAAGGATCGGCTTAGTCATCGAGAAGAAAGATCCTCTCTCAAGGTATCCAAAAAATGTTAACTTACTTGAAAAGCAAATGGAGGAAATATGCTTCTTTTAGAAGTATGAACACTTTTTGTTGTTATGTTTTGAGAACCTTACTATGTGGGACATCAAAGAAAAACTTCCTTAGGACTTCTAACACACCAAATAGAACTAAAAGAGGTCACTTACTAGTACATTTACTCGGAAAGTCCCTTTTAGATGTGTGCAGCAATACGTAAATACGCTGAACGACATTGTGGACGAATTTCTAGTACTTCTTTTTCTTTTAATAATTGAAGAATTATTTCATGAAACTTCGTACGCTTAATAAAAATTAAAAAAAAAACTAAAATGTTATCAGAGAACATCTCTTGAAAAAATTGTGTAATAGCTAAATTAAACTGATTATAAAGTTTCTCCACAAAAACAGATATTTCCAAATTATCTTTTTTTAAATAAAACATTATAAAATGTTGTATCGTAACTTTTAAGACTTTGTATTTTGTTTTATAATTTAGTAGTTTAATTAACATTGGTTCCATTGTTTCAAAGAATAACAACTTCAAAGATTTTTGGAAATGCCGTACGACAAACGCGCTCTTAAGCATCGAAAATAAATCTTTCTTAAACAAAATACAACCTACAAATTAAACCTCAGCCATTCATGATCTATTAAGAACTATAAAGAAGACCCATTAAGTACCAATTCCCGACGCCTGAAGAAATGACCTTTCGCCTGAATCCGGCGACTGGCCACTAATTACATCCCATTATTTATTCAACGGGGCATTTCCCGCAATCAGCCAGCCCTTTTGCCTAAATACAACGGAAAAGAGAAATGAATTGTTTACGTTATTGTATGTGACGTGACATAAGAGGCTTATACTTTTTCTGCTTGTCGTCAAAGAGAAAGTAATTCGTTTTACAGTGACATCAACTTTTCTGTCTCGCAGTGTAATTGTGAAAATAAATCACAATCGTAATACGTTTTCTTGCAGACAGATGTGGAGCTTTCTTTGATTTACAACAATTTATCTTTTTAGTAACACGGAATGAGCTACTTTTTTTTACAAAATCTGTATATGAAACGTGCTCCAATTCCTTAAAGCATATGAAGATATGAGCCGCAGTGGGAGACGCCCACGGCAACGGACGTGGCAGTACGATCTGCGGCCACAATAGTCGCGGGCATGTGGACTGTCCGATCATGGATCATGCCCGGGTTGACGGCACGTTGTGTTCCATGTCTCAAAGAGCTGTCAGCGCAATGACGGCTGGCTTTGGCCCTCTAAGGGTGCCCCCTTAGAGGGCCAAAGCCTGCCGAGTTCGCGGGACTAACGAGCTAAAACCCCGGAACGTAAAGGACTATTGAAGGACACCGTGGATATTAGTCAATACAAGTCTGATAGTCCGTCCTGCCCTTCCCTGGGTGGGAGGCCTCATTTGATGGCTTTACACGTTAGAAATGAAGATATAAAGCAAAATTCAAAATTAGTTGTCATGTTATCAAGTACAACAATAAAATAAAATGTTGTTCATGTCACAACTGTTTTTTTTTGTGTTAATGAACAACTGAAATAATTATTAGTATACATCACCGTTAACTTATTAAGTTACTATGCAACAAAGAATCTTATCAGTTATTATCAGTTAATTAGGACTTTTGTTTAGTAAACTGTCTCACACCTATCTATATTAATCTTACAAAGCTAAATAGTTTGTTTAGTTGAACGCGCTAAACTCAGGAACTGGTTCTAATTGAATAAAATATTTTTGTGTTTTATAACGTATAAAACAACACACTACGATTAATAAGAGACGAGCAGCGGGTGAAACCGCGGGAACAGCTAGATTTATATATGACCCAGACGCAAACAGCCATTCCAAAATCATGTACTAATCGAAAACAAAGTCATTCGCTCAACCACTATGCCACTGCACGTAGGGGAACACTGTGTAAGACGGGGACTCGAGGTATAATGGGGACATACTCTCTTTAGACATACCTAACACAACACTAACGTAGCGCAAGCGCCATCAGGACGTCATTCGCCAGCGATCATTAACAAATGGCGTCCTGTTGGCGCTTGCGCTACGTTAGTATTCTGTTAAATTTGCCTTAAGTGTGTGATTTTCCATCATACCTCGCGTCTCCGTCTTATAATCTGTTCCCCTATAAATTAATAATACTCATTCAAGTAGCTAGAAGACCAAGAAATATTTACTAAGAACAAATTAAGTGTAAATAGAGCTTTGTGAAGAAACAATATTCTACCAGTCCACCACAAAAGGTTCGCTCGGGAGAAATACGTTACATTTTTAATTAAATTAAAACGAACATCGTTACTGTATGTAGGTTAAATTCTTTAACTAGAAAACAGGCAGTAACAACGTTTAAACGCTAGGTTAATGAGGTACACAATGTTGTAAGTGGTTGAATAAGATAACACTACAACGAGTTAATTGTTAACTTGAACTTAATCGGAAGATCTTTGTTATTCACATTTATAAATGCATAAGTGTATTTATTGCTCTCTTTTGCACACCTGAATTGCTGGACGGTTTTCCGTGAAATTTGGAACATAAGCGGATCTAATTTAGGACAAATTTATTTGCAATCATTTAAAACTTAGATAATTATACAATCAGCCAGACACGAAACAACAAATGTTGATTGATTATTTTTATTAAATTGCTTATAAATCCGGAATAATAATTAAAACAAATTGATTCTAGTATATTTTATTTTTAACATTTTAAGGAGGTTTATTAGTGGGAGAACTCACTTAATGAATTTAACTTGTTAAAAAAAAAACGAACCGAACACGTGACATGCAGTGCAGCTGTCAAGTGTTAAGCGACTGCAAGAACCGTCCAGTCAAATATAGGTAGTAGAACAGTTTTTTTATTAGTTTTGTCTTTCATAATACAAACAAAAATTCTCACTGCAAAAGAAAAAAAAACTCTAGGTCCAGTTGGAAAGCTCTCACTATTATCCTATTGCAATTAATCCCGTCAGTCCGCTAACTCCTTTGCCAATAAACGGAGTTCCGTAGCGCAACTGTAAAACCCTTTTTACGGCATCACGTCGCAACGGCTTAGCTAAGTGCTGATCAGGC
The DNA here is from genome assembly GCA_943136025.2 of Agrotis puta. Lineage (NCBI taxonomy): Eukaryota > Metazoa > Arthropoda > Insecta > Lepidoptera > Noctuidae > Agrotis > Agrotis puta. Next base: position 11,247,792 of record OW964182.2, on the reverse strand, counting down.
GAAAGATTAACTTTTAGATCGTCAGGATGTTGTTCTTTGTAACATTTTAAATGAGAACTTATCTTAAGATCGATTGGGTTGAAAATTATGTGATTATTTGGGTATTTGAATCAAAGAAAGGATAGTCAGAAGAGAAGCCTATATTCAGCAGTGGACGCTTATGTAACGCTGATATCATCATGCTTCTTAAAGCCTCTGTCAAACAGACAGGCGTGACGAATGCGAAGCGTGACGTTTTTATTTGTAATGTATGGAATTGTTTGAATGCTGTTACATAGAAAAGCGAAAGCGATCCGATAGCGTGACATAACTATCGGACTGACGTCTCGCTTCGGTTCGGTATCGCTTCGGAAACGCTTCGCTTTCGCCTGTCTGTTTGACAAAGGCATTATTGTGTGCGGGTAGCACATAACATGCAACTACGCATCATGAACATTTCAACCTATGTATACGTATTTTTAAGTATGAAATAAGTTCTTTACTTCTATTCAGTTCCAAAATACGGTTTTGTAGACTGTGAAGTGATAAAAGGCATAATCATAATCATTTAAAATAAAGCTATTTTAATGTGGCCAAAATATGTGGAGATAATTCTATAATCATCCTTCCAAACTAAGTACTAGCCATATTTAAAGTAACAGAAACTCTAACTTTAAATTTTCACACAAAGTTAAAAAGCACCCATCAAAACAAAACCTAAACATTTTATCCAAACTTATTCAAGTCTCTATCATAATCTACGCATAATTTGACACAAACATGATTCAACCAGGGGTTATCAACATTTCACGTATTTCCATACAGCTTCACCGGGCGTTACGTCACAACTTATATAGATCGTGGGTGCTGTGATTTATGCCGGACACGGCTAAAGTCAGGTTCGTGTCACAGACTAAAAAAAGTGTGAAAAAAAGGGTTCTCTTTGTTAACTTACTAACGTTATGAATGGATAAATGTGGACTGGACAATCGGGCTAGTTTTTTTTACGTTAATGTTAAATTGGTGTAGTTGACACATTTGTTACTTAGTTTACCTATGTGAAATAAGTTGGTACGCACAATATTGAGTGATTTACCATGTTATTTTAATATCATGGACTTCTTATAGGTTTTCCTATAATCTATAAGGAGAAAACTAATTTCTGTATTTTTTTCAAAATTTTAGGTTCAGTAGTTTCGGAGATAAGGGGGGGGGAATGGTCAATTTTCGTCTATTTTCTTGAATAACTTGGAAACTATTTATTTTAAAATTACAAAAAAATACATTTAAGATCTTCTCAACAAGACCTTTCATTTGATATGCCACACGATGCAGTTTTCAGTTTTTTTTTTTTTAATTTTCCCCTTCCCCCAAAAATGACCCCCCATATACAGATTTCATCTGCTCACGTCACACCTCTGTGTTTGGGTCACAGGAATTGATATGTGTACCAAATTTCAACTTAATCGGTCTAATAGATTCGGAGATAATTGACTGTAAGCGACGGACGGACAGACACACGAGTGATCCTATAAGGGTTCCGTTTTTGTATTCAGACGTACGGAACCCTAAAAATGATTAATTGTCACACTCAAAATTTTATAAACTATGTTTTTATATAGTATTTAAAAAATGGAAATATGTAGGTACTAGTAAGGGAAATTCACAGGGCGTAAAAAAACTGTGCGCATTTCTGCCAAAAGGAAAAGTGCCTTGAAGGCTGGTTACCTCGTTGAATGGTGGCTAATATGCTGATTATTTCGCAAAAAAAAATGTTGTAAGTAATAATGATCCGTATGATCTCCGGCCACCGTAATAGGCAACTCGCTGTCCGACCATGGACCATGCCCGGGTCGAAGGCGCGTTCTGTTCCACGCGCGCCTCAAAAAGTGTCGGCAAAATGACGGGGGCCCCCTCTAGAGGACCAAACCCTGCCGGGGTCGCGGGACTTACGAATTACCGTGACCCCGGAATGTAAAGGGCTATTGAAGGACACCGTGGATTTTAGTCAATACGAATCTGACGGTTCCCTCTCCCTGGGTGGGAGGACTCGTTTGATGATTTTACCACACTAAAAAAAAAAAAGTAATAATGATCCCTAGTAACTACGTTGACGTTGCCATAAGGATCGTTTTGCAATTGCACTTTTTAGAAAAATGTTCAACAGATGTTTCACTTTTTTATAGTAAGTTATAATCAATATTCCAAAATAAACCCAACACTAATTGGTTACAAAACGAAAGGTACAACTATTATAAATAGGTACCTTTTTTTTTTTTTTTTTTGCGTGGTAAAATCATCAAATGAGTCCTCCCACCCAGGGCAGGGCGGGAGGGACTGTCAGACTTGTACTGACTAAAATCCACGGTGTCCTTCACGAGCCCTTTACGTACCGGGGTTACGGTGATGGGTAAGTCCCGCGACCCCGGCAGGCTCTGGCCCTCTACAGGCCCCGTCAATGTGCTGACACTCCTTGAGGCGCGCGTGGAACACAACGCGCCGTCGACCCGGGCATGGTCCATGGTCGGACAGCAAGTCGCCCATTACTCGCTGCCCGCATGCCCGCGCCTACGGTGGCCGGAGATCGTCCTGTGACGTCCGACGCCGTGGGCGTCTACCACTGCGGCTGGGATGGAGGGAGGACGCTGTCCTCTCCCTCAGGCGGCCCGCCTCCTCCTTCACGAGCATGACTGCTTCGCAGAAGGAGGCGACCGCTTCCCACTCCGTCTCGCCCCGCAGCATGGCCTCGACCAATGCCGGGCGCGAGAGGTCTCCGCCTATCGCCGTCGTGAGGACACGGCGGTGCTCTGCCCAAGCGGGGCAGTCCTGCACCGTATGCTCCACCGTGTCCTCCGGACGATCCTCGCAGTGGTGACACCCAGGCGTTTCTTCCCTCCCTATCAGACACAGGAACCTCCCGAAACTTCCGTGTCCGGTGAGGACCTGCGTCATGCGGAAGGTAAGGACGCCGTGACGCCTATCCAGCCACTCCTCAAAGAGGGGTCTTACCGCCGCGATTGCGGCGTGCCCGATAAATAGGTACCTATGTTATACAATTAGTGAACCGATTGAATCACAAACCAAATTAACGTTACCTCAGCCAAAACATTAAACCGTCTGAAAACATCCTTTGATGTCATCCCGGTGGATGTCAAAGTGATTTACCCTCTCGTTCTGCTGATCCCTACAATGGAGAAAGCCTATTCATAGTGTCAAGTCATTAATTGGATAATTATTATCTCCTTTTAATTCAGTCATTTTGGGTTATGAGCTGATAATGTGAAACACAATGGATTTCTCAGTTATTTGGGATGATAATTGGTTATTACAGTTATCTCGATTGAAGTTTCTTACTATTATTTCAATTTCATTAATTTTTTTTTTTTTTTTGGTTTGGAATAATCATTAAACGGCTCCTTATACACTGATTGGAGCAGATAGGACTGTCAGTCTCTTACTGATTAAAAACAAACCTGCGTTTACACCTTTGCGTTTCAGGGCCGCAGTCCAATCCTGCGTATATAGTCCGTCGACCATATTTAACCACTCATTGCATTTTTACTAATAGCGTGAACTATTTTTACGAAAAGAGAATTCAATACAACACTATTACATCCTTTCTTTTAACAAGTAGCGACATATCTTTTTCCCCCACAATCTTATTCTTTAATACAATAAATTTTAAGAAGGAAATCTTTAAAATTTCAATGACACTGGTGTCTTTAAAAACCCTTCAGTTCAAAGACTGAGTCAATGGCTTGAACAACAATAGGTAGAGTGAATCGCTACACGTATTTCTTGAACACCTTCAGAGATCCTCAGGTCATTCAAATAAACAGATCAATCACAATCTCGTTTTTATAAAACTTATATTTTAAATGCGAATGTTTAAATGTTGTGTGTTTGGGTGTTTGTTACTTATCACATGAAAATGGCTGAAGGAATCTAGATGAAATTGGAAACAGATATAGTCTGGAAAGACACAAAAGATACCTTTGATCCAGATATTACGATTCCTTGGGATAATTTTTGACATATAAACAGACGAAGCCGTTAGCAACACCTAGTAGCTATTTTACATGTAGCGACTGCCTGTCTTGACCCAGTAACTGGTTAATACAACTAATCATTAACATGCTCTGAACGTTTTCATGCTTATAACTTAACGAACTATTCTGATATTTCAAAGTTTCCATCTCGACAAGGTTCGAAAGCGCCTGAAGGTGTACAAAAGTATACATAGTTGAACATTGAAATTTTGCGATGACCTTTTCATCATTTTCGAAGATTCTTGTAGATCCTAAACCAAATTTATTTAAATATACATATATATGTTTATTAAAGCATAAGATTACAGACTAAGATATGTAACCGGTCGTGTGGGGTACGTGACACCCCTATAATATTAATAAAATACAAATTCGTAAAAAAAAACATAAATGTGATTAGAACTTCATTATAAATAACACGTGTTTTACGAAGAACGGAGATAAAATGTTCAAAATTTTTTAAAGTACAAACCACTGGAGATGTGCTGGGGTTTATAACACCCCTGCACTTAAATGTTAAGATTCTTGCCTAAGAAAGAGATCATACAACCTCTATTCTTTTTTTTAATCTTAACTACTCACACTAATGAATTCTTAAGACATAATATATACCCATAGCTTACATAACAAAGCGACAAGATAATGTATATTATTATAAGCTGATATTTTCCTTACACGGCTATTCTCGTAATAATTATGAGAAAGTCTTAATTGTTACTCATAGTACGTTAACCTACCATCATGGTTGGGTATAATAAACCCCGGGTAACAACAAGGTTTAATAATAATTTAGATAAATATTATGATATTGTTTGAGTATGAATGTTTTATTATTAAAAACATGGCGCTATCCTCAGGCAATATAAAGGAAAATTCCTTTTATTACTTGGGAAAAAGATGTTGTGAAATGTAAAAGGAAAGGCTTTCTAAAAATTATAATAATAACCGTGTTTTCTTTTCAGTAAACTTGTGTTTTTTTTTTCAAAATTGTACACGCTTGGTATTTTCTATTTCGTGAGTGTGTTTACAAACATAGAAACGCACAAACAACTTGACCCGGAATACTAATTGTAAGTCATACAAATATTCTTTGCATGCGGGGATGGGCCCCGCGAAAAACAGCTCTTCAGTCGTTCCTCAGCCACTGCGTCAACCATGGCCATCAAGTCAATTACAATATAACGTCCGAATAGTTCACTGTGAGGTCGTTATCGCTGCCAATTTAAAAATCACCAGCCAATTTAGAACTTCACAGTATTTTGCGATTTCAGAATAAAACAATTTTAATTTATTCACTATCGGTCCAATTTTCTTTGCAAAAACTAAACTACGATTTCATTTATTCACTTTGAATCCGTTTGATGCATATTTGACATTTTTTTTATTTGATAAGTCGTAAAGGACACTGATCTTGCTATTCGATTTTGAACACTCGGCCCTAAGTAGAAGGTGTAAAATTCAACAACACTATATTTCCTTCACGTTATTTCATATTAAACTAGTGTCCATGCATGAATATTATTACTACCTCAATATTTGGTTTCCTTAATTTACATATTATATTGTTGCAAGCCTTTGTGTAAAGCCACAGAAGTTTCAGCTGAATATATAGTGAAGTGATATAAGATTCAGTGCTATTCTATCGAAAATTGAAACCGAAGCTGGAGAATTCGACAGAAAAGTTAAAGCTGTGAAAGCTCCCAAGAAATCTCAACTCTGGATAAAATAGAAAAAGCTACTAAAGTAAAGGATTGGCACAGGTGGACGAGGGACTGTCTGGGGTCACGGAATTGCCACATCAAGCAAACCGTGACCCTGGAACGTCAAGAGCTTTTGAAGGAACACCGTGGATTTTAGTCAGTACAAGACTGACAGTCCCTCCCTTCCCGCCCTGGGTGAAAGGACTCATTTGATGATTTAACCACGTTATAAAAAAGACTACATTTGAGAACATTATTCTGAAAAAACAAAAAATAAAACCTACTCTTTAAAATAAAGAAGCTTTAGACATGATCTCTCGATTCAATTGAAAATAATAATGCAGCAGTATAAAGCCCACAATTTCTGATTATTACTATCAAAATCTGCTTAATTCACTTGAAAATTAACGACAACAGTCCACGCAATTGACTCGCATTGCCTCAACAATGATCGAAAATTCCTCTCTGCTCCGATTTAATTCCGGACACACGGTTTGCCGAATACGTAAGCATTGAACAGATTACATAAAGGCTTAGCGGAAAATACTGCAAAATACGTATAGAATGCCAAGTCCGTGCAACGGGTGGAAACGTGAGCGAACTCAGACTTAACTTGAGCTTAGCTCAGTCATGCTTCCAACTGAAAATGTAACTTATGAGGTTATTGTTAAAATTCTTACAACAACTATGATTAATCATTTTACTCCATTAAAAACAGAAATTGTAATGACACAAAGTTTATTTTACAACCAAGCAGGATCGAAGAAGTAGACATGTTTCGCGAATGAAGTATTGGAACAAAATCGCGACTGTCAACGTTTATACAGTCATTAACTGTCAGACGGTGGACTCCAGCCTCAAGGAATGACAGATAAAACCGTTATTTGTCAGACTCGTACCGAACAACAAAATAGTCGTAACAATAATTTTATGGATCACTTTCGAAATGACAGCGATGTCCAATTATGAGTTAACTAATTGTATACCAAAGTGGAGCGACAATGCAACTTTATTTTTACTCCACTTTCGCTCAGCATATGTTTTTGTTAATTGTTTATTTATTCATGCTCTTTTTTTGTAGTTGATTTTCTGTATCTATCTATTTTGTGGCAACGATGCTTGGTTTTGTTCGCAACGTTACTGTTGCAGTGGAATTCCAATTTGCACCGACATTTGCAGATCGTATTCGCAGAAGTAACAAAATTGACAATGACGGGAAAAACTGTATTAAATGACATTTTAAAAAAGAGAGTGGATTGCTTTTGTTTACAAAAAAAAGCATTGCTGTTAGCTGGATTTCTATGAGTTATTTTTTTTTTTACAACACGTATTTATTTTTAAAGAGTTAGTTTTTCTACTTTAAAGGAATAGAAATATAAACGGAATACTCATAGTCTGCCTCTATAAATAAAAATCTATTTGAACCAAAATGTTCTTGAAATAAATGTAGATTCTTCTAAATCAACTCCTTTTCTTCGCTAATTAGACACAATTAAGCCTCTGTCAAACAGATAGGCGTCGCGAATGCGAAGCGTGACGTTTTTATTTGTAATGTATGGAATTGTTAGATTCCAGTTACATAGAACAGCGAAAGCGATCCGATAGCGTGACAGAATTATCGGACTGACGTCTCGCTTCGGTTCGGTATCGCCTCGGAAACGCTTCGCTTTCACCAGTCTGTTCTGTCAGAAGTTAAAAAATATGTTATTCGCTCCTCCAAAGTTTATTATATCGGAGGAATAGCAAAAGTAACGGATAGGAATAATGGAAACAGCTGTTACAACAATAATGTTCCATTCCGTTACTAATTGAGAGCAGGGGTAATAAATACAGAGAAATGTATTTTTTATGCTTTTAAATAAATAGGAAAGGGCATCGTGGAAGCCATTAAATAAATTGGAAAGCGGAAATTAAACTGAACAAGGTATTAATCTAATTGTCAACCATTTATTAAGCTAGCTTACAAACAACAGTTTCAAAGCAATTGTATTACATTATTTTATTTTTTAAGTTCATAGAGTTTTCGTCGGCAATATTTTACAAGGCAATTTTTTTTTATATAAATTTCAAATTTCATTTTTTTATTTTTGAAAATTTCAAAATCAATCAATTGCTGAATGTTTGTAAACGTTTTTGTAATGTTGTATTTTAAAAATGATTTTATACTCATATAGGAAGGCATTCTTATTACGAAGAATGGACAAGGAACTCCTTACAACAATAATTTTACAGCAATAATACTGATTGTTAAAAAAGTAAATTAAAATTCTCAGATCGATTGGTCGGATAAGAACATTTTTTTACAGTGGTAAAATCATCAAATGAGTCCTCCTACCCAGGGCAGAGCGGGAGGGACTGTCAGACTCGTACTGACTAAAATCCACGGTGACCTTCAATAGCCCTTTACGTTCCGGGGTCACGGTAATTCGTACAGTCCCGCGACCCGTATAAGAACATTGGAAATCTATACTAATTGTAAAGAGTTTGTTTGGTTGAATGCGCTAACCTCAGGAACTACTGGATTAAACTGAACAATTATTATTGTGTTGGATAGCCCATTTATTGAGGAAAGTTATAAAACATCACGACCAAAAGGAGCCGAGCAAACGGTGAAACTGAGGGGAAGATTGATAATAAGAGAAAAGTAGTGGAAAAAATATTTGTTGAAAAAAAAACAACAACAGGCTAAAAAATTACTGGTCGCGGGACTTATGATTTACCGTGACCCCGGTACGTAAAGGGCTATTGAAGGACACCGTGGATTTCAGTCAGTATGAGTCTAACAGTCCCTCCTGCTCTGCCCCGGGTGGGAGGACTCATTTGATGATTTTATCACGTAAAAAAGCTATAAAATTACTAGTGTTACGGAAATAAATTAATACAATATTGTGCTCAAGATATTCTCGTGTGTTAGAACCATTTTAGCATTGCAGAACAGACGGTCTAATGAAATTTGCATTCAAGTAAAATGCAAATATACGGCAACAAAATACGATTCAATTAAAATTCATGCGGACGTTAACTTAATCAATTTATGTACTGTGGATTAATTATTATAGCTGTTATTATTGTTTCGAATAATTGCTATGAGTACCTATCATGGCTTCAAAAAGGCATTAGTCACAATTCACATCACATCCCCCATCTTTTTCAAGCTAAAAGAATCAAGCCTGTACTTTGGATACGCAAAAAAACTCTCAACGCGACGGAAGTCTCCGATACTTACGACTTTGGTATCCATTGACGCGTGCCTATGTACGAACCTCTATGGATTTGTATTGCGATAGTCACCTGGATACCAAAATCAGAGACCTGCGTCGTGTCGAGTGTAAAGGGATTAAGCATACGGGCAACACCTCCCTATGATGACGGTTAGAAAACAGGTGCACAACTAAGAGACAGAAAACCGTACGGACATAGCACACGGTTGATACGCGGATGCTACGGTCACTAAACTCATTAGTCTCGGATATGATACGCTGTTGGTACGTTCCTGTGGTATTTCTTTCTGTGTGTAATATGTTCATAGAACGGTCATGTCAAAATACAAGTACAAAAAGTCATCATCTTTATCCCAACTATGTTCAAATATTCTACACAATAAGACGATGTTGTCGAGACAGTATTAAACATGTACGTCAATCTAAAGCTAATTTATGTTAATCGTATAATACATCTAATAACACTCCATATAACACTCAGACCCGTCCATTAATAATCGTAACACTAATTACCGAGATCTTAATTACGTCTTAGATGGACTAAGGTTAATTCATTTTGTTAATTGCCTTGTGAAAGCTTGTTAGGAGATAATTGCGCAACTGTGGCCATGTGAAGGAAAGTTATGTCTTTATTTAATTCCGGTTTTTTTCTCATAAAAGAAATCATCATCTGCCTAGCCTTTTCCCAACTATATTGGGGTCGACTTCTAGTCAAACCCAGATGCAGCTGGATATCAATATTTTACATGGAGCGACTGCCTGTCGGACCTCCACAACCCAGTAACTGGGTATGGTTGACTCCCCTGGTACCCATGGTAAGACTGGTTGTCAGACTTTAGAGCTTCTGACTAACAGTAACGACTGTCGAAGATCTACGAATGACAGCCGGGATCAACGGCTTTACGTGCTTTCCGAGGCACGGAGGAAACTCGCTATGACAGATGGTCACCCATCCACAAACCAACCTCGGCAAGCGCGGGTTAACCCGGAAGATCCGCCTGTGCGGCTGTATTTATTTAGCCACGAGCTCCTCATAAAAGAAAAAATACTGAAATTATTATCTGCCTGGACTTTTTCCTATTTTTAGAAGTGTTTTATGTAGTAGCTTACCTGGCCCTATTACTGGGTGTATGGCCTTGGTATGATTAATTATGTAACTTTATTAATTACTGATAAAGATTTGTATATGACAGCTGAAAATTCACAAATCTCGATCAGTTATCTTTGAAGGCCAGTTATGATTGGACATCTGTAAGTCTCGGATAGACAAATACAGTTGTCGATTGGTTACAAAGTTCGGGATCAAGATTGCAACTGAGATAGATAGTTTTCAGCATTAATGTGTGTTTCGAAGCATGGGAGATCTCTACATATAATGGATGGTCAGGGCATTCATCTTCAGACCGACCGCGACTCGCGTAGCTTCAACTTCTAAACGTAATTTAGTACGTACTACATATAAGCATTTATAAAGATCTTTAAGCGTAGGTGACAAATATAACACCTGATGATTGATGAGCCAGAGTTTCGAGTTTCGATAGACCAGAGGGTAATTGTATATCATACTCACACCCACACATTTTTGACAATTCAATATTATTCATTGTGCTATTTACGAATTTGAAGCAATATACGCCTACAAGTTGTAATAGAAAAGTGTGTTACGCAATCACCCCGTTGCGCGTTGGTTCAGAAGCAGAATTATGTTTCATGAAAATTTTCTATCAGAAAATCGATCTCTGTACCTATTCTAAGAAAATAACAGCAAGGATGTGGGACATCTCTTCCTACTAAGTAAAACAGAAGAAGAGCTATAAATTGAAGAAATAATTGAATTGATTTTAACGTTAAATGATGACGGTTTGTTGCTAAGAATTTGTTTAAGTAATTAAATTAATAAACAGAATAGTTGTTGGTAAAAACAACATTTTTATCAACAAGTAAATTTCTTTTAAGTTTTTGTCTCGTTTCACTCTGTTTTACTGCATTAACTTCGGTCTTCTACGACAGCAATACAAGAATAGTTTCGTATTGTTGTTGCAACAAAACACGAAAAAGATTTACAGTTAAAAGAAGGTATAAAACAGGCACATTCCTCTTTAATTACCCTTCAAATAAACCGACAATTTCACCCTCGCCTCTTAGACAAGTACGCAGTTATTAAACTCGATACCTATATAATACAGAACGCAATAACTCGCTCGCAAGTGTTGAAACGCAATCACGATCTGTTGCGATTCACGATCGTGATATTTCGAAATCGAGTACTTGATTTGAATCGAAAAGGAGGGACAGGAGTTTTATTGTTTCATAGTTTCCCATGGGGAGGCAGAAACTATAGAATGCCACCTGCTTCGATCCTTTTTTTTAGTTGATAAAATCATGAAATAAAGCCTCCCGCCCTGTGTGGACCGAAAGGGACAGTTATACTAAAATTTACCGTATTTTAGAGTCACGGTTACTCGTTTGGACTATTCCACGGGGGGCCCCATCACATTCCTGACAGCTCTTTGAGGCGCGCCTAGAACTCTACGCATTTTCGACCCGGACATGGTCCAAAATTAGAAGGCAAGTCATCCATTAATCCCGATCCTCCGATATAAACACCTTTTGCCTAATTCCCGTTCATATAATTATCTGCACGCATATCTTGGCACCATAGAAACGGATTTTGACGACGAAAAAATATACAAAATGACTGAATTTAGAAAGATTTCTTTTCGCATGGCAATTAAAAACATATAATTATATTTGCTCAAGGATATACCAGTCACAAACGCACAAAACAGCGCATCTCTGATTAGCCCAGTGAAATTACAGAAGATAGGTCAAATACGTTGAGTTCTATAATAAATAAAATGCCATGAACAGCCACTTTCGAGTAGTGGTTCTCGCTTACAAGGAAAAAATCAACTTAATGTCTTTCATAAAGGGTAGGTATATGTGTAGTAGGTACACGCATCTGGGGCGGGTTCACACGCATCAAGGTAACAAGCAATATGAGGTCATTATGTTGTTTAGGCAAGGCAATATTAGGCAAATGGGAAAACATAAAATTGTCTTGTGTTAACTCTTCAAGAATATCTAAAATGTTTACGAGCAAAAAAAAAAAACATCAAAATAGCAAACAGCAAATGTGTGCCATAAGCTCAGTAGTGCCATCTGTACTCAAATTCAGTAATTATTTTACGAAAAACTCACGAAGTTTTTACCTACTACGTGGAAATTCCGACAGATGGCTCTGTTCTCAATAATAACAAAACGTCGTCCTTTTATATTTTTAAGTACCTATTTACTCTTACAACTTATAATTTACCCTTTCAAATAATATACACGTAAAATATAGTCTAATAAACAGCCAAATCCTACCGAAATGATAGTCCTTGCTAACTAAATACCCTCATTATTTCTAAGGAAGCCACGTTAATAAATTGAGCGCCATAAACCTTTTCTCTGTGGGGAAATAAGTGAACATTAGGTACATTGTCTTTTCCCTTTATTACGTAAAGTGCCGATATCACGTAGTTTCAGAGACTGCGAATGTTTGCGAGAATTTATTACCTAGGTACCTATAATATTTATATTTTTTTTTTATTATTGGGAATATACTTACTGATTATATTTGTTTTGAAGTACACACACACCATTAGTAATTAGACCTCGACGTATTTAATCCGAATGTAACAAAGCTACAAAATATCCAGCAAATGGATGAAAAGTGTATTATATATTTCAAAACGTCTATTCCCATTTTGACCCCAGTGGCTTTGTCACCACTGGTGACAAATGGGAACAAAAATCCCGACTGTCCCATAAATACATAATTTTATATTTTTAATTTAATCTATGAGTTTATGAAAAATATTGTTGTACGTTAGAAAATAAAAATTCCAAGAACTGGTGAATTGCATAACTTAACAATAATATCTTTTGTTCATTGCAAGAAGATTGTAAAGGAAATCGTACCGCAGTGGTGTTAGTAAATATGACAATTTTCTCATCCCATTGTTTCAGCTTCAGTTCATTCATTAAACCTTGTGTTCTTGTAATCTCTGAAAAAGTTTATTAAATTACTTGGTAGGTATAGTTTCGATCTCTCCTATTGTTTTTTGTTCCTGCATTTCTTTTGATATTAACATTTAAATGAGTGTTTAAATATAGATTTAAAAAAAAACATTCACAATTTATCAACATCAGTCAAAAGTTGACTCGTAGAAAATGTTGTCGTGTTAAGTCTGCCTTTGTATTTTATGCTTGAAATGTTACATGAATGCGTTTTCTTTTGTTTATTACATTAAGATTATATCCTACTGTTTATTTTTACTGTTTCATTGAATGAATTGTTTATATATTCCGTCAATTTTACGAATAGACAGACAATAGGTAACTCTGTTCATAAAGTGAAGAATAACAATATAAGTGTTTATCTCCTTTGTTTTCAGGAATGAGAGTGTCACTATGTAAAAAATGACAACTCGTTCCGTACAAATAAATTATGTTTTGATTATAATTTTATTTTATTATAAGTTAGTGCATTAGTGCTTAACCCTTAATACTCCATTAAAAGTTGTCAGAAGTAATAATTGTCAATTTGGGGTTACCATTTTGAAACAGTCTCTTTATTATTTTTCAATAATTCCAATGGAAAGAGCGTAGTTTATAAAACATGCGAAAGCCTAGTTTTTTGCCGTATAAATATTATGAAACAATCCTGCAAAATGCGTGTTCACTGTATCGACATCAAAACCTTTTTGTAAATGTCAATGACAGAAGTACAACGGCAGTCGAAAAGTAGTACCAGAAAGCGATGTACCTGTTTTTGAGTGTGAAACATATTAAACTAATAATCATATCCTCTACCTATATTAAGTTGTAGGTAAATGAAACATTTAAAACACAGACAAACAGTTTAAACAACTTACGGAACCTTAAACGTTCTGAGCTAACAATAAAACAATTTTGCTCGTATCATAAACAGCATTGAACGATCGAGTCATCAACGCGATTCAGATTCGATCGCAAACATAGCAAGCAAGCGTTGAAGCCAATCGACGTTCTCGAATAAAACAAGGCACTCGTCTAAACAACCAGTTGCTCCAAGATTACCATACCGACAACATTGTGCCACCTGTTCAATAACAAATAATTTAAATTTATTTTTAAATTTATTTAATATAAGAATTACAAAAATGTTCTGTGAAATAAGTTGATTGCGGGATGTGAAATAAAATCCAGGAAATGTATCGCAGGATAATTTTCGTGTTTGCAATTTCAATCGTCATTACATTACAGGTGAGTTTTTGTTATAAAAAATATTTTTTTACTTTTACAGTTGGAGAATTTTTATTGTATAAAATATTTTAAAATGAAAATCGTCGTAAATATTGTGGTGGCATAATAATGTAGTTAAAAATATATGATTGTTCTGCTAACTCCGTTACACAATATTATTATTTTAGATATTGTATTTATGGCTATGGATTTTATTAAAAACGGTATTAAAATGATTACCATACAAAGCATACTTGCATATAATGTATGTACAGAGTTTTTCATTATACCTTTGCATCTAAATTGCATTGATAAGACAATTATAAAAAAAAAAGAAAGTTACCTTCTAGTTATTGTAAATGAATATGGCAGGGCGAACAACCTTTTTTGAAAAACTAATCCCTGAACAAAGGTAAACAAAAATTTAATTGCCTACGGATCGTTTCGTTTTTCATTGTTTGCCAGTTTGTTTATCTTTCGTTCGGAAAAACAAAGCCTAGCCGTTTAAAGTAGGTCGATTGTATGTTACGAATGTAGGAAAATGGAACCTTTTTTGTTACATACGCTAGGCAACTAAATTTTGCAAGTAATAACGAAAATTTACAATAAATTAAATTTACAAAAAAAAACATCACATTGACAACTTAATTCATTTATTATTTATTTATATTCATTCCTTTTCTTTTCATTACAAAAATTAAAACAAATAATTTATACAGAAATTATTCGTGAAAAAACACTTCCAATCATAACTTATTCATATCACATCTATATGAATATGTAATTATCTATCTGATACAAGCTGCATTTCCATTTGTTCTTAGCGTCATGGCCTTAAATATAATGGTTTAGTTGTCAGAATTTCGAGCTTCTGGCAGCCAATAAGAACTGAGAAAGACCTGCGAATAACTTATGAAAAATAACTTATGGAAAATCGCTATGACAGATCACCTATTCAACAAACAACGGTTTAATTTTGAAGATCGACCTACGAGCTGTCATTATTAAGCCACGAACTCTCTATAAGTGTAATAATAGCGTATTACATGTAAAGAGATAATTATAAACTTTACAGACACGACACGCCACAGCATTTTTTATACGTTGTAGTAACCTATGTTATCGAAAAATAAATCACTAATCAAAAGTATCATTACTGCCACAAATACAGGAATAATCGTTAAAATTTAACGATTCCATTTGCTAACTCGATACTGTATTACTACCTGATAAAAATGATTGATATCCAATAACGTTTCAGTTTATTGCGATTACCAATTAATCGTTAATAGAAGTCATAACTGAGTGAAATGATGAATTACTTGTTATTTTTCGAGCTAATTACAAGGAGGAGAAATAGTATCGCCCTGGTTGGCTAAACAGTTATTTATTTATTTATTTATTTATTATAGGCTTCTCAACAATGAGTACACTATACTATATAGCTATGTCTTGTATTGTCCGGGAATCAATCTCACGATACGTAGCACAGCGGTCACTGCACAAACAGAGCTAGTTACTGCCTATAAGTATTTATTTCGCTAAACTGATCGTTGAAAATCCAACAGAACTATTTTATTTAGATACCGTTAACCTAACTCACCTAATTATATGTTTATTATAAGCTTTACTAATTTAATTAGCAGATTGTCTCGTATAACTGCCGTCTTGCAGCAATAATCATCATCTTCCTGCCTTTGACCAATTTTACTTGTGGTCAGCGTAACGTGTTTTCTTCTCCAATTCTCCCCTGCTTTCATATAATTCATTACACACTCGTCACTTTCACTCTTTCTTTATACATACATTCTTGTCACTCCACAATGCAGTATCAATACATTGCTAAAATGTTTTAGGTAATTGCACTCCAATACATAATACGAAATAGATCATACGCCGTAAGTACGCTGTTTAAACAAATATCATCACGTGATTAATAAGAAATAAGTACTTATTTTAATAATGTACCAATATGTGACTAACAAAATTGTATAGTCAAATGTTTTGAAACAAGAAAATCAAATAATTTCTATAAGACAATGAGATGACTTTTCAAATCAAGATTATTGTTTGGATAACAAAGTTATTCTTCCAATGTCTTCATAATAATTATATGTTATGATTAATGTTATCATTCCGTCCAACAGGGATTGTAATATTTGTTATATTTTCACGTTTTCATTCGTTCTTTTGTTTGTTCTTATAACAATGGAGTTTAACCACAATGCTAGTTTATTTTAAGTGAGTCGTCAAGTAGGCAGACTGTTATAAAGCATTCACTTTATGCAAAATAAGCCTCATTTTATCATTATCGCCAAAAAGAAAAGGACTATGAATAAGAATAATCCATTTCTAAGCCACCTCCAAAAAGACATCAATTAAAGCAATGTGTGTGAATGGCACGTTTACACTAAAGGAAACCCTAAATACAAAACAAACAAAAAAAGAAACATATTCAACAGCAAAATCTAAAAAGACCCTCTTTATTTTTCAGACGACAGATTTTCAAGATAACCTAATAAATGGATACCGGTCACTGATTGCGGACATTCAGGTCCGAACACAAAAGTCCCGGGAGGACATGGACACACTAGTGTCCCAAATAAAGCTGCTCATGAAAAACGAAGCAGACAAAGCTATTAACTACATGACTGTGTACCTCGAACAAATATCTCTGTACTTCCAGGTAAAGGGGAGAAAAGTGGCTAGAGTTATCTATAAAGAAATGTAATTGCAAGAATTAAAAAAAAAATAGAGATAATAGAATCACAATCCTACGCAATGAGAAAAGCGTGCGTCCAAATAGTGGGTGCATTACAGAAAAAAAATACAGCCATCATACCAATCTAATCAAAGAAAATCTAGTCAGAACATGCTTAATCAAAAGCAAAGAATTACAACTAACCATTTCCATTTAAAATTTCAACAATAAAATCTAATCTTACAATCCTAACGACGTTCAATGAATTGCTGTAAATGTTCATCCGATTATAGCTGACCAATTTTACACTTCCCTAGGTGATAATACACGACCGTAAGCCTCGGAACGGGACGTATTGCAAAGAGAGCATAGTTAAGCTGCTTGGCGAGAACTTGCAATTGGCCGACGAAAATGTCACTTTGTGTCTCGCTCTTGGATACCAGAGGGTGCAGAGATTACCAGGTATGTTTTTCTTCAATTACAGGGTTATCTGTTAGCATTTATTATCAGTTTTAATCTTGAATGATATCAAGAAAAGTTCTGTGTTGTGAATAATAAAGGACCCAATATAGCTCCCTGGAGAACTCCAAAAGATAATATGTTTTTTATTTTTCTTATGAGAATCATCTATCGTCTGATTGGCCTAAAAGAAAAAATCCAATGGCGATCGTCGCCGTATACGTCGTCGTATACAAAAAGCTATGTCAAGATTTACTATGTAATAAGTAGGGGGAGAACACAATGAAGTTTTCCACTTCCACGGCAATATAGGTAATATCCACGTTCACAGTTGCCTTCCGGTCGGTACGATATTATTGTGTATACAGACTACGTTGTAGTGTTGTCCTAATGAATGCGCGGTCGGGCTCAGTTAAATCAGCCTTCCTGTTTGTCGGGGAATTGATTATGCTGGCACTGGCCACTATCCTTTCTCTTTGATCAAGCCAAGGCATTCGATTACCTTGGTTGTAAGTGACGTTTATTGGAGAGCGTTTTGACTTTGGCAGTCTAAATTGTTTTCAGATGAATCTGTGTCAGATTAATCCTTTGTGGTTTGGATTGATTCTGTTTGTTGTCTTTTATATCACTTAAGGTACCGCAGAAATGAATTTGATCTAGACATTGATTAGGTAGTTGTGTTGTATTCATGAAAAACATGTAAAAAGACAATGTTTCCCAAAATCCTTTCTAAGGTAACGTAAGAGCTATTTACTGAAAAGGGTAGTACGAAACTTACATAAGTAAATAGGTTGTCAGTAAACGACGTGTGTTTACTTTAAATCCAAATTGTTTACGGTTTGGCCGTCAGCTTTGTCAACCCACATACGTCCGTATTATTTTGGGACAACGTTCCTTGTTTATCAACGTCAACATATCCGCTAGTGACAATACAGGTAGTCGCCAAAACAAACGTAGCGTTGAGTAATAACAACAAAGTCAGTGTTGTTGTAGTGAAATGTACTGCATTAATGAGTATCAATGATTTTGTTTAATCTTTTTTGGCAGCAAATAAGATGAATGGTGATTGGTGTAAATTGAAAAAGAAAATGAGAGGGACACATGAAATTCTATAACTTTTCACAAGATTATTACATTTTGAAGAACTAAAGGCAATTGTGCCATTACGACTAGTTGCAATAGCTCAATTCAAATAAAATCTCACGGAATAAAATCTAACACCAATAGACCAACACAACTTTTTGTTCTAGAAAAACTACAAGTCCACTTCGAAACGTTGGAGAATTTGAAGAAGTATTCAGCCTCTAAATTGTTTGAGTGTCAGAAGCAGCAGCAGGTCGGAGGGAACTGCTCTCATGAGAGTCAAGATCTTGAGAGGACTGTTGTAAGTATTAAGAAGAATCCAATACCAATTTAGTGGAAAGTAGGTGCCAACGCACAATTTTGTATTTGTGGTAATTGTTTGTCAAAAAATATGTTTCGATGCAATGAGAAAAATATGTTTTCATTTTCGTAAAATATGATCAAGTTCATAAGTTGACAATACTAGTATAACGAGCTCTTTTCATCTTCAAATATCTACTTTTGAAGCTTCAGTGTCAACTTCATGTTAAGCATTACATTCCTCTTTGTCTCTGTAACCTGGCTACTGAGGTTACAAAAGAATACATTTTTAAGTAGTAACCCTTATTTCCACGATCAAGTAACAGTATTGCTAATTTGTCAATTGCTTGATTCAAGTAAAAGTTTCGTTTTTGACTGTCAAATATCTTATGTTGATGATTTTCTGAGTATCAAATAGTACTTAAATAAACATAAACTTGCAACTAGTATACATAACTAGGTAGCTCAGTTACCCAAGAGGATAGTTAAGTTGCAACCGGATACGTGATCCCGGGAATCGAGTTTGTATCTACATTTGATTCAGAACAGGAAACTCGCTGGCTCTGGAATATTGAGCAGGAAATATTAGTGGAAAGGAATATCGATAGGCAGAAATTAAAGCCTTTAATCAAGTTGAAAAGTCGAAACATGGCAATATAAATTGCCCTACATAGATGATTCGTTACTGGGACAAAAAGAATACGATCGTTTACATAAAATAATATTTAAAGATGGGTCACCAGTTATAAAAATGTAGTTATGAACCAAGCTTAGTCATTTAATGATATAAAAGAAACGGCCATTAAAAAGCCGATGATAATAATTATAAAACTGAGGATGCAGAAGAAGTTTAGAAGTATGATAATAAATTGAAGCTTGCATAGTATGAAAACACCAGAAGTATGTCAAAAAGAGCAATAAGTAAACAATTTTTTTGAAAATTTTAAAACCATCATCATAATATGTGAACCAGCAAACAATTGTAATCATCTCATTTACTTTTATTTACAGTTCCTGTACGAAACATCGCCATTCCCGGTCGTGATGGCCGAAATAGCAATCCACGGCTTCAAAGAGGTCTCAGATCTTAGCGTGTGTCTCAAAGATATCATCTCCAGAATGATGACACACTCTGTCAAGGTCATAGGAGACTTTAACAGATGCATCCATAACATTGAGATGCCAAAACTCAAATATTTACTCAAATTCATGAAGAAATACGCCTGATTCATCGCGTGGTTGAGACTAATAGGGTTGCTAATTTTATTATGAAATTTTTGGAAGAATTAATTTTCGTATAAAAGTGCCAATTTTATTTTAATATTTCATATGTATTGGAATGATTTTATTAAAAATGTAACATTGATATATAAAAATAATAGCGTCAATGTTATCTTGTTTAAAGTTATTTTGATTAAGTTAGTAAAATGGCAACCCTAAGTATGAAAGGAATATTATTTGTATGGGTTAATCAAAATGTAAATAACGTGTCATCCATTAATATTCGATTGTAGTGAAATTATTTTTAACTGTCAATTCATGAACTTTCTGATTATGAATAAATAAAGCTAAATTGTCTTTTGTTTTATTTATTATTTGAATAAAGTTTTCAGAACAATCGATATCCAATGTAGTAACTTGAAACGAGCAATTCTTATACATACGTTGTGCGTTCGTAATATTTAGCGTTAAAGTAAATTTTACATAGCACGAGAATATAAAAAAAAAACTCACACAAAAGGAGGTTTTACCCAGATAACACAGATTCTTAGCACTAACTATTGAATCTCGTTCACCTTCATTCTTAAGGTAAAATTCTTGAAAGAATAAAAAATCTAGACTGGTTGAAAATTCATGAAATCTCCGCCAAACGGTGACGTCACTGCACCCTAATGCATTGCTTTCTATTCCATTCAATTATTCGATTCATTGAATCTCAACACAGACTCTAGGAAATAGTCTTGAAAGTACTTTGAAATGAAAATAAAACGGGTCACTGACACGGTAGTATTATGAGAAAGACTTACTCGTTTTTGTCGAAGCGTACTATCACAATCATGTATATTCAAGATAGGACTAAAAAATGACATTCATTTTGTGATATATAGATATCTTTCAACTAGCTAATTAATAAAGCCCTGTTAACAATACAATCCATCAAGTTTTGACAACAATTTATCCAATAGTAAAAATAAAGTTACTTAAGAATTCAAACTTATTACAACGCCATCTACCTTCAGCGGTGAGAACTACAAAGCCTGCTACAAGGACTACTTTGCTGAACAATACACCTTCTTTTGTAATCCAGAGGGCCGATTCTCTAACTTACTGAAGTTAAACAAAGTTTTATAAGATAAATTACTTTTATTATATCTACATTAAGCAAATAAGTGTTGTAATTTGGTTAAAGTTTTCAGTTTCCGTTCAACAAATCTATAATCTAATTTGCATTCACAATTTCCAAGACATAGCCTAAGTTGATTTCTCAGTTCAGGTAGACTCAGTCGCCATGGCAACGCGGTTTAAAACACGCACCAAAACTTACTGTTAGTCGCAACTGGCTTGCAATACTCTTTTACAGATGATACCATAAGAAACTTTTTCCAGTTTATAAACAAAGTTTAAGATAGTTTTATTTTGTTTGTTTGTTTTAAACAAAGTATAAATGCATTTAAAGGAGCGAAGGAGATTTAGGACACGTTGAGCTAGAATTGAGCTGAGTCAATCAGAAAAAGTACCGGAATAAAAATGCACTGCAATTTACAGGCTTCAGCTTATCTGTCTAATTGAGAGCGTGGGTGCTTGGTAATTGAAAAACGTCATCTACAATACTTTCCCTCGAATCACTGCAGTATGACTTATTAAAAAAGAAACAGATGTAATATATCTTTCTACATTTCTATTTAGTATTTCCCTGCTAAAATTAATGGTTATCTTCGAACTAGTGATTTCTTTAGTAAACATAATGTTAAATTACGTATAAAGAGTAGAGGCCGAATAATATTACAAGTCGCGAAATTCACATCATAGTACTAAATAATCAAGTACTCAAGGAGTAACTAAAGTAAAAGAGCTGTTCCCGCTAATTCAAAAAATATTGAAAAGTTGAATTCTGACATAAAAAAGTGCTTCAACAACGCAGTAGGTACCAGACTTTCAATAAAATATGTACTGTTGAAATTTTCAGTTACACAAGGTTTCCTATAAACTGTAATAGCATCAATAAATTATTGTCTACAGACACTAAAGATAGGTTTACTTGACATTTTAAAGTATGACTTATCTGTTGACGGTCATTGAACTCTGACTGTGACTACTTCATATTCTGATTTTTCATTTATAACTAAAACACTAGACTTACTTTTAACCACGTTTTAAAATAAGCTTTATCGTTATGAAAAGTTTCATGTTATTAAGATAATGTCAAATGATATCGAAGTGATCAATTGATAATGAGTTAATAATGCAATTATCACCCGCCAGGGCTGTTTGACAAGCTTTCACGACCGATATCACGGTACACTTGACTGATAACGTTTCTAAAGCAGCTAAAACATTGTCCTTGTACTAAAACTTTGCAGTAAAAAATAAACACTAGAAGTGTTAATTTGTAAGTAAAGACAAGTATTTATGAGCCGAGTCAATAAATCCATAATAATAAAACTAAGTGGAGGCACTCACCAGAGTAATAAGAACGTCGGCCGAGCAAGGTTGGTACTTTAACAGTCTGCTAAATCTTAGCGTTCGCTGAGCCATCGTTAGCGGACCCACGGGTCGGGACACATGAATGTGCGGTGACGGCGGCGGACGCGGCGGCGGCGTCGACGCAAGCGGCACATTACGCCTGACCGTCTCTAGCGGCACAGTCCGAGCAACCAAAGTGTCACTCCCGATAGAATTCACACTACCACTGAACATGTTCATCAAATCCCCGATTGACCCACCACCACTTGAACCACCACCACAACGCAACTTGTCCAAATCCGTCAAGCTGGACCCGCGGCGGACGCGGAGGCGCGAACCGCTCACATTCGAACGGCTCTGATATTGCAGCGCCTGCTCCCGCCGGACGTCCGCCTCGCTGATCGCTTGACCTTTCCTGCTCCGAAACATTTTACAAACGTGTGATGACACATCAAAGTCTACCACAACACTGAACGTTAACACCTGAGCGAAGAATTTGCATACAAACGATAGGTGCGATATCAATAGGGCCACGGTCGCCCGCAGGATGCCGCTATCGCGTCCTCGTGAGTTTCCGCCGCCATCGCTTGCGCAATGTTTCGTACCCCGAACGACACTTTCGAATTTCTTCTGGTTTCATTAAAGGGTGCGTACGCAGCAAAGTCTGTTAGCGGACTGAGCGGGAACGCGTAGTTTCGTATGTGCGTATGTAAGGAGCAACTGGGCTGGACTAATGAGGTGATTGAGTTCAAAGGCAGTAGGGTCTCCGCAGGCGGCGGCCGCCACTGCGCTAATACGAGTAGCTCCAAGAACAACAATGATCGAACCTCAAGGAAAAAAAACGGAAAAATTAAATATTCAATTAGTATCTGTAATAAAATGTTAAAGTAATATGATCACTGGGAAGCCTTACCCGCAATTGGCCTGAAGCAGAATTAAACAGAGGAAAATTAAACGTATTTTCAAAGGTTATCGCTGTTTATTTTTCTTTTAAGAACTCTTTTGTTATTGGAGCAGTCAATATCTACATAATTTCGTTTATTTATTCATGGCCTTATTCGAAGTTATACATTTTAATTATTACCTGTTACTTGAGTTTTTGTAAATATTTTAACTAGGTAACGTTATAATATAAAAAAGGCTAGTTTTTGAAAGTTGTTACAAATTTGGCCTGTTTGAAATAGAAGCCCTTAAGTTCAACAGGTATCATGTGTTTCATACAAATAGAAGACTCTAGTTAGCTATTAGATTCCCTGGAAACTTTATAGACTAAATACCTTTAGGGTACTTATGTGTGTACTTAATTAGGTAATTTTATACTTTGATGACTTAGTAACAGAGTCGGTTTTAGTAACAAATACTTGGAAAGTAATAAACTATTAACCTAATAAGTTAACTTCATTTATCTAGCCTTACGGAAAAAATTAAGCGGAAAAAAGCCCCTCATAAGTTCTGGTGCATATTCATATCAAGACTAATAAACTCACGTCTTTATCCGACGACGGGCTCGGTAATGTGTTTAGCAATGTATGTATGTTTTTATAATTTGCTATCCACCTGCTCCACCATAACACACACATTGAATGGTTATACGAGTAAAATGTATAGGATTTAAAATATAAATATACTTGATTTTAGAAATGAAGTATGTGAAGTAATGTATAATTTTATATGTTTAGTTAATTTATTTTTGTATGTTTTTACATCTTTGCTATTCACCTGCTCCACCATAACTGAAAAACACGTAATGAACTGCGAAATCTGTAAATGTTACAAAGATCCTACTTTCCTTGCACTTGTAGTTTCTCAGTTGCGCCATAGTGACATTAAGTGTCCGTTAATTGATCAATAGTTAAAGTTACTATAGTTATTCCAATACATTTTTGTTTAAACAAATGTTTAAAAAAAGTGTAGGACTTAATAATTTTAAAATGTAGTTTTTTTTTTAAAAAACAAGTCGCCTGTACCCCTGCCTCTTCTGATGATAAGTGATAATGTGTTAAACTTACAAAAGACTAACCATTTTGCAAAAGCATAGCTGTCTTACTTAATTCCTTAGTTAACGGCGCCTTAAAATTAATAAACGAGATATATATGACGGGTAATGAAATGTTATTTTACGAGTGCACTCGTTGAGATGGGTTCAATCAATTACCGAACAAGTTCAGACCAAGTGGATAGCCTTTTAGAGTAAATCATTGAGAGAATATGTTAATGAAATTTGTTGAAATGTTTTTTTATTTTTTTATTTTAAGGTTTGGGAACATGTTTCGAAGTTTGAAGAGAAAAAATGTGTTTAATTTAAAAAAAAAACAGAATATATTTTATTCGTTTTTTTTTGTGCTGACGTTATTGCATTTTAACAAATAATAAAAAACTGTTAAATGAAATGGCATAATTATAAATCTATAGTAATTTGTTACGATGTGTATTTTTGTGTCGGTGAGTTAAATTTAATTCCCACAATGTGGAACATCTTCTTTTAGAACTAAACAAGTAATCCATTATATATTATGATAAACAAAAGATCTACTTTATTAATTCCCTTCTTTGATTTAAAAAAGAGTTAGAATGTATGTTATTTACAAATAAACTAGACTATTCATACAATAACCTAACAAAAGTGGATACATATTTGGTTTGATTTGTTTTGATTTAATCAATCAACTGTTCTGCCCAAACCGAAGCAACAAAATAATGTTCTATACAAACATTATAAATTCAATTTACGAACCCAATTAGGACAAATATTTACAAAGAAGATTCAAATTGTTTGGTACAACATTTTATACATGAGGGAATCAGAACTAAGGTAAAATGACAATTCAGAAAAGCATACATTACAATGGAAATAACTTATAAGTAATTGTTTACTTACCTACATAAATTATTTTATGTCAACTCTCATTTTCGTTACTATCTGTTTGACAGTTAAGTCGAGTTGTTGAATCAGTAACTAAACTATTTGTTAAATGCTATACATTTTTAACCATTTGTTAAAAAAAAACAAAATGGGATTTTAACAACACAGCCTGAACTACGGATCGAATTTAGATGTTTTTGAATTTTCACAGTTTTGATTCATTTTCGGCATATTTTTATGTATCTTAGTAAACTAACATAAAATGAACAAACTAGAAGTAATACGTTAAAAGTGAAGTGGATGTTTAAATATGAATATGTTAGGGAAATTGAAACGTGAATTGAAACGTGATCTTTCACTATCGGCCTCATCTCAAAGCTCAAAGTCGCTCAACGAGCTATGGAGAGAGCTATGCTCGGTGTTTCTCTACGTGATCGAATCAGAAATGAGGAGATCCGTAGACGAACTAAAGTCACCGACATAGCCCACCGGATTAGCAAGCTGAAGTGGCAATGGGCAGGCCATATTGCTCGCAGAGCAGATGGCCGATGGGGTCGAAAAGCACTAGAGTGGAGACCACGGACCAGCAAGCGCAGCGTAGGACATTCACCAGCAAGATGGACAGACGACCTTATCAAGGTCGCCGGAAGACGCTGGATTCAGGTCGCTTCCAATCGGTACATGTGGAGATCTAAAGGGGAGGCCTATGTTCAGCAGTGGACGTCCTATGGCTGAAATGATGATGAAGGGAAATTGTACAGTACTAATATATTTCATTCCTGAAAACGGTCAACTACCTTGCAAACATGATATGTGGGTAATCTTATCTTCTCTAACATAATTATTAGCTATTAGTCTATATCAGCCGCAAGCACGTTGTCAGCTAAGCTTATATAGTAACATTGTAGTTTATCTGATACCCTATGACAATCTATTTGATATTATTAGTTACATTTTATTAGGCTCTTCGGAACTACACCAGCAAAATTATGGATTGATCCGGGATAGCCGCTTTAGTTATGGCGTGATTTGAATGAATTTGGTATTAATTTCAAGCTAATAGTTAAACATTTAAAATGGTACCATT
This sequence comes from Agrotis puta, assembly GCA_943136025.2. Taxonomy (NCBI): domain Eukaryota; kingdom Metazoa; phylum Arthropoda; class Insecta; order Lepidoptera; family Noctuidae; genus Agrotis; species Agrotis puta. The sequence continues at coordinate 11,221,395 of OW964182.2, read as the reverse complement.
CGAGTTAAACCTATTTGCAGAAGTTTCACAAAATAAAATAATGTATACTCCTTTTAGTAGCAGTAAGTACATAATTGTTTCCGACCTCCGCACTTTGAGGTCAATCTTAAGATAAAATCTACATAAAAGCATATCTACGACATTGTAAAATAGAGAACAAATGTTGCAGGCTGTTCAATTCTATAAGTACTGACAAAGTTGCAATATGCTTTTAAACTATACATACACCTACGTTCTTTGTAATAAAGTCGAAAATATGGACGTAACATTTTTATAGTAGATACAATAGCGTCTGCCTGTTCATGAGGTTCATTCATGCGTTAGTAATTCTTTCACAAAAGAAAGTCGACAGTCTTTTTTAAAGGTTTTCTTTTTTATGCTAATACAATCTAAAAGAAAATTTGTCTTACAGAGTAAATTACAAATTCTCTCTTTGTATTTATTAGATAAGTTAACCGAAACCTATTAAGAGCTGATGTTGCCAAATCGAACTAAACCATTTTTGGGGTAATTGGTATTGCTGCTTTTTTTAGCCATGCATAAATTTCGACACACTTTTCTTTTTCATCCATTCCGCAAATTTCAAATCAATTAAAGCGTTTGTCGTTGAACGTGTGTGTTCAAATAATCAATCTTTGGAAGACAATTATAATTATCTTCATCATACATGACTTTAGACACAATTAGTGATCTATGTATAGCCCGGCCTTTTATACACTTACTACTCACTGTATCCATGCAAAAATATGGCAAAAATTATAGAGATAAAATCATAATTATTATTCCAATCTCTAGACCACCATGGGGTCAAGCTGATTGGAAGTGGGGCAATCAAAGCCAGCCAGAGTCCGACAGTAAACAGAGTCCGGCAAGGCATAATCTTTGTTTTGAAACTTGGATTACTTAGGATGCTGTCACACAGAACGCGAGGCAATATAAAGCGCTGTAGACAGGTAGTGCAAATTTCTGAAATCGATTAATAAATATTTTTGTTATTCTTCTTTATTTTAGCTTAACACACTACTAGGTGCGTATAATATAAACACTATACGCGTATCCTTATACATACTTTAAATTAAGTAAATCCTATTCTTGTCAACTGACCTGTGTCACAACAATAAATGTTATAAAGCTGCTAATTATTCTACGGTATTCTATGTTGGTAAACCTCAAATATACTGAATCCATTTTAAAATGTTGTGTCAAGCTGTCCTTTCCAACATCTAGTTACGTTTTTCTTTGCTTCAGACTAGATTGAAGCCAAGAGCAAAATGTATAAAAAACACGTAACACAGCTCAGCTGAACTGCTCACCTAATTTGACGCCACACTCTTTAAAATAAATTCAGTTTTATGTAACAAAATGTAAAATAACCAACTTTCTAAATCTTTCTAATCTAAAAGACAGATACTTGGTTCGCAAAGTAAAGTCGTCGACTTCACTAGCTTCTAAGCTGTAGAGCATAGCTTTTACTGTACTTATGTCCTTATTTCCAGAGGACTGTTAGAAACTACTTGACCGGAGAACTTTGCTACAGAATAGTTTGCCGTTCTACAGCTAGCGTGTTAATAGCTTCGTTTGTGCTGGAATAGTTAGGTATTCTACTATCATTATTATAGTTATTATATTCGTAGTATCTTCTTGGATATATAAATGTGTATTTTACGCGTGTATTGCCACAAAATGGAAGGAAAAACCCAAATACTAGGTGTATTTGGGTATTTGACGGAGTCGGTTTATTTGCATATAATATAGGGTTGGCTAAAACAAAATTTTCTCCTCTGAATTGATGAATTTTCGACCAGTTTAGTAACTCAAGACCAATTAATACAATTAAGGACTTTTCTTTCAGGAAAACTCGCAGTTTTCCTTGATCATTTTCATCAACGGAATAATATGTCAATCAATAATCCCCCAATAAACCATTTATCGAGTTCCCATTTACCCCATTCAAGGTCACACCCTTCCGAAGGCCACACAACAACATTAAGCCATTTTCTTTGTCCGCCATTTTAGTAATGTGCCTACAGGCCAAGCGCAGCGGGGCGTAAAGCACGACGCTGTTTCTATATGCGTTTGTCTTGTTACAGTATTGTACAGGACTTTGCACTATTTGCGTACTGTGTAATGCATTGGATTAAAGTTCAGTTGCTCCACTATGCAGTGGGATTATAGACTTGAGTTTAGAACTAGTCTTATGTGTTTACTTTGTTTCGTTTTAATGTTCATAGCGTGTGTCGGTTTTTTTATTATTTGTAGTGATTTTGTTGCAGTGCACGTATCGGTGAAGATAAGCTTTGAAATTACATGAACTCAGTTTAGCATATCAATATGATTACTACAACTATAGGCACGTAGACAGCATTCATAAATTGGAAATGTAATAAGACCAATAATTAGAGGTTCGAAAAATGTTGGGCACGTATTTTTTCTTTTATTAATACAGAGAAACTCGATTTCGCGGGCTCATGTCGTCGGAACCCAGTAAATATTATACTGTGTGGTTTAATGTATTGGCACGTGATTTTTAGGTTTACGCAACAAAAGAAAAAATACGGGTCAACATTTTTTTTAATAATCTTACTAGGTCGTTCGTAAGTCCGAGTACTTAATTAGATTTTTATCTGTCAAATTGTCTATTATATTTAACTTTTTATTTTCAGTTACGTTACAAACAATTTTAAAGTTATTGTAAATGGTTAAGACACTGAAGTGTCATTTAAATTAGATACCTATTCATTTATACGATATTTGCTATATAAAATAATGTTTATTCTTATCATATATTGAAGTAGATACATACATTTATAAAGTAGAACACTGAACCGCTATGGTAAGTTTAACGCTTCTATTTTATTTTAGTCCTTATGTACAAAACTTTGCACTTGGATTATTATGAACAGTTATGTTTTGCATTAGAACGTAGCATTAAAGCTCAAAATGCGTTGTGAATATGTGTAGGATTGTAATTATCATAGTGCGATGTTGTGCTTAGTGGCTGGAATATCAAAGGGATTTAATATAACTTATCTTCGACTTCAATGATAGTGATGTAAAGTTAATTTTAGTTTACCCGTTTGCCAAAAACTAATTTTAGATTTTTTTTTGGCAAACACATAATATTAAAATTCTATCTCATTCCAAATCCCAATCCTTTTTCTTTGACGGCTATTGGTGAACAATATTTTAAAGTCGGACAGACAAACCCGGTCATTAATTGGTTACAGACACAGATCCGAATCAAGATAGCAACAGAGATAGATTATTAATTCATATCTAATGTTAACTGTGTTCAACTGTACAGATGTCTCAAAACGTTATCTGGTTGGTATAATAGTTAGTAAATAATATATTTGTAAACCGTAGATAACGATTTCATAAAAAACATTTGAATTTAAAAAAAAAATTGAAACGAATTTCACTTACTTACCTTGCCTTAAATAACTTGATAATAACGAATAACACAAAGCAAACTCCTCACTAATAAATTTCATCTTGAATTTCCGAAGAAAAATTCAACAATAATAATTATTAATTGTTTTACCTTAACGAAACGGTAAAATAAATAGCCTCTTCAATCAATAAGGAATAATATTCATTAATAAAAATAACCTTTTCCTCGTATCCCCTCTTCTAACAACACTTTGGATAACCCCAATTGGTGTAAATACATAATTAGTTTATCCATTAAATCGCCAGCAATACTATTACACGGTTGGGGGTTGACCCCCGCTAAGCCAGACGCTTTTAGTATAGTCTTATGTTTGGCACTTATCCTTATCCAAGTGTTATATTATATCCTTAGACGATTTAGGAATGTGGTTTTTCTGATTCAAATACAAATATAAGAATGTTACTCTTTTTTAAGGTTGGCAACCTTTGAAACTTTCAATTATGGATGCTTTGAAAAAAGGTTTTAAGTGTTTGTAAAACATAAATACAGTGACAGTTTATACACTACTCGTACACATACTTCCTGTGTTAATTTAATATTTCTACTGTGTTTTGAGTAAGGTACTGCAACGGATTTAAGTGTAATAAACAAAAAAAAAACATTTTTTTTTACCAGATTTGGTTTCAGACACCTGGTAATGTCCATAACATATTTACGCCATTTTGTAGCGCAAAGACCGAATTCAATTAACAGCATAATGATTTTTGCCGACATGTAATAGTGTAAACTTTCATTCAATTGATGACCTAGTGTTAAATGATTTGTTTCTTGTTTCGACCTTTATCGGTATCTTGTCCATTACCGGTACGTTTGCCATAATTATAATGATTTTATTTTTAATACCGTAAGTATGATGATCAATATCTTAAATTCTTAGTTTTTATTTTACCTAAATATCATGTTTATCGAAGACGTGGCTTTCTTGTTTTATACAGAGTATCGGCGAAGAGTAATAACCTAAAAATAATAAAGAATTACTTAATTTTAAGACCCTATTATTACAATAAATAAGAACTAGATTCATAAGAACTTTATAAGACTAACAAAATGTTTCCATATGATGTTTTGTTTCGTAACACACAGTTCGAAAAGAAAGTAAAACTGTTCTAAAATGATAATAAAGTGGTTTACTTTGTAGACTAACAACTCTTGTTACCAAAGTGATAAGCACATGAGGAATTACATTTATTTACCTAAAATTGCTTCACATAAATTCACGTCAGTCACTTCAAGTGACTATAGCTGTATAAAGAGTCCTATTTCATACCCCCACGAAAGAAAATAGTTTATCTAGTCATTTTCCTACTTTTACTGCTTAAATATGTATTTGAATGTTCATTAAATTGGGACAATGTACGACTAATTCGATGTTGTTTCAGTCCGTACCTATAATTATTCAATTATTTTCTAAATTACATTCAGTGATTAGACTTACCTGGTCCGTTTCAGCTGAAAGCTATGGTTAATTCTCCATGTTGTAAAAAATAAACCTATTCACAAAATATTGAAAAAACAAATTTGATATTAATCAGGTGACGATGGTTGCAGCTTTCTTTGTTTTTGGTAGTATCTGTTCTGTTCATTTTGGTAGTAGTTTTGTCGAGAAGAAAAAAAACAAAACGAAATTAAAATCAAACAAAACATAAAATTAAATAAAGAAATTAAAGGAGAACAAAAAAAAAAACAAAACGGAACAAGAATATCATAGAATAAAGCAACAAAAAAACACAAAGAAAACAAAACCGAATCAAATCAAAAATATAAAAAAAAAACATTCCTATTTCTGCAACCATCGTTGTAATCGAAAAGCGTACTCACGTTCAGCTTCATCACGATCTTGTTGTAAGCACGATGCCACCTCTGCTTCGGCGTCAACTTCGGCTGCTCGGGCTGGAACTCCAATCTATCTTCCTCCGGCCTACCCTGCTCTTCTCTAAACACATTATCCTCTTCCTGATACGGTTCATCCGTCTCTTGGAACTGTTCTTGATCATCGAACTTCTCCCTATCTTTCCGAAAGGTGTCATCCTGATCAGTGTATGTATCATCTCGGTACTCTTCGTCGACCTGATCATCATATAGAGGCTCAGCTTCGTGAAAGCTGTCAGTCACCTCTGGTACCTCGTGGTAGGTAGTGCGCTCTTCTTGGAACGTAACTTTGGTTTTATCCGTGAGCGAATCTGTGGAGTGAGGCTTTTCTGTTATAAGGCATGGACAATTTATTTAGAGTTTAGATGGGTTTGAACATATTGTTAATTACTGTGGAAAGTGCTGATGTGAAGTTAAAATATAATGAGAAACTATGCATGTTTTATTAGGTTCGTATTATATGTATAACTCAAACCTTTACAAGCTATTTAAATTGCCAAAACTTAGTATTGTAACTGATACTTGACGTAATTCATTAGTACGAACTATAGTACTTTAAACTGATGATTAAGTTATTGGACACGAAGGTTACTATCTAAAAATAGACAAAGTTCAGTTACCTTCTTGTGTAGTAGGGACAGCAAGTTTCTCTTCGGGATGAAAAGAACTTTGCGAGGTTCTACGATCAACAATTGACGGCGTTTGACTGTGGTAGCTGTCCACTGAAGGTTTCCTTATTTGAGCCACAGTCCTCGTCGGAGATGCCTGCTTCTGCAAGCTGGGACTAGGCGGCGCTTCCGACAAACGCCTATCATCGGGGACTTCTTCAAGGATGGTATCATGAGCATAGTCATCGTCACGATACCTATCCAAAGAAGTCCTATCCCTGTCTATTGTTTGATCGTATTCAGTCTTATGATACTCGTCCTCGTAGGCACTTTCGTCGAAACTCGACTGGGTTAACTCTTCAGGTGCGTCAGGTAACGTCCGAGTACGACGCACCGAAGGTCTTTGTATGGACTCCTGTCTCCTTAAAGACGGAGTTCGCGGTAGAGAAACTGGCGCAGACGTGGTCACAGTCACAGTAGACACTGGCACTGACGGCAATACTTCTGGGACGGATGTTGTCGCTGACACGGTACTTGTGAACGGTGTTACGGGAGCAACGGATGAAGCAAAGTGACTTGTTGGAGCGGTCGTCGCAGGAGTTGTGTGAGGAGGCATGCTTACAGCTGGAGCCGACACTGCTGCGGCGGCTGCACCGAAGAAGCTTCCCAACTTTTTCGCACTACCAGCCATAAATGACCCTAAAGTAGCAGCACCAGCTATTACACTCGTTTGCAGCTGTTGTGCAGGTTGTTTTGCTTGCTGTTGTTGTTGCAACAGTTGCTGCTGCTGCTGCTGTTGTTGTTGCAACTGTTGTTGGTGTTGTTGCTGCTGTTGGAATTGTAACTGCTGTTGTTGTTGTTGAAACTGTAAGTCTTGTTGTTGCTGTTGCTGGAATGGCAGTTGGTGAGCTTTTTGTAGTTCATCATGTTGAAAATACTGTTGATCTTGTAAATACTGCTGATCATGTTCAAACTGTTGCGTAAAAAGTTGCTGTGAAACTGGCTGTTTCTCTTCCTCTGGATACTGCGACTCAAATTGTAGATCATACTGATATTCTTGCTGTGTTTGGTAATCTTGCTGTTGCTGATAGTCTTGTTGTTGCTCGTATTCCGGGACATGTTGTTTATCTTCATACTGGCTTTGTTCAGTATACTGTTGGTCTTGTTGGTCAAACCGATACTGGTGGTCATCGTATTGTGAATCGACCTCCGGATAACTTTTGTCTAGATACACATCCTGTTGTTTCGTAGTTGGGAGTTGTGGTAAATAAGGCGAAATTGTTGATGGCACTGTTTTCGGTAACAACGAATCAATCTCACTAGTAATAGGATATGTGAACTGTGGTATTGTCTCTGGTTCAGTCCACGGCGTTTTTTGAGCTGTAAATTGGAAGAAAACGTTGTAAATATTAAATGAAAAATCACCACACAAACATTGTATAAAACGGGCCGTCATGTTGACGATTAAAAAAAACTGATATTTACAACGAATCTATACGCCGCCGTGCTGCGGAAATTCTTATCTTTTATGTAACTGAATCATTTTTAATGCGAATTATTATAAATTCTTGCTATTGTTCTACTGACATTGACATAATTTTGATATCGCAGTCTGTCAATACATATAAATAGACTGGTGATGCCCTATCTCTCATGGTTCCAAGTTTTCAAATATTCTGTTCTATTATTAAATAAAATTGTACGACGCTGTCTTGACTGTCGTAGAATGTTATACTCGCCGAATAAATATTCACGATTGTATTTAAATTAATAGCAGAAAGTTGTACGAGTAAGTGCATAATTACCAGCAGCAGGCGGAGTGGCGTGTGGCGTTTCATCAAAGAATGGTTGCATCCCATCCGAATCATAACTGCAACAAAGAGTAAGATGCTGTCGATGAACGATTATGTTGCTTAATTACCAGTAGTTAAATAAAGGTTTTCTAACGAGCAATGGAGAAGTGGCGTAGCTAGGAAGGGGCAAAGCGGACCCTAGCCCCGGCCTCGTACCTGAAGGGGCCTCGCGCTCAGAGGAAAAAAAGAAAAATCATACAACAAGGGGCCCTCGAGCGAGCCCCGCTGCTCGCTCGAGGCCCCTTGTCATATTTTTCGTTAGAAAAAAAAGAGTTTTAAAGAAAAGAGCCTCTCAGATGCGTCTTGCCCGCTCCTATTCGGATTCGGTCTCGCTACAGTCTACTTCAGTTTATATAATCAATGCATCACGTACGAAACAAAATGGACAGGACAGAATAGATAATGTCTGTTGAAAATCTGTTTTCAAACCTCAAAGCTCAAAAGTGATGCCGAGGCGGGATCGTGGCAGGCCACGAAGTAAATGAGGGTATGCACTGCATTTATATTCATTTTGTCAGAACTGCAAGTATGACGTACAGATTGTAAGGAGGACTGTGCCCAGATATTGCTTTTGTGTCCTTCACTAGCCCTTTACGTACCGGGGTCACGGTAATGGGTAAGTCCCGCGACCCCGGGCTGAATCTTCCTTTCGCCAAGTCATCATAAACTGCCTGAAGTCACACCCACTAATGAGTAAGAAGCTTTCTTTGCCAGTGCCAATCACAGCATCAAATCATTTTATGCTTTGATTCTTGAAACATCAATTCATTCAAAAATCACAAACGATACATGTGATTATCAAGTGATTCAACCTACATAATCTTGTTGTTGGTTATGACCTAATTATTTGTCATTCATACAATGCAGTGGGAGTTTACTGTGCAGACTGCAGATAATAGCCATGATTCAGATAAGATATAATTTGTTAATGTAGCTATTATTTCAAAAGTTTTTGGCAACTTTTAAGATTCCTAGAATTCATGGGACGGTGCATTCAGTAACGTGGCTTTATTGGGAAATTCTGGTATGTGTTTCGATAGGTCAAGCGTTGAAGACGAACAGTTAAACAAACAATAAACAAAAAATATAAAAAATTAATATATATAAATTTTGGCTTGTAAAAAAAAATATTATGATGCTTTTAGTTTAAAAATCTTTTTTTCTTGGAAGATGGTTAAACTTTTGGGACGCTTGTCTTGTCACGAGTTGCCATGAAAATAATTGTAGGAAATTGAATTTTAAACATATTTTTGCACCTGGCGAGGTGTAAATCACAACTAAATGATCTGGCTTCTTATTTCCACTCTTTAAATATTCAATTTTAAAGGTATAAAGGTTTCGAAATGCCTTAAACACTTTTTGGGACCGATAAAATCTAATCTTTAAATACGTCTGGTTTCGTTCAAAACCAGTTTCTCTCAGCCAGTTAAGGGATAATTGAAGAAGTATTGAGTAAGTTTTGCCTCAAGCACTTTTGCAAAAAATCGCTGAACTCTAAAGCCGTGGGGACCGAGTGTTCACAGCTTCTAAAAATAGATTTCCCCAAGGGGATTGTCCCAAGGGCTCGCTTTTATGAGGCCAAAGGCTATGCGTTGCCATACGACTTGGCAATGCCACCTGTCTTTTGGGCACATTACCAACTTAATAGCGTTGAAGAGTTAGTTTAATAGACTAATAACTACACCTACTTAGTTTTCTAAAGTTATTCACAACGTTCAAAAATTTCGATTTTAAGTTATGCTCAGATTACTGCCTACAGTGTTACAAATTAAACCAGTAATCAGAATTACTTTTAAGTTTTCTTGTTTCATTAATAAGACTAACTACTTTAATATATTATTATCAGTTTGAACTCTATAAGGAAGTACTTACGTCGTATTATTATAATTAGTATCTGGATACGGTTCTGTGGCAGTGTCTTGAAAGTCTTGGTTAAACCCGAAGCTAACGTAACCATAACTCGCATCAGGAATAGGTTTTTCAGGTTCTGTAAAATAAAATAATCCTTAATAAGACCTTTTCTTTGGGGTGGTTAAATCTTCAAATGAGTTCTCCCGCCAGCGGAAGATACTTTAAAAAACTGAACATAAATCTATCCTGCTCCTTCAAATGCCCTTTGCCTCCCAGGACCGCTCTCACCTGCTTATACAGCCCCGCTTCCCATTTAAAAAGACCAAAGTGGAAATTACTCGGTTTAAAATAATGCTGTAACTAATCTTTCAAATTGCTTTAAATATAGGTAAAGCGGGAATCTCTAATCAGTATACTGCACTTAGCAAAGGGCATGTGAAGTAACATGATGATTTAAGTCAATTATAGTCGACAGTCCCGCTCCATCCAGACCAGAAAGAATCATTTGATGATTTCTACTTTTTTTTTAGCGTGATTAAATCATCAAATGAGTCCTCCCACCCAGGGCAGACCGGGAGGGACTGTCTGACTCGTACTGACTAAAATCCACGGTGCCCTTCAATAGCCCTTTACATTCCGGGGTCATGGTAATTCGTAAGTCCCGTGACCCCGGCAGGACTTAGCCATCTAGAGGGGGGCCCCGTTATTTTGCTGGCACTCTTTGAAGCGCGCGTGGAACACAACGCGCCGTCAACCCGGATATTGGTCGGACAGCGAATTGCCCATTACTCGCTGGCCGCATGTCCGCATGATTTCTACACTAAAAAAACAATGTTCAAAAGCACAGTTCTCAACGCTCAACTTTCCGCCGAATACGTTATTATTGAAGCATTCCGCTCATTACGGTCAATTTTAAACGCAATCATAAATTTTACTCCGCAAATCTTTTACATAGTTTATAATCTAACAGTGCCATCATTGCCGGAATAATGGATGAAATTCGTTGGCGAATTTTGTGTAAAGGCAAAAAGACTAGACGTGTCGTGAAAATATATAAACATCAGTTTCATACATTCAGTACAGTTACAAACACAGTTGAATGTCGCATCGTGTCGTAATGCGTACTCCCAAAAATTAATATTCAATCACAATCTAAAGCCTTAGTCAAACAGACAGACGTGGCGAATACGAAGCGAGGCGTTTTTATTTGTAATGTATAATTGTTTGAATACAGTCACATAGAAAAGCGAAAGGGATCCGATAGCGTGACCGAACCGATGCGAAGACGTGGCGAAGGTGTATTTGCTCTGTTTGACGTCGTTCATAAAAAGCCAGCTAATACAACTGCCACGCCTAGGTTCGCACCCAGTTTGACGTCGTATCGGTTCTTTATCACTTCGGAGTCGATTCGGTTCGCTATCGCCTGTCTGTTTGACAAAGGCTTAAGTCCCGTTCCTTTGTTTTTGATTACTGCTTCTGATCGGATATAAAGACTCTACCGAGTCTATCTTTATGCTTACAGTCAAATATACAACCAAATATAGCGTCCAAATTAGATGATTAATTCTGAGCGCTACTTAATTTTCTGGTGCATCACGACATACGACACGTATAATTCCGAGTAAAATGAAATTGGCCATTAACATATATTTTTTAAATAAAAAGCACCGCTCACCGGGTACGTAAGGCACGTGCGTAAGCGTGGAGGCGGAAGGCGCGCGCCGTGGGCGCGTGAAGCTGCCGTATGACGTCATAGCTGACGTCATCGGCGTGGGGGGCTGGGGCAGGCGACGGCCACGACTGCCGCGCGTCGAGCCCGACTCACTGCCCGGGGGTACTGGCAGCGCGCGGCCCCTCTTGGGGGTCGACGACGGCGTGGCTGGAAAGGAAGCACGTTGATTGAAAGCTGAAGCTTTTTATTTTTTTTTAAAGAAGGCTGCCCACATAGGCCCTACAACCTGAACTTTGTCTGTGACATTGGCTCCTAAAATAATGAACCGATTTTGATGCGGTTTTCTGAAAGTGAAAGTGATCGAGATGGTTAGTTAATTTATAAAGATCTGTTCAGGCGTTTGATGATTATCAAGTCATTAACCTACATGGCCCTCGTATTACTTAACCAATATAATGTCGGACTTTAAAAGAGACAGTGACCCCTGAGTTTGTTTCGACTGTTTCTTCTCAAGTAGTAAAACCAGCCTCATCTATTTTGTAAAAAGACGTTGTGTAAAAGTGTTGATATTAATCTACTTGCAAAAATAAATAACAGTTCATAATTTTATTTCATATAATTTCATTTCATTATGTCGGGTGTTACTTATTTTTATTTTGGCGTATTAAGTGAACCGCTCTAAAAAACAAATGGTAACATTAGTTCTACTCAAGTCCGCGAGCCAAAAGATCCTTGCACAGTTATTTAAGCTCACAATAAAGAATAGAAGCGATTTACCTGGAAGACTGGCGGCAGACCTTCGCGGCCGCGGCCTGTAGGGCGCCATTTCATTGTAGTCGGAATACCTTGACGATGGCACCATCTGTAATAATAGAAGACTCAGATAATTACATCACTGCAAAACAGCTGCACCTATTTAGTGTATCCTTTTCTTCTTTTGCTTGATTATTTTTTAAACAAATCCCCAGTCTAATGCCTTTGTCAAACAGACAGGCGAAAGCGAAGCGTTTCCGAAGCGATGCCGAACCGAAACGAGACGTCAGTCCGATAGTTCTGTCACGCTATCGGGTCGCTTTCGCTTTTCTATGTGACTGTGATGTTAATTCAAACAATTCCATACATTACAAATAAAAACGTCACGCTTCGCATTCGTCACGCCTGTCTGTTTGACAAAGGCTTAAGAACTTCTTCTATGTCGTGGGTACGTTTACAAACATAGAAATTCACATAAACAAACGCCCAAACCCGCAATAACTACTTGTAGGACATACAAATATTCGTTCCTTGCGGGGACCAAACCTGCGACAAGCTGCCCAGCAGTCGATTGCTCAGCCACTGCGCCAACCATGTCGTCAGGTCAATTATCAGGTTAAGATTTTTATATCCATTCCAAGACATATGTGTCTGTTAATAAACTTCAACACAGGGCAGAGGAACCTGAAGATGAAGCTGGATCGAGGCCTGCCGACGAAGAGGTGTAAATCCCACAACCCTAGCCACAAGGCAGGAGAGGACATCGTTTGGTTTTGATTTTTATTTTTGTAACTACTTTATAATTGTCTTTATAAGTAAATTACACCTATAAGCCTCGTTAAAAGACACGTGGTGCGTCGGGCGGAGCGGAATGCGAAGCATCAGTTGTTCATCAATCGTTGCCGCTTCTTCGTAAATGGTCTAATACATCGATGCATGTTTGGACGCTTAGCGCGTCTTGACGCCTTGCGTCTTCTTGAACGAGGCCTCAGGAAGTTGGAACAGATCGCTAGTTATTATTCATTTTATTTTGATTCTAAGAATATAATCATTTTTTCAACAAAAACCTCGTCTTATGCAAACAACTTTTCAAATGGGCTATTTAACAGTGTCAATGTAATTAGTCCGTCATTTAAGCCTTTGTCAAACAGACAGGCGAAACCGAAACCGGACCGAATCCAAAGCGATAACGAACCGATTCGAGACGTCAAATTGAGTGCAGCGAAACGAGGCGTGGCAGTTGTATTAGCTACTTTTTGCGAACGACGTTAAACAGAGCAAATACGTCTTCACCACGTCTTCGCATCAGTTCGGTCACGCTATCGGATCGCTTTCGCTTTTCTATGTGACCGGATTCAAACAATTCCATACATTACAAATAAAAACGCCTTGGTTCGCATTCGCCACGCCTGTCTGTTTGATAAAGGCTAAAGAGTTTTTAAAAATAACGGACACTTATTTTTCCTTTTGTAAAATCATTGAATATTTAATTTACCAAGATAAATAACGCATCAAAACTCGAGAGTGGAAGCTGGTGATGTCAGAATTCCATAGAAATTGTACTAAAATGTACCAAAAAAATAATTCCGGTCGAATAAATAAATAAATATCAATATTCCACAACTATCACACAACGCCATCTAGTCTCAAGCTAAGCAGAGCTTGTGTTATGGGTACTAGACAACTGATAAACATACTTACATATTTCTAAATACATACATAGTATAGATAAATTACACCCAGACACAAAACAAATGATCGTGTTCATCGCGCAAACATTTGTCCTGGGTGGGAATCGAACCCAGGACCTCCGGCATAGCAGTCAGGGTCACTAACCACTAGACCAACAGGCCTGTCAAAATTATATAACATTTTTTGATAATCTAACTGACGGACTAATTCGATTTTTTTTTGTCAAACATCAAATGTCACGTTTATCTTGGCTAACCAAGAACTTCACTTACCGGTTTAGGCGGCACTTGCGGCAACTGAACAACTGAAGACCTTCTCTTATTGATAACATTCTCGTACTCTGTCGGCGTGAGACCATGCCCGTCATCGTAGAAGTACTGACCGCCGCTGTCCCACTGTCTGGAGTCGTCGCCCACGTACGACGTCTGGTAGGGGTACGATTGCGAGTCATAGAACTCCTCGTAACTGGGTTGCTGCGATAAATGCGAATGGTCCCTGAAAAGGCAAAATTATATTGTGTTAAGAAAGTTTATCGTTGAGTTGTATCTCGCAAGTCAAATTAGATTGGGTTGCCTGCTGCTTAACCGGAATCTAAAGCAAAGCTTTTTTTTTTGCGTGGTAAAATCATCAAATGAGTCCTTCCACCCAGGGCAGGGCGGGAGGGACTGTCAGACTTGTACTGACTAAAATCCACGGTGTCCTTCACGAGCCCTTTACATACCGGGGTCACGGTAATGGGTAAGTCCCGCGACCCCGGCAGGCTCCAGGCAAGGCTTAAGAAATAGAGAGCATTATCTTTGTTTTTATACTACTCGGTAGATTCAAATTATGTGGGAGGTTTATTTTTTGAGGACGGTGTAAAGCCTTTGTCAAACACACTGGCGTGGCGAATGCGAAGCGTGACGTTTTTATTTGTAATGTATGGAATTGTTTGAATCCAGTCACAAAGAAAAGCGAAAGCGATCCGATAGCGTGACAAAACTATCGGACTGACGTCTCGCTTCGGTTCTGTATCGCCTCGGACTCGCTTCGCTTTCGCCTGTCTGTTTGACAAAGGCATTACAAATGAGTAAGTACGTGGAAGTGCTTAATTCAAATCGTGGCGTTTATTCGCTACAAATAGATTGTCACATGCAGCGAATACTCGCAGCGGGTAGGCATTCATAGCGATTAGTCGCTATGTATGACCGAAGCTTTAAAGTCTAATAAAAACTGACTCTTTGCTACGGTCAATCTCCAAAACATCTGATAATTCCAGTGTGGGAATGAAGTGGCGCTAGACGACTTGTATAGCTCTATCTCTTTCCCACACTGGAATTACTCTCGCTTTTAGACGTCATGCCATCTGAACCAGTTTAGTATAGTACAGTAGAAGGTCTACCTCGTGTGCGTGATACTGGAGGTGTATGTCTCGAACCCATACATAGGCATATTGTCATCGTACAGCGTGTTCTGACGCTCCAGACTCGGCCTACGCTGCTCCTCTGTGAAAATTATAAAAAATTAGAATTACGAATCTTTAGTAGTACTCCATGCGAGACATCGTAGTGTCGTGTTTAAAAAAAAATATAGCCCATTACAAACATCCGTCCATCCACACAAACTTCCACGTTTACAATATTAGTGAGAAGTAGGATACAAGGATGATGTGACTTTCTTCTTGAATAAAGAAATTTTAAAAATTTACAAGTATTTGTATTTACCTCCAGACTGCCAGTCAGCCGCGGTCCGCCATGATATAGCTGACTCCACACTCACTTGTGGGTGGAGCTGTGACCACGTGTCTATCCTGTAACCAGTACAAAAGCACTTCAGTTATGATTAGATTTTAAAGTCTTTTACCCACGGCTCTGATGATGAGTTTTGAACATAAACATAAAATATGCACAAAAACTTAAACACCTGTTAAACACTTGTCAAAAAAATGTAACTGCAACGAGAACCTAATTTCAATGTCAAATGTCGTTTTGTTTGACATTTTTAAGAGAAATGTTCACCAGATTTTTAACTTCTTTGTAGTAAGATGGTAGACGTTTTACCTGTTGGTCCGCGGCTGACTGTTATAATAAAGCGGGTCGGTGTCCCCGTGTATGTGGTACTCGTCTCTCTCGTACGAATTCTCACGAGATACCTCCAAGGATCTCTGGAAAAAGAATGCATAGGAATTGTTAGTCAAAGTGGCCGCTGAATATCAGCATTTTTCATGGAGCAACTGCCTTTCTGACTTCCACAACCCGTTCAGTACTGAGTAATAAAACCCTTTGGATCAAGAAAGTTAACTACAGTCTTAGTCACAAGGAAAAGCACTGTAATTGCCCATTCCAAAGCGTAGATCTCCAAGAAGAAGAATATGCAAGAAACTCCACAGATACTATTTTAAATCAAAATATTTTCTCAAGAATCTGGTTACCTACATCATTCATGTTATTCTAGTCGTACATAAACAACGGTACGGAAAGACGTGCATGTTAAAAGTACGCATAGTCCCGTGTGTACTTTTAATGTACACGTACATAGAGTACTGTACTTTTAACGTTCAGTAAGTGAGCCATGATAAGTTATTTACATGACAAGGAATATAATAACCTGTGGTGTGTGCATCTGGTGAGCATGGCTCCTGAACTGCGAAGCACTGCAGTTGGCGTGCTGCCCCACTGGGTAGTTGAGGTCCGACGTGTAGTCCGAGTCCTCTGAGTAACCCGCTGGAAAATAAAGAGGGTAAAGCTTTATTAATTAATAGATAATATAGTTTATTATAGTTTCCTTAAAGTATTTACAACCTCAAGAAAGATATACATAAACCGGCCACTTTAACTATTCTTCTTTCGGTCCACTTTGGCATCTTATAATAATTATGCAACTTTCTTTATCGTGGTATAATCATCAAATGAGTCCTCCCGCCCAGGGCAGAGCGGAAGGGACTGTCAGACTCGTACTGACTAAAATCCACGGTGTCCTTCAATAGCCCTTTACGTTCCGGGGTCACGTTATTTCGTACAGTCCCGCGACCGATAATTATGCAACTTAGTTCGTTTCTTTATTTGTCACGTTAACCAAACATGTACAATATACGACTCTTTTAAATCTAAAATATGAATTATTTTCAACGAAGTATACTTTCACCTCTCAAGATTTGATGCATTTTATCTTTGTAGATAATTGTGGTTTGGCTAACAACAAAAATCGTGTCCATTATTTTTCAAAACTCTATCTGATGGACTAATTAAGCATATTTTTCAATAAATTGCTGCTGTCGTAATACTTGTAATTTAAATCGTGAACATAACAGAGTATTCTATTCTATTCTAGAATTATTAATACTGTTTGTTTGACGATAAACTTAAGCGG
Organism: Agrotis puta; assembly: GCA_943136025.2. NCBI lineage: Eukaryota > Metazoa > Arthropoda > Insecta > Lepidoptera > Noctuidae > Agrotis > Agrotis puta. The sequence continues at coordinate 11,204,295 of OW964182.2, read as the reverse complement.
CTTTACGTTCATATCAATACTGATAACTGTATAACTTAATCTTCTTAGAATATCATAGATAAGCACTCAATAGATTGATAGGTATGAGCATGTACTCTAATCCGTGCTGGGTAGTTGGTAAGCTTTCAATCTTAAGAGCGCGTATACTGAAAGTTGGCGGCATAGCAAATAGCTGTCAAATATTTACAATTTTTTTATTTATTTGGCAAATTTACTGTATGAAAATAAGAAATATTTATTTATTTATTTATTTATTTGGTTCACCAACGACTGTTTACACTAATAACATGGGTACTTAAAACTATTTTATACTAAATTCACAGTGTAACACTCACTTAAAAGTAAACACCACAAGTGCCACATTAATCTACTTAAAAATAATAATCTAACCATTTTCACAATTAATAAAATTGTAGTTAGGAGCATGGAGTCTTGGGACTTACGACTATAGCTCTATAGTGCACTAAAACATTGATATAGGAATGCAATTAAAACAATTTGATGTTGTAACCGTTTCAGGTATATAAAAGGCATTTGAAAAGTTCCCAAATGCTTTTTTACACCTAAAACCACAACGGTGTTACAATATTAATTATTGCATTCCCATATCAATTTTTTAGTGCACTACAGACCCATATTCGTAAGTCCCAAGACTCCATGCTCCTTGTAGCTTAGCATCATTTTCAATACTTGTAAAAGTACTGTCTGAATCAATAATTATAATATAATTATGAATCTATTCATAGTCTCATATGGACATTATTTCCACGCGGAATTTTTTTATCGTCAACTACTACGTTTGCAAAAATTTTATTATAAGCATGACTCAAACCTGCCTCCTTGTGGATTTATACTCCAGTTGCTGTTCAAACTATGCTATCACAGTCCTAATTATTATTAAACGCATGTGAATTGATTGGCGCCACGTTACCGTGAAACGTTCAAACGAGGGAATAGATGATTTAGCTTCTGAGCGTGAGTTGTGGTAGACTAACTGGTAAGGCGTCAGGAGTACTTATCCAGAACACGTGGGTTCAAATCCCACTCACAGCTGAAATATTATTTTCTCAAAAATCATCTTTATCACAGTCCTGCCCGCCAAGATCCAATCTACGAAGCGACTTACAATGAGCAATGTACTGCATCTGCCTGCGGGCCTGCTCGGCTCTCTCTGCGTCCAGCGTGCCGTTGAGCAGGTCCAGTTTGCGCTGCAAGTCCGCACCGCCTGTGCCTTCTGCGTCTGGAAAAAGGAGAAGACTATTATTAATATAACATACATAATATCACGCCTGCAGTTCCTAAAGGTTTAGCCAGAAAAGTTCCCAGTACAGTCACGGGCAGTTAAAAATATACGCTTAGCTAAATTCGAAAGCATTTTTCTCCTGCCATATTGTTTAACCTCTTACGTTTTCATGAACCTAATTTTTTGGTAGTCATGCAATTGCGAAAAGTCTCACTGCACAGTAGAAACCAGTATTTTACAAGAAAATCACTTTTGAATTTAGTCAAGTGTATTTTGTATTCCTCGTGACTGTACAAGTACATCGATTGGACACAAATCCAGAATCTGTGGCTGTTACTAAAAAAATCCTGATGGAAAAAATTAAAAATACTTTGACTGATCTGGGAGTCAAAGACGGGACCCTTAAGGTCCTGGCTTCAGCAGTCAGTCACCAACAAGCATCGTAGCTCCTAAACGAGAAGACGGATTTTGAAGTGGTTCGAAACCTGTTGTGATCGAAATGGTTCTTAGCTATAATTTATGAGGCGTATGAAAATTGGTGGATAAATGGAAAATATAAAAGTCGGCCTATTTACAGCTGAGTAATCGGCTTGTCGGCTAGTCGGCCAAAGTCTCAGTCGCCCGGAACTTATTAACTATGTTGTAAAGACGGTAGCATCCGGTTAATACACCGGGGCGACCCAATTTCTTAGATTAAATTCATTTCTCCGGAGACTGTAGTCTCCTTAGATGTCATTAACGACCCATGTTATCTAGTTGCTAATTGATAAATTAATGTGTATAGGTTGTTCGTAGACGAGGCTCGGTTATATGTTTATTAAGAGCCTAGTTTTATAAAAATCTGCGTGGCAACAATGTATGCCAATCACAGTTAAAACAAATATTACCTCATTGGTTAAAATAAATACAATAATCATAATTCTATTTTATTTAATCTATTGTATGTACAGTCGGCAAAGTTGAATCATGACCCATTTTGACAATAAATCTTTTGAATCCGTCAAAATAACAAAGATCAAGGTCGTTACCATGGATATGTATGTTTACGCGAATGTGGACTTAATTGTATTTGCATGTCTGTAAGAAAACAAGCTTATAGTGGGATTCAACTTTGTCGATTGTACATTAAAGAAAATATAGGGGTGTTTATTACAGCAACTGAAGTCCAAAACAGCCGTTTTTAGATTTTTATGTATCATTCTGTATTTGTTATAATTATGTAAACGTTTGTTTGTATACATAAACACGCATCACCTAAAAATTATGGCGTGGAATTGAATGTAATTTCATGTATTGCTTAAATGTCAAAATAAAGGCTCAATTTTTCTAAATTTCTTACTCCCATGCGACTTGCAAAAAACACACATGAAATTATGAATTAAAAAGCCAGTACATTATGAATAAGTTGTAGTCATTTTTAATCATAAACAACTTGATTTTATTCTAAACGTTGTCCCCATACAAGGAATTTCTCCTGTATCGGGAACGCGTTTACAAACATTACAACTCACATTATATACATATAAACAGCCAATCCCAGAAACCTGTAGATTATGCCGCGACACTACGCCAGCCTTGTCAAAAAGGTTTAAAATAGCTTAATTATTTTTCATATTTATAAATGAAAGTTATACTACTACCCAACTACTATAAGTAACAAACACACACAAAACCCAAAATACGCCATAATCTAGATAATAAACAAATACACAGGTACCATAAACATCATAAACTACCTCACTTAAGGCGTCATGACGAGTATATCCGACAGAAATTGCCCAGTAATCAAGCCATGCTTTCGATCCAAATCTTTCTATGAACGTGACCCTAATAGTTCATTGAACTCCAAACAAGTCTAGCAAACTTGGCATTGGCCGCCGTCAGTTCAAAACATAATTTACATGAAATTTCCCGAACCCTAGAACAAATAACGTCGACGAAAGATGGAAAAGATTACAGGGAATATTAGTTAAATCGAATTTCTTTTGTAAACAGACTGAATTTCCTGGAATTGCAGATAATAGAAAGGTGGGGGTAGTTGCGGCGTAGTCGTGGCGTAGTCGTGGCGTAGTCGTAATAACTTCGATTACGAGTTGAAAGTTGGGGTTTCTAGTTCAAGTGGTCTACAATGACGTGTAAAGCGTGAGTCGTTCCACTGTGGGAACGAGATGGCACTAGATGACTTGTATAGCTCTGTCTCTTTCCCACACTGGAAGCTTTATGTTGATTGTGGAGGTTAAATGGAAAGTCCCAGGGAATGTTTTACTGTTATTTAATGAAGAAATTATAGACACAAAAATATACGTGTTCACAATGGCGGTGCTGCTCAGAGAGAAGGGAAGAGGAAATCGGCGTTGCCATTCACATGAAACACCTAACCATGAATTATATTTTTAACATTGCAATTATACTTCACAACACTTTAAGACGCCACCAGCACGTGTAGCGTGTTGTAGTAGAAATGGGTTTTGTTGACGGAAGATTAGACAAAATGACGGCATGTAAAAAAATTGTATGGTCTTAAGCTTTGCCATGTTTAAAATGCAGAAAAGACATACTCCGGAAAAAAATGGCGAATGGATATAGAAATAAGTCTGCCTAGTATTATTGGCAGAACAGCAATATGATAATATTGGTCTTGCTGCAAAAAGGCTTTTTATATCATCACCGCTGCTCACAAAATGGTGAATAAAATCATGGTGAGAAATGGCATGTCCTTGAACCATGATCTAACCTAACCTAACCTAACATAGGCGCGCACAATGGTCGCGGGACTGTACGAATTACCGTGACCCCGGAACGTAAAGGGCTATTGAAGGACACCGTGGATTTTAGTCAGTACGAGTCTGACGGTCCCTCCCGCTCTGCCCTGGGTGGGAGTCATTTGATGATTTTACCACGATAAAAAAAGGCACGCACAATGGATATAGTCCACTCCTTCTTAAGCCTTTGTCAAACAGACAGGCGTGGCTAATGCGAAGCACGACGTTTTTATTTGTAATGAATGGAATTGATTGAATCCAGTCTCACAGAAAAGCGAAAGCGATCCGATACCGTGACAGAACTATCGGACTGATGTCTCGTATCGGTTCGGTATCGCTTCGGACTCGCCTGTATGTTTGACAAAAGCATTATAGATGAGAAGCCTATGTTCCTGCATTGAAAACATAATATGAACTTAAAACAATAATGTCATCAAAAGTTAAAGCAATCACGACAGTTCACGACCGCAAAGTTAAAAAAAAATCGTTCATATATTCACCACCGCAAGGTCGAAATTTGCATAACAAGCAACAACTTGGTACGTTTGACGTGTTCAGTAGCGCCGCTAATTATTTAAATGATTTATAGAGTATGGCGGCTTAATTGTGGACCTCAATACCAAAGTAATGGGCGCAATCAAAGGCTTCGGAGAACGCTTCGTGACGCATTTTTCTAGCAAGTCAGTTGAACGAGCTTCACACAATTTATTCAGATTTCAAGAAAAAAAACCGGCCAAGTGCGAGTCGGACTCGCCCATAAAGGGTTCCGTAGCAGCAAGTAACATTATATAAAAGTTGGTTGTAACTTTGAAAGATAAATTGCGGTTTACGATTTATGACGTATTAAAAAAAAATGTAAGTTGGTACGCACAATATTGAGTGATTTACCATGTTATTTTAATATCATGGACTTCTTATAGGTTTTCCTATAATCTATAAGGAGAAAACTAATTTCTGTATTTTTTTCAAAATTTTAGGTTCAGTAGTTTCGGAGATAAGGGGGGGGGAATGGTCAATTTTCGTCTATTTTCTTGAATAACTTGGAAACTATTTATTTTAAAATTACAAAAAAATACATTTAAGATCTTCTCAACAAGACCTTTCATTTGATATGCCACACGATGCAGTTTTCAGATTTTTTTTTTTTAATTTTCCCCTTCCCCCCCAAAAATGACCCCCCATATACAGATTTCATCTGCTCACGTCACACCTCTGTGTTTGGGTCACAGGAATTGATATGTGTACCAAATTTCAACTTAATCGGTCTAATAGATTCGGAGATAATTGACTGTAAGCGACGGACGGACAGACACACGAGTGATCCTATAAGGGTTCCGTTTTTGTATTCAGACGTACGGAACCCTAAAAGAGAATGTAATGCAATAAAATGAATGCGAGTGACACACTACGCGCCTTCTACTCTGGCCTGGGGATCTACTCTATTAGTCCAGTAACGAAAATACGGGCCTATACGAAAGTATCTCGATTCTTCAGAACTTATAGGAAGTAAGGTTTTCCACCTTACTTCTTATAAGTTCTGAATTCATAAGTTCTGATAACAGGTCGGGAGGCACCTTTTAGTTCGTACCACCAACTAATCATATGTCCGTAAGTGATAAAGAGTAAGAATCGTCCGAAACGTTGACCGAAACCATTGGCTTTTGTGCTTAGAGATTAGGCCCCCTCGTCCGTGATCGGACGGCGAGCAACTCCATTACTCGCCGTTGGAAAGACCGAATTACCACCCCTGATATGACAACTACGACCACTGTCAAATGCGTATCGAATCATTAAATCGTGCTATTAAAATGACAGCTCATCAACTGATAACGGATACAATGGGACAGCCAATGAATGGGATGGAACAGGACGCGTATAAACGTCCCATTCAGTAATAACGCGCTTTGAACACGTAACATTACGTGTTTCACCTCAATGTTGTAATGAAATGTAATCTGTTAAATGCACAAAAATAACATAATATCACACCTGTTTTTTTCTGAAGGGTTGGGCTGTTATGTACTTATAGTATAGTAGATTGTTATGTTTAGGTATTTCAGCTGGTAAAAAAAGAAACAGAACATGACAGAGATAGACGCCACGGTTGGCGCACACGCTGCGCTACAATCGGTCACTTGATCGGACAAAACAAACAAATTACAAAAAAAACAAATATTAGTATGACCGACAGGTAGTTGTCCGGGTCTGGGTGTTTATATTATGTGAGTTTCAATGTTTGAAAACGCACGCACGCTACAGGTGAATTCCTAGTGTGGTATCTTCCAGGTTGAGCCGGGCTTACCGAGGTTGGCCTGTGGATGGGTGACCATCTGTCATAGCGAGTTTCCTCCGTGCCTCGGAAAGCACGTAAAGCCGTTGGACCCGGCTAGATCTTTGACAAACATTACTATTAATCAGAAATCTCAAGTCTGTCCACCAGTCGTCCGCAGGGATATCGTATGACCCAGTTACTGGGTTGTGGAGGTCCGGTAGGCAGTCGCTCCATGTAAAATACTGATATTCAGCTGCATCCGGTTTGACTGGAAGCCGACCCCAATATAGTTGAGAAAAGGCTAGGCAGATGAGATGAAAGCGGTCCTTACCCTTGGGGTATAGGGGCGTGGGGTACAGATGACAGAAGTGATGGATCTCTAGTGCATAAGCATGTTCATGTTAAAACAGTAGTTGCACAAATGATAACAGCACTGACATACGAGTTGTACCAACCAGTATGTCGTGGATTCAAACCCAGTCAATCCAGTTACTACTTAATCAAAATCAAAGCATTTATTTCAAATAGGCCAGTTACAGTCACTTTTGAATTGTCAAAGTCATACAATAATATTTATAATTAAACATTACAAAATTATGGTGTGTACAGTCCCAGTCACAAGACATAAAACTGTGAGAGTACCCTAGATGTTAGATGTAATAGGTAAGACTGGATTTCAGACTTTAGGACCACTGAGTCACTGACTTCCTTTTTGACGGTCAAGATCCACAAATATCCACTGAAACAACGGCTTATCGAACTTTCACCGTCAATGTATGGTCACCCATCCACAGACCAACCTAGACAAGCGATAGTTAACCTTAAAGATGAACCTGAGGCCGTTTATTTATTTAGCCTGGAGCTTCTTTGCCATGATAAAGTACAAACAATTAATAATTTTATGAACGAAGTAGCGAAGACGTTTTGCTATAAATATAAAATTGTAATTAAGTACAATCATTTTTCAAACTCAATTGCACGCAAGCTTTAAGTCCAAGTAAAAACGTCAGAATATTTAATTTCCTCCAAGTTTTATACATCATAAATTATTAACTAAATAATTTTTCGGTTTTATGAAAAGAATCTTACGTTAAGTAAATAGAACCCTATTTATTTTAAACATTTTTAAAGAAGCTCTTTATAAGCACATAAATGTAATTAGACTAACATAGAATTAAGGGCATTTTTAAAATGCAGTTTTTTTTTATGTAAAGATCGTTTCTAGCGTTTTATATATTACAAACCTTGTTCAAAAAATTTCAACATTTTTGAGAAAAACATCAGTGAAAAAGAGTGAAAAAGTTTTTGCTTAAGTCGTTAAAAATGAAGTAAATTAAACAAACAAATGTCACGTTATATTTCACGTTAACATTTTTTACTTATTCTCTTAAAATTAAAATTAAATCAATATCGGTTCATAAACAACGAAGTTATTACTTTAAATTTATGCAAACCTAAAAAGGAAGAGGTTCTATAACCTCTTCCTTTTTAGAAAACGGTAACATAACAAGAGTTTTGACATTTGAACTTTGAAATTATTTCAGTAAAATATAAGCCTAATAATTGATCGTATACTTTCCGCCCTGCGCTTAAAGTTGAAAACGCCATGTCGTGCTTTTATTTAGGCATTATTTCTACTGAGCTTAGTATAATGGGTTTTAATAATAACTTTGGCTAAACTGACGCCAATACCCGATGTCAGATGACTAACCAGCAGCTATAATTGGTTAAATGACTTTTTTATAATCTTAGTTGATTTTATAAATAACATAATCCAGGGTTTACAAACGTCACTAGGCACATTCATTGTTATGCATATTTATTTCTAACTCTATTTTGTAGTTTGACAGTACTAATAAACTATTTGTGATCAGTAGCATAAACTGATATTTTTTTGTTTTTATAAAAAAACAATTAAACTGTTTTAATGTTTTATATTCTAAATCTATATTTTTAAATGAAGAATCTAAAAAGAAGAAGAAATCATAATATAATCTACCGTAACAAAAACGATTTCGATTTTAGAAGTTTATTATGTGTAGTGGTGTTGGTAGGAGCTAACGAACGTTTATGACTGTCCAAGCCTTAGGCTGTATACAGAAGGTCGCAATTACCGTGACCCCGGAACGTAAAGGGCTATTGAAGGACACCGTGGATTTTAGTCAGTACGAGTCTGACAGTCCCTCCCGCTCTGCCCTGGGTGGAAGGACTCATTTGATGATTTTATAACCTAAAAAAAAAGGGCTGTATACGGAAAGAAAGCTGGAAACTTATAAGCGCTTACCGGCGCTTGACAGCGCTGGTAACCCGCGCAGGAAAATACATGAACGCGCGCCGATAAGCACTGAACAGTGCCGACAAGTTCCGATAAGCTTCAACACGCGCTGGTCAGCGCTGGGCGTTGCCATTTAAAATTGATAAGCAACTTGCTTGCTCTGCTTCAACCTGCTTCCTTTGTGTAGAACGGATAAGCGCTGTCAAACGCCGGTAAGCGCTTATAAGTTTCCAGCTTTCTTTCTGTATACAGCCATAGGCTGCCTGTCCAGAAGATCCGAGCGAGACTGTTGATTGAACTAAATCGCCGCTTCTTCCCCTTCAGTTTGCCTACTCGAGCAGTTGATACAAAATGCTTCAAGCAGTACCCGATTAAAAACGTTACACATTCCTGTCATCATTTCAAAACTTTCACATGCTAAAATTGCCTCCCGGGTTGACGGCGCGTTGTGTTCCACGCGCGCCTCAAGGAGTGTCAGCAAACTGACGGGGCCTGTAGAGGGCCAGAGCCTGCCGGGGTCGCGGGTCTTACCCATCACCGTAACCCCGGTACGTAAAGGGCTCGTGAAGGACACCGTGGATTTTAGTCAGTACAAGTCTGACAGTCCCTCCCGCCCTGCCCTGGGTGGGAGGACTCATTTGATGATTTTACCACGCAAAAAAAAAAAAAAAAAATGCTAAAATTGCCTCCAAATTCTGTTCAACATAAACATAAAGTATGTTTAATATAAGAGAACCGTTAAAAAATTCTCAAGCACCAGGGTTACCCCATAATAAGTTATGAAAATCATAAAAACTCACTTAAATTACATTGTCCTTTACAAAATAGCCTACTTTGAAGTTCAGTGAGGAAAGGGGGACCCTTTCAAGTAACAAAGTTATCTTAAACGAGGAGTGAGTGTTTTATTTGTCTGTAAACGACTACACAGGGGGCAGTTTAAATAGCGTATCTTACATCGAATGAGATATTAGATTTAAGGGTAGGGAGTTCTATTAGCGTGATGACGGAATAATACGAATTCTTACTTCTAAAGTCTTACTACTAAAGTCTTATTTCTTACGTCTTACTTCTTACGCCTTACGTCTTATGTATCACGTCTTGTGACGGGGCCCCTCTCTAGATGGCGAAAGCCTGCCGTGGTCGCGGGACGTACGAATTACCGTGACCCCGGAACGTAAAGGGCTATTGAAGGATACCCTGGATTTTAGTCAGTACGAGTCTGACAGTCCCTCCCGCCCTGCTCTGGGTGGGAAGACTCATTTGATGATTTAAGTACTTAAAAAAAAGCAAATTTATTACGTCTTACGGCTTACGTCTTACGTTTTACGAGTACTTCTTACTAATATCATAAATGCGAAAAGTTATGAGCATGTTTACTACACTTTCACACAAAAACCGCAGAACAGGTTTGAATGAAATTTGGTACACAGATATATTTATAACCTTTTTTTTTATCGTGGTAAAATCATCAAATGAGTCCTCCCACCCAGGGCAGGGCGGGAGGGCCTGTCAAACTTGTACTGACTAAAATCCACGGTGTCCTTCACTAGCCCTTTACGTACCGGGGTCACGGTAATCCCTTGGTCCCGCGACCCCGGCAGGCTTTGGCCCTCTGCAGGCCCCGACACTATGCTGACACTCTTTGAGGCGCGCGTGGAACACAACGCGCCGTCGACCCGGGCATGGTCCATGGTCGGACAGCGAGTCGCCCATTACTCGCTGCCCGCATGCCCGCGCCTACGGAGGCCGGAGATCGTCTTGCGACCGCTTCCCACTCCGTCTCGCCCCGCAGCATGGCCTCGATCAATGCTGGGCGCGAGAGGTCTCCGCCTATCGCCGTCGTGAGGACACGGCGGTGCTCTGCCCAAGCGGGGCAGTCCTGCACCGTATGCTCCACCGTGTCCTCCGGACGATCCTCGCAGTGGTGACACCCAGGCGTTTCTTCCCTCCCTATCAGACACAGGAACCTCCCGAAACTTCCGTGTCCGGTGAGGACCTGCGTCATGCGGTAGGTCAGGACGCCGTGACGCCTATCCAGCCACTCCTCAAAGAGGGGTCTTACCGCCGCGATTGCGGCGTGCCCGAGATATATTTATAACCTGGATTAACATATAGGATAGTTTTAATCTCGATTTTATGTTTCGGGCGAAGCCGCTGGCAAAACCCAGTATTATTGAAACAATTCGCTTGTTCTGGAGCCATTCCTCAAATATCATAAACAGTAGCATACAATGTTACGTCGTTATGTCATAAATACGACCGCGTTTTGGTTGTAAAACACAAAGATATGCATGTGTATGGAAATAAAATGGCGTGTATATAGCCAAAGACATATGGGAACTATACACGTGTCAATTTGTAAATGGAATCATTTTTAATGTTAGATTTTTTTGACATAATTAAAAGAAAAAAAAAACGGTTTTAAAGACCAGTTAGGTGTTTCGGGTTTGGCCGTTTGCGCATGTAAGTTTTAATTATTGTACACGCACCCACGATACTGGATAATTCCTTAAAACCGGTCAAGTGCGAGTCGGACACGCGCACAAAGGGTTCCGTAGTTTTTTTCGTGTTAAAATCATCAGATGAGTCCTCCCACCCAGAGTAGAGCGGGAGGGACTGTCAGACTCGTACTGACTAAAATCCATGGTGTCCTTCAATAGCCCTTTATGTTCCGGTGTCACGGTAATTCGTAAGTCCCGCGACACCGGCAGGCTAAAAAAAGGCGACGTCATTTTGCTGACACTCTTTAAGGCGCACGTGGAACACAACGCGCCGTTGACCCGGGCATGGTCCGTGGACAGCGAGTCGCCCATTACTCGCCGCCTGCGACCCGCGCCTACGGTGGCCGGAGATCGTCTTGCGACGTCCGCCACTGTGGGCGTATACCACTGCGGCTGGGGTGAAAAGAGGACGCTGTCCTCTCCCTCACGCGGCCCGCCACTTTCTTACGTACGTAGCATATTTTTTAAAACGACAAAACAATGACGTCTTACTCACTGTCTTATTCGATTTTCAAAAGAATACATAGCTCTAGAAGGGGTTGCCGCTTAAGGTTCGGTATTTGGTGAGAACTAAGTACTATGTTCTCTTTTAAAAAGCGAAATTCATGTTTTGACATTAAAATCTAATTAACTTTTTTCTACCATGGTTTACAGGTTTACTGCCATACAATGAAATGATGCATTTTTTCAGTACTTTCATTTGACACATAGAAGAAAGTATTACAAGGGAAGGGACAGGCTCCATACAAAAAGGTCCATTCTTTTTTCTATAACAGTGTGCCCAACCCAAGAATCGCACCCAAAACCTCTGACTCCAGTCAGCGCAAGAGAAAGAGAATCTGGAACGTGCTCAGCAGCTGTGATTACTTATATATACCAAGATCAGTTATCTAACGTTGTCTGAACGTAAACTTGTGCAGTTAACGCGCTATCTGGTTTATTAGACAAACAACTAACTATACAGGTTAGTTAAGTCAACAGAATATAATTATAATGTAAGTACGAAAATAAACACGAAACATATAATATGTGGGAAAGTAGAGCAACGTGACTTCGGCATAATATATAATAATAATTATGCCTACATCATACGCCAACTGTTAAATGAAGATTCTATAAAGTGTGCGTATAAAAAAGATGAAACCAGAACCAAAAACTTTTCAGCAATTAAAATTCACAATTGCTTTCCATTAGAGTCAAGAAAACTTTATGCTATTGTACATTTCAATAAACACTGCTAATTACTTACTAAAAAAGCAGTAGTAATTAAACGCGAGGCAAAACTTAGACACCAATTAAGACTAGTAATAAATACTAAGCTCACTACGTAGGACTTACGTAGCTCTCGTAGCACCGTAGCACGCTACGCCGTAGACACATTATTACAACAGAATTTGTCGTAGCACACTGGCGAAGTATTATTAAACAAGGACGCTGGGTCATCGTGACAGCTCGGAAGATGCCCTCGTTTCGTCACAAGCCAACCAGTGTTATTGACACATAGAAATTGTAAACACGACTCTATCCTAATTGCTTTAAGGCTCACTTTTGCTTACACCTAGGTCGTATTTTTTGGCTACTGAGAGACGGTTCCAGAGCGAGTTTTCTATTTTAAAATGCGTGAAACCACTGAACTTTTATTCGAACTTTAGTTTTAATGAGTTAGTTTACGTAATCAGTTTTTTATCTAAGACATTGTTCAGATTTTTTACTATTTTATTAATACACTAGGAATTCCTGCGTCATAGGTGCGTTTACAAATATAGAAACACACAAACATCCATCATTTGTCTAGCCTTTTCCCAATTATATTGGGGTCGGCTTCGAGTCGAACCAGATTCAGCTGAATATCAGTATTTTACATGGAGCGACTGCCTATCGGACCTCCACAACCCAGTAACTGGGTAATACAATATTCCATGGTAAGACTGGTTGTCAGACTTTTAGAGCTTCTGACTAACAATAACGACTATCAAAGATCTATAAGACAGCCGGGACCAACGTCTTTACGTGCTTTCCGAGGCACGAAAGCCGACCACGCTATGACAGATGGTCACTCATCCACAGACTATTCTCGGCAAGCGCGGCTTAACCCGAAAGATCGGCCTGTGCGTCTGTATCACTTAGCCACATTATTAAAACACATCCAAACCCGAAAAAACTACTTGTAGGTTATACAAATATTTGGTCGCGGGACTCGCGAATTACCGTAACACCGGTACGTAAAGGGCTATTGAAGGACACCGTTGATATTAGTCAGTACAAGTCTGACAGTCACTCTCGCCCTGCCCTGGGTGGGAGGACTCATTTGATGATTTTACCACAATAAAAAGCCATTGGCGCCAACCGTGTTTAGATTTACTTGAATTGCTTACTGACATTTTGTGATGTAACGAAAGTTATCGAAGCAAATACTCTGACCTTTTGAAAAGGGTTTTATACGAATGATTGATAACTGAGTTTACAGATTACACGACTCACTAGCTATTTCTATTTATTCGCTCTCTCACTCTCTCTTCTTGTGAAAATCTTATGTCATACTTTTAAGGCTTCTAAAGTAAACTTTTACGGCACGATTGGTGCCGTGGCTGAGTGACTGACAGCTGCGTAGTGTGTCATGCGTTCGATTACCGCATGGAACAAATAATTATATGGTCTACAAGTAGTTGTTCAAATGTTGCAAACATTTCACACGATACAGTAAATATTTTTACTGCAGGAAAACGCGTAAATTTTTATATCATTTACATATTATTAATGAAAAAGGTATAGTGTTGTCCCTTTCTGTATTTTGCTTTAACCCATAATGTAATGCGTCAGTGTATGAATGTTTGATTAAAGAATTTCTTCAGAAAACTGTTAAATGGAAATCTCTTCGTATTTAATCACTAAGCAAACTCAAGTCGTATTACTAGTACACATATATACAACATATAAACAAACCCCAACAAAAATCTCATTCCACTGATTGCAACGCAAATGATTAACAAAGTCTTTTTTCCTCTCAGCCGAGCAATAATCATTGTGTTCCTTTTATTTAAGCATAAAGGTTGCCACCAAATAAAAAATGTATAATAACCATAATATTTCACAGTAGCAACACTTTAAAATGGCCGCACTCGACTCGTAATCCCGCACATTTCAAAACAGCCGGCAGCTTTATTATTGTGCCAACAACGAAAGTTTTTTAAACTTGAAGGGAAAAAAAACGTATGTGGCGCACAATTTGTATTCTGTAAACGGAGTATGTGTGGGCAATGAGTATGAATGTGACAGAGACTCACACCTGTTTTTTTTTCATTGCAATCTCACGAAACACTCGTCACTTTTGAACTTTTTTAAGATAAACTCGTTATAAAAAAAAAAATTACAGATGCCAGTAGATAGATCTACCCCAATTTGCTAATCGAACATGAACCTTCTGTTTCGAGGATAAAGTTAAGAAAAATCAATTAAAGAAATTTTCAAATCAATGCAATATTATTCCGGGCACGGCTATGTGTGCGTGTAGTCTCATCGACGCGTCTCGGTATACTACACGATAGTTAATGAAAGGATAATAAAGTCCATAACTCTCTTACACAGCCATAACATTCCTTTTTCTATTTTCCTTTTTTTTTGTGAGAATCTGTCCACCCTCTGATGCTAGAGTTAATTACATCGCACATTTGGGTATCCCACAGACCTCTAATAGGGATTTTGACTTATATTGATATTAAAAATCCTGGTTTACTCGCTATGGTTTCCCAATGTCAGGACCTCCAAGATAAACTCAGAAAGTACCTACTTTTGCTTTGGAAGAGATACCGGGTTTGAAATCACAACATCGGGCATGTAAGGCTTGGTGTTCACCTCTAGACCTACACAACTATTACTCGATACAATTTGATTTCTCCGTCTTCTTTTTTAATCTTTAGCCACGCATTGCAATAACCCGTTACGTTACAGGGTTGCATGACCCCTGGGTGCTTTTCTTGGAGAATTATGGAATTACTACTCCCCTCGGTCGGTTAGAAGAGAATGTCAGACTCGTACTGACATAAAACCACAATATTCCTTCAATTTCTCTTTGTCTTCTATAGACCCACACATTCCTGTAAAACTCTATTCTTAACCTTCAAATTTTTGTACTCTGAGTGCGGTCTCTGTAAAATATTTACTCTTGTAACACGTTGAGTTGTTAGGAACACATGGGGTATGTTACTGTGTAAGTTTATTCGAAATTCGCGTCTGGAAAATTGCAAATTCGCTTTGGGGTTTTCCAGTTTATTAAGTCAGGTGACTGGGTTGGTGTGTTATACTTTGATTTAGCATGGTTTTTCTCACAAACGTTTTCACTTGAAACTTATTATGTTACTTTACTTATTTCAATAAATCACGCCTGAACAGGGAAAGTCTTGTATCTGTTTGTTTACAGATTTAAATATTTAAAATATTTTCGAAGGATAATTATCAACTACAATGACGAATTCGTAGTCTAAATAATAAAATCCTATGTGTTTATATGTATCGGGGTCGCGGGACTCACGATTCACCGTGACCCCGGAACGTAAAGGGCTATTGAAGGACACTGTGGAATTTAGTCACGAGTCTGACAGTCCCTCCCGCTCTGCCCTGGGTGGGCACTCATTTGATGATTTTACCACGCTAAAAAAATGTGTTTATATGTATCCAGGTAAGAAACGTAAGTTATCTCTAATGGTATACAAATAACTAAATTTAGTTGAAATCCGTTCAGTCGTTTTTGCGTGAATCAATAGCAAACATTCATCCATTCTCTCAAAATTTTACATTTATAAAGTTCGTAAGATGTTCAGAAAGGAAACAATTAGCTCTGTAAATACTCGTGAATAGACAAAACAACTTTTTTTTTAAGAAAAGTTGTTTGTTTTTGTTGTAATAGCTGAAATACGCACTCAAGTGTGTATTTACGAATATAAGAATTTATTTCTTCCTAAATATTGCTTTTGATAAAAAACATAAAGGACTTGAAATCACAATAAACTTTTACCTTATTTATGAGCATTGTTTTAAGGAGAACAGTAGTTAATGTTGAAAACAATACAATGAAACAATAGTTAGGCCAAATACCTTGTTTTATACGCCTAGTTTGTAACTGGAATAATTTATTGTGTGAACTAGGTGCGTCTATAAATAATAGGAGTAATTAAAACGATGGAATGTTTAAACTACCAAATCGTAATAACAGATAATTTTGAGGGCTGAGGGTTATGTTCATCGGGGGTCGTAGGACTTTTCCCGGGGTCGAGGGACTATGTTTGGGGTCGGTCTGTGTTTGGGGTCGCGTGACTGTGTTTGGGGTCGATGATCAAAGGGCAGCTAAAATAATAGGTTTGTTTTCGGTCACCCAGGGCAGGAGGTTTCATTTAATGACTTTTCAAACTAAAAAAAGGCCAAGTTAAACAGTTGAAGTTGTTAAGCTGACAAAATGAAAATCAATAGCCTAATTAAGCACTCTAGTAACTCATTTTATTTATTATTTCTTCTGATACTACTGCTGTCAAAAATGGCGAATGGAATCGTTCTGGTATATACGTTTGGAAATCAATAACAGTAACTAATCGATCTTTTATTAAAATAGAAATCACACTAAATTGGAAATGTCAAATCTTGTAATGGCAATAGAAGGTAGGTTCGAATATTAATTGTTGTGTTGCTGTTGACCAAATACAACTTCCGAAATTATTAAGAATTAAATTAAAACCTGCATGCTTTCAAACCAAAAATTTTAAAAAAATATGCCAACCAATACCACTCTAGGCGCATGCGGTGTGTTATGACCATGAATATGTGAACTACCTTATAATATTTAACACGCAAGATTAATAATAAAAGCATAACATCCCATTTAAATAACTCCGTGCTAAAATTACGTATTTCAATTTGAGTGCAAAACTACTCGTAGTTTCAGAAATCCTAAAATATGCACTAAAAGCAAAATTAGTTTACCTCCTACCACAAACAACTATGAAAATGAAAGCTAAAACGTTTAAACCTAACCTTGGCGTAATTACGTTTAGCTTTAAATACCAATTTACTACCCGTTTAATATCGAGAACCAATACGGGGAGCGCTAATTAGTTCTAAATACCTGCTAATTTACTAAACCACTATTCTGAAACCGAAACAAACTTACCTAGGTATAAAGCTGGACAGCACTTTTATGATTCTGTTGCTGACATTATACACTATTTCTATTGCTTCATATCTATTGCTATCATTATAGGTACATTAAACACTGTCAGTTTAGAAGCATAAAACACTTTTTTTTTTCATTTGCAATTTTTTTTTGGAGTGTCATTAACTTCAAATCAGTCCTCCCGCCCTGGGGGGAGTGGAAGGAAGTGTCAGACTCCTTTGATTACCCTTTGCGTACCAGGGCCACATTGTTCTTTTACTAACAAATATTTTTTTTTCACACAGCCCCGAGAAGTTATTAAGCACTTGAATGTTATTGTAATGCACTGTCATGAATGTAGTAGTAGAAAGTTTATTTCGTTATTTGTTTAGTAAATAAGTTACAGTCGTATACCCTGAACACAGCCCCACCATAAATAAAAAATACATTGAACAAAGACAAAATTAACTATTGAAACACGGGCCATACAATACTGGAAACTTTTCCCACTTTAAATAAACGTACTTCTATCAAAGTAACTTATAACTCTCTCGAAGCTTATATAAAGATGCATGTCAAACGATTTATCACCAAGCTACGTGATAAACGTGCATCCAAACACGCAAACTTCATTATATTACGCTAGTGATAGCGAGATAACATTCTTATCAACGAGATTGGTTCTCTAAATAGCTCGATTCCTATGAGAGAAAATGAATTAGGGCAAGAGTTTATTAACCAGAAAGATATGGTGGCTTGCAGCCTTTGGTCCATTTATCAAGAGGTACTTACGTGATTTAGGTACATAGTTAATAGAAAGCAGTAACGTGACAGTGAAAAATCATGTGTGTCGGGAACGAGATTGAGGCCCATATACACGGTGCAAGAACTTGCAGTACTTGCATGCAAGTTTTGTTTTTTTTTTGTTTATAGATCTTGCCCCACTTTTTTATATCTTTAAACGTATTTTATACATCTGCTTAATACAAAAGAGTATGAAATACATTTACATGTTTTTGTTTTTATCATGTGAAGTCTATTTTTATTTTAGTGAGATTTTTATACATATATGTGAGTTTAAATGTTTATTAACGATCCCAAGATACAGCAGAAATCCGTAGTGAAGGGTTTTAAAAAACTAAATCTATAATAAAAACAGTTTTTATAAGGGGAACAGTGTATACGACGGGTACGCGAGGTGTAATGGGGACATAAACTCTTTTGGCATACTAACACAACGCTAACGTAGCGCAAGCGCCATCAGGACGTCATTTGCAAGCGCCCATTAACAAATGGCGTCCACTTGGCTCTTGCGCTACGTTAGTATTGTGTAAAGTTTGCCTTAAGTGTATGGTTTCCCATCATGCCTCGCATCCCCGTCTTATACACTTTTCCCCTACTAATTTTTTTCAGTAATGGCTAATTTTTCATCCTGGGAAACGAATAACATCAAAGAAAATACAAGATATAAATAAATGTTCGGTTATTCAGGCGTTAAAGTATATACATAAAACATTTTCATAGGCTTCCTCTTTCGCGCTTATCAGTATTTCAATATTTTAACACATTGACAACTCTCGACTCCTGTGAGAGCTGAAAAACGTTTCGTGATCGAGATTACAATAGAATAAACTGCTTCTACGTTCAGTATAATGGTCTGGTTTTGTTTTTGGTTATTATTTCCGACATATAATTATTTTTGGATAATTCAGCTGAAGTCAAGATCGACATGCACAAAATATTAGTTTAGAAACAGTTAGTTTAACTATTGATCAAAAACGTGGCTTAAATAATTTGACAAATATTATTTTTAAACGACCATTCTGTTAGTTTAATAATTTAACTACAATTAGTTTAACTATTAATCAAACAACTTAGCCTTTAAATTCTATAATTGTTATTAAATCTTTAGAATATTTATTTTCCAAAAACAAATCTATATTATACGAACAGCCGGGCATGCGGGCAGCGAGTAATGGGCGGCTCGCTGTCCGACTATGGACCATGCCTGGGTCGACGGCGCGTTGTGTTCCACGCGCGCCTCAAAGAGTGTCAGCAAAATGACGGGGCCCCATTCTAGAGAGCCAAAGCCTGCCGGGGAAACGTAAAGGGCTATTGAACGACACCGTGGATTTTCAGGTCAGTACTAGTCTGACAGTCCCTTCCGCTTTGCCCTGAGTGCGAAGACTCATTTGATAATTTTACAAAGTTAAAAAAAATACATACGAACAGTAGTGTTACAACTAATTTATAAACCAAATTCTTAGAGTGATGTCATGCCTAGTACTGAAATACGCCTTATATACGATTATACTTTTTCAGAAAATCAACCGACCATTGCGCTGTTTATCGTAGTCATACCTACTAGTATGACAAACTAGTACGACTGCGAGAATTTACGTCATTCTGGTTTATTTTGTTTATAAACTTACAAGCAGGAATAAATGTGATCTTTCATTGACAACACTCCTTACAAAATCCTTAAACAACTAACATCTATAAATCAAAGTTGTCAGTTTAAATTAATATTATAATAAAGCCTGTTCCGCAGTGATATTGAAATGAATATATTATGTTGGTACATCTACCCGTCGACTTAACCCTCTCGTAATATATGCGGCACGGCGTAATCGGAGCCATCTTGTCATTACCTAGAGAGCGCTGGTTTATTTAAACGGACCGGTGCGGCAGGAGTGGGTTAATGCAATGAGATTTGTGTATTTCGATTAGAGATTAGACTTTTGTTAGAAACAAGATAAACAAGAATTTTTATTTTAAAGCAACAGTGTTCCTTTTAGAGAAGCAAACCATTATTTCAAAAATGCAATGTTAAACTTTAGATGAAAGGAAATAGAATGGGCAAGATTGTTAGGTTTTAAAATGTATAACGGTATTTAATTTAATTTATTCATGTTTCTATCGACCAGCAGTGGCACAAAATAGGTTAAAAAAATGTATGCGTGAAATTTAAAGACACATATACAGATCCGAGTGACACATGTCAACTGCAGTGAGGAATATTTTAAATAGATATTTTAATAATGTTAATGACATAATTGTTATAATTATGCTGTGGATATTAAGGTCATCGTGATCATTATGCTTGCATGAAGTCGAAATATCGAAAACTTGAGACAGATAACAAACATTGTAAATCATTATACCGCTTTATGGTGCATTCACACACATCAGTCACGTTTCACTTCAGTCAGCGACGTGCTACCGTCATTGCTACACGTGTGACCAACCCGTAACTAGACTGATGTTATTGTTCAATGATTCAGTCAAACCGGCGACGTGACGGTGACTAGTGTTTGTGGATACGTACACAAACCGTCACCGATCCGTTGTCGGTGACGTGACGTGACTTATGTGTGTGCACCTTTAAGTTTTTATGATAATTTTGAAAATCTCCGTTTCTCAACTATAGAAACGTTATACACTGATTATGTAGGCGACCTTAACCATCAGATCTGGTCTACAAATATATTACAAAAAAAAGCCTTATTTTGAATCGCGGAAAAGCTATATTTCATTCTCCAGTCGAATTATTGACCTCTTATACTAGGCATTCGACTTCTTGTATCTGTTTCAGTTGAAGTTCCCGAAATCCCGGGGGAATTAAATTCTAAAATTGTCAAACCAATTCCATTTCAGTTCACAATAAGTTTCAATCACATAAATAATATTTAGATTTACTATTGTTTCAATAGTTTATTGTTTACTACAAAACAAACTTCTATTGTTCACATCTATAATTACGATCTATTTTATTACCCTAACATTGTTAGGATCTAATCGGACATAATATCAGTAATTTATTGTATGAGGTTACCCACTGCTTTCAACAACAAAAATCTATTATCGATTGTACAAATTAAAGCCCCATTTATCAGTTATCACTTCTATATTAATGATTTTATTAGAAAACATGAGAAATTTGTTAACTTATGACTATATCACAGAAAAGAAAGATTTCAAAATGTATATTTGTAGTTAATTTCGTTTTATAGTTCATTTTTCATCATTCTTGATTATTATTGTTACTATGCTACTACCTGAACGATACTTGTGCGTGAATATATATATGTAAAAACAGAAATTTAATTATACCATAGTAACCACATGGCCTTGAACCCTATCTATTGTACATTAAGGGTTGTTACACACGTTATATTCGGGTCGGCATAACCGAGCGGCATAATCGAACATAAGGTAGTTTTGTTTTAAAGGTAGCTATTATGCATCCGAAAATATAGTCACGGGATAAAATTAACCACAACAAACAAGCGTCATGCGCCACATGCGTAACGGTGTGACAGAGATATTGCTCTAAGAAGCCAAAACTATCTTTCCAAAAGTTCCGCACGGTCAGCGCAGTGGATGATGCACGGAGCAAATATTTGTATGATCTGCAAGTAGTTGTTCCGGGTCTGGGTGTTTGTGTATGTGAGTTTCTTTGTTTGTAAACGCACCCACGACACAGGAGAAATCTCTAGTGCGGGGCAACCTCTTTTCAAAAAAAAAGTCGTATATTCTTTATTGCTGTGTGTGCATTTTGGAAAAAAACGCTAGATTTAGCTAGAATTGTGCCGAGCTAACTATCAAAGTTTTCAGAACCAAAATTATGTCAGTAGGTTTTTTTTGGGTCGGCTTACTTATTCAATAAAAAGTAATGAATCAAAGCCGACCCGAAAATGTGTGAAGCACCCTTAAAACAAGTACACACACTAGGTAGTAGGTAATTAAGTACACAAAAGTATCATATTCGTACGTTGTTTGTAGTGATTTATGGCAATACTTTACTCAGTATCTGAGTATACGGCATCAAATGGCACGAGTACTCAACTCAAACAGATTCTGTAATAAGGTGTTAGACGGCTTTGAAATAGGGTCGAGTTTGGTATAAAGAAGATGTGTTTTATTTATTTATTGCTTAGAGTGAATTTCCTTTGCTTTTTCAAAAAGATTTTGTAATTATACGAATAGATTCTTAAAAGCGAAACGGTTGATGATCGTGCACGCACGCATTTTTTTAAATATTTAAACATACTTTAATTTTTATGTCGTAAAAATTAACAAAAGAGTCACCCCACCCTTCGTGAAGCCAAAGGGAATGTCAGACTCGTAGTGACTAAAATTAAATATTGAAACATATGTACTTTAATTTTTATGAGGTAAAAAATATCAAAAGAGTCACCCCACCCTGCGTGGAGCCGAAGGGAATGTCAGACTCATACTGACTAAAATCCATCTTGTCTCAATTGCCTTTTTCGTTCAAAGGTCATGGATTCCTGTTAAGATAGTACCGCGAAAAATAGTACATACTCAGCCTCACGCCAGTTCTCCCTGAAGGGTTAGGCAGATATTTTTCTATAGGTACTCTAAAATATTTCCCAAGTTCCGTTCAAGGCCGAACCTTTTTGCCACAAATCCTAATATCCTGAAAAATTCCCAGTGGTACAATAATATCAATTTTGTTCGACTTGGGCAAAAACGCGACGAAAATTTCATAGCTATGCTATTTTCTTATAGATAATGTTTAGGCTGTATGCTACGACGACCTCGTCGTCGAGTCACAAAACTCACTAACGTAGCGCAAGCGCCAACAGGAAGTCATTTGTTAATGGCCGCTTGCAAATGACGTCCTGATGGCGCTGGCGCTACGTTAGTGTTGTGTTAAGTATGCCTAAAAAGTGTATGTCCGCATTATACCTCGCGTCCCCGTCTTATACACTGTTCCCCTACTACATTTTTTATTGCGATTTGATGTAATGCCATATACGTCTAAAGAACTTCAATCTTAGGGCGGACTTTACTGACTGAAATTGCTGTCAAGATTTGTGATGAAATGAACCCAGTTTCACTTTGCTTAATTCTGGCACCAAACGCGGGACCTTATACCCAATAGTCGCGTTTGCAATCACTAGACAAACGAGGCAATCGTATTATTACGTTAAGTAATTATTAAGCCTTGTGAACTGGGACTTTATATAACTTCATTTTTTTAACATTAAACTGAAGTGCCTGTAATGGTTTAATTGAAATAAAATCGTTTGAATTTGAGTTAAAAAAAATACCAGACAGAGATCGCAATATAACCCCGAGGGATTTATAAAAATCTTGCGTTTTATAATCTACCTCGGCACACAGATTTTCCGTATCGTGGGAACGAGAACAGCCATTAATCATTCACTCAAACACATTGACCCGGAACATACATCGAACCGTGAACCTTAGCTATGCACAGTCCTGGTCGTCAATATCAGGTAGGCAGGTACAATATGGGGGTTTAAAAATCTGATTGTTTGAATTGTAATATTTGACGGCATGGTTAGCGCAGTGGCTGAGCGATCGGATTGCTGCGCAGCGTGTCGCGGGGTTCAATTCTCGCACGTAACAAATATTTAAATGACCTACAAAATACTTGTTCCGAGTCTGGGTGTCTGTGTATGTGAGATTCTATGTTTGTAAACACATCCACAATACAGGAGAAATTCCTAGTGTGGCGCAACATTAAAAAAATACATGTATACGAGTAGTATGGACTTTTGGAGGGTCAGGACAGGATTGGCCAATATTTCCTAAATATTGTGAACCTAAATACTTTTTTATCAAACGAAACCTCCCGCTCGGGGCAGGACGAGAGGGACTATTAGAATCGTACTGACTAAAATCGACGGTGTTCCTTCAATAGTATTTTCCGTTCCAGGATCTCGGTAAACTGATAAAACAGTACCGCGAGCCCGACAGCCTTTAGCTCTCTTAGGGGGGGGGCCTCATGAGATTGCTGACAGCTCTTTGAGGCGCGCATTGCAAACGACTCCGGCGGGCATGGTTCATGTTCGGGCGGCGAAAAATGGGTGACTCGCTGTCCGATCATGTCAGAATCTAAACACTCGTAAAGATAAAAAGACGATACGAATAATAGGTAGAAGTCTTTATCTAATATCTATGATATATATACAATCTACATACCAACATAATAATATCGCGACTATCATAAGCTTACACAGTACAAATTCGTGAACGAAGATCCTTGGGAGCAAGTTAATTGGTGTTATGCTTGCAATAAAAGAGAATTAGGTTCCGAAATGCTATTTTGAGACCAGATCCTGTGTTGAATTTTGAGTGAGACGCGGAACAAGGGTGAGGGGCAGTTCAGTAATACATAATTTATTACACCCGAGAGTATGCTAGTTCAGAAGTCATTTTAGTACTTTTATAAAAAATCTTTCCTCTCATGCACGAAGTTAATCACGCTGAATTGAAATGGTAATTGAAATAATATTTCAGACTGACTGTTTCTCGTGGTTTCATCCCTGCTGCTCGGCCCCTATCGATCGTATAATGATGTTATGTAGTCTATAGCCTTCCCCAATACATAGAATATCATAAAAATATTTATCAATTCAAATCAGTAGTTCCTGAGATAAGCGTGTTAAAAAAAACCGCATAGAAATCCGTTGCGTAGTTTTAAAGATCTAAGCATACATAGGAACAGACAGACAGACAGACAGCGGGAAGCGACTTTGCGTTATACTATGTAGTGATAGTGAAGTGATAGATTCCGTCATAGAAGGCATCAATCTGTATTATTACGGCATTTTGTATATTGCTACCACGATGTAATAAATTGCTTTCCAAACTAGAGTTTTAAGGGTATCCTCATGATTTACAGGCCAATTACTGTTTTACGACCATAAAAAAACATATTTTGACATCGGCTTTCATAAACCTCATAACGTAGCTAGTTACCTAGACACCTGTTTAAAAAGAGATCTTCCCATATTTGCTACAGGCGTTTCACAAAAATAAACGAAAAAGCTATTGCACAGCAATTTAAAAAAATCAAGAATAAATTATCGCTCACCGCGAATATTTAACAAGAATATCATTTATTTAAAATGTTTGTGGTGCTCTACTGTAATAAAGAAAAATAAATTGTAATGAAGATATATGTGGGTCTTTTATATACAGGATTCCCAGGTCTCACTTCCAAACTGGGCCAAAATTTTCAACAGGTTATGGGCCCAGCACACTTCCACTGCGCCACTCTGCTTTGTGTAGGAAAATTTTGTAGGTTTCATTGTGAATACCTCCTTTTGTGGCCGTTTAAAATGAGTACAAGAAAGTAAATAGTCTTAATAACATTGCCGAAGTCTGCCAAACTGAAAAGAAAAAACTGTCAATTCGCCCCATTTATTTTTTCCGCACAGATAGCAGAATTAATTAATAAAATCTAGCACAAAACTACAGAAAACGAGACCACAATGTGGAATCTGAACAGAAAGTACATGGAGATGTTGATGCCGTCGTCTTCAGTAAAAATTATGTGAAAAGGATATTGTGGCAAATTTAAAATAACAAAATCTAGCTGTGGCGAATTAACTTACAATGTATGAGGTTTAAAAAAATTAGGCACATTAACTTTGCGACAAATTTACCACAACCCCACAAATGATAGATGAAACGAAACAACTGCGAATAGAAACGGCAATGAAACTATAAACAAGGCATAACCTAGATAAACATCAAAGACCCATATACCACGCTCTAGTGAGCACATTAGATAGCAAAACTTCGTGAAAATGGTGCCGGTTATAATTTAACAGGTATTAACCTGTACCTGCAATAAAGTGTCTACTGAAGACAATGACGACTTTGTAAATTAATTTACAAAAATGCAAACTCGACGCATTACAGATTTAATTTTTAAAAGTATGTGTTTTTGGGAATTTCTTTTATTAACCACAGCCTAAATGTTACGTGTGGTCTCCATCCGTCTTCCAACTATATCTTTGTACCAAAATTAATCAATTCAACTGAATTGCCAACACTTTAATTGCCAACAGCCGTTTAAACGTGAAAATGAATCATGCATGATACACACTTTTGCATTTACAATTTTAATAAGTAGAGTCTGTCTAAGTAAACATAACATTGTTTGGACAGGACACGGATTTGAATTATACAATACACTACATTTTTCTAGCCCATAGATTCCGCATACAAGACAACCTATGCGCGCCATATGTTAGTGCGTTTGTCATTAATTAACTTCTTCTTGTGCTGTCTACATAGAACGTCTTCTATCAATGATAAATGATATTTATTTTGTAAGTTAGTTATAAAAAACACTTTTACACGTAACAACTAATATTTTTAAAGCTAGATGAGGCCGGTATTTCGTACCTGACTACTCTGAGAAGAAACAATCGAAACAAACTCAGAGGTCACAGTCTCTTTTAAAGTTCAGACATTGTTTTGCTCAGGTCATACGAGAACCATGCGGTCGTCTAAGATGGTCTTTTGAGGAAAGAACCACACAGATTTGAGTGGACCAGTCCAGTGAGTGCAAATAAGCATTCTCAAGTCAAGTCTCAATCTAAAGTTCTAAATTAAATTTCTGGAAACTGAGGCCTTTGAACCGGATTTTTGTATTTTATTTACAACTAGCTGTACCCTGCCACGCTTCGCTGTGGCACAAAAAACTGTTTTTTCGCGGTCGCGGATATGTGACTGATGCAAAAAATAGATAAAAACAATCCTTGATGCGGATTACATTTCATGCTAAAATTTCAGCTCAATCGGTGCAGAACTTTTTGAGTTTTTGAAGCGTACACAAACCAACATAACATTTTTATATATATACTAGCTGTACCCTGCCCCGCTTCGCTGTGGCACAAAAAACTGTTTTTTCAAAAAAAAAATAGATAAAAACAATCCTTGATGCGGATTATATATCTTGCTAAAATTTCAGCTTAATCGGTGCAGAACTTTTTGAGTTTTTGAAGCATACACAAACCAACATAACATTTTTTTTATATATAGATATAGATAGATGTACTTGGAGTATTTACAACGTTTATTGTATGGAAAGTTTACGAACGAAGAACAAATTTTTTCGATCAAATCAAAGCCCAAGTTACAGTTTTCACTTCACAACAACGGGAAAAGCCATGTCTGGTAATGCACAACGTGTGGCAAGATATTTGACTGAAAAAATCTAAACAGTCTGTCAGTTAGATTATCAAAAAATATTCGACCCGTAATTTTTCTTTTGTGACGTTAACCAAAATTTACTGAGATATGATGCTTTAAAAATTATCAATACGTCATAATTTAGTACATTTTTTACTGAATTCTGACGTCACGAGCCCCCACTCTCCAGTTTTGATGCATAACGTATCTTGGTTAATATTCACTGATTTTACAAAAGAAAAAATACGTGTCCGTTATTTTTCAAAACTCTAAATGACGGACTAATTATATTTGTAATTAGCTTCCGCCCGCGACTCCGTCCGCGCGGATGTCGGTCTTCGCGTGGATGGTTTATTTCTCCATTTTGAGTAACTCTGACAATGACATCTTATAAATATCTATTGGACCCAAATACGGCTAAGCCTATAATAATTAAGGAGATTCGCGGTTCTACAGAACAACGTCTATGAATAAAACTGAAAAATAAGATTTTTTTCTACGTATTTTTCCAGGATAAAAAGTATCCTATTTTATGCCCAGGCTAATAAGGTATAATTACACCAAGTTTCATCGAAATCGAACCGTTAGTTTTCACGTGATGCCTGCATATACAGACAGACAGACAGACAGACAAAAAATTTTTTAATCACATATTTGGGTTTGGTATCGATCCAGCAACACCCCCCGCTATTTATTTTTTCAATATTTTCAATGTACAGAATTGACCCTTCTACACATTTTTTATATGTATAGATGTCAAATAACCAATTCAGAACGTATGAGCTTTGCGGATTCTAAAGGATTTATTATGTGTCAATTTATCATGTATAAGTACGTTAGGAATAATAGTGCTACCGAGTTCAGTACCTTTGAATAAGAGAAAATCGTTACTTATTAATAGAACAAGACTCACTTGAATATTCCAAAGGTCTACAGTTGAAGCACCCAGGGAATTAGATACACATTTCCGACCTTTGAGACAAAGAATGAGACTCGATTTAGTATTGATAAGAAGACTAGCTTATGCCGGCGACGTTACCCTCCTGAAGTCCTTTTATTACCCCATGGAAACGGTATACCAAGTTTAAAAGTACAGGTTCTACAGGGTGAATTTTTCAACTTCCCAGAATTTGATTCTTATTAGCAACACTATCGAATGGTATAATAATACAGAGTGTGTTTTTTTTTCAAAATCAGCGGGTTCGATTTCTGGCCTGGATTATTGATTATTATAAAATCCAGTGATGCAGTTTTAGTTTTCGTCAAAATCGGCCTCGAGACTCCTTTCAACGTTTTCCGATATTCCTCGTAGTTTTCGATACCTATAGCCATCTAGGCTCAGTTGATAAATTCACACTTAAATTTTATAATCCGGGTTATAAACTGTTTGTGTACCAAATCCGTTCAGACTTTCGAGCTTCTGACTAACAGAAACGACTGTCAAAGATGTTCAAAAGACAGCCAGGACCAACGGCTTTACGTTGTTTCCGAGGTAGGCAGGAAATTCGCTTTGATAGATGGTCACCCATCCACAAACCAACCTCGGCAAGCGCGGCTTTACCTATTAGATCGGCCTGTGCGGCTGTAGTTATTTAGCCACGAGCTGGTACAGCTAGTAGATAAGTAAAATCAATAAAAGACCAACTACCAACCTACTTATTCAGTTTATTTCGCCCCGGCAACAATAGTAGTTAGTAACAGTACAGCCCAAAAATAATTACGCTAACTAAATTAATAATTTGTATTATAAACTGAAAGATAATAATTGTGATAATCGCGAGGAAAGATTTCGACGTCTATGTATTTTTTTACATTATAAAGCTGAAGGGTTTGTTTGTTTGATTGAACGCGCTAATCTCAGGAACTACTGGCTTGAACTGAAATATTTTCTTTGTGTTGATTAGTACATTTATCGATCTATTTAATCATCAAATGAGTCCTCCTACCCAGGACAGAGCAGGAGGGACTGTCAGACTCGTACTGACTAAAATCCACGTTGTCCTTCAATAGCCCTTTACGTTCCGGGGTCACGGTAATTCGTAAGTCCCGCGACCCCAGCAAAGAAAGAAAGAAAGAAAAGAAAGAAGGCTTTGGCTCTCTACAGGCTCCCGTCATTTTGCTGACACTCTTTGAGGCGCGCGTGGAACTCAACGCGCTGTCGACCCGGGCATGGTCCATGGTCGGACAGCGAGTTGCCCATTAGCAGCAAGTTGCCCATTAACATCAAGCTACGACTAATTAGAGCCGAACAGTGGTTGAAACCGTGGGGAACAGTTAGTCGATGTAAATGAAATAAGAAAAAAAAAATAGTAAATGCACATCGAATGAATGCACGATTTAAGCTGTGGAATCAATGCACAGCTTAAATCGCTGTGTCTAGAATGCATGTGAACAAACGTTCTTTAAATAATGTTAGTGTATACTAATAACGAATTTAAGGAAAATCATGCCAAAAGGAGGTTTAAAGTAGAATAAAAGTTTGTGTGAGAATTATTTAATTTTAATCACATCGCTTGTAACTTCGAACGTAGACCAACCGAATTGATAAAACTTCCGTTCCAAAAATTTTTGAAAAATCTTGAAGCATGGGTTTTATCATCAAATTTTAACACCAAAAGGGGTGATTAAAAATTATAATGGATAATACAAAACCTTCGTAGACGAAGTAGCAGGCAAAGTCTTCAAATAAAGTCGTGAAAATGAACTCTCGAGTTTCTTTGAACACGATTAATCATGAACTCGATCCCGTAGGACAAAATCACAAGGTTTCTGATTGAGTAACATTTATCGAATTGAATCTATTATTTACTTTAATCTCTCCACTAGAACTTTCCAGATTGCGTTTTCTAGACCGATTAATCAACTTCGACCGATAGTTGGAATTATTTTTAATTTTGTAGTTATTTTTAACAAACCGTGGTCATGGCCGAGGGTTGTGTTAATTACTTATTGAGCGAAAAGAAACGTGTTTCCTCAAAGAAAACCAATAGTGACAAAAATGATAGTGATGACCACATATTCAGACAGACGATCGCTTTTATATAGCAGAGCGCAAACGTTGGACACTTTTGTCTTGTGTCAGATACAACCCACCGATGAATATTTGATTTCTATACAACCAGTATAAAATCATCCACTCCCTATGCATACTTAAACATTTTTGTGTCCATTTACTTTCACTTAACACATACTTATGAACAACGGTTCACTGTGATGGCGTGCCGTTTCGATGCAACAAAGTTTCTGACCTTTGCGTAGCACCTAAGTAATAGGTTACAAGAAGTCATGCTCACAGTTGTATAAATCTTCAAATTTCCACAAGATCAGTATAGCAAAAAAGACTCCAGATGTAGTCTGTGAGCATGCGGGCGGCGAGTAATAGGCGACTTGCTGTCCGACCATGGACCATGCCCGGGTCGACGGCGCGTTGTGTTCCACGCGCGCCTCAAGGAGTGTCTGTGTGAAGCCTGCCGGGGTCGCGGGACTCACAAATTACCGTAACCGCGGTACGTAAAGGGCTACTGGATTTTAGTCAGTACAAGTCCGACAGTCCCTCCCGCCCTGCCCTGGGTGGGAGGACTCATTTGAGGATTTTACCACGCAAAAAAAAAAGATGTAGTCTGTACAGTATCCAACATAATATTTCGTTCGTTCTACCAAAGAATACACTCCTATAGAATATGATGTGCTAATTGTTTTTATTCACAATCAGATGTGGAACATTGACAAAAAGGCGAGGGAACAAGAAAGAAAATAATTTACTTTAAAGTTACCATGTCCTGTGCGTTTTTGCCATACCTATTATTGGAATCAAATATAGAAGCTCTCAATTTAAGACCCATTAATATTAGTAGTAATTTTGTACCCGTGTTGCTAGGCAACTGGGCTTCTCCCAGTTGTAATGTCCCTTTGTGCCTATTGGCCTTGTTTTGTTCTGTCTCCTGCTTAACATGGAGGGAAGTGGAAACGTATTTTTCCTATTCCTTCACTATTCTTTCTGATTAATTTCGTTGCAGGATCCAAGACAGGTAATTTTTTCCCCGGGACACGTCGAGCTTCATTGTCTTAGCGCTTTACTGATGGGGTTGCCACTGTTGATTCTGGCTTTCAGGAGTTGCAGTGTTTTGGGAATAGTGTTGCGGCTTTGTGCCATAAAGAGTTGTTTAAATCTAAACCTACTTCACTAGAATAGTAAGAAGTGAAATTTCTACACGGAAGCCTCCAACATAATTATAGAAATCCAGCTGAAAGCAACTGGTACATAGAGATGTTGAATTAAACCTACAGTAATAAGCATGATAACAATACAGATGAGAGTAAAAAGAATAAGGTACACAATTCTTTTACAAACAAAGTCAAAGGTACCCAATCTTCTTTATTATTTGTTTTGTTAGTACCACACATTATTAGAACCACGCTTTGTGTAAGATTGGCTCGAGATATTACGAAGAGTATCGCCTCAACCTTTTTCTATTACATACTAATGGGCACTGATATAAGAGCAACTCACACACACACACAAACACACACGCTTAAAACCCACGCATTTGTAAACACAGCCTCACGTTGTATACAAGCGCCTTAATACAATAATGTAGAACACATGTACCTAAACGGGAAGTTCAATACATTGATTAGACGGTGCACCCTCCGTTCACCCACTTCCCTACTTTCCTATACAATATCTGAGGAAGTGGAGACAAGAAGGATGTTCGCTTTCTTTGTACTCTGTGCCTCCATACTATTGGTGGTATAATTAGGTGCTTTTACTATATAAAAAGATTATAAATTTGTTTTACTGAAAAATAGCTTCTGGGGCTACGCTCGGATTCGACAAAGATAACAAATCTATGATCATGTAAATGGTATTGTTTCTTTTTCTACAGTTCTTTTTTTCTATTCTTCTCTTTTATTCTATGACCGTCTTCGTATTCCTGACAACGTATACGCAACAGTACAAGATGATCGGATCAATGGTTTGGATGTAAAAAGGTAACAATTAAACTTATTTTCGCATGTAGGATATTGGTGAGGATTATATTTTTATGCTAGCAATTCCGCGTGGTCGCGGGACTGTTCGAATTACCGTGACCCCGGAACATAAAGGGCTATTGAAGGACACCGTAGATTTTAGTCAGTACGAGTCTGACAGTCCCTCCCGCTCTGCCCTGGGTGGGAGGACTCATGTGATGATTTTACCGCCCAGGGCAGAGCGGGAGGACTCATTTGATGATTTTAAAACGATAAAAAAAAGCAATTCCGCGTGGAGTTAGGTAATTTATATCCTACAGGATCATATGCTACCCGAATAAATAGTATTGTGTTCTAGGTTATAAACTATCCGTGCATCTAAATCTATTATCAAAATAAAAATAAAAAGAAACATTCATCCTAACAAAATAAATTATTTATAACAGTAAATATATTCAAAATCAATAAAGGCAAAACATTTTCAACACACAATCCGCTTAATAAAATTGCATAAAATAATTGGATCCATTTATAATTGGCAGAAACTTCGGTTATCAGAGTAGCAAAATTAAATGAATGTCTTTCGCGTTATCAAGCATACTTTTGGGAAGTTTGAAGTTATTAAAATGAAACTGGATATTATTTGTTACGGGAGTCCATTTAACTGGATCTTGAATAAGAAGGTTTAGGCGCAGAAAGCCTAATTCGTAAAATAGCAACGAAGGTGCAAAAGGACAAGTTCTTAAAATGGCAAATTCTCAAAAAGCCTAATTGCCTAAATGGCCACTTCTCAAAACGCCTGATTAGCAAAATGGCAAATTCTAGTAAAGCTTAATTCTCTTAATGACAAATGATCAAAACAGAAAATTTTCTACAATTTGGAGTACCTATAATTCTTGTCAATAAAAGAAATTCGCAAGACATGAAACAAGTTACACTGAGTAACTTGATTCATGTCTTGAAATCGAAGACTAAAAATCTTTTATTTAGAACAAATAATTAAATCGCAGAAAGTTTTACATTTACAATGAAATTTTTGTTTCACTATGCAAAAACGTCATAAGTTGGTCCGCCATCAAAAATATTCAACTATAAACATATTTCCATTTTATTTAGAATCATAAACACCACACATAATTATCTACCATCCAAGCCAGTCCAGTTGAAAATCAGCGCCAGGCACTAGTTGTCTGGCATTTTTTCTGAATTGGGCCTATTTGGCGCAGCCGCGGGGCACACAATAATGTACAAATAGATTTAAGTTTTGCCTATTTTTTTTTTGTTTATTTCTCTTTCTTTTGCATTTTATTATGTGTACCCTGACCATACCAAATAAATGTTACTTATTTCTTCCTTTCTTTCTTTCCAAAAAAATTATAATTGTATGTTAACAACATGTAAATGTAAGTTGTATATTTCTAGAATAACAAGGTCCGCTAAGGCGTTTGTGACAGCTCATCTGTCAAGTTTTATACAGTGACGTTCAGATTATTATTGACAGCAAGTGCCAACAGCCATTTTAAAAACATTTCAGACTAGTTAAACAAACCGCTGAGCTTTTACATAAATCAATGCTGTGCGATTGTGTATTAAGATATTGTCAAAGTTAGTTAATAGTTTCTCACGCTCTTTAGAGACAAAACAATAAGTTCCAAACTGTCACTAAACAGCGCAATCTGTTGATGCATGTTATAATACTTGCCTTTCCATTAACGACTACGACTTGCATTTGTGCTTAAAAGTTATTAAAAATCACTATAAACAGTATAAGGAAAGTTCAGTTATGAATAAAAACACACTGATAAGTCAAAATTAAAAATAAATTTAATAAAGAGTTAAAACATATCTACATGAAATTGACATTAATTTTTTCAAAGCCAAAGTTCAGACAGTTCCATCTATAAAAACAATATTTATTTATGAACAAAATTAAATAGTTTATAACTTCTACACTAACACCCGTAATTGTATCTCCCCCTTTCGAACCAAATCGTCTGGTGACCCTCAATTTATCATAAATGTATGAGTACAGGAACTGCCTTATACGACCACAATCCATCAATTTTGACGTACGGAACCACCCCGATGCCAATATATTACAGCTTTTATGCAGGATGTTTTCTAATTATGTTTTTAATGTAGGGCACAGATTTGATTAATTGTATTTTGTGATTAAGTTTAGTATTATGAAGCTTTATTGTGTTTGAGGGAACCTTTGAAGGTTGAATATAAAACCATAGTTCAACCTGGAAACATCAAAACCCATGGAATTTTGTACATTTTGATTACTGCTTGTAATGTTGCACTATATGACTTCATTTTGCGGGGAGTGGGTTTCATTGCCCCCCTCTCCGTTTCCAATCTGAATGCAAAAATAACCTATAACCGTAGGTATTTAGATTTTCATGTTGGTCTCTGTACCTAACAAAAAAATGTCCAGCGGTTTATGTGTAAAGGTGTTACAAACAAATTAACCCACTTTCGCATTTAGTTACAATAATAAAAATATTGAGTGAGGATAAACGTTAATAAGTAACCCTCGAAAAAGTGCCTTATATATAAAGCCCCGTATGCATGAATGAATTCAAACGCAATGCCTTTTGTCTTTGCTTCCTTAATAAATCAAGACAACACCGTAAACATATATCCACCATTAAATAAAAAAGAAAACCACGCATTCAAAAATAGAACGCCCAACATTTCGCGCCAAATCGTCTACAGAAAGCCATAGACGTAATAAGGCTGTCCATTCATTATCGGTCGGGCGGCTGTCGAGTTGGTCACGTGATACAGCGACCTTGGCACCCGAGCACCGAAGCGTTTCAGCCCACGAGTCTCACTTCGTCGCCCAGACGGCGCCTGATGTTTGTTACACTGTCGATGAAAATAAAATAAAAAACCGTCTCGTCCTAGTGACGCGTCCTGGCTGAATGGCTTTTGTTTCCTTTGCGTTTAACTTTTTTAATAGGTTGTGTTCTAGAATTGGGTTTTTTGTTCTACTTTAGATTTGGAACGTATTTTTTTTAGCTAGAGGTACTAGGAAATGTCGACAGATGGCGAAACGTTCATTTATGTAGTTATTTTTTCTTTTCTATGTGAATATGCGGCCACCCTATTTTTTTTACGTGTTAAAATCATCAAATGAGTCCTCCCACCCAGGGCAGAGCGGGAGGGACTGTCAGACTCGTACTGACTTAAATCCACGGTGTCCTTCAATAGCCCTTTACGTTTCGGGGTCACGGTAATTCATACAGACCCGCGACCCCGGCAGGCTTTGGCCCTCTAGAGGGGTGCCCCGTCATTTTACTGACACTGTTTGAGGCGTGCGTGGAACACAACGCGCCGTCGACCGGGGCATGGTCTCTGGTCGGACAGCGAGTTGAGGGGCATTACGCCTGGGAAAACTTGACAGATTAGGGTAGATTGATCAGCTGGCGTCAGTACAATGGTGATGCATAAGTGTCGCTGCGACATGTGGTGACGTCACGTCGTCAGATGCTACTGTCTGCCGTCGCAATAATTTAACCGTTTCTTTTTCATTAGCGCCTTTAACATCAAAAATTCAACAGTCCTAAAAACTTTTTAATGCCCCGAATAAAAGATGGGGTCCTAAATGACTTTCTAAGTGGCTATTTTAGATGCGATCTTATCTGATAACGTAATGGAAAAGCAAAGAGAATAGATCGCTTGGGTCTGTTACTCTGAAGTAAATTGGATTACCCAGTACGAGTTTCTCGGACATGAAGAAAAAGTGGGGTTGTTTAGAAAACTCTTAACTGATTCTGTAATCATCTAGACCTTTATGCCTTTGTCAAATAGACGCGCGAGTCCGAAGCGATACCGAACCGAAGCGAGAAATTAGTTCTGTCACGCTATCGGATCGCTTTCGCTTTTCTATGTGACTGGATTCAAACAATTCCATACATTACAAATAAAAACGTCACGCTTCGCATTCGCGACGCCAGTCTGTTTGACAAAGGCTTTAATGTTAGTATTTGTTTGTAGTAAGATGCCTTTTGGTAAGTACTGTGAAGGTTTTACTGTGTGAACAAACCTTGACCATAGCTGTTTTTGTAAACACTGGCCGAATCAAGACGGATGAGATTGGAATTAGAAAGAAAAATTAGATTGTTTTGAATTTTCTGGTGAAAAAAACAGTTGTGGGTTGTGACATAGTTTTCGCATCTTTTAAGCCTTGAATATATTTTTTCTTTATATTACTATACTTATTTGATGTATACACCGATCCTACCTTCATTTTGTGCTGAAAAAAGCAGCTATGTTATTCTCTAAAAGACTCTACGACGAGCTTGTAATAGAATGTCAAATTTACGTTCTCCAGCGTAGAGTTAAAAACAAATTGTCTAAATATCTAGTCGCTGCCGCGTCTCTGATTCTGGGGAATTAGAACAGCAAAACAAGTAAGATACAACGAAAATCGTAGAATGACGAGACCTATAAACTTATTGAAAAGTGTTTTTTTTTACGTGCATAAATCTACTTATGAGTGCTCCCACCCAGGGCAGAGCGGGAGGGACTGTCAGACTCGTACTGACTAAAATCCACGGTGTCCTTCAATAGCCCTTTACCTACCGGAGTCACGGTAATTCGAGAATCCCGCGCCCAGGCATGATAGAAGAGGTGACAGCAAAAAGATTGTGAAGCAGGCCTTTTATGGCGTAGACGAGATGGAAGTTGGGGCAGGAATGTGTTGGAGTGGAGACCAAAACGGAACTGAAAAGTAAAATGTGGGGAGACATAAATATAATATTAAAACGTAAAACATGTTTCCATTATTTCTGTTATTTTAAGTAGCATCCTAAACAGATATGCAAATTATTTATGCTGTAATCTATGCAAGTATTATTTAGCCGGGCAGCCTGCCATGCAGCGAATATCGGCCGAAAAAGTGTAAATGTGTAAATGCGCCATAAGATATTTGTTCTCTCAACCCATAAAGAAGTCGACCTGTACGAATGTGGAAAAACCATGAAGAAACATTACTCTATATTTACAGATCTGACCCGACCGTAGATTCTCGAAATTCAGGACATGTATACGTGGCGTGCCAAGGCCCAACAGCCAAGCAGGCGCCAATCTGACACACTTGAGATTTGTGCCAACTTTTATTTTTTTGTCGATTATTATACGAAATGTCCTGAAGAATTGTTACCCACAAACTATTTTTAGCCCTCTTCTAAGGCTCGAGCCCACTACCCTAGTTTCATGACAAGGGTCAGAAATGTTTTACCATTGAAGTTTTACATTGTTTCAGTGAGTTTTTATCTCTGTCACCTTGCGTGAGTCAGAAAGGGACAAAAGAATAAGGGTGTGGATGTTTATGAGCACATGTAATGTATGTAAGTTTCTTAGAAAAATTGCAAATGAAATTGGAACACTTCCTTACTATTAGTTTTTGTCTCATTTTTTTGGTTATTAAGTTCTACGAAGCAAAAAGTAAAGTTTAGGGATTAGAACTTGCAAGCTTGATTACTCAAGTAGACACTAGTTTATTAGTAACAACTCGGAAATCTTAATTAAACCTCCCCGGTCTCCTCCCGGGTCGACGCCGCGTTGTGTTACACGTGCGCCTCAAGGAGTGTCAGCATAGTGACGGGGCCCCTGTAGAGGGCCGAAGCCTGCAGGGGTCGTGGGACTCACGAATTACCTTGACCCCGGTACGTAAAGGGCTATTGAAGGACACCGTGGATTTTAGTCAGTACGAGTTTGACAGTCCCTCCCGCTCTGCCCAATGTGGGAGGACTCATGTGATGATTTTAACACGAGAAAAAAAAATAACCTCTTCTATTCAGCACTGGCAGATTGCAGTCGTGGCTCAGTGGTATCGGTATTACTTTATGTAATTTATTTCATCACCACTGCTCTCAAAACGGTGAAGGAAAATATTATTTGAAGACATGTGACATCCACCAACCCGCACTGGGCCCACGTGGTGCATTATGGCCCACTCCCTCCACAGAGAGGAGGCCTGTGTCCCAGCAGTGGGACATTAATAGGCTGATGGTGATGACAATGTAATAATCATGACTCGATGGAAGGAATTTGCCGTTCAGTGTAATAATACTGACTAACAAAACAATTGTTTAAAGGTTCTCTCTACCTGCGATTATATTTTCGAACACATACCACCCAATCTTAAGACTTATGCCGTCTTATTACAAAATGGGGCTTAACCAAAGAGCTGGGTTTAAAACTCGTAGAACCACGGTTTATACAAACGTTATTACAAACCGTGAAGAACTTATTCGATGATATTACGTCAAAAAAAGGCGCTAGTATGTATGTATTTTCACAGTTTTTTGAGGTAAACTGGAACTTTAACATTAATGTAATGGAAAAAATGTTTGTCGTATATACACTGGAGGCGCTTTTTCAATTTTCCATACAATAAACCCAGAAAATACTTCAAATACACTGTACATTAATAAAGAAATCTTGTGATAATGCCTCTGTTAGTTAGTTAAAGTTAAAAAAAAAAAAAGAAATTAAAGAAAAATACATTAACATATTCACCACATGTTACCAAAATCAAAAAACAATTGTTAAGTGGCCTTTTACAAACTTTCCAACTTTTAAACAACATTTAAATTTCATTAAAGTGAACAAAAAAGATTACCCTCACGAGTTTCCATCGTAAATTATAATTATATGAGAATATTAAAGTAATCCGGATACTTTGTGAAGGTCTTTCATAATCAACGCCAATTTGAGCTTAATTAACGCGTCTTATTATTTCTATATACACTGGCTTGTATACATATAACAATCTTATATTTAAATCAAAGAAACTTAATAAATGTATTAAGATTATAATTGAAACTTAAAATTTATTTAATACTAGCTTATTCCCGGCTTCACTCATCCCCCACCCACATCTATTCCTGTACCAAAATTCATAAGAATTGATCCAGCGCTTAACATAAATAATTATTTCACTAAATTATCATGTACAAATATAGCTCATGAGAAGTTATCTAGCCATTTTAAAATTAAAATAAATTAATCCGCATATTGCGCTTTTCATAATTCATTTCGCTAAAATAAAAGCAACGGGGCATCAAAGAGACCTGCGTCAAACATAAAATGAGATTGTTGAATCCAGCAACAGATTTAAAACTTGTTCTCTGAATGTAATGAAGTCGTCTATTCGAATTTAAACCTTATAACTTACGTAAATAATATTCTATTTCAAAGAGAGATAGCAAAAATTTAATCTCTTTCTCTTCTTCTATCTTTCTGCAACAGAATATTTCCGCTAAGGAAGGCTTAAAGGAAATCGTCCCCTAGATACATTGCTAGAGAAAATCGTCGACTTTGCATAAACCCTAATAGCCAATATCCTATTTCATTTTCTCTAGGAAGCCTGAATTTACTTTGTAGAAATACTGGGGACTAAGTCTACTGTGTTAGTGTCTCGAGACAGGATAAGAATGCAAGTAATTTGTATACTATCGTGTATTAGGACATTCTGAGGTAAATTTATATAGCTAACCAAAATATTAGCTCCTTAAAGATTATTTTTTCCTTAGCCTAAACTATCCCACTGCTGAGTAATGCCTTTGTCAAACAGACAGGCGAAAGCAAAGCGATACCGAACCGAAGCGAGACGTCAGTCCGATAGTTCTGTCACGCTATCGGATCGCTTTCGCTTTTCTATGTGACTGGATTCAAACAATTCCATACATTACAAATAAAAACGTCACGCTTCGCATTCATCACGCCAGTCTGTTTGACAAAGGCTTAAATGCATCCCCCTAATAAGATGGCTAAACTTACCTTATATTGATGACTCAGGGATATTTTAGAGTCTGGAATAACACATAGGTTATCTTTTATCCTGGTATTACTTTCTGTGGGATA
Source organism: Agrotis puta (assembly GCA_943136025.2). Classification (NCBI taxonomy): domain Eukaryota; kingdom Metazoa; phylum Arthropoda; class Insecta; order Lepidoptera; family Noctuidae; genus Agrotis; species Agrotis puta. The sequence goes on along the minus strand of OW964182.2, from coordinate 11,164,267 downwards.
ATTTTAGACCAGCAAGTTTCTAAGTCAGCGGCTTTGGCTCACCCCCCACCTTCTATTTAACTACTTTAAAGTTTTGAAGAAAGACTTAAAATATTTCTAGGGGTCTATATTTCGGTCGCGGGACTGTACGAATTACCGTGACCCCGGAACGTAAAGGGCTATTGAAGGACACCGTGGATTTTAATCAGTACGAGTCTGACAGTCCCTTCCGCTCTGCCCTGGGTGGGAGGACTCATTTGTTGATTTTACCACGTTAAAAAAGGGGTCTATATTTGGATGGCACGGTTAGCGCAGTTGCCGAGCGATCAATTCCCGTACGGAGCAAATATTTGTATGATCTACAAGTAGTTGTTGCGGGTCCGGGCGTTTATGTACGTGAGTTTGTAACGCACCCACGACACAGGAGAAATTCCTAGTGCGGGGCAAGGTTTCTAACAAAAAAATAAAATAAAACAAAATTTAATTTAGCATAATAGACGTATGAAAGAAACAAACGAACTCACTTTCGCATTCATTATATTAGTTATAATTCCTAGCACAATGACCTGAATATATCTGTTCGAACAAAAGCTGTATTGCAACCAGCTGACGAAAAATACACGGACAATGCCATTGTTATGCGTATTTTTTCAGCACCATAACAATTGAGGATATAGTATGCCGTATTCCTCCACTTTTAACCCATTCGTTTTTTTTTCTGCATCATTTATGAATTGCAACTATGTCACAACGCAATGCAAGTTGTTTAGTCTAGTTTAAAACCAGTGTTGGATACTTGCTGCCCAAAATTTGATGAGAAGGATTTGTTTGAAGCAACCGTAACAATTTTTTTTTGTTTTCTGTCTTTTGTTTGATTTCTTTTATATTTTTCTGATTACGATAACTGCTATAATCTATCAACAAAAAAAAACTGAATGTGGAAGATCTTTTTATAATCGAAGGTTTAATTAGCATATGCATTATAATATCCTTATCTAACTTTGTCTCGTTTAAAACAAAGTCATTATTAATCAAATTGACTTTGTTTTAAAAAAAGCTAGATTTTCTTTAATGTTTCATCAAGAATGTGAAAGAAAAGAATACTGACTCTACGAGTAGATTCAGTTTTTTTTTTCTTTTCAACTTAACCCTTGTAGACCTCTCAAAGCTAAAATATTTTATTCACTTAGTTCAAAAATAGTAGCAAAAGAGGAAAAAGAAGTCTTTGCCCTGAAGTGGGACACAGACAGCATAACAAAATATGTTTTAAAGCCTGGTCTCCTGCGCATCGTCACACAAGTATTTAATGTCCACTCCCCATTTATTATAGTTAACAATGTTTTGTATTTATACAAAGCCTGAACAGTAAACAGATCTTCAAAAAATTATAGCAACGAACCTCTCTATCACATGAGCCAAAACTCTAAACCGCAAGCTTAACCGCATCAAAATCGGTCCATTATTTAGGTGCTATGATGCCATATAAAACACACAAAGAAATTCATCAAACTTGTAACACCCTTTTTTTACACGACTGGCCAAAAAAAGGGGTGTTAAGTTTTTTCGTAGGCTTAAAAAATACAATAACTTTCACCATGGAAAAAAAATGCGCAGGTGCTAAAGGCTGTACTTACCGAAGGGCGGCTCGAACCTGCAGTCCAGTAGCAAAGCATTGCCTGTGGGGCCAGTGGTGCCGACGACAGCTCCACCTCGCATCATCACCTGCGCTTCAAGTTCCACCCACCGCCCCCCACCGTCCGACTGGAAGAAGAATAGGTCAGTTAGTAATATTCATTATCCATAGATAGTGTCCTGATATCGAGCTCAGCGAGGGTCCAGGGGAGACCTGTTTAAAGTCTACCCAGTAATATGCCTAGACATTGGGCAGAGGGGCTCCGACGCTAGTCCCATAAAATTACCCTGGCCTCCCCTAAATGTTTATGTTTTTTAAAAACGTTGCCCCACACTAGGAATTTCTCCTGTGTCGTGGGTGCGTTTACAAACATGTAAACTCACATACACAAACGCCCAGACCCGGAAACAACTACATGTAGATCATTCAAATAATTGCTCCGTGCGGGAATCGAACTCGCGACACGCAGTGCAGCAGTCCAATCGCTCAGCCACTGTGCCAATAGTGCCGTCAAACATGTACTGATTGTAACCTTCGATCTTTTCCCCGAAGACCGGGCGCATTAAGTTTTCATTTGGTTTCATTGACGGTTGTTAATTAAGCCGTTGGCGATGATTTATACAAATAGTGTTATAAAAATGAATCCTTATTTATTTCCAGTATAAAACTGTTATAACATTCAATGACCTCGTTACGAATTACACCGAAAGGTTTAACTAACTGTTGAGGGGGTGTCTAAACAGGCAATCGTGTCCTGGAAAGTAAAGGGCAATTGAGGGAACACGGTTGATTCTAAGTACTAGACTGACACTCCCTTTCGCTTCACTCAGGGCGAGAGGGCTTGTTTGATGATTATTTCAGTACAATCCATGAATATGAATACGAATCTTTACGATAATTCCCTCTCATCATTTACTAGTACCAATTACTTCCAAAGTGTAAATGAATAAGGAAATGCAAATGCTAACACTCCCAAGGGATGAATATTGCGGTTTTAAACTCCTAGCTTCCTGGTAATGCAGTCAAGATGAAAATAGGAATACGAAGTGAAGTGAGTTCCCTGCTTTAGCTTTTAGTATTTTTATGTTAAAGATAAACTTTGCTTGGCAAAACAGTTTGTATTTAGTCTGGGGATATAAAATACCCACACTAGGATTTTCTCTGTTTATCGGCTTCGTTTATCATCATTTAAACTCTCATGCACAACCAATCCCAGAAACTGAAGATCATAAAATATTTGTTTCGTAACATCCTGGACTCTTTTTTGAGAGTTTTTTTTTTAGCGTGGCAAAATCATCAAATTAGTCCTCCCACCCAGAGCAGAGCGGGAGGGACTGTCAGACTTTTACTGATTATAATCCACGGTGTCCTTCAATAGCCCTTTACATTCCCGGGTCACGGTAATTCGTAAGACCCGCGACCACTTTTTGAGAGACTAGCCGGAAAAAGTGCAGACTCAAAAACGCTACCGTTCACTAACTAAAAGGCTGTTAAGTGCAAAAAGTAGTTTTCGAGAAAACGCTAAAATTGGGAATTGATGTCTCTTGAAAAGTATGCTATCTAGGAACAAGGCTGGAAATGATATGTGTAAGCATAGTGTTTTTGCACAATATGTTATATATTTAATTCATTTACATTTATTTAAATTCATTTTCTAATTTTTAATTAAGCATTTTATGTGGTTAGCTATTAATCATAGAAAAATGGCTCTTTGACCAAAAGATCAGCATCGAAAGTTGTATAAGACTACATTAAATAGTGAAAAACGAGCAACTGTGGCTTAACGGCCTTTTAGTTAGTGGACGGCAGAACGATTGGAAGGATATAGGACAGGCCTTTGACCAGCAGTTGAACGGAAAAGGCTTACAAAAAACGGAGAATCTAACTTGTGAAATACTGTGTTGTATCAATTACAGACAAAAATCCTAGGTTAATACCTAGAATACCTTTTATCCCGGTATTACATTCTCATGGGTTAAGTTTCGACTATGAAGTGGGCAAAGCTTCGGTCACACACAAGCCATTGTCAAACCGACTGGCGTGGCGAATACGAAGCGTGACTGTGACGTGTGTTTTTATTTGTAATGTATGGAATTGTTTGAATCCAGTCACATAGAAAAGTGAAAGCGATCCGATAGCGTGACAGAACTATCGGACTGACGTCTTGCTTAGGTTCGGTATCGCCTCGGACTCGCTTCGCTTTAGCCTGTCTGTTTGACAAAGGCAACAGTGACTAATCACTGAATCGAATGACTACTCGCCGCGAGTATTCGCTGTATGGGACAGTCTATTCGCAGCGAATAGTTGCCGCGGTTTGAATTAAACATGCTTAGTTTTACTCGCAGCGAATGCGCTCGCTGCAATTAGTCGCTGTGTGTGACCGAAGCTTTAGTGGTACAATAAACGTGCTTTTGAATTGAGTGAGCGAGAAGACACATAGAAAAGGACACAAACATATAACTAACCTCTTTCACTTTAAAACTCAACATTAACCGCACAATCCGTCCGTAGTTATTCGCAAATGAAGTGAAATAAGTATCAAAGTACTGCAATCAGTAAGTTACGGCCTCATTAACTTGAATACCGGTCCTCATTAATATTTCAGAGGTAATCTGATCAATTGCTACCTGATGACTGGGCTGGTACCGACAATTACGTACTTACTGTTCTCTAATTTACCACTGATTTGCGGCATTGTGAACTTTATTCACTGTATTGTAAAGGTTATGGTATGTATAAAATAACAGTTGATAGTTTGCACGGACTCACATGTCATGTCTTTGAAGTTGTGAATGTAATTTTTTTTTTCATACGTATAGGTAGTTTTAATATTTTCTTTCTATGACATTTTCATTTGAAAAGGTTGTGCGTTTTTGAAGTGAAAACTTCTTTAGAGGCGTTGTGCACTTTTTTTGGAATGGGTAAAACATGTTAAACTCGCGTCAGGACACGTGACCTGATCGAAAATTCGTAAGACGGCGCAGGGCGCTTGCACGAATGTTCGTGTGTGTTTATTACTATTCAAGTTTTCACTTCTGCCGGCACTCCCAGAGTGCAACCCGTCGTTTTTTTTTCAAATATGTAGTTTTGGTTTTGGTAGTAAGGTTCATAATAGGGTATACGAACTACTACTCTTTTGTTACATAAACCTCAATAGTAGAAAACACTATACTTTTAAAATTGCCAAAACGTCACAAGCAAGTAAACTTTTTATATGCTTCTGACGTCATGAGCCCCCACTCTCAAATTTTGCGAAATGCGTTATATCTTTGTAAATATGCATTGATTTAACAGCTGTATCTTTTTACTTCTTCCTCCATTCGAGAACCTGACGGCCCCATCGATCATCAATTCCACGTGCTATCTGACCTGCCCACAGCCACTTCAACTTGCTAATTTGCTGGGCTATGTCGACAACTTTGGTTCATCTACAAATCTCCTTATTTACGACTCGACCACGCAGAGATACTCCGAGCATAGCCCGAACACGAAACCAGTGCAGATTACTACTTTATATATAATTATGAATTGATAAACCAATATTATAATAGAGTAAACTAACACTTAGGTATTCCGAAGGTCTCCCCACGGGGATTTCCTTGTAACACAAAGACTTAAACATTACTTGAGACTTAGCATAATATATGAACTAGAAATAACTTTTGCCAGCTATACCTAAACCCACTAACGTCTTCCTGCCCTTATGCCATCTTACATAGGGTCGGGCCAATATGTATTCTTCTTTCATTCACTCCTGTCAGACGTCACAACATCATTGACTCCTTTTTCTTTCATATCATTCCTCACACTATCCATCCATATTTTCTTTGGCATTCTCCTTCCTCTTCATCTATATACATGCCCCAATCATACATGGTAGTGGGTTTACTACCATACTTCACTCGCGACCAAAAATATGGAATCATTTTCTTGGAATTGATCCGAGATAACTTCTTAAATAATGGCGTGATTTGATTGAGTTTGGTATCAATTTAAAGCTAACAGTCAAATCTTAAATGGTACCATTTTAATTACTTTTAACTAGAAATTAAGAGGAGCTCGTGGCTAAATAATTACAGCCGCACAGGCCGATCTTCCGGGGTAAGCAGCACTTGCCGAGGTTGGTCTGTGGATGAGTGACCATCAGTCACAGCGAGATTCTTCCGTGTCTCGGAAAGCACGTAAAGCCGTTGGTCCCGGCTGTCATTTGTAAATCTTTGACAGTGGTTACTGTTAGTCAGAAGCTCTAAAGTCTGACAACCAGTCTTACCCTATGGTATCGTATTACCCAGTAACTGGGTTGTGGAGGTCCAATAGGCAAACGCTCCATGTGAAATACTGATATCCAGCTACATCCAGTTTGACTGGAAGCCAACCCCAATATAGTTGAGAAAAGGCTAGGCAGATAATAAACTAGCAATTAAGTACTCAAGATCGCGCGGAATGGAGTAAGTGATTCCGTACTTTTGCTCGCTAGTATATAATTTTATACGTAAGTAAAAAAGTAGATTATCTGAACTGAGATTCACTCCGATTTTTCCCGGATATAAATTAATCTTCCCTGATCATTCAACATCCGACTTTTTACAACCACCCTTCAATATTGAACCGGGTTAAAACCCGCAACTTTTTACTCTGTATTCATTAAAAATCTCGTCCGGTAAGCGGTTACAGGGTTAACAAAAGCGGAGCGGTTTCGACGCCGCCGTGGAAAATACCGCTTACGGCCTTAATGTATGCAAATTCTACACAATTTACGTACCATAGTAAAGTGTGTACCCTATATATCGGGCTTAACAATGATTTCCGTGGAAATTAACCACCATTGTTCAGTGGGAGCTTACTAAACGGAGGTTTCAAGTCTCCGTACGTTTTTCTTTTAATTATTGTGGTCTGCTTTAGATATTGATTCGCTATTAGGAGGTTGAATTCTGAAGCGTAGGTATTGATTACCAACCCGTGAATTACGAAGCAATTGATAGCTTTATTATTGTTTTATACTTGAATTAATGATACGCTGATGCCGATGTCGGTGCATACGCGTACGCTCGATTGCGTACCTGTTTTAGTAAGAAAACCGGCCAAGAGCGTGTCAGGCCACGCTCAGTGTAGGGTTCCGTAGTTTCCCGTCCTTTACAATAAGTGTTAACAAATAGCCTTTTTTTAAACTTAAATAATTGATTATACTACAAACTTAGTCCAGGAATTTTGTACCACCTTCTTGTTTTTTTTGCACAAAAACTGTTCTTTCCATCAAGTTCAAAATAATTTTCCTAGAAAGTCCTTATAAAGTTCTACTTTCCAGATTTTTTTCATATTTTCTAAACTTATGGTTCAAAAGTTAGAGGGGGGGGGGGACACATTGTTTTTGACTTTAGGAGCGATTATTTCCGAAACTATTGACATCATCAAAAAATGATCTTAGTAAACCCCTATTCATTTTTAAATACCTATCCAACGATATATCACACGTTAGGGTTGAAATTTAAAAAAAAATCACTTTCTATTTTACATATAGGGGGGCTACCCTAAAAAAACATTTTTTTCCAATTTTTATTTTTGCACTTTGTCGGCGTGATTGATATACATATTGGTACCAAATTTCAGCTTTCTAGTGCTAACGGTCACAGAGATTAAGCGAGGACGGACAGACAGACAGACAGACAGACAGACATGGCGAAACTATAAGGGTTCCTAGTTAACTACGGAACCCTAAAAAGCAACGTAGAACGCATCTCTGACGTCAGCGCTGCCGTATGGTGCTTTATAGAACACAATTTACATTCGTACGCGCGATCAACGTACGCGAGCGACATCGGCGTAACAGGAATTCATGCCTTAATTGTCTTTGTAGTAACTAAAACCCCGATGAAAATATTTGGTATTTTTTTTTCGTCATAAAACTATTTTAGAACTATTTTATCCTAACTAATATTATAAATGCGAAAGTAACTCTGTCTGTCTGTCTGTCTGTCTGTCTGTCTGTCTGTCTGTCTTTTCTTCACGCCTAAACTACTGAACCGATTTGTGTGAAATTTGGTACAGACATAGTTTGGAACTTGAGAAAGGACATAGGATAGTTTTTAACCGACTTCAAAAAAAGGAGGAGGTTATCAATTTTTATGTTTGTTACCGCATTACGACCGACTGGGTGAACCGATTTTCATGATTCTTTTTTTGTTTGAAAGCTGGTGCTTCCCGTATGGTCCCATTGTCACCAAATCAGGATCTGATGATTGGATCTTGGAGAAATCGAAGGCAACCCTCAAATTTTATAGGCCCACGCATCGTTTTTCGTAAATCTTATGAAGTAATTTAAGTACTTGCGTATGGTAATCATCATCTTATGTAGCTGAGCTGATGATGGAAGGTACAACTCCTTAACAGTAAGGAGTAGGCATCGACTGATTCATTGTTCGCATATCTCTGGAACTTCACGCCCGATTTAATTTTTTTTTTTGTGCTAGGTATCGTTCAACTTAGTGAATATTGCAAATTTCATCAAAACCGGTTCAGTAGTTTTTGAGATAGGGAATTTTATTAGCTTATTGTGTACATGAGGGATGTTATTACCAATGCTACGGATTATATTATATGTATTTGGCAAGAATTTGTGTTGAATATTTTAACTTAAAAGAGAAAAATAAAAAACTTTTTCAAAAAAAAGATGTAACCGCCTTCAAAAAGAAAAAAAAGAGTACAAAATAACTTTTATTTCGGAAGTCGATGGCAAAAAAAAACAATGAAATAAAAAATAACAAAGCCTACAAAGAAAGCTACTTTGTTTTATACTATGTAGTAATTAAATGCAAGTTACATTGGTCCGACCTGTTTATTAGTCAGTGTTTAGTAATCCGTTTGTGCTGGATAGGATAATCTCAAGCCCGGGGAAGGACATAGGGCTACTTTTAATAAACACACCATACAGGTAAAGATTGATGAAGAAACCACTGGTAGAATTTTGAAATTTGCAGAGTTCTATTATTATTATTTTTTTATCGTGGTAAAATCATCAAATGAGTCCTCCCACCCAGGGCAGGGCGGGAGCGACTGTCAGACTTGACTGACTAAAATCTACGGTGTTCTTCAGTAGCCCTTTACGTACCGGGGTCACAGTAATTCGTAAGTCCCGCGACCCCGGCAGGCTTTGGCCCTCTAAAACAATGACAACTTAGAAAGGAATTCAGATAATTCCACCCTCAAGAGATTCTCTCTAAATATTAGGTATAGTCGTTCAAAGATTGTATGGAAACTAATTTTGAAGTTAGAAATCTGGGATGTACGATGTGAAGTTACATAAAAAAAATATAAGTATTAAAAAAAAATGTCACGTAACTTAATGAGGCAGACCAAATTCTACGCGAGCGAAGCCGCGGGCAAAAGCTAGTGATAAATATAGCTGAACAATCATCATTTTGTACTGCTTTATATTTTACTACATTCTATCAAATTTAGAATTTCACTTCTCTTTGTTCCATTGTCAGTTACGAGACCTCATTACACGCACCACGATGAATCACAATCAATAACAAAGAATTGGCTTTCACAGGAATTCAAGACATTCTAACATGAAAAACCTTATTCTGAGGTACAAATACGTATTGATTTCCTAAAAGACAGGTACATGTTAGTACTTACGCTTATATTTCGCGACGCTTATTAGGTACACGTGGTAATATAATCAGCCTTACGGTTTATTATTCTTGTTTTATTTTTCTTTTTGGTGTTCACACACAGTAAATATTATTAAAGCCAGCCTTGCTTAAGGCTTTTTCTATTTTATTACTGGTGCGAAAACATTAATAACATGAAACGAAAGTAAGGGATGTTACCAAAAATTTGTTGAATAATATTAGAGGTCGCTCAGTGATCGAAATACGACCACAATTTATTAAAAACAAAAATAGTTCGATTTATTATAATAGTTCTATTGCCATCGTAATCGAACTCCTGTTAATTGATGTCTGACTTTAGTAAGATTTTTGAGATTGGTTCATATAAAAGGAATGATAACCCACGTAATGTTTTTGCTTTTGAATTATTTTAATGTATTTCTAATGAATCTCCTTTATTTGCTTTATATTATAAAGCTGATGAGTTGTTTGTTTGTTTGGTTGAAAGCGCTAAATCTAAGGACTATTGGTTCAAATTGAAAAAAAAAATGAGGTAGTTAATCCATTTATCAATAGGCTATAGGCTAATATTATAACATCGGGGAAAAAACTAGTTAACGTAACATTAAGTAACTTCAACTTTCTTTTTAATACTAGTCCGCGTAATTTTTGTAAAATGAGGTAGAACGTTTTCGGTTCACGTAATAATTTATAGCTTTTTTCTTTTTTTATCGTAAAATCATCAAATGAGTACTGTTAAATGAGTAAATCATCAAATGAGTACTGTCAGACTTGTAGTGACTAAAATCTACGGTGATCCTTTAATTGCCTTTTATGTTCCAGGGTCACGGTTTCCTGATGAGACAGTCCCGCAACTCCAGGAGGGTCAGATTGCTGATAGCTCTTTGAGACGCGAGTGGACACTACGCGCCGTCGACCCGGGCATGGTCCATGTTCGGACGGCGAGTCACCCATCACTCACCGTCCGCATGTCCGTAATGTAATTTATAGATAGCTTAGGTTTTCTTCAAGCCGTTTTAAACAAAAACGTTCATCCGTAACTCTCTAAAGAAGGTACTACCCTATTCCTGTCCAATTACGCGGGTATACGTTTAATGCAATAATACAAAAGGTTGCACGGCAATACCCGTTTACATTTAGGGAAGCATTTAAAGGGATTGCCCGTTTCAAGGCTGTCTGGCTCGCTCAGATGTTAGAGGCACAATAAAGGGACTATAGAATTTTAGATAAATCGATCCAATGTAATTTACTTTATTTATTTTACTTGTCATGTACACAACAAATAACATGGGTAAATAACATAGAACCTACATTATTGAGTACAAAGTACTGTTTTTTTTTTAGTATCTGCAAAATCTTAAATGAAATAAACATGTAGAGAGATACATATATGAAATATGAGATACATAACAATACAAATACTTCCCATGGGGTCATAGTGTCCGAGCAAAATAACAAAAAGACGTGGAAAAAAAGGGAGACCTTTAACACGATTCTTTTTTGTTCTTTTTCTAAAAAAAACCTAATATCAAAATAATGATAGTCGAGAGACTATATTGTTTGTATTTGTTATTCAGTTTTCTGCAAAACATTGCGGTTGTGACGTATGTATTCAACTTTTACAGTAATATTTAACATACATAATAATCGTGTTACTTAATTTTTAAAGAAAACGTAAAACCAGTAAATGCGTAAAAAGTTCTTTAAAAGCACTTCTTCCCTCTTAACGTTATTATCACTTATATTAATATCTAGTTTATGAAAGAAATTATTTAACTGTTTAGCAGTAATACTTATTTGTAGGAGATAAATTGTTTTTCTTAAACCACATAACATTAGATTTCATAAAGATATTTTGAGGAACGAATAATTAATTCAGTTGCGAGTGGGGTTTGAACCTGCGTTTTCTGGATAAATACCAATTAGGGCATCGCAACCACTAGTCTCGAAGCTGAATTTTTCATTCCCTTGTTTTTTTGAACGCTTTACACGTTGCGCCATCTATTATGATGGAAATGTCTAAAAATATATTTGTGAAGAAGCGACGCCGTCGTTATCCAAACTAATATTATAAATGCGAAAGCAACTCTGTCTGTCTGTCTTTTCTTCACGCCTAAACTACTGAACCGATTTGTGTGAAATTTGGTACAGACATAGTTTGGAACTTGAGAAAAGACAAAGGATAGTTTTTATTATAAAAATAAAACAAAATGCCGGAAGTCACTATTCCACGCGAACGAAGTCGCGGGCAAAAGCTAGTTAGGTATAAATATATAACATTAGATTTCATGTTTCAACGCAAACTCACGTACTTATCTATTTAGACTCGCTATCATATGAAGTCTGGAATAAAACTGAACAAATAACTAGATAAATTATTGGCACTTCATAAAACTACCGAGACGCCATATTCTATAAGAGTATTCTACATTTAATAGAGTATAAACATTGGTAGATTACTTGTTTACTGGCCATAAAGATTGCACAGTACACAAACACACAACCTTTAGGATTGAATTCCTGTTAAGCTGATGTCGTTCGCGTACGTCAGTTGCGCGTACGAAATTATATTATGTTCCAAATAACATCATACTGTGGCGCTGCGACGTCAGCGGCGTGTACTACGTTGTTTCTCACTAAAATACGCGACCGACCATACGCGACGGCCCCTACGCAACCGACAAGAACGTATTTTATTTTGGTTTGGGACTATCCTCAGAGGTTACGGCTCGTGAAGGGCTTTAAGGGTGGTTTTTAGTTAGTCACAGTCTGACAGTTTCCTCCATTTTGGACAGGAGACTCACTTGGTAATTTTACACTCAAAAAAATCGCATGTATGACACACAACACGACAAGTCTTAAAAAATAGGAAAGTATGTGGAAAAAAACTCCATGACTATAAACACACGTTTGGCTCAACTTGCTGTTCAACAAAATACTGCTGAATCGTACGTGCCGTGTCGAACAAGTGTGTAGCGCACCTAATGTTTCTAACTTTGTTTACTTCAGTAACTTATGTGGAAGTACAAACTACTTGCACTCAATTTTAAACTTTCAGCACTGAGCACAAAACCGATAATCTAGTAAATGGAACAGTTAAAGGGTAAATTGGCTTGATCACTGTTCTTGGTGATAACAATTTGCTGCTATTTAACACTAGCTTAAGCCCACGATGTTGCCCGCGTGAAGTTCGGTTACTATCCTAAGAGAGCGGCACACCTGAATGAAAAGTTTCCTATGTTTTAATCCAGGATATAAACTACCTGTTTACTAAATTTCGTCTCAATCCGTTCAGTAGTTTTTGAGTGAGTTTCAAGTAAACATCCACCATCCTGAAGAACTTTCACCTTTACCTACCTACCTTTAGTGTACCTAGTAAAATGTTCACGTTTTGATGACTAGTATCTATTACGTTCATAACTTCTGTTGTCCTTGCAGACACAACATGTGGATCTAAATACTGACCCTCATTTAGTTATGTCCCCTATACCAAGGCTATAGGCCAGCCTATTGCAATGGCAATAGGCTGGCTAATGAGCCAAGGTCAAATCCAGACTGTGTGAAAATGACAAATCCTAATGACATTTTGCTCAGCTTGGGAATCGAACCCAAGAACTTTAAGCTCAATCGCGCTTGCGACCACTAGACTAACAAGATAGTTGTATCTATACGCTGTTTATATTTAAAAGCGAGCACAGCAACTATAAATTAAAGTGATATTCTATTACAATTTCAGTACATTCCATCCTTTTCCATCTTACCTCGTTATATGCGACGGAAGTGAGAGGCAGGTAGTGGTAGCCGAGGGCTTTGTCCCAGATGACGCCCTTGTTCCACACCTCCACTAAGAGACCCAGGTTGATGTCATTGATTTCACTGTTGAACAAAAGTTTTCATATTAATTACACACATACGCATTTCGAAAACAGACTGTTAGGCAAAAACACGACTATTGCAATACAAATTCATAGAGGTTCCTACACAGGCACGAATGTCAATGGATACCAAAGTCTTAAGGTATCGGAGACTCGCGTCGCCTTGTGTACGAGTCAAGCGCGTCTCAAATATTGGTCACGATATTACGTGAAGCCTTTCGTCTCGTCCACTTTCAGTGTTCCACACATCTGCTCATTTATTTATTTATTCTTACATTTAGTACAGCGTTTAGCCACTAAAAATAAAATGTATATATCCTGCCACACTGTCGTTTCACAGAACCGCAAACTTTCCAGCATTATCGTCCTCCATTCATCAGCAAACTTGTCCAATGCAGGGTTGGTCTCCACGAGCGCGTTGAGCATCGTCAGCATACGCGGTATAGGGGAGGTGGATCGGGCCACAGTGCGATAAAATTGGACATTAACATGGTCGCCCGTTGTATACAATACAAACCCGATCTTTTTGAAAAACCTTATAAAGTCTCATGCGTAGAAAAGTAAATTTTAGTTTATATGCATCGTGACTGAGCCAAACTCAAGCTGCACTTCAAATTGACTGAACTTTGAGAAAAAAAAAGCGAATAATTAAATAACTAAACATCCTCGTAAATAGTTCAATTTCAAATTGCAAGCAAGAACCAATCACGAACAAGCAATATGGTTGCCAATCTTCAACACGGACATGTCAGAAAAAAGAAGCGACCGCAACTAAACGTAAACAGTCCATAAAATCAGGTCCATACGATATAAAAGAGCTTACGCCAGCGAAGCGTTGCTACGTCCTGCGAATGGTATACTCGTAAACAAATCACAAGGCTCTGTAATACACTCGCGAGCAAACTTATGGAGTCACTTACTCCAATTCCGCGCGATCTTGAGTACTTAATCACTAGTTAAGAATAATAAAAATAGTACCATTTTAAAGGTTAAACTATTAACTTTAAATTGATACCAAATTCGTTTAAATCACGCCGTTATTTAAGTAGCTATCCCGCTTCAATTCCAAGTAAGTGATTCCTTACTTTTATTCGCCAGTGTATTTCATGTAGTAAAGTAGGATTGAAAACTTTTCCGGGTTTACCGAATTTATGTGTTTTGGAGAAATGTTTGAAATTGTTGCAGTTTATAATATAAGACGGATAGATGGATGGAGTTTCTTGAGTTTTTGGTTTATTATTTGAATATGAAGCTATTTATATTTCAGGCGTGACGAATGCGAAGCGTGACGTTTTTTTTGTAATGTATGGAATTGTTTGAATCCAGTCACATAGAAAAGCGAAAGCGATCCGATAGCGTGACAGAACTATCGGACTGACGTCTCGCTTCGGTTTGGTATTCTTTCAGAAACGCTTCGCTTTCGCTTGTCTGTTTGACAAAGGCTTTAATGCAAATCTCCATACAAGTTAGCTGATGCAATCGAAAGAATCTCGTACACGATTTACTTCAAATTGAGCACGTAATATTCTTCTCATCTACTCATATATGTTTCATGACTTATTCAACTTATAATAAATGAATATTATGAATATACTTACTGCAAAGAGACTGCCCCGGGTTCGCGGGGCTCATCCGGGGTAGCAGAACTCATCCGAAGTCGCAGGACTAACGAATTACCGTGACCCCGAAACGTAAAGAGCTATCGAAGGACACTGTGGATTTTAGTCAGTACGAGTCTGACAGTCACTCCCGCTCTGCCCTGGGTGGGAGGACTCATTTGATGATTTTACCACAATAAAAAAAAAGCAAAGAGACTGCTGATTGCTGATAATGTTTGGAACAAAGACGTACAGATAGACATGTAGCTACGAGTTCCGGGTTTTTATGGTAATAATGCCTTAACCTGTATTCCTAAAGAGCACAAAATATCCAGTTTTTATCCAAACTAATATTATAAATGCGAAAGTAACTCTGTCTGTCTGTCTGTCTTTTCTTCACGCCTAAACTACTGAACCGATTTGTGTGAAATTTGGTACAGACATAGTTTGCAACTTGAGAAAGGACATAGGAGAGTTTTTATTACAAAAAATAAAAATAATCCCTCGAGATCGGGAACTATGTGGGTAAAACCAAAAATCTGCCGTAAGTCAGTATTCCACGCGAACGAAGTTGCGGGCAAAAGCTAGTTATCTATATTTTTCTACATCTACACCGTAGTATTCCAAAACTAGCAATAAAACCATTTTTATGATAAAAACGAACTTATTCCTAGTTTTTATGTCAAAAAGCATAGACACACCTTCTCTGAATCACCACCGCTCCCTCGTTCACTAAAACTTATCAACATACACTAATATTTGTAGAAAGAAACTTGTTTTTCTTTTAAAATTTGTTTTCTTAGACCAAAGTGACAGAGGAAAGAACTTTAACTTATATTCATCATACTAGACCGTAGGAAAAAGTAAAGTTTTATTAGCTAATATTTTTCTTCACGCTAGTGTTTTTCTTATTTTCTCGGTTCTTTTCAAGTTTTTTTATTTAGTTTAATGGACTTGCTTTTGAAAGCAAATAAGGTAGGCGATCTTATTACGACATCGCTCGTCCGCGGTGAGGAGCGGTGAACCAACTATGCTGTCCAACCTAAAACTTTAATAATGTTTGCATGCCATTTTTATGGCAAAATGTGTTGGAACTTATATTTATTTTTACCATCTTTGTACATACCACATTTAAAACAAATAAATAATTTTGACTTTGAATTTGGCATAACTCTACAACAAGTTCATTGATTCACGAAACCAAGGTTGTATTTTATGGAATACCAAAATGCATGAAGATCTGTCAACTGGTCGTCCAGTGATAAGTTCTTTTTCACGGCCGTCACAATGGT
This sequence comes from Agrotis puta, assembly GCA_943136025.2. Lineage (NCBI taxonomy): Eukaryota > Metazoa > Arthropoda > Insecta > Lepidoptera > Noctuidae > Agrotis > Agrotis puta. Next base: position 11,148,256 of record OW964182.2, on the reverse strand, counting down.
GAGCGCTCGTGTCGCTGGCAGTAGCTTAGAGGATACCATACTTTAGTTACAGCATTGCGTGACCGCTGCGGCTATGCCATCACAAGATATTTAGAGTTTAGCATTAATGATCTGTACTTTAGTTTGCCACCTCCATCCCAACACACGGGCGGTCACCGCCTTCCTCGCGGAACACAGCTAATATATTTTCTATGCCACCTCCACCCAATAGAGCGTTTTGGTGTGATAACCAGATAACTAGTCATTCTTAAGGATGATTCACGCTACAACGGGGTATGTCCGGGCCGTGCCCCGGCCGGGACACGTCCACCGTGCGCCGTCCGGGCCAGTCTTTCACGCTACACCGTATCGCGACCGGGTCGTGACGAAGCCGGGAAACAATATCCGCCGACAATTCCGGCCGTGCCCCGGGCAGCGTCCGGCCGGGGTACGGTCAAGCATGAATCACTTCATACAAAAAGTATACCACAATGTCCGAGCGTGCTCCGTCTGGGGCCCGGACGAGGCACGGCCCGGCCCTGCCACGGTGTAGCGTGAATCATTGTTTAAAGACAAAGTAGTTTTGTTCAATTCCTGTGCTATGGGAGTTACTAAACAAAGTTTGGTACTTGTCTCTCATGTAAAACTAATTATTTTAACTTGAACAGTAACTCATATTCTTAAAATAATTTAAACGAAAATTACCCTAAACTGAGATTTCCCAGTCACGTTACGAAACTACCGTATTAAAGACAACAGTAACGTAAGAGCACATTTACTCTAACCTCTCTTCAAGCAGTTAATTCGTTTACCTCATAAAGGCCAACCTTTGTTCTCACAGCAAATAAAATTTTACACTTTTCATTCTTCTTGTGCACTCTCCGAAGAAATAACTGACAAGAGAAAAATCTTCTTTATTGTGGGACCTGTTATAACATATAATTTTATCTTTTTTTCTAGCTTTTCAGTAGTTGGTCGCGGGACTAACGGATTTGGGTTTGGATGGGTTCGAGGTCTGGTCAGTTTGACCGTTCTATAGGACGCCCGCGCAGTTCATACAAAAGTGCTCCGGTCCGGGAAACACTCTGCTCAGAGACTTCTTGGGAAGACTGATTTTCAAAATGTTTCTGGTTTACGAACGTCAGGTCAGCAGTCACTCTTAGTAAAATACTTCGAGTATTTTCAACTGCACATAATCAGACAGGATCTTTTTTTTTATCGTTGTAAAATCATCGAATGAGTCCTCCCACCCAGGGCAGGGCGGGAGGAACTGTCAGACTTGACTGACTAAAATCCACGGTGTCCTTCAATAGACCTTTACGTACCGGGGTCACGGTAATTCGTGAGTCCCGCGACCAGTCAGACTGGATCTTAGTCATAAAATGGAAACAGGCTCGAAATGTGATGTTGATAATGAAAAATCCGTAAATATATGTATACTAACAAATGTCTGTCTCAATTACGATATCGTCAACTATTATAACCTGAATATTTAAGTATATATGATCCAAAATTAACCTAAAAATAGTTACAGTCCCAATTGGCTCATTTCAATGAATAAATAACAAGGTAATCAACTATTATTTACTGTTCATTTTCCTAAAATAATTAACCGTTCAATTTTCTCTTCAACTCTTGAAAACTTCTCGTACTTAAAGTATGATAACCACTTAAAGTATGATAACTACTTTAAATATGATAACTATTTAGTGTGATAACTACTCGTACTTTAAGTTAGTTTTCAATGACGTCTATTATATTAAACTGTACAGCAAGTTCTTTAAATTGTCAAGTAGACTCTCAAAAGTATTTTGAGCGTATTTTATAGTGACTGAAATTCAGGCACCTAAATCAACAGCCTCGTCCAATTTAAAACACATACCGTTTTTATGAAAATAAACCGAACTGAACAATAGGGCATAGATTCTCTATTGTGAGCATTTTTGAACAATATGATTTTAAATTTTTCTATTCTATTGTGTATAGTTTTTGCCCATTTGTTCAGGTGTTCACTTAGTCTAAGGTTATGAACCGTATGATGGGTTATCCCATCATACTCTAAAGCCTTTGTCAAACAGACAAGCGTGACGAATGCGAAGCGTGACGTTTTTATTTGTAATGTACGGAATTGTTTGAATACAGTCACATAGAAAAGCTAAAGCGATCCGATAGCGTGATGGAACTATCGGACTGACGTCTCGCTTCGGTTCGGTATCGATTCGGAAACGCTTCGCTTTCGCCTGTCTGTTTGACAAAGGCATTACCGATTAAAAGTTGCGTTGTTACCCTGTTCATACGGTTGTCCTTTACGTTCCAGTGCCACGGTAGTCTACTTTGATAGTCACGCGTCCTCTTAAGAAATATACCTAACGTAAAGGTTTTTACCCGAAATACGCACTGACAAATGGGGATCCAGTGGCCCACCAGTGGGGTTCAATTTTTATTAAACTCAATTATCAGATAAAGAACTGAATCGAAAGGAGCATGTGGCTCTTCGCATCGCGTATACAATTTATATAGCGTGTGATGTTCTGTAGTTTCTACCTCCCGGAATATTTATATCTTTCTTGTAATAAATAAATCTTAAAATATCGTTTCAGATGTTCAGAGAGCTTCAAGCATACTTTTAGAATCGACTTTGCCTCCTGTTCCCACTAAATAATTCTTCAAGCACTCATAACATATGTGTCTGGATTCTTTTACCTCGTATATTTTCACAAAATGCTCGTAAAAATCCATTTCTGAAAACTGTCTTAAAATTCTCTCTCTGAACGTCCGCTGTACAAGCGGGTAATGTAATAAGGGTGATTTTCCACAAGAGATGTGCTATGCTACGTTGCTATGCGTTTGATATCCAACAATCATATTCTTTGGTTCACATAACAGAGCACTGTTGGAAACTGATTCAATTTTTTTTCTTTGACGTGGTCTCTCATAGCGCAACATCTCTAGAAGGTTGATGCTGCTTAACCGGACAATCCACGGCGCGATGTGTTCCACGCGCGCCTCATGGAGTATCAGCATAGTGACGGGGCCCCCCTGTAGAGGGCCAAAACCTGCCTGGGTCGCGGGACTCACGAATTGATGCAAGCTATGGATGCATTTTATGGATGGTCACGAGTGGTGTAGCTATGTGCAAAGCAATATTCCTTTAGTAGGCACGCATATAGCTACGTAATCTTCATAACTCATCTGAGGCGGGGCGGAAGGGACTGTCAGACTCTTACTGACTAAAATCCACCCGTGTTTCTTCGGATGCCCTTTACGTTCCGGGGCCGCGGTATCCTGGATTAAGAAAAAAGCCGCGACCCCAGCAGGCATTTGGCCCCGTAAGGGGCCCCGTCGGTGACGCGTGAAACACGACGCGCCACCGACCTGGGCTTGGTCCTTGGTCGGACGGCGAGCTTACCCATTACTCACCGTCCGCAAGCCCGCTCCGTCGCTGTGCCCTCTGCTGTTCAGAGGGACACGCGTTGGAGCATCCACCCGACAGGCTATTCGCATACGGGCAAAGAGACCCCTTAGGCACACAGTGCCTAAAAGAGTTTTTGCCCGCATCCCAGGGTGCACCGGCCCGAAAAACTGGTCTTCCCCCCGGACGTATCCGAAGGGGAACTCCAGTCCACGGGCGCACGTGGAGGTTTCCTGTCTTAGCACCCCAACTCATCTGAGGTCTTAGAACAAGATTTCCGTGTTTTATCTACTGCATACTTGAAGTAGTAAGTATAGCTGCATCTCTGATAAAAAGGTTCCATTAAGAGTATGTTTTTTTGAAGTGAAAACTTCTTTAGCGGCGTTGAGCACTTTTCTGTAATGGGTATAAAATCTTAAACTCGCGTCAGGACACGTGACCCTGACCGAAAAAGCGTAGGACGGCGCAGGGCGCTTGCGTGAATGTTCGTGTGACGTTGCTAGGTAACATTGTTTATAAAAGATGTACGTCACATTGGAAAATTATTGAAATAAAAAGTCAACCATTTTTGCGAGTTTTACTAAAATCTGTTCACAAGATATTTCCAACAATTACTATTCAAGTTTTCACTTCTGCCGGCACTCCCAGAGTGCAAACCGTCGTTTTTTTTATTATTGCGTCTCCAACAGAGGCTACTCAATTTCATGCAATTTTGATTTATACAGGGGAAGATACAAGTGTGCGCTTCAAATTATAGGAGACCACATCATTCACTTATAATCTGGGTAAGTACATTAAATTTGACGAGCTATGTTGGACTAGCACTTTGCCCGCGACTTCGTCCGCGTGGGTTACGTACTTTCCTAATTCCCCCTTTTCACCCCCTTAAAGGTTAAATTTCCAAAAACCCCTTCTTAGTGCTCCCCTACATTATAATAGGAAGCCGTGTGCACTATTTCACAATCCTAGCCCCAGTAGTTTCGGCTGTACGTTGATATGTCAGTCAGTCAGTTCTCCTTTTATATATATAGATAGAAGATGAATTATGTAGGGACAGCGCACAAGTGCGGCAAGTTGCATCCTTCTATATAACCTATTTCCGTGTATGTTGGTAACTTAATCAGCGCTACCTGAACTCCACATCATAAACAGAATAGAACTTTATAACTGAAGACACGAAACTTCTAATTCTGGTAACAATGTGGAAGCTTAAGTGGGTATCAGTTAGACATATTAGGCATATAAGTGTTTTCAACTTTCACGACCTGACTATCTAAACAGGTTAACGTGACCCTGAAACTTAAAGGGCTATTGAAAGAACATCGTGGATTTTAGTCAGCACGAGTCTGACAGTCCCTTCTGCTTCAACCAAAGCGGGAGAACTCATTTCACGATTTTACCAAAAAAAAGGACGGTACTTCAAGGCGGGAATGGTGATATCACCGAGGGTTTCGTCAAAAAACAAGGGTTTGAAAAATTCAGCTTCGAAATTGGTGGTTGCGATGGCCTAATTAGTAAGGCGTCAGAAGTATTTAACCAGAAGACGCAGGTTCAAACCCCGCTCGCAGCTGAATTTCTCTTTCCTGAAAATATTTAAGTATTTCCTCAAAATTGTTATTGCTTGTTAATAGTATTCCGCCGGTGTGGGAGCAGGGTCCAAGCTACCAGTGGTTAGGGTTCCAGAGACCTACCAGGAACCTTCTCACATTGCGAGCCGTATCAAGGAGTACTGCCTTCTGAATCTGGCCGATTATTACTGGCGATTATCACTACGCGGCGCGCTGATCTGTCTACCACTACTATGTCACGCTTATTAGCGGTAATAGTCCTGTCAGTAATGATAGGCAGATCCCAGTACATCATGACATGGTCTTTCTCGAGAACTGGGTCGGGCATTTTTATATCTTTACCGGAGATTTCATAAATATTAATAAGCAATTTTGGGAGTGCTTACTCTTGTCTTCATTTGATGCCTAAAAGTGCTTTGAAATCAACAAACAGAATAAACTTAATTTATCAATGAAAAAAGATAACTCAGATCAGAATAAAGCCTTAAATAATTCTAGACGAGTACGCTCAATCAGTACCAAATTCCTGAGACAAATGTCTAACATCACGTGTTATTACAAGAAGCATTTCAGGCAGGCTTAGCTGGAAACGAGCACTGAATTTCAAGAACCCAATATTTTAACTCCTGCCCTATATCAACATGCGACTCATAGACGTCTGTCTGTCTAACACAAGGATACTAGAGACGTTTGGTCTGAGAGACGTATGTGTAATGAAATTGGACGTCTATTGGACCTCGGTCAGCCTGCACTCGTGGCCTCGGTAATCAACAAGGCCACAAACGAGATGTGCCGAACTTCGTAGTGATGATGTAATGGTTCTCGTACTATATTGCCGCTTCTTCCTCTTGTTCGATTTGGGCTAGAATCGTAAATCGAAAGAATGGGGTCGCGAAATATTTTGTTGTGAAATTGTATGTTATTGTTTTTTCCTGTCAGAGAATCTGCAACTGTTAGATGCCAAATAAGATGTATGCTCTTATTTGACAAATAAATAATGAATAGACAAAAATTACAGAAGAACAGGTAACCTTTTTTTTTTTTTTTTTGCGTGGTAAAATCATCAAATGAGTCCTCCCACCCAGGGCAGGGCGGGAGGGACTGTCAGACTTGTACTGACTAAAATCCACGGTGTCCTTCACGAGCCCTTTACGTACCGGGGTTACGGTGATGGGTAAGTCCCGCGACCCCGGCAGGCTCTGGCCCTCTACAGGCCCCGTCAATGTGCTGACACTCCTTGAGGCGCGCGTGGAACACAACGCGCCGTCGACCCGGGCATGGTCCATGGTCGGACAGCAAGTCGCCCATTACTCGCTGCCCGCATGCCCGCGCCTACGGTGGCCGGAGATCGTCCTGTGACGTCCGACGCCGTGGGCGTCTACCACTGCGGCTGGGATGGAGGGAGGACGCTGTCCTCTCCCTCAGGGGGCCCGCCTCCTCCTTCACGAGCATGACTGCTTCGCAGAAGGAGGCGACCGCTTCCCACTCCGTCTCGCCCCGCAGCATGGCCTCGACCAATGCCGGGCGAGAACAGGTAACCTAACTAATATTGCAAATGCAAAAATGAGTTTTTCAGTTATTTGTTTGTTTATAACACTTCTTTTAAACCGTTAAGCTCTTGTCAAACAGACAGGCGAAAGCGAACCGGACCGAATCCGAGGCGATAACGAGACGTCAAACTGGGTGCAGCGAACCGACGTGTGACAGTTGCATTAGCTGGCTTTTTATGAAAGACGTCAAACAGAGCAAATACTCCTTCACGCCAGGCCATCGGATCGCTTTCGCTTTTCTATGTGACTGGATTCAAACAATTATTCCATACATTACAAATAAAAACGCCTCGCTTCACATTCGCCACGCTTGTCTGTTTGACAAAGGCTTTACACCCATTTAGATGAAATTTTGGTACAAAGGTAGGGGAGATCCTGGAGACGGTATAAAAGGCAAAAGGAGGGTAGAAGCAAAGTCACGATCAAAAGTTATTCCCTACTCTTTTATATTTATTTAACCTATCTTGTCCCACTGCTGGAAAAAGGTCTGCTAAACAGCCTTCCATTTTTTACTTTGTGCAAGTTTCTTTGACAAATCTCGATAATGGAAACTCAATAATGCTTAAACAAAATTCTCGTCTGCGAAAATCAGCACTACGTGCGTCTGTCAGACTTATCAAACTAATAATTTGCACGTTTTGATAAAAATCTAGTGCCCGTTTTATCAATCGATCGATTGTACTTCGATTGTTGATATCAACATCTTGTATAGTATTTTATTGAGTTCGATACGTAACATAATATGCAAAAATGATCTCTAATAACTTAAGATTTAAGGTTTAAGGTCTGCGTATCCTGAAGTTTCATTAAAATTGGTTCAATTATTTTGAAAAAAGAACTTTATTTGTATGACATCAGGGGGTCTAATCTCTAAGCACGAACACGTGTTGTCGGCCTTAGTGATAGACGTTTTGACAACGAGCCCGAACTAAGAATGAATGATTTAAATGCCTTTGTCAAACAGACAGGCGTAACCTATGCGAAGCGTGACGTTTTTATTTGTAATGTATGGAATTGTTTGAATTCAGTCACATAGAAAAGTGAAAGCGATCCGATAGCGTGACAGAACTATCGGGCTGACGTCTCGCTTCGTTTCGGTATCGCTTCGCTTTCGCCTGCCTGTTTGACAAAGCCATAATAGATAGCTCATTAGAGTCCGCGCCACCACTGACCTGCGGAAATTTGTGGTACTACGTTTTTCAAAGCAATTTGATGTAATGACATAGACACTAGTGCCGCGTCAAAATTACTTCAGCCCTGGCGGTATCCGTCCGGAATTTGATTTTGACGTTAGTTACATTCGTCCATCTGTTTCCGTTCCCGTGTTTTCGTTAACGAACTTAGAAAGTCACGAGCAAGCACTGATTTCTACTTTGAAATAAGACCTTTTTCCTTAAGGCGAGGTTTTCCTGAGCACCGCAGGCATTCAACGCTTACCGCAGCGCCCGCAAGGACTAGCGGATACGTAATGAATTACGATGCGCGATGACACGCGCGCCAAAACTTGCGAAGTCTAGGTAGTAGTTACAGAGTAGAGCAAAGCAGTAAATCAACTTGAATTGATTACTATAGGCACGTTTGTATGTATATTTTTTTTGTGTTGCGGTATTATTTTGGCAATTTTGTTCAAAATGAAATACTTATGACGATTAACGTATTTATTTGGAAATCTGGATTAATATAATGTAAAACTACCTTCGCATATATTGCATTATTTTTGAACATACAGAATAATTAAGTTGGAAATATGATGTTTACAATCTTAAAATGTTACAATGTTAAAAAGTAAAAAAAAATTCAGGACCTTTGGACCATTAGATAAATGCCGTTTGTATTCCACTATCATTATATTAAGTTGGTGATATGTTCGTATCGCAAATAATTTTGGTATTATGTTTGAATGGAGAAATTACTTGGCGCCGGAACCTTAATCAAATAGAAGCTAATGAAAGCTAATATTATTTTTTCTCTAAAAAGTAGGGTATCGAACCGGGAAAGCCCGGCCCCGAAAATCCCGCTTGCAGTATATTTCAAGTCCTTACTCATTAATATTATTATCAGGTGATACATGACTGCATTCATCTAAAGGCATTTCAGCGTCAAGTATCACATGGGTGTAACCTATAGTAGTCGTTCTGTAACAATAAAACAAATGAAGTTTTGTTGTTGTTTGTAAGTTCAACGGATATCATCATTAGAATTGTTTTCATTAAGTACATTATAGTTACATACTCCTCAATTTTAGGGTTATTCAAATGAACAAGTTGTAAAGTAATTAACGGAGACACCTTACGCCCTTCCGTATGCTCTATTCACCTATAATACAAATGTTGATTTTGATTAGTTCGTAATAACTACCACTAAATACTTTTTTAATTAAATAAAAAAGTGGAGTAAATGACTCACTCGTTATCCCCTGAATCATTAGTCGATATATGCGCACTGCGCTTGGCCTGCAGCTGCATTGCTCTAAAATATAAAAATCTAGGTAATTTTAAAGCGTGGAGGTGAATCAGGGGTCACGGCAGTTAATTACTAATATTTTTGTAGGAAATGATCATACTGTGTACACTTCCACACTATGACCACTACCTATTTCACATTTGGAGACAGTAAACCATTATAATAAGTGCGTTCACGGTGGCTTTATGAACTCTGACATAGGGTCTAAATTTAACTGTCTTAAATATTTGATGCGGTTGGTAAATCCGCTAGAAAAATAAACCATTATATTATATTCTGTGGTTATAGTCTAGGAGTCACTGAAACATCCCACCCGTTCTCCACAAAGCTAGATTTTTTAAAATTGTATTATTGAAAAGTAACGTTGTAGCAGGCATCTATGTGGTTGCATTATCATTCCTCAAAACGGAGACAAAGTTATTTTGTTTTTGCTCTCACAGTATGACTATAATTTTTTAATTCTAACTTTGTGGAAAACAGGTAAGTCGGATGGTTCATTAGCTCTCCTACTATTAGTAAAGAGAAATAAATATGCAAAGGAGGTTTTAATAATTTTTCCAATGCATCCTTAACTTTTTTGTTTTTTCAGCCTTCGAAGAGCCAGCGATGACAACTTCTTACTTTTTCTGCCCATTTGTTTACAAAATTATAACCTTATAAAATGAACAATATTACAAGTATTTTGAAAATTAATATATATACAGGTATTATTATTTAAAATAAATGTTTGTCTCTGTCAGTAATAGAACTAAGAGTGGTGGTGGGTTTGCAAAAAAATTGACGTACATTCGACCTCCGACACGGTCCAAGACCGACTAAATGCCACGGGTCGAGTGTATGAAAAGATGAAATCACCTAATTCTGGAATTACTGGTATAGTTTCTCATCCTTTCACAATAATACTGCTAAATTCTATCTCATTTTTTATGCTCTTTAAGATGGTATAAGTTTTATTATTCAAAGCCTAGTATAACTCAAATAAAATGGTATCCAAACCATGAGTTGGACCTGTTTTTGCGATTTAATTGAATGCAGTAAAGTGCAAGCAATCGTGTATCGAAGAGCAGAAACCTGTACACCGAAGACTGAAATATGTACTATGTTTTTTTCAAAATTTAAATCCCTTTTATTAAGGAATAATACACAATACAAAATGATGGTTTTGCGTCTCACATCGCCTTAAAGTATGGCTTCCAAAAAAGAAGGTTCATGAAAACGTAAAAGGTTAACCATAGAAAAACATCGATTTTAAATTCTGCTAAGAGTATACATGAGGTCGCGGGACTTACGGGTCGCGGGACTTACGAATGGACGCGGTACTTAGGAATTACCGTGACCCCGGAACGTAAAGGGCTATTGAAGGGCACCGTGGATGCTAGTCAGTACGAGTCTGACAGTCCCTCCCTTGGTGGGAGGGACATTTGATGATTTAACAACGATAAAAAAAGAGTATACATGAATTGCTCGGACGAGCTTTCTTTGGCAAATATAAACTCTAAAAACACCTTTGATCTGTTCATCCACTCATATATAAGACTATACTCGTACAACACAACTTCCATTATCTTCAGTCAAATGACACATTACGCCAGAAAGCATTACTATCTTTATTAAATAAAGTACATAAAGGCTCATTTTTGGTGTATAATGGGAACTCTGGGCCTGGATGTGACGTACGTCATCTTTTTAGGGCAACACTCTTCATTCATCTTGACTAACACTCCAGCCTTATTTTTCGATTTTTTCCATCAAAATTCTTTATTATAAATGGTTGAGAGGACACAAAAACAGGTTTTCTAAATGCTGTACACCGCTACGACTTTTGCGGTTTTTTTGTTGCAATGAAGTTTTTTTTATTTATTGAGGTGCTCGTAGCTAAATAATTAGAGCCGCACCGGCCGATCTTCCGAGGTAAGCCGCGCTTGCCGAGGTTGGTCTATGGATGGGTGTCTCGGAAAACACGTAAAGCCGTTCAGATTCATTGTTAGTCAGAAGCTCTAAAGTCTGACAACCAGTCTTACCATAAGGTGTCATACTCGTATTACCCAGTAACTGGGTTGTGGAGGTCCGACAGGCAGTCGCTCCATGTAAAATACTGATATCCAGCTGCATCCAATATAGTTGGGAAAAGGCTAGGCAGATGATGAAGTTATTTTTTATTCGCTCGCGTAAACATGTGACAGTTTTTACGTCATAACGAAAAAATCTGTGAAATAAGAAATTCGAACCACGAGCAGAATTTAAACCTACGTTAGAAATGGAGTGAAGACTTCGACGCTTTTAGGCAGAAAGGACCTCGTTGGCCCGGTTGGATAGAGCGTGGGATGTACTGAATCCGAAGGTTGCAGGTTCAAATACTGCTCACGGTTCGAATTTTTCTTTCGACAGAATCCAACCCTAATTCTTAGCCTTTATTATAATCAGTCCAAAGACATGTCAGAGACTTGTCAGCTTCCCAAAGGCTGAGTTTACAAGTCTGACACCCCCAAAAACTACTACTACTTATCGTAAAACAAACAAACTACTTTAAGTACTACTGATATGATCAGAATTCCATTAAATACAAGTTAACCACACCTGTTGAATCTCTTCTACCGTACTTTATCACTGCGAGGTGCAAAGTAACTGCCACTGGATTACTATCAGGCCATCTACATGCTTTCTTCAGTCAGATATAAGACTGGTCAAGAAAAATGACCGAAGCCGGCTCATAAAAAGGCCGCAAGACGACCTAGACGTATACTACTATAGCTGTCTTGAGGTGGAACGTATGGTTGTGTAAATGGAAGGAATTGGGGAGGCCTTTGCCCACCAGTGGGAGAATAACGGCTGAACCAAACAAAACCCGGCAAAACCCGTAACCCGCAACAAAACCCGTGTCGTGTAGTCGTTAATATATTAACGACTACACGACACGACAACTAAAACCAAAATGGTACGGCAGGCTTATAAGCCTGCCGTACCATTTTGGTTTTAGTTTGGTTTTTTTATCGTGGTAAAATCATCAAATGAGTCCTCCCACCCAGGGCAGAGCGGGAGAGACTGTCAGACTCGTACTGACTAAAATCCACGGTGCCCTTCAAAAGCCCTTTACGTTCCGGGGTCACGGTAATTCGTGAGTCCCGCGACCACCTGGATTAACATATAGAATATCTTTTATTCCGATGTTAAGTTCCCGTGGAATAAATTTCAAGTTACAGTTCAAAACCGCTGACAAAAGCTGGTTTATAATAAAAATGTAAAAGAAGGCGATTGCCGACGTCCACAACAAGATTGGCTAGCTTTTTAACTTCATCAGCTTCTAAATATAGCTACAACTTTCTAAAAATAAACACAAGCAATCCTAAATGCAATTCATTTCCGTCGCTCAACAAATCCTGAGCTTCCATCAGACGTCATGCCACAGTGACGTATGCTCGCTTATTGTGACTTTACAACGCTCAACGTGCAATGAACAAACGACTGGGAGGGTTGAAACGCTAATATAATACAAATTGTAGTCGCCGGTTACAGGGTTGGCAAGCTTGGAATTTCCTGTTCGTCTCGTACAATATAGTGTTTGTTTTGAAGTTATAATTACCTATCATACAAATTTTTTAAACAGTGATAACATGGCTGGTGAAGTGTCGACTACTTATGACGAATTACAGCAAGAAGACTTCTTGGTAGATTTAAATAAAAACTTTCACAGAAACCTGTCCTTACAAACACTCTACTAAATATTGACCCAAATATGTAGCTGTGTGGTCGCGTGACTCACGAATTACCGTGACCCCGAGCGTAAAGGGCTATTGAAGAACACCGTGGATTTTAGTCAGTACGAGTCTGACAGTCCCTCCCGCTCTGCCCTGGGTGGGAGGACTCATTTGATGATTTTACCACGATAAAAAAAATGTATATGTAGGTGTTCCGAAGTGATGCGCTTACGCATACACTCGTCATTTTTTTTTATATGCACTGTAGAACAGTTGCTTTCGACTTCACCCGCGTTAACATTCGCTTATTTAAATTTATTTATTTAAAGGGTTTTGTCGCTTAGCGACCAAATTCCCTAACATTCCCATTAACAGTATTAATTAATTTGATAATAAATAGCTGTTGTATGGCGAGTCATCAATATCACTATATCACTACCCTTGACTTCTTACCAAGAAGCTTGTGTCTATCACCGCAAACAGATTCGTACCGTAAAACCGCTGTTTCGGCACCTTTCTCTCGGAAGTTCCCTTCTTTTATTACACCTAACCTAATAAAACAAAACTATTACAAGTCCCTTGACAAGTTACTGTGTAGCAAGGAATACAAAATGAAAGAAGATGTGTCAGCTGTTTATTATGCAACGCCTGTTGTAGTATACAATTGAGATTAATGACCTTCTAGTTAGGACCAAAGACACTGGTAGTTTAAACTACTGAATGTATGTTTTTTTTATCGTGGTAAAATCATCAAATGAGTCCTCCCCCACCCAGAGCAGAGCGGGACGGACTGTCAGACTCGTACTGACTAAAATCCACGGTGTCCTTCAATAGAAGGGCTATTGAAGAGAATATTATATTATATATTACTATAGAATATACGTACCGGGGTCACGGTAATTCGTTAGTCCCGCGACCACTGAATATAGGTCTAGCATGAACTTGCGACGTATTCTAATTCTCCCTGCTTTCCTAATAATATTATAAAATAACTTGTTAATATTAAATGAAAACTCAAAAATGTGTGTATTTGCTGAAACTATTTTGTTGAGTTTTGACACAGACAAGGTACAAATTACTAAAAATGAGTTATTGTTTAATTAATCTCTAAAGCGATGTTGATGAATTTTGGTACAGAGCTAGATGAGACAGAACAGTTATAAGCTACTCTTTTTACATAATAGTTTACAGAATAAAATGGGTGGGTTATTAGGGGCGAGCGAAACCGTAGGCGAAAGCTAGTAATGTAAATAAGGACAAAGTTTACTCGAGGTCTAAATGTACGTTTTTTTATTGGTATATGTACGTCCTAACTAATATTATAAATGCGAAAGTAACTCTGTCTGTCTGTCTGTCTGTCTGTCTGTCTGTCTGTCTGTCTTTTCTTCACGCCTAAACTACTGAACCGATTTGTGTGAAATTTGGTACAGACATAGTTTGGAACTTGAGAAAGGACATAGGATAGTTTTTATTACAAAAAAATAAAAACAAAAAATAAAATTTATGAAGTGCTCTAACGGAGTATAGATAATTCCTTAAACTGTCAATAGATGGCAGTGATCGTGCAATGGTGTCGATCGTTACACGAGTTCGAATCATGTTATTATTTTAATTCATCGGAAAAAGTAAATAAATAGTAAAAAGGTATGAAAAAAATAATATCAAAATAATAAAACTTTTAGTACAAAGAAAATGCCCGAACGGAGTTTAGATAAATAATGCGAGATGTCACTATGGATTGATAGATGGCGTTGGTTTCAAAATTGTATTGTCGGTTGTATGATAGTCGCTGTAAACTGCGTTTGCAATGACCATAAATAAAGCCCAAGGGCAAACGCTAAAAGTTGCGGGGGTACATCTTGAAAAAGACTGTTTCTCCCATGGACAACTCAACGTTGCGTGCTCAAGAGTGTCGAAACCACAAAACCTTTATATTTTTGCAAAGGATGGCAAAACTAAAAACGTGGTAAACAAAAATGTCTTGGTGTAAGAAACTTTCATAATCTCTTAAGCCTAAAATAATAGAACATTTGTCAAGGGAGAAACAGTCTTTTTTCCTTTTGGACTGAAATGCCAAATCAGTAGAATGATGAGAAAAAAAGGGAAAAATAACATTTTCCCCTTTTTCGATCGGCAAAACGGCTTTAATGCCCTAAATGAGTATAAGTACATCTCTTAAATTCAAACGCAGAACTAATTATGTTGATTTTTGAAGAGTTCCCTAGAATATCGTCTACATTTCATTTTTAAAGAGATCCCGCGAGATCGGGAACTATCAAATCAAATCAAATCAAAAGCATTTATTTCAAGTAGACCAGTTACAGGCACTTTTGAATTGTCAAAGACATAAAAAATATAATTAAATACTACAAAATTATGGTGCTACAGTCACAAAACATAAAAACTGTGAAAGTACCGTAGATGCCCGTACCAAGAAGTAGATCGAACGAGAAGAACGGGCAAGAAACTCCATGGACACTCTTTTTAGATCGCCAAAATTATTACAAAACCTTTGTTACATCATTCATTTTTAGATGGTACATTATGACGGTAAAACACCACTATGTGGGTAAAACCAAAAATCTGCTGGAAGTCACTATTCCACGCGAACGAAGTCGCGGGCAAAAGCTAGTATACATATATAGTAGGATTGTGACAAATGGAATCTTTTTGCAGTGAAGTACAAACATTATTTTTGCTGATTATATTACTTAACATTTTGCTTAAAAATTAAACAGATACCTACGTTAAAAGCTTACATTGTGTTTTCTCTGCACGATCGTGACAAGCCCACGGTTAAAACAACGTACCACATTAATGAACCGAAATGCAATCTCTTATTCAAATTAGTCCGATGTTTAAAGGGTTTAAAGTACTTCCTCCTTAATTTGATGAGTTTGTACGGGTATTCCAGTCCATCTTAAATGCTGTAAAATTGGTAAAATAAAGTTAGTATAGTCTGTGGATGGAGTTTCTTAGCCGTTCTTCTCCATAAATCTCTACGCTTTGTAATGGGTAACTATAATACAAAGAAATCGATGGACCGATACGATCATCTTAAAATAAATAAGTTTTATCAACAGACATAATAACAGTACTTCTGACCGATTTCGGCCACGTCGGCCAATCTCAACGGAGATTGGCCAACTGCGCGGGAGATATTATAGTGCACAAGTGTGTGCGCAGACACAGGTGCACTCTCTGTTCCTTTACTCGCATAGTTCCGATGGGACGGCCATCTGACACGACCGGAGAGAGATCAGGCGCAGGATCAACGGCTTAACGTGTTTGCCGAGACACGGGGGTATTATACTGCCAACTTCCAAACTCCGGGCAGCTACTTTTAGATAAACTTAATAGTTATTTTTGCCCAACCCGGGAATCGAACCCAGGACCCCACGCTCGTGTTCAACCCGAATTTATTTTCCAAATATCTTTTACCAGCGGCTTCGCCCGCTCCAACTCGAAAATCGAGATAAAAATATCCTATTTGTTAATCCAGGTTATGAGCCACCATACATACCATATTTCATCAAAATCCGTTAAGTCGTTTTTGCAGGAAAGAGTAACTAACATCCATCCATCCAAACAAACTTTCACGTTTATAATATTAGTACGAAGTAGCGTAATATATTAACGCGTGCCTCAAAGAGCGTCCACAATGACGGAGCCCCTCTTTAGAGGGCCAAAGTCTGCCCGGGTCGCGGGACTAACGAATTACTGTGACCCCGGAACTTTGAGTTTGACAGTGCCCTCCCGCTCTGCCCTGGGTGGGAGGACTCATTCGATGATTTTACCACGATAAAAGTAGAATATTAGTATGATACGAGTAACATATTAATGCGAGCATAGCTATGGGTAAAAACCAGTACTAAAATATCTCGCCCTTACTTATTCTAAAAACAGAACATGCCAATAATCCGATTGAGGAATGAATTTTTAATGGCGCTGACATTCTGTATATACACATGTCAGTCACAAAATTGACCCCGCGAACATTAGGCAGTCTATAAATACTGGCTAACGACTGGAAATTGGAAATCCACAACAAGTTTTGGGAAGCCTACGTGTTTAACACCAAACCGAATTTTATTTTCAGCTTTCACCTGAAAAGGCTCCAGGCTCGGATTGGCAGGTGCCAATCCGAGCCTGGAGCCTTTTCAGTGGTGGTTTTCGATGGTGGTTTCAATTTGAGGCTTCGACAAAGACCTAATTATCACCCAGATATGTAGTAAACGGGCACGCCGCAATCGCGGCGGTAAGAACCCTCTTTGAGGAGTGGCTGGATAGGCGTCACGGCCTCCTGAACTACCGCATGCCGCAGGTCCTCACCAAACACGGAAGTTTCGGGAGGTACTAGTGTCTGATAAGGAGGGAAGAAACATCTGGTTGCCACCACTGCGAGGATCACCCGGAGTAATAAAAGTATATTTATGAATTATTATATAATAAGAGTAAAATTATTATATATAAGAGTATATTTATGAATTATTATGTTGTTAGATTTTGTGTCCACTTTATCACTATTTCCCCGAAATCTAACAAACTTTGAAAATGCGACAATACCGAGATCTGTGTTGGTGTGATTGATCGTCAATTGTTTTATATGACGTCACTCGTCGTAAAGTAACCGGAGTGCTGCCTTATGTTGCCATGTTTATTTATTACTAGTTATACAAAAAGCATTACTTAAAGATGATTGATTCTCAATACATGTTAATGTCTGCGAAGGTCGGCAAGTTTTTTTTTTCCCACTGTACGCTTCATACAATAAACAATGCTAATCACAATCGGCCTTATTACAAAAACGAAATAAACCTTGGTTTAAACCTGGTCTATCAAGTCCAGGCTTATCTGCAGAGCCATGGTTTAAATTTGTCCGTATTACAAAACTAAGATAAAACGTCGACTTTAGTACCGCCATTTGAACGATTGTCTATACAATTAAATCCTGAATGAGTAATAACAATTAAATCTACCTTGTTTCAATCCATTTTGGGTGAAAATAACACAAAAACTACAACACAATGAAAAATTTGCTATGAGAAACTTTGACATACCTTTGACAGCTACTACTGTTAGACCATGGTTTATCGCAAAACCACGATTTGTAATAATCTTTGTTTAAACCGTAGTTTTACAAGATAAAACCTGGGTTTTTAGTTAAACCCCTTTTTGTAATAAGGCGGTATACCCCCAAAACCACTTACGTAACCTTAACCCAAAATCACTCACGTCCCCCAAAGTCCTACATAAATGCATTTACATAAACCCATACAACCTTCACTGAGGCAAACTCATAAAATCCTAGGCTTTCTAATTCGATACAACCCTAGAACGCGGTTAGAAATGACAAGTAGGCATTTGCGACCTACGTCACTGAGACCGACGTCTCGTTGCGAAGCTATTGTCTCGCTTACAGATTGTCTGTCCCTCGGCATTTGTAGGGTTAAATAAATTAACAATACCTGCACCCACTCGTATGTGTCCAGTTTATTGTTTTAACAGAGAATGTGAGGTCATTTGTAAAGGAATTTATTTTGCACTACAGTGTAGAGCTTTCTGTGTCAGTGATTTAATTTTGTAGTATTTTAAACTTTACTGCATTTGTCTTAAAGTTTTATTCAAACCGGCTAATATTTGGAATGATTTAACAATGTCAATCAAATAACTTCATTACTATTTACGTCTACGTGAATATTTTAAAAAGTTACCGCGGCCCTGACACGCGAAGGGCAATTGAGGAAACAGATTTATAGTCCGTACGACTCCGATAATCACTTTTGCTCCATCCTTCGCTTGGAAAAAAATCGCAATCGCAGTGGTTGAATGAATGATTTTCCAACCGATTTTTTAAATAAAAGTTTCATGATATCAATGATATTTTTTTTTATTTTCAGACGATCTTCTTAAAATCGACTGCAATTAGTTTCACAACCTATTTATTGTACAAACTACTTAAAATAAATCTTTGTAATTGATTTTACAATAAACATATTTGGAAATCTAGCTACATTCTCAGACTAAAATATTAGGCTAAACCCTAAAGATTAAAAAAATATTCACTAATTACTCAAAAAACTAACTAAACCACTACATGTGCTTAACCTCACACAATTCTCGTCCTTTGTTAAAGAGAATAGAAGCTACAATTGCATGCATAAGATTTTTAACAAAAATAAAAGTAAAAAATACTCACAATAGGAAGTCTTGCTCCCAACATGGAGTCGGGCCCTTAACTGTCACCGTCGTAGACTTGACATTCTGTAGTTTGAGTGTCACGTAAGTGTTGAACTGTTGTACTCCTGAAAAACAAACCGTATTTCAGCTGGTTGAAGATTTAAAATCGCTTGACATTTGTGGAAAGGTAGCCTAGCGCATGAGAATGAAGACTACAATATATGTAGTTTTACTAGTATTAGATCAAGATTTTAAAGGCAAGAAAAATTAGACTGCGAACAGGACTAGAACCTTTTTATTTGGGCGGTAAAACCATCAAAAGAGTCCTCCTGCCTTAGGTGGAGTGGAAGGAACTTTCAGACTCGTACTTACTAAAATCCACCGTTTTCCTTCAATAGCTCTTTACGTTACAGGGCCACGATTACTCGTTTGGACAGCTACGCAACCCCGGCAGGCGAGACTAAGTGACTTGCCTGCGTCTGAGATAGTATTCCAGACGCTTAACCAACCAAGCCATGGCAGCCCTACCTGCAAGGTCTAATCTTTTCATCATCATCATCTCATCCATAGGTCGTCCACTGCTGAACATAGGCCTCCCCTTTAGATCTCCACATATACCGGTTGGAAGCGACCTGCATCCAGCGTCTTCCGGCGACCTTTATAAGGTCGTCTGTCCACCTTGTTGGTGGACGTCCTACGCTGCGCTTGCTAGTCCGTGGTCTCCACTCTAATACTTTTCGACCCCATCGGCCATCTGCTCTGCGAGCAATATGGCCTGCCCATTGCCACTTCAGCTTGCTAATCCGTTGGGCTATGTCGGTGACTTTAGTTCGTCTACGGATCTCCTCATTTCGATCACGTAGAGAAACACCGAGCATAGCTCTCTCCATAGCTCGTTGAGCGACTTTGAGCTTTGAGATGAGGCCGATAGTGAAAGACCTAATCTTTTATTTCCTTGTTGAACATCTGGCAGTGGTATTCAGAAAGAGCCAGGTGGCATGACCTCTTAAAGCGATAGTAATTCCAGTGTGGGAACGAGGTGGCGCTAGACGACTTTTATAGCTCTGTCTCTTTCTCACACTGGAATTACTTCTGCTTCACGACGTTATAGTAACCCTGCAGGTTTGTCATATTTTTTTGCTCAAATATTTTCACGATTTTGGACATTGGCGTTAGAGCCCATGACTTTGGTCTTAGCGGTAAGCGGTGCGGCGAGCGGCACGAATACTACTTTAGTTACTTGGAAGTACGCGAATTCGCTACTGGCGTTGGCTCATGGTGTGTTTCAAACATTTCAATACAAATGATCTTACGACTTGCTGCCCCACGCTAATGCCTTTGTCAAACAGACAGGTGAGTCCGAAGCGATAACGAACCGATACAAGACGTCAGTCCGATAGTTCTGTCACTCTATCGGATCGCTTTCGCTTTTCTATGTGACTGGATTCAAACAATTCCATACATTACAAATACAAACGCTTCGCTTCGAATTCGTCACGCCTGTCTGTTTGACAAAGCGCGGCAATGTCGTGAACGGACTGTTAATGCATAAAAAATATTAAAAACTTAATAAATTATCAATCAAAGCCTTAATGAGCTTTGAAAGTTAAATTTGAATAAATATAGGGTAGTTTTAAGGGTGCTGTGCAAGTCCGAGTGACCACTGTATGTGTTCTATTTAACTCAAAGGGTTCACTGAATCGGAAATAGAACTTGGGTTTTAGAGTTGTTCCTTGTGTATGTTTATTAACTTGTTAAATTATTAAGCATAGGATCGCTTGAAAATTGGTTGTTTTTCTTTTTAACAACCCTTTGATTGACTGTAGAAAAATCTTGATCTAGATATATAGATTGAATATTCTTTATTATGCACACCATACAAATTACAGATACATACAATTGAACTCAAATTTTGCCAATTTGTGACACAATGGGCGGGCGGTGTTATCGCTAAAAGCGATCTTTTCAAGACAACATTTTTGCTTAGACTTTTTATTTCACAAGACTTTAATTTGTAAAATGATTTAATGAACAACAGAAGTTGTTTTCCTTAAACTAAAGTTTTTTGAAAACTGAATAGTGTTTTTTTTATCTTCTTTTTTCATTTCTATAATTAATTAATTGATGTAATAAAATTGTTTGTGTTTAATCATACTAACATAGTTTTTAAATAATACTAACAAGTTATGGGTTTGTGTGAGTAAAGTTTAAATAAATTAATTAATTAAATTTAAATATGTTATAGAACTATAATAAGTTAGACTTCAACGTTTACGAAAGAAGTTACTAACAATACAGTTACTAAATATTTTGAAACCAAAGCAACCTGTTCCATACAGGAACATCATAAACATAAATTAACGATTGAAAAAATATATATATATATTAAAATAAATATAAATCTTACCTTGCATAGAAACATAGCGCGCCTTTTTTACTGAAACAAACAAATAATAACATTTTATTATACTATTAATACTCTGGTTGGCCTGAAACGACTGGACAAGGTCAACAACCCCCGTTCATACAATGTTAGAAGTTTCTAAGATTGTTGAGCGTTATACTTGGCAAGTTAGGTACAGACGCCAACATATCAAGCTATCATAATCTGTCAATAGATTTCCAACTTTATCACTATAGCAGAAGGTTCATGTTTGATTGGGATTTGACAGATTGCGGTAGGTTGATGTGCTGGCATCTGTAGAGAAGGAGGGTATAAAGTTCAGCAACTTTTCTAAATATTTGTATTTTTTTTAATGTGTGCCATAAAAAGATCTATTTATAAAAAAAAACTTGCAAACCGGTGCAAATAGAATGTGGATACTCTGACAAATACACGATGCGGCATGCTTTGCCATGCCCGGCGGTTATGAACAAAGGGATGACAATGTAACAACATACCCACATGAATAAACCCACCGGTTATGCCGTGGGCTTTGTATGTTCTTAATCATTTACACTGTTAGCCGTATTGCAGTTGGTTTACAATCTGTTAACACCGGTTTGGAAAAACCTGCCGAAAAAAAGTATTTATTTTTTATTTTATTTAAACCATAATAGCATTACAATAAACGCATGGTCAAATATTCTGTAACGGCTCTGACCATACTGCATGCAGTGTTAAACATTTAAATCCACGACCGTATTATAAGCTTACTCACTTAACTTTAGTTTACGTTGCACAGTTACTGTTTACGTTGATTTTAGTCCTGCAATAACTTTAACTTGCGATAGAGCTCCCTTGTCGCATCTAACTCATTCTTTTGAAGAGTTGCAGTAGTATTGGATTGAAGTTAATTGGTTTTCACACAAACCCATGTAGCCAAAACACACAAATTCAGATTTTGTAACATCTACTGAAAATTATTTGATGTAAAATCAATACACGTTTAAAAGAAAATATTAAAAAAAATATTAAACTAAAATGAAAATTTACAGGGCGTCAACAAATTTATCCTTATCGCTGTCAATGGGGAAAGTAAATTTTATTAACAAAAATTTAAATCGTTAGATGTCACTGTACTTTGGTATGTAAAAAACTGTTTTACTAGTACGAGTATGACAGTCCCTTTTCCACAAAGAACAGGGGGATTCATTAATCTGATTATCAATAAGGGATAGTATGAGATACTTATAAAGTTATTTATCCTTTATTGAAAAGGGAGAATTTTCATAAATGACGCTACAAGAATTTTGTCTATTTCCAATGATTCAAATGATGTTGTGAACCAATGAGACACTAGAGGCCTTATCAAAAGATTTCTGTATTTTATTTACAGCGTACTTAAAGTATTTACTTCGTTTATTGTATGGAAATATAAAAAATCGCCTCTAGTGTACGAACGAGGAACTAATTTTTTCCTTCAATTTAACGTCAAAACGGGACTATCTAACGATTTAAATATTTGTATAAACCGCCGAGGTTTTAACATGCGAGTAGCATTCAACAAATAAGCTTCCTAAAGGTTTATATAAAGGCTATATTATTAAACGGCCTTATTTAAGTACAGAAACTACTTAGAAAGGCCAATAAGTTTAAGAAATGTCAAGAAACTTGACATTTGGTCTTCTCCATCACTATTTTATACCACTTCAACTAACTTAGAAGTGCGTAAGTTTTCTTGAATGTATAAACAATTAAGTTCGAGTACTCTTGGATATAAAGTAATATTTACTTGTTATTATGGGTACGAACTACAAAGAGCCTTTTTTTCTTACTTGGTGAAATCATCAGATGAGTCCTCCCAACCAGAGTAGGACGGGAGGGACTTACAGACTAGTTTTGACTAAAATCCACGGTATCCTTCAATAGCCCTTTACGTTCCGCGACCCCGGCAGGCTTTGACCCTCATATTTCTGACAGCAGGCGTGTGGAACACGACGCGCTGTCGACCCGGTCATGGTCCATGATCAGACGGCGAGTCGCTCATTACTGGCCGTCCGCATGCCCGCGACATGTAATACTATACGACCACAATAAGAACGAAAACGTTAATTAACTGTCACTTGAAAAATATAATTAAGTTAAGCAAAAAAAGTCTGAAAATGAATCTTACAATAATGTTTTCTTCATTCAATAAGCTCTTGTAAGAGTTATTAACGTGTGGTTATTGTATATTTTTCGAGCTTAAAAAAATGTAAAAATGACCCCAAAACATCTTCGTTGTCATTGTGGTAGCATATTAGTAATCCATGAAAGCTTTTTGACAATTATATTTGTCTTGCTTTTAACTTATTCTTGCATAACTACACTTAAGCACTTACCCCATTATTCATAAACGTCTTAAAAGAGTATCAACAAAGTATAACAGTATAAGTCATTCTAACTCCTCTCGAAAACAAACCCAACCTTACAAACACTAAAAGAAGGCTTATTTCACATTAATTTCATATTAATAATCTCACTTTTAAATAAAATTCGAACTTATAAACACTTATAGAAGTCTTATTTTACAAAGGCGATTATAATTTCCAATACGTATTTAAAAACTTACAGTAACTGTGCAATAAAATCACTTTTATTTTTACCGTAAAATGTAGTAAAACGCCAATTACTGGCGAACCACGTGCAGCGTTTGCGTGTGTTGTAATGCTACTACAAGAAAAGTTAGCGCAATCGATGGTGCTACCCCACCATGGCGTATTAAGGATTAAAAAAAAAATATGTTGTGCTCAATAGACGGTCTGAACGGTTATAAGTGAGACTGTGATACGTTTTTAATCACATTAAAATGACGCGTAAACGGTGGCATGGGGCATGTGAGACTCTGTTAATCGTAATTTCATGGTGGTTTTGGAATTGTTCTTGTTCTTATGGTGGTCTTGAGCTCTGAGTTGTAAACAAGAAATTGTTAAAGCCTTTGTCAAACAGACAGGCCTGACGAATGCGAAGCGTGACATTTTTATTTGAATCCGACTGGATGTATGTGACTACATAGAAGAGCGAAAGCGATCCAATAGCGTGACAGAACTATCGGACTGACGTCTCGCTTCGGAAACGCTTCGCTTTCGCCTGTCTCTTTGACAAAGGCATAAATGTCAATTTTAGGTTATGAAGTAGTTTAGGTTAAATATTGAAATCATAAAAGAAAGAAATTCGTGGCAGTAGCTTTAGAAAAAAGCAGTACTCTTGTACTTAGTCCTATGTAATAGTTATCCTGTGTTGTATATCGTATGTACATAAATAGAAAGAAAAAAAAAACAAACTCAAGGTGTTACTTACGATTGTCACTGTTGACTATAAACTAGAAATCACAATAATTGGCACACGTTTAATTAATATTTGAGTTGATTTTCATTCAAATTGCAGATTGTTTTATTTCTGCCCTATGTGAAATAAAAAATTATAAAGACATTATCCGTGATAAAAATAATTATTTATAGTTACACAACAAAGGTGTAAAGTCGTCAAAGTACTCTTCCACATAACTACCATTCTAAATCGTGCCCAGGAGTTTGGCAACATTATCACTTTAAATACCAATTCTAATTCCTTGCCTAATACGAAGTAGCTTAGCTTAACTCCTCCATCACTTTATTAAAAATGCCCAAAAGACTTGCCACTTTAATTGGCAATGTTAATTCTGTGGCAAACGTGTTTGATAAATAAACATAAATAGATTAGCCATAACAGCATTAAAGTTTCGCAAAACTCTAGACATGAATTACGATTGTTTCAAACACAAAAATATCTAATTAATACTTTGATAAATGGAAGTTCTCCAATTATATTTGTTAGTCGATCCCTTTGGGGGTCTAAAGCAACAACAGGTACACAAAAACTTTAACTACCCACAATCTGTATCAATTTATCAAATCCCCTGGGGGAGGAGTTCGGAGACTTATCTAGGAGACTTGGCTAAAAGTTAACTCATTGAAAACATCTTTCCCATGACGACGGAAGATAACAAAAACTTTATGCCATGACCTTTAAATACTTTGACAGGGAGCGATTGTGAAATTGTAGAGATTTAGTTTATGGTGATACATTATGGTCCATTTAAGAACAAATAAAAACCTAGCATAACTCATTATAACATTTTATATTAATTTAAAACAAAATTAACCACATAAGTAAACTGAAATTACTAAAACTTTTGTATATATAGTATTGTTAGTTCTAACTAACTTATAATCACTACATAGTATAAAACAAAGTCGCTTTCTCTGTCCCTATGTCCCTTTGTATGCTTAAATCTTTGAAACTACGCAACGGATTTTGATGAGGTTTTTTTTTAATAGATAGAGTGATTCAAGAGGAAGGTTTATATGTATAATAACATCCATTAAATAGTGGAGAAGTACTGCTGTTTTTGAGGTTTCTAATGTGATGTCGTAAATAATTACATTTTTTCCGCTTACATTGCAAACGCAGGCTGAACCCTACGAGTTTTATCAAAATAATGTACATTTTACGACAAATAATGGCTAATTTTCGAAGCGATTTTAACCAATACAGCATTAATCCTTAACCAATGAAATAGATCTATATGGTCCTTTACACCGTATGATTTAAGTGAATATTTTCGAAGATATTACAGATTTAAAAATAGCGTAGCGTTTGCGGCGGTACCGGCCGGCCGCCCGGTGCGGCAAGAGCGTGCAACGTTGTTTATAAAGACATTCTGTAATATGTTGTAAAAATAAAATAAATAGTTAAAAATGTAAAAAGTAAATAAGTAAAAATGTAGTGTATGAATTTAGATATTCCAAAGATAGCAGGAAATCTTCATGGTATAGGGAAAGGGGAATTGTTTTACTCCAAATTTAACGCGTGCGGGCCACGGGCAGTAATGAATAAATCAAAACTACTGGATCGATTTTAAACACATAGGCTATAATTATATTTTATACCCGTACGAAGCCAGAGCGGGCCGCTATGTTTTTATATACAACGTTCACAGTTTTTCTGTAGTGTATTTAATATCAGCATTGCACCCGTGCGAAGCCGGGGCGGGTCGCTAGTACACTTATAAATGTTAGAACTCGGCATAGTCTTAATAAGCGTCAAAAGAAACTTATACATTATTTAACGCTATAAAACTTAACTAAACCAGCTACTAAAAGACGTGTACGTAGGATGAACATAGAAACTTACATCTGCGATTTATTTCATTTTTAAATAAACAACATCTTTACGATATAATCCAACTAAACATGCCTACCATACCTATTTTATAAAATGAAGTCTTTAGACTTGTGTGTAAAAATTAGTCTTGTTCTAAATATTTACAAAACTTAAAACTGTATCTACCAACATAAAACCAAAAACTAAATGAATGAGCATCAAAGAACTCCTCCACATCGCTGTCATCTGGAAAAGTGCCCAGAAGACTGGCACAGAAAGAGCCAGCCCTCTGGTTACGCCTTAAAAAGGAGACCAGCACGCGGACCGCATCATCTTGGCACAGTGACACTTTAGTAAACCTTCTTGTTCTACATGCTGTTGGGTTATTTACCTGTTATATCACTCACCTAAATAAAGAAATCTGTCTCAGTAAGTCTAAGGAAAGACTCGCTTCCCTCTCACAACTTGAAGCATACTTTAAATAATTCACTCCCACAAGATGGCTAAACTTTTCCTCCCGGACCAACACTTCGTCTTCTGATTCTAGATCTTTCTCCAAACATTATAAAAATATGAAACAACTCTGTATACGTATTTTAGTAGATTGCTTTTTATAAATTGTCGTTGATAGTTATATATTGTTCAAGATAAATAAGATCTTGCGACATTCATCGTAGAAATAAGTAAACACTGTATTATTTTATTTGTCATCTGTCACCGCATTTGATGAATGAATTTCATTTGAAATATACAGATGTTTTTTACATAATTTTTTATACGCGTTAAGTTTTACTAGAAGTTTATTGAAACTGACAGATAATTTAGTATGTTTAATAATAGAGGAAGATAATAATCTGTTTTTAAAAATTATAAACTGTTAATTGTCTGTAAATACACAAAAAATATTTTTATTAGTTATTCCTTATGCTTTTCTTTCCGATCACCTCCCCTACTGCCGATCGCAATGACCAATTACCGAGCCAAGATTGTCAATTGCAGCAAGGGAACCGTGTACTATCGTAGACGTAAACGAGACAATTTTAACGACTATTTCTTATTACACATCTAGAAAACTTCTTGCAATAAAAAACCCATTAGAAAGACAAGAAAAGAAAAGAAAAGAAACAAGAAAAATATAAAACGAAAAAGATCAAACGTAAGATGTACCCTCTTTATAAAACATTAAAAATTAAATCAGCCCGGTTAAGCAGTATGACGTACAGTCTACCTAAAAGCTTCCGTTAACAAAATACTTCTGAAAGTCCTTTAACTACGTGCGGCATGTTACCATTTCTGTATTTTCGCATGCAAATAAAAATTACCACAGAAAGGTCACATAGAGGCAACGCCGACGAGCATAAGGTATGTAAATTCGTCCTTTTGTAGTCAAAGTGTATAAATAAAACTGGGTATGTAAAATTTTTGTGAGCTTGAACAATTTTTCAAGCGACGTCGAATAAATATTGGCATCGTTTCAAACAAAATACTTTTTAATATTAACATTTTTTGTTGTTTTTACGTTTAACAAGTAAAAGGCGTGTACAAGATCTTGTGCTTGAATGTGTGTGTATGTGAATTGGAGGAAAGGGACTCACAGTACCGAATTTTCTCTAAGACGGCGGCGTCGGAAAAAAACGTCTTATTTAGTAAGCTTGTATAAAGTTTATGTGTAATTTGAATATCTAAGTAATAGACTTACTTCATCGTTATGTTCATAATATTTCAGTTATCACGTACTTATCCCAAGTGAAAAATTATTTACAGATTTCTAACTTTCCAAAACTTGGAAATACCGAGAGAGCTACATGCATTTTATATGAAGACAACTGTAGGATTTTATGTCTAAAGTACGCACGTATGCAAATACCTTTGTGCTTTTTGCCTCTGTGGCTCGGTGCCTCTTGCCTCTGCGGCTCGGTGCCTCTTGCCTCAACTGGCTTATTTAACAAACTTTCTCAAACTGTTGTAATTAAATGTAGGAAGAGGATTTAGTTGCGCCCATTGTACGTGTGAGTGTTTGTTTGTTTGGTACTCGATGCCTCTTGAAAAGTTTTGTTAGAGGCATTTCGAGATACTGGACCATTGAGAATCGCAAAACTTATTTTGTTCTATTGTTCTTTTATTTGTAACGAATATTTTATCCTTAACTTCTAAGTTTGTTACATTTTCACACGACTGCACGGATGATCTTGTTTTGCGTTCATGTTGTGAGGAGTATAGAAATGGACGCAGGGTGATCTTCACCCCGAAAAAAGTACTGTAGCCTTCTGTCGGGCAAAGTTAAAAAAAAACAGCATGTCGACTTGTACAAAAAGTACAGATTTATAGACTGTTCCTTCAATTCAATCAGTTGATTTTTATTTTAAATAAAACCTTTCTAAAATGCTTTATAATAATTTTTAAGACCTATGGAAACTGCATTTCGTCATACATTGAACGTGTGAATTTTCACTGAAATCTGTTTAGTGGTTTCTAAAAAATAAATACTTCAGTTCGTCGTTTGCGTACAAGCTCTCAAATAAACAGAATGACAAACTCTTCGTTTACAAGTACCTCTAGTAGCACATAACCGTGTAACTAGGTACCTACAATACGAAATCGTCGTATACAACAACTCGTAAAACTATATTATTTACGTCAAACGCCCAAAGGGTCGCGCCGCCGAAACCAGTGTCCGTTTTATGATTCCGCCTATACTGACACACATTATACGACCCCCTGAAATTGTTATTATGAAAACTCTGCCGATCTTTATGTATGTTGTAACTGCCTCGTTAGCCCTTTCGTACACAAGGCGACACAAGTCTCTGATACCTTAATGCCTTTGTCAAACAGACAGGCGAAAGCGAAGCGTTTCCGAAGCGATACCGAACCGAAGCGAGACGTCAGTCCGAAAGTTCTGTCACGCTATCGGATCGCTTTCGCTTTTCTATGTGACTGGATTCAAACAATTCCATACATTACAAATAAAGACGTCACGTCTCGCATTCGCCACGCCAGTCTCTTTGACAAAGGCTTAATAGATACTTCGACTTTCATCCATTGACGCGTGCCTGTGTACAAATCTGTATAGATTTGTGTTGCGATAGTCGACTGGATACCAAAGTCGAAAGGTATCGGAGACTTGCATCGCCTTGTTTACGAAAGGGCATAGTCTCGTTGTCGCAAGAGCGACTGCTGAGCGTAGGTTTCTGGGTTCGTTGAAAGACCGTCTTTAAGCCGTGACCCTGGAACGTAAAGGGGTATTAAATGAACAACGTGGATTTTAGTCAGTACTAGTCTGACACCCCTTCCGCTCCACCCAAATCATGTTTACGTATTCTATTAGATTGTGGGTTCGAATCCAAGCAGGATTTTAGCTATTTGTGTAATTTACATTATCTTTACTCGTATTTCGCTGCTGCTCACAATTTGGTAAAATAAAATATTGTGACGAAGACGCTTTGTCTACAAGTTTAACCTCTCGGGCGATTTATAATTGAAACTGATAAAAATCAACGTCCAATGAGCGACTGTCATTTATGTATAGACGTGTGTACGTAAGACGCTGGGGCGTTTTCGCTTATGTACACCCGGGTGTAAGTAACGCGACCGAGAGGTTAAAAAAATAAACATGTGACTTCCAAACAGCACTGGATGCAGCACCGCGGAGTAGATCTCTGAGAGAAGACCTGCGTCCCAACAGTCGGTTCATTATAGGATATTTACATAGCCATAGAAAATGCTTCATTATATGCCAAAATTGTTCACATTTTGATCTCTTGGAAAGAAGAAAAACAGAAATTATAAAAATAAAATGTTACTGACTTCAAAAACAACCACAAAAAAAGGGTAAAATAACCTACCAAATTATTTTTCTTTCGGAAGTCGGTGGCTTTGTTTCCTTATTTCATTGACTTTTAGGCTATAGGACATTTTTTTTTTAAGTTTTTTATTTTACTCTTTTTAGTTAAAATATTCAACACAAATTCTCTTCAAATACATAATTCTTTTACATGTGCACTAGAATACAAGTTAAGTGCTGTAAAACGGAGAAGTTCCCTCGACTGTCTCTCGGCTCCATCATCAGATCTACTCCAGACTTCATTAATTGTAGTGCTTTAAAATACTTAATGGAAAAACTTTCAAACGCACTACCTCTCGATTTTTCTGGTTTTCCATCATCAAACCTTAATTTCCTTAACATGGGACCACCTTTAAAGTATTTTCTTTCCAACAAAAAAATAATCATCAAAATCGGTTCATAAACGGCTAAGTTATCCGCGAATAAACATAAAAAAACATATATACGGTCGAATTGAGTAACCTCCTTTTTTAGAAGTCGGTTAAATAGTATTGTCAACAAAACGAATACACAAAGTTTGATTTTGATAATCCAAAAGGATAACTGACTTTGACATAATAATCTTCTACCTAACTACAAACAAAAAATAAATGAATAAATGAGGTACAGAATTGTGATATCGCTACGCCGTAGCTAACGCTACGAAAAGGCTACGGCGCTACGCAGTCGTAGCAGGTAGTCAATTCCCTACGCGCCGATTCATTATCCTTGAACTTTGTTCATCGTCGCGGTCGGATGGGTTTTTGAGTTGTTTATGTTTTGAAAGTGTGGTTTCAGTTAAATGAGACCATTATTTTTATAACGCACTAGCACTTCGCCCGCGACTTCGTCCGCGTGGGTTACGTACTTTCCTCTAAAAAATTCGAAGGCTGATTTTTCAATCGATAGAAGATTTTCCATACAAACAAAATTCCCCCTTTTCACCCCCTTAAAGGTTAAATTTCCAAAAATCCCTTCTTAGTGCTCCCCTATATTATAATAGGAAGCTGTGTGCAAAATTTCACATTCCTAGCCCCAGTAGTTTCGGCTATACGTTGATATGTCAGTCAGTCAGTTCTCCTTTTATATATATAGACTAGCTTTTGCCCGCGACTTCGTTCGCGTGGAATAGTGACTTTCAGCAGATTTTTGGTTTTACCCACATAGTGGTGTTTTACCATCATAATGTACCATCTAAAAATGAATGATGTAACAAAGGTTTTGTAATAATTTTGGCGATCTAAAAAGAGTGTCCATGGAGTTTCTTGCCCGTTCTTCTCCATAGAGATCTACTTCTTGGAACGGGCATCTACGGTACTTTCACAGTTTTTATGTCTTGTGACTGGGACTGTAGCACCATAATTTTGTAGTATTTAATTATATTTTTTATGTCTTAAAATTAGATATTCTAGGGAACTCTTCAAAAATCAACATAACGAGCTCTGCGTTTGAATTTAAGAGATGTACTTATACTCATTTAGGGCATTAAAGCCGTTTTGCCGATCAAAAAAGGCGAAAATGTTATTTTTTCCTTATTTTCTCATCATTCTACTGATTTGACATTTCAATCCAAAAGGAAAAAAGACTGTTTCTCCCTTGAAAAATTTTCTATTATTTTAGGCTTTAGAGATTATGAAAGTTTCTTACACTAAGACATTTCTGTTTACCACGTTTTTAGTTTTGCCATCCTTTGCAAAAATATGAAGGTTTTGTGGTTTAGCTCTCGAGCACGCAACGTAGAGTTGTCCATGGGAGAAACAGTCTTTTTCAAGATGTACCCCCGCAACTTTTAGCGTTTGCCTTTGGGCTTTATTTATGGTCATTGCAAACACAGTTTACAGCGGAAACTGAACTCTTTTGAATTGGAATGGCAAATCAGTTGGAATGATGGGAATACGGGGTTACGGAATACGAGGGGAAAAGTTTCGCCTTTTGCCATCCCAGTCATAATAACGGATTTAATGACATTCCGTCCTAAATAGGTTATTTGTAACCGTATGCCGTTATATAGTCTTGGTGGATCTAGTTATATAGTTTCTCATAAGCATCACAGGAACACCAATTATACAACGGAACAATTTAAAATTTACGAAACAGGACCAGTCCACATAAACTATCATACAACCGACAATACAATTTTGAAACCAACGCCATCTATCAATCCATAGTGACAACTCGCATTATTTATCTAAACTCCGTTCGGGCATTTTCTTTGTACTAAAAGTTTTATTATTTTGATATTATTTTTTTCATACCTTTTTACTATTTATTTACTTTTTCCGATGAATTAAAATAATAACATGAACCGAACTCGTGGAACGATCGACACCATTGCACGATCACCGCCATCTATTGACAATTTAAGGAATTATCTATACTCCGTTAGAGCATTTCATAAATTTTATTTTTTGTTTTTATTTTTTTGTAATAAAAACTATCCTATGTCCTTTCTCAAGTTCCAAACTATGTCTGTACCAAATTTCACACAAATCGGTTCAGTAGTTTAGGCGTGAAGAAAAGACGGACAGACAGACAGACAGACTGACAGACAGACAAACAGACAGAGTTACTTTCGCATTTATAATATTAGTTAGGATTATGACGTGGGAAAGTTTCATATGATAAACATCCTTTTCATTCGTTCGTTCGAAACGGTTGAGCGGATAAATTGACGAACTGACTTTGGGAAGCCAAGTCTGGCAGATCAGATAATGTAAGCATACGAGTATGTGCTTCAGGGATTCGGGTGTAGTATCGAAAGTTATTTGAAGTTAAAACTTCTTTAGCGGCGTTGTGCGTACTTTTTTGGAATGGGTAAAAAATGTTAAACTCGCGTCAGGACACGTGACCTGATCGAAAATTTGTAAGACGGCGCAGGGCGCTTGTGCGAATGTTCGTGTGTGTTTATTACTATTCAAGTTTTCACTTCTACCGGCACTTCCAGAATGCAACCCGTCGTTTTTTTTTTTTTTTTGAGCCTACACTGTCCTACTGCTGGGCGAAAGCCTCCTTCCAATTTTTCCAAGTGTTCTTTTGTCTAGCACCACTTCTTCTTCTGTGACGGGGCCTGTAGAGAGCCAAAGCCTGCCGGGGTCGCGGGACTCAGGAATTATCGTGACCCCGGTACGTAAAGGGCTATTGAAGGACACCGTGGATTTTATTCAGTCAAGTCTGACAGTCCCTCTCGCCCTGCCCTGGGTGGGAGGACTCATTTGATGATTTTACCACGATAAAAAAAGCACCACTTCAAACCAATTATACGGAATAATTAACACGAACCATAACCGCCTTACCACAAAAAAGTTAAACATCTGAACGTTGTTGTACGCTTATCTAAAAAGAGTGTAACTGCAAAACAACCCTTATATCAACGTGAAATGTCGTTTTGCCGTTCACAGTTTTTTTAGACAAGTGTATGTTTATCCTTCTCGTGGTAAGACGGTAATTATTCAAAAATGGTATAGGTTTAAGTACGTACAAATATTCTCATAACACAATTTCGAGAACCTTGAATTGTTTGAGTTTATGTCGTCACCATGTAATATTACACTATTAAATTCAGGCACCAAAAAAATCATTAAAGTTTTAAACAAAATTTGTACCACTATCGACAAACAAAGCCTTCGTTTTTTTAACAGTAAGAAGATTTTAAGTAACAAAAGCAAAGGAACGAAGGCTGTATACACAAAAGAAACAACCAACGAGCCACAAATTTAAATAAGCG
Organism: Agrotis puta; assembly: GCA_943136025.2. Taxonomy (NCBI): domain Eukaryota; kingdom Metazoa; phylum Arthropoda; class Insecta; order Lepidoptera; family Noctuidae; genus Agrotis; species Agrotis puta. The sequence goes on along the minus strand of OW964182.2, from coordinate 11,114,295 downwards.
CCGTTTCGTTAATGGAATTCTTGGTGTGAATAGACTACAACGAATTTATCTGTTCAGGAATAATGAAGAATATTTGCCCAGTTATGACGAAAAATATCTGTGAACCTTTTAAGCTATTGCATAACTTTTATCGCGGTGACCGAATCAAGAAATTCCGTAACGAAAATAAACCTAACACTGTCACTGTCACGTTTGTCATATCAACGTGAATGAATAAAATTTGATTGAATGTTTTTTTTTTTTGACGTTTCACTTTTATTGACGTGGCTGACCATAGCCTCATTAGTAGAGTAACTTCCCATAGAGCAACGATGGGATGATATTCTCGTTAAATATTCGCGGTACGCGATTTTTTTTCTTTTTTTCATAAATAAAATAAATAAATAATTATGATTGCATAACTTAATAAAAAATGCTATGCAATAGCTTTGCCGCGGCAGTCCCCGAGTTTCACACGTATTTTTTTTTTTTAGTTTGAACTTCCTTGAGCAAGCAGGATAAGGGGCAAGTTAATGACCTAAAAGTTTAAGACAGATAACATACATGCAGTAGTGCTTTTTAGATTATTTAAAGACTCAACCCTGAAGCTACAGTATATTTTTACTGGATTTTGAACTTCATGCTCAAGAGCATAAAGTTCAAAATATATTAGAGACAAACTACATGTTTTGGTTCTCGACGTTGAGGCAATTTGACTTATAAGGATTTATTTAACTTTCTGTTCTGGAGTCTAAAAGTAGAAAACATATTATTAGCTCTCCGACCAGCTCATCAAGTCGGACCAAATCTAGGTTACATTTAACAGTCTCCTACACGAATTTAGCAGTGACCTCTGCCTCCTTGGTAAATTCGTGTACGAGAAGAATGGCGATGTATTGAGAAGTGAGCCAATGATGTGGCGAATGTGAAGCGAGGCGTTTTTATTTGTAATGTATGGAATTGTTTGAATCCAGTCACATAGTAAAGCGAAAGCGATCCGATAGCGTGACCGAACCGATGCGAGGACGTGTCGAAGGCGTATTTGCTCTGTTGCATAAAAAGCCAGGTAATACAACAGCCACGCCTCGCTTCGCTGCACCCAATTTGACGTATCGTATCGGGTCGTTATCGCCTCGGATTCGGTCCGGTTCGCTTTTGCCTTTTTGACAAGGGCTAAAGAGTTACCGCGACTCAAAGGCTATTAACAGGGGGATTTTTTGGAGGGTTCCACCCAGAGTGGAAAAACTCATTACATGTTTTTTTAACCATAAAAAAGGGATACCCGATTAACTAGTTCTACCTAACCTAAGAGTTTTGAAAGGCAGGATGGCAGATACGTAAGATGTAGCTGGTTAGACTGTTCGACTGTGACAGTTATCCATAAAGAGCCGCGAGGAGGCAGCGGTAGGCAGTAAGCCCATATAAATAAACTGAAGCACTGCAGTAGCGCTGTGCCAGCTCCAAGTGGCTGATTTGAAAGCGCCCTAAGTATTATCTCATTATAATCTCTTAAATTGTAAAATAGAAAATTAATTTAAATTTTGTACAATCTCATTGGCTAATCTCTAAAGCAAGATAATTTTCTTTGAAACAGAATTATGAATTTATTTGGTAAGTACCAAAGTAACATAATCTATGTTTACTTTACTAGTAGTACTCGTATTATAATTAAAATGACTTTTGCTTTGACACCATAACCTTTGAACGCCGCGGACCCCGTCAGGTAAGGGGGGCCCCCCTTATCTGACGGGGTCCGTCAGAGTTAAAACCCTTAGAGAGCCAAAACCTGCCGGGGCCGCAGGACTGTCTAATCAGATAGCCGTGACCCTGGAACGTAAAGGGCTATTGAAGGATCACCGTGGATTTTAGTCAGTACAAGACTGAGAGTCCCTCCCTCCCGCCACGACTAATTTGGTGATTTTACGACAAAAAAAACATCTTAACTGATTTCTATTAATTATTATACAATGATAGATAAAACCCTGAAGCCGGTTACGAGGAGATGGATAGTCAACGACGGTGTTTAAATTAGTATAAAATTGGAAAAAGAATAAGACGTCGCAGACTTATTATCGAGAAAACTACAATACGACAGAACATAGATAAAACGTAGCTAGTTTTATCCAAAAATAAGCCCTAGCTAAGCCATTCTACTCCGCCTAAATGTAAATTATTCCAGCCATGTTGTTAAAACAAGGAATTGCACCACAATTTCCAATGACACCCACGTGCACTGCCGAGCAAATAAACGAACCTGATTGCTAATTGGTTACAATTTGTTTTATATTTTTATTCTGTTTTCACAAAATGTTACATGATTTGATTGGACGCTGAAAGGATTTTTTTATAACATAATGGCTTTCAGGTCTGTATTGACAAAACCTTCCGCTTACGTACCAATTCCAACTATATTTTCTGTAGTTTTCTTTAAGCAAAATTGATAGGGCAAAAGTTCCTATCTGTACGTTAAATTAAAAACCAGATATCGTAAGTTTATTAATTTTGCGCTGCCACAATGATTTTGCTTTTAGACTGTAAAACTGATTGGGACTCTTAATTTATTGCTATAACATGTTTACTTAAAATGAACCGGTTCATTTTGTTTTAAATGCATTTTCTTTTTAAAAAGCTGATGCACGCGGCTTCACTAGGCAGTGAAATTAAAATCATCGGTGGAAAAAGCAACCAGCTGTAAACCAACGAGTGGATTACGGGTTACTGTACGATTCGCACGATTTAAACTTATACGAAATGTGCGACTCAACAATGCTACGATTCGTACGGGATCAAGTTTAACTAAAACTAGATTGCGATTGTATTTTTTTGCTGCATTTAATTTCATAAAGGTGACAAATTCCGATAATTTTGAGCCAAAATTTAAAAAGTAGGCACGGTGCAAAATAGAGAACTTCATCAAGAACTAAAACTAATAATTGACGGCACGGTTTAGCGCAGTGGCTGACCGACCTACTGTTGCGTAACGTGTCGCGGTTTCGATCCCTGCACGGAACAAATATGTGTACGATCTGCAAATAGTTGTTTCGGGTCTGGGTGTTTGTGCAGGTGAGTTTATATGTTTGTAAACCACCACACGACACAGGGGAAATTCCTAGTGTGGGGCAACGTTTTTCTTTAGTTTTTCAAACTTACTAACATATCTAAATTTTCACAAAAGAGACAAAATTAAACTAAATTTGAACTTTACAAAAAGAGACAATAGGACACTTAGGTGTCAAAGTACTTTTCCCCATCTCTGTCATCCGGTAACGTGCCCAAAAAACTGGCAGCTTTGCGACGTTAAATGGCAATGCTAACTCTATGGCTAAAGAAAAAGCCAGCCCACGGTCACGCGAAGTGTCGACCAGACGATGAGAGATTTCCTAAAAAAGTTGACGCGCACTCGGACCCCATGTACGATAAATAAATATCCCACAACGCCATCTAGTCCCAAGCTAAGCAGAGCTTGTGTTATGGGTACTAGATAACATACTATAGATAAATTACACCTAGACATAGAACAAATGATCGTGCTCATCACACAAACATTTGTCCTGGGTGGTAATCGAACCCACGACCTCCAGCATAGCAGTCAGGGTCACTAACCACTAGACCAACAGGCCTGGCGATGAAAACCAAATGTTGGCATTTTGCTACCGATTACTTCATAGCTTCAGAAATTAGACATAGTGCTAAGAAGGCATATATAATAACGCCAAAAAAAATCATATAGTAAATACCTACTTACGCATTTTCTTGTTTACAATAAAAGAAGATTACTCAAGTATTTGACAACTTCACAATCACACGCGCGTACTTAAAGCCATTAAGAGTGCTCTAAGCGTTCATTGTAAACACAAGTTCATCAACTCTCGCAAATTATTCTAGCCTCGTAAGCTGTTCTAAGAGTTTTGGCCGCAATTCTACAACTCTTCGTCCCATGCGTATATTAAAACGATTATTTTACTGAAATTCTTCAACAAAAATGAAATATTTAAAACTAGCTCATTCCCGCGGTTACATCCCAGCTATTTGAGATGGGTCTTGGGAAAGACCGTTGCGTGCCATCGTGGTGAAAGGATTAATCACCTAGACTCTGCGTTACCGAGTGCTAGGTGTCCAGGGTGCGCCGGACGTTGAGGGGATTGGTTACCCAGATTTTAACGTCGCTCGGGGAGGCTCCTTTCATGTACCCCCAATCTCTTCGCTTCTACCGATAACGCGGTGGAAATGGCGGAGTTTTGGGGCAATAAAATATAAATACCGTCGTGCCAGAGACACGAAGAAGAAGAATCCCAGCTATTCGGCTCCTATAGATCGTAGCCAAAACAATTTTTTCAATTCGAACAAGTAGTTCCTGAGTTAAGCCCGTGCAACCAAAGAAACAAAATCTTCAGCTTTATAATATTGGTACTGTTAATTAATAGCCACGGAGTTTGGATTCGTGTCTGGTTAATGACAATGGGCAATCCCTCTATTACATGGGATTTATACATGAACTAGCTGAACCAGCAAACTTCGTACCGCCTCTGAATCAACTTATTTTTTAATCAAATTATTTAGTCACGTTTTAAAAATTCCCTGGACTTCCAAAAATAATTCTAAACCAAAATTAGCCAAATCGGTCCAGCCGTTCTTGAGTTTTAGCGAGACTAACGAACAGCAATTGATTTTTATATATTTGTATAGAAAAAAGATATATAGACAGATGACGAAACCTGGGTGAACTGTTTTTTTTTTTATTGTGGTAAAATCATCAAATGAGTCCTCCCACCCAGGGCAGGGCGGGAACGAATGTCAGACTTGACTAACTAAAATCCACGGTGTCCTTCGGTAGCCCGTTACGTACCGGGGTCACGGTAATTCCAGAGTCTCGCGACCCCGGTGGGTGCACTGTTAGGTAAACATTCGGAAAATTTATAGGCGATATTGTTGTAGATTTGAATCACTGTTTCCACGTGATATAGGAAGTATAATATCATTTTCAAAGTAAATTGATTCTTTTAGTACGTATAATGCATCACAGCGACAATATTATCAGTAATTCTATAAACATGAGTAAAGTGCATCGATGCATAATGTTATTACTGACTGAAGCCATGTATATTATATTAACATGCGACGGTGAATATATATTTATATTTCTTGTCGTTTGTGTTTACCTACTGGCACGTTTATCTTCTGTAACTTTGTTATAGAGATGGTTTATTTATATAGATATTATACTTCACAATATTTGCTTGTGCTACAGATAGTTGTTCCGTGTCGGGATGTTTTTTTGAGTATGTATGCGCCTGTCGGTCTTAAAAGGGCACCGTGGCCCTGAAACGCAAAGGGCAACCGAACAAGTTGGATTATTAATCAGTAAAGCCTTTGTCAAACTGACAGGCGATAGCGAACCGGACCGAGTCCGAAGCGATACGAGACGTCATACTGGGTGCAGCGAACCGAGGCGTGACAGTTGTATTGGCTGACTTTTTATGAACGACCACAAACAGAGCAAATACGCCTTCGCCACGTCTTCGCATCAGTTCGGTCACGCTATAGGATCGCTTTCGCTTTCTATGTGACTGGATTCAAACAATTCCACACATTACAAATAAAAACGCCTCGCTTCGTATTCGCCACGCCTGTCTGTTTGGCAAAGGCTTAAGAGTCTGCCAGTTTCTTCCACTCTAAACAAGGTGGAAGGACTCATTTGAAGATACTACGAGTATCACCCCAAACAAAAACGACACCCTTTTGTAATGTTTACGCACATTACGAATTGTACACCAACATTTAACACAGATTTTTTTAAATATAAAAATGGTGTAGTTTTGTAGAGAAACTAAAGAAAGCCCAAAGTTCTCCCTGTTTACACAATAAGAATGTTGTAATGTAAATTGCTTTAATTGTATTTAACGGCTCGCCTGCACACAGATAAACTAGGAGAGGTTTTCGTTTTGTGTAGCTAGACTTGTAAAAATAACGTAATTTAGAAAAAAAATGTTTAACTTAAAAAAAAAAACGACGGTTTGCACTCTGGGAGTGCCGGTAGAAGTGAAAACTTCAATAGTAATAAACACACACGAACATTCGCGCAAGCACCCTGCGCCGTCTTACGGATTTTCGATCAGGTCACGTGTCCTGACGCGAGTTTAACATTTTTTACCCATTCCAAAAAAAGTGCACAGCGCCGCTAAAGAAGTTTTCACTTCAAAAATTGTATCATGATCTATAATCTTTTTTCGGAACTTTTTCTCTCAACTAGGTATGTATAATTCAGTTGAAACACCCCAATTCGCAATATAGACACGTGAGTCAACAAGTATATATAATAACAGTCACATACAACTTACACAACATTATTCAAAATAATGGAAAAGTACGATGATTCATGACAACATGAACAACTGTTCAACTTCGAGTCGATGAGTAACAACCACTGACTTTACAAGCTTTTTTTTACGTGGTAAAATCATCAAATGAGACCTCCCACCCAGGGCAGAGCGGGAAGAACTGTCAGACTCGTAATGACTAAAATCCACGGTGTTCAATAGCCCTTTACGTTCCGCGACCCCGGCAGACTTTACAAGCTTTAGAAGGTATGTCTTTGATGACACGTTCTATGTTGTAAATACCTATTTTACTAGGAATTAATAAGAACGATACTCAAAATGTTGAGCGCTTAAACTTGTTATGAAACCTTAACCTACACACAGAATCGAGAGATATAGCAAAAAAGAGGACGGCCTATACTCAGCAGCGCATAATTCCGGGATGATGAAGATGTTGATGAAACCTATCACTTATAATTATTCTTTTATTCGGTGACAGTTGTACAGTCACGAGCAATAGTAGTATACACTAAGCAGTATTCAAAAGTGATGTTCTGCTACCATATTGATTAAACTTTTGCCTTTTCATTAGACTTCTATTTTGGAAGCCATACTTTTACGAAGTAGGTCTCATTTCAAAGTTTAGACCAGAATTTCACGAGTAAATTGCGTTTGAATTTTGTTAAGTGTTTACATGTTATTGCTCGTGACTGTACAACTGTCACCTTGTGCACTACTAAAGCGTTAAGAATATTAAACAAGTAACGCTCTCAACAACTATTGGGTCAAATTGAAAAAAAAAATTGGATGATCTATTTATCAAGGAAGTATAGGCTATATAACATCACATTGTCAGACTTAACTGATTAAAATCCACGGAGTCCTTCAATAGCCCTTTACGTACCAGGGTCATGGTAATTCGTAAGTCCCGCGACCCCGGCAGGCTTTGGCCCTCTACATGGGGCGCCGTCACTATGCTGACACTTCTTGAGGCGCGCGTGGAACATAACGCGCCGAACCGGGCATGGTCCATGGTCGGACAGCGAGTCACCCATTACTCGCCGCCCGCATATAACATCACGCTACGAGCAATATAAGCTGAGAAGCGTGGATAAAACCACGGGAAACACTACAACATCTAACTTCTTTAATCCAGTATGACTGTCATGCCAAAGATCACAACATCGCACATTTGGTAGCACTCCAAACGGTGAGCTGTTAAGTGACACGATACGAAACCTGTTAGTACCTCGTCAGGTTGGATACCTGCCCAGTTCGAGCGACAACTTCAAGACTTAAGATTAGAGATACAAGTCATCATTTGCCTAGCTTTATCCCAAATAAGTTCATACCAGTATTGAGTCTAAGCAGATAAAGCTTTTCTTTTTTAACCGACGAAAAAAAAGAAGGTTTTCATTTCGACACGTATATCCTTTTTTTACATAGATTACCACGCATAACGACGACACGTTTGGCGCAGTGGCTGAGCTATAGAACTGCTGCGCTGGGAGTCGCGGGTTCGATCCCCGCACGGAACAAATATTTGTATGATCTGCAAGTAGTTGTTCCGGGTCTGAGTGTTCGTGTTTGTGAGTTTCTATGTTTGTAAACGCACCCACGATACAGGAGAAATTCCTAGTGTGGGGGACCTTTAAAAAAAAAACTTTCCTAGCGTGATCCGATTTCAAAAATTCTGCATCATCAGATCAACTCCAAATCTCTGTTATGTGCTGCCACTGATGACCAATGTGAACTTGTAACAAGAAAATGTATACGCCTTGAAAACAAAATAATACATGTAAAGCCACAGAAAAAAAAACACTAAACGAGTAAACAATAAATCTTCCGAATAATTATTTTTTCTCGAATCCTGATCCCAACTTACCACCTTTATCAAAGCTTCGACCAGAAACTTCTTATGTAAATCAAAACAAAGGTCAATTTCAAAAGACAATGTTGACTAGTCCTTGACCGTCAATAACAGAGGTCGGCAGAGAACGCCCACCGTTGACCGCGGACCGCCGCCTACATAGTTCGGACTTATAGAATCATGTCGAGATAACCCTCTGTATGCAAAGCTTATAAAATAACGTGATAGGATTGTCTCCTAAGTAAAACATAGTTGGGTGAACGTGTTTACAAAAAACATTAAAAATACAAGTATAATAGGAGTATGTGTAAAGAGCTTTCAGTGGTAGCGGAAAAAACAGTGCCATGTTTTTATTGGGTAAATGGGCACTCTGGGTAGCCCAGGGCACGCAATCCTCCTCAAGTTCCTGAAAACATCATAGAAGCTTTTAAAAACAAAATCTAACTTCTCCCAGGGCGGTTCGAAACACCTCCATCACTAAAAACTACCATAGGTGCTCTTAAGGGAATAGATTTGAATTTTTTTTTTTGTTCCCGAATGAGCACCACGTCAAAATATTGATTGATGTTCCTTTGGTGCTCTTAACATAACACACAACAGGTACTCCAAAAATCGGTGCTCAAACCCGAATACTTTGTTTTAGAGCTCGCTACGTTCTAAATTCGTTTTTAAAGGCACAGTTAAAATTTATAATGGCAAAACGAGTATTTTTTTGACCAAACAAATAAATAGCAGTTGTCGAATTTCGGACCATTAGACAATTACTAATATAAGTTAATTAACTATTTCCATTTAAATCATGTGTGTAATAAATCATGTCAAACAATCAGTTGAATTTTGATTGTTTACGATATAAAAGCTATTAAGTAAATGGGGTTTTAATTTTACATTTTAAAGTGGTCGTACATTATTGATATTGACTGACTGCTAACTGTTACAATAATGCTTTTATGTTGCATTTTGAAGGTTACTCTTATCATTATATTTATACTAACTGTTGCTAGCGGTTTCACCCGCTATAACACGGAAATTATCCTAGAGAAACATAAAATCGCGATAAAAACTATCCTGTGTTAATCCAGGTTATAAACTATCTGTATACCAAATGAATTCCAAAACCGTTCCGTAGTTTATGCGTGTCGTGGTAATCGATACCAAACCCAATTAAAAAAAAAAAAATTATCCGTCTGTCTGTCTGTATATGCAGGCATCACGTGAAAACTAACGGTTCGATTTCGATGAAACTTGGTACAATTATACCTTATTATCCTGGGCATAAAATGATAAATGATACTTTTTATCCTGGAAAAATACGTAGAAAAAAAATCTTATTTTTCAGTTTTATCTACAGAACGCGAGCTCAAAAGCTGTAGCTCAATAGAGGGATCTCCTTAATTATTATAGGCTTAGCCGTATTTGGGTCCAATAGATATTTATAAGATGTCATTGTCAGAGTTACTCAAAATGGAGAAATAAACCATCCACGCGAAGACCGACATCCGCGCGGACGGAGTCGCGGGCGGAAGCTAGTTTCAAATAAACATGCAAATAAGCACTTGTGTAAAGAGTCAGTTAAAGTTTTTATACAAGGAACTCCTCAATTCACGTTTTGCAGTTAACACTCAAACAAACAAAAGGAATACTCGAAATTTCAACAATATCATCATCTGCCTAGCCTTTTCCCAACTATGTTGGGGTCGGCTTCCAGTCAAACCAGATGCAGCTGGATATCAGTATTTTACAAGGAGCGACTGCCTGTCGGACCTCCACAACCCAGTAACTGGGTAATACGATACCCCATGGTAAGACTGGATTTCAGACTTTAGAGCTTCTAACAGTAACGACTGTCAAAGATCTACAAATGACATCCGGGACCAACGGCTTTACGTGCTTTCCGAGGCACGGAGGAAACTCGCTATGACAGATGGTCACCCATCCACAGACCAACCTCGGCAAGCGCGGCTTAACCTGGAAGATCGGCCTGTGCGGCTGTATTTATTTAGCCACGAGCTCCTCAAAATAGAAACTAAAATAGAAATTTCAACAATATACGAACCTTAATAATAACAAATGACAACACAACCACACAACACTATTATATACTATGTATAACATAAATAACAAATCCTAATTATGATTAATGCGAAAGTGAGTTTGTTTCTTTATCTATTTATTTGTCACGCTTTAACTCCTAAATCGCTGGACGATTTTAATGAATTTTGGATAGGGAATGGGCCTTCTTCTTTTTTAATTGAGGATGTGGCTTCTCTCTGATGTCAGATTTAATTAAACCACCTTTATGAACCCAACAGAAATCTGATAAGTCCAGTCTCTTCATATTTTTTTCCTTCACCGATTTTTTTTTAACTTTGCCCCACACTAGGAATTTCTCCCGTATCGTGGGTGCGTTGACAAACATAGAAACTCACACACACGAACACCCAGACCCGGAAGAACTACTTGCAGATCATACAAATATTTGTTCCGTAATGTGATGTCAAAGATGAACTTAAAAACATACATTGGAAGGCATGTACTTGTCCGGGTTTAAACTTACCACTTTGCACAGCCCTAGACAGTTATAATTATTTATGCAATAAACTTGAATGAAAAGAAACAGGACGGCTAGCGAATCCGCGGGTAAAAGCTAGTATACCAATATAACAACAGTTCCAAAACATTTCCTATTTTCCCCTTTCCCCTTTTATTGCCCTTCGAAAAGTGGCGTCAAGCCACAACACTACGGATTTATAAAAAGCCCGGCTTGCAAACGACCGGGGCCATTACAAGGGTTATTTACGAATATATATATATTTTTGCAATTCACGCAAGTATCAACTTTATATGTGAACTGTAAAGCTGAGTTTTGATTGATTGAAATGTGTTCTATAATAGTTGCAATGTAAACTGGACTATATATGATGGAAATAAATTTAATAATCAACAGGCAATTTTACTTAAAAAATAAATATAGTCCGAAAAATGAATAAAAAAAATATATAATTCCGTATTTTTTCTTTTGTTGCGTAAACCAAAATTTCTAAAAATCATAAAACGTCACTTGGTCGGCAGAATTCTACAGGCGTTATGACGTCACAAGCCCCCACTCCCGAAATTCTAAGCGAATTACATTTGTCAATGTTCATTGATTTAAAAAACAAACAAAAAATACGTGATCATTATTTTTCAATACTCTAACGGACTAAACGAATTGAATTTTAAATGATTTTTTTCAATCATTTCTTTTCAATTTCTTTTCTTTTCAACTTTTCCTTTTAGTATGTATAGTTTCTAAGTACAATATGTTAAAGTAATTAAAGCTAGTATTAACTTAAGTGAATGTTAAGTTAAATATGAAATGAGGAACTACGAACTATGATTAACTTAAGTGGTTTACTTTGTAACATAAGATAAGTCGTTTGAGGCACTTTCTCACGCTTAAGTGGCTATATAGTATAATCTATATCTATACTAATATTATAAAGAGGAAACCTTTGTATTTTTGTATGTTTGTATTGAATAGGCTCAAAAACTACTGGACCGATTTCAAAATTTCTTTTACCATTACTTAGAGGGATTCTTCCGAATCCGTATAGGCTATATTTTATCCCGGAAAATAGATAGGATTTTTCGTGGTAGTGAAAATTGTGGAGTAAGGCGTCGAAAAACTGCCGTACGTTAACGATTCTCGCGAACGCTGCCTAAATGGTTAGAGATGTATGGTTGACTTCTATAGAAAAGTTGTAGAACTCAATAATGCCTACAAAAAAGTCCGCGATAGTATAAACCAAACATTTATATTTTAGCCATTATTACCACTTTTCCATAGAATAAAAGTAATTAAAATTATTAGCCTATGTTTATTGATCATATTATCGTCAAATACTAATCCTTATCCAAATAAACTATTTATTGAGCAAGATTGTTTCAATAGCTATATATATATATCCATTCAAAAGACATTACCTACGAATTTAAAATTGTGAGAGAGCTTAAAAAATAAATGTCCACCCGTGCGAAGCCGGGGCGGGTCGCTAGTATAATATATTCTTATAGGATATAGTATTCTAATGGATCTGCCAATACTCTTAGTATTTTTCCAGCAAGTCTAAAAACTTTTTCCGAGTAATGGACAACTCGCTGTCCGACCATGGACCATGCCCGGGTCGACGGCGCGTTGTGTTCCACGCGCGCCTCAAGGTGTGTCAGTAAAATGACGGGGCCTCTAGAGGGCCAAAGCATGCCGGAGTCGCGGGACTCACGAATTACTGTGACCCCGGAAGGTAAAGGGCTATTGAAGGACACCGTGGATTTTAGTCAGTACGAGTCTGACCCTCTCGCTCTGCCCCGGGTGGGAGGACTCATTTGATGATCTTACCACGTTAAAAAAAATCTGCTTAGCTAACCAGACGCAGCTTAATTTATCAGTATTTTACATAGGGCGACTGTCAATCGGACTTCTATAACCCAGAAACTGGGTTCATATGATTATAGTCATGAAGTTATGTGTTATTTTACTTGACCACATCTTGCTAATCTCTTGTTAATCTCTGTAGGTATTACATCTTATTTTTAAGTCACTCTCCATTTTTGAAGTGAAAACTTCTTTAGCGGCGTTGTGCACTTTTTTGGAATGGGTAAAAAATGTTAAACTCGCGTCAGGACACGTGACCTGATCGAAAATTCGTAAGACGGCGCAGGGCGCTTGCGCGAATGTTCGTGTGTGTTTATTACTATTCAAGTTTTCACTTCTGCCGGCACTCCCAGAGTGCAACCCATCGATTTTTTTAACATTATAATTCAAGTAAATGTTTTTTTTATTATTATTATCAAGGATTCCTCAAAAAAAAAGACATAAGTACAATTTGAAGAGAAATGCTGGCCAAGATCAGCAGTTGTCAAAATTTTTTGAGTGAAATATATTACGAAGGTTTTCATGTCGCATATTCGCAAAGATAAGTTACGTGCTTGGCCTATAAATAGGCACCTCTCTCTTCCGAGTCCCTTTATAACAAAACGGTAACCGTTACAGACAAAGGGATTATACCCACACGATTGGACACAGCTTCTATATGTATCTTTAAAAAATACATATACTAAAAGGGGATATAATATACTAATTATTAGGGGATATTATATATCGACAAATCTACGTATAAAAAAATTCCTGACCCAACACCTCGCGAATAGCGACCATTTTATATTTTTAACCAGCTGAACTGAGATGTGTGCAATCAAATGCAAATATCTTTGAATCCAAGAGACTTACATACATGCAAATGACTTTTAAAGAATTACATTATTATTATGTACCACAATTGTACGTAAAAGTTTAAATAAATAAATAAATTAATTATCCTGTAAACGATTATAAAAACATTCACTCATCTTAAAATGAGACTCATTTTTAACACTGTTAGCGCAGTCGCTCAGCAATTGACTATTATGCTGTGTGTCGAGGATTCGATTCTCGCACGGAACAACAAATAATAAGGTTCGTAAGTTTTTAAATACTTTATTCGCATTTAACCGTACATCGCGAACTGAAAATTGAATTCGACTCTGTGAGCATGGCTGCGATAGCTCAGTTAGCTAAAGCTTCTGATCAGTCATCTTTTTTTTTCCGCAACATAAAGCAAAACTCTAGGTTGAGCCGTTGTCATGACGACTGAGTCTAACTGAGCTGCGGTCGTATCAAGACGTCTTAAAACCAGGCTTGTTCCAGTGAGTGAAAGAGACAGAGCTATACAAGACGGCCCCTGAGCAGACTTAAACCGGGTCTTAGAATACAAGAAGTAATCTCAACGTCATCCTACTCCAGGAGGGCAATAGGTCAGGTTAGTAGCACTTAGCCACCGGCCTATTACCTTAATTGATACTGAAATAATAATAACTAACACCAGAATTAATTACTTACTGTTATGATATGCACTTGCAATGTTTCTGTGACATGACATTGCGGACTGTAGAGAGAATAATTAAATGGAAATTAGTCTTATTAATTTTTTTATAAGTACCAGCTTTTGTACTCACTTATAATATAGTTTTTTTTACTTTAAGTTATACACACTTTTGCACATATAAATATTTTTCCGTGTGGGAATCGAACCCACCCTACGCTAATAGTGGCGTCACGTACAGATATTTCATTGGTGTGCCTATATATATTTCTCGTAAAACATAAATACAAACAATATCAATATCGTAACCTCTAACTTACCGTAAGATCCTTTAAAAAAAAGGTTTTTTTCTTCAAATCGTTTCTTATTCAGGAAAAATGTGTAGTATTCGTGTATGATATGCAACGGTTTACGATATTATTATGTCTGAACTTACATTTCATTATTATACAAACTTTCGTTCTGTTTTCCCGCGTGTGTGGTACGAAGAAACTACAGAGCGTCACGTTACTCGATTATAATTTAACTTTTATAAGAATAAGTTATTTAAAACTCAGTTAACAGCAGGATTAGAGTTTAACCATTACAAAAAGAACAGTTATTTCTTATAATAACAGCTACATCTTCTTCAAACATCTTTATTTCGCTACGGCAAGAAATTGAACACAAAAGTTACCGAACAATACTTGAAATAAACAGCACATACTTTTATACACAACAATTTTACAACCAAATAATAGAGCTTACATAGCAGAACTATCGATTTCCTCGCGCTTAAACAAACGTCTAAACGAGTGTACGAAGATTTACGTACCGTATATGTTTGAGCAAATCCAAAACCAAGGCTAAATGGGACCATTTTAAACGACTAATAACAAATTGAGGGTATACTTAAAAAGGTCGTTTTGTACTGAAACTTTTTACAGCAGTGATAAATGGGTGACTTCGTTCTATTTTATACTGTTTTTGAAAGGAGACCGGTTTCGAGATTTAATGTTGTCATCGTTACTGTTGTCTATAAATCAGCTTGGTGTGATAGAGAGAGACAAAAATAGAAACTTCTAAACCCGTCAAAAACCATAAAATTAAATGAATAGTTGGCGGATCGAGAGTGAATGTATGAAATGGGGAGAAGGTACTTGGCTGGAGAGCTCCACGAATTTTGGACCTGCTCAATTCTTCTTAAATTATACCTAAACACAGAAATGCAGACCTAAACGAGAGGTTTTGAACAAATTCCCAAAAAAATGTTTGAGGCATTTCACCTTAAAAATTTACCTTAAATTTAATATTTTATAAGTGGAAAAATTAATGAGCCAGATCATTTAGTTGGGATTTACACATCGCCAGGCGCAAAGGAGCAAATATGTAAAAAAATCCAACATTTTTTTCATGGTAAGTGGTGGCGCTCGTGTGTTAGACAAACAATATTTGTATTTCACAAAGGCGCTACGCTTAGCGGCTAACACTTATTATTTATTGCGCTTGCGACCACTTGACCAAAGAGGCATATGTTAGTTTTTTGTCAATACCAATTAAAGTTTACTAACTAGATAAAATTCTAACAAAAGCATTTTACAGCATATTTGCAGAAGAGGATTTTTTGAACTTCACAAAACGATTCGGTTTCAAATCATTTTTATTTGTTTTACTAGGTCATATCCATATCATTTATCATCGGATATTGTAATAATATTCTTTTGGATACTTTCCAAAACGATTGTCCGGAAACATGTGTGTACAGTCAGAAACAATGGAATTGGTACCTACACTACACTTAGCATTCAAAACTGGTTCTCTCATGTTGTTTTAAAACAAGTTTTTTTATGTTCGTGAAAATATTAAATACCCAATAGAAGTTTATTTTAAACTTTAACTCACTGTATTATTTACAAACTAAAAACAGGATAAAATTTTAAACAATTAAAGTTAAAATTAAAGGGCGTCAAAAATACTGTCAACGAAACGCTGGCTACATTTCCAATGCAATGTTGCCAATCATGCTAGACCAAAAAAGTAGAAAAAAATACTTCAGAATTTTACTAAAACTTTCTTCATGTGCTCGCAACTGTACACTTAGATACATAAAGAGAATAATGCGGGTAGTTTTCTCTAGAAAAAGCATTACAAGTATCCATGTCTTTTTGCCCAGTCACGGTGTAGAAAAGGTGGAAAAAGTCTAAGAAGATGGATCGCAGGTAATATTAGCTACGCAAAGGAAATGTATGAGGCTTAATCGGACATTTTTGATTAATTAGCACTCATAAAGGTGTTCTGTTCCATGTAAGGTGAGCTCAGCATTTTAATTATGTTAAGTATTTTCAATAGATATTTTAATATGTACTTGTGAAAGAAAACTGAAGTGTTTGTTTGTCGCTTATCTCAAGAACTACTGACAAGGTCCGAATTGAAAACTTGTTTTTGTCGAAGAAGGTTTTAGGTTATAAAACATGCGCGGGCATTCGTAGTTGCGGACAGTGAGTAATGGGTGACTCGCCGTCCGATCATGCACCATGCCCGGGTCGACGGCGCGTCATGTTCCACGAGTGCCTCAAAGAGCTATCAGCAATCTGATGAGTGACGGGGCCTCTCTTAGAGGGCCAAAGCCTGCCGGGGCCACGGGATGGCTCAGGTAACTGTGACCCTGGAACGTTAAGGGCTAATGAAAAGTCACCGTAGATTTTAGTCAGTACAAGTTTGACAGTCCCTCCCGTTCCGACCTGGTTGAGAAGACTCATTTGATGATTTTAACCACGATGAAAAGGCTATTAAACATTACGCTACAGTCAATAGGAGCCGAGCAACTGGGGTGAAATCACTGGGAACAGGTCGAAAAATTAACAGTTACAAAACTAAAAGTTATTAAAAATAACGGTTACAAAACTTCTAGTTTTATAACTGTTACTTGTGTTATTTTAAAATAAGTAGTTTTGTCACTGATACTTTTGTAGGTTATTTTGTTTTTCTTTAATAGTCAATGCCAGCAAAAACTAAAAGACAATTAGACAATAAACCCTTTTGAGGTTGTTGTTATACTAGTAGATCTAGTAGGATTTCTTACCGTGTTGTAATCCAAGGGAGTCTCTCAGCTCCTACGTCAGTGGAATAAGTTATAATCTGGGACTTTTAACGAACTCAAATAAAAACGTGACGCGCATTAAAAAATGTGTTGCCAAGTCTACTAAAAAATATATATTAAAACGGTTAAAGTACAGACGCCAGCACACCAACCCACCTCAAATTTGTCCAATAGATTTTCAACCTTACCACAAAAGAGGAAGGTTAATGTTCGATTGGTAAAATTGGACAGATTGGGGTAGGTTGACCTGCTGGCGTTTGTACAACAACTGTATCAATGTCGTTTCACATTTTTTACTCCTGTGCTGTAAACAGACTGTAAGCCGTACACTGCAAGGGGACAATGCACTGGTTACGGGAATGCCTTAAGAGGTTACCGCGACCCTGGAACGCGAAGGCCAATTAAAGGAAGAGGAAGAATTATCTTACATTCCCTACCGCTCTATCATTAACCGATGCATCAGATTTATATGCAGAGCTGTGTCAATTGTTTGTCCCAAATAGTTACAAAAGATCTAGAACACACAAGCTATTTAATATCCCATTTTGTCGTACTGTAGCCCCATCCACCTCCCCTATACCGTGAATGCTGACGATGCTCAACGCACTCGTGGAGACCAACCCTGGATTGGACTTGTTTGCTGATTAATGAAAGATAATAATGTTAGAATAGCTGCGATTCTGTGAGGAGACAGAGTGAAAGAATAATAACATTTAGTGTTAATGGCTTTTTAAGCTGTACTTAATGTATTAAATAAATAAATAAGAACAGGAGGACTTATTGATGATTTTGAAACTAAAAATGTGTATCTATAGTATTATCTGATAACAATAGATGACTTTGGTATTTTTTTGTTAGCAGTAACGGTCTCTTATATGGTTAGAAGACAAACAAAAGTGTCACACTGTCCACTGGTGAAAGCTAGTATATTATTTTTTTCTTTCTTTAGTGTTTGATTTTCTCTTGTGTCGTGTGTTTACAAACACAGAAACTCACATACACAAACACCCTAGCAGATCATAATATACAAATATTTGTTCCGTGTGGGGATCGAACACGCGACAAGCTACGCAGCAGTCCAATCGCTCAGCCACTGCGCTAACCGTCATGCTTATTCATAAACAACAGTTAACACCGAAGCATACAATGAGCAACATAACTGCAGTTCCATTACTACTATAAACTAAATGCACCAAATAAAATAAACTGTAAACTTTTAGAATTTCATTGTCTAGCTACAATGAAACTCATCGTAAAGCGTTGAAACTGATTCACAGAAGTAAAATATAACAATAAATCTTTGGATAATTTTTATTTGGTAAATAGGTCATGAGGGATTTAGGTCCTTTATCCTCTTTTTAGAATTTTCATGAGTCCTCAGAGACACTGTCACGAATTTTAATAGCCACCGACACTAAAAATATTGCTATCTTCCAGTTACAGGTGAGACTAGGATACTTTAGGGATCTTTTAGCGCTCGAATAACTTTAACGACGCTGTTTGTAGTAATTTAAGAGCATTGTTTTTTTTTCAAGAGGAGTGGCTAAGCAGATATTAACAGCTGCTTTGGCCGATCTTCAAGGTTAAACTGCGCTTGCCATGGTTGGTTTAAGGATGGGTGGCCATTTATCATAGCGAGTTTTCTCTCTCTGCCTCAGAAAGCAGCCGTTGGCTCCGACTGTTCAGACTGACAAATCTTTGACAGTCGTTACTGTTATTCAAAAATTCGAAAGCCTGACAATTAGTCTTAGCAAAGGTTATCGTATTATACAATAACACTGATAAGTGACCTGGGAATTGAACCCAGGACTTCAAGTCTAGCAGTCGCACTTGCGAACTCTACCAGTGCAAGTTTATTTTTGTCACCTTCGAATATTTTTCATTTTGACATTTTTACGATTGTATAATCTTTAGCTATAACGAGTACTCAATAAGTAATCAATAGCAACAAAATAGGCAATTTTCTTTTATAGAAATAAAATACAACCACTTTCATATTCCGATTATAAGTATCCCCAATAAAGAGAGACAAATTACGGCATTTTGGCGGTTAATAGTCTAACAATAAAGCTTAATTTACAACATTAAGATTTTATGTCAACGGCAGTCTGCTAGACTTCTAGGCACCTATGTACAGCATCTTGAATTAAAGCTTTATAGACTTTGAAGTTCGTTCGAAGATAATTTGTGAAAAGGCGAGTTGTTACGTTTTTATAATTCGGATCAAAGTGATATAATATAAGTCAAGCGAGTCTAAAAGAGTATCGTTATAAAAATCTTCTAAAAGTGATTCACTTCGTTAATTCAGTCAGGCCTGTTGGTCTAGTGGTTAGTGAGGTCGTGGGTTCGATTCCCACCCAGGACAAATGTTTGTGTGATGAGTACGGTCATTTGTTCTGTGTCTGGGTGTAATTTACCTATAATATGTATGTATTTAGAAATATATAAGTATGTGTATCAGTTGTCTAGTACCCATAACACAAGCTCTGTTTAGCTTGGGACTAGATGGCGTTGTGTGATAGTTGTGGAATATTTATTTATGCTAATATTGTTAAATGGTGATAAAGTCAAGAATGATATGGAACGCGATTTGCATTTCATATCTGAACATAGATTTATAGCATGGACCTAGTATTAACTGCTTAAATAACTTAAAAGAGACAAAAACAATTGCATTATTATCCTTTTAGTTCCTTTACATTAACAAAAACATAATCTACGTCGTATAAGACAGAGATAGATGGTCCTTTAATTATTTTCTCTCTTACAATAGAAGGCACAGTCAGTGCTCTAATTCTATGAATTTTGTAGACCAATTTACGACACCCCATACAATACTGTCAAAAATATTAATTTTGTGGAAATAAACAACTGTCAACCTATTGACTATTTTACTATTTTTATAATGATTAGTTATATAATACTATAATGATATTTAAAGATTTTATGTGAAAAAAAAATATTTGACCGCGAGCAGAATTTGACTCTGCCACCTCCGAAACTCCTGCTCGCGATCGATTTTTTCTATCCACAGAAAATCTTTGAAATTGGTGACGCACGCGTTACTGCGTATAATATTTCAAAAGTGATAGTGCTAAAGTGGCCTTTCTAGATCCACAGATTTTGGGACCGTCGCGGTCGTTCCTTTTATAGATTCTTTTCATAGATGCGCTATAAAATAGGCCTCGAAGTGGTCGTTTAGGTGTTGATCTAAAAAGCCTGGTGCAAAGATATAGATAGTTTTAGTATAATATGATTCCGAAACTGTTCTTTGATAACGTTTAGCCAACAGATTTTTGGTCTATGGTATCTTAGAACTATTATGTGGAAAGGAAGAATGTAATAAAATATAACATAATTATCACGTTTGCAACCATCGAAGGGTGTTAATCAGAGATGTACTACACCCACATTTTGCCAGATATCATAAAGTTTAAATCCCATGTAATGTAGGGCGAGCTTATTGCCATCAACCGGCCACGTACATATATAATATAGACTCCACCGCTGCTATTAAAAAATTCGTAATGATAAAACTGCCGACTACTGCTGAGAAATCGCTTATGAAAATATCATTGACTAACATAGGAATATCCGACCTAGGACCACATGCTTAGCAATCGCGCTTGCAAACACTGAAGTACTAGAATAATGACGCTTCATATACCTATTTATGTTGAAATCACATACCGATATATGATTTATCAGTAAGAATCATTACATAAAATATCAGCGACTCGGTGTTCTTGATGCGGATTGGCGATTTCAAATTTAACTTTGTTAATAAAGAAAAGAAAATAAAGATAATTAAGTCCGAAAATGATTCTGCGGTCACGATGTTTTCATTCATGGATTTTATAGATCTTACTAGTATGTGAAGATGGATGTACAGAAGTTTGTAACTCTTTCACTACAGAACGGATTTGTATGAAATTGGGTACAGACGCCAGCACATCAACCTTCCTCAATCTGTCAAATTTCTTTAATAGATTTTCAACCTTATCACAATACTGGAAGGTTAATATTCTATTGGTCAAATTTGAAAGATTGTGGAAGGATGACCTGCTGACGTCTGTACAGTACATTATGTAGATAGTTTATAACTCGATTTTATGTTCCCGTGGAATAATTAACGAGTTGTAGCTGGTGATACTGCTGTCAACAGCTAATTAAAAACAAGCAAATAAACTTTTGAGCAAAAATTTCATACATAAAAGAAAGAACTCATTTAAGATACCTTAGAATACTACTATACGACTAGCAATCAGAATAGAACTAACAAGTTAATAAAAGTCTCAAACAATACGGGTTACAGTAACAAACAAATTAAGTTGCAGCGTTATTTACGTTGTCATTTCACGCTGTTATTTTTCAAGCGACGCTTTATAAAGCGCTGTATTTAAAAAGGCAGCCTTTTTTTGTAGTACTTAGTAATTTCTTGAGACATTGTTCGCTGCAATAGCTTTTTTCATTTATTTTATCTTTTAAAAGATGAACAATAGGTACTCGGCTTGGTATAGATAAAGAAATAGATTATTACTTGTAGTCTATTTAAATCGTCGTTTGTAATTTATTTTATTTTATCCACTAAAAGGAATATCAACATTAAAATGTTGAAATCGTATATAACTGTGTTTTTGTAAAAGTAATTAATGTAATTGGTCATTCGTATACATACTTTTACATTCATGAAAATTTAATTTCAGATGCAGCTAACATGATTTGTGATGAATTTATCACAATATAAAGGTTTAAACCATATTTTTTACTTAAATATAATTAAAAAAAGTTAAATCCCTAACGAATTTGATGAACAAAAATAAATGGGTACCAATATGTACATAGAATGTTAAACTTTCATAGAGTATAGACTTCTAGAGACGGTTATCGACCAATATGTACATAGATATAGCAATATTCTAGACACTATTAAAGTCGGTCTCTTGGGCACATTACCAGCTGACAGCGTTGAGGATGAATTTTTCTGGATGAGTTTAGTTTTATTTTATTATAGTATTTTTATATTTATGTATTTTTAGCTTCCTAAAATAAAAGTATTAGCAAGAAAAAAAAATAGAATTCTATTAAAGAATATAACAAAACAATAACAAAAATATATCAATAAAAAAGTCAAACGGTAAACGAACCCAAAATAAACTCTTAAAATAAATGACCGGAACATTGTGCTGCAGTTCCCCGATACCAGGGTGTTATTTAAAGCGTTCCCATTTAATATTGCTGGCACCGATAAAATGGTATCGAGCGGGTTCTGTGACCGTAAAAATTATGATTTACCAGTATTTCTGTTTGGTTATGACCAAAGGGTCTAAAACTGCCTCTTGAAGCAATATTCCAAATGAAACACTTGGTGCATTTCCAGCAACGTCATTGACTATTCGACGTCATTGGTGAATGAATAGCCAGAGTCTTTTCCTTCAAGACTTCCTTGTTGCGGATTTTCTTAAAACTACTATGCGATATTAGCTTATTGACTCAATTTGCTGTATTCTGGTCGATCATATTAGACAAGAACGGTCTGTATCTGGAGTATTTTCACAAGAGGCGAGATTTTAAACTCTCTTAAGGTTTTATAAACAGATTTGCATAAACTGTTTATATTTAAACATGTTCTAATATTAGCTAACTTTTGGTTTTAAAAAATCTTTGTAAGCTTGTAACGATCCGTAAAATATAGCCGAGCAAAAGTGTACTGCGACACACCGACCAGATAGACAGACAATTCTAATTATTAATTCATAGTTCTAAATTACCCAGAGCCACACAGAAATGAGGTTGAATTTTAAAGTCAGTAGTCGATATTACTCTATACGATGTACTGAAGTATTGACGGAGCAGTGGCAGCCCAACGGTATCGACCCGGCTTGAAAGTTGTTTTTCGTGGGTTCGAACCCAGCCAGGCCCACTACTTTTTTTTTTACGTGGTAAAATCATCACATGAGTCCCACACAAGGCAGAGCGGGAGATACTGTCAGACTCGTACTGACTAAAATCCACGGTGTCCTTCAATAGCCCTTTACGTACCGGGGTCGCGGTAATTCGTGAGTCCCGCAACCACCAGGTAAACTACTTTGTGTAATTTATTTCATCACAACTGCGCTCAAAACTGTGAAAGAAAACATTGTTTGGAAACCGGCATGTCATAGAACCAAATAATCGAAGACATTTGACATCTACCGACGAGCAGTGGGCCCGCGTGGTGGATTATGACCAACTTTTACCACCTTTGGAGGTGAACCTTTAGGGACCATTGAAAGCTGATGATGATGATGATGCACTGAAGAAGTTAATCGGTCAACTCTCACTTAGAAATAACGTTTAGAGATGTTTAGAATACTTTGTGCAAATTAATTTTTAATAGTAAATTATCATCTTCATTTTCTTGTTTAATATTAGAGTTGTTGTTGTTTAATATTACTTGTTTAATTTTCATTATGATGATTGTTTGGTCGCGGGACTGTAAGAATTACCATGACCCCGGAACGTAAAGGGCTATTGAAGGACACCGTGGATTTTAAACAGTATGAGTATGACAGTCCCTCCCGCTCTGCCCTGGGTGGGAGGACTCATTTGATGATTTTACCAAGTAAAAAAAAAAGATTGTTTATTTAAAACGTGTATGTATCAAAAAAGGGTGCTTGACGTCACAATATGTTATAAGAAAATTTGAAATGGAGCGGTATAGTACTCGTATTATTGACACATCTCATTATCGCTAAGACCCCTTACAGTTAATGAATTGTGCAATTAATGTGATAATCTTATTTAAATTGCGTGTGTTAAAATATATGGGTCGTATAAGCAGAATTATGGGTACATAAACCTTTTGGATTTATTGCTGCAGCAGCTAAGTGTGTTTCGAGATTTATCAAGATTATATTGATTGATTGAAAGAGAAAAGAATACAATATAGTGCGGGAAAGAGGTACATTTTGTGTATTTAAGAAATTGTTATATATATTTTTTATCGTTGTAAAATCATGAAATAAGTCCTCCCACCCAGGGCAGGGCGGGAGGGACTGTCAGACTTGATTGACTAAAATCCACAGTGTCCTTCAATAGCCCTTTACGTACCGGGGTCACGGTAATTCGTAAGTCCCGCGACCCCGGCAGGCTTTGACCCTCTACAGGCCCAAAAGTGCGTGGAACACAACGCCCCGAAGAAATTGTTATTTAATACATTTTTTACAATGCTGTCCCCTATAATATAGAACTTATACACATAGCTGACGCAATCTAGGTTTCCTAATGGATACGCCTATCCCTAGCCTTTCCCAAGCATGTAGAATGCACATTGTACCTTCTATGTCATGAAAAGTCTAGAACAATGCTTAAAGATAAATAAAAGGACTAACTAAATGATAGATTCAATTACTCGTGTTAGGAATAAAATGCTGTGCAGAACACTTGGAGATACTTCTGTTTTTTTTTTGGGCTCGGAAACCGGTAAGCGGTACGAACAAAATGTTCACATCTTTTTAACTGAATGTTCCAAAACATTCACACGTGAAACTCTATTCGAGCGATAATATTTTTAGTTTTTAAACAGCGTGCACTAAAAGTTCTGACAGCCAATTTCTAAACGGTCATATTTGGAGCGAACCAGACCAACTTTTTATGACAGGTAACTAAATTGTGAACTACCAGCTACCTAAGTGCATAGCTTAACGGTACTGGCGCCGAATCGGTACCAAAATATAACATGAAGTTTCCAGTCAGCGGGCAGTGGGCGACTCGCCGTCCGATAATGGACCATGACTAAGTCGACGACGCGTCGTGTTTCATACGTGCCTCGGAAAGCTGTCAACAATCTGATGGAGCACCCATTGAGGGCCAAATGCCTACCGGAGACGTGGAACTATGTAAACAGGTAACCGTGACCCTGGAATGTAAAGGGCTATTGAAGAAACACTAGGATTTTAGTCAGTACGTTCTGATAGTCCCTCCCGTCCCACCGTGGGAGGACTCATTTAATAATTTTAACAAAAAGGTTTCCCTTCAGTGTAAAAAATGCTTAAACAGTGTGTTAGTTAAAATTAATCAAAAATAGAACAACGTTGCGTGTTCACCAGTTATTAGGCATAGCGCACACGAGCTAACCAGTGAATGATTCCAAAAACCGGATCACGTAATGCCAATAGGTGTAGTGCATGTAAATAGGGCACTAAATTTGCTTAAATAACATTTTTACGATAACTGCTAATTTATTGGAAAAATTAATTGAAAATTTATCAGTATACTAGCGGAACAACGTGACTGGGTTATTTAAATTGAGGCAGTTTGTTTTTCGCGAGTTGATCGCTTTTATGGCTGTTGTAGACATTATTGTGTGCCATTTTTTTAAATTATAATTTTATTTTATTTGCTATTTTAAATTCATTTATAATAAAGTACAGCGTTGGTTTTTGTTGCTACCATTATATGGATGAAAGTGTTTATTTTAATAATCAGTTAAGTAATGAATTAGTCAAATGGACTAATTCACTACTAAACGATAAACAAACTGTTCTCTTTATTATATTACATTTGGTAAAATAATAACACGATTGATCATAGTTCATACTTACTGCCATGCTATTACGAGTCATTTTCATTTAAATTAAGTCAATCCTTATTATTACAGTGATATTGCTTCTAATTTTATTTCTTCAATTTGGAAATACTCCCCAAGATTAGACGCGTAAGAAAAATGGCCGCCCAATTTAGTGCCAGGCTCAAGTTGACAACTACTTAAGATAAACTCAGTAATAAATGACGAGGAAGCTGGCGATATTCCAAATGCTTCCGTATTTTTATAATGCTGTTATCGACATCTCGATGTTATGTCAATCTATACTTTTACTAATATCCAGAATAATGCCTTTGTCAAACAGACAGGCGAGTACGAAGCGATTACGAACCGATACGAGACGTCAGTTCGATAGTTTTGTCACGCTATCGGATCGCTTTCGCTTTTCTATGTGACTGGATTCAAACAATTCCATATATTACAAATAAAAACGTCACGCTTCGCATTCGCCACGCCTGTCTGTTTGACAAAGGCTTAAGGGAGCTTCCCCATGAGGCGATGCGACGCGATTCGACAGATTCCAAATACAAGCGAAAATCATCTACAACATATGACATAAAATGTGCGGTTGTCTATGGGTCGATAAAAAACAAAACACGCTCCCCAAGACAATGGCGACGTCAAGTCAATCGAATTGCATCATTGTTTCGTAGTGGCAAGGTCGATTTTCTTTTTTAGTTAGTAGAAATTGCAAATCGCACGAATCGCGTCATGGGTAAGCTCCCCAAGTTGACTTCGGATTGTAAAAACTTTTCATTAGATGACAGTTTAGCTTTTATTGGAACTTTTTTTTTATCGTGGTAAAATCATCAAATGAGTCCTCCCACCCAGGGCAAGGCGGGAGAGACTGTCAGACTTAACTGACTAAAATCCACGGTGTCCTACAATAGCCATTTGCGTACCAGGGTCACGATAATTCGTTCGGTCGGCGCGATAGACTGCTGCGCTGCACGTCACGCTTTTGATTTCTGCTCGGAACAACTACTCGTAGATCATAAAAATTATCTAAGAACACGTAGTTGTTGCCGGGGTCGCGGGACTGTACGAATTACCGTGACCCCGGAACGTAAAGGGCTATTGACGGACATAATGGGTTTTAGTCAGTACGAGTTCGACAGTCCCTCCCGCTCTGCCCTGGGTGGGAGGAATCATTTGATGATTATGCCACGAAAAAAAAAACACTTAGTTGTTTCAGGTGTATGTGAGTTTAAATTGTAAATACACTAGGAATTTTCCACGTATCGTAGGATACAGGAGAGATTACTAGAGTAGGCCAAAGTTTAAAAAAAAGAAGTTTACATTGTATCTTAAAATGAACTTTCATCTCTCCAATCTCTCTCATTTCTTGAAATAATCTAAGCAAATCAGATTTTGGACGAAAATAAATAACGTTACAGGAAACTTACCAATGATAATATTTTTGGCAGTGAGTCCATGGGGAAATAACAAGGTACAAGAGTCAGGAATATTTTGAAGATTTACGTTAACAGTCATATAAATGAAAGCAGTGCGTTTATTTACATTTTAAATATAATGTAATTAATAATACCTTCAAGAAATCCAAGGTTGTAATAAGTTTGCCGTTTATAAACCTATTCCTATGATTTAAATTAATGGTTGTTGTATTGTAGAAATTCTAACAATTATACTAAACGTTTGAAAACTTTGTACCGTTCTTGTGAAGCTTAGGACGATAACAAATAGAGCATAAGTTATTTTTAAATGACAGGCAAGTAATACGCATTTGTTAAAAGACATAAATAAACATAAAGCTTAATTTCACATTGAACGATGCCTGCCGGGGTCACCGGATGTGTCAACAGGTAACTGTGACCCTGGAACGCAAAAGACAACCCAAGGAACAGGGTGAACTTTTAGTCAGTTAGGTGCTAACCACACAGAAAAGACGTAAGACGCAGACGGGGTGGAGACATTTGTCTCTACAGCGTCCCTTTCATACAAAATGTATAGAAGCGTCGAAACGCAAAATATACAGTAGAGTTGCGCGCGAGCACAACGCTCATACATCTGCGGCTGTTCGCGACGCGTCCTCGTCTAACGTCTCTTCTGTCTGACAGCGGGAGAACACATTTGATGATCAGAAACAATTTACAAAACGTCATTAGATTCAGGACTATTCCATGAGCCGAACATTTCCGAGCCTTCACGAAGTTCTCAAGTACATTAATTATATTGGCGAGGCATGTTTAATTAATCTTTCTATCTCGCTGATCCAATGTCTAACTTGAGCAACCTTGGCCGTATATTATTGTACTTTTTTTTCTTATCGAGATTGTGGGCTGCAGAAAAATGGGGCCTATAAATAGAGGGTGCTTATTAAAAGCTGTCTGAGATTACTAACAAAATAAATATGGCAAGAAGAAAAATAAAATACAACATAAAACATCATCTGCCCAGCCTTTTCCCAACTATATTGGGGTCTGCTTCCAGTCGAACCAGATGCAGCTGGATATCAGTATTTAACATGGAGCGACTGCCTATCGGACCTCCCGTCGGTGACGCGTACCGGCGGCATGTCCTAGAACCAAAAATCCAAAGACATGTGACAGCCACCAACACGCACTGGGCCCTCGTGATGGATTATGGCCCACTCCATCTCACAGAGGAGGCACAGGCCTCCTCTGTGAGATGGAATCCTCCCAGCAGTGGGAACATATATAGCCTGATGATGAGCCCATGTTTACTACACACCGCATCCAGCATACTGCATACTTTATGGTAAACTGGATCGTGCATGCTTGACATTAGGATTATTTAGCTTTTGTCTCTAGTCTAGAGTCTCAGGAGTAACAGGGACAAAATCGACGATGGAGCGAGCTTACCCAGAAGAAGCTTGTTCACTCTAACATAGAAGAGATTAGGGTTGTATGCGTTCAAAAATACAGACGCACGCAGAAAGTTTTACTCCTTTGCTATGCGCATTACAAAAGACGTTTAGAAACGCTTAGTGCGTTCCGCAAATTGTTAGACTGGGTGGGATGATAAATTAGCGGATACTAAAGCAGTGGATCTCTCCAAACAAATATCACCCTTAATGCACGCGATTTAAAGTCTTTATTAGATCAGGATCCACGTAAGAACTAGGATCGTCAAGTCAAAAACATTTCAAACAAAAAAGATTTGCCAGTTGTTACAAAATACCGCGGATTTACGGTAAATTTTCAACCTTAAACTTATGGCATTAAGGTTTTATATAACAAAAATGGAATTATAGGAAGTTTTCGTAATATGGATGGAAGTTAATGGCGCTGTGCCAACATGGCCAACAATAACGGAACCCGACTTGCCTGAGCGAAATTATGCCTTTATTACATGGTAACAGATATTCTGTAAAGTTTTTATATTATAAGTCGTAACTATATTTATATGGCTTTATTTTTTATGGGTATTTTGATTATACTAATGAAAAAAAGTTTTGCTATGATGTTTACAAAACTAACTCCTGATCAACATATGAGTGAGGCCCTATTACGTCGCGTCGTAGCCACAGATCAACGCTGCGACGACGATACGCACAACCTATATAGTTCCCACAGGTGAAACACTGCAGGGGTCGCAGTACTACCTTATCAGGTAACCGTGAAACGTTAAGGGCTGTTGAAGGACACCGTGGATTTTAGTCAGGACAAGTCTGACAGTCCCTCCCGTCCTACCCTGAGTGGGAGGATTCATTTGATGATATTACCACGTAAAAAAAAACGAGTGAAACACGGGCCTCCTCTTGTAAAAGGAGTTTACCATACAGGATCATTGCACGTTTGTGGTTATCATTATGAACGTCAAATATTGTTGATACTTGATAGAAAGAATCGAAATTCTTTGTAAAAATTATGGAGGGTTGAAGTAATTTTCTGTTTAACGAAACAATTATTTCACAAGAATCTAAGTAAGTTCTGGCCACGTTCCTCCAAATCCAATAGTTAATTTATCTCAATATTTAACTGCTCTCAAAAGTTTTCCCACTAGAGCGGAAGATCCTCAGAGTCTTAACTCAATCAACGTGGCTCGTAAACGAATCGGTTATCACCCCATGATATTATTATAACCACCTGTTATCCGATAGGGTGGAAAATAAATGAGTAAAAATACGTTTATTGGTTCAAAAGTATTAGGCTACAACAATAATACTCTGTCACTTAAAATAGGATTCCCTGTGCAATAAGTGACAGAAGGAATCGCGGTTGGCTTATGTAACAATTATAATTTACGGTCCTTCTTCTTCTTATCGTGTGGTTGATGAACAACCTGGTGTCAGAGTTTAAACCGCCCGTAGGCCTCTGACATGGCTTCACACACCGTTGAAAAATCTTTCAGGTGTGCTGGTTTCCTCACGATGTTTTCCTTCACCGTTTTTAGCAAGTGATAATTAATTTATAATACGCACATGAGTTCTAAAAGACATTGGTGCGTGCCGGGGTTCGAACCTGCAACCTTTGACTTGGCAGTCCAACGGTCGTACCACTCGGCTATCACTGATTTACGGTCCTTATTTACTTAATTAAAATGTTAATTTTAGTTAAGTTTGTAAAAAATAAGAAAAGTTAATATTAAAAAATAATAAGAAAAGTAAACAGTAAAAATTTTTTGGAGCAATTAGATTTTCCTTGTGTGTGTGTTTGTGCGTGTGTGTGTGCGCGTTTGCGCGTGTGTGTGTGTGCAAGTTTGCGTGTGTTTGTGGGTGTGCGTTTGCGTGTGCGTGTGTGTAAGGTAGTGTGTTGTATTACGAGTGATGAATAGAATAGGTAGATATTTGATTAGTCGACTGGTTGGTGACTTAAAGAATACAGCATACAACACTAAACCAGCTTAAAAATCTATACAGCTTTTCGGCCGTATTATGACCTCTTAAAACCAGACTTGTTCCAGTGAGTGAAAGAGACAGAGCTGTACAAGTCGTCTAGCGCCACCTCGTTCTCTCACTGGAACTACTCTGGATTTAAGTTGTCATAATACGGCCCCTGGATGCAATAGGGAAGCATGAATGAAAGTTAACCTCATGCAATTTCTTTCTTTCAAGTAACAAACGCCTCAAAGACCTGTTAGCAAACGACATGGCCATAGGGACGAGGGCCTGCCAGGGTCGCGGGACTGTTTAAACAAGCTACCAGGCCCAAGAACGTACAGGCCAATTGAAAGAGTCTTCGACTGTTCTGAGGACTCACTTGATAATTTCACATAAAAAAGAGAAAAAAATGCAAATAGTATGACGTGAAAACTTTTTTTACATTATGTACTTAAGGTTATTCTCAAGCCAATTCTGTTATGGGCATTTTAACCTTTTAAACAGCCAGACCTGAATCAACCACCGGGAATCGAACTCATGACAACGCGTCAGCTAGTGGCTTCGCCAATCGTCAAGAAAGTAAATTATGTTTATTTACAAAAATAAACTAAAATTAACATCAATAAATAATAAAAAACTGACCAAATATGTCAGAAAGTTTCTTACCGTAAAACCCTCACTGAAACCGTAATTTCAAGGAAGCTAACGCACAAAATACGATCAGTCATTTCATACGAATTTTATTATCGGTTCACTCACACACTGCGAAGGTCGAAACTTGAATAAAACCTTCTTACAGCTACTTTTATTCACTTAGGCCAGCTTTTACTTACGCCCGTAATATATTTTGGCTACTTTGTCATATTTCTAGCACAGTAATTTGGATTTAGTGCCCTTTTTTGCATACAAAATAGTTAAACATGGTTTTTTGTATTTTTTACTCAGACATTTTAAGCATCTAAAAAGATTTTAAGCAGGAAATGTCTGCACTACTTATCCTGCAGTTTCTTGAAGGTCTAAAACGGCCACTTAGTAATATTCCTAATATTTCACTTCGTGAATTAATATTAGAAGAATAACCGATGAAGTTGCGAAGTGAGTTATTAGGAATATTAGTTAAATTGACCGGTTTAGACCCTCTGCATCTGCACTTATTATGAATACAGTTGTCCAGGTTATAAACTATGAATTATTTTCTTATCTTACATTTATTTTAAATACGAAAGCTTGTGAGAATGGACGGATGGATTAATGTTTGTTATTCTCCACGCAAAAACTGACGAACAAAGTCTAAACTAACAGAAATTTACTCTGATCATATCAAACCTTCATAATTTTGTAAATTTAATTGTTCCGATAAAAAATTATCAAAACAACACAGCGTTTATTACAATATTTTTGTAACCATGCCAACTTTCCCCAAATACAAAAGCAAATCAAAACAAAAACAAGGAAAAAAATAATAAACATAAATCATTGCGAAGTAAAGGGAAAAAAACTTTTTTTTTTCTACAAATTGCGCAGTTACCTGTGTATTAGTTCTACGAAGTTTCCTTTGAAATTTAAGAACAATGAAACATCGGGAACCCAAACAAAATTCAAGGTTAACCCTAGAAGCTTCGTATTTTGCCGTAGTTAAGGGTTTTAGGCAAAATTTCCATTTTCAGACACATTTGTGTA
This sequence comes from Agrotis puta, assembly GCA_943136025.2. Taxonomy (NCBI): domain Eukaryota; kingdom Metazoa; phylum Arthropoda; class Insecta; order Lepidoptera; family Noctuidae; genus Agrotis; species Agrotis puta. The sequence continues at coordinate 11,082,079 of OW964182.2, read as the reverse complement.
GTAGGCAATTCTAAGTACAATGAAAAACGTTTCTTTATGGCGAAATGTAATTTTCTAGCGAGCGAAAGAACATTATGTACTCATTTACTTAGGTTTCAAATTATTTCTACCCATTCTAGTACATTAAAATTAAAAATGTAAATTTTCTGGTCTGTGTATCTGTTACTCTTTAAGGGCTTCTGACGGGCCCCCCTTAGACTGACGGGCCCCCCTTAGACTGACGGGGCCCCTTTAGAGGGCCAAAGCCTGCTGGGGTCGCGGGACTGTCTCTTCAGGTAACCGTGACCCTGGTACGTAAAGGGCTATTGAAGGATCACCGTGGATTTTAGTCAGTACGAGTCTAACAGTTCCTCCTGTACCTCCCTGGGTGGTAGGACACATTTGATGATTTTACCACGATAAAAAAGCGGTTTTCGATAGGCATCCAAGACTGGTATAGTAAAGTTGCCAATTTTATTAATCTGACGGGACGTTTTTCTGGGATTAATTTTAAACTTTACACGCAGTGGGCAAGACCTCGTTTTACCACGATCATACAAATCAAAAATATTAAAAATAGAAGAAGTCTAACATTCATGTCTTAATTTTATCTTAACAAATATAGCAAACAGACCATCTGCAGTATTACTTCTCTTCTAAAGCTTTTGTGTTTTTAGTGTCAGCAAAGTGACGGGGCCCCCTCTAGAGGGCCAAAGCCAGCCTGGGTCGCAGGACAGTACGGATTACCGTGACCCCGGAACGTAAAGGGCTATTGAAGGACACCGTGGATTTTAGTCAGTACGAGTCTGACAGTCCCTCCCTCTCTGCCCTGGGTGGGAGGACTCTTTTGATGATTTTACCACGATAAAAAAAAGATAATTCCGCATTCAGTGATTAACAGCCACTTTGTCACCTTTTAAGCTACGACGACACCGAAGGACTATTTGTTGTAGTAGTGTAGGCCTCTGTATGCTCTGTATCTGCCTTAAACACTTACACACACATTTTCACACACATCTACAATCACGCACACACTTCAATGACTCACACATTGCAATCACGCACACTGTTACTCACACACAAATCTTATATTATTGTCAAGTTTTAATATTTATGATTCTGATTTTTCTTTCTTTTGTCTGTTAACTAAATTTTTTGACCACAACCTTATGTAAAACCCTGTGCACAAACTGTAACCCACTAAAGAGAAGGCCCAGTGTCCTGAAAGACAGGCACTAAGTCTAGCTTAGGCACCAGTCTCCCACAATATGCATAATAATTATAATGGTGTAAAATGTGTAAAATATTTATATTGCGGCGAGAAAATAAACTATTTACTTACTTACTTTTAAAATAATTATTTATTTTTGTTTGAAAAAAGCTTACGCAAAAAATTAATAGTTTTTGACGTCTGCTTCTGATTGGAATTATCAAAGACTCGAGTAAAAAAATCGGTGGTTGATTGGTTGATTAATAGATAAAGATAGCAACCGAGTTATATTATTATTAATCCCGTATTTCATGCCAGTGTACTAAACGTCTTCGGCTCTCAGTTCTACGTCAATAATAATATTACAAAGCAGAAAAGTTTGGTTGAACGCGCTAATCTCAAGAACTACTGATTCGAATAAAAAAATATTTTGATGTTGGATAGCCCATTTACTGAGGAAGGCTATAAGCTATAGAACATCGCGCTATGACCAATAGAAGCCGAGCAGCAGGGGTGAACAGCAAATTGCTCTGTAAAGTATAAACCCTTTGACATTGGAGCTTCTAATCGAACAAGAGTGTATGTCTGGAGTGCACTTATCAAAGACAATCGAGTTTCTCAGAGGTAACTCGATCTAATGCGAAATGTTTGTTGACTAATAAGCGCTTGACCCATTCGGTTTATAGAGTATCCGAAGACAAAGCAACCATCACTTTGTCTCCAGATAGGTAGGTAGATTTGAGTAGAGGAAGCGCGGGCTGGGAAAATCGGATTGAGATATGTATGGAATAGTCACCCATTCGACGAATGACCACATCGTGCGCAACTTAACCTTACAGATCTAAGGTAGTGTTTGCTAACACATAGAAAATAAGCCTGCAAGGGTCGCAGAACTTACGAATTACCGTGATCCCAGAATGTAAAGGGCTATTGAAGGACACCGTGGATTTTAGTGAATATCCATTTTGGTGGGTACGCAAATGGAAGATTCGGATAGGTCGGTTTGTATAAAATTAGAATCTCAATGCTTCTCGGAAGGCTCCTGGCCACGGTTGCGGGATTCACGAATTACCGTGACCACGGTACGTAAAGGGCTATTGAAGGACAACGTAGATTTTAGTCAATACGAGTCTGACAGTCCCTCCCGCTCTGCCCTGGATGGGAGGACTCATGTGATGATTTTACCACGTAAAAAAAAGATATACCTAAAAGGCTAGACAGATGCAGAATTACAATAACAAGGTCTTTTTTTATTGGTCTTTAGACACGAATGATTTCTATTTAATACGGCTACACTAAAATCGACTCGATCAATTGATCGACACTTTTCGATAAAACTGTAAATAGGTGACAGCTACTTTTCAGTACAACCACACAAATTCGAAATCGGATAGGGGTTATCTAAGCTTCCATTCGTGTTATTGGCCCAATTTTGGGGCAACGATGTCGACAAAAAGATAAGTACGCTGGAAAGCTACTTTTTTTAATACATCCAACTAATATTAACAATGTGTGGATGGATGTATGGATGACGAATATCCATCAAAAGGGTATCTGCAAAGTATCGTATTTATTTGTAGACCTTGTTTCCATAGGATTTGCAAAATTTCGAAACAGTTGCAAAAGGTACAAAACTTTTCTGTGGAATGAAAAATTCGAACTCGAACTCGAGAAAGATTCGACTGCGAACAGAATATGAACCTGCCACCTCCAGATTCAGTACATCAGCTCTTATCAACGGAGCCACCTCGGTTATATTCACGAAAAGCTCTACAATTCGCATCGCAAGCTTATTTGTCTTTAGTCTTTCTTATTTTCTTTTCACTGACAAAATAAAATACTAACTTCTTATCAACCAAACCTACCGTAGCTGTAGCACCTCAATTTTTGCTCAAGCCCTAATACGTTCACCGGAGTGTACATAAGTACCTATATAAAGTCCCCTTTGGCCGTAAGTAGGTATACAAGCGAGATAATGCTTTGTTTACCTGAATGAACACTCGTGACCTTGTCTATTATTTGAGGTAACGTATGACTAAACCGATTAGTGGATTACGTTGAATATACAATGGAATAATTAATGTTGTGCCGGTGATCTGTGTCTTACGTGATTGTTTGCTAGCGGTTCTGTTTGGAAATAATCTAAGAACACGTCAATTTATTTGAACTAAAAAGAGTAAAATAAATAAAAAACCACAAAAAACAGTTAAAAAGTCAGAGGCTTTGCTTTTTATTTCGTCGACAAATAAACAATAGCGAAATAAGCGAAAAATGCTCATAAAACAAAAACTACGGAACTAAATGAAAGTGTATGGGACCAAATGACAAAATGTATACTGCATCGAACAAAATATAATCACACAAATGATGTGTCACAAAACCTTGAAGGAATCGGTGTACAAACATTAAAAAAATCAAATTGAGAACCCCTCCTCTTTGAAGCCGGTTAAAAAATTTAATAATAATACATTTAAACAATGCTGTTAGGCATAAAAGGTGGCTTGTGAAACCTAATTCGATGTTTAAATCGTTAACTGTGGACTCGCTAAGGTCGGTAAATGTTCCATGCCGATCTGACCAAACAGTGATTAACGAAGTTCAGAATCTAGGTGATGCTAGCAGTTTCGCCCGCTACAACTCGAAAATGATCCCACAGGGACATAAAAGGATAAAAACTATTCCATATGTTAATCCAGGTTATAAACTATCTGTATACCAAATTTCATACAAGTCCTTTCAGTGGTTTTTGCGTGAAAGAGTAACAAACATCCATCCATCCATACAAACTTTCACGTTTATAATATTAGTAGGAAGTAGGATAGTAAAATAGTAGAATTGGGACAATTATCAAAGTCACACATTCCCTACAAATACCCTCAAATTCTCACAAAGTACAATTCATTCACACGAATCATAGGTAAACCAATTCCCCTTGAAACTCGCGCCGAACTCCACAATGCGCCACAACATCCCCGTGATGACGTAACTAACTGGCCGAGACCTTGACGCTCGGGAAGGGCGGATTTCGCCATTGACACAGAATACATAGATACCAAAAGGCCAGCTTTTTACAGCGAACGGGAACATACTGTTAGACAACTGAATGTCTTTTAAAAAAAAACAGTACTTTGCACTGAGATTATTCCATAAAAAGTCCATTCACTTTTTGGAACCTCTCTCTTTTACGCAAATACGATATTAATGGCGTGGGAGCGCGGTTTGGACCCGAATCTGGGACTGGTGTTGTCTGCATGGACATAAATGATTCTACGTATAACAAATTGATGAGCTCAGCAATTACTTGCATACAATTATGAATATAGCAATAGGAAAGAACGTTAAAGTTGTCGGTCTTTTTTTACGTGCTAAATCATCCAATGAGTCTTCTCACCCTGCGTGGAGTGGAAGTTTGCAGTCTCAAACAAATTATAGTTTCTGTGAAGGCGTATATTTTCGTTCAAAATCAGAATCAAAAGTTATTTATTTGAAAAGAAGACTTCTTAAATGTTAAAATTACATAAGTCAGTCCTTTAAAACGCCCACCACCACTTCCTAGTGCTTCAGCTGAGGAAAAAAAATGGGACAGTAAAGGACCCAGCAACACATCTGTAACTTAAAATAAATTTACTCCAATGAGCTGACATTCTGTACCCATTTATTGTATGCCATCGACCTCCGCATTCCGCCCTGAGGCATATCCGAAGTATCGTACTGACATTTCAAAACATAGTGTTTCTTGTTTATATAGATCGAAAAGCAATTATGAGCATTTAGGTGAGAAGAAAAACGTTTGGGATTGAAACAATACCAATTTCTAACCTAGGAGGACGGTCGACGCTTACCAGTGTGCTGGTCTTTTTATCGCCAAAGAATCACTTTAGGTAGGAATTTTTTTAGCACCTTAAAAAGGTGGCTGGGTCAAACTGAATGCGGAAAGCGGAGAACAGAGTGATGTACGCGGATCAGGAGAGCCCTATGTCCAGCAGTGGATACAAAAGGCTGAATTGATTTATTGAAATATATTATCGATATGTTACGGCTAAAGGTCGGTGTGAACGTAAACTTAAGATTAGCCGGCTAAACTTAGGTTTATCTTCGAGAAGCAGCTAAAGTTCGATAACATGTTAGTTTGCGTCGTGATATTCCATCTTTAGCCGGTTAATGTGCACATTAACCGAAACGAAACGGCTAAAAATGTAAAATGTAGAAGGAAATGGAATGGTCTTGCTTTCGCGGGGCGTCCACGCTTCCCAGCATGTCGACGGAGCCCCGCTTCGCGGGGCTCCTACGTCTGGGTGGTTTAAAAAAAAAAATAACCACGAAGAGGATGGCGGGGTCTTTCAGACCCCACCATCCTCTTCTAACCTAAATTGTCCGAGTCGGGGTGCCAGCGAGTCCCGAGCTCGCTTCGCTCGCTCATGTGTAATGAAAGTGATTATTTTTTAATAAAGTTTTCGTGTCAAAATAGTAAACACTATTACATTGTTTCCTTTTCCATTTCCTTCTACATTTTTAGCCAAGGACCTGCAGCTACACCTAAGTTTAGCCGGCTAAAGATAGAACAAACTAACATTAACATTTCGTCGAAGATAAACCTAGGTTTAGCCGGCTAATCTTAAGTTTAGGTTCACACCTACCTTTAGCCGTAACAGATATATATAAAAATCAATTGCTGTTCGTTAGTCTCGCTAAAACTCGAGAACGGCTGGACCGATTTGGCTAAAATTGGTTTTAATTATTTTTTAAAGTCCAGGGAAGGTTAAAAGGTGAAAATATATGATAAAAAAAATCTGAGGCGGTATGAAGTTTGCCTGGTCAGCTAGTGTTACATAAAATATCATATTGCATCACAATCCAATATTTAAAGCAATAACATACTTGCTATCTTTACAATAAAATAAAATCTATCTTTCAACGAAAGTAACCATTAGAAAATTGCAATCAAATTCTCCCACAGGACAGACTTCCTCCATTATAACAGGAAATGAGCATCCTGTGTGCAACCTCTGTGCTACATTGCAATATGTTAGTAATGACACGTAGTTTTGTTCTTAAATGAGAAGCTAGAGAACTAGCTTCTGACCGCGTATTCACCCGCGTGTAAGTCGAATAACTCATAAGAACGTTACTGACGCGCGACTGTACGAATTATCGTGACCCCGGAACGTAAAGGGCTATTGAAGGACACCGTGGATTTTAGTCAGTACGAGTCTGACAGCAGATTGAGCATAGCGGGAGGGACCCGGTCTGCCCTGGGTGGGAGGAATCATAGAGGAATTATACTATGTGTAATAATAACCAATAAAACTTTGATTTATGGAGTATGAGTAGTTATTAATGAATAAAGTCCCGTATTTTGGCGTCCGTAGTCAAAATCCCATAATTTATGGTCCTGAAACTGCTAGGGTTGCTGCAAAGTTTAAGCAAGTTACTGAGGCTCTGGATTACTTTTTTTATCGTAGTAAAATCATCAAATGAGTCCTCCCACCCAGGGCAGGGCGGGAGGGACTGTTCGACTTGACTGACTAAAATCCACGGTGTCCTTCAATAGCCCTTAACGTACCGGGGCCACGGTAATATGTGACTCCCGCGACCCCGGTAGACTTTGGCCCTCTACAGGCCCCGTCACTATGCTGACAGTCTTTGAGGCGCGCGTGGAATACAACGCGCCGTCGACCCGGACATGGTCCATGGTCGGACAGCGAGTAGGCCCTGGATCGCTAACGGTATTTAAAGGAACAGTGTAGGTTTTAGTCAGTACGTGTCTGACAGTCCCTTCCACTTCACCCTGAGTGGAATGAGTCTTTAGATAACTTCAAACCCACAACAAAAGCTCCCTAAAACGATAAGACCACTCTTTGTTAACCTATTTACAAAATGTATTAAATGTGTGAATACTTTTAATTTGCATGGTGTGCAATAAAGAGTATTGTGACAATCTTTCTATTCACGGGTCGGACGCACCAAGTCGCTCTTTTACAAAATGTTTCCAAAAACGTTGCCCCACACGAGAAATTTCTCCTGTATCGTGGGTGCGTTTACAAACATATAAACTCATATGTTACACAAACGCCCAGACCCGAAATAACTACTTGTAAATCATTATAATATTTGCGTGTGGAAATTTAACCCGCGATAGGCAATGCAGCAGTCCAATTGCTCAGCCACTACGCCAACGTGCCGTCAGTCACTGACTTCACACAGCGTGTTGCGTGTGCGGAAGCAGCGTGACTCTTGATAACGCGCCGTGTGAAGCAAGCTTTATAAAAGATGTTGTTATACCTTTTATAATACTTCAACTTACCTCCCTTATTGGCTACGTAGGTGGTTCATGTTCTGCTCTTAACCTTTCAAGTAACTACTTAAACAAATACTCTGTTAATATATACGTTTTATATACCTTTATGACCTTTTTCGTTACCTGAATCAACAAACGTAACGTGGGTGGCCGCGTAGCTAGATGGATCCATTTTTTACGTGGTAAAGTCATCAAATGGGTGATCCTTCGATTAGCCCTTTACGTTCTGGGGTCAAGGTATTCGTTAGTCCCGTGACCCTGGCAGGCTTTGGCCCTTTAAGCCCCGTCATTGTGCTGACACTCTTAGAGGTGCGCGTGGAACATGGTATGGCCTTAGCTACATACGTAAATTAGACTGTAGCTAAAGAATTAAAAGGGTTATTCACACTTCGACCATTCGGTAATACCAAAAAAAAATTAAACAACCTTAACGCTGTGTTTACAAACACGGACCGATACTATTTTGTTTATTTACCCACAAACTGATAGGCATAGTGACAAGGGCAATGTACGACGTGCGGTTACGTATCTTACGTCATATTACACAAGCTTCATATTTGATTGAACTAGGGACACACTATAAAAAGTGGTCGTAAGTAATCATACTACTTTTGGTACCAGGATCTAATCTGACTAATCCAAGGATCTAATAATCTGACGGGATCATTCGCCTACCGAGGTCATGAGACAGTCTTAACAGATACCCGTGAGCCTGGCAAGTAAAGGAACGAAGGAACATGGTGGCTTTTAGTCAGTACGAGTCTGATAGTCTCTTCCACTCCAGCTAGGGTGGGAAGACTCATTGCTTCATACAAAAGTGCAACACTATCGCAATAAAAATGTATGGAACATACATTTTTGTTCGCTGCGATATAATACTCAATATCATTAACAATATCAATCCAGCTATACTGTCAAGAAATTAAAGATTGAAATGTTAAGTTATCAATCTTAGTATTGTAATGTGAACAAGCATGTCAAGTATTATGGCTTAAATACTTAAATAGCTTGACAGAAAACAAACATAAAGTCATTTCTTTTTGGACTTAAGTTAAAGATAAGAATTTATATTCCTTATAAATATTTTTACTACTTACCCCTTTCATTAAAATTTCTCATCAGAATCTCAAGGAATACATCACGATCATTTTGTGTAGCATTGCGCTACGGCGCACAGTGGTCCCATATCGAAAATTAGGGGACATAGGCAACAAAGTTCGAATATCGATGCGATTTTTTTTTATGTGATTCTTTACGATATTCCTGACAACTTTTACTCTTGTGAAATTTCTTCTAAAGTTGATAGTTTGTCTGAAAAAAAAATAATTAGATTTTTTTGTATGGAACGAATCACCTTTCATTTTTTTTCTTCAATTGTATTAATATGTTGGGTGTATGGCGTGAGTATATAATAGCAAGGGTCATTCTCTATCCACGAAAAATAAAATCAGCGCCGGCCATCTGCGGCCGCGCGAGTAATCATTCCTCAAAAAATAGTAATTGTTTATGATATTTTTTGCCATTTAAACTAAATTCAAAGTATATTTTTTGTCTCATTTGACTGTTCTGACCTTCTTTTATTTAATATATATAGTTTTGATAGTATATAAGGTACCTACAACTAGTAATTCTTGAAAAGATTATTTTTTTTACCGAATGATTACTCGCGCGGCCGCAGATGGCCGGCGCTGATTTTATTTTTCGTGGATAGTGAATGACCCTAGCTATCATATACTCACGCCATACACCCAACATATTAGTACAATTGAAGAAAAATAATGAAACGTGATTCGCTCCATACAAAAAATCTGATTAAATTTGTTAAATTTTTTTTCTTCAATTATCTAATATGTTGCATGTATGGCGTGAGTATATGATAGCTAGGGTCATTCTCCATCCACGAAAAAATAAATCAGCGCCGACCATCCGCAGCCGAGTAATCATTCGGTAAAAAAGAATATTTTGTATGATTTTATTTTGCCATTTAAAATAAATTCAAAGTATATTTTTTGTCTCATTTGGTTATTTCCACCTTCTTGCGATTGATGACTCATTTGTTTGTGCGCTCGGCTAAGCGCATAACAAACGAGTCACCGAAAAATAATTGTCTCTGATTGGCTGTTATTTTTTAACTACCTGCACCTTATCTATTGTTATCGGTACCACCTGCACTGTGATTGATGACTCATTTGTTTTTGCGCTCGGCTGAGCGCATAACTAATGAGTCATCGAAAAATGCTCGTCTCTGATTGGCTGTTTTTTGTAACTATCTGCACGTTATCTATTGCTGAATAAATATCGTAATAAGTTTCTGGTTTAACAGATTTTGTTAACGATAGGTGAAACAGTTTGAATTTGTACGGGCAAGAAGTTGATAAATTGTTATCTACATAATCCATCGTATGTATATTATAATATAAGTTAACGTTCGTATGATCAGAAATTGTGTAGTATTTGTAGCCCTGAAAAGGGTGGTTTGTAATTCCCAGCCTTGATGGGCTTTTGTGGGAATAATCTAGAACCGGACCACTTTATTTCATGTTACAGAAGTGGGTCTGGCAAATTTTCGGACTCTGCTACGAGGCATTCTTCTTCCTCCATAATCTCATTGTCAATGGGAGGCTCGGTAGTCTGTAACAACTGAATTGCTTCAGGCAACAACTCATTAACAACCTGTTTCGTTAGTTTGGGTCTTATGTAGGATATGTGAGGATCAGAACTTATTAGAAGTCCATGGAGGATGTCTTCGTTTGTTGCTATACTGCCCGTTTTCCGAGTGTGCCTCTCCCTGACGTTTCTGAAGTCCTTATTATGGGCTTCCAAAGCTTCTTCTGTAAAACGAATAAGTAAAACGAATAAGTACATCCAATTCAGCCAATCAGAGACGAGAATTTTTCGATCACTCATTAGTTATGCGCTCAGCCAAAAGCAAAAACAAATGAGTCATCAATCACAGTGCAGGTGGTACCGATAACAATAGATAAGGTGCAGGTAGTTAAAAAATAACAGCCAATCAGAGACAATTATTTTTCGGTGACTCGTTTGTTATGCGCTTAGCCGAGCGCACAAACAAATGAGTCATCAATCACAAGAAGGTGAAAACAGCCAAATGAGACAAAAAATATACTTTGAATTTATTTTAAATGGCAAAATAAAATCATACAAAATATTCTTTTTTACCGAATGATTACTCGGCTGCGGATGGTCGGCGCTGATTTATTTTTTCGTGGATGGAGAATGACCCTAGCTATCATATACTCACGCCATACATGCAACATTAGTACAATTGAAGAAAAAAAAAATTAAACAATTTTAATCAGATTTTTGTATGGAGCGAATCACGTTTCTTTTTTTTTCTTCAATTGTACTAATATGTTGGGTGTATGGCGTGAGTATATGATAGCTAGGGTCATTCACTATCCACGAAAAATAAAATCAGCGCCGGCCATCTGCGGCCGCGCGAGTAATCATTCGGTAAAAAAAAAAAAAACTTTTCAAGAATTACTAGTTGTAGGTACCTTATATACTATCAAAACTATATATTAAAAAAAAGAAGGTCAGAACAGCCAAATGAGACAAAAAATATACTTTGAATTTAGTTTAAATGTCAAAAAATATCATAAACAATTATTATTTTTTGAGGACTGATTACTCGCGCGGCCGCAGATGGCCGGCGCTGATTTTATTTTTCGTGGATAGAGAATGACCGTTGCTATTATATACTCACGCCATACACCCAACATATTAATACAATTGAAGAAAAAAAATGAAAGGTGATTCGTTCCATACAAAAAAATCTAATTATTTTTTTTTCAGACAAACTATCAACTTTAGAAGAAATTTCACAAGAGTAAAAGTTGTCAGGAATATCGTAAAGAATCACATAAAAAAAAATCACATCGATATTGGAACTTTGTTGCCTATGTCCACTAATTTTCGATATGGGACCACTGTGCGGCGTAGCAGTTTGCTACGGCGTAGCGCGTAGCGTCTTAGTATCCCTAACTAGCTTTAGATATAAGGGAAACTTCTTTCATTTTACGAGCAAAGGATCGAATGGATGATCGACTTGAGCGTTGTGCTTAGTAACTCCTTAAAGGAGTAAATAAAGGGCGGATAAGTAAAGGTGAGGGTGCAAAAATAAACATTGAGAGACATGAATCTTCTTTCCTGGATGTGGCCACTCTCTTATGTTTGAGTTAACTAAGCTGCCTCTGAGAACACCACAGGCCTTTGACATTGCTTTTTGGCACATATACAAGCTCACAAACTCGAAAAAAAGATTATGATACAATTATTGAAGTGAAAACTTCTTTAGCGGCGTTGTGCACTTTTTTTGGAATGGGTAAAAAATGTTAAACTCGCATCAGGACACGTTACCTGATCGAAAATTCGTGAGACGGCGTAGGGCGCTTGCGCGAATGTTCGTGTGTGTTTATTACTATTCAAGTTTTCACTTCTACCGGCACTCCAAGAGTGCAAACCGTCGTTTTTTTTTCCTATAGGAATCGAACTCGTGGCACACATCGCAGCAGCAGCAGCATAATTTATCGGTATAAAAAGTTTTAACCAAATCCGTTCAGCCATTAAAGCGATATAAAGGAATAAACTATTAAATACTTTTCAGTATTTTCACGTTTACTTTCCACTTTCCAGTACAAGAGCTTAAAGCCACAAAGCTTTCATGGAACTCGCTAATAATTACACTAAAATATCTAAAGTGCATAATGGACACTATGGCTTTAAACATAAAGTTATATATCGCTTGATTTTAACTTCAGCATCCGGTAAACTCGCGTCATCGGCAGAGAGGCTTTAATTAATGGGATGATGGTACAGCAGCCTTTTAGACCACAGTTTATTAGTGTTTGGTATAAGTGAAAGGTTTTTAGCGATTTTATTGAACAACTAGTTGCTGCAAGCGATTCCGCACGCACAGGTACATTAAATCGAGATAATAACTATTCTAAATGTTAATCAAACTTATGAACTATCTGAACATCAAATTTCATCCAAATCCATTCAGTAGTTTATGCGTGAAAGACTAACAAACACAGACACATATACATTTTCACGGACTTTCACCTTTATAACATTAATAATATTAAGTAAGATTAGTATCTAATATAAAATTTTTACTTAAAAAGAAAGAAAGAAAAAACGTTTATTGACACATGTCATAAATACCCACAAAATAAACAAAAAAGCAAATATTTGAAAGAAAACTTACAACTTTAACATTAAATATTGTGTGCCTCGCGGTTGCACGAAGTAGGCCCAGTTCAGCAATTGCCGGACAACGGGTGCCCGACGCTGGTTTTCAACTGAGCCTACGTCATGAGTGTACGGATGAAAATCAGTTTGATTAAAAAAAACCTTCACTTACTTCACAGAGCGTTGCATCTTTGTCCGTGTCGTAGTTATCCTAAAGGAACTTAATACCAGATTCAGAAGGCCACGGCGCGTATTGTTGGAGGTTCCTCTCTCAGGAACCCTTCGAGCCCGGGCCCTGTTCCTGATGCTGCTACGTAATTATTATTTTTTAATGTTGTCTTAAAAACATTAAAAATGTGTAAAGAGTAACAAACATCCAACCATAAATCCGCGTAAACTTTCGCATTTATTATGAGTATTAGTTAGATTAGATCTTTAAACCCACTCTTTATTTTTAATTATTTTTATCCGAAGGCAGAATCATCAATCTGGAGTGCGACCGTCATATTAAACCTAACTAAATATTAATTACAATGAGCATGCGACATTTCACCGACGTCATTGTGTGAAGGTTGTTTTAAAAATAGCTCTTGTTCATTATTATTTAAAACCCTTTTTTGTAATTATATTTTGATGAAAATCGGTATCGAGACTCTTTTTAAGTGTTTTTCACTATTTTAGATTTAGTCATCCCAGTTGGAAAATTCACCCTGTTAATGATGTACATACTACATTTTTTTTATCGTGGTAAAATCATCAAATGAGTCCTCCCACCCAGGGCAGGGCGGGAGGGACTGTCAGACTTGTACTGACTAAAATCCACGGTGTCTTTCAATAGCCCTTTACGTACCGGGGTCACGGTAATCCGTTGGTCCCGCGACCCCGGGTGCATACTACATTAGCGAAAAAAAGTATAGAATCACTTACTTGGAATTGATCCGGGATAACTCCTTAAATAATGCCGTGATTTAAATGAATTTGTCATCAATTTAAAGTTAACAGTTAAACCTTTAAAATGGCACCATTTTTATTATTCTAACTAGTTATTAAGAACTCAAGATCGCGCGGAATCGGAGTAAGTGATCTATGCATAATATGTGCATACGTAGTGAGCACTCATGGATGCGTCCTCGGATCGGGGGCGCCATTTAAATAAGTGCATTTTAATGCTTAATTATTATGTGAGAGTTTTGTTATGTAAGATAAATACTTTTTCATGATGCCTATGATTTAATTTAAGAAGGATGGCACTGAATTAGTCGTACGTATCATATTAAAATTACGTGTTTTAGAAACAAATTGAAATTATTGAAGAGTTGTGTACCTTTTAATAAAATGAATTAGTTCTTGCCCGGCGACTTCGCATGCGTTTTTCTCGAAAATTATCCCTCGGAAACATAATAACGGTATAAAACGTAAAAAAAAACCTTTTTTGAAGTGCTTATCTACAGTTATAAACTACTCTTATCCAACTAGTAGTTTTTGTGTGAAAGCGTAAGAAACATCCATCTATCCATCCTTACTTTTTTGACCGGTAAAATCATCAAATGAGTCCTCCCACCTGTGTGGAGTGGAAGTTACTGTCATATTCTTACTTACTAAATACTTACCCTCTTCTTTTAGTCCCCTCTTGTGTTCCAGGGACACGATTACCTTTACAGAGCGCTCCGAATATCCATTCTCACAAACTTATGCATTTATACTATTAGTTATAAATGAAAGTTACTATAATAGAAAATTAAGACCTTTTCAACGAACCGAATCAGTTTGCCTACAGAAAGTAATTTGTATTATTCGAAGGCCCTTCAGTTTGCATGTCGATTTACTAATCAAAAATATGTAGTAAGGTCAACCCAAGGGCTTATTGGTTTGGCATGTTTTACAATCAATGGCGAGACTTCTAGGAGTTTGTAGGTCACCTAGATTTACAATACTATTTAGGTTTAATACGCCATAAGACCTTGTATTGGCAACAGCTGCTGATAAGGAAAAATTGCTATATTAGAATGAACGGCAGGAGTTTTATGGCAGTTTTTCTTATTGTATAAAAAAATTGATTATTGAGAATTTATAATATCATAACATTTTTTTAATCTGTCTCTCACAAAGATACCTTTCGTATCGTGGTTGTGTTTACAAATATTTTAGCTTACACACAAACAGCCAGACACAAGTGGCCATAGAAATTTTGGTATGTGGAAATCAAACTCGCGACAGACAGGGCAACAGCCAATCTCTCAGCAACTGTGCCATCAAAGAAATCGTGCCGACTTGAATTAACTATTTCAGTATGTTATGATTTTACATCGAAAACACTGGACTAATCGCTATGAAATTTGACAGAAAACCACGCTTATGAAGAAGGACATAGGTAAGCTTTTTTTTTTTTTTGCGTGGTAAAATCATCAAATGAGTCCTCCCACCCAGGGCAGGGCGGGAGGGACTGTCAGACTTGTACTGACTAAAATCCACGGTGTCCTTCACAAGCCCTTTACGTACCGGGGTCACGGTAATGGGTAAGTCCCGCGACCCCGGCAGGCTTTGGCCCTCTACAGGCCCCGTCAATATGCTGACACTCTTTGAGGCGCGCGTGGAACACAACGCGCCGTCGACCCGGGCATGGTCCATGGTCGGACAGCAAGTCGCCCATTACTCGCTGCCCGCATGCCCGCGCCTACGGTGGCCGGAGATCGTCCTGTGACGTCCGACGCCGTGGGCGTCTACCACTGCGGCTGGGATGGAGGGAGGACGCTGTCCTCTCCCTCAGGCGGCCCGCCTCCCCCTTCACGAGCATGACTGCTTCGCAGAAGGAGGCGACCGCTTCCCACTCCGTCTCGCCCCGCAGCATGGCCTCGACCAATGCCGGGCGCGAGAGGGACATAGGTAAGCTACTTAAAGTTTTGCCAAACAGCCATCTCGACGCTAGCGTGGCGTGTCCTTGGCGTTCTTACTTACTATGAAAATATATGCAAGTCGTCACAAAAAGCGCGTCACGTTAGTCCCGGTATTTAGACGGACGACGCACGCTAATGACACGCCACACTAACGTCGCGCCACGCCAAACTCTCTGTGTTGTAAAGCATTACATCACACTAGTATTTTAATTTCTGACTACCCGCTGACGAAGCCGCAGGAAGAAAAACTAAGATGATTTATCCAGTTGACCCTGTCTTTCGAACCCTTTCATTCTCAGAAAAAGGAATACCTCTCATCCCTCTCATTCTCCAAACTTCTTTTTTTTGTATACACTATACAAATTATACACATACTTCCAACAATAAGTTACACTTTTTACCAGGAAAAGGCGTTCAAATGTACACAGCCCTCGTCCCCTTAACTTTTCATTTTCCTCATCCTTTGCCGCACGACAGTGTAATAATATTAGAGGTTTATTCACATCTAACATCCGCTCTATTTGGCTGAAAGCCATATTTTGTTGGTTTATCTTCTAATAGGGTTAACACTTACTTTAACCAATACTAGAAAATTAATTAAGGCAACAGAAAATACTCACGGGTTGTGCGAATGTGAGCAGCGTGACTCGTGCTAGCTTAAAAATGCAGGAGTTTAGGAACCCATTGTATATCCTTATTTCACCAAGAATGTTGAAATGTATGACGAGCCTATTGCACAGCCTATATCAAGGGGCCACAAATCACCGGGTTGTTATTAAGAAATACTTTGTTTAACTTTGCACTGTTATTTAATAATTAAAATAAATCCTGCTTGTTTTTTTAAAATGTAATTGTCACCGCAAGCTGTTTACGCGGCGCCATTTATATTCTGTTTAGTTATCAATAAAACCAGAAATTTCAGGAAGAGCCAATTAAATTATTTTCTCGAGAAGATTTCAATTCCAATATTCAAATGATATCGTATGAAACGATGGGAGACTCTCATTTTGTCTATTATTATATTTAATTGGACAAAATCTTTGCCAACCATTTATTATGAGTGGTTTCCAATTATTTTATGATTATAATACCATCTCCTCGGGATAAAAGAGTGGATTTTCTGTTTTTTGTCATTATTTTTTGTCTCAGACAAGAAATGGCTCATGAATTTTTAATGAATGCTTTATAAAGAATGTCTTTGTTCATGTCAGCTTACATCAACAGACTATGATCTTCCATTGCTTCTTAGAGTGATATTCTTTCCTAGCTGAACATTGAGCGTTACGGTACGATACATAAATGAAGAACACGTTGGATTTTAGTCAGTACGAGTCTGACAGTCCCTCCGGCTCTGGCCTAGGAGGACTCATAAGATGATTTTACCAAGATAAAAAAAAACGTATACAAAATTAAAACGAGAAAAGCTTACAAATTGTATCATGAATGATGATTTGCCAACCTGTTGAGTCCGCAAATACCTACTAGTGTACCGTGTTATGTCATCACTAACCGGAGTTTAAACGGTTGATATGTGACCGTGATGGATTGTTACACTTTAACACCACTTTGTGGGGTTACAATAGCACTTTTTATCGCCACTAGTACTATTGTAACTATTATTACTAGTGCTTGCTCAGTGGTCGAAAATACACCATAATACAATCATTTAAAATTTAAGTTGGAAAAACTATGCTTTCTATTTTATACTAGTTCTCTATATATGAACTTTATTTTACGTATAAAAGGATATTTTTTTTTTACTTTTTCTATAATTTTGTTCTATATTTTTAGGAATGGTGCAGCCTGATAAAACGATGAACGAATAAAATCTTCTCTGGCAAGAAGACTATTATCAGCAGACAGTATCTTTCCAAAGTTTGATGTCTATGTTTTTAGGATACTATAATTACTTCAGTTTACAAACAGATTTTAATCTGTTAACCTCGCATTCTGAACTCATAGGTTCTTCTTTATCGTGGTAAAGTCATTAAATGAGTCCTCCCACCCAGTGCGGGACGGGAGGGACTGTCAGACTTGTACTGACTAAAGTCTACGGTTACAGGCCTTTATGTTTCAGGGACACGGTTCTATATATTCGTTTTTTTTCGTTGTTAATGTTTTAGGTTTGATTAATTATTTTAACTAAGGTAAAAATAAATGTTGTGCATATTAAAAACTTCCAAATTAACCTGATTATTATTCATTTTTTCTTTTTTAAATATCGTGGAGAAACAAAAGTTTGTATAATTAGTTGGAAACTTTTCTAGCCTCAACCTGCGGAGTATAACAACAACTGAGTCAATTTAGAGAGAGGTTCTGTTGTTTTAGGTTTAAATTCAAATACGCAAACACTCTGGTCAAGATTAAGTGGGTTTATTAAGTAAACTGTGACTGGAATGGACGACATTTAACACATAAAAAGAATTTAAAGTAATTTTCTTGTAAAGATAGATATTTTCTTTTATCATGCCTTTTAAAGATAAGCTAATCTCCCTGATTTCGTAATACCATATTACCAGGTTATTTCACAACATATGCCATTTCAAGTACTGGAAGAGTTAGTGCTATTACGATTATAAAGTGGCTCAGTGATTGGCTGCTCGCTACGTGTCACAGTTTCGATTTCCAATCGGAACAAAGTGAGGCAGTAGTTCGGGAGCTGTCTGTTTGGGCAAATTTTTTATTATTATTAAGGAACACGGAAAAAACATTTGTATGATCTACAAGTAGTCGTTTCGAATCTGTGTGTTTGTGTAAATGACTTTCTATGTTTATAAACGCACCCACGATACTGGAGAAATTCCTTGTGTGGGACACTGTTTAAAAAAAGAGTACAAATGTTCACGTTTCACCAATATCTCGCCTGGTCGTTAGCGCTAAGATGCGGTAAGATAACGTACGTTTAAATGTTTGTAAACGAACCCACTATTAAAAGATAATTACAAAAATTACGGTGGTTCTAAAAAAAATAACAACACAAATAAAATAACTTGCAAGCAATCGCACATCAAATAAACAACTGTCTAAAATATTTTAAAAGAGAGCTGTTATCGCATCTTATAATGAAAAAAGTATTTTCAAAACAAAAATACCCATTGATCTCACATTTTAACAAAAGATCGTTGTTTAGAGAAAATGAACTTGAACATTTTCAAATTACCTGTGAAATTGTTATCAGAGACTTTGGCCCACCTTAACGGAAAGGTCATTGGGGTCAAAGAAAGTTCTAGAAAGGACTAATGTTCGGTGACATTTGTAAATATTTTTTGTGATCTATATTTAGCATAAAGCTCGTCGTTAATGTATAAATAATGGTACCTTAATAGTGCTTGGTTAGATAATAATTTAAAGAGTAGGATCCTCCTAGCTGTTCGACTCAACGGTACCACAACTGTCTATCTGTAGCCAATGGTGACAGCCGAGCAATCACACTGGCGGTGGTAGGCCTCACCAGACCTCGTAGACAAACGGCGAGCGATAAACGTAATAACCTTGCAAATAAAGTTGAAAATCTTTTACAGGTTATACCTAAGGGTCAGCTCAGATCGACACACGGCGCCAGCTCAGACCGACACACGACGCTGCGCGCATATTTCAATAGAGCTTCTCAAAATCTAACTCTATTTCCTACACGAAAAGATACATCTTTCGCAACGCAGCACGGCGCCGCGCTGCATTTCAATAGCGACTCAAAATTTAACTCTATAAGATACACATTTGCGGAATCATTGCGTCACGTCGCGCCGCGTCGCATCTCGGTGTGAACTGACCGTAAAGCGTTTTCGTTCATTCCGTTCGCTATTTTACAACTTTACGTTTATCGCTGGCCGTTTGGCTTTAGATCTAAAGCCGTTGTATCGCGACCATCATCCTATCGGAAACCGGCAAACAGATTTAACCCCGCTTACCCCGTCAATTAATATTACAAACTTTTTAATAAAATTACCAGTACCAACAAAAATTTAAGTGTACCTACGTACAACCATCTGTTAATGACCTATCTTTGAGTACATGCCCATTGCCTATATCGACACAATTATTACACCTAATAAGCGACTTAATTACTACGAAATACTGAAATAAACTAATGTTGAGCATTTTTTGGCTTTTTTTTTGCGTGGTAAAATCATTAAATGTGTCCTCCCACCCAGGGCAGAGTGGCAGGGACTGTCAGACTCGTACTGACTAAACTCCACGGTGTCCTTCAACAGCCATTTACGTTCCGGGGTCACGGTTATTTGTGTGTCCCGCGACCACGTGAGTCCCGCGATCAAGCATTTATTGGCTTGGAAAACAGGTTTATATAGGTTAATTACAATCTATATATATAAAAATGTTATGTTGGTTTGTGTACGCTTTTTTTTTGCGTGGTAAAATAATCAAATTAGTCCTCCCATCCAGGGCAGGGCGGGAGGGACTGTCAGACTTGTACTGACTAAAATCCACGGTGTCCTTCACAAGCCCTTTACGTACCGGGGTCACGGTAATGGGTAAGTACCGCTTACGCTTCAAAAACTCAAAAAGGTATGCACCGATTGAGCTGAAATTTTAGCATGATATATAATCAGCATCAAGGATTATTTTTATCTATTTTTTGCATCAGTCACATTTCCGCGACCGCGAACAAACAGTTTTCTCGTGCCGAAGCGTGGCAGGAAACAGCTAGTATCTGTATATAAGATTCAAGCTACTATCATATACTTATACAGAGGGTGAGTCATAAATCCTTGCGGTTTTGACCTCATAATATAAAGAAAGTCTGTCTTATTAACACATTTAGTTTAATATTCAAAATATAAACCATTGTGTTCAATGGTCGATACCCAACGCGCAGCCAGTTCTTTTATCCCTTGAAAATACCAGTCTTTTGTTTTAGACGCGAAGAAATCTCGGATGCCGTTTTCAACATCTTGCAGATTGTTGAATTGTCGTTTTCGTAAGAAGTGAGCTAATGCTCGAAAAATGTAATAATCAGACGGCGCGAGATCAGGGCTGTATGCTGGGTGAGGCAACAGCTCGATTCCTTTCAGTTCCGATATTTTTTTCTTAGTCAAACTTCCAGTATGAGGAGGAGCGTTATCTATCTGCAACAGTGCTCGTTGTCGATTAACCAAAGCTGGATATTTTTCACTCAGAGCAGCATACACACGTTCCAATTGGGCTGCGAAAAGCTCTGCTGTAATTCCATGGCCATCTGGCATCAACTCCCAATAGATTGGTCCCTCAAAATTCCACCATAAACACAACATTACCTTTTTTTCGAAGCGATCTCGTTTGGCAACCGGTTCCGGCACCTGACCGCGCGATAACCACTGTTTTTTTATATTTGGATTTCTAAAATACACCCACTTTTCATCACATGCGACGATTCTTTTGAAAAAACGATCGTCAAGTGGATTCTCCGGCAAATGTTTGCACACATCTATTCGACGTTGAGCTTGTTCAGGGGTTAACTCGTGCGGAACAACTCGGCAGCTCTTATAACTCTTCCCAAGCTTGTGTAAGTGGCGAACGACACTAGATTGAGATATGTTAAGTTCGCCAGATAAGTCACGAGTACTTTTGCTAGGTCCCGCTTCTATAGCTTGATGTAATGATTCGATATCCGTCGATATAGGTCTTCCAGCACGTGGTTTATCTTGAAGGCTCAAATCTCCCGATCGAAAACGCTGAAACCAAAATTGTGCTGTCCGTTCTGTAACAGAGTTTTCACCCTCCACACTACGAATTTCTCGAGCAGCAGTTACAGCTGAGACGCCTTTTTTAAAGAAAAAACGAAGAAGTCCTCGAATAACTAGCTTCTCTTCCATTTTGTTTATTTCACACATTTTTATTTACGAATGTAAAAGCGATGCGCGCTGTGTACCTCAAAACTACGAGAAATGACCTTCACATCGTTATTCCCTGTTTGTGTTTTCTTTCGTTCTTAAACGCGATTAAACTTGTTCAAATGACTAGTGCGTAACCGCAAGAACTTATGACTCACCCTCTGTATAAGAAAGAAAGAAAGAAAACTGTGTTTAATGGCACAAAAACTTTAAACTAAACAACAATACCAATAAAGTTATAAAGAGAGTAATTCAGTGTAATAAATATAGCAACTGTTTCATAAGCCAAAGTAGAAGGATTAAGTTATTTAGTAGACACAAACAACCAATGAATAGTGCCAGAACTCTGAAGACATACATGAAATCAAAGCCAGCATTCAATGCCTAGATCATTCCGATCTAAACATATAATACTCCCTTTATGAATACTAAGAGGTTCTCTCAAACCTGAATCCATATTTGTACCCGTTTGATATGTCAAAGACTAAGAGCTAAATTAATACTATATACTTGGTTCGTGATGCCACACGCCCATGCATTTAAGCAGGAGACGGGACGCGTGAGGGAGAGGACAGCCTCCACCTCACGACCTGGCCGCCGCGGGAGACGTCCACGGATAGGGACGCCGCGAAGCAATCTCCGACCGCCGCCAGTAGGCACGAGTCTGCGGACGACGAATAATTGCCGTGTCATGGAACATGCCCGGGTCGACGTGTTTCACGCGCGCCTCGAAGAGCTGTCAGCAATCTGATGAAGGGCAAAAGTCAAATTGCTCTATTGCCCTAGAAAACGCATTGTATTTCAATAAAAATATGGACGCACAAGACCGTTGTCTTCACACGGGGCGGCATGGTACAACGCTTGAGATTATTGCAAAGAGAAAAGATTTAATTTTTCATAGATTTTATAATGTTATGTAAGAGTTCAAACAGCCAAGCTGAAATGGCAATGAGCGGGCCACGTTGAATGAATGCACCCGGAGAGGTGGACAAAGATCGTCACTCACTGGACGCCTGAGGGAGGACATCGTCGTCGCAGTCGACACACCAATTTAAAAACCAAACAACACCAAAAATTACACAACAGAATTTTGAAACACCTCTAGATATCAGATTTACTATTTAAGTTATAATTGTCTAAATAATTATTACTGAACTGGAATATTCTAAGTCGATTTTAATAAGAGTATCGGTAAAATCTGAGAATAGAAACCAAATTAGACATGCCAAATACAGAGGTCAAACCCAATTATCTGATGGAAATTTCCAGACGAGATGGCAATCGAACCCATTCTAAAACGCTTGTTATTAACATCACTCCTAATAAGCAAACAAGCAAGCCTGCGCGAGGGAAATCAAACAGACAAATCAGACAGACTGTGGACGCCTGCAATACCTCTTTTTTTCGTCATAAAATCAGCCAAGGAATCCTCTTATCACCTACTGTCAGACTTGTACTTACTAAAATCCACGGCGATTAATAGCCCTTTACGTTCCAGGGTCACGGTTATCTATTAAAACAGTCCCACGACCCCGGCAAGCTTTGGCCCTCTTTGGGGCCCTCGTCAGACAGCTGACAGCTCTTTAAGGCGCGCGTGGAACTCGAACCGCCGTCGACTTGGGTATGGTCCATGATCGGACGGCGAGTCATGCATTACTCTTCGTCCGCATGCCCGCGGACTCCCTTTCACCACTTAACTCTAACCTCCTTAATTGGGACTACCTCAACAAATTTGTCAGACTACCCCAACTAATTCTGCTGCTTAAAATAGAACACCAGTGAAATAGCATCACGGCTACTGATATTGATAACCCTCCATATCAAGGACCAGGCTCACTTAATAGTCAGGACGTGACGGCCCAAAGGCTTCCACGCTAAAAGGACCTAATGTTTTTTACATAGCCTATCTAAAATGACATGTTTTGTGCCGTCACTGTCGATTGGACACGCTTCTAGACGAACGTAAGTACGTGACCTTATTTTTTTGCGATTTTGATTATACTTACATTTCTTTGAGGCTTGTTGACTGTGTCTTTCTTAATTAATATAGATAATCTACATAAAGCAAAAACTCAGTACGGTTTTATGAAAATTATGTAGACGGATATGTTTGTGCGGAGAAAGAGTAGAAGCAGCACAGGCCGATCTTCCGGGTTAAGCCGCGCTTGCCGAGGTTGATCTGTGGATAGGTGACCATCTGTCATAGCGAGTTTCCTCCATGCTTCGCAAAGCACGTAAAGCCGTTGGTTCCGACTGTCATTTGTAGATCTTTGACAGTCTTGGCCAGCTAAGTCTGACAACCAATCTTACCATATATATCTTATCATATATATAGGTATCGTATTACCCAGTTACTGTACTGAATTTATTGCGTAAACCAAAAAGGTGACATACGATAAAGAAGTAGGCGGGCAGATGAATGATAAATAATGGCCCTGCGTAATAAACTATTAATCACGTACAAAATTATTTCATTTATGCCTTTGTCAAACAGATAGGCGAAAGCGAAGCGTTTCCGAACCGAAGCGAGACGTCGGTCCGATAGTTCTGTCACGCTATCGGATCGCTTTCGCTTTTCTATGTGACTGGATTCAAACAATTCCATACATTACAAATAAAAACGTCACGCTTCGCATTCGTCACGCCTGTCTGTTTGACAAAGGCTTTATGGTTGAAGTAAAAATAGCTAAGTTTGAAAACAAGATTCCATTTGGCTAATTTCGAAAGCGTATGTTATACAAAACTTTATTTCGGGAATTCTTCTTGAAAATCGAAATAGTAGGTTGAAGGTAAAAGAAGGTCTTTACCCACGAGGATGCTTTATATATTTTACTTGAATCTATACATATAATAAATCTGTAGAAGGGTCAATTCTGTACATTGAAAATATTAATATAAAATACCAAACCCAAACATGTGATTAAAAAAATTTTTGTCTGTCTGTCTGTCTCTATATGCAAGCATCACGTGAAAACTAACGGTTCGATTTCGATGAAACTTGGTATAATTATACCTTATTATCCTGGGCATAAAATAGGATACTTTTTATCCCGGAAAAAAACGTAGATATAAAAATTTTATTTTTCAGTTTTATTCATAGACGTTGTTCTGTAGAACGCGAACACACGTTGCATTACCCGCAGTGGATTCAGCGCCGTAATATTTATAAGATGTCATTGTCAGAGTTACTCAAAATGGAGAAATAAACCATCCACGCGAAGACCGACATCCGCGCGGACGGAGTCGTGGGCGGAAGCTAGTTTAACGAATAAATGTTCAGAAATATCAGTGTGTTTTTTAAACCGTTTGCCGTCCCACTCTGTCTCTTTGCATAAAATGTATTAAATTCTAACTCCTACTGATAATAAATGTTAACAATCAAATCTATTAAGACATTATTTTCACAGTTTAATTTTGAATTTATTGACCTTAATAATAAACGACGCCCTTTCTTAAAATAACTTTAGCTTGAAATAGAATCATTGAAATATGTACTTTTTATTATAAATCGTGTATTTGCCTTTTACTTGTAATAATAATGATTAAACAATTATAATACGACGGCACGGTTGGGTGTGCTGCATATCGCGTCTTCGATTTCGTCATATAACAAATATCCTCCGGGTCTAGGTGTTTCTGTATGTGTGTGTAAATGTTTGTAAACGAGTTCACGATACAGGAGAAATTCATGGTGAGGGGCAACGGTGTTATATATATTTTTTATATATAAAAAGATAAACTAAAAGAATTTCTTTTTTTTCTCTACACCTTTAATTTTTCTAGAATAATAATGAGAGTAGATCACAATCAAAATCAAAAGTTTTTATTTCACATAGGCCCATGAGTGCACTTATAAAACGTCGACAGCAGGTGATCGTGGGTTCTAACCCAGCCAGACGCATAAATTTGTCTAATTTATTCATCACCACTGCTAACAAAACGGGGAAGGAAAGTGACATGTATTACAAACAAAAAATCTAAGATATGTGACATCTCTCCAAACCGCATTGGACTCGTATGGTCAAAATACTGTCCACTCCCTCTCACAGAGAGGAGACCCACTGCATCCTAGCAGTGGGAATCTCATAAGCTAATTATATGACCCTATTAATTCTTTTGCGGATGCACCAGGATTTTCATCTTGGCAGAATCTGGGGTATCGGGAAAAGACGTTCTTAAAAAGACTACCCTCTACTAAGCGACTTATTGGGTCAGGATCGTTTTAATTAAAATGTGGATTGGAAACTGCCATTCGATCTTCATAACTTTTATAAATCCCGTCTCAGTAACCGTCTGAACTTAATAAGATTTTTTTAGGATATTTAAAGTTTAGTATATAGCATAACACTAAATCATTTTGATACTTGACTGGCCTGTTGGTCTAGTGGTTAGTGACCCTGACTGCTATGCCGGAGGTCGTGGGTTCGATTCCCACCCAGGACAAATGTTTGTGTGATGAGCACGATGTTATTTATCTATAATATGTATGTATTTAGAAATATACAAGTATGTTTATCAGTTGTCTAGTACCCATAACACAAGCTCTGCTTAGCTTGGGACTAGATGGCGTTGTGTGATAGTTGTGGAATATTTATTTATTTATATGTATACAGGGTGGAAGGTAAATTATCGCTTTGTGTGGGAATGTACCAGACATTCTACAAGATTTTAACATAATAATAAATATAGAAACGATTCATATATATTACCGCGCAAATTTGAAGGCAATAGCTGTATTTTTTTAATTTACAATGTTCGTCGGCACAGCAAAGCAAAAAAAGTTTCCGGAGGCTAAACGGCTGCTGAAAAACCCTGCATTTCCTAGTCTATACATTCAACGACAATTGACAGCGTGACCTATTGTTACCTAAGAGCTTCCATTCAATCATTCATGCAACATGCATTCCCGAGCTTCTGCTAAATCGAGTGCCACTCATGAATGCTTAGTAACCGATGTCTCCTCGTCAGACCTATTCATTGCCCGCTCAATACGACAGGTCCTCTTGTCCTGTGACCTGTCTATTATGTGCAAAGAGCAGTGTATACGTCCAATTGCGTTGCAACGTAAGGGTCGAACAATGACTTCGTTCGATATTTGAAATTGGCGGTTAGGATTGTGCTGGCAGAGTAATTTTATTTTTTTTGTTTTGTTTGTACTTTATATTGACAGTGTTATTTTAATGACTTTTTCTAAAATGGTATTTTTATTCCTTTTTTTTGCAGACACACTCATTTGTATAAAAATATATATGTTTGCAATCGTCCAAATAACGTTAAGACGAACCTTACAAATAAAACACTGTACTTTCAAGTTAACTTTTATCCAATTTTATCGTGTCAAAAATTGTTTTAATTCAAGAGAACTATTTATTTTACAAGAACTAGGCAAAAAGAAAGACACTAATTCTTCTTCATCTTGCGCTAACTTTGATTAAATTATTACAGTTTTAAATGAAACTCTAAACAGATGGTCGTGACGCACCGACAAACGCAGCGTGTCGGTGCGTCACGACCATCTGTTTAGTGTGTTTATGACGATCTGATGAAGATCACAGGGATCCGTTGGATGCAGGCTACTTCCAACCAGTCCTATTGGAAATCTATAAGGGAGGCCTACGTTCAGCAGTCGACGTCCTAAGGCTGATATGATGAAATAAAACACAAGCCATTGCCTGTGGCTAGGTTCGCCCTTCCTCCTAAGCCTACAATCATCTCTATAGTCTCATCTATCTCTGAACCAAAATTTATTAAAATAGGTTTCACGGTTTGAGCGTAACACGTAAGAAACCAACTGTTTGTTTCTCACTTTCGCATTTATACCATATACATAGTTTTTACATCTTTAAGCCTCTGTCAAACAGACAGAAGTGGCGAATGCGAAGCGTGACGTTTTTATTTTTAATGTATGGAATTGTTTGAATCCAGTCTCATAGAAAAGCGAAAGCGATCCGATAGCGTGACAGAACTATCGGACTGACGTCTCGCTTCGGTTCGGTATCGGTTTGGACTCGCTTCGGTTTCGCCCGTCTATTTGACAAAGGCATTATACCGTTTAGTTATTGACATCTTTAGACACTGTCGTATTAAAATAGCGTATAAACTACGCCACTGTCATTACTACCAACACACACAATACGTTTAAATGGCAAGGAGGTTTCGTGTAAACAATAACTAATATTCCCCGCGTGTGTTTACTACGCCATAAATTCGGCTGCACTATGAAAGCCGTTAAAGTTTATGTCCGTTACGTGTGTGCACAAATTAATAATAAACGGTGACATGACAGTGTCGGAAATTGGCAGTTTGAATTTTTTTTTTTCTTTGCCACACAAGACATTGCACCTGTCACTATTGGTATTTATTTTGCTTCAGCAACAATCGAGACTCTCAGGATACTTTCTATGATAGATGGTCTCCTTTAAGGAAATAGATTTTAAAGGAGATTGATTTCTAACCAGATTTTTAAGAAGATTGCTTTTTTAAAATAGATTTTATAGAAGATTATATTTTTGAGTTCATTGAATGTTGTAAAAGTTTTTTATGCTTGGTGTTAAAAGTTAATACAAGATAGAAGAAGAAAATACATCTTTTTTTCACCTGAGTGAAACAATTTCGAGGTGAAGGAAGGACACCGAATAGGTCCACTCATTTCACCGGGGTGATATCACCCAGGTAAAATTTCTACCAGGTGAATTGAGGCCACCAATGTGTCCACTTTGTTCAACCAGGTGAACAAAGTGGACAAAACAAATAAATCATCCATATACCAATCTCGAAAAGAGTGGCTTTCTTGAAGATCGACCTGCACACTTTTAATTTCGCGTGTTTCTTTAATCAACACTCTGTAAGTACATTAGCAAGGAAATCCACTTTGGTATTAACGCAAAAATGGTATCCTACCTACCTGTATACAAACTCAAAGTTTCTGGCCCAAATCTATAGAATTTAGTGTTAACTCAGTCGCTCTTCATTCGAAATTGAACCTTATATGCAAGGAAAATATGTTCTAAGTATCACCTGATTGTAATGATTTGTCGGGAAATGCACAATAACTTCGTAATGTTAAGGTTTATTTTCGGATGAAACTTGACGGACGTCAGACTTACACGTAGATTTGGGCTTCAGACCCTTTTTGAATTATAAATGAGGCACAGAAATATGTAGAGATGAAATTTAAAGGTTGCGTACACGAAATGCCAATAAGTTTTTAAAGATACTGTGAAAATCTTTTTGTTGGGTACGCAAATGGGAGATTTGGATAGGTCCGTTTGTATAAAATTAGAACCTCAATGCTTCTTGGAAGGCTCCTGGACACGGTTGCGGGACTCACGAATTACCGTGACCCCGGAACACAAAGGGCTATTGAAGGACACCGTGGATTTTATTCAATACGAGTCTGACAGTCCCTCCCGGTCTGCCCTGGGTGGGAGGACTCATTTGATGATTTTATCACGATAGGAAAAAAAATCTGCAAATAGTTGTTCCGCGTCTGAGTTGAGTTTCTATGCTTATAATCGCACCCACGATACAGGATAAAAACGTAGGGTAGCGCAAAAACTACAAAAAAACGAACTGAATAATATGGAAAGACTGCTTGTCAGATTTTCAGGACTAAATAAAGGTTTGATTATTATCAGAGATAATTTGATAAAACCTTTTTATAACTAAGCGGATTTGTGCTTTGAGCAGTATCTAGTTTTGATATATCATTTGAATAATGAACAGCTCAATGCAGATCTGAGAAAGGCATAAAAAACGCCCATAATCCTATCGAAAGAAACTTTTATGCCTTTGTCAAACAGACAGGTGAGTCCGAAGCGATAACGAACTGATACGAGACGTCTGTCCGATAGTTCTGTCACGCTATCGGCTCGCTTTCGCTTTTCTATGTGACTGGATTCAAACAATTCCATACATTACAAATAGAAACGTCACGCTTTACATTCGTCACGTCATTCGTCTTTAAAGTACTAACTAGTAACTGCGACAAGATAGGAACATTCACATTACATTAATTAACTTCAACTTTATTAGTAAGATCATTAGACTCATATTGTAACATCAACCAAAAACTTCAACTTCCATCCGTAAGCTTGGAATTAGTTACGAACATTACAATATTCCTTGCAGTCCACGAGTGTTATTTGACTCTTATGTCATTGAATTAAAGTCTAAATTGCAATGATAATGTAACAAGTATGACTGAGTTAAGCTTAAAGCATTACATAGAGTTAATCCCACACGAATTCACATAAGGAAAAGTTTGTAAATTATAATGTAACTGTGATTTTGAGCGGTTATACGCAACTGTAGTCACTGCCTCCGGGGTACAGTTGCTAAACTATACAACTAGTCCAGTAAACATCAGAGTGTACGTTAAATCGGATAATTCCGATTTTTGCAGACTTCTTTATGATGTTGGCCCAATGAATAGGCTAAGTTTGTGGCCAGGAGCCCTTTTTTTTACGTGGTAAAATTATCACATGAGTCCTCAACATTAAACATGCGAAAATGAGTGTGTGTTTTTTTTGAAGTGAAAAAGCTCTTCGTAAGCGGCGTTTTGCACTTTTTTTGGAATGGGTAAGAAATGTTAAACTCGCGTCAGGACACGTGACCTGATCGAAAATTCGTAAGACGGCGCAGGGCGCTTGCGCGAATGTTCGTGTGTGTTTATTACAATTCAAGTTTTCACTTCTGCCGGCACTCCCAGAGTGCAAACCGTCGTTTTTTTTTTGAGGACATAAAAGTTCAATTGCGAATGGGACTCGAACCCGCGTCTTCTGCATCATTCGTCGTTATTGCGTAAAAATAAAAATAAAAATTTCGTAGTTGCAAATGCAGTACTCGAAATTTTTTCGAATTGTCGTTTTTCTCAAAAGTTCAATCTGGACGCTTTCAGGTACAGGTAGATATTTATTTTTTTGGTACAGGAACAGTGAAACACCAATGAAAAATGCGTTTTTCTTGTGAAATTGATATATTTGTAAATGGCGACACAAGGTTTAAATGTAGTATTTAAGTTTATAATGCAGTATTTAAGTTTATAAAGACCTACATTAGAAAAAATACTGTCAAACTCAAACTAAATAATAATTTGTATGTTTGTACCTGTTCTGTAACAAAACATATGAGTTTTTAATCAGTTTTAGTAAAGATTAAAAAAAAACACTTAACCGCGTTTTTCTCGAAACCGCCATTTTGCAAGTACTGCATTTGCTGTTACGAGGGCAGTATTATTTTTGGTGTAAAAATCTTTATTGTGCTTTCAAGATTTATGTATCTGCTCATATTTCAAAGTCGAAATCTGATCGTAATCTTACAAGCTTAAGTAAGACAGCGCAGTTGAAAGGAAGATTTGGCGGTTAGACCGTAACCATCCCGGCTTAGTCAGACACTGTCCTTTAGGATTAC
The DNA here is from genome assembly GCA_943136025.2 of Agrotis puta. Lineage (NCBI taxonomy): Eukaryota > Metazoa > Arthropoda > Insecta > Lepidoptera > Noctuidae > Agrotis > Agrotis puta. Next base: position 11,051,245 of record OW964182.2, on the reverse strand, counting down.
GAGAACAACTGAACACGTGGCGGCTTAATGTCTTACTAAACAAACCTTGGAAGTTCTATGTAGATATTACTAGATTTTGCCAGCAACTTCGATGTAAATATGGCCTAATAACTGTTGTCATCAGCTTCGCACGCTATTATTCGGAAATTGTCCCACGTGAAGATTAAATGGAGATAAAAACTATCTTATGTGTTAATCCAGCTTATAACCTGTGTGTGAACCAAATTTCATCCAAATCCGTTCAGTAGTTTTTGCTTGAAGGAGTAACAAACACACACTTCGCATTTATTATATTAGTAAGATGACAGTTTTGGTCCTGGCCTCACTTTAGTGAAAGAATTTTCGCAATTCAATCCCTTTCTTTTGCTGACAGACTCGGAGTAACTAAAACCCACCCTTTTTCCTCTAATTGCCTGGTGTCAATCATCAAATTAATCATCCCGCCCTGAGTTGTAAGGAAGGGACTGTCAAACTCGTACAAATTAAAACCCACCATTTTCATTTTATTGCCTTTTGCGTTCCAGAGTCGCGGTAACATCTTAAGCCGTACCCTCAACCCTGCCAGGTGAATCGGATCACTTGGTCTGAAGATTACACCAACATTCAAATACACGCGAGCTTGCTGACGGCGAGTAATGAGAGCTCGCCCAAGTGGCATCAAGAAGCTGTCAAACTGGCTGGGCGGGGACAAAGCTAAAAGCCACCTGCCGGGGTTCTGACCGTGACTCTGGAACGTAAACGCTACTAAAAAAACAGGTTGTACACCCTGTCCATAGCTCAAAACAACGGATTCAATGTCTCTACCTATGAAATCTACCTTTTTACAATATTAGTGTACCTTTCTTGCAAACTTCTAGTTATATTTCTTTAGCAAGGATTTCTTAAAGGAAATTTAATTGATTTCAGCCGATCTTCCGTACAGGATCTTAGGAAATAAAATCTGAACTGCAGATTAAGTTCAATATTTATAGATATCTCCTGATCATTGATCACGCTGCAGCACGAATCCATTTTTTATACGGGTGTAAAACATTTATCAATATTTTAATTCGTTTAATATTAATATTTATAAACTATTTAGTATGTAATGTGCGAGATACGGTTTTTAACATACATCTAATAAATCTACATGCTTTAGATTAATAGTAAAGAGGTTTTGGCAGCACAATTGGCGCAGTGACTGACACAATCGTCTGCTGCGCTTCTGCGTATTGCGGGATCGATTTCAGCTCAGAACAAATATATAAAAAGTTTATAAGTACTTTTTGTAGGTCAGGGTGTTTGTATATGTTAGTTTAAATGTTTGAAAATGCAATGCAATGGAGAAAATCATGGGGCGATGAGCGATGATTATTTAGAAATAAAAAGTGTAACTTCGTGGCAAAGGCCTTGTTTGGGGCGCCATATTTGATTATTGAACCGACCTGAAAAATCACAATATATTTTAGGCTTTCATTTTGAATCTGTGTTATCGCTGAATCATGCTGGGTCGCCTCACGCAACCCTGGCTTAATCCAATAGCCTTACTCTGAACGTAGATTCGAATTTACCCACATGGTGGAGGTATGTTTAGCGGAGACCTCTCGCGTCGGGTCTAGTCCAAACAATGGTACGAAGCGACGGCGCATAGGAATCAGCCACCTCTTTCAGTTAAGCAATAATGCTAGCGAAGGAGAAGGCAAAAGGCGTGAGGGAGCTTAGGCTCTGCTTAGGCCCCAGCCGCTGGGGATGACGCCCAGATCATCAGGGATCACGAGGCAATCTTCAGTCACTGTAAGCGCGAGCTAAGGGACGGCGAGCAACGGGTAGATTACCATGTGGACCAGACTCGAGTCGAAGGCGCTGTGTGTTCCACGCACGCCTCAAGGAGCTCTTAGCTACGACTACTATTTACTTACTAGGCCCAATAGGGCAATTAAAGGAACATGTTAATTATAATATTACTTAAATATTCTTAAATTACATATAAATAACTAAATCTAAATGTTTACAAACGATACTAAATTAAAACTAAAAATACTATATTTAAAAGTAAAATCAAAATCAAAATACAAAAATGACTAAATTAAAAGTAAAATTAAACATTTATAGGGCGTCACAAAATTCATCCACATCGCAGTCAATGGGTAAAGTGCCCAGAACGCTGGTAGCATTGACACGTTGGATGGCAATGCTAATCCTTTGACCAAGAAATAGGCCACATGATGTTTTTAGTCAGTACAAATCTGAGTCCCTGCCAGTACACCCAGGGCACAGTTAAAAAAGTTGTACCGAATCACCGAAATGTAGCCTCAAAATGAAAAAGAAACTACTTTTTAACTTATAAAACAACAGAGTTTGAAATTACTCAAAACAATCATAAAATGTTATCGAATACTACTGTAACATTGTATCAAACGTACTAAAGATATTAAGCACCCATTCCCATAGCCCCTATAACCTATTTGCTACAGAGTATCAGAAGTGATGTGTCACTGACCTACTTGGCTTTGCAATGAAACGTACAACACAAAGAAGTAAAGAAAAGCTTTGAATGCGACGCTGTGACTCAACGGCGCTTCTTCACACAAAGTATCTTGTTGTACATTTCATATTTGCACTTTTAGTGATAGAAAGATATAGGATTTGTCATTTACCTACACTGCTTCGGGCATGCGGGCGGCGAGTAATGAGCGACTCGCTGTCTGACCATGGACCATGCCCGGGTCGACGGCGCGTTGTGTTCCACGCGTGCCTTAAGGAGTGTCAGCATAGTGACGGGGCCTGTAGAGGGCCAAAGCCTGCCGGGATCGCGGGACTCACGATTTACCGTGACCCCGGTACGTAAAGGGCTACTGAAGGACCCCGTGGATTTTAGTCAGTCATGTCTGACAGTCCCTCCCGCCCTGCCCAGGACTCATTTGATGATTTCACCACGATAAATAAAAAAAAAAGATATTTACTGCTCTGTGACTTCGAACAATTTCAAACGCAAATAAAACCCAGTTTAATAATATATCTTAAGGATAAGTATCATCCAGTGTTCCACAAACATACTTGTTCCCCTACCTACGAAGATTGGTGATTATGGTAATATCCCTCTGGAATACGCCGTTACGGACTTTTATTGAGTTGCTCCACGGACATCATCAAAGGCCTAGCATGAAGGCTATTTTTAGAAGCATGCTGTACTATGTTGTTACCTACTTATATATTTTTGACGTGACAACGTCTTATAAATTGGTTTGCCGGGTGACACTTCAAGAAACTGCGTTACGCTCCGCTCACGTTATGCGCTCACAATGAGAGCGAGTGAGAGGCACGCGTCCCTTCCACTCGGGCATGGTTAGCCCGCCTAAGAGCGAGAGAGACAGACATAAAAAGTGAAAGGCACGCGTCCATTACTATTATTTCATCCTTCTTCCTACTATACGAATGAATATTCACATTAAAATTATTTTACCACTCAAAGTCGTTGTCACGTAAAACTTTCTCCCGTATACCGACTTTACAGGCAACCAATTTTTTTTTTTATTATCTTTGGATCGGAGTGACAATACTTAAGGGATCGTAATGCCTGCCGGGGTCGCGGAACTGTCTTAACAGGGAACCGTGACCCTGGAAAGTAAAGGGCTATTGAAGGAACACGGTGCATTTTGGTCAATTCGAGTCTGACAGTCCTTTCGGCTACAACCCAAGCGGGAGGACTTATTTGATCACTTTACGAGAAAAAAATAAATAATAAAATATGTGAGAGCAGTGGTGGCTCAGTTGTAACGGCCAAGATACTGACTAAAATCCTTCAATAGCACTTTACATTCCGGGGTCACGGTAATTCGTACAGCCCCGCGACCAAACGGCCCTGCATGTTTGGGGTAAAGAAGTAAGAAAACTAGTAAAGGGTTCTTCAGTAATCTGTGATTCCTTCATTTATCACTTTTTATTGCTTTCAAACGATTTTACTTAAAGTTTTCATAACGTCATTTTGTGTCCTATAAATGTGAAGATTGTCTCATTTTACACTTCAAAAAGCATCGTTGTCAAATAATGTTGATACGAGTATTAGTTCTATTTCACAAAAGCGTTTTCCTACAAAAATGGGTGCTGTTATTCGTCGTTCAATGTTTATATGAAATTGAGAGACATTTGTGCTGAATCGAAAGCCGAGCCAGTGGAAATAGACCTAATAATGTACATGCTAAGCTCCCCATATCTCTAAATGGAGTTTTGCTGGGGAATACCTATATATAAACATGGATACTTCTGGTGCCTAAGCATTATTTTCAATCATGAGTTACTTAGTAAAAAACATAGCTAATTCGACTTTTTTTTACGTGGTAAAATCAAAAATGAGTCCTCCCACTCAGGGCAGAACGGGAGGGACTGTCAGACTCGTACTGACTAAAATCCAGGGTGTCCTTCAGTAGCTCTTTACGTACCGGGGTTACGGTAAATCGTGAGTAATTCGTACAGTCCCGCGACCCCGGCAGGCTTTGGCCCTCTAGAGGCGGGCCCTGTCATTTTGCTGACACTCTTTAAGGCATATTATTTAGATAGAGAAACAAAAATTATGTCCTAAAGCGTTACGTTTCAGAGTTATTCGCCGAAATATTAGTCGAAAACGAAACCTCGGAGACACAACTTTTTTGTCTTTTTTCTCCCTACAGGACATTTTGAATTATGACAACATTTACTAACTCGTTTGGGGTCGGCTTCCAGTCTAGCTGGATACAGCTGAATATTAGTATTTTACGACTGTCTAATATCTAACCTCCCAATGAAGTTTTAACAACCAATCTTGTTTCGCCAGTCAAAAATCATAATTTCATAATAGAAACTCGCAAAGATGTTCAAATCTCGTTACTGAGAGTACTAAAAATGGTTCATAATAATAAAAATAAACTATCGAAACACTCTTACCTAATCATACTCTCATTTATATACATTAAAACCGATAACCGCACATAAAAAAAAAAACCTTTTTATATTTTTCTATAGATACGGAGTTTTCCTAAACAGAATCGTAGGCGTTAAAGAAATTGGGATACACAAACTGCTCATACACACATTCTGAATGGTTGTATACACTATATTCATCCTTAGAAAATTTTAGAGCGTAGGTAGCACTCGTGACATTAAACTTACCGTCAAAGGTGAAAGGTCAATTCTATTGCTCCTTTAGTATACAATTTATTGTAGAAGTTTACAAGGAGATTTTCACGAGTAAATAAGCTTTTAAAACAATTCATAAGTGCCTTTTATTTCTTTTCAACTATATGCATCAATAAATGTTTGTTTTACCGTAGGGGAAAGGCCTTTGGGTTTTGGGAATGTTCAAAAGAGTGACTGCGGCACTGAACGCAAAGGACAATTTAAGGAACAAGGTGGGTTTTAGTCAGTACGAGTCTGACCCTCCTGATTTTTATTAATTTATAATTTTAATAACAATGATCATTCTAATAAAACTGTCTAATACAAACAAATTATTATAATGTAAATTTTTAATAAAAACTTCGTTTAATTGAATATTTGTATTTTTAACCGACCTCAAAAAGGTTCTCAATTCGGCCGTTATTTTTATTTTGTGTTTTTTTTGTTATATTTATTTATTTACCACTCTATAATGCGTAATAATATTTGTACACCTTGCGAATTATTATGTCACTATATTACTTTATCTATAAAACATAACAATAAACAATTTTAAATAAAATAATGGAAGATAGCCAATTAAGTACATCATCCCTCCGGGGTCGCGGGACTCACAAATTACCGTAACCCCGGTACGTAAAGGGCTATTGAAGGTCACCGTGGATTTTAGTCAGTACAAGTCTGAAAGTACGGGTGGGAGGTCTCATTTGATGAATTAACCACGAAAAAAAAAACGTACATCATCCCACAGGTGTTATCCTATTTACGTAAGTACAGTAATGTGCTCAATTCCACACAAACTACGTATTACGCTATTACCATTAACATAACAATTCTACACCTGTGTTACGGTGTTTATTTCCTGAACGAAGTACGGGAGCAATACGCGAGCCATCGTAACACAAACTTTTAAGACTAAGCGAGCTTCTCATGACGCGATTCATGTGATTTGCTAAAAATAAAAATCGTCCTTGCTACTACGATATAATGATGCAATTCGAATGACTTACGTCGTCGTGGCGAGCGTGTTTTGTTTTTCATCTAACCGTAGATAACCGCACGTTTTATGTCATATATTTTTATCTGATAAATAAATCTATCCATACATGTCATATGTCGTGGTGGTTAGGATGATTTTCACTTGTAGTTAAAATCGGTCGGATTGCGTCTCATCGTATTATCAGTAAGCTCGCTTAGGCTTATATTCTTATTTGCGCACTCAGCTCATTTTTTAATGTGAATTTTAACTGTTAGTTCGTTTTTTATTTATTTTTCTCTAATATTGTGTACACAAAATGTTTTTTCTTTCTCTCTTTTTAGTGACACCATAACATTTTGATATTTGGCAGACAGATAGTAAAATAATTATGATTTTCTAATAAATAAACAATGACCATCAATATAGCAATAAATAGTAAAAGTTTACCTGTATAATAATACAGGCTAATAAATAATAATACCCAATAATAACACAACTTTATTATCTACGTAGCAACACTTTGTCTACCCTCAGCGATCGAATTTCGTATCCCTCTTAGAAACCATTCCGCAAAGATATAAACGGTAAAACCAATAACGTTTAATATCTTCGGAAAACCTGACAGGCCGTTACCAATAATACGGATATTCTTCTGACAAGTAGCCATGGTAACTAGAAATGTGTCATAAATAATTTGTGAAACATTGACATGTAGAGAAAAGGAAAATATGTATAAACTCGGTCTGGTCAACGGATTTGCCCGCCTTTAATTAGATAAATATTCCAGTAATGAGGCAATCGTTCACATCCCTCATGAACGATACCGCAATAATAGAAGAGTTATGGGACAATAATTAAGAAACCACTACAGGTTTTGTATTCCGTTTATTTCACAGTCCCAAGGGTGGAACCCTATGAACAATAAGAATAAAACAGTTTAATATTATGTAACGGTCCCGAGGACCTGAAGAGTAACTAACTAACATATAAACAAACATACTAAAATCTAAAGCAGTTCACTACAAACCATAACCATACCACAAGGTAGATAATATTCCAAGTACCTATTTTATAACAGTATTTTAAAAGTTCATTCCAGTTGTAGGAAACACACAACACAACACGTAACTTTAGATGCAGAACAGCTGTATCTGCTAGCCGAGGTAAAATTGTACTGATCAAAAAAGAGTTGAAGATGACATAAATGACAGAATGAAATTCGAAATACGAAAATTTAAAAAATGATATAGATCCAAAAGGAAAGAGGTTGAGACAACAAAGGAGGTGGTATACCCACTCTGTTACAGTAATACTGGGATAATCTGTATCCTACGTGTTATTTCAAACTATCTGAGTCACATTTTATCAAGTTTCGTTCAGCCGCATCCAAACAGCCAACTTTTCATATTGATAGCAGTATTTAGGTAATGAGCGAAACATCGAGATTCATAAACGTTTCTAAGCACGGTGTTTGACTTTGAGATATTCCGTAGTTCCCAAGTACTCGTAAATAGGGCACTTTTTGGGGTCTGGTAAATCGTCAGATTACTTCTTCCGCTCGGGGTGGAACGAAAGGGAGTGTAAGACCCTGCCCCTTCAATTACATTTTGCAAGTACTAACAGGGTGTTTTTGACATTTGAACATTTATAATAGGATAGCAGTTGGTAAACATTTCGTGCAAATTATATTGTAAAATAAGATACCTTCGTTAGTTAATAACATGGTCACGCAGTACGTTAAAACCATATTTTGCAGTATCAGGAAAATTGCTTCGTCAAAGTTCATGTTGAGTAACGTTTATAAATCTCGGCCTAAGCGTTTTTCCGGCCTATTGTCACGTTCCGCTTAAAGGTCGTGCTCTCAATTAGTGCAGCCATTTCTTTCGCACAGAAAACGAAAAACTGGATTGGATTTTTCTTTACGTAACATTTCTTGGATTTATCTATTTCTTGTCAGTTTTTTCTTAATTTCTGGTAATTTCAGTATAATACCATCTCTTATAAAAAAACTCGCTATATATATTATAAGCTACTAACTGTACCCTGGCACGCTTCGCTGTGGCACAAAAGAAGCTGTTTTTTCGCGGTCGCCGACATGTGACTGATGCAAAAAATAGATAAAAACAATCCTTGATGCGGATTATATATCATGCTGAAATTATCATCTAGACTTTGCGCGGCCAGGATCGAATTCGGATCGGACAGTTCTTGCTGCGTTTTTAAGTCCTAACTTAATACTCGCAAACCAGAGCCGAGTCGCTGCGCCGCGCCGCTAGCACTAGTCATTATTGTTCAATAGCCAAGTAACCAAAATAACTGGCTAGCTATCTGGCTATTCCATATCAAATAGCTAGCTATTGAAATTTTGGCTAGTTACCCATCTCTAGGAAGAGTGGAAGGACAACGTTCTCGCGGCCAGTCACCAACAAGATGGACAGATCTCATTAAATCATCTACAAAGTGTACCCTTACTGAATGCACACGCAGTGGTACGAATAGGGAGAGATGGAGAAAACTCAAAAAACCTCAACCAAAAGCAGACTATCCATGACCACGACCACTCCGCCAGGAGTGTACGACTAAGAAGAGAGTGTTTATTATTGAAAACAGCCGTCTTGTTTTATTTTAATGTCCTATTGGCAGTCTCGTTGGCCTAGTGGGCAGGTGAGCAACCCTTGAACATGAAATCTCGGGTTCAATTCCCATTTCAGGTGGTGTTATTATTGAATGATGATGATGATGATCCGCCTAGTCTTTTCCCAACTATTATATATATATTCCCAACTATATATATTGGGGTCGGCTACCAGTCGAACCAGATGCAGCTAAATATCAGTATTATTGGATTTATCCATTTACATAATTATAATATCTCAGTAACAACCCCTGGGACTTTTCATTATCATGGTAAAATCATCTAATGGGTCCTCCCGGGAGCGACTGTCAGACCCGTACTGACTATAACCACGGTGATTCTTCAATAGCCCTGTTACGCTCCAGGGTCACGGTTAGCCTGGAATTGTGCCCGCTTAATGTCAATTTAATAAATAGGCTGTACAACTTTACTACAAGTAAACAAAGTGTTCAATTAACGTCTTAACACAAACTGTCTTCATTCAGTAAGTATTGAAGGTCGGAATCCGTTCAAGTGCGTCGCTTCACTCTTGCGACGACACGATTAAAAAATGGTTCATCTTGACATAGTTCCCCCATGAGTTCACCTGTCTTGGGATGTGGAACAAGACACGAGCGTATTGTAATAAAAAAAAAAGATTTTTTACCAGACTGTGCCACAAGGAAAGCTGTATGTATTCTTACTTCTACACTACTATATAATATTATTCTATAATATAATATTTGACGGCACGATTAGCGCAGTGGCTGAGCAATTGGATTTCCCGCACGGAGCAAATATTTGTATGATCTACAAGTACATAGTTGTTTCGGGTCTGGGCGTTTGTGTATGTGAGGTTATATGTTTGTAAACGCACCCACGACACAGGAGAAATTCCTAGTGTGCGGCAATGTTTTAAAAAAAAACAATGTAAAAAAAAGAAAGATTTGATTGTTTGTTTGTATTGAATGGGCTCCGACACTACTGAATCGATTTCAAAAATACTTTCACCAGTTAAAAGCTGCTTTGGTCCTGAGTGAATTAGGCAATAAGGGAGGGGGGGTGAGTATTTTATAAATAGGTAAAGGTGTGTTTAGATTTAAAAACAAATCTTCGAAAATACTGATCCAATCAATTTATTTTTCTTTTAAGAAGTATTATTTTATTTTGACCACAACACGAGTGAAACCACATGCGAAAACTGGTTATCACAATAACAACAAATACCATTGTTTTTTTATTATCAGAAAAAACCTCCCATCGCCTGCCGGGTGTCATAAAATGTGCCTAAAGAATTGCCTCAAGCGAATGATCAACTGCTTGCATCTGTCTTCTTAAACTAATTGTCACCATCAGTAACGGAAAGTGGAAAGCAAGAACAGTAATACTTAATGGCCTTATTATATTGATCATTATAAATGAGTAAAATAAACCGGATGGCCTCCAAAAGACACGATAAAAAATATAAATAATGTTACCTACGTTACCCAAGATCTTCCCATAAATCTCCATGACCTTTTTTTTCACATGGTAAAATCATCATATAAGTCCTCCCACCCAGGGCAGAGCGGGAGGGACTGTCAGACTCGTACTGACTAAAATCCACGGTGTCCTTCAATAGCCCTTTACGTTCCGGGGTCACGGTAATTCGTGAGTCCCGCGACCAAATCTCCCTGGCCTTTTTTTTTTTTTTTTTTTTTTTTTAGGGTGGCAAAATCATCAAATGAGTCCTCCCGCCCTGGGCGGGGCGGAAGGGACTGTCAGACTCTTACTGACTAAAATCCACCCGTGTTTCTTCGGATGCCCTTTACGTTCCGGGGCCGCGGTATCCTGGATTAAGAAAAAAGCCGCGACCCCAGCAGGCATTTGACGCGCCACCGACCCGGGCTTGGTCCTTGGTCGGACGGCGAGCTTACCCATTACTCACCGTCCGCAAGCCCGCTCCGCCGCTGTGCCCTCTGCTGTTCAGAGGGACACGCGTTGGAGCATCCACCCGACAGGCTATTCGCATACGGGCAAAGAGACCCCTTAGGCACACAGTGCCTAAAAGAGTTTTTGCCCGCATCCCAGGGTGCACCGGCCCGAAAAACTGGTCTTCCCCCCGGACGTATCCGAAGGGGAACTCCAGTCCACGGGCGCACGTGGAGGTTTCCTGTCTTAGCACCCCAAATCTCCCTGGCCTTAAGAAAATTTTGAAAACGAATATGTTACTAATAAAAAACGCCCTCTAAAGGTCTGGTTCCACTCAAAAACATAATCTACATTTATCAAAAAAAAAGTAACAGCTGTCTGATTCCGCCTCCATTTCCTTAGAAAAGTAAAAAAATGGTAACACGCTAAAAAATCGCTGACAGTCACAAAAAAAATGTAGGATTGATTAATGAACATAGTATGAGTAGGGTTTCCTAGTATTAACGGAAGAGAGTGACTTTGTTATTTTACAATCGTACTTAAAAGTATTCTAGATTATTTATAAATGTAGAAAAACATTCCCGCACGAAACAAATATTTGTATGATCTACAAGTAGTTGTTCCGGGTCTGCGTGTTTATGTGTGTGAGTTTCTATGTTCGTAAACGCACACACGATACAGGAGAAAATCCTAGTGTGGGGCAACGCTTATAAAAAACCGAAAAAAAAAACCTTTTTTTCTTTATTAATAAATTGGAGACCGAGCAGGTCGTCAAGACATTTGATTAAATGAAAGTAACACTTTTAACCTCGGTATGATGTTTCCGTAGGATAACACAGTGACGATACGGTTGGCGCAACGACTGGGTGATCGACCGCTGTGCAGCACGTCACGGGATATATTCCCCGTACGGAACAAAAATATAAAAAAGGTAGTTGTTCCGGGGCTGGGTGTTTACCACGATACATAAAGATTTATTTTTTTTCAGAAGAGGGAAAATAAACCGTACTTTGCTCGGAAACTAATTAGCTAATACCGACAAAGTTGCACATAATTATATTCAAATAATCTTGTCACAAATATTTTTACCATCTAGTAATCTATCAACGAAATCACGTCCAAGCCATAGTTATTGAAAGTGTAGTGTGTACCTCCCTAGGGAAATCCTACTACTGTCTTAGAATTCAAAATGAATTCAATCAATTTTGCAGTACGTTGTGAAATGGGACTGCTGGACCCCGGAATAGTTATTCAGATTCGATTGTTTGGTGAGGAAATGTGTAGATCATCAAAAAGTAACCTTCAAGACTTTGTTAGTACTCAAACAAATTCGAAACAGTCACCTATCATCAAATAAGTCAGTCCTCTCGCCCTAGGTGGAGCGGAAGGGACTGTCAGACTTAGGTACATATATGAAAACCACCCTGTTCCTTCAATTGAATGGGGGAAAATATTCCACCTTATTTCAAAAAAGTCCTAATATCTAGTCGAAACAAGAAATACGAAAAAAAACACGAAAATATGAAAAAAAACTAAGATTCTCGTTTGTACAGAGATTGAATTTGAAAATAAGATTAGCGATGCGACTTGCTAAGGTCATTTCGACAAACTTAATTATTAAAGTTCCTTCCTACGGATTCGAAGTTGCCACGGCAAGAACTGGCAAATTGGCATAATAACGCTCCTTGTAATGTTAACAAAAAAACGTTTTTGGCTTCAAACAGTCTCAAGATTTGGTGCTTACTTTGACTCACAAGTATTTTCGAACGTTCAGAATCGAACAATTGCGTTGAAATGGAAAAAGGTTGGTAATCTCTGTTCTTTTATCGTGAAACATACGTGACATTGACTATGATTATGTATCGAGTATCGATTAGTGGCACAACATGACTTTGTGTTTTATATTATCGTTTTAAACGTTATATTAATCCGTTAATTTATCTGTGAATGTATCATTAATGCCACTCTTTTCTAATGTTAAGGGCCACCTCGGAAAACGTAAATATTGACTGTAATGTAAGATCAGGTGTAACTTACGGTGTATTAAATTCGAGATTTGGTAACAATAGATGAATGGATGTTTGTTCACACAAAAACTGCTGAACGGATTTGGATGAGATTTGGTACACAAATATACCGGTATGACGTTCCAAAATGCGATACCGCGAGCTTATACTAGTAATAATTTAAATGCTTGCTTTATTAAGTTACTTTATTTAAAAAAAACAACCATCATTTCTCAAAATGAACAGAAAATCGGTAATCAAAATAAACAGGAACGCTTCCATTATAGAGACCCGGAGAACAGACAATAAGATGTAAAGCGATTCACGCACAACAGCATCTGTTGTTCATGAATATCTTGATGATCCAGCTTTTTCCGATATACCTTCTTTATAATTCATTCAAAATTGTGTGATTCTTTCTTTTGTTTTTGGGGTTCCTTAAATTGTTTTTTAAGAAACTTATCTAGAAGACGCGGGTTGGTTGCGGGACTCACGAATTATCGTGAACCCGGTACGTAAAAGGCTATTGAAGGACCCCGTGGATTTTAGTCAGTCAAGTTTGACAGTCCCTCCCGCCCTGCCCTGGATGGGAGGACTTATTTGATGATTTTACCACGATAAAAAAAAAACGAAGACGCGTGTTCAAATCCCACTCACAGCTGAATTTATTGAAAATCATCTTTAAAAATATGTTTGTAACGCTACCGCTTCTAACTTGAACAAGGCATTTAATATGTCCATATGAGCTTACGTGAGCCCGCTATGCTAGGAAGTCACCGTATACTATCATAAGACTTAGATATACCAGCGAATACAACATTCAACCATTCTTTGTGTACTCCACATTACTTTTCTTATTTCGCTTAAGGATTTTAGCCACCACTGGTATCAGAATTAATTAAGACGCCTCTGGGAATCCCACAAGCGTCTGACATGGGTTTTTTCATCGTTGTCTAACAATGTTCGAGAACTTAGGAATTACATAAATGCATTGAAAATAATTCTATTCTATATATATGCATCTTTTTTAGGGTTCCGTACCCAAAGGGTAAAACAGGTCTCTGTTACTGAGACTTCACTGTCTGTCATCTGTCTGTCTGTCCGTTCGTCTGTCACCAGGCTATATCTCATGAACCGTGATAGTTAGACAATTCACATTTTAACAGATGATGTACATATTTCTCTTTCCGCTAAAAGCAGAATAAAATTAATATTTAAGCCCATACAATAAGCGTGATTTTATGCCGATTTTTTATAAATAATGGTAAGGAACCCTTCTTGATGGCGCGAGACCGTCTCGCACTTGATCGCTTGCTTTTTCTTTTTTTCGTGTGAAGTTTTAGCCACCTCCTAGTTTCAAAGTTAATTAAACCGCCTCTGGGACAGATACCTCTGACATGGGTTTATGATCCATAAGCAGTTGTTGCGGGTCTGTTTGTATATGTATGTGAGTACATATGTTTGTATACTCACCCTAAGCAGGCTTGCTGAAGTCGAGATGCGAGGCAATTCGACCAACCACAAGTAAAAATCATCCTTGCCACTACGACATATGACACAAAACGTGCCGTTATCTACGGATAGATGAAAAACAAAACACGCTCGCCATAACGAAGTAAGTGAGTCGAATTGCATCATTATATCGTAGTAGCAAGGACGATTTTAATTTTCAGTTTGCAGAAAATCGCAAATCGCATCAAGAGCAAGCCTGCTAAGTGTGTGGCAATGAAAAAAAATTAACATGCGAAAGAAAACCACTTTAAAATAAACTTTTTTTCCAACGCTCTTCGTCCATGAGGTTAAAAAAATCGATGGAGTTTCATGTGAGTTTGACAGGTTTTATTTTATTGCTTTATATTTTTGCTTCATATTTTTCTATGGATATAATAGGCATTAAAACATTAAAGAATTGTCGACATCATAGGATTTTTTTTACTCAAATTAAAGCTTTTATTTTCAAAGTGTTTAAAACTAAAAGCCTTTGCGTTTAAGAAATGTTGTGAACAACAGCTTTGTATAATTTTGTAGAATAAGTGGAAGTTAGAAAAGAACTTCCTCCATTTCATCTTCTTTCTTTCTTTCTTTCTTTATCAGATGTGGCCACTCTCTGGTGTCAGAATCAAATCAAATCATTTATTTCAACTAGGCCAATTACAGGCACTTTTGAATTGTCAAAAGACATAAAATAAAACTAGTACAAAAGTAGTTATGGTGCTACAGTCCCAGTCACAAGACATAAAAACTGTGAAAGTACCGTAGGTGCTCATTCCGAACCGTAGATCTCTGTGGAGAAGAATGAGCAAGAAACCATGGACACTCTTTTTCAATCGCCAAAATTTTTACAGAACTTTTTTGCATCATTCATCAGAGTTAGGTAAGCCGCCTCTGGGTAACCCACAGGCCTCAAACCTTGTGTATCAGAAGCGAGGCGATAACTTGCAAGCCATTTCAACTATGATTTCATGATATATTTCTTCATGATCCCTTAAAGACATGATGAGTCGATTAATGAATCGATTACGTACTACTCTCAAAGTATAGAGTTTTCCGTACATATTATCTAAGCATATGCCTTTTATAATTAGCCAGCTTACCACAGCTCAGGCATAATTTTAATAAATGTTGTTATTTCTATTACTGACACTATTAAAATTAAAACAAATATAAATATTTACTTGAACTTACATGTCTCAACAAGCAAGCTTCTTTAAAATATGTAGTTATTGCACTCAAATCACTAACACACTACAAACAATCGTCCAAACACAGTGGTTGAAAATAACTAGCAGTAAAATAATAACTAAACAAAGTAGTCCACAAGTACTGGCCATAAAATATTCACAACGACCTTTATAAGATAGTGCGTTTTTCTTTTGGTTGGTAGAATCGTCAAATTAGTCCTGCCGCCCTGACTGGTGTGGAAGGGACTGTCAGACTGTTACTGACAAAAAATCCACCCTCTTCTCTCAGTTGCCCTTTGAATTCCAGCCACGGTTACCTTCACAGCCTGTCCCGCGAGCCTATAGGCTAATTCTCGCTTCTTATAGAGCTATCTTTGTTGCATGAAGCCCTAACCAAACAAGGAACCACGAACATGAATTATTTATGGCCGGTACCTGTATACTGGTGCACGTACTATCCACACACGCTAGTATGCATATAGTAAATGAAATACTAATGTCAGTAATATATTTTCCAATCAATTGTTTAGATTTTTATCAGTAGTGTATCAAAAAGGAGGAGGTTATCAATTCGACAGTATGTTTATGTTTTTTGTGTGTTTGTTACGCGATTACTCCGCCAATTGAGGACCGATTTTTTAACGTAGTGAACTCGAATGAATTCAAAAGCTGAAAATAAATTGTCCGGTATAATGAAGTGACTGGTATCATATTTTAAAAAAGATCAAACAATAAATAGGCGTTCAGTCATTTTAAATGATGCAACAAAAGTTTCAGTTCACCTTAAAAAAATATATTTGAATTAATCCTACTGTAGTATAAATATAGTATTATTTTAAAAACTTATGTAAGAGGAATTAATAAATATATTCTACAACTATCACACAACGCCATCTAGTCCCAAGCTAAGCAGAGCTTGTGTTATGGGTACTAGACAACTGATAACTTACTTATATATTTCTAAATACATACATATTATTGATAAATTACACCCAGACACAGAACAAATGATCGTGCTCACCACACAAACATTTGTCCTGGGTGGGATTCGAACCCACGACCTCCGGCATAGCAGTCAGGGTCACTAACCACTAGACCAACAGGCCTGTCATATGTAGAACTTGTTAGATTTAACATCCCAATATATTTCACGCAAATAAATCTATTCTATTTATAAAGGGTTTAAACCTATATCCACTAACTTTTGGTATAGGTACAAAAGGTTTAAACTCTTTATCGAAAAAAGAAAAGTGTGAAAAGTTTTCCCATTAGGATACGAGTATAATTAGATAAAAGTGTTTGTGCTTTAAGCTAACGCCTTCTAGAACTTTAAAAATTGTGAAGGAACCTAATGGTTTTTAGTCAGTACGAGTCTGACAGTCCACCTGCTAAACCTAGGGCTGGACGACACATTACGAATTACTTTGGCCCCCGATTCTCATCGCATGCTAAGCGAGAGAATTCATAGAGCTAACTCTACCGAAATACTTCATTCATAACTCATAGCTGCTTCAGAGCTCTGGCTAGTATCGTGCCAAATCCTTTGAGCCAGTTATGCATGATCTAGTATCAAACACCCTCGCTGCCTTTCATATACAGAGTGTAAAAGGAACCTTCACAAAGCCGAGCAAAGCATCCTGTATTTCAAAGTAGGAATACTGCGGAAAAAATATTATGTAGAAACGGGTTATAGGACATCTCGCTCACGGAAAAACTGGCCTGCGAACCGAGTGTCCCCTTTTTAAAATGTGCATGGGTTCATTCGCCCGGACCAGTTTAGTAGAACGGGCCATGCACATTTGTGGGTGAGATGTCCCATAACCCGAAGAAACATAGTTTTTTTGTGTGTATTTTCACAGTTACATATTCAAATTAATTCACTAAAAAATGTGCTAATATACATTTACCTATATTTTAATACTACGGTCATTGAGGTATTTAGAGATATTTTATTCTTAAGGTTCCCTACCTCGAAAGAAAAAATGGAATCCTTATTGCCTTTGTCAAACAGACTGGCGAAAGCAAAGCGATTCCGAAGCGATACCGAAACTTTTATTTGTAATGTATGGAATTGTTTGAATCTGGACTGGTCACATAGAACAGCGAAAGCGATCCGATAGTGTGAAAGAACTATCGGACTGACGTCTCGCTTCGGTTCGGTATCACTTCGGAAACGCTTCGCTTTCGCCAGTCTCTTTGACAAAGGCATATAGGATTACTTTGTCATCTGTCCGCCTTGAACCCAAATTTCGAAGACAACTGACATCTACCAACCCGCAATGGACCTCATTTGTTTGATTACAGACCACTCCCTCTTACAGACCTATGTGCCAGCAATGTAAACATTTTTTTTTTTTATTATTTTTTTTTATCGTGTTAAAATCATCAAATGAGTCCTCCCACCCAGGGCAGGGCGGGAGGGACTGTCAGACTTGTACTGACTAAAATCCACGGTGTCCTTCACTAGCCCTTTACGTACTGGGGTCACGGTAATTCGTGAGTCCCGCGACCCCGACAGGCTTTGGCTCTCTAGAGGGGGGAAAGCCTGCCGGGGTTGCCTATAATATTAGCGGGGGTGCCCTATAATGTTTGTTAGGTCTGCAAACATTATAGGGTAGCTAATCTATACATAGACTAAATCTATCACAAGAGACGTCTCTAAAAATAAGACAAATTACATAATCGGAAACCATCTCTTCAAACATACATTTTATATCAAAATAAGCAATGTTACTTACCGTGGCATTACATAACATTATCGGTATCTATAAATCGTGAATATCAATGCGAAATGTTTGCTAGGCACGCGATATAAAACAGTATATTTGTAGATAGTTATAGACTAGTAGTCAAAAACGCCCAGTGTATTAATAAGGCTTATTTTTTACTAGCATTTGCCCGCGGTTTTGCTAACGTTAATTTAAAATAATCATATTAACATCATTAATAAATTGCAAATCTAAGTAATCCATCAGCTAGATAGAGTTTTTAAAAAGAATGTAATTTTTCTTTTTTATATCATATCATATCAATGTTTAGAAAGAGATAACGCATCAAAATACGAGAGTCCCGCTCGTGACATCAGAAGCAAGTAAGACGTTAAAAACAAGTTATAACGCATAAAAATTTGAGGGTTTCACCCATAACGCTTTTTCGCTCATGACATCAGAATCAAGTAAGTTTTCACTTGCTTGTGACGTATTGGCAATTTTAAGTGTCTTATCCTCGTTAATTTTGGTTTATGTAACAACTAAAAATACATGTCAAATATTTTTTGATAATGTAACTGTCGAAGTAGTTAGATTTTTTAAATCAAATATCCTATTTGTCTATCAATTCTAATCGTACATGTGGCGCCATCTATTAACATGTAAACGCTGTTTTTGTTCGGTAACAGTCCTTTTTTCGCGATGAAAGGTACTCTATGTTCGTGTCTGTACACCTGACATCATATTTGTAAAATTTTGAGCGTGAAAAGATGGCAAACAACCTTAAGTTAACATTTACAATATTAGTGAGATAGTAATAGATTTTCAGGAAGTTAGGATTTGTTATTCAGAATTACGTAAAGTAAGACAACTTAAAGTTTGTTTTGCAAAACATGTTTTCAACTTTTTATTCAATGCGATTTTAGTTTTGAAGAATTCCGACAGCATTTCAAAGCGCCAGATACTTTTAATTATTCGTATTCAGCTTTTACAACTTGTTTGTGCAACGCGAAACAGTGGAATGAGTAAAATACTTCGAAATTGCAACTCGAATATACATTCACTAAAATACACAACGAATATTCTGAAAACATAAATTCATTGCCAAAAATGTAAACAAACCGTAGTACTATATCGTAAAAGTGAAAGTACGCCTTCATTCACAACGCGCATTGCATTTGCGCTACTCGCACTTCTCCGAAAACGGGGCTCCCTCAACAGAACAAAATGAATTAATCCGATAACCGTGAACAGTGTCAATCACTTTTGTCTCGTTTCGATCATTTTCGACGAATTTCGACGAAGTTTCGCGGTACCCATGAGTACCAATGATGCTCAAATTCGTGGAAATTTTACGGAAACCTGTTGCATTTTGTAGTTAACCGGTTTAAATACCAATAGCGGCAATTCTCACCAGTTTACATGTTTGATTTCGGGATATATGTTGCAAACTGGACAAAGTGAACCTTGATTGATTCGATCTTTGGGTAAATGGGGTTTATTAATCTTGTTTACGGCGAGAATTTTTCAAAAAATCCTTAAAGTTCATAAATACTTGAATTAGTTCCTTAAAAGTTGACGTACCAGTTGGAGCGCGATTTTCCAAAAACTAGTGTGCCTTTAATGTTTAATAAAAAAAACCGATAAGTTAAGTATCGGTTTTTTAGTTTTGTAACTTGATGTAAATAACGAAATATTAGTGGAATAAAAATGTCATCAACTCGATATTGAATTTAAAAATGACGCACAAAAATATGACTGCCCACCCTTCAGATGTTTGACGACAGAGGACCACCCTTTCTTCTCCATCAACGACACCCACTATTAAAAATATAACATTAAGAAATATGTATAACTACTAAAAATTCTACATTATCTCATTAAACTTCAAACGAATTTTAGACTAGCAAATTACTCGTAAAATACTTCAAAAGTAATATATTCTATAATTTTATCCAACTCACACTTAAAACAAAGTTTTGACACTTCAAACTCTACACGAGGTACGAGTAATCTCAAGAACTACTGAACAGATTTTGGTACAATATTACCGCTCGCGAGAAAAGTTTGGAAGTAATTTGATTAATTTTACGCGTGCTATGCCTCTGGTGGGCTTTCTTCATGAAGTTTTCGGTAAGTTTTGTCCTAATTTAGACAGTATTTTCGATATTAGTATGTGATTTATGAGAGTTATTGAATTAATGTCCGTACCTACAGTGTCTGTACCTACATGCATAAACTCACGCTTTTTTCCCATGGAACGCAAAAATGATAGAACGCCACCTGCTACGATTCTTACATACTGCTCTCGCCTCATCCACGTTCATACATCAGGTCATACAAGTACGCCGATTGCGAATACTACGCATCCGGCTTTCTGAAGAATCTCATTAAAAGGCTCAGTGTAGGTCTTTTTAGGGCGTCCTCTCCCGGCGTTGCTACTCACAACTGCCTGGCTCTTATATTTATACCCGATTATTCTGTACTTATTCCCCTTTTCTTCTAAATTGATAACTTACTTAGAACTTCTAGCTGGTAACCAGAGATAAAATACCCTATAAAGGCATGAATGATAGGTACATAGATTGAGTCAAACGACATCTTGGAAACGACTGGTTTATTCATCAAATTATGACATTAAGCTAATGGCTTTAAGTTCAAACATAGAATAACTAACCACTACAATTTTAATTTTCATTATCATTATTATCAGGCTAATCAAAACATAGATAGGATACGAAAAAGCATCGATAATATGGTCTATTCGTTCGATATGATAATGGTGCAATCAGTTCTTTCAAAACGAATTCATAAACTGTTATTGCCAACATTGTACAACAACAATGTTTCACAAACGGCTCTTGAACCTGGTTCAAATTTGGTAAACGTGTTTAGTTATATAGTGACATTCACCTCGGAATTCATGTGACGGCTTTTTTTCAGCAAGTTTTAGAAAGTTTTGCATTAGGTATGTTAGAAAATTTCGTAAGAAAACTTTCATGAACCAAAACTTCGAAGACATGTGACATCTACCAACCCGCAACGGGCCCGCGTGGGCGAAAATAACCCATTTAAACATTCGAAGGCACCGGAACCTGCGTTATAGAATATAACCTATTTCCCTTCATAGAGTGTAGACTTATGTCCCATCAGTGGGAAGATTCCATTATAGTCTGATCATGCTTATGACGTCACTATACCTATATAAAGTTTAAAATAAATAAAAATTCATTATTTCTCAAAAAAGTGAACAATAACACTAGTAACTGTAATACGCTAAGATATGTGTTACCAGTAAATTTAAAACTAGCGTATTTTGAACTCTGGTACTCAAAGTAAGATCTAACTTGTGTTATGAGTACCAGTGGAGTTTAAGTTTGAAGTCTAAAAATATCTTGCAAACCCCAAAAAAATACCTCGTAATAATATTTTAAAAGGTAACTAACGACATAGGCGGGAATTTTTCAGCCGTCAAGCGAGTGGGCGTTAAAAATATTAGTTATACCGTGTTACACGCACTTGAATGAATTAATCAACGTTTTGACAACTTCAAGAGATTCATTACGGATTCACGTGCGGTTTTGAATAACTTTGTAATAAAATTTGGATAAAAAGGTACCATGTTTTGTTTTTTGTTTTTAATTTGTAGTCTTTTTTGGTTTGTCATTGATTGATGATTGGAATAATAAAGAAACGATAAGTATACATAATATAAAGATATTGATAATTGTTTTTGTATTAAAAATAAATAAATTTGGAATTAACTAGCAAATACTCGAATATATTCATGATCTACAACAATTTAAACGTAACGATAGTGTTTGTTTTGTCTTTCGAGTATAGTAACAAACCATGTTGATGAACTTAATTTAAAATGACGATGGAAATCTTACAAATAAGGTAAACATCCAAAAAAATACCCCAAAACAAATTTAAAAAGTAAATAATGTAGCTCAATAAATAACAGAACTGGACCGTTTTATGCCATCGTTTGTTTCGGCAACATTCATTACTGAGAAATCCCACTTATTTTATAGCGAGGCGTAATTGTATTTAATGTACCAAGAAAAGGAGTTATAAGACACCATTAATTCATATTCAGCATTGCGATTAACAAATTAAAAAAAAAGTTTTGTAGAAAAATCCGCATAGTAATTTACCCTTTAAACCACAACCACAACAATGAAAACAGCCCGTAATAAGTAGGCGGTTAATTGTTTCAGTCACAGAAAGGCATCTTGTTATGGTCACGACCTACATCCGCATTAAATGGAGCAGAACATTGTATATACTATAGCTATACTTAGCCACCCTGCGTGCCTCGTCGATGCGCCCGCTCTAGCACTATTGAATTAACTACCTCACTTCAGATAATGCGGCCTTTCTTCAATACATACAGCGAAGACGTCTGAATACATTCAACTTTGCGATTCTAGAAATTGCGGCGGCGTACACCGTCTGCTTAAAACGGTGGAGCATAAACAAAACACTTTAATAGCGCGCAATGTAGACCCACATTTCGCCTAGGTGAAAAAACCACTTCTAAATAATGTATTATGCCGTAATTCCAACGATTTATTGTTATAGAAAATGTCACGAAACTTAGTAAAATGTACAAATACAGTGGAGTGCATGTTGATGGCACGCGTGAAGTGGCTATGACCTTTATAACCAATAGCACACGGTTGATACACGCCGATATGCAATCGTAGCCCACGCAAAACAAACTAATATATCGAAACTGGTAATCAAACTTTATTTATCTGATATCAGTTAAACAAAAAGTTCTCGGAAATACATTAAGCCTGCGGTCATAGCTACCAACACTGGGGTATGTGTAGTGTGTATATAGAGTCGGCTGTTCAGATATGAACTTGTTTTTCTCTCCAATTATCAATGTAACGTGGCTATTAGTTGATCGAATTAAGATGCCTCAGTGAAGTCCTTAGCCCTGACCACCATAAGTACCTGAACACATTCAGAACGCGTCCATAACGACCACAAATTGCTGCGTAACTCTCGTATATCTTAACACAAAGCGGGTAGCACCATCAGCGGAGGATACACAGCACTAGATACCTGTGACGCTGAGCAAGGACATGATGGGACGAACGCCCGTCTGGCCTGGCTGGCCCGTCGACCCGAGGCGGTCGGCGGGGCCGGCGCCTCACCGGCCGCCACGGGGCGCCATTTGTAGCACTCGCGCGCCCGGCTCAACGCGCGGCCGGCAACCGACTGACGCCCGGCTACCCACTGTACCCGCTAGTACCTACTGGCGTCCTCACGCATGCGCACCGACCACCTTCTGACATCACCGGTACCCGGATTATTTTCGCCCGGCGAGGTAAATACCCTCACATCGATCGAGCCCGGTTAAACTTGATGCAATTATTGCACTGCCCTAGTCCTTACAGATGCAGTTTTAATGACCGCCGACGAACTCCTTGAGCCGCAGGTGCTGGCGACCAACCAAATTAGTTCCCGAGCTGTCTTCAGTGCTCACACTTTTTAATGTGCGAATGGTTCAGGAGCTGCACAAGTTTGCAGCGAGTTTCATGAGTCGTTAATTATTTCCGCAAGAATTCTTCGCTCACTACCCTCAGTTTTTACAACGCGCTACAACTGGTTCAGAGCGTAATTTCTCACAAAGGAAAAGCTGCAAATCTAAATTTAGCTTTCAATGCCGTTGCTTGCGACGTAGTAAAAATAAATCATCGTAGCGTACGGGGCAGAGCGCACGCGAAGCATTTTTCTATTTTCTTAGAAAGAGAGAATTAAATTTTATCTTGATCTCAAACTGTCTGTCTCAGTGAGTCTCTCCCAGATAGTTTGGCTCAGACTCTCCAATCACGATGAAAACAACGCACAAATTGAAATGGAAATATTTTTCACAATGAAATATCTAGTCCCACGTCAAGTGCTACAAACCATTTATTTTAATCGACTGCGGAACGGTTGAATGAATTAAACGATTTTGTGGAGGCGGGAAATGTGTACGTTCATTTTAAATCGTTTTCAAAGAATTATACTTCAGCCTGTTTCTATGAAAACATCACCCTTCCTATAAAGTGTTTGAAGAAATGCTCCCGGGGACCATTTGGGCCATTTGGAGACCGCAGTTTGATTTTATGGCACAAAGATTTTGCGGCACATCCTTTTGATAAAATCTTGTCTCCACCTTATGAAAGCCTTCAGAAAGTGCACTCGCCTACGCAAGATCTGTTTGTAGCCGAGACCTCGCTGATTCGTAGCATAAGGGGTAATAATAGCTACGAGGTAAACTCGCTACTTTCTTATTTGCACCTTGAAACTTATCAGCTACGAGCTGCTACAAGCTCGTAGCGCGCTACGCGTTGCGTAGTACGTTGCTACGAAGCTATTCTTAGCTCGCGGCGAGACTCTCTTAGAGTTAGCTTTACGTAACCAAACAATTTTATTGGAATAAAAGGATTGTTCTGGAAACACTGAATCGTACATTTGATTAAGTTCAGTCATAATGTTCAAACAATATTTTTAATTTTGCCTGAATACAATAATTCCTCAGGTACAGGTACAACCGAGTACAAAATTGCATTATAAAGCGAAATAGGAATTTAATCACGTAGTCGACTGCAACTAATGGGTTATAAATTCATTGCACGTCGAGATGCCGCAGGCATACAAGCTACCACTTCCGAATCCGCTATCTTCATATATTATTTATGCTTTTATGAGTCTTACACTTGTATATTACTAATTGTTTCATATATTTTGCGATAGAATAGGCATTTTTCACATGGCTTTATTTGATTTTCTTTTTCGTAAAAGTTTTTAATGACCATACAACAGAAATATGACTATTAGAATTGAAAAGAAAAAGAAATCTCAAAAAAAAAATGGCACGTTATATTCATTGTCGCCTGGGTGTCACCACTGCGACGATCGTCCGGAGGACACGGTGGAGCATACGGTGCAGGACTGCCCCCTTGGGCAGAGCACCGTCGTGTCCTCACGACGGCGATAGGCGGAGACCTCTCGCGCCCGGCAATCGGTCGAGGCCATGGGCGAGACGGAGTGGAAAGCGGTCGCCTCCTTCTGTGAAGCAGTCATGCTCGTGAAGGAGGAGGCGGGCCGCGTGAGGCAGAGGACAGCGTCCTCCCTGCACCCCAGTCGCAGTGGTAGACGCCCACGGCGACGGACGTCGCCAGACGATCTCCGGCCACCATAGGCGCGGGCATGCGGGCAGCGAGTAATGGGCAACTGCTGTCCGACCATGGAACATGCCCGGGTCGACGGCGCGTTGTGTTCCTCGCGCGCCTCAAAGACTGTCAGCAAAGTGACGGGGCCCCCTCTAGAGTGCCAAAGCCTGCCGGGGTCGCGGGGCTGTACGAATTACCGTGACCCCGGAACGTAAAGGGCTATTGAAGGACACCGTGGATTTTAGTCGGTACGAGTCTGACAGACTCTCCCGCTCTGCCCTAAATGGGAGGACTCATTTGGTGATTTTACCCCGTAAAAAAAAACGTTATATTCATTGTATGACACCCACGATTGCAGTCAATTTTTCTTGCCATAATAATTAACACGACATGTTACTCAATAATTAATTCCTTTAAGAGAGCACAGAATATAACGAACATGTATTTTTAACTAAAGCCGATTATTATTTGAAGAGCAAAACTTGCTTCACAATTTCGCTCCTTACTCCTACGAGCATAAAGGGACTAAGTTTTAGTAAATCAGTAGGTACATAAATGATAAATGATATTTGATATTTATACTAAGGTATAAATATCATGTCATAACCCTCATTAACAAATAAGCAAATTGGTTTTGACAAACTCTTTTACACGTCAAGAAATCAGATTCCTTATTTTATTTTTTTAAACTTGATGAGGCCGGTGTTTCTTACCTGACTACTCTGAGAAAAAACAGCCGAAACAAACTCAGAGGTCAGTATCTTTTAAATTCCAGAAATTTTGTATTGGTAAAAAAAAAAAGAAAATCTTACGAGAACCACTTGTTTTTCGTTTTCGTAAGAAGATGTGGTCACCATATGACAAAACAAATTAAGCTGTCTTTTGGGGGTTCCGGCTGTCATTTGTGGACCTGAAAGTTTGAAACCCAGTCTTACCAAGGAGTATCCTATAACCCAGTACTAACTCGCTTGTGATGGTTAAATATTATACGAACCAACGCGTGGCGGTTGAAAGAAAAATTCTAACCGCGAGCAGGATTTGTTACCTGCTACCTTCGGATTCAGTACATCCAACTCTCTTACCAACCGAGCCACCGAGGTTCTTGGGAATTTTTCTTTCCAAAGATAATCTTTGATGATCAGATAGGCAGTCGATCTAAGTAAGATACTGATGTTCAGCTGCAAACGACTACTCTGGATGCTTACCTCAACATAGTTGGGAAACGGCTAGACTGATGATGATTAACTGTTAGTCTAGAGGTCGCACACGTAACGTGCTTAACTTGAAGTCCTGGATTCGATTCTGGATTCAGTGCTATTAAGTTTTGTCAAATAGAATTTCTCAATAACTGCCACGCTGTCAGAATTAGTGCCTGGCTAATGGCAATAAGCTCGTCCCCAATTACATAACTGGGGAAATGTGGGTGAACGTTAGGATATACCTCTGTCTGATCTTTCAAGGGCTACAGGCTTGTTGTTCACGTAATATTGGCGTCCCACCCTGGTTTTAAACAGAGGACTATTCGGTGGATTTTCCGTAATGTTGTTACATACTAATTTTGTCCGGACAGTAACTAACACAAAAAAAAGAACTAAATCAGCGCAGTCGTTCCAAAGTTAGGAGTTGAGAGTAGTGCTGGCCCAGTTGTATATTCCCCGACTTACGAGTTGTAGGAGGTATAGATGCCGTATGTACTCGTAGACCTTAGTCAGACGACATTAGCTGAGGTGCCATTTCAGCGGGTGCCCAATGCGGAACACCTCGAGGGTTCGTACCCAGGCTTTTTTTTAATGTGGTAAAATCAACAAGTGAGTCCTCCCACCCAGGGCAGAGCGGGCGGGACTGTCAGACTCGTACTGACTAAAATCCACGGTGTCACTCAATAGCCCTTTACGTACCGGGGTTACGTTAATTCTTATAGTCCCGCGACCTAGTACCCAGGCTGGCATTACTTTGTGTAATTTATTTCATCACCACTGCTCTCAAAACTGTGAAGGAAGACATCGTGAGGAAAAGTGTCCTAGAACCAAAAGTTCGAAGACATGTGACATCTACTAAACCGCACTGGGCACACGTGATGGGTTATAGTCCACTCCCTCTCATAGAGGAGGCCTGTTTCCCAGCAGTGGGAACATTATAGGCTGGTGATGATGATGATGATGATGTTTGAAAGAAACATGTAAAGAAGATGAAAAACTCTAACTCTACTCATTGCAGGCTTACAAGTTGTATGCAATAACTAATCTCAAATAGATACATTTGCCCTTATTACAAATTCAGCCAACAGTATACGAGATTCATTACTTATTTTAATTGGGTGAAATTGCACCTACATCACAAACCGCCGTGCAATGAGTAAAGTAGTTCATTAGTTATGCAGGTTGGCTTGTTAAGTTCCCTCTACGTGCTCCTCAATTAAAGTAATTTGCAAGGAGATTCTACATTATTAGCAAGTTAATTTTAGTACCTTTGAGACCTTTACGGTATTTTATTCTAATAAAATTATCCCACGGGAAATATATACCGGGAATAACGGTATCCTATGAGGTATACAAAAAAGTGCGCGTCGTAGACAAAACAATTACGTATTCCGGGTGTTGTGCCATGTAATAAACACAACCGTTGTCTATGTTAGACACCTCTGTCTTAAAACTGTAATGACTCTAGTATGCGCTAAGCCTTATCCTATCTCTGAGCCCAACTTCATCAAGATTTAGTAGCAGCAGGTTTTTGGCAATTAAGCCGTTGGTTGACAGTACTACCGCCAAAATGATCGCAGAAGCCACGTTTCATATGTCAATAACCAGACCAGATCAAGATATATGACTGCTTATCTTTCTCTGACTTCACGAAGTTTTTGTCAGCAGAACCGTTTTGACAGCAATAAATGTTATAAGATTATGATTTTTAGTCGCTAATCAATAAACTGTTTTAACTGCCTTTGAGAAACGATATACGACAATGTTAACTGCCGTCGCTTATTGAATAGAATAGAAAAGACTTAATTGTACATCCAATTACTACAAAACAAAATATTGTAAATTCTAAAGGTACAACCGCGCATGATTTTCAATATCCTTTCCTCTTCGAGGGCTTCATATATCTCTTATTCATGATTCTTTATTCAGCAATTTTAAGAGGCAACCGAGTACAGGTGTTGTTCATATTTCGCAGATCAGTTCTGGCAAATAAATCCTTAACTCAGTAGTCTAAGCATGAACCTCATTCCGGGGCAGTCGGTTAAAAACGCATTTAGGGTGACCGTACACTCGAATCACGGCAGATTTACATTTAAGTCTCACTTAAACGAATTTGCACAGACAAATTTGTATAATGCCAAGAATTGCAGGCCGACAAGTATTTTTACTGTCGGCTTTCCTTAAAATGCTGGCGCGAACACCATCGACAAACCTGTGTAGCTACGTACCCTGCCTAGTCTAGTCTCTGATTAGAAGTAAGGTAAGGTAAGTCCATCTTGATACTGAAAAACAATTGACGCAGACAAAGAAGTGGGTCGCGTCGTAAAACAGTTACGTTTTCCGTGTACCACGTGGTATGCACAACGGTTGTCTATATTAGACAAGTCTGTCTTAAAACTGTAATGACTCTAGTATGCGCTCAGCCTTATTCTCTAAAAAGTTACTTTATTACGTGTAAACATAAATAATAAAGCATCGCAACCTCAAAAAGATTATATAACAGCACATAGAATTACAATTGAAAATGCAGCAGCATAAAATTCTCTCAGCATCAGAATAATTGAATTCAATTCCGATGAAAATCTCTTGAGAATGGATTCAACAGATAAATAAATCAATTGGAGTTATAGAAATTCGTCATAACAACGCAAATTGTTTTTTTTTTTCTGTTTCGATAATGGATTAAACAATGATCGCTGTTCTTTTTTAATTGCTGTTCAGTTTTTCGCTTTTTAATAAAAGCGTTATTAATAGTGCCGGTTGAAGTGTTTTATCGATAAAACGATATGTATCTAGGGTATATTGTGTTTTATGTTCCACAAACGATGTAGCACTTAATATCGTATCCTGCAAATTCTTGCTTATTACGCACTAACTAATGCCTGCGGCTTTGCCCGAGTGAAGTTAAGTTATTATCCCACGTGGACGCCATACTATGAGAAAAAGTATTCTATGTGTTAATACAAAATCTGTGTACCAAATTTTATTCAAATACTTTAATTAGTTTTTATGTGAAAGAGTAACAAACGTTTATCCATCCTCACTCAAGAGTGTGCTGAGAAATCAGGCTTAAAATAAAGCTCATCAACCTTGCTTTATCTACAAATGCAGAGGCAGGAAGCATTGTACTTACGTCAACCAAAACAATAGTTAGAGCTAACATTGTCTCGCATTTATACTCGTAAAATTGCAGTAAAGTAAGAAGATTGACGCTACTGAAAACACGAAACGCTACCTAAGTTCTATAAATAAACGAATGAGCAATCAATCAAACATATTACAGTTTCCGAAGTGTCAGTCTTTCTCTGTTCGCATAACAGTCCGGCTGTTGTCCGACACCGTTTGTGCGACAAAGCGTTGGCACAATAATCTTTTTTCAATGAGTTGTAACCATCATTACGTAATATGCACGTGGTGACGCGTCACTCGGCCCTTTCCGACCTTCCTCGGGAACGACCGAATCCGAATATCGATCGACATAAGCCCGCGAACAGGCGACACTGCTGTGACGTCACAGATCAAGCGAC
Organism: Agrotis puta; assembly: GCA_943136025.2. NCBI lineage: Eukaryota > Metazoa > Arthropoda > Insecta > Lepidoptera > Noctuidae > Agrotis > Agrotis puta. The sequence continues at coordinate 11,021,312 of OW964182.2, read as the reverse complement.
AACAAAACGTCCTATACACAACTCTTCGCCAACCAAAACCCAACCTTAATTTCATTTCGCTAAAGTTGAAATTTTAATGGAGGATGTCAGTTTTCAGCCTATTTTTTATACAGGTTGAGCTATAAAGGTGGTGGTTCCCCCGTGTAAGCCTGCCTGACCCACATCGCGCGATGCGTAATGCACCTGTTATTTGTACTAGTACCCTAGTACTATGGCGTGAGTTCAACATGTGAGTTGTACGACAAGGGTGTACGCTTTCGATTTGTTTATAATCGAGGAGATAAAATTGCGCACGTGAAGTAATTGGGGATCTACTTGAAGTGATATTTTTGTTGTACATCATGTTGAACTAAATGTTTACCTAACATGATAAATTGTAAAGTATTAAAGTATTTAAGTTTTGATGTAACTGGTTGTCTAAGGAACTACTACATATACAAAATTAATTACTGATGGAAAGGTTACTGATTGCAGTATTATAATAGTATACGCAGAGGAAGTCGTTGGCAGCAGCTAGTCTAGTAGAGGAATCATGAAAAAATAAAAATAGTGTTTAAAGTAAAGTGTAAACTGCCCTATGATTTTTTATCACACAAATGGTTCATGATTTATAGATTACTAGCTGTTCCCTGCCCCGCTTCGCTGTGGCACAAAAGAAAACAGTTTTTCAAAAAAAAAAATTGATAAAAACAATCCTTGATGCGGATTATATATCATGCTAAAATTTCAGCTCAATCGGTGCAGAACTTTTTGAGTTTTTGAACATACACAAACCAACATAACATTTTTATATATATAGATTTCTGCCAGGGCTTCTGGATTAAATATAACAGAAGTAAGCTAAATTTTGCTAGAAAACACTGAATTAATAACAGAGTTAAAATCGGTATTCTAAAATTAGTAACGTCTACGGATCTACGGTCTACAAAAAGTTGCTACGAAACGTTACGAAGCGTAGCGAACTACTACGAAAACTGTGCTACGAACACATGAACAAAAACATCCAAGCGTTAAACACATTTCGTCTGATGATCATTTGCAAACGTCTAGCACGCTTTTATTAACCAAGGCTTTTTAAATGTGGTAAATTCATCCAACGCGTCTTCCCATCGTGGGTGGTACGGGCCCTCCCGTCTCCCTCTCTTTCAGACTCATACTGACTAAAATCCACGGTGTTCCTTTAGTAACCATTTGCGTTCCAGGGTCACGGTTACCTGTTAAAACAGTACTGCGACCCCAGCAGGCTTTGGCTCTCTACGGGGCCCCGTCAGATTGCTGATAGCTGATTATGCGCGCGTGGAACACAACGCACCGTTGCGTCCACCCAGGCATGGTCCATGATCAGACGGCGAGTCCCCCGTCCGATCATGGACCTTGGTAACTCTACCAAAGCTTTAAGTGAAAGCAATGCAGTAAATTATTTTGTTTTCTATTCTTAATGAATGTTTTTATGGGTTTCGTACCAAAATAAAATAACCCTTTTAGTGCGGCCATATACAATTTGACTTAGCCTGTGTTCAAAAATCATAAAACATAATACATTTATATTCTTGTCATGACTAACGATGAATGATGTTCTTAAAATCCATATTTAATAAAAATGTATGTCCTAAATAAATATAAGGGACATGATATATCATGTCAAACATTGTCATTGTACAGACTCCAACTCATCAACCTACGCCTTATCTATCAAATGTCTTTAATAGATTTTCAATTTCATCACAACAGTCAAAGGTTTATATTCGATTGAAAAAAAATGACGGAATGGGGTCCTGTGTAAAGTAGATATAGATATATTTGTAGCACTGCCAATGTGTACAATCAGCAAAAGAAAGCGTTAGATATGCAGATAGCACGATGCCCCCATAGAGGGCCAAACACTTGCCGGGGTCGCGGAACTGTCCAAACAACAATTGAAGAAAACACCCAAACCGGGGGGCCTTAGCAGAAGGTGGGTCGGGTGAGGGAGAGGACAGCGTCCACCTCATGACCCAGCCGCTCCGCTCGGGAGATGCCCACGGCAACGGACACCGCGGGACGATCTCCGGCCACCGTAGGCGCGGGCATGTGGACGGCGAGTAATCGGCGACTCGCTGTTCGACCATGGACCATGCCCGAGTCGACGGCGCGTCGTGTTCCACACGCGCCTCAAAGAACGGTCGGCAATACGATGGGGTCCTTTAGAGGGCCAACGCCTGCCGGGGTCGCAGGACTATCGGGTTACCGTGGCCCCGGAATGTAAAAGGCTATTGAAGGACACCGTGCATTTTAGTCAGTACGAGTCTGACAGTCCCTTCCGCTCTGCCCTGGGTGGAAGGACTCATTTGATGATTTTACCACGTTAAAAAAAAAGCGGTCAGCGTCCGCGCTGCACGATCAAACGATCTCAAAACCGGTTCGTCGTAAAGCACATCGTTGACTCCAGGGATTTGATTTCTTATACAGAATAGCATCCTAAGGCTACCCACTGACCCCTAGCTGTCACTTCCTGTTTTCACAGTTGAAACCACTGATTATTCAAGTTGATTAAGATTTTTTTGCAACGTAAGGGTGTTATAAACAAAAATTTATTGTCACCCTGACTTGGCAAGTCTACCAGTCCCTACCGTCCTGTCCTGGGTGGGAGGACTCATTTGATGATTTTACCAAGGAAAATATGAAACGGGCGGGTGGTCTCATTCGATGATCTTGAAATTTTGTAAATTCATCAAGATACAAGATATTTATTTTGTATTTTATAAGATATTTAGTTTGTTATTTTGTCATCAACACAACAGCATGTTTTAAACGTCTTTCCAATGTTGTAAGGTTCAATGTGTCTGCATCCCAAACTCCTGGGCTGCATGTAACATACTATACTGCACAAAAGTGCATATATCATACAACAGTCAAAAAGAAGGAAAATTGTAGTTAAAGTCCCTCAAATAAAAACCAAGTTTGCCACTACGCAATTGATTAATCGCTAAGCTGACTTGTATCAATAATCATATTTATATTTATCCTAAAAACTATTAGGATTTCAAGAAACTAATAACGAAATGGATAATAACGCTTACCTACTATATACAGAGACTCTGCAGCACATATCCACGCGGATCCACCCAAAAACACACGACACTGTCATTCTCATACGACAAATCGCACACGACACTCGCAAAGACACTTGCTCACGACACGTAACGTCACACAAATACATAAACACATACACCATATTCATAAGGAAATTGTTTTTTAGTTTTAATATCATTACATATTCTTATTTACACATCCAAGAACACCGCCAGGTCAAAAAAAACTATGCCAGGACCGCAGATAGACTGGTTATAAACAAACTTTTTCATCTACCCTCATTTAACTTTACTTTTCGAAGAAACCTACATACTTATCTATATTTTGTTGCGTTCACGTTAAGAAAAAAAGAAAAATAAAAAGATATCAATATTTAAGACTTTTGTTAAAAAATAATCTTTTGAAAAACTGTTTATACTAAAGTTATTTTTTTGAAACGAAGGAATAAAAATGAATACCACCTTTTTGTATTGATTGAAATGTCAGAAGTGTCTTTTATTTAAATTGAAATCTATTACATGTTTTAAAAATCACACACATTTTAGGTATATTGAATACATACTTACAGTCAATATTTGGTATAAACATTGTAAACATTTAAAATGAAATCCCTTTGTATTGGCAATGTTTTCAATAATCCCATTATTCATGAACAATCTTAAATACATATTTTTAGCTATAGGAAGTTCGATATCTTAAACTTTAAGATTTCTATATAATGCGTTCTCGATTCTATAGTATACAAATGAGAAGGACAAAGAATATATGTTATAGTACTTCTAAATGAGAAGTTGATTATAGTATTAAATATGTAGACAATCATTGAATAATACGAGCCTAAGGGTGCCTTTCCACCAGAGATGTGCTATGTAGCTGTGCTGCGAAAATGTAAAAGCTGAGCTACGAAACTGTGTGACCGTTTCCACTGATACTACGCTATGTAGCGGTGCGAGTAAGATGTGCTATGAAGATCGCCGCCGCAAAGTAGCTGTGCTAGGAAGATGCGCAGCTCGAGCTATGCGATTTATCGATAGTAGGGAAGACGACCCATAGCAAGCCTCTATAGCACGCAGCCATAGCACGCAGTGCTGTGCTATGTAAACCAATGAATATGATTGGTGGATATCAAACACATCCGCAGCAACGTAGCATAGCACATTTATGGTGGAAAAGCAGCCTTAGTCTGATTTTTATTCAGAACACATCTCTCATGTCCATTCCTCTCCGATTTCGATATAAAATTAGTATTACAAGTTAAAAAAATTGCAAAAGTACTAAATACATACATGAAAGTTCACGTAAAAATCCTACCTACTGGGGCTTTACAACACGGGTCGATTTTTCAGTTGATTCTCCAGTCATATCACTTGCAAAAAGTAGTACCTAGTAGAATTGTCATTTAGACAGTCGATTTTCGCCGAATCACAAAATCGACCCGTGTAAATGCCCCATACATGAGACAAAACTCGAGGGTTTAGTGCGAGACGGTATTCCTATACTTTTTTAACCTATTCAATATAGTGCTACCAGGTTATCTGTTCAGACAGGCAAAAATGGATCTTCAGCCGCCAATTTAAAACATCATTTATTTTAACGGCATATTCTTCACTAACGACATTGACACCGCCAGCGGAACTTATTTTTTTATTACTGTACTACGCTTATCCCAATCTAATTGGCATCGGCGCAGCGTATATCTTCTCCCATATTTTCTTTATAAATCTTCATCTTATGAAACACCCCATCATCGTTCACATAGTCCATTCTTACATTTGGCCTTACAAATTATTCCATAGATTAGATGTTGCTAGAGATAAAAAATCGCACTAGACCCATTGTATTACAAGCATCATATTTTTTAATGAGGAGCCTCTATGCTACATACAATATCCAAAGTGATGATTATTATTTTAAAAATTCAATGCCTGAGGGTGGTCCTGAGGGTCTAAAACAGACACTTTAACCCAATTCTTCATATCAATTGCAATAACATTTGTAAAAAGGTCGCGGGTAAATATAATATTATTTACCCGCAACCTTTTTACAAATTTTATTGTCATCTACGACAATTTTACAAGTTTTGAGAGAGCAGTAGGTAGTGACCCAGTGGTGTTAGTGGTAACCGCCCCGACTAACGAAGTGTAAGCTATGGGTTCACACCCAGCCAGGGTCATTACTTTCTCTAATTTATTTCGTCACCACTACTCTCAAAATAGTGGGAAAAAAAAAAAAAAAAAGTGAGGAAACCAAGACATGTTAAAGAGCCAAAAATTCGAAGAACTGTGACATGTACAGATTCCAGCATATCAACCTACCCCAATCTATCCAATTTCTTTAATAGATTTTTAACTTTATCACAATACAAGAATTATTGATTGGAAAAATGAAGTAGCCAGCTTTAATTTAGTGATGGGACTCGAATCACGTTTGATTCGAATAATTCGAGTCATGACGGCAAAGACTCGACTCGAATGAGATTTTTTGTTGATTCGAATCATCGCTTGATTCGAATCGGCCAAATGATTTGAATCAATTTCATAAATTCGAATCATTTTCATCGATTCGAATCTTTATTGCGAGGAAAATTTACCTTATAGACGAGACAGTTAGGATTTGTTTAAGTTTTTTCCTTTAAAGCAACTTGTTCCCGTAAAGAAAAATATTCTTTTAGAAGAATAATAACTTCGTATAACGGTTACTTTTAGTTCCGGTCTTGTAAAAGAGTTAGATATGGTTCTTTTTATTAGTTGACATAATATAGTAGATAATTTAAAAAAAAAAAACTATTATATTTTTATGTCATATAGATTCGAATCATCGCATCGATTCGAATTGATTCGGATCTTTGTATTCATCCGAATTGATTCGAATCAACAATATATACGAATCAAGGGTCAAATCGAATCATGATTCGAACTTTTTGACAGTGATTCGAACTGATTCGAATTTTAATTTTCGATTCGAGTCCCATCACTACTTTAATTTTATCCTATTATAATTCTGATAAAGTAGCCTTTTTAGACCTGCTAGTTCTTATAGCCTAGCCTCTTCATTCTTAAGCCTTTGCCAAACAGACTAGCGTGGCGAATGCGAAGCGTGACGTTTTTATTTGTAATGTATGGAATTGTTTGAATCCAGTCACATAGAAACCCGATCCGATACCGTGACAGAACTATCGCACTGACGTCTCGCTTTTGCCGGTCTGTTTGACAAAGGCATTAAAGTTGGCAATTAATATTTCAATACTACATAGTGACGTCAATACACCTAAATATATATATTATTGATCATCAGTCAATGTCTTATCATAGATTACCCTTTAAATCAATTTACATATTCAATATCTCTACTAACTAAAATAGTACCAATACTATGTTGATTTATATTAAAAACATTTACATTTCTTTATTTTTGTATGCACTGCAATTTAGGAAACATTAAAAAAGACAATTAGCAGGCCCTAGAATAAACTTGGTTGCACCAGAAATCACATACTACATTTTAAAGTAGGTAGAGTCAAAATATACAGTCAATACATAAATAAAGAATAGGCCGAAGCCCCAAAAATTAACCTGCTACAGAAGCTACAGTCCTTAAAAAGCAGTAGCTTTTTCTCCAAAAACATCAATTCATATAATGATGACCCTTGATCATATACGCAGTGTAACGTTTTAAAACTATATTTAACGGTAAACATGTAATTTATGGTGCCAGCAGCGTTCATAATTGTTTACTGCAGTACATACTTTCTGTTTTAAACAGTTCCTATACATCTTTATACTAAACAAGAGATCTACAATATTGTAAAACGGGTTTTTTTTTATGAATACCAAATAATTGGACACTATATTGAATATTATTTAAATTTTACACCCGGGTGTACATAAGCGAAAACGCCCCAGCGCCTTACGTACACACGTCTGTACATAAAAGACAGTCGCTCATTGGACGTTGATTTTTATCATTTTCAATTATAAATCGCCCGAGAGGTTAAACAAAAAAAGAACTATTTTCTACAATAAATCTAAATCTGAATTAATACCCGAAAAATAATGTAGCAGTAATTTTAAAATATATTTATTTCATTGTGATAATATACAAACACCTATTACTCAGGCTATTAATAGATCTATCTATTTGGCAATAATTATATTACACATTAGAAGACATTGATAAATAATTAATCATTCTTTCATGCAGTTAAATTCAAAACTTCTGTTGATCAAATCTGAACATTGATTTAAAAAAATTGCTTAAATTATGAGAGTGCAGCACCCGACTAGATTTTTATGATACAAGCTATGGTATCTATTGATTCAATATTATTATCAGTAAACAAATAATATAGTCATCAATTAGTAATAGCCAGATTATATTACAATTTATTGCTTTAAATAATTTAGGGATCAAAGTTCAAAAAGAGACCTTCAAAAAACTTCAAATAATTTTCATGGGCTTCAGTATATTGCGGATCATCTTCCCGCCTATCTTTTATCAATGCCTTCTCATGCCTGATTAGTGCTTTATACAGTGGACAATTCCAGAACCAGTCTTCTCCTTGTTTTTGAAGATTATCATGATGCTCTGTCAAGTCTGCGTTGGCACAATTTGTACAATTTTTCTTGCGTTCAACTTCAGCAGGCAACGTTATTGGTGTGACAGATCCATTGAAATTGTTCTTTATTTCCAAATAGCCATACATGGTGGTTAAAATCTTATTCATAAGAAATCTTCGGTGATACCAGATAGTCTGATGGTTTGTGTAGTATTTCAGCAACTCTTCATTCGATAACAATTCATAGAACAACAGTTCAAGTTTTCTTAAAGTTTGGTTCCCGTTTGCATAGCATTTGCAATTGCCTGGGGTATAGCCAAGTATGAGAACAATTAGATCATCATCATTTATTGTTTTCTTGGAGATCTTGCTAGGTGGCACATCTGAATCGCTAGTCATATGATCAGCTAAAACTTTTTGGAAATTTTCACGTAAGTTAACCTCCATCATTTTTTCAAATATTGCCCATTGTTCATCAATACAGAAAAGTATTTTAACACAAATCTGGCGATAATGGAAGCAGCTATAGTCAGAAACATGACTTGCTGTCCATTTGTGAATGAATCTATATTCATTGAAGAAAACTCGGGTACTGTTGAAGTTGGATTTATAGCGCCAAACAATTTCCATTACAAATGCACGATAGTCCCAGCTGTGGTAGTTGTTCATACACTTATCTGCAGTCATCGTGCACACTCTGAGCTCCTCAGCAATAGTATCAGCTAGAAACTGTTCGCTAAACATTTCTATTTCATCTGAAACCAACAATAATTCATTATATTTATGTCTAAACAGAATTTGTGCTTAGCTTACAGCCCTGAAATTTGTTTGTGGTCAATTTGTACATAGCAATATGTTTGCTTTGGGTCTATAATATCACAATAGGCAGCTTCATTGCACCTACAGTGCAGGTTTCATTTAGCCCATTAAATTTTACCCCTGCTTTGAGTAATTTTAAAAGTAACTCCACTCAAATCAATCAGCAAATTATAACAGTTAAAGAGTATTAAACATCCAAGTTATGTTAGCAGAATAAATTGAAAATGGAACAACTAAATGCAGTCATACATACCTCTTAATAAGTGTGAGAAGATCCATCTCCTGTATGCAAATGCCTCGTTACATTTTGGCTTCCTTGTCAGTACTAATTTAGAAAAATGCAGCTCTGCGTACCAGTCATGAAACTGCCGCAACGTCATTTCTCTTCTTTTGTTCCATAATGAGGTTACATCGGGGTTTAACAACAGTGTAGGATTTAAAAGATTATGAATCCTCTTGTAGTTTAGATTTGATAATCTGCTGAGTCTACGCTTTGGATTTGTCAAGTAGTCACGTATTAATTCTTCATAGCAGTAGTTATATACATGTTTCACACACCAGGACTCCAGACCTAAAGACGTGCCAACATACAGGACAGGGGATTTGTTTGTAGTAGACTCCACAGGGACAACGTCAAACTCCGTCCTGAAAAACACTTAGGATTAACACGCAAGTTCTTATATTCATACTTATCATTTATCTTGAAATTTTGCCAATTTGAAGTAAATATTTACAATCTTCGGTTCCCCAGAAAATGATTCAACTCCTTTATTATTTTCTCCACTAGCCCTGTTAATCCGCTCGTATCGTTGTCCATGGTTGACATGATAATATTAAAATTTATATAAAATTAACTATTGATTTCAATCTTTTCAGCAATCAAATACATTTAGATGAAAACAAGATCACGAAACACGTACAGCATTTCTAAACGTCACTTGGCGAAATGTCATTTTGTCATTTTCATCGATTTTCATAGACAAAAATCACGTTTCAATCCATTTCCATTGATTTTTGAGGGTTTGAGTCTTAGGTGTTTGAGACTCTAGGACAGTCATGGTTATGGGTATGAATTTGGATGGTGGAAAGGAAGATCAAAGAAGAGGAGGAGGTGTAAAAGATGCCGTGACTTCTGAAAAGGGAGAAAAGAAAAAGAAGACTTGTTACACTGATCCTAAATGGAATGGATGGGCAAAAAGATGATCAACTCGTCTCTAAACATTGGCTGAAGTGTAGCACAGCTATTTATGATCCCTTATGGATGGCTAGATGTTATATTAAATACCTAGTTCACTTTAGAAATTGATTTTCCCATGAGGAGTCAACCATATTGCCAGATTACTGAAGATGACATCGATCTGATTGAACGGCGCCTATGTGTAGATACTACTTGTACTGTACTAACAGCTGTACATGAAGATTAAATAAATAAATAAACTGCGCGAGCATAGAGTAAAACGCTCTCGTTATGTCTTCTTTCTTGCTCACGTCTCATTTTATGAACACCGACAGTGCCGTGCAGTTGACGTTCGGCAGTTGCTTTGCCCAATCAATTAATAGGTATTTTAAGTCTAAGGCCATTTGCCCCACAAACCGCAGCATTTCAGCGTTAAACGTTTTTAAACATCGTTCCGATACTACCAAATGTTAAAAAATTGTGGCGACATAGAGTAGACCACAGAAGGACGTGTGAGAGCATGCAAGATAACACTGCGCTCGACTGAGGGCGTTGATGACGGATCATGACTAGATACCTGACGTACGACAAAGTATCGGCATACGAGAGTAGTTCCGATAACGCTCGCGCACACAGTTATCTTGTGCGCACTATCCAAGTGGGCCTTTTAATACCTGTAGTTAAGGAGTTCATGTAGGAGGAGAACAGGTTAAACAGTTCCTATACTTAGTTATAAAAAGGAGGTACTTCCAATGTCACTGGAGTGGTGTGTTGTGGGCTTAATGTATGAGAAATGGATTTGGTTTTTTTCGTAATTCTGGCTTGATGATTTATCTAGCTCCCAAGCTCGAAGAATCTTTATTTAAGTCGTTTATTTTATGTAATAAATTCTGTTTGCAGCGAAACCGATTTAAAAAAAGGTGTGTATCTTTTGAAGACTATTAATAAAATCTTGTAGTGATAACTGTGTAAACAAAATATATCTGTATCGCATTTTGCTATCAGTTGGCGAAATTATATTACCTATAATAAAAATAAAAGCTTTAGCACACACAGCTCCCGTCAATGGTCATATGAATGTATTTTTTTTCCTGTACTTCTGAATAGATTTACTTTACCTAGTTCCGGTGGCGTAACGAGACCGAATCTAGGCGGGGGCAAGACTCATGCAAAGCCCTTTTTTTTCAGGACGAAAATTATAACTTTGCTTCTGCTGCTAAGTCATCTATACCAAATGTGATTCTGATGTGAATGCGACATCAGAATTTGCGAATTTGCGAGGCCTCTTAGCGTTCTTTCAGTTCCCATTCATCAGAAATTGTAGGTCATGTTAATTTCTTAGTAGAAGTTAAGTTGCACTGCTTTACTTACTGGTGATCGCCGTTGTCAAGATCTTTTTAACACGCTTTTATTAGCTTGACCTGTATGTATGTATGTATGTATGTATGTATGTAACGGAATCTTTTAACTTCATTTTCGCCTACTTCCAGCAGTCTGATTAACTTGAATTTTTGCACAGCGGTCAAGGGCCGATGACAATACAATAATATCATAAATTTTATATTAAAATCCCCCTCTAAGGGGGTGAAAAGGGGTGAAAATGTTTGTATGAAAAATCTTATTCCTTAGGTTTATACACTTGAAACTTGGTACGAATATGAGTAAAAGTAAATTAAAAAGATGGGAATTATTCGTTTGTTAAAACTACCCTCCTTTGGTAATCTAGACAATGTTAAAGTTTGTGTGGGAAAATCATAACGCGCTAACCGATAAATTTTAAACTCAGTATATAAAAATTAGATAAAAAATAATCAAACACGTGTTTTTGGGGTTTTCGAAAATCACCCTCTAAGTTGGTGAAAAAGGGTGATTAAGTTTTAAGGGAAGGCTGCTTGCTTCGACAAACCCAAAACTTGGCATAAATAGTTTCCCAATCGAATAAAGGATGCGTAATTATCTATATTTCAAAAATCAACCCCTAGCGGGCGAACAAAATCAGTTTGTCTTTTTTTTTTGCGTGGTAAAATCATCAAATGAGTCCTCCCACCCAGGGCAGGGCGGGAGGGACTGTCAGACTTGTACTGACTAAAATCCACGGTGTACTTCACTAGCCCTTTACGTACAGGGGTTACGGTGATGGGTAAGTCCCGCGACCCCGGCAGGCTTTGGCCCTCTACAGGCCCCGTCAATATGCTGACACTCCTTGAGGCGCGCGTGGAACACAACGCGCCGTCGACCCGGGCATGGTCCATGGTCGGGCTGCGAGTCGCCCATTACTCGCCGCCCGCATGCCCGCGCCTACGGTGGCCGGAGATCGTCTTGCGACGTCCGACGCCGTGGGCGTCTACCACTGCGGCTGAGGTGGAGTGAGGTCGCTGTTCTCTCCCTCACGCGGCACGCCTCCTCCTTCGCGAGCATGACTGCTTCGCAGAAGGAGGCGACCGCTTCCCACTCCGTCTCGCCCCGCAGCATGGCCTCGACCAATGCCGGGCGCGAGAGGTCTCCGCCTATCACCGTCGTGAGGAGACGGAGGTGCTCTGCCCAAGCGGGGCAGTCCTGCACCGTATGCTCCACCGTGTCCTCCGGACGATCCTCGCAGTGGTGACACCCAGGCGTTTCCTCCTTCCTTATCCGACACAGGAACCTCCCGAATTTCCGTGTCCGGTGAGGACCTGCGTCATGCGGAAGGTAAGGACGCCGTGACGCCTATCCAGCCACTCCTCAAAGAGGGATTTTACCGCCGCGATTGCGGCGTGCACGAAATCAGTTTGTCTTCAATAATATTTCGGGTTCGAAGTTAGAAACACGCGCTGACGAAGTCGCGGGCGGAGTGATAGTAAAAAATATATTTAGATTAGTGAGCATGTTATCGCCGATGAAAATGTCATTCTCTGTCTTTTGCTGCCGATTGGCTCTCTGCTGCATACGGCCTGTTCCTCTCTCTGGCTTCTCCCACTTTCAAAAGACAAATTTCCTTATTGGTCGCTGCTGACGATTGCTGCGCGATCATCCGTTCTCAATCCTCGAATTTTATAATTAGTCACTGCTACCGAAATAGTGCGCGCGCATCCGCGCTTGCGTATTTTAATTTCTTTATTTCTTTTATTGTCGTCTTGAGACTAAAAATTCAGAAAATAAATTATAGTTTAAAAAACTAAAAAAACACGCTTTAATAGCAATCGAACTAAAAAGTAGAAAATATTTTTTAAGTATAAGAGAGTTTGTGTTACTGCAATATAAAATCCAACAATCAATCATCATAATTAACTTAGAATAAGATTAATATAAATATTAAGATATTAACAAACATTCAAATAAAGTGAAAAAGCGTGGGGTGCTCAATGATATATTTATAATAATTCTGATATTGCAAACAGTAACTAATAAAATGATCATCACATTCGATATCAAGCACCCCACGCTTTTTCACTTTATTTAAATGTTTGTTAATATCTTAATATTTATATTAATCTTATTCTAAGTTAATTATGATAATTGATTGTTGGATTTTATATTGCAGTAACACAAACTCTCTTATACTTAAAAATTATTTTCTACTTTTTAGTTCGATTGCTATTAAAGCGTGTTTTTTTAGTTGTTTTAAACTATAATTTATTTTCACTGAGTCCGGTCCGCTTCGCCCCCGCCTAGCTACGCCACTGCCTAGCTCCTCATGTATGAATTTGCTGTGACATTTTAAATAAAACTAAATTTACGGACTGTAAAACTTTAATGTAGATGACTTTTTAAGAAATCATATTCCTTAACTTTTTATTTAATAAGTACATTATTTTCCACCACGCAATACTTTATACATATTATAAATTGTAGTAGGCAAGTTACTTAAGTTTTAAGTTCAAATATTATTCTAACAAAAGTTTTTCAAAATCTTTAATAGCACGATCAACGACTGGAGTTATATTTTTTACAGGTTTATCGTTAACAGCCAACCAAATAGAGCCCGATGGACCAGTTTTGAACATCTCAAGCACACCTGCAACGGCAGATGACGGCCTGAAAATAGACAAAATGTAGTTTTTAAACGATGTTAGGTGGTGCTGAAAGCTAATATAAGGTGCTTTTATAAAGAAGAAGGCTGTCGACAACGCAGTCAGGGCGGCGCGATAGATATAGTTAAACTTAACCCATTTTATCTAATGCGGTCTCACATATAGACACAGGTCAGCGCAAACCACCAGTACCGATTCATTCGGGTTTATGTGTAGAATGTTTGGAAATTGATCACGAATTATGAAATGTAATAATATATATACTAGTCGGCTTTCTTCTGTGATTCTGTGTCATATTTCCAAACTTAAATAACTTTTTCTTTATTTGAGAATTTTAGTTTGTTTTTTTTTTTTGGAAAATACTGTAATGGAGGTTTGGTGGAGTGGATGGGACTTGAATTTTAGTTTTTTTTTTCGAAAATTCTCTAATTGTCGTCCCGTAGGGTTGGTGGAGAGGAAGCGACTTTACTGGCTCAAAAGTATACAAAATATGTATTTCTAAATTTTAAACACTTACTTTTGAAATACGACCCCATCAGACACAACCTTTTCGGCGAAAAATTTACCAATTTTCGGTTCGTATGCCCTCTTTTCCAAGTTATGGAGTAAAGGAGTATCAGTAGCGCCTAAGCACATAACCAGAACTCGTACACCTGTAGTTTCAAAGAAAGGTTCCATCTGAAAATGAGTATTGCACTGGTATCACGGTAAACTTGTCGAAGATTGAAGATTCTAGAAGAAGCCAATTCACTCTAACCTTGAAGAGATTAGGGCTGTATTTATTCGGAAACACAGACGTAGGTAGAGAGTTACGCTCCTTTACCATTTACATTCTAAAAGACGTTTGGAAACAAAAGAAAAAGCTTAGTACGAATTAGTGGAATAGCAACAAGGTAGTAATTAGTTAATGGTTCGTGTTACACAACAGGACCTGGATGACTTACCGCTAAAGATTGACTGAAATGCAAGACCGCAACTTTGGAGCCGCAGTAAATCGGCAAGGCCGGTACTACAGCCAAAGCGGCTGTTGAAGCGATGTTGATAATAGTTCCACCGACTCCTCCCTCATCTTTCCTCATATACTTGACGCCTTTTAATGTGAAGGAAACTAATCCTTGCTGAAAAAGAAGAACTGAGTTAAGATTAAGCCTTTTCTGACTTATTTTGAATAGATAAATATAGGACATGCTAATTGTTTCTACCCAATTAACATCCGAGGCAGTCCTCCACACATCAGGAGCGTCCACCATAATCCCAGCATTGTTGATGATGACATCGATCTGCTTGAACTGCGCGAGCACGCAGTCGAACGCGCTCGTTATGTCTTCTTCCTTGCTCACGTCGCATTTGATGAACACCACCTTGTTGCCGTGCACTTTGTTCAGACGCTCGGCCGTCGCTTTGCCGACATTTTCCGCAATGTCTAAGAGAGCTACATTCTGCAAGACATAAAAAAAGGTTAACGGAACAAAAACATCATCGAGACAGATGATTATAATAGTAGATTGGATGAAAGATTATCACCACACCTAATTATGTAAATACTATAATCTATATGTTACGGCTAAAGGTAGGTGTGAACCTAAACTTAAGATTAGCCGGCTAAACCTAGGTTTATCTTCGACGAAATGTTAATGTTAGTTTGTTCTATCTTTAGCCGGCTAAACTTAGGTGTAGCTGCAGGTCCTTGGCTAATGTAGAAGGAAATGGAATGGTCTTGCTTTCGCGGGGCGTCCACGCTTCCCAGCATGTCGACGGAGCCCCGCTTCGCGGGGCTCCTACTTCTGGGTGGTTTAAAAAAAAAATAACCACGAAGAGGATGGCGGGGTCTTTCAGACCCCGCCATCCTCTTCTAACCTAAATTGTCCGAGTCGGGGTGCCAGCGAGTCCCGAGCTCGCTTCGCTCGCTCATGTGTAATGAAAGTGATTATTTTTTAATAAAGTTTTCGTGTCAAAATAGTAAACATTATTACATTGTTTCCTTTTCCATTTCCTTCTACATTTTTAGCCAAGGACCTGCAGCTACACCTAAGTTTAGCCGGCTAAAGATAGAACAAACTAACATTAACATTTCGTCGAAGATAAACCTAGGTTTAGCCGGCTAATCTTAAGTTTAGGTTCACACCTACCTTTAGCCGTGACATATATATTCAAAAGAACACGGTGTGGTCGTAAGACTCGCCTACAGCCGAAACCGCTTAACGCAGAAACCTGTATTTTGCAGTCTACTATGTAGGGGGGTAATAAGACGGGATTTTGCGAAAATCCTCCTCTAAGGGGGTGAAAAGGGATGTTTTTTTTTTCCATCAAAATTTGAAACTCGCCATGAATAAGAACGCAAGTAAATAAAAAAGATTACACTATTCGTTTTTATAGTTTGTATAGGAAAATCAAAACTTGGCACAAATAATCTCTCAATTGAATAAAAGATGCGTAATTATCAATATTTCAAAAACCAACTCCTAGCGGGGTCAAAGTCGGAAAATCAGTGTCTAAGAAACATTTTATTCGTTCTGTTTATTTTGAATCTTGAAGCCAAACCAAAAACCTGTTTTATTTTTCTTTTAGTAATTGATAATTAATTTTCCCTTGAAGGGGTTGTAAATGGGTTATAGGGCTAAATTTTGAAAACCTACTATCAAATGAAGTCACAATGGTACAGATTTTGCGAAATTCAATCTCAAACGGTTTCTTCAACGCGAAAAATGTTACAATGTTAGTTGGATACATTTTTAAATTTCCAAAGTATCATAAAGGAGGATGATCGGGCATTTAAATTTACCGAGTTCGAAGTTAGAAACACACGCAGACGAAGTCGTGGGTGGAGTGTTAGTGTAATATAAAACCAAATACCTTTGCTCCTTGATCCAGAAAAGCCTCTGCGTATAGAGCCCCAAGACCAGAAGCTCCTCCTGTGATCAAGAATGTTTTGTTTTTTGCGTCCCAGTGTGCCATATTGTACCGATAAAGTTAATCAGCTACTAGGTAAAGTTTGTTCTGGGATTGTTATTTAAATAAACAAATGTTATCGCTTACATAAAGATACTTTATCATATTTTTATCAACTAAGATTACTACATTGGTGGGATGGGTTATAAACACACCTTTTAAAAACAATTTTGGGATATTTCACTCATTTTTGTGGACAACTCACACTTTAAAAAATAAATATGCCAAAATCGTTTACATTAAAAAAATAACTAGAGGTTCCTAAGATAGTTTTTCCTTTTTCCGGATCTCTTATTGATGCGGATTTCCCCCTATTGGTCAACTTAAAAACAAGACTCTTTACATATGTTCATAATGTAATCTTAAATGAGTTTCAGAGCTATTTTTTACTTCTCCCTCGGTGGGAAGAAGACAAGAGATATCAAGCTTATTGGTGGTCACCGATTTCAAGAATCACTTATATTTGTGGGCATTGCAGACCTCTTTGGTTACAGCCCCATACCACCTCAAGATACAAGATTCACCCTACTCTGTACATCGTAGTCTCAGTCTCCCACAACTCAAGGGCTAGAAGCGGGGACTTTCGATTTGATCAATGTTCACCTCCTAAATAATCCAAACAAAGTTACAATGTCAAAAATCTATAACTTTTCGTTGACTGGGCTATAAGACAAAATTCTAAGAAAAGCTGTGAAGCTTTCCGCATAAGACAAGTCTTTAAGCAAACCTTAGACGCTTTCAGCATACAAATAAAATATTTATAAATCAGCGAAAGTCGTGTATCTATTTATTTATCCAAGTTCAACAAAACAATAAACACAGGAATTCTCTATTTCAACAAAACTTAAAACATCTGAACAATTTTATTCTGCAAACAATTTAACACAAACTTACAATACAATAATTCGTTACTAATTGACTTACTGTCATCTGCATGGCAATGAATGCCATCGATGGATAACAGAAGGAAGATGAAGAAGAAATAGTGTTGTGGACAGTGCGGAACCTTGCGGAAGGCCAGTTATTTTGCTATCCGAGCAACAAACGTCGACGACGGCTCTTAAACTTCTACCAGTCAAAAAATTAGCGATTCATTTTCGTTGTCTCTAGTCCGTAAGTTGGTAGCTTCGATAAAAGATGCCAAAAACAGACCCAATTGAACACCTTTGCCACATCAAGGCTTATACCCAGACCTGGCCTTGACTTTCAATGACTTGCTTCTATTGGTAAATGAGATACACAGGACGTTGGCGTGGTGGTAGTAACAGTGAGTATTCATGTTCGCTGATCAGATCGTGATCCTCCAGGTACCCGAACGCGCCCATCACTTTGAATGGAACGAATGTTATGGCGATTGTCCCGCAATTCGTGATTTTGATCTGTCACCTTTTTCAGGCACCGGGTGAACAAGGGCAAACTTTCACGAAGACAGAACAAAAACTGTGCGGTAGGAGAGTGCAAAGAGTAATTCCCGCCGGACAATCTTTTAGGCGATTGATGATTGCCGGAATGGTCATCAGTACCGCAGGATAGACGGTGGTACGTCACCTTAGTCGTTCTAAATCGAGTTTGAGCCAAATAAAGTACCCTAATATTGTGCCAGAATATCTAACAACCAGTATTATTATAAGATTTCGTGTAACTCAGTTAATGCCATGTGAAAGTCAGGTGTAGTCAATCTTTGCAAGTAAAACACAATGCAGTTGATTATTTACTCATTCATTTTATTTATAACTAAAGTAAGTATTATCCTAACAAAAGCTTTTCAAAATCTTTGAAAACCCCATTAATAACTGGTGTAATATTTTTAACAGGTTTATTGCCAATAGAGAACCAAATAGAGCCCGGTGGACCAATTTTGAACATCTCAAGCATAGCCGCAACGGCAGATGATTGCCTGAAAATAGACAAATTCACATTATAAGCTAAAAATTATAAATCATCAACATCTTGTATAAAATCTTATGATCATTCTAGATCTAGACAACATATCAGATAGGAAACGAAAAATAACAAGGTAAATGACATTTAGAAGATCGTATGTATGGCATGGTTGAGAATTACGCAGATCGGGGAAATATGGCAGTAAAGGGAGACAGTCTATACTCAACGATGAGTACAATAAGACCGCTAATGATGAGGTTGATGATGTCGAAGGACCAACTCGTATTACAAACTATTGCACTATGTGCTACCTACACGTCTCAAAATACAAGGTCTAAGAATAAGTTGTTTAGAAATTGTACAAGGTTCACAGGATGCAAACTTACTGTTGTACAAAGATTTCACCAGATCCAATCTTTTCGGCCAGAGCTTTACCAAGTTTTGGATCATAAGCCCTCTTTTCCACGTTTTGCAATATAGGAGTATCAGTAGGGCCCAAGATAATAACCAGTACTCTAACACCTGTGTTCTCGTAGAATGGTTCCATCTGGAAACGTGAATCGGTACAAAGGTGTCGTAAAAAACTGATTGACGATTAAGCAAAATATGGACCTCGACTGCTGTAAGACTTCATAGCAGCAAGCATAATAACATCATTAAAGTGCCCAGTTCCCAATTTATTATTAAAATCAATTATTTATCTGGTTTGACTCTCAAGTAAGGATAAAAATATTACCAAAAAAGTATCAAGTTAAAATGTATTCAACTCGCATCATGCACCACATGTGAACAAAACTTTGTTATGATTCTGACACTAAATAGTATTTCATAATACTTGGTGTCTTAATATTTTACCGCTAAAGATTGGCTGAAATGCATGACCGCAGCTTTTGAGCCACAGTAAATTGGCACAGCAGCATTTTTGGTTATAGTGGCTGTAGACGCAATGTTGATAATAGTCCCACCAACTCCTCCCTCATCCTTCCTCATATACTTGACGCCTTTTAATGTGAAGGAAACCAATCCTTGCTGAAAAAGAAGAACTGAGTTTAGAATGCCTCTTAAAATAAATTATATGGAGTGTCCTAATTGGTACCTACCCAATTAACATCTGTTGCTATCCTCCACATATCGGGAGCGTCCATCATATTGCCAGCATTGTTGATGATGACATCGATCTGCTTGAACTGCGCGAGCACGGCGTCAAACGCTCTTGTTATGTCTTCTTCCTTGCTCACGTCACATTTGATGAACACCGCTTTGTTGCCGTGCACTTTGTTCAGACGATCGGCTGTCACCTTGCCGACCTCCTCGGCAATGTCTAAGATAGCAACATTCTGCAAAAAATGATAGCAGTAAAAACCAAAAAACATTGTGGTTGAACTCTGTGTAGTGTTCAATATGGCCTGAAATAGAGTGACTATGATGGAAGCTATTAAAAGAAATAAAAGTACGGAACAGGCTATTTCACTCAACAAAAAAATTAAAAGTCCGAAAGATAGATTATCAAAAAAAAATTGACCCGCATTTTTTCTTTTGCTAAATAAACCAAAATTGACGAAAATACAGCGCTTACAAGCGTTATGACGTCAGAAACCCCCACTCCCAAATTCGGAAGCGTTTTATCTTTGTCAATATTCACTGGTTTAAAAAAAAAAAAATACGTGCCCATTATTTTTCAATATTCTAGGTAACTGACGGACTAAACAGATTTTCAATTTATTTATGCGGTAAAATACCCAATTAAACATGCTACGTTCGATAATTTCAAATAGAATACCTTTGCTCCTTGTTCTAAAAACGCCTGTGCGTACTGAGCCCCAAGTCCTGAAGCTGCTCCGGTGATCAAAAATGTTTTGTCTTTTGCGTCCCACAGTGCCATATTGTACCGATGTAATTCTCAATCAGTTACTAAGTGTATGCTAAAAAACCTGAATGTTATCTGCAACAAGATACTTTATCTCATTTATTATCAGACCGTCATTATGTACTTACTATTTACCAAAAACAGAAAAATCTTTTTTTGATTTTTGTCCGTTGAGCACAGGTTTTTTTTTTCTTCAATAATTTTCTCAGTCGACACTTTTGACGCAGTAGCTGTGCGATCGACTGCTTCGCAGCGTACGTGTCGCGGGTTCGATCCCCGCACGGAACAAATATTTGTATGATCTGCACGTCAAACGTCAAACATTCAAGAGATATGTTCGAGCACATCCGTATACTCTCATCAACTTCAAAATTTAGCACTATTTACATGGAATGTTAACATGTGTTCGTGCACAAATGTGCTGATAAGATAATCTGGGATAAGTGCAGGAGAGCAGTAGTTACCCAGTAGAATCCGCCCTGACTAACGAGTTGTAGATCATGGGTTCGAACACAGCCAGGTGCATTATTTGTCTAATTTATTCCCTCACCACTGCTCTCCAAACGGTTAAGGAAAACATCATGAGGAAACTGACATGTCCTAGAACCAAAAAATCGAAGACAAGTGTCATCTACCAACACGCACTGGGCCTGCTTCTGTGGTGGATTATGGCACACTCTTTCACAGAAGCCTATGTCCCAGCAGTGGGAACATATGTAAGCTGATGATGTAAAGATAAAAAAGAAGCTGTCATAATTTAATTACCTACGTCTACACTGATTACTACTAAGTAAGTTTTACTTGTTAGTAGGCATGTCTGTAGTTAAGCATGTCTCATTGATTTTCGCAATTATAATCTTTAAATGTTCGTATAAACGTCCATTGGCGCGAGCTGAAAAATCTTATTAGTCCGTCATTGATATTATCAAAATAGTATAATATTTTACAACTCGTGAATAACAACAAATTTAAAGCGATGAACATTTATACGCAAGCGAAGGATTCTAACGACTGAATCACGACCGCAGGGAGTGATTCATGATGATTGAATCACGAGTGTAGCAAGTGATTTCAAGTAAGTATTTGAATCCTGATCGAAGCGAGTGATTCATGGCCCTCGATATAAATTTTATTCAATAATTGCATACGTATAGTGGAAAATTTAAACGAAAAGTTTTGTGGGGAAAAATAAAACGAAAGTTAAAATAAGAATTGATTTATTTGTCACATACAACATAAAAATAAAACACAGCGTCGGAATTACTTACACAATAAATTAAATCTGATTACGTGTACTATATTTATTCTAACAAAAGTTTTTCAAAATCTTTAAAAGCACCATCAATAACTGGTGTGATGTTTTTGGCTGGCTTATTGTCAAAAGATAGCCAAATTGATCCAGGAGGGCCAGTTTTGAACATCTCTAGCACGACTGCAACGGCTGACGAAGGCCTAGAAATGGACAAAATGATGATTTAAACCAAAATGAAAATAACTGGAGAAGATCACTGGAAATTATTCGTTTTTTTTTCACTGTTGTTAGTGATACGACGCGACGTATTTAAAGACACCTTACACGACGTGACAAACACGCTATCATACTTTAGCTCTTCCCATTGAAAAATCATCTTCCTGCCATTAACCCATTTTACTTACATTACTTACTTACATTTTTAAATTACTCACTTATTTTAAATTAATATCATTCCTCGCACAAGCCATTCATCTTTCCTTTAGCCTTCCTCTACCTCTCCATCAACATTCGTATAGCTAATCGTCCATTTTTTCAATTACTTGTTTAATTTCACCGAAAACCCTCTGCCCAAGACTTCAGCATTATCTCAGCAAAATACGTTCGATGTACCCGCGTTGTTTATTAAGGTAACCTACCTGCATAAATAATTATATCGTAATACTAACAACACAAAACTTTTTTTTTATCGTGGTAAAATCATCAAATGTGTCCTCCCAGAGAGGTCTCCGCCTATCGCCGTCATGAAGACACGGCGGTGCTCTGCCCAAGCGGGGCAGTCCTGCACCGTATGCTCCACCGTGTCCACCGGACGATCCTCGCAGTGGTGACACCCAGGCGTTTCTTCCCTCCTTATCAGACACAGGTACCTAATGAAACTTCCGTGTCCGTTGAGGACCTGCGTCATGCCGTAGGTAAAGACGCCGTGACGCCTATCCAGCACTTTTCAAAGAAGGGTCTTACCACCGCGATTGCGGCGTGCCCGAACGACACACAACTTAGTTAAGAATTTTTCAACGAACTGTTCCAAGCGACATTCATACCTGATCATGGCGTTTAGAACAGTACCGAAAAATTGGAAACTCAAAAGAAATAATAAACAATCATGGTTTATATACCGTTTTTGGTTTTAATGATAACTTACTTTTGAAACTCCTTTTTGTCAGCCTCGACCATATCGGCCATAATTTTCCCTATTTTTGGTTCATAAGCCCTCGGTGCCAGGTTCTGCAGAAGAGGTGTATCAGTTGGTCCTAAACACAAAGTAATTACTCTGATACCTGTGTTATCGTAGAATGGCTCCATCTGGAAAAGCGAACGAGATTAGAAAATATGCTTTCGTTTGTAGATCTTAGATAGTCGGTACAGATATTCATCGCCTGAAAGTCTGGTCATGCAGGTTGTAAAGATTAGCTAGGCAATCACTCCATTTAAAATACTGAACAACTGGTATTCAAATGCATCCGGTTATAGATAGACTTATCGAAAAGGATTTTATGCTTCTTTTTTCTAACAAAAAAATCTTAGACAATTTTTTATATTACAATTTATGTACAGGGAGAACAATCTAACGGTATTTTATAAATAATAACTTACCGCAAGACATTGGCTGAAATGTAATACAGCCATTTTGGAGCCACTATAAATCGGCAATGCTGGATTTACAGTCAATGCGACCGTAGAAGCGATGTTGATAATAGTTCCACCGGCGCCACCTTCGTCTTTCCTCATGTATTTGACGCCTTTTAGTGTGAAGGAAACTAACCCTTGCTGGAAATATAATTATGGATTATGCTTCAAAGTTGAAAATGTGGAAAAGTTGAAAAAGTTTATTTACACGCATTTGAGAATGAAAGTCATAAATGGCATAATACTTTCGACCTTCTAAGAATTTGGTATGTAAAATGATAACCTTATCCTCCCTAATGACTTACCCAATTAACATTAGAAGCCGTCCTCCACATATCGGGAGCGTCCACCATAACGCCAGCATTGTTGATGATGACATCGATCTGCTTGAACTGCGCGAGCACGGAGTCGAACGCGCTCGTTATGTCTTCTTCCTTACTCACGTCGCATTTGATGAATACCGCCTTGTTACCGTGCATATTGTTCAGACGCTCGGCTGTCGTTTTGCCGACATCCACTGCTATGTCTAAGAGAGCTACATTCTGCAAGGAAGAAAATAGGTACAATAAAGTATATTTATTTTTGTGTTTTTCTTGATTTTCTTTGATTGATCAATCACTTGTAGGGGTAATTAAATGATAGATCGATATTCTTATCAATAGCTGCAAGTGGATAAAGTCAAATGAAGATTTAAAAATTTTAAATGCCAACTCAGAGTGACAATATTTAGCAGATATCAGCTTGTGAAGATGGGTGTGTTTATCAACTTGAATGATGAGTGCTAATCCTTTTTTTGTGATTCGGGCCAAGTTTTCAACCAGAGACAGGCCTCCATTTCTCATTGACATTTTCTGATTCTGTGAAGAGACAGCACGAGTTGATAACATCCACCAGAGAGAGTGTTGTATATTTGAGGATTGAAATAACTACCGCTGCTGATCTGGATGTCTTTAAACAAACTTATCAAAGAAAATCTGTTCAGGTGGAGATTTATTGTCGACTCTTCTCTGGCTGGAGTATAAAATGTAGTAACTACTCCACAAATGTTAAAGCACTTCATATCATGTCCCGTAAGCTCTATTAATTATTCATTACAAGAACTGAAAGTCGCTTCTAGGAGCTCTAAACTCGTGACCCAGTTCTGAGTCCATTCAATCTGGATTGATAAGAAAAAGTAGAAGTTAGAGAGTTCTAAAATTTTATTACCTTTGCCCCTTCATTCAGAAACGCTTCCGCATACTTAGCCCCCATTCCGGAAGCCCCTCCAGTTATTAAAAATGTTTTGTCTTTTGCCCCCCACTGCGCCATTGTTACTATATCTACACTCTCACTTTGCGTATGTAGCTGCACTGTTGTTTCATTGATTTTTATTAAAGTACATTGTCTCTTATCTATTATGTATAAAGATTATCTATCATATAAAGATATCGGCTTTATCATACTTTTATCAGTCTGTCATGGACTTCATTGGTACTACTAACTTTGGAGGAGTAGATAAAACATTGTTTTGTTCTTTTTAGGGTTCCGTACCTCAAAAGGAAAAAAACGGAACCCTTATAGGATCACTTTGTTGTCCGTCTGTCCGTCCGTCTGTCAAGACCCTTTTTCTCAGGAACGCGTGGAGGTATGAAGCTGAAATTTATATCAATTACTCAGGTCTACTGTCCCTTGAAGCTGTGAAAAAATCAAACTTCTAAGCCAACGCAATCAAAAGATACAGCCGTTTATGCCGCAAATTTTCGACACTTGCAAGGGAATCAAAACCTACAGGGTGCTTCCCGTGAACTCAGAATCTTGAAATTTGGTACGAAGCAACGTCTTATAGCATAGATAAAGAAAAAATTACGAAAACCATAAATTTTTAGTTACATCACATAATATATATTTTTTAATAATTTTAAACTTACTACCCATTTCCTCATAAACGCGTAGAGGTATTAAATTGAAATTCATACCAAATACTCAGGTCTATAATACCTTTAAGCTGTAACAAAATCAAACTTCTATGTCAACGCAATCAAAAGAAACAGCAATTTAAGCTGCATATTTTGAAACTCGCAAGTACTCGCAAGGGAATCAAAACCTAAAGGGTACTTCCAGTCGACCTAGAATCTTGAAATTTGGCATGAAGCAACGTTTTATAGCACACATAAAGGAAAAATTCCGAAAACCTTAAATTTTTAGTTACATTACAAAATATATAAACTTATTACTTTTTTCCTCATGAACGCGTAGAGCTATCAAGTTGAAATTCATATCAAATACTTAGATCTAATTGTCGGCGCAGTAATTACCTGGACTAGAATGACAGTTAACGATAAAGAGATCTTTGTCTTAAATTTATGCTCCTCCATCTTTCCCCATTGTAATGTTATGAATTTCATTTTGCAATAAAAATACCATAGTTATGACTCGATTGTCGTAATGAACGAACTTTGTAAACCTTGCAGGTTTGTACGGAACCCTCGGTGCGCGAGTCCGACTCGCACTTGGCCGGTTTTTTTTACAATACCTGATGATATAACAATGTGCTTTTTTATCGTGGTAAAATCATCAAATGAGTCCTTCCACCCAGGGCAGAGCGGGAGGGACTGTCAGACTCGTACTGACTAAAATCCACGGTGTCCTTCAGTAGCCCTTTGCTTTAGGTCACGGTAATTCGTGTAGTCCCGCGACCACAACAATGTGCTAATATATTTATTAACTTTTGATTTCCGTTTTATGCATTTTTTAATAGTTATTTCAGAGGTTTTTCTTCCGAGAATGATCAGGCTGTGGAATGAACATCCATCTGAAGGTTTCCCAATGAGCTACAACATGGGGCTCTTTAGAACAGGTGGCCTACCGTGACATCTTAAAGCGTGTGTGGTTCCGCTCAGGGAACGAGATGGTGATAGACGACTTGTATAGCTCTGCCTCTTTCCTACAGCCTACCTACTCACATTTTAAGTGTCTAAACACACTATGCCGAAGTTACGCGACCGAAGTTCGGCGGCTGATTTTACGTTCCGACGTATTTGGCTGATATGACACACCATAAGTGCCGAACTAACGCGGCAGAAATTCGGCGCTGACGGCTCCCTGCTGCTCCCCGTCCCCGGATCTTCGTCGGTAATCGAACCGAAATTCGGTCGCGTATAATGTGTGGTCACAGAATAAGTTGCCGCTGAACTTACGCCCGACCGAAGTTAGGCTGTACGCTATGATGCGACGTAATTTTGGCATAGTGTGTTTAGACACTAAGACGACATGGTAGACCAACAGGAGTGAAAAAGTTTCTGCAGGGTCGGTAAAGTGTTAGTCGCGGAACTCACGAATTACCGTGACCCCGGTACATAAAGGGCTTTTGAAGGACACCGTGAATTTTAGTCAGTACGAGTCTGACAAGCCCTCCCGCTCTGCCCTGGGTGAGAGGAATCATTTGATGAATTTACCACGTAAAAAAAAGGGTCGGTAATGTGTAGGTGATACCTCTGGTGTTGCAGTCCATAAGCAACAGTGACCGCTTTACATCAGGTGGGCCGTAAGCTTGTTTGTCACCATAATGGTCCAAAAGAAAACCTACACTTTATCTACTTATGGTCTTGTTTTGCTTGCTTCTCAGTCTGATTATTACAAACATGGCTTGTTTGTTTTGCAATCAACTCTTTATCATTTTGAACTCTAATTAGCCCGTTATCGAACCCATAGTAGGTAATCAGATCGTTATCATAAGGTTTTCATCACAGTCATAATTATTCAGCGTATTTATTATACACATAGTTACAGTTTCTTTACCAGCGTACTATGACGATATTATTAAGAAAAAAAAGATTAAACTTCTATCTGGACCGCTGTGGACGCTTTTTGATACGCCTTTTTAAACTGGTATTTTGACATTTTCTGATTCTGTGAAGAGACAGCACGAGTTGATAACATCCACCAGAGAGAGTGTTGTATATTTGAGGATTGAAATAACTACCGCTGCTGATCTGGATGTCTTTAAACAAACTTAGCAAAGAAAATCTGTTCAGGTGGAGATTTATTGTCGACTCTTCTCTGGGTGGAGTATAAAATGTAGTAACTACTCCACAAATGTTAAAGCACTTCATATCATGTCCCGTAAGCTCTATTAATTATTCATTACAAGAACTGAAAGTCGCTTCTAGGAGCTCTAAACTCGTGGCCCAGTCTGAGATAGGGGGCGCGAAGCGGGGCTCCATCTAGCTATCTTGGTAGGAGGTATGGAAGAGGTATATTTACTCAGAGCTAGTAGATATGCCAATCAAGTGGAAACTGTGTACCTATCTTCAATTCTTATTTACTTATCATAGTTCCATGTATGAGACAGTGTTTGGAAAAAAATTAAATAAAACGCGTTTTCAAGTAATATATTTACAAAAACCTTTAAGAAACAGAATATTATACAAAACAAAAACGCACGATGAAATCAAAAGCTATTGAATGGATTTTCATGCAGTTTTCACTAGCGTATGGAGCGGGTCATGAGGAAGTTTTATGAACATACAATATCAACATACTACGCAGGCGTAACTGCGGGTAAGTATTTAAAACATGGCAGTAACATAAATAAATATAAAGTAACATTTTGAATATTATTTTGGTAGATATATGGTGTTGAAAACCACAAACATCTCTTCATACATAACTATTTATAATGAATGTGTAAGTTACGTGATTACAGAAGGTTGTATGAAATGTTAATTTATAAAAAATAATGCAACCTTGATTTGGAAAGTTTGTGCTATAAAACAGGACTATCATTTTTAGAAGTACAAAGTAAAAAGTGTAGTTTAAAAAAATCACAATGTTTGCAGTACCAAGTGGTTGCATGTAGAAGGATATCGTAATCATCAGCCATTATCATTTCCACAGATGGACATAGGCATCTCCCGTCACCACTGAGCTCGATGTGGATCTGTAGAAGAACCCATGAGGGAAATTGTGTGAGGTCTGACACAAGAAATACGACGCCATACCATCGAAACGCGGCCCTCATGCGAGGGTCCCGGTTCCTTTCAAATTCCACTTTCACACAACAAAAAAATTCACTCATAACCGCGTCTCCTTTTTCGCCCACGTATTTGTTCACCTGGGAGTTCTGCTGCAGAATGCCAAATTCTCCAGCAATCCACAAAGCAGACATATACGTCACACTGGACGCACTTAGAGTAAACTAATTTCGTTTTCTTCATGCGATAACAAATCACGCATCTACTTCTACACTGGGAACCTTTCATAATTTCAGGCTCATGGACGATATCCCGCCTTAGCCTCATCAGTCCCGATATTGGCCGACTGATCTCTGATAGATGGGGGCGATGCCGTCTAAGCAGAGAATCAGCAAGCTCAAAACGAAACTCACGATGCCCCACAGGCTGGATACCGCGCCGTGCCTGACAACTCGCATACATCACAAGTGCGTTGTTAATACTCACATTCATCAACCTTTTCAAAATCTTGTGGTACCATTTCACGCCTCTCTTTCTCTCTAACAGATACATGGAGTGTTTTTGATCTTTGAGATCAACCCCCCCCATGGATCTGTTGTAATCATTCACACACACAGGCTTCACTAGCATTTTACCGGCCTTAGTTCCACGGTAAGTATCGGGGCGGTGATAGGTAGATATAATATTCACCATTTTGGAGTCCATCCATGCTATGATGGATACGTCTCCACAATGGCGAGATATTATAGTCCCCTTACTCACCTTCTTCGATACTTTAGCTATGTCACTAGGGACGTTTCGACGGCATACACGAAGAGTTCCTAAGCAATCAAAGCCTAAACTCTTGAGATATCGTGCTAGTGATGGGCAATTGTAAAAATTGTCCATCACCACACAATGCCCCCGATGTTCAAGGCCTTGCAAAAGCTCAAGAACCACTTTGGTGCTTTTCCCCCCTAGGTTGACTCCAAGTGAAGGATCACAACCAGGCCCGTCAGATTTCCCCGTATAGATTTGGAATCGAGCCATATAACCTGTGCTGGACTCGCACAGTTCATATGACTTAATTCCAAATCGGGCCGCCTTTGACCTTATTGCTTGGATCCACGACAAGCGGCCCTTGAATAAGGTCAAAGACTCATCGATGAAAATATTAGGACCTAGGTTGTAGAGGGATTCGAATTTCTTGCCGAGGTGTTCAATTATAGGCGCCACCTTACCCAGCTTAGCCGACATGTTTGTTGTAACTAAAGAAGAATCTCCATGTTGCGACAATGGCTGATTCGCCTCAGCGGCATTGTCAACAAAATGAAGAAACTTATTTAGTAACAAATATCGATTATAGGACATCAAACGCTGAAACCCCGGTAGTTGGAGAATGTCGTTTGATGTCCAATAATCTTTCAGTGACGTTCGCTGGTCGATGGCCATATACATGAACACCCCGAAAAGAACCATTATCTCGTCTTCATCCGTGTCAGTCCACGAATGAAGGCGAGATGACGGTTTCAAAGTCCCTTCCAATCGCTTGGCCTCAATCGTCTGCTTGGCGTACCGGTTGGTTTCGAGAACAATCAACCTTATGATGTCTTTATCCCATATGTCAATAAAGGCATCATAAGGTGTATCGTAATCTTTGAGTGGTCCAGGGGTAGCTCCTGAGAACTCCTCACGAACACCTCTAAACGACTCAAAGTCCGAAACCCACTGGAAGTCAGGCGACGTACCTAGTAGGAGATCAGCTGCGTCGTCCATACCTTTATCTACATCAGCAACAAGATTCCTAATGGGTTCTTCTAACTCTTCCATGACGATGTCCTTCCCTACAGGGTCGAACTCATCATCGTAGTCGCTATCTAAGTCGCTCCCGATATTATTACGGCTAGCCGTCCTAGACGTTGCCGCCAATCCCGAAATTGATGGGCGAACATCAGCTTCGGAGATGGTGACGGTTACGTCAGATGTGACGCTAGGCGTGAATGATAGAGGAAGCGCATTAGATAGCGGCTGCTCAGCGGTGGTGTTCGGCTCCGTCTCGTGCTCCTCCTGCAGCTCGGGCACCAAATCTTCGACCCACCGCCTAACGTGCGAAGGCGCCTCCTCCATCAGCTCCTCGGTTTCGCCCTCCGACATATCCAAAGCGTCCACTCGTTCAATTAGATCGAAACTGCAAGCAAGAAAAAATAATTAATTTAAAAAATATAACCTAAATAAACACATAGGTGCTAAAGTTTTTTTTTTTTAGCGTGGTAAAATCATCAAATGAGTCCTCCCACCCTGGGCAGGGCAGGAGGGACTGTCTGACTTGTACTGACTAAAATCCATGGTGTTCCTTCAATAGCCCTTTACGTTCCGGGGTCACTGTAATGAGATATGTCCCGCGACCAGGTACTAAAAAGTCTAATATAAAAAATATTAACTTACCGAGGACAACGAGGCAACGCGGGCTTGTTTTGGATACGTCGGACGCGTCCTCCAGGGGTCTGCTCCTCAGGCACAGCCACGTTTTGCACGTGCATGGAACCACCTGGAGTCGCCAAAACCGGGTACGGATGAAGCTGGCTAAAAAAATAAAAAATACAAATTGCTTCACTGAAACTATATTGAGTTAACTTTTTTGTCAGTCAGTACCTTTTCGTGGAACTGTCATGGCGGGCGAAGGAATTCCCGAATTTTAGTTTTAGGTATATTTACAATAACGATCATAATTCTGAATATTATCTGTAGCTATTAGCCTTATTATGTTCGTAGATAAATAAACTGGACACTTGGCCTCTGCCTCGAATCTTGCGGGCAGCGGAGCGGCGGCGGCGGCGGCGCAGGAGCGGCAGGATCTTAGACATACATTCAAATGGACCGGCCCTCGGAAACAGCGGCGCGGCAGCGGGGCGGGCGCGAACTGCGAGCGCCGCCGCCGCCGCCGCCCCGCTGCCCGCAAGATTCGAGGCAGAGGCCTTATGCATGTTTCAAATAACAAACAAGAATATTTATCGTAAAAACATTACCTACAGTTTATAGCAGACACCAATGATATTATAAGTAAAAAAGTGTAGATACATTATAAGCGCTCAGCAAGTGACACGCTAAAATGTGGCTAATTGGCAAACCTTGACCTCAGTGCGACGTTGCCGGCGCCAACGGGTGCACATAAACGTAAACAGAGTGAATCAAAACTAAAACTGACTCAAAACCACCGAAAATGCCGTCGTGTGTAATGACATATTGTGCGAATTATACAAGCAAGACTTCTAAAAGTCAAAGAATTTCATATCATTCGTAAATATACTATTTATCCTAATGTTTTCACAAATAAAACGGCGCGGAACACTTTTTTCTGTTGAATTGTAAGTGTATAACATATCTATTACTTATAATATCATTGTGTCTCTACCTACCTTTTAATATTAGTCGTTGCATAGGCACAAATTACGGCTACAATTTCTGTACACGCGGTTTAAACCTTCTGCCTAGTTAATTTGTTAGTCTATGATGCCAACGTGCAGTGATTGGTGGCTCGAATAATGTTTGTTTAATGTTTATGTTTACATTCACGCGGAGTTGACAACATCTAGCTGTCACTTTTTTTCTTATTGTTTTTATCAAGCTAGCCTTTTTACTTGTAGTGAAATGTAATATGTGTGAATAAAAAGTGTGTATGTGTGCTGCCTCTCGGTGCGGAACACTTTTTTCTGTTGAATTGTAAGTGTATAACATATCTATTACATATAATATCATTGGACACCAAGGACAATTTTAGCACAATACAAAAGTTTCGATACTTTTTCACTGTATTATTGATCACTTTTTGATAAACTATAACTCAATACAGAATCTATATTTATTTCTCTGTAATTATGTAAAATTCTAATAAGATTACTTACCGTTTTCTCCTTGAATTCATTTTAATTCTCCTGCTTTCGTATTGCGTCAATATGGCTGAATATGGCGAGGGCAGTGTTGCCAACTTTATTATAACGAAACCACAAATTGTGGTATCGTAAACCACCAGAAAACCACTAAATTTGGTGATCCCTCAAACCACCAAAAAACCACTAATATATTATGCTAGACAGATAATAACTAAATATTATTTGAAAATAAAACAACAATATTGTATTTTTTTATGAAATTATAGCTTATTTTTGATAAGTACAAAAAAAATTCTTAAAGGCAATCATCTTCGGAAGAATCGGTTTCTTCTATTATTTCTGTTTTTGTAGAATAAATTTCCTAGGTCCCAATTTTTTGTACTTATAGACTTTATAATCAAAATTATTCAAGAAATTGAAGAACTATTTTCGAGGAATCCCCGAAAGAAACTACCTTAGGTCTCAGTGTTGCATAAAAGAAATATACACTTATAACGCAAACGTTCGCGTTACCTCCGAAAATATGTTAATTGTGCTAGTAGTTAAATTTCGCCCCTTACCACTAACTGAAGCAACCAAAGCCACTCGAAAAATCCACTAGCCACTGAAACGAATATTTGCCCGCTAAAAGATAAGTCTAAACCACCAGATCTAGTGGAATTTCCACTAAGTTGGCAACACTGGGCGAGGGCGACGGCGCGTCACGTCACCACAGACATTATTTTTTTTTTTCGTTCGTTTTCACTGTTCTGGTACCCGAGTTTTATAAAAATCGATAAAGAATGAACTAATCTGTCAAATAATACTAACGGACAGTGTTTCTAGAGCATAAAAATGATAAAAATCAACGTCCAATGAGCGACTGTCTGTTATGTACAGACGTGTGTACGTAAGGCGCTTGGGGCGTTTTCGCTTATGTACACCCGGGTGTACGTAACGCGCCCGAGAGGTTAAAGTACATTGTCTCTTATCTATTATGTATAAAGATTATATATCTATACATATTATAAAGATAGTGTTTGTTTATTTGTATGTAGGGTGTAATCTCATCAGTCAGGTGTAATCAATCAGTCTTGAAGGTACTCTCAAAAAAACCTATCAGATTTCCGACCTCTGAACTCTACTCACTTTGTGAGGTTCTCTCCGTGAGACAGTTGTTCATCCTACAAACAGTTTTTAAAAGACATCTGGTGTTATCTTACGATCCTCAGCCCCTAGCAAAGAAGCGACGCACATTGGTTCAAGGGCGGAAAAAAGTCCTTTGTTTCAACCTTATTTAAAATGTCTACAATTTGGTACACACATACTAGAATGTTAGTAGAAACAAGTCCTAAAATTAATACGGATAAATAATTATACAGTATTTAATTATATGATGCCAAAGTAGGGTGATCGAGAATTTACAAATTTCGTGCAAAAAATATTGTTATTTCAAGTATGAATAGAACCAAAATACTATAATTATCAACTTTCATTTTTAGTTTAGTCATAAGTTTATTGTGTGTATTAATAAAATAGTAAACATAATGTTATAATATAATGAATAATTACTTGCTATTACATTTTTAGTGAAGAAGGTCATTTGGAACCTTTTGTTTTCAATCATGAGATCATAACTAATCTCCGTTATCGACCGATACGTAATAATATACTTTCGGAGATTAATTAGACCCTATAGATTAAGAATACATTAGTTTTGGCTGCGATAACCTGCGATCTTGGAAATACCAGGTCCTTAACTAATGACGCTCTGTAATTAAGAAAAAGTGCATTATATTAATAAGTGTTTCTAATGAGGGTAATTAACATTTTATCATATCGTGTAAGTATAAATAGCATTGAATGGTAGTTTTAACTTCACTTACAATTATTTTCTCTTACGATAACAGTGTTATTATAGTGATGGATAGCTTTACTATTGTCTATGCCGAATTAGTGGAAATCATAATATCAAGTAATCGTGAGATACATAAATGCCTCGAAAATTGAAAACTTATGTATCCACAGCTTACAGAAAGTGTTTGGAATCAAGTTTATGAAAAGTTAAGCCGTAATTTTCTACCCGTATTTACAAAAAAGTGGCAAACTGCAGCGAGAAATAAAAATGCTTTTATGGCAAAAAATGAACAGTGGCTGAAAAATATTTTTACCGTTGAGACATCTTCGGTGCAGACTGATGTGGTGAATTGTGACAGTAATGTTCCAGGGCCATCAAAACGCTCTCATAGAGGACGACCAGAAAAATCATTTGATGAATGTTGCGATCGAACAAAGCGATATAAAGTTAAAAGATTGTGTGAAAGCGTTCCTGAAGAAATGATTAAGAAAGCTGCCTCTAAGGTACTCGTACAAGAAGAATCATCGGATACTATCAAGTTTACTCCAGAAAAAGCGCATCACTTTCGAAACATCAATATCAAGTACTGAGAAATGCAGCAAAAAGTATTGGTTGTGATATTTTTCCCGATTATCATAAAGTACTTGAAGTAAAAAGGCAATGCTACCCCACGGATATTGATGTAACGGAAAGCTACGCTTGTGTAAGTTTGCAGTCATTACTGGATCACACAACCAGAAGATTATTTGAAGTAATGTCTGAAGACGACCTTACACAGATTAGTGTAAATTCAACGTTTTTACACAAGTGGGGATGTGACGGATCATCAGGTCATGCTGAGTACAAACAGTCATTTATCGACGAAAATGTGTCAGATTCATATATGTTTTTGACATCATTAGTTCCACTGCGTCTGTATGAAAAGGAAAATAAATCTGTTGTGTATTGGACAAATGCAACTCCTTCTTCTACAAGGTGTTGTCGCCCGGTACAATTCCAATTTCAAAAAGAAACTACAGAATCTACGAAAAATGAAATTGCTAGAATGGAGTCTGAAATAGCAAACTTAAATGAAACTGTTATTAGTTTAAAGGAAAAGACTTACAAAGTCTACCATAAACTTGTGTTCACAATGATAGATGGCAAAATAGCGCAGACAGTTACGGACACATAATCATGTGCAGTGTGTTTTATATGCAAGTCAAAGCCATCAGAAATGAATAACCTTGACCAAGTGCGAAATAAAACTGTGGATACGGAGGCTCTCAAGGTCGGTTTATCCCCGCTTCACGCACGGATTAAATTTATGGAATGCATATTACATATTGCGTACAATATGTCATTTACCAGTTGGAGAACGAACGCAACTACCAAACAACAAAAAGATGAAGAGAAGAAAAGAATCCAAAGTGAGCTGTTTCAACGTTTAGGTCTAAAAGTGGATTTTGTAAAGCAAGGAATGGGAACATCTAACGATGGAAATACGTCTAGAAGATTTTTCAATAATGCAGACATTGTAGCTGAAGTCACAAGAGTCGATAAAGAACTTATTCATCGGTTTGGTATAATATTGCAAACAATTAATTCTAGTGCATTAGTTGATTCGGATAAGTTTGGTAGTTATTGTTACGAGACTGCTGAACTATACGTAAGCCTGTACAGCTGGTATAATATGCCAAATACTGTGCATAAAATCTTGCTGCATGGCAAAGAAATAATAAGTGTTGCTGCCTTACCTATTGGGATGTTATCTGAGGAAGCTCAAGAAGCGCGAAATAAAGATTACCGCAATTATAGGTTAGGTCATTCAAGAAAATGTTCTCGTCTATCATGTAATGAAGATGTTATGAATATGCTCTTAGCTACCTCAGATCCCCTTATCAACAGTTTACGTGCAGTACCGAATAAAAAATACTATCCTCTTCACGATGATGCCAAAACTTTATTAGTGGATAGCACCCATCTCTCAATCAATGTCTTCTCTATTTAATATTTAGTTTATTAATATTTATTTATTTAAAAATGCTGATTTAATTATATGAAATTCATGTGAAAAAATTTGATGAATATTTTCATATTAATAAAAAAAAAATACGTGTTATATCTTTCTCTTTGTAAACTGGTACATCCATTATATCATTTTAATAAAGTATTATGAAGAAACGCAACGTCTTTTCATTTAAAAATAATATTTTCCGCATGCCCGTACTACCTGCACCACTGTGCGACGTGCCGACAGAGTTTGTAGGACGGAGCACTGTAGGCTAGCGTTGGTTAGTCGACATTTCAACCATATTAGCTCTAAACTTTATAACACCATAAATATAAGTATTCATATTTACCCTATGACTAAAAACCTACTAAAGAAAAGTGTGACCGACTGGCTTCTTTCTTTGTCGTATGAAAAGACTGAGCAACTTATGGTATCATAATCACGGTAAACACACACGCATACACACACACACACACACGCAACACACACACACACACACACACACACACACACGCAACACACACACACACCCTCACTTACGCAACACACACACACACTTCACCCCACCTCCACTCTCTCTGTATTGTAATAAGGTGACCTCCACATAGGTTCTTATTGTTATGTCAACAAAAATAATTATTCTTTTATTCTACTATAATTAGTTAACTTTCTTTGCGAAGTCTGGAACAATGTCCATGTAAGTACATAATTTTAAGTTGGGCGTTGATAGTTGCGCTACAGTAATTTACTTTTGTAGCTATCTTCGTTTTCCATTGTAAAACTGTAAACCAAAGTTGTTCCAAATAAACTTTATTTTATTTATTTATTTTATAATCTCCAGAACTAATAATCCAATCGGCATTATCATACTTTTATCAGTCAGTCATGGACCTCATTGGTACAATACTACTAACTTTTGAGGAGTAGATAAAACATTGTTTTGTTTTTTTGATAATACGTTATGATATAACAATGTGCTTTTTTCACGGGTCGCGGGACGGGACGGGGATCGCGGGACACAAATTACTGTAACCCCGGTACGTACAGCTTGGCAAAAGTCTAGAAAAGGAACTAATTTTTTTGTTTGCTGGCAACATTTAAAAAGTTATGTCATTTGATGTAAACAAAGTTCGCGAGTTTGTATAATTTATAATTGTTCCACAAAATTAAAGGAAAACGTGATAAAAAATGAATAAAACCATCCGCAGTGCTGCTAGAGACATTATTTACAAGATTTAAAGGCGTTGTTTGGCAGAAAAAGAGGCCAAAACCATATTTAGAGACACGGGCAGAAGAACGCTCGTGCTCCTTTACTTTGGAGACACGATCTGAATATGCCCGTTCTCCATTTGTAAGAAATGAAATAGCGCTTACTTCAAATAGTATATATTAGATACGGCCGTGTATTTATAATTAATACATAGTTATTAGATCGCTGTAATGCTAACCAAGAATCTATCTTTGACAGTCGCAAAAGGCAATCATAAAATAAGAGTAAACAGTCGACCATAAATTCTTAGTGGCCAGGAACGCCACACCACCCCCCCACGGAGAAAGATGCACCGGTTACTCAAAATCGGAGAGATCTTTAAACTTGACTCGTCTACCGGAGCGCGTGGTATACGGCGGTTTTGGGGCCGGATTGACGTTTTTAAGTTTTGTAGTTGACTTTGGAACGTCACGGGTCGTCAGTGTTGCAGGTTCTGTGAGCCCCTTCAGGAGATCATGGCTGTTTTGGATTGAGTGATCCATGTGTGCCGGTTTAACGCGATCTACACTCACAGTCACGGTTTTGCGGTTCACAACCAGGGTTATAGTTTTACCATCACTGGCGCGACCTACGACCTGGTACGGGCCAGAATACGGTGGCTGTAATGGTCGTCTAACAGAATCGTCCCGTAGAAATACGTGCGTTGCTGATGGAAAATCCTTAAATATAAATATAGATGGCTGTGAATGCCGGGAAGCCGGAATGGGTCGCACGGTCGACATTTTACGTCGGAGCTGTACGACAAAATCTGCCGGGTCATTTAAACTGTGTGATTCGTCAGCCGCTACAAGCAATTCTCCGGGCAATCGAAGAGGTTCCCCGTACACCATTTCGGCGGCAGTGGCTTTCAAGTCCTCTTTGAAGGCTGATCGCATGCCGAGGAGAACAAGGGGCAGCGCGCGGACCCATGAGTCCTGATGGCACATGAGAGCAGCTTTGAGCTGGCGATGGACGCGCTCAATCATGCCGTTAGCGCAGGGATGGTAAGCCGTTGTCCTGGTTTTCGTTGTGGCGAATTGCGTCATCAGTCGGCGGAAAAGGTCAGATTCAAACTGTGTACCTTGGTCGGTCGTAATGATTGACGGCACACCGAAACGGGCAATCCACTCCCGTGTCAGGGTTTCCGCTACCTCTTCTGCGGTAATGGAGCGCATTGGCCATACCTCAGGCCATTTAGTGACTCTATCAATGGCTGTTAGACAGTACCGGTATTCATTGCAAACCGGCAAGGGACCGACGATGTCGATATGGACATGTCTGAAACGACCGCTTGGTAGATCAAAATTACCTAAAGGGGACGAATTATGGCGCGATACTTTAGCACGCTGACACGCTACGCATGTTCGTGCCCATTCTTTGCAGTCACTATTAACAGAAGGCCAAACGTAGCGATCGGTTACGAGACGGGTGGTAGCTCGAGCGCCGGGGTGGCTTAAATTGTGCAGCTTGTCAAATGTTGTTTTTCGGAAGGAAAGGGTCAAATAAGGGCGAGGCTTGCCTGTAGACATATCACAGGTGACTGCGATGTTAGACCCCGGAATGTTAATTTTGGATAATTGAAGGCTAGTGCCTTGCTGTTGCAGGTTTAATAACTCCGGGTCTGCTTCCTGTGATTGGGCAAGTGCTTGCCAATCCTGCTCAAGAGCAATGGCATCAACACGTGACATCGTGTCAGCGACAACATTGTCTTCCCCCTTGATATATTTTATGTCAGTGGTAAATTGGCTTATGAAAGACAATTGATTTAATTGTGCAGGTGGGAGTTTTTCCCGGCGCTGTACGAAAGCATACAGTAGCGGCTTGTGGTCTGTAAAAATAGTAACATGTTGGACCTCGAGTAGGTGGCGGAAATGCTGTACGCTTTCATACACCGCCAGTAACTCGCGATAATAAGCGGGCCACTGTGCTTGCTGATCGGTCAACTTTTTGCTGAAGAAAGCAAGAGGCACCCACTCGCCGTCAATCTGTTGTTGAAGGCACGACCCGATGTGGACGCTGGAAGCA
Source organism: Agrotis puta (assembly GCA_943136025.2). NCBI lineage: Eukaryota > Metazoa > Arthropoda > Insecta > Lepidoptera > Noctuidae > Agrotis > Agrotis puta. The sequence goes on along the minus strand of OW964182.2, from coordinate 10,982,173 downwards.
TCAGTAAACAGTCCGAGAGGAGCACCGTTGACCGGATGATGTAGCAGGGTGGCAGTCGCTAAACTCTTTTTGCAGGCTTCTAATTGTTCGAGGAGTTCAGATGTCCATATAAATGGTTTTGCACCCTTGCCTTTAGTAGCAATCACAGCTTTAATTAACGGTGTCTGGAACAATGCAGCCTTAGAAAGAAAACGGCGGTAGTAATTTAACATACCGAGAAAGCGACGTACTCCCTGGACGGTTTTAGGGGGTGGGAAATCGAGGATGGTTTGAACACGATCTTGAGGAGGCTTAGTGCCCTCAGAGCTGATGCGATATCCTAAAAATGTTACCTCACGTGCGCCGAGCACCAACTTGGAAGGATTTATCACAACCCCATAGTCCCGCAAACGTCTAAAGAGGATGCGCAGATGCTCGCAGTGGAGAACCTCATCTGTAGAGTGGACGAGGATGTCATCCACGTATGGAAAACAGAAATCAAGACCCCGTGTGACCTCATCGATAAAACGCTGGAAGGTTTGGCCAGCATTGCGAAGACCGAATGTCATGAATGGGAACTCGAAGAGGCCAAACGGAGTAGTGATGGCGGTCTTCGGAATATCCTCTTCAAAAACTGGGATCTGATGGTATGCCTTCACAAGATCGATGGTGCTGAAGATTTTGGCACCGGTGAGGTTGTGAGCAAAATCGTTTATGTACCTGACTGGATACCTGTCTGGTACAGTTCGGGCGTTGAGCGCGCGGTAGTCACCGCAGGGACGCCAAGTGTTATCTTTCTTTAGGGTCATGTGCAATGGAGATGACCACGGGCTTTTAGACGGTCGTGCTGTGCCAGACTGCACCATGTTCTCAAATTCCTTTTTAGCCGACATCAGTTTTTGAGGTGCCAGACGGCGAGGACGACAAGAAATGGGGGGCCCATCCGTTGTCTTGATAAAATGCACAGTATCGTGCTTAACGATCCTGATAATGCCAGGAGGACGAGTTATTTCAGGGAACTCTGCTAGCACTTGTGCGAAAACAGAATTCGACGGAGCTACAGCCTTGACACTAAGTTGTTCTGACGTCGCGGTACAGGCAATTGCTGAAAGATTGGTTACGCCGTCTATTAACCGCTTGGTGCGGCAGTCTGGTAGCAAGTGATAATATGCCAGAAAATCCGAACCAATAATCGCGTTATTGACATCGGCGACGACGAACGTCCAGGTGAAATTGCGACGGAGACGAAAGTTAAGCGTCAAAGTAATTGTACCGAAGGTATGTATGCTGCTACCATTAGCAGCACAGAGGTCATAATCCGTAGGCTTTCTTCGACTAGAAAGCCAGCGATGAGGGTAACAGCAAAGGTCTGAACCAGTATCTATTAAAAATTGTCGTTTAGTAACCTGTTCGGTTATAAAAAGGCGACGGCTGGGGGAATGGCTGCAATCAGTCGCCGTCGCTACTGATTGGTCCCTATGTTTTCCGTTACCCAACTGCACGGTGTGATACACTTTTTTGCTTTTACACCAAATTTCTGGTGATACCAACAGCGTTTTTTAGACCGATCCAGAGTGGAGCTGCGCGAAGAATGTCTGCTGCTACTCCGAGATCGGGATCGTTCGGATTTCAAGGCAGCAACCTGATAGCTTAGCTCTTCTAACCGCTCCATCAGGCTGGAAAGCGTGGGTGCGCTTGTTGCAGCAAAAACATTTGCGTGACTTGGCTGAACCTCAACAATTTTGTCAGCAATATCGGCTATCTTGTCCAGGGCGAGATCAGCTTGGGCTGCCAATATTCCTTGTACATGCTGGGGCAAGCGGCAAAACCAGAGTTGCTGAAGGATGTTGTCGTCAGACAATTCATTCCCTGCCAGGGACCGAAGGTGGCGAAGGAACTGGGATGGTTTTCTGTCCCCAAGTTCCTCGTTATTTAGCAGTTGTCTTACCCTCTGCACTTTGGTCGTGGAGAACCGTTTGATCAAAGTGTCTTTCAAAACTATGTATTTTCCCTCTGCCGGCGGGTTGATCACAATCTCCTCAATTTCCCCGGCTACGTTATGGTCAATCTGGCTGAGAATATAATTATATTTGGCGGCATCAGTGACAATGCCAGCCAAAAGAAATTGTGCTTCAGCTTGAGCGAACCACACCGTTACCCGATCGGGCCAAAACGGTGGCAGCTTCACAGCTACTTTACATGCAGCGGCCGCCACCTCAAGTTTAGGATGAGAATCAAGTTGTTCATGCTGGGCACGCAAGGCAGCATTCTCAGCTTCGAGCATTTTTAGACGTGCTTGAAGTTCATCAGTCATGGTGAGTGAACGTGCAAGTTCTCCGTAAAAGAACTCAAGCGACCACACAAAACCTCAAACCAGAAGTAATTACCTTAGCCGTGGGAATGTGGTGAGGCAAACTCACATGACCATGCAAATACTGGGTACAAACACATGCAGAGACAAGATAAAAAATACATTAAAGGAATAAACATAGACACCAATAACAATAAATACCTAAAAAAAATAAAAAAAAATATATGCAACAGTAGAACAGTAAACACATAAATGTCAATAAAAACCTTTTTCTCTTCTCTTCATCACTCGCAAGTATGTTCGCCGGTCGCCGGGCGCACTGTAGGCACTGATGAATGGACAGGAAACAACACGATGACTGATGCAATATAATGTGCCAAAGTCCCGCAGTCCACAGGTCAGCTCGTAGTGCAGCGGCAGTGTCCGTAGTGTGTCGCGTCGGCCGAATTCACCTCGAGTTCGCGCAATGAAGCAATCTTGTGAAAATCACGTCGGGGTCACCACTTTAGAGACACGGGCAGAAGAACGCTCGTGCTCCTTTACTTTGGAGACACGATCTGAATATGGCCGTTCTCCATTTGTAAGAAATGAAATAGCGCTTACTTCAAATAGTATATATTAGATACGGCCGTGTATTTATAATTAATACATAGTTATTAGATCGCTGTAATGCTAACCAAGAATCTATCTTTGACAGTCGCAAAAGGCAATCATAAAATAAGAGTAAACAGTCGACCATAAATTCTTAGTGGCCAGGAACGCCACACATACTTACCGATCTCAACGATGTTTACCAAAGAACCGCTGATATTACAGGTATATACTTGTTTGTTTTGTTATTTTTATATGAATCAAGTGTTAATTAATGAACCCCATTCTGTTTTGAATTGCTTGCATATGAAATAAGAGGAATTTTTAAAATAATCCTCGAGCACATAGGTTATGTTTACATTTCGTCTGACATTACTTTGGTATAGCGCGCTAGTGAAATGTTGATACGTGAGTGTCGTACTTTGCAATATGTTAATTTAAATTCGATTTCTACATAACTTTGCTGTTGAATGTGATTATAAGGTGACAACTATGTTTATTATATCATAAAAGATAGAAATGTACCAAAAAATATTTATTATTTTTGATATATGTTTTACTAACAATATTTTTTCTTTAAATTGGCCAACAGGTGGATACCTGAATCCGTAAGTTACCTAAAAAACTTTTTTAGGAGACTAGCTCTTTCTGATATTTGGCTGTATGGGCTCAGCTCCCTTTGCCTTGTCCCAAAGAGGGACGGAAAGAACCAAAAAAAAAAACTTTCTGATATCATAAAATTTGGCGTATTATTTTATTGGTTAAGTGTGAGTTTAAAAAAAAACACAGGATTGCTTACATCTAATAAATAATTATTTTTAGGCAGTATCATGAGAAGAATTTCTTATTCAATTAAATGCTTACTGATTACAATAAATAATTAGTTGTTAAAAGAAATTAGAAATTAAAGTATCAAGACGTTAGGTTGATACTCTATTCGTTCACAGCGAGTTGCCACATGAACAGCACAGTGGCGACCTCCCGATTTTCTACTCTTTTTTGCCAAGCTGTAAAGGGCTACTGAAGGACACCGTGGGTTTTGGTCAGTACAAGTCTGACAGTCCCTCCCGCCCTGCCCTGGGTGGGAGGACTCATTTGATGAATTTACCACGTAAAAAAAACAGAGTCGGTAATGTGTAGGTGATACCTCTGGTGTTGCAGTCCATAAGCAACAGTGACCGCTTTACATCAGGTGGGCCGTAAGCTTGTTTGTCACCATAATGGTCCAAAAGAAAACCTACACTTTATCTACTTATAGTCTTGTTTTGCTTGCTTCTGTCTGATTATTACAAACATGGCTTGTTTGTTTTGCAATCAACTCTATCATTTTGAACTGTAATTAGCCCGTTATCGAACCCATAGTAGGTAATCAGATCGTTATCATAAGGTTTTCATCACAGTCATAATTATTCAGCGTATTTATTATACACATAGTTACAGTTTCTTTACCTGCGTACTATGACGATATTATTAAGAAAAAAAAGATTAAACTTCTATCTGGACGGCTGTGGACGCATTTTGATACGCCTTTTAAACTGGTATTCCTAACTAATGTTATAAACGCATAAGTGAGTTTCTTTGTTACGGTAGCATGCCTAAACCGCTGGATTGATTTTGATGAATTTTAGTACAGAGCGCAGAGACTAATAGGACCTTATTTTGGGCGGGCAATCATCAAGCTAGTCAGGGTGGAGCGAAAGGGACTGTTAGCCTCGAACTGACTGACTAAAATAATGTTCCTTTTTGCGTAAACTCATGATATTCCCGCAGAACAGATAGTTGGGGCCCTGGAGACGATTAAAAGGTTTAGAAAGGGGAACCGGCGAGTTCGAAACCACAGGCAAAAACTAGAAGAGTCATAGTAACAGAAAATCACAACTGATCATTTTATTTTATTAACACAATATTAAGAAAACCTATTTTCCTGCAATAACATTCTCGAAGTCCTTAAAGGCTTTATCAATAGGTTCAGTAATCTCTTGTACTGGCTTATTATCAACTGACATCCAAATCGTAGCAGGAGCACCAGTTTTGTATATATCCAGGAGCGCTGCAACTGCTGATTCTCTCCTGTAAGAAAACATTGCAAGAAAACTTTATAAGCAGTAAAGAAATGCTAAATTATTATGAAGTAGCTAGACTTCGAAACCTGAAGAACAGCATGACAAGTATGTAGTTTCTACACAGTGTTTTAAAGGCCACTTTAGCGGAATGTGAATGCAAACAAATTCGTAAAATGGGATATATTCTTTTATATTTTATTGACATATTTTTAGAAATATAATAGGCTAAAGTGGAATTAAGAGTTAACCGAGGGCTAATCAACATAAAAATTAGCGAAACTACAATGCTAGAAGAAACTGCGGGAGACGTATTGGCGTAAACAGAAGAGATTATACCAACCATCAACTAATTTTCCACTTTAGACTTACTTTTGAATGATGTAACCCTCTTCAACAGCGACAGCCATTTCATTGCCGAACTTAGGGTCCCAAGCTTTCGTTTCCAAATTCTGAACTAAAGGAGTATCAGTAGCTCCTAAACACATTGTCAAAACCCTAATGCCTGTGGTTTCGTAGAACGGATCCATCTGGAAATAAGGTCAGAGTCAGCATCGTTTCATTTTACGCGATTAATTGCTTCTGAAATCTCACTTGTTATGCATTATCTTCAAGCAGATATTTGACTTTTGAGTCAATAATCTTTTCAAAGTAGCAAGGTATCAGCGCAAGAGTGCCAAATATTCACAACAAACGGGCATGTTTTTTTCAACTTACCGCTAAACATTGGCTGAACTGCACGACAGCCATTTTCGCACCACAGTAGACCGGTAAATATGGAAATTTTGTCAAAGCCATAATCGATGCGATGTTTATAATAGTTCCACCGACGCCACCTTCGTCTTTTCGCATGTGCTGGACGCCTTTAAATGTGAAAGAAACCACCCCTTGCTGAAAAATACGCAATATTTTACCACAAATAAATTGTAACTAAATGGAAAAGACGATATTGTACGATCTTCCTGCCAATTCATATCCATTCCTCATACAATCTATCTACCTTTTTCTTTGGCCTTCCTCTCCTTCCATTAACATTAATTCTCATCACTATCTTAGTCACATGAGTCATCCCTCTTTATCACATGTCCTTATCAAGGCAGACGATTCCCTTTCATATTTTCTGTAACAGACTCCCTACTTTATCCGTTCTTGTCACACCAAACATCCTTCTTACAATCTCATCTCATTTCTTCATTCATCTTCTTCACAGCTGGTGCACAACCTTTAATGGTGTTACCTACATAATTAATACTGGAGGTAGTTCTCCAAAGGTTAGGCGAGTCGATCATTACGCCAGCATTGTTGATAATGACATCGATCTGCTTGAACTGCGCGAGGACGGAGTCAAACGCGCTCGTTATGTCTTCTTCCTTGCTCACGTCGCATTTGATGAACACCACCTTGTTGCCGTGCACTTTGTTCAGACGATCGGCTGTCGCCTTGCCGAGGTCCTCGGCAATGTCTAGGATGGCTATATTCTGCAATTTATAAAAATGGTCAGGTTAAAACTATGAGGAATAACTGCTGCGACTGCTGTTCACTTCTCTATGTGACATGACGTGTTTAGTGTTTGTGATTTCTGTTTGCATAATTATGTTTTAGAGAGCAGCTAAGTTGTGGAATTATTAACAATAAATGAATAAGGAAGACCGCAATTTAATAGCAAAAACCTGGCGTATCATTGCATCGATTGCATGGCAAGAACTTCATGACGGCAGGATTTTAATTTTGGGGCATTTTTATGTGATTTTTGTAAGTCTCGGTGGTAGAATCTTGTGAAGTCAAGCACTCTAAATTAATCAAGTCCCTACGTAAATATTATAACTGTTTGATTAAATAAAATAGCATGAAATGTTAAGCAGTATAAACTAATTATACCCAGTTAGCTTACAATTACGGGTAATATCAAATACCTTTGCCCCTTGATCAAGGAAGGCCTCCGCATAGGCAGCGCCCAAACCGGAAGCACCTCCAGTCACTAAAACAGTTTTATCCTTTGCGTTCCACTGCGCCATTGTTACGATGTACCCAACCAGTAATGAAGCAGTCTCACGATAAAATGGTCATAAACATTCTTATTGTTATTAATCATAAGTTCATCAAATATTGTTATCATTGTCAGATATCATGCGTACACTGCCGCACCAACGTTATAGATGAGCGAAAGCAAGTCTGTACAAGTTTATTATGACGAGCAGAATTTACGCTTCAGCAGTCTCACTGAATGAAAATTGTGTATATTTGGCACTCAGATCAAAAAAAATAGGCAGATAGAACGTGCGCGAACAACAAAGTGAAGCCAGATTTTATTTTAGTGTGCGCGGCAAATATGGCGCGCCGTGTACGAACACGTGCATCTGTGTGCGTTTACGGTTGCCAGATATTGAGAAATACTCCCACATTTTGTTCAGTTAAATTGTTCTCAAATATTGTACTACTATTTTTTTAATTAGAAACGCGATTTTGTTTTATGGTTATACCCAGAGAGCAAAAGCGTGTAGTATTTATTATTTAACAGAATAATAATAAGGAATAAAAGTTAATATGCGTAATTACTTACTACCTTTTTAATTAATTTATATCAGACCATCATATCATATCAGAGAATATAACACTTTTTATAACGCTTTTTGGTTATTAAAATAAATAAAAATAAATATTCCACAACTATCACACAACGCCATCTAGTCCCAAGCTAAGCAGAGCTTGTGTTATGGGTACTAGACAACTGATACACATACTTATATATTTCTAAATACATACATATTATAGATAAATTACACCCAGACACAGAACAAATGATCGTGCTCATCAAACACACATTTGTCCTGAGTGGGAATCGAACCCACGACCTCCGGCATAGCAATCAGGGTCACTAACCACTAGACCAACAGGCCTGTCAATATATCTATTTAATATTATAATATAAATATATAATATTTAATATTATACATAATATTTATAATATATGTCTATTTGTTTATAACGCAAAATTTTGAATAAATAAATAAATATTCCACAACTATCACACAACGCCATCTAGTCCCAAGCTAAGCAGAGCTTGTGTTATGGGTACTAGACAGCTGATAAACATACTTATATATTTCTAAATACATACATATTATAGATAAATTACACCCAGACACAGAACAAATGATCGTGCTCATCACACAAACATTTGTCCTGGGTGGGAATCGAACCCACGACCTCCGGCATAGCAGTCAGGGTCACTAACCACTAGACCAACAGGCCTGTGAAGGAAGCCATTCATTATCCTGCCTGCTTTGGCGAATAATAGTGACCCATTTATCGCGTAAAACCGGATCCGTGGGCAATCTGCGAAAACATAATTCGAATAATTGTAGTATAACCAGTGGCGAAGACCTAATTTAAAAGGGTGTGGGGGGGGGGGGCTGGCATGTTACACTATGTACAAAATTAAAACGATTTATCGGCAAATAGAAAATGCCCTACCAGCTCTACTCACGATACTGCTTGCATTGCAACTAATAATTCGAAAATGAAAAATATCACTAATGAAAGTATGGAAACCTCTAAATGTCACATGGCAAAGCCTAATTGTTGCAATTAGATACTAAAAGTACAGGTACTATAGATTACGACCGTGCAGTTGTATTGACGAATTTGATCGATATTTTTTATGCACAATACACATTCCCCTAATTCAGGGTAATTTACCCGTCATAAACTAGCAACACAGACGATTTACTGTTGAGGTTTTGTGTTTCAAGTGAGCCGAAAATATTTTATGGAAAATAAATACCAAAACAATAAAAATAACAAGAGTTACCTGTGGAAAGATATTCCATCTTGTTTTCTTTCTTTTTGTGAACAACTTTTGCAGTGTTTAAATACACAAGACGGCATGTTTTGGCTTAAAATGGCAAATCACTAGTGACGTGTGAGCGAGACGATGCGCAGCTTGGTACTGTCGCGAGTTTGTATTATCCTTTGATTTTGTATTATCTTCGGTTGACACACTCGCGTGTTCTGAGCGCTCTATCTGCCTATTTTTTTTGATCTGAGATTTGGCATATCAATTTATCATTTAATTTCAATTATTTTGAAGACTTAACTAAACTAGGAAAACCTTAAGTAAGTATTCTTTATTTGCATAAAATGTGGTATACAAAATGCGCAGGACAAATTCTGCCATAACAATAGCATGTATTTTAAACATACTACTTATGTCCTAACATAAGTAGTATAAAACGAACATTAATATGTAATAAACAAGCCAAAATTACAAAGAAAAGAAGAGAAAAAAATACTAAAACACATAGAAACAAAGGCACATACTCGTACATCTAAAACACGAACAAACAAAACAATGGTATGAAATACATACACACCATACAGACATCAAAACATTTAACGAAATAAAATAAAACTAGTAAAATTATAATAAAAACAACACTAGTCTTTAAGGACACCATCATACATAAAATCTTCAAACAAAATAATACTGAAAACGACCAAACAATTTAAAATAAACTATACTTTTATAAACCAAGCAATAACATAAAATATACAAAAAATCATAAAATTTTACATTAAAGGAATGCGATGAGTATTTTTTAGAAACTCATTAATGGTGTAAAAACTTTATTCCTATAAAAAAAACAACGTTTGCTGTAGGGTAAGGCAACGGTCGCGGGACTCACGAATTACCGTGACCCCGGTACGTAAAGGGCTATTGAAGGACACCGTGGATTTTAGTCAGTCCAGTCTGACAGTCCCTCCCACCCTGCCCTGGGTGGGAGGACTCATTTGTTGATTTTACCACGATACGGACGCCGTGGGCGTCTACCACTGCGGCTGGGGTGGACGGAGGACGCTGTTGTCTCCCTCACGCGGCCCGCCTCCTCCTTCGCAAGCATGACTGCTTCGCAGAAGGAGGCGACCGATTCCCACTCCGTCTCGCCCCGCAGCATGGCCTCGATCAATGCCGGGCGCGAGAGGTCTCCGCCTAAAATGTATATGCTAGGGGCAGTCATTAAGTTTTGTGATTTATAAATTGGTCGACAGGATTCAGACCATTGTATATTAAAAATTGCATGCAAGCATTTCTTTTGGGCTATTAAAATTCGTGAAAGCTCAGCTGTGTATCCCCATACAACTATACCATAACGAATTATTGAACAAAGATACGCATCATACACCAATAGTGCGGTTTCTTTTGTAGTCGTTTCTCTGAACTTCTTTAATCATTTTAGCAATTTTAGTTCTCTTTAAATTTTTAACAATTTTAGTTCTCTTAATGCAGTCTTTTTCAATATTTCTGAACGAATTCTGTGCTGAGTTGTCATGTCACTGTCATTTGTCAATATTATTTCGCTAAATGTCAAGACTCGAGCGAAAAATAAAAAGCTTGTTAAAGTATTATTTTTATTATTTTAGTAGTAAAGAAAAAATAATCAATATAGAACTTAAAAATTGAAGTCATCGCAAATAGGAAGTTATCAAAATGGTAACGATTGCACGACCGACATTCTTCAAATAGTGAAGATAATAACATCAAAATAAAACACTTGTTCAATATTTTTGTTTCAGAGTGCTATATTTAATTTCCAAAGCTTGCTGTCCGTGATACTACTCCTCATATGCACTTGTGCGTACTTGAGATCATTTTTTCCAAGCTTGATGGACCGAAATAAGACAGGGTAAGCACTATGCATTATTTAGGTTATTTAGACTAATATTATAAATTACTCACCCTGCTCCTCGGCTATTGATAATAGCGTGATGTTGTTATAGCCTATAGCTTTCCTCGATAAATAGACTATCCAACACTAAAAGTATTTATGTATGGAAACCAGTAGTTCCTGAGATTAGTGCTTCAACCAAAAACTATTTAGAAAGAGATTAAGTTTGTAATTCTGTCCGTTCACAACAATACCAAAAACTTCTGAATGGACTATCATATGATTTGTTATCCCATATGTCTATGCCTATGCCTTCGTAACATGGAATAGACAGATGCCAGCACATCAAGCTACCACAATCTGTCAAATTTCTGTAATCAGTTTTCAACCTTATCACCTTCCACTATTGAAGGTTAATGTTCAATTGGTAAAATGTGTCAGACTGGGGTAGGTTGACCTGCTGGTGTCTGTACATGGAAAAGTCATGGTATAAGTTGCAAAACTCTCAGAAATCGCTCACAATTTATTAAAATTACCTTAAAATTCGCAGGCCATAAGCTATTTTGTAAATCTATTTCAATAAAAAAATTCTGTAGCATACCTGAACTGCAGGTGAACTTCAGTTAAATTTTGAAAGCTGCCGTCGAGCTGCACTTCAGGGCAGAAGGTGTATCTCTAACATGTAAATTAATTTCTATTTTATTTCAGATTACTTGGAACCTTCTGGAAGTGTGCGAGGATTGGTGAAAGAAAATCTCCCTATGTAGCAGTTAGCTGCATTATTATGGCATTTACTATATTATTCCTCACATAATTGGAAAAAACAATTTCAATAGCTGTAACTTATCTCATTAACATACATATTTTCATATTTGTAAATAAATATTACTTGCATTTAAATAATTTAGTTTATTTTTTTTCAGACAATTTTTTTTCTGATTCCAAGTTTAAGAGGCCTCTTACAGTCCACTAGCGACGCCAATCGACACACTTGAAATATAGCTGTTTAGCTAAATCGTGCATTCTAAACATAAACGGCCGTTTTTGTAACAAATAAAAAAAATTAGCTAAACAGCTATATTTCAAGTGTTGACAATGTGTTATAAAATTACGTTATTGCCTTTTCTACAGTAATTACAGACCACATTTTGTATTTTTGATTCTATTTACGAGTTATGACATTTTTTCGATTGGCGGCGCTAGTGGACTGTAAGAGGCCCCTTAAAACAAAACCCAAAAATTATAAATAAATAAATTCTCTTAAATCAAACAAGACTTTTTCAAATAGGTAATTTAAAGATAACTCTTTTTTTAATTCTGTTTGGTTTAAAAAAGGAACTATCTATTGTCATGTGTCCAAATATACAAAAAAAAAACACATTTAAATTGGTCAAGCCGTTTAGAAGCAGTGAACCCACAAACACCGTGGCACGCAAAAGACAGTAGATATCAGATAAACATAAAAAAAAGGTTGTGGAACATGTTATGTTTAACCTTTTAAGCGCTTGGTTAAATATCAATTGCCGTGCCCCTAGCGCCCGGCTACGAATCGCGCTTTCCCCTTCTCCTCCTTTTAAGCTCCGGTTTGTAAAATATCACGGTGTACAATAAAAAGTATTCTATCTGTCTATCTACATAAATAGAGAGATAAAGAATAGATGTAATAAAATCGAACAAAACAACAAAAATCGTGAATATTCTCTGTCGGATAAATACGACACGGGCGATAGGGGCACGGAAATGTTTGTCGCATATATACGACTCTGGCGGTTAACCCTTTGACCGCCACGTCAAAAAAACAAGAACGTGCTCTCAGCGCCAAGCTAAGCATAATAAATACATAAGTACATAAAAAACAGTAGTGAATTTAGAGATATTTTAATAAGCTACATATATTGACGTTTAAAAGTCTTTCGTGTAGTCGCGACGCGCGACTGTGGCGTGCTGAGCACTTTTTGGCTTGTCATCTATACATGACACTGGCGGTCAAAAGGTAGGGTTAAAATCGTCCTCGCCCAACAAGTGCCGTAAGAAAGTCAGTCGCCCAGGTACGAATTTTAATTATACGAATTACCGTGACCCCGCTACGTAAAGGGCTATTGAAGGACACCGTGGATTTTAGTCAGTACGAATCTGACAGTCCCTCCCGCTCTGCCCTGGGTGGGAGGATTCATTTGATGATTTTACTACGATAAAAAAAGGGTATCTGAAAACAGGTGCAAGGATACCTTTTTTTGTTGTCCCACACTAGGAATTTCTCCTGTCGTGGGTGCGTTTACAAACTTATAAACTCGCGTACACAAACGCCTCACAACTACTTGTAGACCATACAAATATTTTTTCTGTGCGGGAATCGAACCCACGACACGCATCGCAGCAGTCCAATTGCTCAGCCTCTCTACGCCAAACGTGCCGTCACTAGTCACTCTTATTACATCCTGACTGATTAACCAAGTAATGTTAAAATTACACCATAAGATATAATAAAAAAGAAAACACGAAATAATTTTCAGTAATTTTATTTTTATACGTGTCTGGTTTCTAAAAATAGAAAATGCTAAGGGATAGAATATAAAGAGATTACAAAACAGTCACAAAATCTAATACTAACCATTATAAATACCGTGTAATTATATTTTCATAACTGAATAACTGTAATGAAAACAAATAAACGCCTTCAATTATATATAAATAGAAGTGTAAGCATCAGCCGAGTGATATGCAGATATTAACTAGTGCAATCACTTTACAAACTGTGCCGATTATAAAACTGTGAATATTAAACATGCTTGCAAATACTGCATTGAATTGTAAAATTAACATACGATAAATACGACTCATTATTCTCAAATAAATAATTATAAAACCAATATGATTTTATCAAATAACTTTGTTTGATTGGAAATCAATCAATACTAACATAGCAATTCCAATAAGCTTATACTTTGTCAATATGCCTAAAAATTGTAATAAAATAAACATAAGCATCGTAAAATGTTTCAAAATATTAACAATATCAACTCCTATGCTATGGATATAATCTCTGAATTTCAGTACAAAATTTTTATCAAATGGGCCGAAATATTGCAAATTCTTATCACTTTTTGTAACAATTTTGTGGAAAATCTAGTGCATAATACGTAATACTAACATGTCTAATTGGGCTTAATTCAGTCTAGACATTGTCCTATCGTAAGCTAAACACACTTAAATACAGCGACGACACATCCACTAGTTCTACAAGCTATTACTAAATAAATAAATGAACTTCGATGCATTGATGCGCTTATATCCAGTCATTTCGAGATAATCCACCACTGTACAAATATACTGCGTTCAAAAGCCTTTGCAATAAGGAAGACAGGCAGACAAAAGTGAATCTCCTATTTAAAATCAATATCCATTTGCAATTAAATTGAAATACTCTGTATAAAAATAAAACCTAAATCAAAAATATTTTGTAAAAATATTCGTTATTTAATTTTACAATGCCAATTTTGATTATATCTTTTAATCTATTAAGAATATTTGAATTAATAAAAAAATACTATAAATCATTGTTACTTGTGTCACAGAAAGAAAATCGTTGGATTTTGTTTTTATTAGCTTAGTAAAATTGTGATTTTAAAGCGAGTGCAAGTTTATAAAGTACAGAATATATGGCACTAGAAATATAAACTGTCTACGATAACAACACATTTATTGAGCAAGAGGAAAGGGAAGTACGGAACGAGGTAGCTACTCTACAGATTTGTCTAATTTACTTATAGTACCCAAATAAGGAATATTAAGCGAAACAAATCAGTAGGCACTCGTAACAAAAACTTAAAACAAATCAAAGTTTGAATAAAATCATTAATCACAGAATGAAATGCAAAATTCCAAACATATAATGAGACATTATCACAGAGAATCAATATAGTCGAGGTGCACAGCAATGATTGTAAGTGCAACATTCAAAAATGTAATTTAGAAAACAACACCAGTCTACAAGTCACGACTCACGTCTATCACATTCATACACTTTATCTAGTACATTTTTGGTGTCTTAAGAATGATGGTCGAGCTTTACTCCTAGAATTATCTACATCTAGATATACTACTAAAATAATCGGACTCTAAAGTACAAAAATCTAAATAATCGAATAGTATAAAAGGATTAATAATATTAATTCTATTCATTATGAATTTAAAGCATTTTCAGTAAGAGGTATTCTCATAATAACGACGATCTTATCTTTATTATTGCTGGCTTTTGGCGCCCAAGAATATAACAGAATCATCTTATTTTAGCAAAAGATTCCTTGCTATGTCAATCAAAGAAGACCTCTCAATAAAAATAAATACCTACTCTAAGTTTAAATATATAAATGGAGCATTATCCCGCTCATACATTACTCCTATTAGTTAAAATAAATGCTCAAGTTACCTTACATAAATGTTTTATTTGATTTAAATAAAATCAATAAATAAGTCTTATAATACTAGAGAGCTGATTTTTGTTCATTTTTTAAATAAATTGAATTTTCAAGGAAGAATTATAAGGGTATATAAAATACGCACTTAGAAACGTAACGTTTTGGCACGAATAAGCTAGAAACAAACGTGTAGTATGCGTACGTTGTCGTTAAAGTAATACAAGACTAAAGCTAACAATGACTATGCATGAACGACTATTGGAAATTCCTTATTCCTACTTCGGAAGACTTACGTCTGCCGCTACCTTTATCGTTACCCCGATACAATTACTGCTTTTTACCCTGAAACAAAGAAAAATACATTTGAAATCAAACAAACTTGCATTCTGCTTTTTTTAATTACATATATCAAGAAAGTGTATTTTTCTGAACTTCAGAAAGAGGTCGGTTAATTTTTTTTTGTTTCCTTAGTTTCAATTTTGACCACTATCTCGCCTGACGGAAAGCGAAGATGTGATCGACGGTACTACAAATTTCCTTTCTTGGATGTGAGGTTTTTTTTTATTTCTTGTAAAAACAAGTTAGATCTTCACATACCATAAAATACCTCTTTATTGACATTCTAATAACTATTCCAGTTTTTACAACAAAAACCTCATAGTTTCTATATACTCTGTCTAAACTCAAGGTCGGTCCACAATGTCTTACCTGTGTATTAGTAGTTGTATCCTATCTGATCATCTCGAGATACTTGTGCTTGTGTTTGGTGAGCATCTCGGTCACGGTCACCAGCTTCCTTATAGCGGGCTGAGTCTTTGCCAGGCCTTGCAGCTCCGTTAGGTGTGACACACATATGTGGTGGAGTGTTGCCAGTTCTTTCGCTGAAGGAGAATAATCGTTACTTATTTGTTATTCTATGAGAAAGAGTTTAAGCATACAACTACATAGTAAAAATAAATTGGTTTAATGGGTCATATATTTGTCTGTAAAATCAATCCAAAATAACACAGATATCGGTGATTAAAATCTGTTTTGTCCGTCAGTTAAGAGTATTGAAATATAATGGCCACATTATTTTTGTTTTCTTTTTTAGACAATTAATTTTGACTAAGATAAATCGCTTCGAGATTCGGGAGTGGGACTTGTGACGTCATAACGCCTGTAAAATCATACCGACATATTTTGGGTTTTAGAAGCGTTGTATTTCCGTAAATGTTGGTTTACGTAATAAAATAAAAATACGGGTCAAATTATTTTTGATAATCTAAATTTTGTACATTTTTTTTTGTTATATAGTCTACTGTATTGTAAGCTTTACATGTATTAATTTTCTAGTTGTTATATTCTTACCAATATCAAAGTTGTTGCTAGGGTTGGGCGGCGGGTTGCCAGGGTCCGGCACGTTGCTGAGCTGGTCCAAGAACACAACCATACGCTCCTTGTTCTTCAAGATGAAAGGGTTCACCACTTCCATGTAAGGCTCCTGCAATGATGACATATACATATTTCATAGAGTTTTTACGACTTTTATAAATCGCTAAACGTTTGCAAGGATCTATATATTTTTTTACCTTAATTATTTCGCCAATTTAGGCGTGAAAGCGTAACATACTAACTCACTTTATATTATTAAACAACATTATCAACTTACTATTATCAATTCGATAATAATATTACATTACAATGACAATACGTAGGATGGTGACATGGTTATCACCACTACTTTCGAAACGGGAATGCAAATAATCATGAAAACATGTGATTTTACGTGCGAGAATCAAGCATAAAAAATGGAAGGAGCAAATGATGGAAAGGAGCCGAGCTGTAGACATAAGATAGTGTGTGATTTGTGTGTGAATGTTTTCGGTACCTTAGCTCCGAACTCGACGAGGTTGGCGAGGTTCTGCAGACACTTGGCCACCATCAGCAGCGAGCGCTGCGCGTGCGGCGGCGGCGCGGCCGGCACCAGGCACCACGCGCGCGGCTCCACCAGCGCCGGGCAGATCAGGCGCAGGAAGATGAAGCCTAGGGGAGACAACCACTATACACATGAGATACAGGTATCGCCGATAATTACCGCACAGCGTTCTTTGGAAAGAGATAATCGTGTTTGTCGCTGATTCGTCATTCATTGTGGCTGGTAAATGCTCTTCGAAACGTACGTAAAACACAACATGCCAAAGACTTGGATCTAGACCTTGATCCATTACTCGCCGTTTGCAAACCCGCACTTGCGTTGGCCAGAAATTGGTTAGCGATCCTCGATGCCATGTACGCCTCTGGCGACTGGGGCATAAGGAAGAGGCTAGTCTCTCCCCCATGTGTTCAGCCTCCCCGAGAGCTGCTTTATTTATTTATTTATTACGGCGGGACGCAGGACAGAGGGAGCTCAGAACTTCAGAGCTCGACCGCAGCGATCTTTGTTTTAGATGAGGATCAAACTGGTCACAAATTCAGCTCTTGCCAAACTACCCGGCATGGTGTAGTGTGTATAGCATCAGGCAAGTAGTACATACCCGACACGACCCTAGTCCGTACGAAGCGCTCGTTAGGCCACTTGGCGACGGCGGCGCGTTGCAGACAGCCGCACAGGTACCGCACCGGCCGCGGACACGCCTCGGGAGACGTGAAGATTGACAGAGTTATCTGAAAAAACAGAATAATAAAATTTTGGACCGTAGACATGCAGAATGGACACATGAGGATACAACTGTAAAATAAATGCGGGCAAAAAGCGAAGAAAGAACAAGTGATCGTGTATTTAAAAAAAAAAAAATAAGCATCATAACGCGGATACGATGCCATCCGACTCATTTCCGTCGCGTGGAAATCATCTTTATTAATAAACCATAAAGCAGCCCAACCTAAACGCAGCCAATACAAAACGTGCGGTTGTCTGTGGGTGCATAGTAAACTAACAGGACGACAACGACGTCATAAATCAGTCGAACTAAGTATGTTTTTTACTTTAGTTGGTCGGCCCTTACAATAAAAATATAACAATAATTACCTGATCCAATATCATGAGTAAAAATTCAGCGTTGTTACACGCGTCGTCGGGAGAGTCCATTTTCGTTGGATTCAACTCGGCTGATTGTTTTGCGTCTATTAGTCTCTGAACTGTTTCCGAAATGGCTGCCTGCAAAGAGAAATCATATTGAGAACTTATTGGAAACTATATTTTCGAGAAGTTTAGGGTTAAAACTTTAGGGCAGTGGCGTCTGTCCACATCCTCTTTAAAGAATTATCAAAACGACTTGTTGACGCTTCCCTTGTTGGATTACTCCAAGGGTTGGCTTTTACCTTGGCCAGTGGCTTAACTGGTATCGCAAAACAACAAGATAACGCCGCCAGTCTCTTAGGCACATTAACAGTTGACAGTGGGGTTGAGGAGCTGTTTTTCGATGCTATAAAAATGGTTTAGTTTAGTTTTATTATTTCAGTTTATTAATTTAAATCAGTGTTAGTTAATATGTAGTGCGATTTATATTTTTCTGTATTATAGTGAACTTGCACACGATTTCTTTTATCGCTAATCTCATCATTATAAACTGTATCATATTGAATGTACCTGCAGGAAAGGCTTGCAGTGTGCCCTCATGAACTCGTCGACGAGTGCAGTGGCGAGCGAGGCGGCGCGGAACATAGCTCGATGGTCGGTCTCCCGCGCCACCTCCGCACTCACCAGCTCACGCGCCAGCTCCGCGCCGCGACCGCACTCCGTGAAGGCATGCAGTAAGGCTGAAAATTAATAGCTTAGTGTCAATAATAGAAACAGAAACGTTTATATCCGATGGCGGAGGATTTATTGGTGACACTAAGATATTCTCGTCCGAAAATATGCTATTTTACATAATGTCTGACATATCTGCCTCAAATATGCTCTTTTAAAGTCATTACACGGGTCGATTTTTCGGTCATTTTGACAGTCGCATCGCTTGCAAAAATCTGTGGTAAAAACTAGCCGAATTATCGTTTAGACGTTCGATTTTCGAAGCACGCCACCAAACAAATAAAAAATCGACCCTTGTAAATGCCCCTTTAAACATAAAAAAAATATTAACTCGTAATTAACATTGTCAGGAAATAAACGAACACAGGTTATTTGATTATACAAGTCAAAATAAAGCTAGGCTAATACTTACAAGTAGCCAAGGGCTGTCTGTCAGTGCGGCACAGGTCCGCCAAGGCTTTGACAGCAGGTAATCCCGGCTCAAGCAACAACTGACGCAAAGGATTGTATTCTTCTCGAGGCATCACCAGTTCTTGCATGTATCTGTAAATTAAACATAGAAGCTGAGAATATCACTTCCGCGGACGCTGTAAATTTGGAACAGTTTATGTTTAGATGGACAAGAAAGTGTAGAAAGCTTTCTAAACTTAAAATTTTATGAATTCAGAACGAAATTCGAGCACTAAGGAACCATTAGGCGCGGCGGCATATGCGTATCGGTACTGACAAATACAAAAAGCGTCGCTAAAAGGAGCATTTATTATAATTATATAATAATTTTAACATCGGGAACTACATATTACCTAATACGTAGTCTTAAAGATCCCCACTCTCCAATGGGTGTCATGCCTGCGAGAGGGTACCATTCTTCTATCTCTTCTCCATTTGCCAAATTCGCCAATTCGATTGTCAGTTCTGCAACCTGAATCATATTACATAAGCATTTCATATTATTCATATTTTGTTTAATATTATACACTAGCACTTTGCCCGCGACTTCGTCCGCGTGGGTTACGTACTTACCTAATTGCCCCTTTTCACCCCCTTAAAGGTTAAATTTCCAAAAACCCCTTCTTAGTGCTCCCCTACATTATAATAGGAAGCCGTGTGCAAAATTTCACATTCTTAGTCCCAGTAGTTTCGGCTGTACGTTGATATGTCAGTCAGTCAGTTCTCCTTTTATATATATAGATAGATATTGACCTTTTTTAAGCCTTTACCCAGTAGTGGGACACCACAGGATTTAAAAAAACATTGTACTCTTATTTTGAGGTCAAAATATAATATGATTTGTCTTACTTCAGATTCTTTTCCTCTCTTCCCTGTGTTGTGTACAGTGATTGTAAACGAAGTTACATCGGGAGGCACGTCGCTGTAAAACGAAAATTTTCTTAAAAACATATAATTTTTATATGCAATTAATATTTGACAACACTGAATCGTGCCATCAAAGGGGTATGCAACTTATTGGCATCACTTTTTTTTTCTTTCGCCAGTAATGAAATATTGGTCAATTAGTAGACTGCAACCTAAGAACTTCGTAAAAAATAATAAAAAAAATCTAAACCGTAACCAACCAGAGATATGCCGGTTTTTATTTTGTTCTAATCAGGAGTAATTTTTTGTAGGAATCTATATATTTATTGATGTGCTAGCTTTTGTCCGCGGCTTTGCCCACCCCAACCGCCTTTATATATAGCCTATAACCGATAGATGGGTCTCTAACCCATCTATCTCTGTATCAAAATTCATCAACATCTATTCAGCCGTTTTGACGTAAAAACGGAACATACCTAAATACATATTTTCATATTTGTAATACTAGTAGGTTTACGAGGAATAATGATTGGTTTGTTTATAAGAATGTTAAGATGATGTTTTTAACCGACTTCAAAAAAGGAGGAGGTTCACAATTCGTCAGAACTTTTTTTTATGTATGTTCCCTTATTTCTCAATGACGCCTGGACCGATTTGGGAAATTCTTTTTTGTTTGAAAGGGCATCTTAACAGATAGTCCCATGGTTACTAGGTCAGGATCTCATGACGGATCCTTGGAGAAATCGAGGGAACTCTTCAATAAATGACAGCAAAAAAGATCTTCTTAACATTTTTATAAACAAACCACTCATTATTCCTCGTAAACCTACTAGTATTACAAACACCGATGTTAATGAATTTTGGTACAGAGATAGAGGGGACTCTAGAGACGGTTATAGGCTATACAAAAAGGCTGTTGGGGTGGGCGAAGCCTTGGGCAAAAGCTAGTACATCCATAAATCTATGGATTCCTACACAAAATAACTCCTGATTAGAACAAAATGAAAACCGGCATATCTCTGGTTGGTTACGGTTTAGAAACTTATTTTTTTTTTCTATGGACTTCTTAGATAGTAGTCTTATTGTGCACAAAATTTTATCACTGGCGAAAGAAAAAAAAATTGATGCCAAGCTCCATATTAAAAATTGCATACCCCTTTAAAAAATAGCGGAAAGGAAGATGCTCTAATCTTTGCTGTTCCTCCACGATTCATATCTCACATCCGTTGGAATAGGCCAGCACGACTTCTTAAAATGAGTAATTCTAGTGTGGGAACGAGATGGCGTTAGACGACTTGTATGGCTCTGTCTCTTTCCCACTGTGGAATTATTCCCGCTTTAAGACGTAATGGTAGGCCAGAAGGTATACTTACTCGAACACAAACTCGTCGTCCCAGTGCGGGTCGGGCGAGGGCCTCGGCTTGGTGGAGGCCACGGGCGCGGCGCCCAGCGCCAGCCGCAGGTGCGGGCGGGGCGCCAGCCGCGCGGGCAGGCGGTGCGCCGTCAGGCAGCGCACGCGCAGCGCGCGCAGCCACACCACGCGGGCCACCTGCGGAGGGACACCAACTTAACATTATTATGTGAAGATGACGTGGACCTTCCCAGGATAAATAATGGCAAAATTGTTTTCGTCAGAAAAGAAACGTTGCTCTCTATTATGGATTCGGATTTGTGACTGTTTTCCAGATGGATAAAGATGAAAAGATTTGAAAAATCACTTTGTATTGAGTTGTTATCAAAATACATTAATAGCTTACGTACAAAATAATCATCATCTTCCTGCCCTTATCCCATTATACTTTGGGTCCAAGCAACACGTTTTTTTCTTCCATTCTGCCCTATCAGACATCACAGTTTTATTTACTGCTTTTTCATTCATATCATTCCTTTGACAAAACATCCATCTTTACTTTGGCTACTTCTTCCTCTCCATCCATCAACATTCATACTTATCACTCTTAGTCACATGAGTGTCATCCCTCCTCATCACATGTCCATACCAAAACAAACGGTTCCCTTTCATTTTTACGTACAGGATAATAAAATACATAAATTACCTTGCACTGATGTTTGGCCTGTTGAGGCACACACAGCGGCCTGAGCGCATCAAGCCATGCTCGTTCTTCAGTCGCAGAGTTAGCAGCGAGGAACGTGTGCGTTGATAGACACGGTAGTGCTCGCTCTACCAGTTGGAAACAGAATTCACGGTCCCACAATGATTCGTGACACTGAGGAATGAGAAACGAGAATTTAAATCAATTATACGCTATCTGCGAACTTGATCCGGGGTTGCGGGACTCACAAATTACCGTGACCCGGTACATAAAGGGCTATTGAAGGACACCGTGGATTATAGTCAGTCAAGTCTGACCGTCCCTCCCGCCCTGCCCTGCGAGGGAGGACTCATTTGATGATTTAACCACGCTAAAAAAAAACTGCGTAGTTGATAGTGGAATAAACAAATATATTTGTACAACACTCCAAGAATTATGATTTTATAAGGTTGCCTTAAAAATTGGGTTCCGATTTTCTTTTAATATGGGAAATCTGGAGTATTCTAGGTAAGGCAAGAATTTTATTGCAGCGAAGAATTTCTAAAACTCCTTCTCACAGAGAGGAGGCCTTTGTCCCAGCAGTGGGGGACATTATAGGCTGATGATGAAAAATGAATGAATGAATGAATGACAATCGCTGTTTATTTCTCGGCAACTTAATTTTAGTTTGACCAAACACATAGAATATGAGCATCAAAATGGAACAGCATATCAACATCAACAATTTCTGCAAAGTAACTTCTTACCTGATAAAGATAAGCACAAGACAGATCAATCAATCCCTTCGGCTTCGTCCGTTTCGGTGAGTCATAGAAGTACAAATGCGTATCAGTTCCCTCTTGAAGCAGCACAAAGTACAACGCCTTCCATTTCTTGGCACCCTTATCTGACTTCTTGTTCAAGTAGCCTTGGTGTTTGATTCCTTTGGTCTTCTTCAGGCCTATCTGATCACGGCATTCGCGTAATGTTGCGTAGATTTTCTCTGCTGCTGCCCCGGTTGTGCTCTGTTGTGGCTCGATGACATGACCTTCTGCTATCAGCTGTAGAAACAAAAAGTTGAAGATAATGGCGGATCAATATTATAGAATCGTATTGCGCATAATTTCAAAAAAGTAGGTTAATTTTGCTGCGTTTAAAATTGAAGAGAACCAATCATTAATTTCGATATATTGTTTTGAGACAAACACATTTCAATTAATATAGAATAAATTTACCGCAAAATAACTATCATATTGCGTTATATTTCGCAGCATTTTAAGCTATCAAGTCCTTTCTCTTCGATAGTAATGTTATGAATGATAAACAGATAACAATGACCAACGTAAAATAATCATGCAGGTCTGATACTAATCTCTTATCTTATCGAATTATCATGAATGAGTATAAAATATATACAAATGGCATTTTGTCGTGATAACTCGAGATAATTTGTTTAAATGCAAGTTTGAATACTTTTAAAACATGCAAAACTCGTTTTTGGCGTGATAGAAAATTGTAAGGAAGTAAAACCATGGATCGATTTTAACATGGTTAGATAAAACCATCAGACCATAAACAAACCAATGTGATTAAAATATTGACTTTAAGCACCTTCAAAAATTAAAAATAAAGGGTACCAATGATCCTGTGTTATAAATTCCAGGTTATTATCTGTTTTTGCCTTTTATAAACATGTTAACATGGTACAGACGTTTTTGCTCGTAAAGAAACATCTATTCAAACTTGCTTATATGCAATAACAAGTTTGTTTATGTTTGTTTGTTTCACGCCCGCTTGCCCAATTTTTATGACTTTTGGTACATAATTAGGACTCTGCAAGCTTATATAGTTGTAAAAGAGGTAGGTGGCAAAAGTTAGTTTATAATATTAGTTAAACTCAAACTTACCGGCTGTCCCAAAGTATGTCCTTCAACAATCTGCTCCTTCCTGTACCTATTGATGACAGCATCCAGGCATTCGAAGGTCCTCCCACCCATGAGGTACCTCACACCTTTCTTTTCTATCCTGAACCTTTGGATCTGGTTATTAATGTGGAAGAACAAGGAGTAGTCCCCGGGGGAATTGTCCGAGGGTCTCACAAGGAAACTCCCTGGTCCAGCTTTGACTAGCATGTCTACTGCTTCACTCTTCGTGCAGTTTGGATGGAACCACGAGAAGACGGTGTTAGGATCGATTGATGGGTCAAGATCCTCGACCAACTCTCTGAAGATCATTCCTTGCTCCCCAGTTCTGTTTAAACAAATATCACTTTTTATATCACACATTTTTATTATTAAAACAAACATACTAACATACTACACAACATCAATATTTCCAATTAAACAGGTAAATGGTATTTCTAGTTACATGAGGAAAATATGTGAGCTAATAAATATTGGACTGCATTAATGGCTACCCTAATTAATCATCACCTGCCATGTAATTCTAAGTACACATTACATAATTTATAATTTCTTTCCTGTTTATTCCCAGCGTCGAGCACTAGCTGCTCGACATTTTGCTGAACTGGGCCTATTTGGCGCAGTCATGGGACACACATCAAATCTTTGTTTTATTTTTTACTTTAATTTTTTGTTTATGGTTAAGATTCCATTTTTCTGTTTCTTGTGTTTATTTTATTTTGTTGTGTATTTGTCGTGGTTTTGTGCCAAATTAATATTTTTTCTTTCTTCTTCTATTATTAAACATATTTTGATAGAAAATCTAAACTCGAGCGAGTCCTCCACAGCGGTATGTACATTCCGCTATCAACTTATTAATACACTAGCTGCACCCCGTGGTTTTGTGAAAACTTATTTTTCACAACTCTTATAAAGAACTACTAATATTTTCATAAATTTCAAGTTGTGTCTAAAAGTTACGAGAATTAATCCAAAATCTTCTATTTGGATCGTCAGAATATCGTGATTATTAATCTTACGTGAAGAATGTGGTGAGTGTGTGTTAAATTATAAGTTTTGAAGTGGGCCGAGGCTTTCTTCTATTCGCATCGTCAGTATTGAGTAATGTAGTTAGTTTTTTTTTTTTTTGGCTGGCCTATCCTTACTCTCGTGTAGTGGGCACGCTACTGCAGGCCTTATTGGTAAACTAATCGAAAAATTCTGATGCATTTATATTTGTTACTAACTGCCATTCCTGATATTCAATCAATCTCAGGTTCTATCTATAGTAAGTCAAAACCAGAGATAGATTGTATATTGGGAAGGACCGTAAAATACCGTATTGTCATTCAGTATTATACTGGTTGGTTGCGGTTAAATCCCTATAATTAGGATTACGTGTCTCGGAATAAAAATAATAAAACTATTATTAGTAAAACACAAAATATGTGTTATCGTCATCCTTCGGCGGCGTTTATTTATTTGAGGACGGCGCATCATGAATTCTCATCCCACTTTACATACGTAAAAATGAAAATATAACTCATTATCTAACTAAAACAAAATATCTAATCATGCCAACTACATTGACTTCCTTCCTACACTATAGTGACGTGGTCGCGGGACTGTACGAATTACCGTGACCCCGGAACGTAAAGGGCTATTGAAGGACACCGTGGATTTTAGTCAGTACGAGTCTGACAGTCCCTCCCGCTGTGCCCTGGGTGGGAGGACTCATTTAATGATACTGCCACGTTAAAAAAAAAAAACACTATGGTGACCTGCAAACAAATTGTGCTACTAACGTTACACCCTTTCTAAATATAATGGCCGTCAAGGGAACTGCGCATTAGTTGTACATTTAATAGCAGGATGTTACATATCGGAAAATAAACGGATACATTGATGCCAAGGCAAGATATCGGGCATTATCTACTTGAATGGACTGTTACTCATCATAATGGTGCGAAATGTGTCACGTTTTAGCCGTTAGCCCATAACTTTTATGTTAGGCGTACATGTTCTTGTATTACAAACACATCTCATCGCAGCGACAATGTAGTCGAGCTGTGGTAGGGCTGAGGCTGCAATAGACAGAGATTTGCGATGTGAATGGAAGAGTGAACACTTGGTATCGCTAATGTATGGTGTAGCCATATACGTGAGCATTCATTTATTTGTTTGTTTTAATCGCTCATGTGTCGCTGATCGCGTCACGGCCTAGAGTAGCCTCAGCCATACGTGTGAATTCTGTCGCTGCAGGTGCTTGTAGTATTAAAAAAAAAAAAAACAGTCTAGGAACAGCCAGAAACAGCCAGACCCGGAACAATTACTTGTAGGTCCCACAAATATTTGCTCAGTGCGGGAACCGTAACCACAGCGTAACCACGTTGGTCGAATGGTCAAATCCAGAACTTTGATCATCTATTGCACTAAATAAATCTTTTATCTATATATCTATCAGTAGATCAACGGTCTAGCCATGAGAGGTAGACCTTTGGGAATATTTTTAAATAAGTATAATATCTCACCTATGTGCAGTGACCCAGAGCCAGCCATCACCCATATCGTTGTGCAGAAAGAAAATGTCTCCCTTCTGGAAGGTCAGCTCGTCTGTGTCGGGCATCTTCGTGTACGGTAGTATTGCTACTACCCTCTGTTAAAAAAATACAGTAATTTAATATTGGTCAGAAACTCGATATTCTGACAGGTCTTTCCAGCGGAAACGCGCTTAGGGTCATCTGTCACATGGGGCATTTTAAGCATGTACCTACACAGGACCTTGAAATCTTTGAGGGCCCCGACTTCATGTAAAAATTACAACACGCCTAAATAGCTGAGCCGATAAAAGAGAGAACGAAGACAAATGATAGGCGGGAGGGAACCGCGGGCTATTGATATACACTTGAGAGCAATAAAATCGCACACGTTGACTTTTTGTTGTTAAAGCAGTTTTTTTCATAAATGTGAATACATATTAAAATAAAACTTACACTATTTGAATGTTTACTTCAGTACCTTTCTAATGATATCAAATACAGTGTAAAAAAAGTACCCATAGGGAGTTTTAGGGCACAAAACCCAACATACGGATAAAATTATCCAAATTAGCTTAACAAAGAATAAAAATAAAACTCAAAATGCTTGATCAAATTGTTTTTAAATAAGGTGTATTCCCTCCCCTAGCCTTGATTACAGCTCTTAATCGGTTTTTCATGGACCGTATTAATTTCACCATGAAATCTTGTGGTATGGCGTTCCACTCCTCTTCAATGGCAAGTTGAAGCTCTTGGAGGCGCGTAGGAGCAGGGCTTCTTGCTCGAACTCTTCTTTTTAGCTCATCCCAGACATGCTCAATCGGATTGAGATCAGGACTACGAGCTGGCCACTCCATCGCGGTGATTCCAACATCTTCCATGTAGTCGCAAACTGTTCTAGCGACATGCGGTCTGGCGTTGTCGTGCATTAAGAGAAAATCTTCTCCCATAAGCCACGCAAGCGGCCTCACATGTTCTTCGAGCACTTCTTCGACGTATCGTGCAGCCGTCAAACTTCTCGATCTCGGGCCGGTATTCGCCGTAGTGATGAATACAATGTCAGTTTTAGTGTCCAACATTATGCCACCCCAAAACATACACGATCCACCTCCAAAAGCCACACGTTCGCTTATGCAGCATTGTGAAAATCGCTCTGATGACCTTCTGTAGACCCTAGAGCGTCCATCATGACCATGTAAAGTCATTCTGCACTCATCAGAGAACATAACAGCCCGCCATTGGTCATACGTCCAATTTAAATGTTCCCTAGCAAATTGTAGCCGGGCTTGTCGGTGAGCTGTGGTCAATTTGGGACCATTTGCTGGGCGATGTGAAGTCATTCCTGCTTCACCTAGTCTTCTTCGAACTGTCCACCGACTTATACTGACATTGCGAACTTCTCGAAGCTGTTGTCCCAGTTGAACCGCGTTCAGTTGCCGATTTCTCAAAGACCTTGTCACAAGAAAGCGGTCATCACGCTCTGATGTTGTGCGTCGCCGGCCAGATCCTGGTCGCCGAATGTAGCCACCGGTCTCTTGGAACCTCTGGTATACACGACGAACAGAGTAGCGGCTCAAATTTAGCCGTCGAGCAACTTCACTTTGGTTATGGCCTGCTTCGAGCAAGGCAATAACTTGAGCGGCTTCTGCGGGCGTGGTATCCATATTTTTCCAGTAAATCCGTATGCTTCCACTAGAGATGTTATCACGTTGACCGTCGGTATGCAACTGAATAAAAATTCCAATAAACTGACCTTTTTATACCTGCGGCTAAGGGTGCAAGTAGTGACAACGCAAACGCGTGAATTTGGGGAATTCGGTGTACGGTCGGTTTTTGTAAGTTACGTGAAGGTCAATGATTTTAATTTTATGTTTTTGTAAAGCTAAGCTTGTATGCTTTAATTTTGTCTAATGATTTTTACTCAATATCTTTCGATTTTAGAAAACAATCAGTAATAAACCAAATTACAAGGGGTGTGCGATTTTATTGCTCTCAAGTGTATTACATCATTTAATGTTTATCAAACTTATTATTACATTAAAAATTCAAAAGACGAAAGCACTCAAAAAGTAGCGTAGCTAGAGTGAACCTGTACCGGACATGAAACAGAGGATGAGTTAAATCAACCACTACGTGAATACTGAAAAGCGCACCACGTCATCACGGCAAACATGGGTGAATAAAGGTAAATGAGCTGTTCGGCCTAGAAGTAAGACTGGACCACGCGACTCGGTAAAATACTGTTAGAGGAAAAAAATACAAATAGTAAAAGGTGTTATACCTTTTTATCGTTGACAGGTTCAGGTGGTGGCACTGGCTCCACAAGCCTCTCCCTCTTCAGGAGATCAGAGCAGTGGCTGTAGAAGCCCACCAGCTCGGTAAGAGAGTCAAACTGACGACCTCCGATGTAATAATCGCCGCACACAGCCGTTATTCTGTAGGTTACAAAATCGATGAATAAAACAGGAACGGCATTTTAATGTTGTTAATTTTTAATGTAAAACATAAAAGATGTATAATGTTATCTATAGACTAAGGCAGTTGTCCTCCCGCAGGCGCAGAAGCAACTATTTTCATTCATAAAACGTAAAATAGACAGACAATTCGTGTAAACAAACGAGATGCATATATTACTAGTTAATCGATGGCTTTTCACATGGCCTAGGAGGACTCGCTCGACTAGTTTATCGCTGAGCGACTCGTTAATCGCCGGCGGTGGAACAACTGCCTCATGTTTATTTACCTAAAATGATTTATTCCAGTGCGGCCCAAGTAACTCAGAACATACGATCCTGGTTTTCGATCACTCTCTCGTACTGAAAAGGAATATTTTCATAAAAAAGTTATTCGAAAAAACATTTACATAACATCTTCATACATAATTTCACGTGTACAGTGATTACTATCACTGTAAGTTCTCAGTTTTTGTTTACTGTGAGTGAAGACCACATACAATTTCTAAACTTCTTTCTTCATAAATGTATCATAGTTTTACTGTTATAAACAGCTAATTGTCTGCTGTGTTTATTTTAATGCCTGTTTGTAATCAACTCAAACCAAGCATTCAATCAATTTCATAAAATAAAGATCAACAATATTATTAATTATTCATTGGTCAAAGGATATAATTAAACAAGGACTCTTACTGCATCTGTTTGTCAGAATGTGACAATAAAATCAAAATCTATGTATGTAGCGTAAAGGCTTTAAGGCAATAATGAATGTTTTCTTTTTTTATATAATTTATTTTACACCATATTATTATATTTTATCTATACTAATATTATAAAGCAAAAGAGTTTATTCTTTGCTTGTTTGGTGAAATGCACTCATTGAATGCCCTATAGTTAAATAAATAAATAATCTCAGGAACTACTGGTTTGAAATGAAAAAATATTTTTGTTGGATGGTCCATTTATTGAGGAAAGCCATTTAACAACACGCTACGACTAATAGGACCTGAGCATCGGATGAAACCACTGAGAACAGTGTAAAGAAAATTTCCAAAGTGCTAAGCCATGGGCAAATACTATAATTTTACTAAAGTAATGAAAGACTCAGTACTATGGCTGCCTTTTACTAAGACAGTACCAACATTTACAATGTATAAAAATATTATTCTGTCAAAAAATATCATACAGAAACAATCCATTGTACCTACTTTGTAATGTGATAACAATAACTATGTAGTTTCCATATAAAGTAATAATGCTATCTTTGTTGAATAAGTGAAAACAACAGAACAATGAATATTACACTGTAGTTGTTTTATCAATTCTTATAGGGAACATCATACAGTGTAATTGCATAACCCTTTCCCGTAGAAAACACCATGGGAACTGTTTCATTAGTCATTGTCTATTGTTATGATTGAAAGTTAGTATAAAATAGGCCTATTACTTGTGACATTTCTAGTTGTTTTTTTTTTGTCCGTGGTATCAATTTTAGTTTTACACTCAGACTCTTTTCTAATGTATTTACCATACAGTTAATTGTTATGAAATTTAATAAATAGGCAACCTGGAGACTGGAGTACTTTGAACAACATAGAATACTTTTCATCCTATAAGAAGACAAATTCAAAAATTGTGTGAATTTTTTACACCAAAATAATTTTTTTATTCATTTTATAAATCATTTTTCATTCATTCAATTTATAAATGGAATCAATTTTATTTCAATGAAAACTATCTCAGTTGAACAATAGTTGATGTTTAAGTTGTCCATTATAAATTATAAATTAAACATTTATAAATTGAATTGAGATATTTCATAATCAAGACAATAATAAGGAAAATGTAGCATTTAATACAGGAAGAAATCCAAATTATATGTATGTTTGAATTGATATTTTGGTTGACCTTAACTATCGGTAAAACAATTTATTTGTATTCAATAAAGTTACAGAGATTTAAGTCATTAGGGACTTTGTGTTATAATGACACTATTGACTTGTCTGTTAGTACTGAAAATGCTGTGAAACATTAAATACTTATGCTGAGAGACTAAACAATGATAACAGTGGAGATATTATGTACTCAATTCATTAATACATTTTTAAATTATATTTTACACCAGTCCTAGTCAACAGCTATTCAATATAAACCAGATACTCTCATTATTCTAAAATTTGAAGGATTAAAAAAATATGTCAGTTCACAACAGAATGCCTTACCTAAATAGCTGCCAAGTTTCCCAGCAGCCCAAAGCCTTTCTTCAGAGGTGTATCTATCCAGCCGGCCATGATACCACTCAGTCTCAGGAGGGGCCAGCACTGCCTGCCTTTCGCCTGTTACAAACCAACATTAGATTATCATGCACTGATTCAATTTCCAACTATGGTCATAGTTTACTGTGTATTCAAATATAGTGATAAACTTACCATTAGTGCTAGGTCCATCTGGTTCATCCAGCTCTAAATCTGCTGCTAACTCTGCGATATCGCCCCCACCGTCTTCTGATTCCGTCGATGGAGACCCCAACTTATCCTTTACTGGGGGTCCCATCGGCGCCCCCATAGCACGAATTAAATCGGCCATCTTTCAAAACACAAAGTATTTAAATACGAAACACTTCACTTGTATGCGTTAGAGCTAAACCAGTGACTCATAGTTTATTCAGGAACCGTATAATATAAAATTTTTAGGAAATATCTCAAACGTGTTTACAAAAGAAAAAAAAGACACTAATTACAAGCCGTAGAAACAGTGAAAACGTAGGATAACCAAGGGCAGCAGTACAATATTAACACATTATTTCACTGAATTAACTTTAGCGATTTCTGTTATCACTATTTAATGGCAAAATTAATATTTCTACCAATTTCTCTACAGTAAATTTTCTTGCGATACGCCCGCGTCACAGATGATAAAATAAATAAATTCAAGAATTAAGAATAGTTCAATCAATCCGTTCAATTTAGTTCAATCAAATGTTTGACATTCAACTTCAGTGTTGCACACTGCATAATGATTCAAGTGAAAATAAAATAAAAATGAGCGATTTAACATCGATTTCCTAAAAAGATTCTCGTATTTTAAAAAGTCTGCTTCTTTACACCGTATTTATAAATATGAAGCCAGTTATCCTAAAAAACCGATTAATCTCGCAACTGTTTTCTAAAGTCAAAAAATATTTATTGTATGATATAAACACACGCTTTTACCCATGGTGGATAACTAACCATTATAGTGTCATTAGCGGCCATCCGCACGAGCACTTTTTTTGGGCGTTCAAACAGCGCTGAGTTGGAACTGGTAAATTGAACTTAAATGTCACCGCCAAACACTTAAAATCTATTTGATTTTAGTCTCAATTCCAACTTAGTTTAAAAGCGCTGACGTGTGAACAGATATATGGGAATGCTGATAACAACGGGAAAAAAAGCGCTTGTGCGAATGGCCACTTAAATGAAGCGTGAGTTTAAGAATGCATATAAGTATATACATATAAGAACTAAAAATAAATTTTAGCCGAGGGCCACGAAATCCGACAGTCCATGCAAATTCGCCTTGTGCTAAACAAATGTAAGCCTATTCTCTACAAAGCCACAAAGTAGCGCTGTAAGCAACATCGAAGTTCGTTTACTTTCGTGACTTAAACACATTTGTTTTTGACGCACAAAGCTGACGTTTCTACAGTAGTAGAGTTTGTAAATGACCACATATGTACACTTTACTACACATTATGTTATTATGTCCTCATATACATATTGAAGTAGACGTCTAAAGTTTATATTCCAATATTTACTTATTCATTCAGTATTTATACGTAACTTAATCTAAATACTTATATAAGAAACTAAACTAAAACTAAAAATATGATTAAAATAAAAACACAAAAAGGGGAAGAGACACTAGGCATCAAAGAACTTCTCAGCATCGCCGTCATCCGGGAACGTGCCCAGAAGACTGGCAGAATTACCACGTTGGTTGGCAATGCTTATTCTTTGACCGAAGAAAGAACCAGCCCTCTGGTCACGCGAAGTGTCGATCGGTCGGCGAGATATCTCCATAAAAGGGGTGACGCGCACTCGGACCCCATGACCAGAGCGTTTCGATCCCAAACGGCTCAACATCCCATCGCCACGTACCAAGCCATTTGGTTCTAAAACCGCTGGTACGCCGGCGGAGGCGAATAATGTCGTTGATGCTAGCGTGGCGAGCTATGCGACCTGCGCTTCTGCTGCAGGGCAGGCCATGCTGCCCGGGGTTGTCGACAGCTTCACTGCAGAGGCAACGATGTGGAGCAACACAAGGTGCGACTAAGCGAAGGCCTGTGACGAGCCGAAATGAAGCATTATCCAATATAGTACCAATGGTGGATGATGGGATCGCTTGAAGCCATAATCCCGACTCCCACTCTCCCAGAGCCAGTAGACGGGCACGCTCCGCAGTATTAACTGACGTTTTTGACAGGTTATTCGGTATAACACTGCAAAGCGGCACGTCCCACCGTCTTTGGGAGGACAGGTAGACGGGCAAATCTGTATTGGGACAAGCCATTTTCCAAGCGTTCAACGCATTAGTCAAAAACGGTACCTTAATATCAACGACAGTACTAAATAAAATGTTTCTGGTTAATTTTTCAGTACCGTATACCGAGGAGAGGAAGGCCGTAAAATAATACTTGAAATTTTGTGGACGCCGAGACCATCCAAGCGGATAGGAAGAGTGGCTTGCTGTCACGCTCGGTCGTCCAGGGCCACATTTATGATGGAGGTGTATGTATTTCTTATGATTTGGTCTACTTTTGGCTGATTCCAAAAGATTTTCTTTGTAAAGTAATTTTGAAGGGTTCCTGTAACATTGATAGAGAAAACTGTATACCTAGTTTTGGTATTTTATTTTTTTAAGAAGGTGACCCTATTTATGGAATTGAAGGCATTCTTGATGTCAATCTTAAGGATGACCTCACCCTTACCACTGTCAAGATATGTGGACAGAGCGTGTATCGCAGCCTCGCAACCCCCTTTGGACCCCGGCGCCTGAACAAAGTAGGTCCTTCAGATGTTTAGGAGTCAGGCAGCCGTCGAGGCCGCCGACGGATCCATTTCGGAAGGAGCAAACGGCCGCAGTACCTTGTTGAGCTGTAATTTCGAAAAAGTTGGTTGCCGAGTTTCATAGTTGCAATTTTACTCCTCATTTCAAACAGTTACCTCAGTTGAGGTGAGGTCAGGTGGGATGTGAGTGAGAAACCATCTGTCAAATTCAAGGTACGTCGGCATCTACCTTACAGCTTCCTTGAGGTAGAAAACAAGGAACTTGTAACTAAAAAACACGAGTATTTAATCCGATTTCCATAATGTTTTTCAAGAATTTATTGAATATTATATTACTTTTATTTTCTTACTGTGATTTTAGTTTTCTTTCATGAGTTTTAATTAATTTATGGAATAACTCAAAAGACTTGTGTTCATTTGCAAAAATCAATTTGTATCGGTCAAAGAACGAATGATATTTGATTTCATTCAATAGTGAGTTTAGTTTTTCATGTTTGGTGAATTTCTGGAAAATCAATTTGAGATTGACTCGCATTGACTGAACAGCGTTTTGTGTTTATTTTTAAGTCCTTATTGGTGTTGTTTGTTAATCCTGCTAAGTTTAATTTGGTAAGATCTTCCTTCTTCTTTATAAATAATGTTTCTATTTTATCAAGCTAGTTCCTTCTGCGTTGTTAACTGACGTTGTCATTTTAATTTTACGAAAGAATCAGTACGACTCTCCGGACGCCATTTTGTGATCGCGAACTTTCTTTCTTTGTCCTAGTTCGATAGCCTTCTCGTATCAGAAACTTCGACGAAATTCATAGTTTTTACCGTCATAAATACTTTTCCTTGATTGTTACAGATATCATAATGCAGATTTTCGTGAAAACCTTGACGGGTAAAACTATTACTCTTGAAGTTGAGCCATCCGACACTATCGAAAATGTAAAAGCTAAAATCCAAGACAAAGAAGGCATTCCCCCAGATCAGCAGCGACTGATCTTCGCAGGAAAGCAGCTGGAAGACGGTCGCACCCTGTCTGATTACAACATCCAAAAAGAATCTACCCTCCATCTTGTACTGCGCCTCCGTGGTGGCATGCAGATTTTCGTGAAAACCCTTACTGGTAAGACTATCACTCTTGAAGTCGAGCCTTCAGATACTATTGAGAATGTAAAGGCCAAAATCCAAGACAAGGAAGGCATTCCTCCAGATCAGCAGCGTCTGATCTTCGCTGGCAAACAGCTGGAGGATGGACGCACGCTATCTGACTACAACATCCAGAAGGAGTCCACTCTTCATCTTGTGCTGCGTCTTCGCGGAGGTATGCAGATATTCGTCAAAACACTCACAGGAAAAACAATTACACTAGAAGTAGAGCCTTCTGACACCATTGAGAATGTAAAAGCTAAAATCCAAGACAAAGAAGGCATACCTCCAGACCAGCAGCGACTTATCTTCGCCGGCAAACAGCTGGAAGATGGACGCACCTTGTCAGACTACAACATTCAGAAAGAATCCACCCTTCACTTGGTCTTGCGTCTCCGTGGTGGTATGCAGATTTTCGTCAAGACCCTGACTGGCAAAACCATCACTCTAGAGGTCGAACCTTCTGACACCATTGAAAACGTGAAGGCCAAGATTCAGGATAAGGAAGGCATCCCCCCAGACCAGCAGCGTCTTATCTTTGCTGGTAAACAGCTAGAGGATGGTCGCACACTTTCTGACTACAACATTCAGAAAGAGTCTACTCTTCATTTGGTCTTGCGACTCCGTGGTGGTATGCAGATTTTCGTCAAGACCCTGACTGGCAAAACCATCACTCTTGAGGTCGAACCTTCAGATACCATCGAAAATGTGAAGGCCAAGATTCAGGACAAGGAAGGTATACCTCCAGACCAGCAACGTCTTATTTTCGCCGGCAAGCAGTTGGAAGATGGACGCACCCTCTCCGACTACAATATCCAAAAAGAATCCACCCTTCACCTTGTATTGCGCCTCCGTGGAGGTATGCAGATTTTCGTAAAGACCCTGACTGGCAAAACCATCACTCTTGAGGTTGAGCCTTCTGATACGATTGAGAATGTGAAGGCTAAGATCCAGGACAAGGAAGGCATCCCCCCAGACCAGCAGCGTCTTATCTTCGCAGGAAAGCAGCTGGAAGACGGTCGCACCCTGTCTGATTACAACATCCAAAAAGAATCTACCCTGCATCTTGTACTGCGTCTCCGTGGTGGCATGCAGATTTTCGTGAAAACCCTTACTGGTAAGACTATCACTCTTGAGGTCGAGCCTTCAGATACCATTGAAAATGTGAAGGCCAAGATTCAGGACAAGGAAGGCATTCCCCCAGACCAGCAACGTCTCATTTTCGCCGGCAAGCAGCTTGAGGATGGACGCACCCTATCTGACTACAATATCCAAAAAGAATCCACCCTTCACCTCGTATTGCGTCTCCGTGGAGGTATGCAGATTTTCGTAAAGACCCTGACTGGCAAAACCATCACTCTTGAGGTTGAGCCTTCTGATACGATTGAAAATGTGAAGGCTAAGATCCAGGACAAGGAAGGCATCCCCCCAGACCAGCAGCGTCTTATCTTCGCTGGTAAACAGCTAGAGGATGGTCGCACCCTTTCCGACTACAACATTCAGAAAGAATCCACCCTCCACTTGGTCTTGCGTCTCCGTGGTGGTATGCAGATTTTCGTCAAGACCCTGACTGGCAAAACCATCACTCTAGAAGTCGAACCTTCTGACACCATTGAAAACGTGAAGGCCAAGATTCAGGATAAGGAAGGCATCCCTCCAGACCAGCAGCGTCTTATCTTCGCTGGTAAACAGCTAGAGGATGGTCGCACCCTTTCTGACTACAACATCCAAAAAGAGTCCACTCTTCACTTAGTCTTACGTCTCCGTGGTGGTATGCAGATTTTTGTCAAGACCTTGACTGGCAAAACCATCACTCTTGAGGTCGAGCCTTCCGATACCATCGAAAATGTGAAGGCCAAAATTCAGGACAAGGAAGGCATCCCGCCAGACCAGCAGCGTCTTATCTTCGCCGGCAAGCAGCTGGAAGATGGACGCACCCTGTCAGACTACAATATCCAAAAAGAATCCACCCTTCACCTCGTATTGCGTCTCCGTGGAGGTATGCAGATTTTCGTAAAGACCCTGACTGGCAAAACCATCACTCTTGAGGTTGAGCCTTCTGATACGATTGAAAATGTGAAGGCTAAGATCCAGGACAAGGAAGGCATCCCCCCAGACCAGCAGCGTCTTATCTTCGCTGGTAAACAGCTAGAGGATGGTCGCACCCTTTCCGACTACAACATTCAGAAAGAATCCACCCTCCACTTGGTCTTGCGTCTCCGTGGTGGTATGCAGATTTTCGTCAAGACCCTGACTGGCAAGACCATCACTCTTGAGGTCGAGCCTTCTGATACCATTGAAAATGTGAAGGCCAAGATTCAGGACAAGGAAGGCATCCCGCCAGACCAGCAGCGTCTTATCTTCGCCGGCAAGCAGCTGGAAGATGGACGCACCCTGTCAGACTACAATATCCAAAAAGAATCCACCCTTCACCTAGTATTGCGTCTCCGTGGAGGTATGCAGATTTTCGTCAAGACCCTGACTGGCAAGACCATCACTCTTGAGGTCGAGCCTTCTGATACCATTGAAAACGTGAAGGCCAAGATTCAGGACAAGGAAGGCATTCCCCCAGACCAGCAACGTCTTATTTTCGCCGGCAAGCAGCTAGAAGACGGTCGTACACTTTCCGACTACAACATCCAGAAAGAGTCGACCCTTCATTTGGTACTCCGTCTTCGTGGTGGCTACTAACTTTTCTATCCTCAAGTTGCCTTAAGCATATTCAAATTCTCAATATTCTAATCATTCCAATAACAGTATCTAATTGCAATTTTGATTGAATAAATAAATACCTTTCACTTCTGACATCTTTGTATTAATTTCTTTTTACCCTGCTCGCCTTATTTGACCTAGCAACACAGTCATTCCAGACTTCCAACATGTTACACAATCACACATACCAAAAATTATAGTTAATTCTAATATATTATTCAAAACAAAGTTGCTTTCAATGCTTAACAGGCATATTGTTTGTCTATATTCCACTATCATCATCAATCTAGCATACCTACCACTAGACACCACCTGGTAGGGCCAGCCGTATCATCAAATCAATTAACTGCTATCCGCAACCCAAGCGTCCGTTCCTGTGTGATGTGGCCTCACTGCTAATCACTGCTGATATAGAATTTGTGTGGCCGACATTATAAGATAGTCCACATCTCCGGGCAACAAGGACAACACTCATATAGCAGCAGTGCTATTTTCTAAGAGTGGAGAGTGTCTGTTTCAAAACTAGTTTTACTTTTAATAGATTTTCAACTTTATGGTCCAGCTAGCTGAAGCATAAATTTTTGAAGTGAAAACTTCTTTAGCGGCATTGTGCACTTATTTTGGAATGGGGAAAGAATGTTAAACTCGCGTCAGGACACGTGACCTGATCGAAAATTCGTAAGACGGCGCAGGGCGCTTGCGCGAATGTTCGTGTGTGTTTTTTACTATTTAAGTTTTCACTTCTGTCGGCACTCCCAGAGTGCAACCCGTCGTTTTTTTTTGTTCAGTTTCGACGAGAGATCTACGCTTTGGAATGAGCACCTACGGTACTTTCACAGTTTTTATGTCTTGTGACTGGGACTGTAGCACCATAACTATTTTTGTACTAGTTTTATTTTATGTCTTTTGACAATTCAAAAGTGCCTGTAATTGGCCTAGTTGAAATAAATGATTTGATTTGATTGATTTGACGAGGGATTGCACGGCCTAAAAAGCATACCTACAACGATCAAATTAACGCGCTGTACCCAAGTTATTGATAAAGGTAAAGCAGATCCAATGATTAAAGTTAGAAGATTTAGCAATCAGCAATGTTAGAAAAAATTAAGGAGGTCGTCGTCACGCACTGTTTATTTGGATTAGTTATGTACAGACGCCAGCACATCAAACTACCTCAAGCTGACAATTTTCTTTAATAGATTTTCAACCTTATCACAATAGTGGAAGATTAATATTAGATTAGGTTATATTAAATAAACTGATTTAATTAACTAGGTACCTATTTATTTTCCCAAGGTATGTAGTTTTTAATGTCTGCAAAATATTCGCCAAATAGGTAGTAGCTGCAAGGTTAAGAGATAGTAGGTTATATTGAAATGAAACAAACATAAGTGTTTAATTGTTAACATTTTATTAGGAGGCGAAAACGAGCAATAAGTTTCGGGATAAATTTTAATACAAATCAATAATATTTGCATTACATCTCGTAAATCGTCAAGTTTAAATCTATGAAATTACAGTATTTTAAGATTACAGTAACATGAACAAGAATAATACACCATAACAGACATAGGTACTCGCATCATTAGCAAAATATTTTGGGATCCAATATAATGACAGTGCTACTTGACACGTAATTATACTTTGGTATGCTAACAAATCATTTTTCATGGTAATGTTACCTGTTGCTTAAATAATTCGACTTACAAATACAATAAAGATACTGACAAGTAATTATTACCAGCATCTATGCAAGTTTGTACGAAGTAAAACTTCAATTAATTATTTAAAAACTTTATATAGTGTGTACAACACTCAACAGGTAACATTACCATACAAACCGATGATTCGACCATACGTAACAAGTGAAGCAACACTGAACCAACACATTATAGGACAACTACAAAATTGGTATTCGATAAACTAGTCCTTCCATAAAGAGGTAACGTAATAAGACAGCATTTCAGCGAAATGTTAGCTTAAAATTGGTAATGATTTGATCACTAGCCAATCATAGAAGTATGGTAAAATCAGGAGCACAAAAAATATATGTAGTAAATTTTAATTTCAGTTCATTAGATAACTACAATACACGGGTATTATGTAAAATTCAACAGGCGCCGTAAAGCTAAAATGAAATTGTGCTCATGAATCTACAGCCAACAAAAGAGTTATACTAATAACTCACCAAACTCTTTGTATGTACTTATGTAGCATACAGCCAGAGTATCTCATACATATATAACTCTTTTATTGAGCGTACATTACATATTTAGTGCAATTTTAATGGGTTTATGCAGCGCTATGTTCACTTTACAGTAGAAGAGGCTAGTTTATCGAACACGGAAACACGTCCATATCTTTCATACCAATCATTCGCTCATTACCAAGCTAGTAGAATTTATACACATTTAAAACAACAACAGTCTAATTCCGCTCTGTAGGATAGTGATAAAATCGTACTGCATTCGATTAAATGGTATTTATATTGAGAAGGTCATAGCGATATGGTTCGCGGCGGGCGGACACAGTGTAACGTCCACTCCACGCTTCAAGTATCGCCTCACATTAAACATTGAAACATGACATCCTCGTAACATTGATGAATATATTTATTTACTCAAAATACTTATATTAAGAGACACTTGAAGATAGAACAATTATTTATGAACTTACATACAACTAACATTAGATCTAGGTATTGTCTTTTGTATGCCAGAAATGTGATACAATGGGGTCCGTTTACGACAATAATGATGTGATGAATTTATTATAAATTACTTATGTTCAATATTACTGCAACATCAATAACGGACAATGTGAATAATATGACGATTTAAGATCTTACCTCTCAAGTGCATTAATTAAAATACATTTAACATTACTATTGAATGGAGGCCATGTTCATTACTAATTTTGTTATTTTTTGGTATTAATCATACACATTAAAATATAGTAAAAATAGGTAGCCTAGATAGTGTAATGACTAAAGGAGTTATTATGCGAATTATCGAGAAAGTAAATTGGGGACTGGTTATTAAAATATAAAAAAAAGTAAATAAAAATACATGGTAGGACACCGCACCAACAGCATGGTATATATAGTTATCACAATTACATTATATTATATGTTTTATAGCTTGCCAAAAATACATCAAACATCGAAACGCCATAGATTTCTGGCAATAATTCAACAATTCTTACGACTCCGTCCCTTATATTCTCACAATAATTGTATAATATACGTTACATTGTATACTTTCTCCATTCATTTAAATAATTACCCGCAAACATACAACTTTAAAATCTAATCGCATGTGTTAACTAGTTATAATATATAATAGTCCTAATACATACTATAATATCCTGTTCCTGTGCCTTTACTTTACGGTACAAATAAGGATAATAAACTAAACAAACTAATAGTACGTCAAAGGAGAATACTATACAAAGGGTAATGCACCTAAAATAATAGATGCACGATATTTAACTAATATACAAACGTTAGTTTAAAAATATCACTTGACAGAATTTTTGCTGCATCGTGGCAGAGAGCCCACAGCAATATGCATTGCGATTGACATTAACGTATCACTTTGCTTAAAATTATCAATCTCATTGTATCCACATCGATAAACTTGAGCTGTATGTATCTGGAATGCAACGTTATAGTGTGGCATACACTCGCCACTTTATATACGCACAGCAAATTATTGTGTGGACAGTACTTCATACTTTCGTTATTAACAATCAATATGATTCCTCGTCCTTCGAGCCTGGGCAAAGGTACTCCAATTGATGTTGGTATATTTGGCGTAAGTCACTTTTAAAACTAAAAATACCTAAATACATAAAAATAACGGCAATTTACTCCCAACTCATTACTAATATAAATCGTCATGAAGTAAAATGGCAACATGATTACAACGATTTCTATTACAATAATTTTAATATTAAATCATTACTTATTTTGGCAATAAATGCAAACAGTAGGTAGGTACAATACAAAATAATTTCATAAGTAAAATTCGTAGCATTATCTCCTTGAGATTAGATTAGATGTTTACATCTACAAGTCAATTTATTAACATTCAATTTTATTTCTATATTTTTAAAGTTTGGAAGATTGATAACAATTTGAGTATTTAATATTGAAAGA
Organism: Agrotis puta; assembly: GCA_943136025.2. NCBI lineage: Eukaryota > Metazoa > Arthropoda > Insecta > Lepidoptera > Noctuidae > Agrotis > Agrotis puta. The sequence continues at coordinate 10,940,121 of OW964182.2, read as the reverse complement.
CGTGAGGAAATATTCAAATCAAAGAAATTCTGCTACGATAGAAGAATGACGAAACTGTAAAATACAACGGAAGACGAAGTTAGAACCAATAAAATTACATAGTTCATCAAATTATTATTTGTACTATAGGATGTTTAACTATAAACAGCTTGCCATTGAGCTTTTGACACAATAATAGATTCAAATCTACGTAATACTGCGTAACGTGACATCAAATGAGTAAGAAGTTGTAACACAACCCTTACAAAGGTTGGGCCGTCTCGGCAGTGGTACCATTTGTTCAAGCTGAGATTCCTCGCGGGTTCTGTGATGGCTTGCCTCCGTAGCAGTATAAGATTGTGTTACATCAGTAGGGAATGAATGAATACGTTGGTGGTTAGGTGCAGCCGCGGAGCTTACATGTTGGGTAGCGGCACGGTGACCTGCACGTAGCTGATGGGGAAGTACCCCGTCTTGCCGTGCACTGAGCCCTCGAACCAGTTGTCATCAACTTTGTTGATCAGCGTGATCACGTCGTTCTCCTGCAATCAAACAAACACTCGATGTTAAGCTTTTGGTACATGTAAATTGGATCCCAAGCAAAGTTAGTAGGTTTCAAAATGGTTTGGACGAGGAATTAAAAACAAGTATTCATATTGTTTTTGCAGAAGCTTTGACTCAAACACTCGGTCGATTACCAGCATAATCAGCAGTGGGCAAGTGTTGGGACACAGGTATTCTCTCTATGAGTGGGAGTGAGCCATGCTCTACCAAGTGAGCCAAGTCTTCGATTTTTTCGTCTAAGACTCGCCAGTATTTTTACCACGCTTTTCTTTACATGGCGTCGACTGATTGAAATGAATCATGATCGTGGGTCTAAAAAGGCCTCTTTATCAAAATTATGATATAATTTGGTCTTTTTCGACCTGCTCGTCTTAAGCATACAATAAACTTACCTTAAATCCTAGTTCGCCTTGATTTTCGGCCTCGAAGTCATAGAGAGCTGTGCAGCAGGGCGTCTTGTTGGCCACCACCGGGGTCCGCGCGGGCGACTTAACTGGCGATGGCAATGGGGAAGCTGCGGGGACAAGAACTGTTAGTACAAAGTTTATAACTTTTCGGCAATTTCAGTGTGAACGCAGATGTGGCAGAAAATACATTTCGTCGGTTGTATCCATTCGGAAGAACCTTTGATACAAGTCACCTAGTAAGTTAGTACCCTCAATGTAGTATTTATCAGGTTGCCTACCATGCGCATACCACTTGAAGCGTGAGTAGTTCCACTGTGGGAAAGAGACAGCTATACAAATCGTCTAGCGCCATCTCGTTCCCACAGTGGAACTACACACGTTTTAAGACGTCATGTTAGGCCTAATGTTCTAGAATTATGTGTATCAGTGTATTTTCGTCAGATCTTCGTCCACCCTTTTGCTTCCAACACAATGCAACGTAACGAAACAATAGCGAGCTATATTCAGTTGACACGTCAAACTATACAAGTTACTAATCATCATCTATTTAGCCTTTTCCCAACTATGTTGGAGACGGCTTCTAGTATAACCGGGTGCAGGTGAATACTAGAATTATTATCTATCGCCGGAAATTAATAATTTATCTCGGTTGCAATCTTGATCCAGATCTATGTCTGGAGTCAATCAACTCCCGAAATTAATATGCGTCTCAAAGATATGCAATCACACGCATCATTCAAAGAACATGAATCAGTTTTGTTGGATTTATTTACTAGATAAAATATTACTCTCGCTTTGGTAATATTAAATTTGCATGTAATGGATCAATAAATAATACAAGCTTTATAGAACTTATTTTTTATCTTGGTAAACTCATTAAATGAGTCCTCCCACCCAGGGCAGAGGGACAAACCCACCACACTATTCCCTAACCACTGCAACTCCTGTAAGCCAGAATCAACAGTGGCAACCAACCAGAAAAGCGCCGAAACAATGAAGCTCGACGTGTCCCAGAGAATGAATTTACCTGTCTTGGATCCTGCAACGAAATTAATCAGAAAAGAATAGTGGAGGAGTAGGAAAAAAAATATATGTTTCCACTTCCCTCCATGCAAGCAGGAGACAGAACAAAACAAGGCCAATAGGCACAAAGGGACATTACAACTGGGAGAAGCCCAGTTGCCTAGCACCACGGGTAAAATGACTACTAATATTAATGGGTCCTAAATTGTGAGCTGCTAAAGATTCCAATAATAGGCATGGCAAAAACGCTTGAACGCACGGAAGTTTGTTCGAGTTTCCACAAGGTCCGAGTAGTAAATGACTCCAGATGTAGCCTGAACAGTGTTCAACATAATATTACGTTCGTTCTGCCAAAGAATACACTCCCATAGAATATGATGTGCTGATTGTTCATAGCGAAAGGGACTGTCAGACTCGTACTGACTAAAATCCACGGTGTCCTTCAATAGCCCTTTACGTTCCTGAGTCGCGGTAATTCGTAAGACCCGCGACCCCGACAAAGCTTTATAGAATTTAAAACTAGCTTCGCTTCAGTCTCGCTTTCGTTGCAGTGTGCCAAAAGGTATAAAACCCAAAAGAAACGCAATACTGTTAGCATTAGCGATAGTTGATGTCCTACTATTCTGTATTCCAAAAGTATTTGATGATGATGTTATACAAATAGATCGTCAGCAGTTACAAAACGTTAGAAAAAAATATTGAGTAATCAAGTTCAATATAATTATGTGTTACTAATTCTCGTGAGTGAGTGAATGCCAAAATGATGTGTTTATACTGTCATAAAATACTTTTAGAATAGAGGATTCTTACCCTACATTTTAGTAGCAGTAACTTCTTAGTTATAAGATCGCAGATACTACAGTATTATGTTTACTACGGTTCATTGAGCGAAAATACAGCCTTCAGCAATTCATTATTTAGGTAATATTTCTTAAGGAAAATTTAACCTTATACTTAAGTATAAGAAGAATTAATACTGAAGGATATAGTTTAGCTGTTCAAAAAATAAAGTCACGCTTTATCCCCTAGGGGCAAAAACTACATTTCACCTCTAAAAAGGGAAGAGGAGTGGCTTTACCTATGTATGGTTTCATCTGGTAGATGCTACGTGTAACTGTCTAAGTGATGTGATAATTAAAAATGGGAAAAAAATGCATAAAACCTCATTTACACAATGAAAATATCTTGTTTATGACACATAATATAATTGTGTTTATTTTTTTGTTACATCAATTTATGATATGCCACAAGCAAATTATTTGGACGCGGAAATCAGGCTTATTTTAAATTTTCTAAAAAATATTTTAGACGAATTTCTTCTTAACAGAACAATAACACGTAGTATCTACAAACCAAAATGATATGATTTTAAACGATGTATATGAGATTATGTATGGTATTCGACATCCGTTCACAATGGTGATGAAAATCTGACATTTACATGATATATGAGCAAATTGATCATAATATGGCTATGCTGAAGATTCGAAAGCGCATGCCATCCTAAATGATTCACATTCAAACGACCACTACTAAACGTCACACGGGTATGTCTATAATCCTGACATGCAGTTTTTTTTTTAATTTAGATTTAGCCGTTTACTAAAGTTTTTAGCCAAGAGAAATTTATAAGGTTGACTAGAACTTCACAAAAACGCCACAGAAGATTTAAGCAAACACTTAAAAAGCGATACTTTTTTTTCCAAAAACAAGTAAGGGAATAGTGTTTAAGACGGGGACGCGAGGTATAACACAACACTAACGTAGCGCAAGCGCCAACAGGACGCCAGTTGCAAGCGGCCAGTGCCAAATGCCGTCTTGTTGGCGCATGCGCTACGTTTGTGTTGTGTTAAGTTTGCCTTATGTGTGTGTGTTACCGTTATACCTCGCGTCCTCGTCTTATACAATGTTCCCCTATACAAACTTGAAATCATAATCTAGTCTACGTTTGTGTTTAGTTTTGCTTTGTGTACAAGTTCTGAGTACATTCAGCGTTTACGATTTCAACAGAATATGAAAGCACTCTTGAAATACTACTCGAGTTAAATTTTCTATACTTATATGATTCGTGTTGTGTGGGTATGTGTGAAAGATTGCATTTCTATTGTGTTTAAATCTGACTTTTATTAGACTGGTAGATTGAAAAAAAAATATATATTTAACAATATCTGTAGATAATGTTTTAGAGAGCTCACAACGGAATCGAGTTCAGAGTTCAGAATAAGCATTATTTGCTTTTAATATAGCGAAAAAGTCGTCATTGGCTTCGTTTCAATTTAAACGACTGCATACGGTACTGCGTCAAACTATTCGCTTTTATTACAATCTACATAGAGCTTTAATTGGCCAAATCAAGCCTATTCTGCGCTGATAGATGAAATAAAGTGGGTTTCACCTTTATTCTAAAATCTTTTATTTTTTAAAATGGAAAAAAATGAAAATCTATTGAATCAATAAATGAATTCGATACCGACGATAAATATTGCACATCGACGTTTGGAGAGAGATAATCGGCCTTCGAAGAGTGCTATCTCTGTCGCACGAAGCACTACAGACCAGCGACAAACGCCACATAGGAGCATGTGAGCGAGATGAAGCCCAAAACTAGCCGTTGTTTCTTTGTAAAGATCGATGTGCATTATTTATTGCAGTTAATTAAATACTATAAAAAAACCGACTAGTACAGTACAGTCAGGCAGATAAAAAAATATGCAATCTCTCATATCATGTATTGTGTCCGCGTGTTACCATTGGTTGAGCGCGATGGGTTGCCGGAGCCGGGGAACAGTTCCAGGTTCGATGGCGGCTTGTGCTCCGGAGAGCCGGCGTGAGAACCAGCTTCGCACAACGTGAACAAACCATATACTCAATGCCCATAAAAAAGGTATTTTTTTTAAACCAACGTTTCAATTTTAAAAGATGGTGTAGTTTTATTATCCCGTGATGTGCATGTCAATCAGTTCGTTTGTAAGGGACTGAACATCGAACATCTTCAGAAATAGGAACATACATCAAAATAATATCGACTACTCGAAGAAAGAGGAAGGAAGGTTATACCATACTTGCTTTCCTACCAGAGTCTAAACACACACATTATCAAAATAGAAGAATTTTTTTTTTTAAAAGAGGCATTAAACTGCAGATAGTGTTGCCAGTAAAAAAAGAGAAGAGCTTGTTTCAACTGACAGTGACATTTCATCAATAACAATTTTATCATTTGACATTTATTTGTTAATGGCAACACTATTTGCAGTAGACAACACACATATTAATTTGAATATAATTAATAATAATAAGGAATTTTCCTAAGTAAAAATGGGAGTAAGGATAGGGGAAAAGGATTTTCGGCAACCTGTAAGAAAAGTTGTCAATAATCGTTCCACGCCTGTGAGTGCACCTTTTTGGTTATAAACAGAATAAGAGAAGCTTCAAACTAAAAATAAATGTTATGTCAAAGTAATTTTGTCCCAAAATTATGTACAAAAGACCTTTCGAGAAGCGAGCAATCGAAAGACTAGTTGCAAAACTATTATTTCTATAAGTACATTTGATGACTACTCATTATCTGCTTAGTATTTTCCCCAATTACATTAGATCTAACATTAAATCTGACCAAATCCAGCTGAATAGCAGTATTTTACACGGAGCAACTGTCTATCTGACCTCTATTACGGGTTGTAATACATACAAGGTTACCCCTTGGTAAGGCAGGCAGTAGTATATCAGTATAACTACATGTCTAACTGAAAAATATGAATTTCACAAAATATAGGTAAACCCTCGGTAGGACTGACAAGCAGTATTTTTACAATTTTGAATTCCACAAAAAACTCTTTGCAAAATTTCACCTTGCTTCTAAAACGCTGATTCCCTAAATTATTAAGTAACTCTCTTGACCGACATAATAAGAGACAATCGATTCACTTGATCCGAGATTGAGGAAACGGATAAGAGTGAAGTCTTTTAGATATTCGAGGTCAAAGTTCTTATCTTTGAGACTGCTGTTATATTGACTTCTCTGGAGCTTTCCGCTAAAAAACTGACTAAATATATACACCTATTCTGGTTGTTCGATCAGCAGTTAAGCTTACCAGTTATATTAACTAGTTAGCTAATATATCATTTTAACTAATAGTTTACTTACACACAGATAACCTTCTCTAGATTCTGCATCCTAGGCAACCTAGCGCCACCCGTTTCTTAAGTTAATATTCGTTCTTGATTCCCTCAGTGTAGACTATACACTAAAGCCGTGGTGACGCTAACGGTTATTAGAAATCTACTTTAGACTTCAGAATGAACACTTATTTGATAGAAGAAGTTCTACCTATACATAAGAACTTGAGTAAAAGCAAATGCACTGTCATGTCGTGCGGCGTGCATAACGTTGTCTCGTATGCGGAATCTTTAATTTTAGGTTTATCTGTGATTTTACCACTGATCAAATAACTGATCCTGACCTAAATTGCATACTTTTTAGCAGATACCATAAACCCTACAATATTTATTTATTAATCATTATTTTATAAATACAAATCGTTATTTACAAAAGGTTTTGGGAATCGTTAGTCACACTTATACAGACTATAGATACATTTTTAGAAATTTACACAGACAGAGGAAAGTTCTGTCTCTAATTATATGTTTATTAATTGGAGTATGTCACCTTGACAGTATATGAAATATCGCGCATGACCGGTGCCAAATCCTGAATTACCCACATTTAATGCTAGCCCCGTTCCAAGAAATTAACATTATTCTAACGTGAACCGTTGTTAGTTATGAGTGATATGTGTATTATTAGTACACCGTCCTACTACAGAATAAATAAAGTCCAGAAGCTCAACTTTATATTGAGAGAAAACGTACGCACACATTGACATGCTTCACGTACAGCGAGTTCAAGCGCCGTATATATTACCTCTAGATACTGTATACCAGGCAATCACTGCGCGCCACCACGTCAGTGCATTCGCCATTACTTAAGTTGATGTTCGTTCTTGATCCCCTTAGTGTTAATGAAAATGTTGAAAATGTTAGCGACAAGCTAACATTTTCTAGAAATCTTCTTTAGACTTGAGAGTAAATACTTATTTGATAGGAAAAGTTTTATGTGGACAACAACAGAAGAACTTCGGTAATGGCTTTACTGACATGTGGCGCGCGTAGGTTGCTTTATATGCGGAATCTAGAGGAAGTTATCTGTGGCAAGCACACTCATGACCGGTATTATTTTGAAATCGCCATAATGTGTATGTATGGTGGCCTGTTTTCGCTCGTTATATTTAGTCGACCTTCTGTACCAATCTATTCCATGGACCGACCATGAGTAATGGAACTCGCAATGTGCCCCGAAGCGTGCGAAATGTCCTCAATGAAATGTGTAATAGTGCTGTAAGATTTCAACCGTGGACTGTTCCCACAACTAATAAAATAAAATTAGCACCGCCACCTTTGAGACTCAAGTACATGGAAGAGAAAAATTGTGTATTGTTGCAGCAAACATGTTGCACACGCAAATGTTACTGCAACATTATCATGTACCTTTCCTTTACCATGAACAAGAATCTTCCCCGCAATCCACAACCAAAACTCAACACAAAATATAACCCAGCAAATAAAACCAAAATCACCTTTCCAGGGGTCTCTTCCATTGGTCTGATTTCTTGGCGCGGGGTGTGGTTTGAAACCCGGCGCGGGCCTGGCCTGCGCCCGGTAGGCGGGGGGTGCTTCCCAGGCCGTGAAGGGGTCTGTGTTGCTGAGGTCGCCGACGGAGGAGGAGGGGGGGATGTGTTGACGGGGACGGGACAAACTCTGGGTGGAACCGTACCGCCTACCATTGTTCAAGTCGTGGATGCCCTCGATGTGGAGATCCGCTAAAGTCTTTGGTACGAACTCCATCTTGGGACGGTTCACCGCTTCTTCTTTCCTGGAAACGTGGAAAGGTCCTTTTAGTAAACAATCGATGTAAAATTATGTTTAATCAGCGTTGTTGAAAGGTAGGTAGTCCAATTTATAAAATATAAAACGCTCAGCGAGGATCGCCACGCGCGACCTCGGGTCCCTGTACGTACATACACTGTACTGTACCCGACATGCTTTTAATAGTGAAGTGTGTTGCTTTGTGTTCCGCGAAATAGACGTAGGGTAATCCAACGGGATCAAATTGTTCTTATCGGGCGACATCTCTGTTAGTGTCTCTGGTTAATATGGACACGCTTACGGTGCACGGACTTGGACTTTGACTAAAACCTAGAAGTCCAAACACAAGAGTAATGGCACGCAGTACATTGGGTGTTAAATGAACAGACTGTGTGCGAAACACAATACTGCCCTCTAAAACAAATATAGCTGGCTCAGAAGGCTGCCCAACTGAAATAGGACTAGGCAGGACATATCTGCCGCATGCCGGAGACACTGTGGGCCAGAATAGGTGCCCTGAGCTACCCACGTAGGAGATAGCGAGACGAACAGGACAGGTTCCGTCTGAATCGAAAGGAGGACGTTCAGTATATCGAAAGGTGGAAGAAGTAGAGGCAGAAAAGGCTAAAAATATAAAACTTACTTCTCCATAAGCGTAGCGACAAGTCCTTTGAGGATCTCCGTGCATTGCTGGTGGTACTCCAGTAGACTCTCCGCGAAGTACGTCAACTGTGCTACTTGTTCGACCTATGGACAGCAAACAAATTAGCAGGCGAAGTTACCTTAATTAGTAGACAGCATTCACTAATAAACACTTCATTTTAGTAAACAGCTCGATCATTTTATCGTTCGTTATTTTTTTGTTGCTTTAAAATCAATACATAAATATTTCACTGAATGGTTTTCAATGAGTTGACCAATTAGTGACGTCATAGGTGGCTATTGCCAAATAAAACGGGGGGACGTGTGTAGACTCGACGACTCGACGGCTCATATAAACTTTGGTGTGCCCGCTACCATATTTGTGAGAAAGCTTTTACGTAGCACATTTTGTGAAACAGCTTAGGTGGTACTACCCATTTCTGCAATGAAGCAGATCTTGTGCCGAACTAGGCTCATACACACATAATTTAGCACGCCTAAAGTTACAGTGTTGAAGACACGGGGACCTTATTGTTTACAAACGAATAAACCCATTGAGGTATATCTGTAAGATGACGCAGTTTCTATCTCTGGTTCAACCCTGGTATCATAGGCAGTGCTGACCAATTACTGGCTCATCGTACGGCCCATTATTGCCATTTTTAGCTTTTAATATTTAACCGCTATGCAAAAGCCTGCCCATAACTTTCGAAATGGTATTATCGAATACCGCCGTAGACCATTTAAAAAAGAGAAAAAAAAAACTACTCACATCATTGTCAAGGAGGTTGAACATTCCAATCTGGGCTAGCTGAAGCGACTCGGCGAACTTCTCCTCAGCCTGTCTGATTTCATCGTCTGCAATGTGAGCACCTGATGTATACGAACGCTTCACAACGTACAGTACACACACAGTCACGAAATACATACGCGAAATTAGTAACCCAAAATTAGAAAAAAATAAATAAAAGTGCATACAAACCAAACGGCGAAAAAAATACTCGGGTTATGAATGGTGGTTAGGAGCGACGCAGACGAAGGGCGGGAACAAAAACATGGAAAAAACGAGCGCACATTATACGATTTGATTAAAATCTAATGAGGCTTTGGCGTGTTAGCTCAGCACTACAGGCCTATTGTGTTTTTTTAGTTTAGCATTTTATTCTTCCCCACATACCCTGTCTTGGTGTGTTGTGACTTGGGCTCATGTAAGGGCTGGCCCGACCGGGGCCTGGCCAATACATTCGGAAAAAAGAAAAGTAAAAACTTAGAAAAATAGATGAAAAATAATAGAGGCAAACCGATATAAAAGAGGATCAATGGGAGTGTTCAGTTAATGATAATCACCTTTAGCCTGTCTTCGCCGTTTGCAGTCGAAGTCCAATCGGCGGCCCTGTAGTTTCTTTCGGTGATGCTGAAATAGAAATTCAACCAATCAATAAAAGATAATTATGTTACATTATTCCATTTTAATAGGAACATAGAGGTGTGCCTAATAAGTACAGTCAGCTTTGGAGAAAGCTAACCCGCTTTGATAGTGACATCACTATTGGGGTTTACCTTTCTCTGAATCTTACCATACACCTACATTTCGCCATGGAATCCCATAGGAGGCGAGTCTATTGCCATCAATCGGACTTAAATCTAGCCAAAGGAATCGAACCCAAGACGTGCGGGAATCGTTTTTATGTTTTTCTTTGTAAAATCACCCAATGAGTCCTTCCACCGGGAGCCAGGATGGGTGGAGCGTAAGGGACTGTCAGACTTGTACTAACTAAAATCCACGGTGTACCTTTAATAGCTCTTTACGTTCTAGGGACACGGTTACCTGTTAAAAGACACCCGCGAACATGACTTCAAGATGGCATTGGGGTTGTAAGTGTGTTATATGACTATTCCACTGATATGAAAATCGGGAAACTCACCATAACTTCCTTCAGATCTTTGGTCTGCAAATGATGAAGAGGTTCCAAGAAGTTCTGCTTAATGTTGTCGTCCAGTGAATACTTTACGTCAGCCATTTGCTTCAAGGCCTCGCCCATCTCGATGAGACAATTCGCTAAGAAGTTATTTTTCATTAAAACATTAATCCTATACATTAATAGCCAAAAGAAAAGTAGCAAGCTCTATTTTAGACCAAAATGATTGAAACTAGGTGAGACTAAGTTTCGATAAAACGGGACCGAATTCGGATTTGGAATGGGGATCGAACCCAAGACCAGATATGGAAGTTAAACTAGGTTTACGGTTTTATACTTGCAATTTGTTGTGTCCTGGAAAGAACGTTTTTCATAAATCATAAGGATCTAGGTATAAACTGTACAAAACAAAATGACATGGAGAGAAATAAATATTTGATTTAAATCTAAAGCTGCCATTTGCTTTCATTAGGTGACTACACTTATCTTAGACTCTCAATATACGCCAGTTGATAGGAACGACTTCAATAGCTATATAATATTTAAAAGGACCAAAACAAATAAAATTATTAAAACGAAAATTATAATATATTTATATTAGGCCCCATCATACTGGCGTATACTGGTCGGGCACGCGCGACTCCCGTGAGAGCGCGCAGCACCCGCAGCGTCCACGGTGCGTGCACGTCGCGTGACTGCGAAACGATATAATGGAACGGAAAATCTAATGATTAACAAAACAAAAAAAAGGGGCGTCTGTGAGATGCCAGGGTAGCGTTCCACCGCCGCGGGACGTGCACGCGGCGTGACGCGTCCGCGCCGCGTCTTCGCCGCGCGCTCGTTCGAGTCACGCACACGCACGGCTCACGCCAGTGTGTCCCTCCAGCCATACCGTGCCCATCTGAAGGACAAAGTTTGGTTCACCATCTTCGAAAAACACACGCAACACATGAACATTATTATGACGGTACTTACAGAAGACGGTGTCCTCCCCCAGCTTTTTCCCGTACAGCAGCATACAGTCCCCGAGCACGCCCTCCGGCTGGGGGTAGGTGTTGCTCTTGGCTTGCCCGCTCAGTTTGCTGATGCCCTTCACGGCAGCCATTTTCGCCCGAGCCGTGGGGTTCGGTTGCAGGAACTCTTTTGTTTTTGCTTGTAATTCTTCGACTAACTCGCAAGTGACATCAGTTTTCTATAAAATATGTTAATCATTATAAACCTAGTAATATTATGGTAAAATATACACGGGGCAACTAATGAAGTGTAATGAGATGTAACGGGAGCATACCCAAAATCGTAAATTGAACCTTCCACATAAATCATACTTAAGAACATTCGTAAAGTTGAGCAAACAAAATGTATTCGGAAGCAGTTACGAGGTTTACGTAAACGTCCTCACTTTTATTGCATGCGATTGTGAAATAACTTCTGAATACATATTTTTCTCTGAACCGCGTATCTGAAGCTTTATTGTGTTACTATAAAAGCAAATAGTTACTGCTGTACTTACTCTTTCCATTTCCACAAAGTCCAAATCCAATTTTGTGCCCTCGGCACCTCCCATCTTTTCTGTGACATACTGAAATAAAATAAAGCAAATGTTATTTATAGTCGGAAAACAATATCAGACTTCAATATACATAATTATATTATAACTGTAGACGGCGTAGTTCATAAACTAAGTGCTTTTCTAAGAAAAACTAGCACTTCACATGAGTTATAACTTCCAATTAGTGAGACAGTATTGCTTTGCCATCCACAGAAGATAATTAATTGATCGGGGAAAGGCGGCATGGTTTAATACTTTTTAATTGAATACCTAAAACATTTATCAAAGGAATCTAATAAAGAAGTGAAAGCATTAATGTGTTGCATTTTACTGTTAAAAACTTTCCACAAAGGATAAACCGCGGAAGTATTGGGAGGGTTCGAACAAAGGCCTGGGTCGAGGTGTAACCTTGGCCGGATTGTACCCGTTCTACATTAACATCGAATCTGTAATAACTGGAAAAGCTTCTGCGTCAATGACTCACTTTAAAGTATAAACGCAATATGTATCTATTATCTATATCGATTATATTATTAATATTTAATCGCATGTCTTTCATTCATGGATAAGTTGTCATTAACTATTATGTTATAGATAACATCTATGAACGTTTATGTTTCAACAGAGAATTTAGAGTGTTAAGATTTGTTTTTTAATAATTACAACCAATTATATTGAAGTAGAAAAAGATAAGGTTTACAAAGATCTAATCTTTTATACCCAAAATAGGATCTTTTGTTATGAATCAAGGTTTATTTATGTAAACAAGAGAAAAACATGAAAAGATTAGCGGGGTCTCAATGGACCGAAATTCTCCGAATAGGGATCGTAATTCCCCAAAAATTAACGTTATAGGAGCCATTTGTTAAATTATTAGGTATCCTAAAGCTACGAGTATTTATAATGAATCTCCTGATTTCGGAACTGGAAACTGAAATTTGTATTTCAGAAAGAAGATGGGTAACCTATTGAAAGTTTAGCTATTCTCCTAATTTTCTATCGTTCCCGACTCAATATTTTATATTGATCATAATTATATATAACATCGCCTTGTATTATCATTTGCTAACCATGCAATCGATTCTGAAATCCACACACATTCACATTCTTTTATCGGAGATAAACCTTTAAAAAGGGGCCCGCCTTTTATGATTCGTACCTCAGTAAAATCATCCCAGTGGTTACTTCTTCAGGGGTTATCGGGTTTTTCCAAAAGACTAACGCAGATACCCCTCAAGCTACACCTGTTAGGTAATATCCTAGGGAGGACTCTAAAGGGATCTTCCTTTATCAAACTCCAGAACCTCCACAAACATACATGTTCAACACTAACGAACACATAATGATCCACCTAAAAATGCTATTCGATAAACCACCCATTATCATAGCACCAAACACACACAACTAGGCGCGTTAAGGCCCATTTGCAATACAACAGACATATATAATAAATTGTAGAGGGCGGGACCTTCTAACAAAGACCTTGTTAGTCGAGAAATAAGATCCTTGTCATGTCTCGTGGCCGTCATAAAAACAGGGACGGACTCGTAAACAATGTTTGTGGTTTTACTGCACAGCTCGTAGATAAGCAAAAAAAAAATTGCGACATAGAATGAGACTAGCCTTCTGTCTTTTACAGCGCTAATCTTTCAAGCTAAACTGAACTACGAAAGTTGCTTCGGATATTTTGTTACCCTTCCCTACCGCTTTTCATTGGGGGTTCAGACAGTATGTCTCGAATTAGCTAAAGGTTGGATCAGAAAGACCCGAAAATAAAATTTATTACTTTTTTTATGCAGCGATAGGCTCGCCTCTAACCACTACCTCGCATGATGGTAAGCGATGATGTGCTCGACGGTGAAGCACGCTTCCGTTGAAGTAACTTTGAGTAAGTTTATGTGCAAATTCTTAATCATACGAATAAGAACATTAAAGTTATGCCTATAAAGTTGATTTTCGGATGAAACACCATTATACGACTGAGCTAAGCCTGTTGATCAGCTCTATAAATCTGACAACAATTTTCTTCTTCCAATATCTCTTCCCAGTATAATCCTTATTCTACTCACACGATCAATCAAACAATTCTTCTATCACTTTTTGTTATATTCTAGCTTAATAGTTTACTGCCGGGGTCGCGGGACTGTACGAATTACCGTGACCCCGGAACGTAAAGGGCTATTGAAGGACACCGTGGATTTTAGTCAGTACGAGTCTGACAGTCCCTCCCGCTCTGCCCTGGGTGGGAGGACTCATTTGATGATTTTTCCACGATAAAAAAAAAAGCAAAGCTTAATACATTAAGGGTGTGACCATCTAAATCTGTAAAACCGTATACAGGTTTTAAGAGCTCTCGTCCATGTCATCAGATGTGGTCCCTGTTAGCTTAAGTTTTCTCTAACTATGTCGAGGCTAAAAGGATTGAGGTTGCGTCACACCCGCGTGCCAGACGGGTGCGCGGTGGCCTCGAAAATTTATTCAGGGACATTTTTCTGTGTTTGAAAAAAAAACATTGAATTATTCATTAGTATATGCTCCATTAAAGATATGATGATTTTTCCGAAAAAAAAAACATTGTGATCTAAAAAGGTGTTATGTTTTATTGTGAAGATCAGTTTCAGTTTATCAGACACAATAGACGCAGTCGGGTAAAAACATTTATTTGCACGCAAAACGTAATAGTTAAAAAATAGCTCTAGTTAGTGAACTCTGTGACCAGAGACGGGGGTTAATAGACAGTCTTCCTTCTTTCTGTCTTAGGAACATACATTATCCAATACAAACTACCCTCCATCTCAATTTCACCTACATGCAAAACTCCATTAAAGCAATCTAAGTACACTCAATGTCGCAGGACTCGAGAGAAGCTGCGAAGGCCGTAATAATTGGGGCACCTCGTCGATATAGGGCAGGCTAGGTCACGGCCAACTCTGCCCGCTCTTCCCTCTTAGCACCCAAGGTGGGATAAGGTCGATATTCCCACAACATTTTCAATAATCCAATAGATTTACAACAACATAACGTGCATCCATTACATTTCATTATTAGCCTTATGGATAAAAATGCCTGTCTAAATGGTGGTGTATATATAATATTTCTGGTTTCTATTAGGTCTAAGGATAAATAATGTGAAACAATACATAATCATCATCATATTGATGAAAAAATATTACAGCTTTACTTACGACTCATTTTTAAGTGGATAGAGGTTGTACAAGTATTTGTTAAACACAAAAATATCGATCGCGTGGACTAAAATAGCTGAATCGCCTCCCTGCTTGTTTAGCTTGGTGATTTGTACATGTGAACACGGATATGACATGCCGGTACAAGTGGTTTTGTGGGCGGCGTATATCTGAGTTTTCCGAGATCAATAAAGATGGCCTTTATGATGTCATTCGACAGGAACATGATTCATTGCACATAGTTATAGTACGCGCATGAACATCCCAAATTAGAGAAGCAAAATATTTGATTTGTGGTTAGGCACATGTGCGAGAATATCGTAAACTACGTTTATCGATAGGTTAACATCCTACAAATTGTATAAAATGAGGTCGCGCGTTCAACCGATTGACGCACTCCTGATTCCACAGTAAATTATATCACATCGAACATCATTATAATAACGCAATGTCTTCAATTCGTTGATATTGAATGTGATTTACAAGTATTTTATTATCTGTAACAATTTGAAAACGGCTAAGCGTAAATGAATTCAAATCCGAATTTGTCCTTTTGAGATGACGCTGTAAAATCGGTAGCTTGCTGACACTGTGAAAACAAGCCAATGGCTATCCCGAATCAAATTGAAATCCGAATATTTCATACATTTCGACTGCCCACACGGCCATGGTTGTTTTTATTATACGTCGAAAAACTGCACAGTAAGCAGAGCGGACATTTTATTGCGGCGAAATGTTTTGTGGTCCGGTAAGAGTCGTAAAACGCACATAAACGACGATTACAGAACAACAGCAGATGACAATTTATTTACAGAATGATAAATGAGAAAAAATACGAAAGGAAAGTCGAAAGTCAGAGACAAACGAACAACGATAAGCCAGGGACAAGACGAACGAATTTATCTCCTAAAAAGAAAGAGCTCTTAAACGTTTTTTCACCCTATTTCTTAAGATTTTCTTTTCAAATTCATGCACAAATTTTTGCAACAATTCGTGAACGTTACCATCCTATATGTAAATTATATTTATATATATATATATTTTTTTAATCATTACAATGTTTTTTAGGTAATGTAGGTACCTCCGTCTGGGTTCTAACCCATGAACCACGTAACAAGTCAGGGTCATCACAAATACTATTTTGAATAAAAATATTTTGAGCAAATGTAGTTAAATTATATGAGAATAAAATGAATTAGAGGTAACCTGAAATAGGTAATATTTTCATTCCTTTGACAAAGTTTACCCAGTTTTCCGCAGACTCTCATTAACAAGTAGACCAATTAAACTTGAGTTCCACTTTTAGTTGAAAATAGAAAAAGCTAATTTCGCTCTGTAGCTATTAAAAGATATTTGGCCATATACTTTGCTAACGGATAGTTTCGGGGTGGGCGTAACCGGGATTTGCCATTACTGGGTCTGTTGAGCCATCAATCATACCGGATTTGCTTGCCACCCTTAAGTACAGTATAGCGTATATACATTCTGGAATCGAGACGATTGTTCCGGACTAACAAATCTGCATCGCCTTAACGGCCACATGTGATTAGATTCTTTTTACATGGTCTAGAATGTCTATATCTTTCTCGCAGAGCCAAAGCATTTTCGTCTTAGCAAATCAAATTATTTGTAAGTTTACGTTCACATTTAATATTTTATTAATCAGATACACGTGATGGTCTTTTCTCAGGAGACCAAGACACGTGATGTGACGGGAGGTCAAGACCCAGGAATGTAACACACGTGATCAAAGGAATATTCTATGATCCTTTCCTACGTGACTAATCAACGAACTTTGATAATATTGAAGAACATTGAATAATAGTTTAGTAAATGGGAAATAGTCGGTTTGAACTGATATGAGTGAGTTGTATTACTAAGTAAAATTACAGAAATACTAGTGTATTTGGCGACGTGCAAGCTGTTTAGTTAAAATCACAAGGACTCAGCACCGCCTCCGCACATAATGATAGCTCTTTGTGTCATCATTCTATATGAACCCAAATAAAAAAAAGTAGAAAAAAAGTGATTCACGCAGACAAATGTTCCAGACACGTAATAATTATGTCTCCACAGGGATTCAATGTAACCAAAGCATACAGTTAAACTAAAAACTTTATAGCAGCAGCTATCGCAGACGTGAATCTTTTCATGAATTCATTACTCAGTGGAAACGTACTTTGAGCTTTCAACCCAGACAGCCCCGGAGGTCGAAGTGCCCTCAGTTTATTTTTCATCAGGTTTTAGGCGACTAAATAAATAACAGACCTGACTTTCACAGTAATACTCGCTCACTGTTAAACATTTTATTCATTTACAGGAAACAAAACTTTGGGGAGAGGAAACTAAGCTAACAAAACGGCAGGATTGTTATATTATCAAAATATTGTTGTAGGCTCAGTGAAAACAATGTCAGGGATGGCATGGTTATTAACTTTAATAAACTCCGCGCGCATTCAGCCGATTAATTGAAAGATATTTCAGCAAAATCGATGATACAATATGTTGCAGGTGAAATGCTGACTCTAGGACAAATTGAATTTGAATAAAAAGGCGGCCAAGTGCGAACCCTGGTTGCGTGATAAATGTTTGCTGCATTGGCGTATTGGTATTGTTGTAAACAAAAGGCAGTAGAAAAAGTTTTGAATTAAAACATAAACACGCGAGTGTAGTTGTGCTACTTTTTATTTCCTGTGTTGGAGATACAATATTTTACAGAGCCGTCATGTGAATTGATAGTATTGAATTTGATATTAAATAAAGAAATACTTAAGTTAAATTTTGAGAATTAGAAGTCTGATAAAATCACAATTAATTGATTTTTATCGCAGTATGCTTTTCTACAAATGGCCAAATACATACATACGTAATGGGAGAGGTAATATATTTATTTCCATGCATTCTATTTTCGCGGGACTGTCTCATTAGATAATCGTGGCCCTGGAACTTAAAGGGCAATTGAAGGATCACCGTGGAATTAAGTTAGTACGACCCTGACAGTCCCTCCCGTCCCGCGGAAAGACTCATTTGATGATTTTACCACGATAAAAAATGCATTCTAATTCATTTGGCTTGTTTAGCGTTCATTCAGATATTTTCTTTTTAAGATTTGTTTACAAAAGCTTTTATTAGGCAGTCAAGCGTTAAAGGTTAAACACCTAATCTTAAAGTATTTAACATTATTTAAACACAAAAGTAAAGTCAAGTTCGCTTTGATTTTATCTGAGCGAAACACAGTACTAATTACCAGCCCAACGACATTATAAATATTTGTTAACATTATTCGAATACATAAGTCTAATAAACGTTGATTTTTCTAAATAAAATTGTTAATGAAAAACCTTCTATTTTTAAAACATTTCTAAGAAATTTAAATCTTTTTGCAATAACAAACTACAATAGGAAGGCAGACAAGCGCCTTATAAATAAGAAATTAAAAGACACGTTGATAATATCGAAAATGTTATTCATAAAGAAATTAGAAATATACACCAGCACTTAGAAGCGTTGAATTACAATTATAAGTTAAGAAACCCGACAAAAGTTTTCTGATATTCGCCTTCAACGATGGTAGGATAATCCGCAAATCTTTCTTTTAAAAAGTTTTTAATCTGGCTTCAATATTTTCCTCAAGACGTCCGCTTTTGTTAAAGAAACGTTTAATAATGAACTGTCTCACCTGATTGGCTTTGTTGATTTGTTTCTTTAGTCCGGCGAAAGCCATGGTTGTGATGTTGCGCCTATCCTTGTGTTAAATTATCTGAAAAGAGGAAAAAATAAAAGGGTTAATTTACAAATCAACTGATTAAAATTTATATAATTTCTCCTGTATTGTGGGTGCGTTTATAAATATTTTAAATTACAAACATAACATGAAATCTAAGACTAATTTAGTAATAAATAATCCGGTATAAAGAATTCAGTAGTTATAGTTTCAAAAAGCATATTTATCTAGAATTAGAATCTATTCCATGTATCCATTAGAGTCCATTGACATTGTGGCAAACGGTCGAGTGCCACTAAGTATAAACTAAATAAGGATTTCCACTCCACTTTATTATTACCATAAATAAGAGTGTCAATTTAATAAATTATAAAGCTCAAATTCCCGCAAAGTAGTACAGCTGCTAAGTAAGAGATAAAATGTAAGTTTTAAACTTGGCGAGCAGGCCGGCCGTTACGAAATAATTATTCTGTACGTGTAACCGACACGGGCAGTAAAAAGCACTAACAGCTTTAACACCGAAACTTTTATCATCGGGCGCAAGTCCCTGCTCTCGGGAGTCGGCCAGCACGGAGAGTAGCCGAGTTTGTTATTGGCACGGTGCCACATTAACGGATCGATACGCTCGCGAGCACCGTAAGTGACATTATGTAATCGCTGACTTCCACAGCAACCCTATTACAGTAGTACAGCTTAGGGTCCTCACTCGCCGCGACTTTTAGTAGCTATGCTGTCGCGCGTTCGCATCGATACTGTCGCGATGCGATCGCTGTTTGACCTCGACCACACCACTACTTCTCAGCCGCGATGCAAACGCGATGCTGTCGCAATGCAAACCCGATTCAGTAACGCGTGCTCCACTCACGCGCCACCCTCCCTCCGTGCTCTTCCCGATTTCGTCCAACACGTTCCGACGTTTGTATCGATACAGTCTAGTTCGTTGGCATCCATTCTGTAGAGCTCGGGGTTGCAAATTGCAACTAACGCGCGTTCGTAGCGATGCAGTCGCGCGTTTCACTACAAATCACCGTGGGCGAGGGGCCTTAGTGTACACTATGACCAAGTCCGACAACTGACCGCTCAGTCCGCTCACCCTATTAATGGATAGTTGATAATCTATTAACTTTGGCCTTGTAATACGATGTCGGTATGCGGAGCCGGGAAAAATCTCAGCGGTTTTATCTTACACAATTTATTTTAATGAACGGACGTGCTACCGTTGTTTTAGTTTAATTTAATTAAAGACTAAAATGTTTTAGATTAGTTTCATTTTGGTACTTATTTTTGGGGTCTTTGTTATTTTATAATAACAGTAATGATCGTGTTTTGGTGTTGAAATTAGAGGGGGTATATAAATTAGTATATAACGTAGATACAGAAGGTAAAAAGTTTACTACCTATATAGTTTACATTTCTCAGAAAATTTAACGTGTTACAATAAAGGGCAACGTACACTGTTGCGGGTTAAGGGTCTATAAACTCGTTATCCGTGTCATAACCATTCATTCTACGTTCACGACTTGAAGTATTAACTATATACAGTTTTGTACATCATTCAACCTGTTGTCGGACTGAAAATCGATCGTTACAGTCTGAAACAGCGATACATAAATAAGTTTCAGTTGTACTATTGAAGACACCAGACTATTATATTAATGCGAAGTTTAATTTTCACGTACAAATTGATTGAAGAAGAGATATTTTTGTCATCGTCACGATATTATATCATTTTAAGTAATATTCGCATCAATTTTTCGGTCGCTTTTGTTGTAGAATACTAAATAGAGTTGACTTATTTGAATAAATAATAAGAAAAAAATTTATAGATGAAAATTGAAGGCGAGTACCGGTTACGTAACTCATGACAATATTAATTAATAGAAATTAACCAAAGGAAAAGAATAGAAAAGGTAAAGTAATAAAAAGTTTATTTATAATAGCGAAATGTTCGCAGAAGATAACAATGGATCGTAAAGGAACGTTTACAATGTTTGCTTAGCTTTGGTCTCGTAGCGCATCGTAGCGCTTTGTAGACGTAGCGAGCTACGCCGTAGCGCTACACATTACTGTAATTGGAAAATTAAGCTCATTACGTAAAATACCGGTGTATTCTAGTTTTGTTTGTTTGTGTACTAAATATAGCTAATCCAGTATATTGTGCTTCATGGACGGAGTCAATCTGTTTAATCGTATGAATGACGCCAGTCATTTGTATGCAAAATGCCGCCGGCTGAATTGATTCACTGCGCAGTATTATGCAAGCTTGCAGACCAATGTAGTACTAAAAGTAATTTAGAATTATTTATTCAAATGATGTTTGTATGTATCAAAAAAAATACCAAAATGTTCCGGAATACCAATTTTAGCGAGATAGAATCATTGAGTCCGCCCTCCCTGGGTGGAGCGAAACGGTATGTCGAGTTGTTCCTTCAATAGTCCTTTACGTTCCAGGGTGACGGTTACCTGTTTAGACAGTCCTGCGATCCCGAGACAATCCCGCGACCCCGATGTACAGAAAGTCCAAAATTGCTTGTGAGCCCTACGCGTCTAACTTAGACGTCTGAAGTCTGCAACTATGTCAGCAAGCAACCACTTACTAAGATAACAGACGCTCCAAGTTAAATGAAGTCGAATGCACAGACATCAAATCACATACAATGTTCTGCAGAACTCGGTATCTCTGTCCGCATAGAGCCTTGAATTAAGTCTAGCAGGACCTTAAAGTTTTATTACGTTGAAGATTGTGATGTTATTTTACGCTTCATAAAGGACATTTTAAAAGGTAAATGGGGATCCTTTTACTAAGACTTTGTTATCCGTCGGTCTGTCCGTTTGTCACCAGTCTCATGAACCCTGATGTTAGACAGTTGAAATTTTTACAGATGACTTATTTCTGTTGCCGCTATAACTACTAAGTAAATTAAAATTATGTCAAATATTTAAGTGGGCTTTTATACAACAAACGTAATTTTTGAAGTGAAAACTTCTTTAGCGGCGTTGTGCACTTTTGGAATGGGTAAAAAATGTTAAACTCGCCTCAGGACACGTGACCTGATACAAAATTCGTAAGACGGCGCAGGGCGCTTGCGCGAATGTACGTATGTGTTTATTACTATTCAAGTTTTCACTTCTGACGGCACTCCCAGAGTGCAACCCGTCGTTTTTTCTTGCCGTTTTATAGATGATGGTACGAAACCTTCGTGGGCGAGTCCGACGCGCACTAGGCCAGTTATTTATAAGCTTTGTAAGTACAATGTTCTCATGAATATATTATAACGAGAATTGGAAATTAGTGATATTTAGACCACGATACGTGGGCGGTCTACCACATCACTGTTGTGAGATATGAAAATTTGTACGCTTGTAAGCGCGCCCCAATAAATTCATGCGACCTTTCGGTCTGAAAGTAATTTCATTACGTACTTAATTTTTCATTGTGGCTGAATTTTCATCACAATATTATAACTCTCTATATAGGCAGACGGAATGATAACAATAATACTATTTTTGGGGTCTATAAAATATTACATGAAAACGTGAAATTAATGCTAGGGTTTTTTTTAGCGTGGTCAATCATCAAATTAGTCCTCCCACACAGGGCAGAGCGAGAAGGACTGTCAGACACGTACTGACTAAAAATTCCACGGTGTTCTTCAATAGCCCTTTACGTTACGGGCTCACGGTAATTCGTAAGTCTCGCTACCCCGGCAGGCTTTATGCAGTACGACTCATTTGATGATTTTACCACGTGAATATCTTTCCATAACACCGTTCTAGAATATTCCAAATGTGTGGGCGATGATGACTTCTACGTGGAGAAGTTTAAATCCATTTTCATTACTACAGACGGAATGGAAAGGTCATAAAACGTCAAACTGTTCGTTTTTTAATTAATATTCTCCCATTACGCAACACTGTATTTATTACCATTTTATTCAAACCGTTTAAACTAGTCTCGCCTAGTTTGTGCGGATATAATATGAGAAAAGAATTCATACTTTACTTAAGTGGATCCTCACACCCTTTGAACCAGCTTCATCTTTTCATTTTTATCTCCTCATACATGTTAAAGAAAAAATTATGAAGATTGTGTGAACACACAAAGCTTTAGATTACACAATAACGTAATTTGTTTAAACCGTTGGTTCTTATCAAGCAAAAGTCACAGTAAATTACACCTTTCGAGACCTCATTACTTAAATCCTAAAATATAATTGTGGAGGTGCTAATGGAATTATTTCATTTTCGCCAACGTTGCGAGCCCTGAGCTGTCGAGCTCACGAGTACAACCCGTGCGTTAACATCTGCTAATAAAACACTTAGTGAAGCCAGTTTTATTTCAGTAGAATTATATTACTAGCACACAATTGACTAAATTGCCAATTACACATAGCCAATGAGCGAATCGTTGCGGTTTCACACAAACGGACATCTCGCTTCACTAACCAATCACAGAACATCAAAGATAATATCAAAACGGGTTCGTTAGCGCTGACTATTACTGTCACTACATATGTGCGATATCCTTCTACATTGATTACTACCGAGATTAATGACTTATCTATTCAAAATTGTCTCTGAATAGCCATTAATCTTACTAAGCTCAATATAGAGGTCAAAGCAGAGTCTCTGGATGGCCGCGATAAATGAGGATTTAGCATTATGTAAATGATCCGGGTTAATTTATACGAACGTGAGTTTTTGTTTGAATATACAAGGGAAAAAATTCACAAAGAGAAAAGTGTGAACATGAAACAAATGTAATTTAGGGCGAGCCGTATTTGTTTCGGTTGGCAACATCTGCCTATTGTGGTGCGTTTGATTTCATTAAGCTTAAAGTGTAGGCCACACAGCCAGGCAAGCGAGAGAGCGACCGAAGCAAGGCATAGGCAACTATTTAGAGTTATAGACTAACTAATTTATTATTTATTATTATTATTTATATATGAAAGACGAGTGTCGATTAGGAGATAGAATATCGACAAAGCAGGCGAGAGTTTCTCGCCCGCTGACTAGCGCTGTGGCCTGCACTTTATACTACACGTATCGAAGTAGCTTGACATTTACTGTGCAGCGAAAGCTATTTCGGGACAAACAATAATGGAAATGACTGAAACTGAAATCATACGGAATTACTAATGAAACCGGGTTTTGAAGCTTATAATGTCAAAAGGGCTGGAGATCCTACATTATAATATAAGAGAATTACCATATTTTAACATAGAGCAATTATCAAATTTTATATGTCTGTTGGGTAACACAGGCGGTTTTATTAATACTGGTTGATTAAAATGCACTTATAGACCTGTTTCGTATTAATAAAACCGAATAAAGAACTTTCTATATTAACACGACTAAAAAAGGACCGAAGTAAAAGATATATTTTTACAACATTCGCTGAGAAATTGCGTAATGTTGAAGTATAAAAACTTGCGGAACAGCAATATGTCTGCGAGGCGTACAACACACAATACTGGTCTAATATAAGTTTTACGCTGTGATAGAAAACTCTTTACAATAGTTTGCGAGCGTTTCTGTAAATATTTTAGAAAAGGTTGTAATACCAGGGGGTTATTACTCTGATAGCATAAAGCTCTTTCCAACATGTACCTATACGAAAAATATACAAATAGTTAAGTAGTCTTTTTTTATCGTGATAAAATTATCAAATTAGTCCTCGCGCCCAGGGTTGACTGGTAGAGAATGCCGCTGGCATTAAGTCCGCCTCTGTACACTTTGTGTTGCATGAAGTTTTAAATAAATAAATACTGACTAAAATCCACGGTGTTCCTTCAATAGCCCTTTACGTTCCAGGGTCACAGTTACACAGTTGACAGAAACGCGACCCCGAACCCGCGGCTACTATAATTTAGGATTTCCGCCGCAAGGTTGCCTGCCTGTCGGTCTTCTACAGATTGTACTTCGGAGAGTGTGGTCAAGAACTCCACGATCTCATCCCACCAGCCCCCTTCTATCATCGCACATCTAGACGCACGGCAAATTACCATCGTTACCTTATTGCTATTCCACCAATTCGTACTAAGCGTTTCCAAACGTCTTTTCTAATGCAGACAGCGAAGGAGTGGAACTCTCTGCCTGCGACTGTGTTTCCGAACGCATACAACCCTAATCTCTTCAAAGTTAGAATGAACAGGCTTCTTCTGGGTAAGCTCGCTCCATCGTCGACCTTGTCTTAGTCACTCCTAACGTAGACTAAGGTCAAGAGCAAACCCATTGAACATAAAAAAAGCAATCAATTCGAGTTATACTCCGCGTTTAAAAAAATTACTTAATCATGAATAGAAAGACACTTGGCGCCATACATTAAGTCCTGAGTTTCCACGAGAGCGAGCAATGTGTGGGATTTTTCCAACAGGAATCGTTGTATGTTCACGGTTTAGATTTACACTATAATAATTTTATATAACTGGCGAAATTTGGATGTACTAAAGAGTGCACCCTAGACTAACCCTTTGGAGATTACAGGCGTCATGATATGTTATCTTAATACAGTTTCTAAGGTAAAGGATTAATTGAAGTTCTGTGATAAGAGGCAACCCACCTCTTCTTACAAATGACGTTAGGTCATTGTCTGCATAATCTACCTGTTTTCTGACAGGATCCGTTAGAAACTGGATTTATCGGCTCTTTGATCAACTGGTCTCCCTCTCAAGTTGAGCCCGCGGGATGAGTGGAATAATTCATAAGATTCTCAGGTTGGATCTGCAGGACGAGTACACTTAGTAATTCAAAAGTTTCATTATTTTTCAGTTGTCGGTTAAGCCGTTGCTTTGTTAAAAATCACATTTAATCTAATATTGGAGTATAGAAAAATGTTAAGGGGCCATAAAACGATGGTCGCGGAACTTATGATTTACCGTGACCCCGGTACGTAAAGGGCTATTGAAGGACACCGTGGGTTTTAGTCAGTACGAGTCTGACAGTCCCCCCCGCTCTGCCCGTGAAAGGTCTCATAAGCCACTCTCCCACAGGCGTGTATTAGATGTGCCGCTAAATTATTCACACTGTCTGTAGTCGAAAACCGGCTCAAGGCATACCTTCACAAAAGCCACTAAAACATTTAATCGCAGGAACAACGTGTTTTGTTATACGAAATGTTCATTTGATCTCGTATGAGCCTGACGTGTTACGAAGGTATTGTTAACACGAAACAACAATCCGTTAATCAAAAGGGTTTTAAAACAAAAATTCGTTTGAATGTTAACTTACATAACGTGGTACCAGGGGCTCATGGCCTGTAGCAGTTTGAAATGGCACGTTCCAACTATGAATGTTCTATTGCATGACGTAACACTTTCTCGATATCTGTAATAAGAGAGCACTACTTATAGACATAAAGCCTTAGTACCTCCGCCTGAAAGCCGATAAGACTCCCCTTTTTAATAACACCCATTTCGAAATATAGGCCACCTCTTTTCGCGTGAGTGGTGGCTAAAAGCCGACAGGCGATGGATACCGTTCTTCAATCCACCAATCAATTCACATGCATAGTTATAAACCCTTTTTTTTTTTTTTTTTTTTTAGGGTGGCAAAATCATCAAATGAGTCCTCCCGCCCTGGGCGGGGCGGAAGGGACTGTCAGACTCTTACTGACTAAAATCCACCCGTGTTTCTTCGGATGCCCTTTACGTTCCGGGGCCGCGGTATCCTGGATTAAGAAAAAAGCCGCGACCCCAGCAGGCATTTGGCCCCGTAAGGGGCCCCGTCGGTGACGCGTGAAACACGACGCGCCACCGACCCGGGCTTGGTCCTTGGTCGGACGGCGAGCTTACCCATTACTCACCGTCCGCAAGCCCGCTCCGCCGCTGTGCCCTCTGCTGTTCAGAGGGACACGCGTTGGAGCATCCACCCGACAGGCTATTCGCATACGGGCAAAGAGACCCCTTAGGCACACAGTGCCTAAAAGAGTTTTTGCCCGCATCCCAGGGTGCACCGGCCCGAAAAACTGGTCTTCCCCCCGGACGTATCCGAAGGGGAACTCCAGTCCACGGGCGCACGTGGAGGTTTCCTGTCTTAGCACCCCATAGTTATAAACCCTAAGGAATTTCTTTACTTTACCATTTAAAAAAAAGGTCCCATGCTACTCAGAACATATTACTTAAATCTTAATTATTTTTCATTAGGAATTTCCCAAAAGCATCAAATATTTGGGATTCGTGTTTATACATATGATTATACTTATGTAACCATGGATGTACAAAACTACACTGCCGAACACGTCAGACGTAACCCTGAGTTATGCCATATTAACTCTTTCCATCATCTTTTACGGCTTCGATAAACGATATACGTCGGCTACATTTGTGTTTATAACCCTCCCCGTGGAGGCTTTAAAGTTATAATTATTTTGAATCGATTTCATCGTCACTTCCCGACCGAGGTTAATCGATGACACCAATAGTGGGTTTTAGATCTAGAAGATTATTGTTATATATATCAATAGGTTGTTAATTGGTCTGTGAAAGCCGAATCTGTTTTAAACTAATTTCTACTAGCTGACCCGACAGACTTTGTTCTGACAAAAGTTAGACTTTGGCTGACTTAAGAACTATATTTTCTGGTCAAGTTCTGTTGATTTCGTCGCTTATAAAATGGACATATCGTGATAATATCATCTTATGTTATAAGTTATGATCACCAGAATTTCCAGATCGATCAATCAATTTGCAACACCGTACGCATTTTCCTGATTAAAAGTATCTAGAAAATGGAGGACAACATGCATTAACTTCAGCGTTGACCGAGTAATCTGACAATGGGTCTGCATTTCGATCAGTATTACCAGTTACAAGCAGTTTTGAATTATCAAAGGCATCAGCCGAAATATAAAAATGGAAGTTACAGTCCCAGCTACATAGCATAATAACGGTTAATGAACTGTAGTAATCTTTTTTTTACGTGGTAAAATCATCACATGAGTCCTCCCACCCAGGGCAGAGCAGGAGGGACTGTCAACCTCGTACTGACTAAAATCCACGGTGTCCTTCAATAGCCCTTTACGTACCGGGGTCACGGTAATTCGTGAGTCGCGCGACCGCTGTTGTAACACATTGTAAAGAATTTTGTGGATTATTCCGAAGCCGCTGATAATACTGCTATGATGATCTAGGTCTAGACCATCTAACGAATAAAAGAGTTATCAACAAAAGAGATAGTGATAATTAAATTGTGAAACACAATGTCGCATGCAGCTGTGGCAGTGAACAAAGGGACAGTGTTGTGTTCAATCATATATAAAAAGTGCACAAATATTAAGCGAGCTTTGTTTGTAGTTCCATAGAATAAATTGTAATAAGAAACAATCATTATTTTTTGAATAAAACTCTACATAGATTTTTTCTTACTATAAAATATTGACATGCTTTTACTATTGATTTTTATATGAAAAATCATCAATTCGGATTGTAGACGAACGAGAAAATATAGTGTCGAACATAAGAATGAATAGAACACGAAAAATGCGTAAAAAAACAACTAAGTCGAGAATTTAAATACCATATAACTAAATATCATTAAAAATAATAAAACGTTAAATAATAAAACCATAAAGGTTTCTCTTAACCGTCTCCATTTTATATTAGCGGATTCATTTCGTAACTTATAAATCCTTCATTAAAAGAGAATGCTCTAGATATTACGACATCGTTATAACAGGCATGACAAAAACTCAATAATATAAAATAATAAAAGATCAACTTAATATGTATTACATACCTTGGGACCTTTTTCTCAATAAGTTCCCGCGACTCCTTTAAGAGCACGTCACTGATTCACTTTGACGGTATATGAATATACTGAGTTTGTTATCGTAGTGCTACGGCGTAGCAGTCAATAGTTCACGTAGCTCGAACGCGACTGAAGCGCTCGTAGCGCTACGGACTCGTAGGGGTGCGCGCGCAGCCTCGCCCCTCACATGTAAACCCGATATCAATACGCTTCCAAACAATTTCGAAACGATTTGCGAATATTCGATTTAAAGTCTTATTCTTAATGTATCGATAACTCGAGTCCGATGCTAGAGTCTCATAATTAAGTGGAATCACGGAAGATTCCGCTTATTTTTTTTTTAATTAGCCGTTTATGTCCCACTGCTGGGCAAAGGCCTCCCCCATATCCTTCCAAGTACTCTTTTCTAGTGCCACTTCGGACCAGCCATTAAAATACGCGTCTAGATTGTCCTACCAACTCTCTTTTTAGGCCGGCCTCGTCGGGGTCGTTCATTCTCAGGCACCCATTGAGTGCATATTTTTCCCAGCGACTATTGTGCATGCGGATAATGTGGCCCGCCCATTTGAGCCTGGCAGTCTTCTTACCTACGTCAATTATACTAGTTTTAGAGCGCAGAGTGATGTTTCGTATTTTATCAGACCTTCTTACACCCAGAATGCTGCGCTCCATAGCTCTTTGGCACACTTCAAGGCGGAACTTCTGCGACTTGGTGAGCGACCAGGTCTGACCACCGTAGGTTAAGACTGCCCGTCTTAACCTGCGGTGGTCAGACCTGGTCATATCGATGAGTTTTCGCTTCAGGGAAATCGGCAGATCTCCCTTCATTAGCGTCTTCATGGAGCAGTAGCTTTTCCAGGCGTTAACGAGATTAAAATATTTTTTCTTGAAGTGAAAACTTCTTCTTGAGGTTCCTGTGTCTGATAGGGAGGGAAGAAACGCCTGGGTGTCACCACTGCGAGGATCGTCCGGAGGACACGGTGGAGCATACGGTGCAGGACTGCCCCGCTTGGGCAGAGCACCGCCGTGTCCTCACGACGGCGATAGGCGGAGACCTCTCGCGCCCGGCATTGGTCGAGGCCATGCTGCGGGGCGAGACGGAGTGGGAAGCGGTCGCCTCCTTCTGCGAAGCAGTCATGCTCGTGAAGGAGGAGGCGGGCCGCCTGAGGGAGAGGACAGCGTCCTCCCTCCATCCCAGCCGCAGTGGTAGACGCCCACGGCGTCGGACGTCACAGGACGATCTCCGGCCACCGTAGGCGCGGGCATGCGGGCAGCGAGTAATGGGCGACTTGCTGTCCGACTATGGACCATGCCCGGGTCGACGGCGCGTTGTGTTCCCCGCGCGCCTCAAGGAGTGTCAGCACATTGACGGGGCCTGTAGAGGGCCAGAGCCTGCCGGGGTCGCGGGACTTACCCATCACCGTAACCCCGGTACGTAAAGGGCTCGTGAAGGACACCGTGGATTTTAGTCAGTACAAGTCTGACAGTCCCTCCCGCCCTGCCCTGGGTGGGAGGACTCATTTGATGATTTTACCAGGCAAAAAAAAAAAAAAGTGAAAACTTCTTAAGCGGCCTTGTGCATTTTTTTGGGATGGGTAAAAAATGTTAAACTCGCGTCAGGACACGTGACCTGATCGAAAATTCGTAAGACGGCGCAGGGCGCTTGCGCGAATGTTCGTGTGTGTTTATTACAACACTCCCAGAGTGCAACACGTCGTTTTTTTTGTTACTTTATGTCTCATTTTATTATCTTCGATATTTCACTTCTGACATTATTTTTGTTTAGTAATTTAAGATAAATGTCGACAACTGGTACAACATAGATTAATCGACCGCTTCAAGATCAAACTAGGTGACCTCATCCTTTATTTTTTCTTGTATATTCCATAGTTGCCACTATGGAATATAAAGTGGACGAGAAACTACATCAACTCTGGTCCATAAAATAGATCCTATGTCAAAGATTGCGGAAGTCAAACGACTATTACTCAGCGTAACGTGAGATATCGGTCATCGTTGATAAACTGGGGTGCGCTGTGAACTATGATTAGTACCTACAAGAAAAGCGAAGATTGCAAAACTTAGATGTATAAGAATCTACACGTACTATTCAGGGCACTTTTTTTAACGTGGTAAAATTACCAAATGAGTCCTCCCACCCAGGGCAGAGCGGGAGGGACTGTCAGACTCGTACTGACTAAAATCCACTTTGTCCTTCAATAGGCCTTTATGTACCAGGGTCTCGGTAAATCATAAGTCCCACGACACTATTTAGGGCACTTAAGTTAAAATTCGTTTAGAGAACGAGGCGGCAAGATTGGCAGCTCCGCAAATAGAAACGTCTGATAACTTACGTTCTATGAATTATGGAAGTGTTACAGCTGCTGTGTTATGTATTATTCCAATCTCCATATACATGATTGCCAGGTGTATAACGTAGGACATAAAAAAGTGGGACAACTCGTTTTATTAGGATGTGGAAAACTCCGTCCGGGCGTCGCAGAACACCGCAATCCCAACTTTGTCTTCGACAAAATATATTCATTTCCTTGCGTAGTACTGGTACATTTTAAATTAGAACTTAGTGAAAAAGAGGCTCATTATAGTACATATGTAATTGCAGATAGACGCCTAGTCTGCGCTAAAAATATCAGTAAGTAATTTATCAATGTCACAGAGATTTGGCTTGAGGAGGGAAAACATAATCCTTTTGACTTCGAAGCCCGCAAAAAGATTCCGACTACGTCAAAAGTATTAAGTGTGTTATTTTTAAAACGTTTTATTTATACGTTATATCTTATTCATAATTCAGATAGCCGATGTTTTCCTTGAAGATAATGATACTTGTGAAAACACGAAGTCGAAGTGTATAAAATGAGAACAGTGCGAAACGAGGGTTTTGCAATGGTCATAAACGGTTCTATAAATTCCGGACAAAGTGTGCGAGAAAAGGGACTCTTTTAGGTTTTAAATGTTTAGTAATATCGTGATAATACAGGGCGAATTGAATGTATACACACAGCTACATATCAAGCTATACAAAACAAGGTTTCCTTGGCCTCATTTCGTATGATCTTTCCACACAATAATCGATCAGCTAATACTGGTTTTGCATAGCCATGTGTACGATATTTTTGTATATTTCGAGTTACCTTTTTACCTATTTCTATAGATAGATCTAACTTAACACGAAGTAACATTTTAGGATTTGTCGTGGGTGGTATTTATACGTAGTCTATTTCCAGTACGAAATATTTTGTAGTTACGATTAGGATTATCGAAAGGTCACAGCCAAAACTAATATAAGTACAGACAGCGCCACGATGTGGTTACCCCCTTGAAAACGTAGATGCTTATGGTTGCTATCTGTACTAAAGTACAAATTGGCTATAGAGATTGAACAAAATATCCTGAATACCGCACTGGGTAAAGAATGTATAATAGGGGCGCCATGTGTACCCTGCTCCACTAAAGGTCACAATATAATGAGGGCATTTAGCTTTATTGTACAACTTCATATCTACTCGACCCAAATGAATGAGGCAACTGTTTTTTTTTTGGGATTACTACGTTAATCACTGATGGTTTTGTGCTAATGACCTCGAACTACGAGTTGTAGATAGTTGGTTCTAATCCGCATTTTGTGGAATTTATTACATCATCCAATTGTTCATGTTGATGGTCTACATTACACCTATTAAATATTACCAAATATTACTGGCATAAACTGTGGACCTAAGTAACGTTCAAATTATTCTTAAAACCTTTTTAATTTTCATTTACAAAGGGTCTACCTTTATATTGAAAACCAAATTCGCATCAAAATATAATACGCTTAATTATGAATTGCTCGTTTACTGTCATAATTACCACAATTATTAGTCGTACTCAACATCGTTAATTTGAATTTTGTTTACCGAATTTTCAGATTTTCATGTGAAAGAAGGAAAAGTTTTGATCATAAATTACAAAACAACCATAACCCAAACCGCATCGCAGCCACAAAAGGTGGTGAAGCATTTGTTACGTGTTAATAGTGTCGCTGCAGGTTTTTGCAGTTGCGTTGTGGTACCGGCAAAATGGTTGTGGATGTGGTTGTTGTTATCCTTGCGATGTGGCCGGCCGCTAGTTTACAGTGTCGTTGGTGGTTGCGACTTGGCTACGATGTAGTCTGTATAACCCACGCGGTCGAGAGTAAGGAGTGGATCAATCGGGACTTAAAATAATTACCAGCAGGAGATTAGATCAGGGAACCCGACAGGAATTATTGACGCCAATATGACGGCAAAATATAGTCCGCGTTTCTACTGTTATATGTATTCCACTGTTTATTTTCTGCTATCATTTTTTTCAAACAAAATATGTGCCAGCCCACGTGGTTTGGTCGCGGGCCTTACGAATTACCGTGACTTAAAGGGCTAGTGAAGGCCACCGTGGATTTTAGTCAGTATAAGTCTGACAGTCCCTCCCGCCCTGCCCTGGGTGGGAGGACTCATTTGATGATTTAACCAAGAAAAAAAAAGCCCACGTGGTTTTTGTGTAAAACAAAATGAAGGTCTGCCTGCAGTTTCTGTCACATTGCCATTTCCTCGTAAATTCCTCGGAAAATGCTCCATTCCAATTATTGCTTAAAACTTCTAGCTTGAACTATTTATAGCAACAAGTCGGACTTATTCGGAGAATTTTAAAAAAGGAAAATATGAGCGTATTTCTGCATTATGTTCAATAATTTCAACGAATAACCTAAGTTGCAAATACGAACACGAGCAATAATTATGTGGAGAAATGTTAATAGGGGAATATTTAATTATAAACAGGAAAAATGTCGACGTATTCCCGTCTGAGCAAAGATTTTAGGGCACCTGTGTTTATAGCAACTATAGGTGCGGTACCTTTCGAATAGGTAACCGTCAAAGGACTTTCATGTCTTTGCATCTATGGCGTTTACAGAATGGTAATTTGAAACGGAGTATTAGGTTTACGCAAACTATCGTATAAGTTGAAACTACAGGAAAACATTCTCAGGACCGTCCCTTACTTTAAAGACATTGCGACAGCCTTTTAAGAACATTTTCTTGTCCATATGATAGTTGCGTAAGCCTTTACAACTTACCTTATTTACAATTTGTTTACTCTTGTGTTGTACTCCTGTTGCATTGCTGATGCTTCAATTATTTGAGGACTAAGTTTTGCGGGGACATAGATCTAATAATCTATACTTTTATTATAAAGCTGAAAAGTTTGTTTGGTTGGTTGAACGCACTAATCTCAGGAACTACTAGTTCTAATTAAAAAAAGTATTTTTGTATTAGATAGTCTATATATCGAGCAAGGCTTTTGACCGATTGACTAATAAACGTCCATACATGATAACATTAGCAGGACTTTATTACAATTGACTCTCTTTCAGTCGGTTGGTAAAACCTTTTCCCCCTCCCCTCCTGTAATTTCAAACAAATTCACAGCCAGAATCAGAATAACTACCTGTAGGTGATATTATAATATAAACATTTGTTCAGTGTGAAAATTGAACTCGCGACACATAGCAGAGCAGCCAATCGCTTAGCCAGTCTGAGTCAATCATCCTACCAATCTAGTAACAATTGAGTATACTATCTATCTATCAAAACAAAACATTTACTACTACATTCAGTACACATGTGTCAGCCGCCGCACGTAACTAAGTTTACTACAGGGATGAGCCCAGTCTGTCGACGCGCTAAACTAATAGTAGCCTACCTCGGCACACGTTGCATTGCTATAATCTATATACCGTATGTTTGGTTTCCAATTACCGATACTTTAAGAGGATATTATATACTCATTTTTATCGAAAAATGTGCTTATAAAAAATTCTTAACCTAACATTTCGTGTGGGCGAAGTCGAGGGCGGAGTACTGGTAGCGTATCACACATATTTACACATGAGTAAATTTAAGTACGTAGTTTATGATCGTGTTTATTGTGAGATCGTGAGTTGTATCCTCAAAATATCATAACAAACACAAACATTCTTCACCTCATGTGTGTGCAAAATTATATTAGGAGTGGCAAAAGATTTTAAAGCGAGTTTACAGGGTTAAGTTCAATAAAAAACGTTCAAAAAGATGGTACATTACAGCTGTTTTGCAACGGAAAAAAGCGGTTGCTCAAAAAATAAAGATTCCTCTCATTATTATGTAATGTTGTAATCCTTATGTGTGGGTGTTCGTACCTAGGTAAGTGATGTTCGTCGCAATAATAAATCCGGGTACTGAGCCCTCAGAATGAATGTGGGAAGTATAACATCGAAGTTTCTGAGAATTTCGCGGCCTTTTACCCGATTAAGCCGGCTGTGCTCTATGTAGCAGAAAATGTACGTAATGAATGGTGGGTTAACGCATTTTCATTGAAAAATCTTACACATTTTATAGTTATTCCTATAAATAACCGTTTATATAACGTATACATTCCTGACTCTCGCATCCTAATGAATTCCAAAAGTGAGTCTACTACATAAATAAAGTTACTCTAAAAAGACTCATCAGAATAATTTGACAGTCGCCAAAAGATTCCAATTTCATGAACAAGCGGGATTCTATTATTTGATGTTAAGTAAAATAGAAACTGCGTAAACATAATCAAAATAATAAGAAACAGAATTGTATATTCGACTTGATTATTCTAAGAAATGTGGATGCTGAGTTAAAATAACAAATGAATTTGGCCCTTTTGATTAACTCAATTCCATACTAATTTAAGCAAGACTTATTGCTCAACTAGCTGTGCCCGCGACTTCGTTCGCGTGGTTGTCGAGAAAAAAACAACGTCGTTTAGATAAGAGTATATCACATTTTTGATGATTTAGATAAGAGTCCTGAGGCATTTTCAAGGAAAAATTAAAGCATTAAACAAAACCAACGACACTTATGACTGAATAGCTTACAAACTTAAAAGAACGGTGCGTCGAACAGTCTAGTGTGACAACGTATCGTCTGTTCGTGGTCGTGACTTGAAGAATTGGCAACACTAACTTACTGTATAACGATTGACATATTTTTTTTTTAGCGTGGTAAAATCATCAAATGAGTCCTCCCATCCAGGGCAGGGCGAGAGGGACTGTCAGACTTGTACTGACTAAAATCCACGGTGTCCTTCAATAGCCCTTTACGTACCAGGGTTACGGTAATTTGTGAGTCCCGTGACCCCGGCAGGCTTTGGCCCTCTACAGGCCCCGTCACTATGCTGACACTCCTTGACCAAAAATCATATCTTTTGATAGAGTGAACCGATTTCGATGAAACAAAAACTAAGTTAAACCTCAAGTTGCGTATAATTTTTGTATATAAACATTGCCAGCATTGAATTCGTAGTTTTTACGTGATGTGCGCACAAACAAACAGACAAACAGACAAAAATTTCAAAAATGATGGAAATGGGTTCTGTTACTTATCTTTTCACACGCTGACTATTTTTTGTTTCAATTTCTTCAATGTACAAAAATGACTTTTCTACAGATTTATTATATGTATAGATTTGTGTATCTTTAGGGAGTATCCGATAAACTGTGTTCTGGACACATAGATAATTACAAATTAACAGTTTCCACGGGTGACCCTTAAGTCTTGTGAGGATAAGATACGATTAGCCAAGTTCTATAGACCAGAATACGCTAAAGAACCTGTAGCCAATCATGAAATATATAATTGTTAATAATTATCCAATGGGATGTTGCGAGGTAACCCCATCACAAGTATCCTTTTGTGCTGCTGAACAATTATAGAAACAATAAAAACTTATTTTTATTTCTAAAAACCTATGCTGGTAAAGGTCATACATATATAGCGTGACATAGCATAAAAATAGCATTCAGAATAAATGTTTAATATTGAAAGTTCTCTTTGCACAAGATTTAAAATAAGATAGAATAGCACTTTACAAACGAGAAACCTCCTACTCACGCTGCTACGACAACCTTACTGAAGCGCTTCGTTGTAAATAATTAATTTTATCATTATGTGTAGCTGGAATTCTTGTTCAACCTAGCATGTTTACGACTGAAAGTCGATTTCTGACCGACGCCGAAGGTTCAACAACCCTGGAATCCTTCCTTTTCAAAGGAGTATCGAGACTTTACAACCTGTTTCTCAAACTGAAATCTCAGCGTTGGATTCGGCCCAATATTAAAAAAGTGGAAGGTGTTTTTTTTTTTTGCCGAAGATTAACGAAAGCGAATCTTCAGTCGATTATAACTTTTTAATGATTGCCCTTTATTACAGCCACTTGGGCAGGCGCTATTCTATTTTCAACCTGCCATTTAGATTGTTGTTTATAGACTGATGGATAAACATAAACAAAACTTTGGAAGAGCGAAATATATTCCATGCCAATAATTGGCTAGTGTTGCGGAAAATCATACTTAGTAGCTTATCTTGATTCACAGTAAGTTGTGGGTGTGAAAACAGACTTGCGGGTCTAAAACGGCCACTTAGCAATATTCCTAATGATTCACTTCGTGGATGAATAATAGAAAAATAGCCAATGACCCACAACGTCATTAGGAATATTGTTTAAAGGGGTCGGTTAAGCTTCTTCGTCCACTAGGCGACGCAATCTGATACCTTACAACTTTGATATTCAGGTGACTATCGCAATAAAAATCCATAGAGGTTCGTACACAGACACGCGTCACTGGCTACCAAAGTCGAAAGGTATCGGAGATATGCGTCGCCTACTGGACGAAGGAGCTTAGACCCTCGGCGCGCCGCTCGTGGCCTCCCACAGACTCGCCCACGTGCCTTTGAAATGCGGCTGCAAAGACCGAGCGCCCTTTACTTGCTATTTTCACTGTATATCAAACTAGCCTATTAATAGAGTCCTTTTATTTCTAACTAACCCAACTTCTAGTTAAAATGTGAAAGTTTTTCAGCATGGGTTGATGTTTGTGCATTGCCCACGTGAAATTCAGTACCTAGTTTTTATTTATTTAGAAAAGGTACACCAACAGTACATAAATTTTACGCTAGTATAATAAAAGTACATGCATTTTAGGATCTTATGTAAATACCAGTTACAGGTACACACAGCATTTATTTGCGTGAAACAGTCATAAACATCGCCTCATAAACGTTCTATATGTATTTAAGTAAGATAGATATATTAACTAGATGCTTATCTAAAAAAATAATGTAGACTTTACGAGTACTTTCAAGATATTAATCTAGAAAAGTCTAAGACATTCTTTTTAAAGGACGTTGAGATATGATTTAAGTATATTTGATGTCTATCGCTTTAAGGAATAAAATCAATAAATAAATAATAAATAAATAAATATTCCACAACTATCACACAACGCCCTCTACTCCCAAGCTAAGCAGAGCTTGTGTTATGGGTACTAGACCACTGATAAACATACTTATATATTTCTAAATAAATACGTATTATAGATAAATTACACCCAGACACAGAACAAATGATCGTACTCATCACACAAACATTAGTCCTGGGTGGGAATCGAACCTACGACCTCCGGCATAGCAGTCAGGGTCACTAACCACTAGACTAACAGGCCAATCTGTGCACAATCAATGCACGATAAAGGCAAACAAAAGACATAAAAGGCATTGACAGCGCTGACCCGACTTGCAATCTATTGCAGCGTCATGTGCATGCAAGAATGTTCGAAAGATTCAGATGCCAACCTGCACGAAGGATGATCTAGCATCCTCTAAAAGTGATATCAAACATCTCTCTGGCAGAGTAACCGTTCTTGATTTAATATTATAATTGTTTATGGGTGATACGTAGCAGGATCAGTACAGATCGGCACCGACCTATCTGCACCGACAATCTGCTTTTTTATAGAAGCACCCTTTAGTACTAGTTTTTGCACAAAGCTTCGCTCGAGTAATGTTTGGAAATTAACCCACGGAAACGTCCTGTAATAGAATTTGCAGAATCAGTAGTGCCAAAGACTACCGCCTACATACAAACTTTATGTTTTTAATAAATCTGTATAGATCAATAACTTTTTATCAGAAACTATAAACTATACATCAATCTCAATAATTTCAAAGAAATTATTTTTTATTATTGTTTAGCAGTCACGGCATATCTTCCCAAGGAATCCAAAAATAATTTAGTAAGAACTTTAGTAAAATGATTGTAAATATCGACACATCTATTACAACGATAATAATTGGACTACATGAAATTATGATAATAGTTGTAGGTGTATTAAAATCATAACTTAATTAATGACAGTAAATACAAAACATGATATCTAAAATAATAGTGCCGTAATAATTACACATTATTTCAATGTTATGTCTGATACTGATAAGCTGAGAAACAAATTGGTTTATATTTGGGTTCTTTTTATTTTGTATCGATATGAACTACAAAATGTGAGCCACGTGCCAAAAGGCTGACCAACCATATAGGTTGCGTCGTAATGTATATTTAAATAGCTGGAGGAGGCTATTTTGATGCTCCCTGATTTCAAGACAAAATAAGCACTAGAACCCCTTTCGAAACTGCTGCGACTTAAAAAAGGGATGTTTATACGAGGCTAGTATTTTTTTTAAACGGTACACTAGGAATTTCTCCTGTGTCGTGGGTGCGTTTACAAACATATAAACTCACATACATGAACGCCCAGTCCCAGAACAACTACTTGTAGATCATACAAATATTTGCTCCGTACGGGAATCGAACCCGCGACACGCAGTGCAGCAGTCCAATCGCTCAGCCACTGCGCCAACCGTGTCGTCAGTACAATCAGTCCACCTCCACAAGTAAATACTGACATACAAGTAGAAATCAAGTCCATTGACGGTCCAAAATTCAGAGTCACTGGATCCAGTGACTAGCATCGCATAAACTAGGCAAAAGAGTTAAAGCACAAACAAAGTGCCTAGATAGAAAATTGGTGTCAATTATTTATAATACTGGTTATAAATACCTATGTGATGGAAAACATCGCAGTATTTCGTTGTTTGATTTTAAATCTAGTTTGAAGATATCCTTCAACCAACCCCGGATCCAATAAATTAAACATTTCAATCGCGGATAGACATACAAAAAAAATAGTAAGTATACTAAAACGAATTGTAATTATCACGTAGCGTAGTTTTATTCTGTCATTCAAAAACGACTGGCGCAGTCCGGGCTCGTCACTTACAATATTAACCTTCGTCACCAATATAGTCTAATAATAGAATAAATTGTAGAAGAGCAGCCAGAGACTACTCGTACAATGTTTAAAGAGTTCTACCTGATAAGATGATGTTGGCTCTTAAAGAAACATTTTAGGCTGGTTCTGGAGGCTCAGTCGCAAAATGTCCCTTTCTCAAAATGTCCACTGGTCGAAAAATGTCCTTTTCTCAGAATGTCTCTTTCGCAGAATGTCCACTTGAGTCCAGTGCCGAAGAGTTTTTACGGTCGATTCGCAGAAGTTTCAGATCCTTCTGGACTAGATTGAGATCAACAGCAAACCCAAAATAGTAATAAAAAACTATGCAAGATTTTGTGTTTTGACATCGTAGACGAAATTTTTAAAAGCATATTGAAATTATTACAGTTCATCTTATGGTTATCGAAGTCTATCAAAAATTTTACTCTTTCCCACACATATAATCTAGATTAATAAAGTTAAACCCACGATCAGACTAGCACATGGTGTAGAATCTATACCTTTTGCCAGTATTTTCTCTATGTAAAGACGTGCTAAAAACGAGCTCTGCGGCTTTGCAACTGACGGGTGAAACATTATTAAGCAGGTTTACTAAGTTATTAACATTTTTATAGAACAGATTAGGGAATATTTTCTACATAAAATGATGAAAATATATTAACAAATACCAAAACAAAGCCTCAATAAGTAAATGTTGAGGCCAATAAGGGTAATTTATTGCGTGTTATTATATTCCCTTTCAAATACCTCGAATTCACGCGGGCTATGAAAAAACCCCAAACTCCATTGATGCGGTAATGTGTTTAATTTTACCACGGTGGTTAACTTTATTGCTATCATAATTCAAAATCTATTTTCGTTAACAATTTATTGTGTAAACCTGCCAATTTTACTAGTCACTTTTGAAACCGTTCGGTTGTTTTATTTACAACGTTTACCATGAATATGCATGTTCACAGCATCACTAAATTGCCAATTTAATTAGTCCGTCAAATAGATTTTTGAAAAATAATGGATACATTTTTTTTTGGTAAATCAATATCTACATATTTATACAGATATAACGCATCAAAATTCAAGAGTGGGGGGCGCGTATTGTCAATTTTGAAAGTAGCATATTTGTGAATTTTAGTTTACGTTAAAAATAAAAAAAAAGTCTTGTCAAATATTTTTCGATAGTCTAACTGACGGGCTAATTAGATTTTTCAGTCAAATACCATATTGGTTAGTTTGGCTAGGCATTACTAGATGCAACACCTGTATTACGGTAATACACATAAAAGTCAACTGGAGGTTCATAACAGGTTATGTTTCCAGCATTCAATATACAGACGGCAACTCCGTTCCTTTTGACTTTACCTAAAGTGTTCCCCAACCAAACATTTCTCACAGCAGTGGAACGCTAACGAGTCACTATCACAAAAAAACGTAATGTCTTATCGCGTGTCCATTAATTATGATAAAAAATTGTGAACAATGCTTTGTACAAGCGCTAAGATAATAAAGGACATTGATCTACCACGCCGCCGCCTTCACATTCATCTGCGTTTACTTATCTAACATTGTTATTAAATTCCGGGCGAATGGATTTGGGGTCAGCATCGGACAGCAAAATAGTCATATGAGGACAATTTTATATCATGTGGACATTGATTTGTGTCACCAACTATATGAGTTGAATACTGCAAACGGACAGACTGAAACCCAGGAATGGATTCTGATAAAGATATTAAGTAGTAAAATGATAATGTATAGATCTACTAATAGATACTATTTGTAGTTGAATAAACTAAGTCTTGTGCGATACGTTCATGCAATTTATGTCACGGGTTGAGAAGTGTAGATATGGAGTGAATGTCAGCGTATATCACGACGGTATAATTAGATCATAGTCATCAAGGCAGACGCACACGTGACGCCACGCTTCGTGAGTGACCGGTCTTTTCATTCAAATGTCGGGCTGGTCGGATCGAAGCGAATGCGCGCGCATCCTAAGCCACGCTGACGACACGAGACACTGGCTTGGCTTATTCTACTTAAGGAACTTCAACACTATTGCCTCAATCCCCGATATTACCATCTCTAGAAAATTCTGTGTAGTCTTACGTCTAGACGAATATACTGTTTTCTTCTAAATATTAGGCCTGAATATCATACAGGCACTCTCAATAAAAAGAAAACGATTCGCTTGTCAACTTTTAACAACAAATAGTATTGATAGTATTTACGTTTTCCCTTAATTTCAATTGATAGCATGTTACCGTTTTTACTCAATTGACGCCAAATACAACCAAAACCGCAGTAACAAAGAAGGACATGTTTCTAAGGACTCTCTTTTTATTTAAACTCGGCGAGGGATAGCTTGAAACATATTATACGTTATAAACAAGATAGGAAAACTCGATTAAAACTTTTTCATGAATTTGGTAAATTCCGAAATACCCGAAATATCCCGTCTCCCAGACTGTTTTATGAAGTTCTTGTTGACGACACAAAAATTTTTCTCACATTATTTGTATAATTTTCACTTACTTAGCTACTTATTACTTTATTTATCTTTCTTTTTAATTGCCTGTTTTTATGCTATTGCAGAAAGTTATTACTAAAATAGATAGAACTGCCGGCTATTTTTAGAAGACGTTTGTCGACGTTCACATTTTTGTAACGAGCATCATTACGATCAACCGAAAAGCCATCTGCTGATGGGGTAGCTCAGTTTCAAACGGGTCGAACGTTCTGAATGTAAGTCAATGTGTCAGGGGCGCGAACGTATAAAGAACCGTTCGGAAATGTGGGTCGCGAACCATCGCGGGAACCTCTACCTCTCACCCTTCCCGCCGTCATCTCCATCCATTTTAAAGCTATTATAGCCTTTAATATCCGATTAAAAGGTTCAATTCTGTTGGGTTTGGACGTAAAATCATATTACAGACGGGAAATTTGATGACATCATTGAGAAGAGAAGAGTATGGAATGAGGAAAGTTTTGAAGATGAACGTGGATTGCTATAAAAGTCGGGAGAGATCTTAAAAAATAAACTATTAACGCACTGTGTGACACCAAATATAAAAAAAAGTGGTGAATGCTGAGATATACGGAAGAAGTATCATAATGGACTCCAAATAACTTTGAATACAGGTAAGAAAATAATGGTTAAAAATATGAAGAGTAAACCGAAAACTGGGTATTATAAAACATAAGAACATCTTCAATAGACAAAAAAGTCTTTAGTTGTTTTTTCTATCCAGAATTCACAAATCAAGCCCACTACTATGCACAAATAAATCTTAAAAAATACTACAAAATACTCGAAGACATTTTAGGGCAATGAACACAGTCCTTCCCGAAAAAGAGGGTTCTACTTCATGGGCGAGATGCCATTATCTGGTGGCTGAACGTCTCAAGGCGCCCGACTGTCTGCCGTCATATTCCACTGCAGAGCCGAGAGAGCCAAATAGGTCAACAACGTGGAAGTAAAAATAATATAGCAATAACATTAGCCGCTAAAGTTAGGCCAGCACGTTTAGGGACATTTGGTTAAGTTATTGGATTTATGCTTTAAAGTTGACTGACATTTTCTTGGTGACAACGGACTTTTATTTTAGCTTGTTTTTAAGACACTACAATGTTGGGAGATAATCTGTGCTTAACTGTAGTATTGTTACAGTTTTTTATACCATAACAGTGAGAAACAATCATACAGTCAGCCTGATGGAAAGCAGTCACCGCATCGTTATCTATAGATGCCAGCAACACCAGAGTTATCGTTTGCGTATTGCCGACTTTGCAACTGTTTCACGCCCTTTTTAAGACAGTGAAGTAATTAGAAAGGAGCGTTGTGCAGATAGTTAAACAAGCAATAGTTTACTGTCGGCACCATGATTCAAGAATAACTGGTTCACCCGCATCCGCGGACGAAACGCAGACAAGCTTGTAAAGGCCTTTACCAACAGAGCGCGATCTGTCCCGGCGCGACGATCCGATCTGGCGATACGATCTGAAACCCATGAGATCTCTCGGTTCAGTAAAGGCCTTAAATGAATTGAAACTATGAATAGTTAACGTCTTTAATCCCATTGCCAGAGCAACAATTTGCAAGACCAAAATCAGTCCGACTCAAAATGGATGGAGAAGTAATGTTTTTGTAACGAAAGGGTAAAGTATCAGGGTATTGTTATTTGTTACTAAAGTTAGAAAAAAATCCTTTTCCATGTTAAAACAAAAATCGGTTATTCTGAGGTTATAGAGGTACCGTTGCTTTTAACCTAATTATTTAGAACAAGTCAGACAAGCACTCTAATGCAACCAGCACTTAACTGAGTTGTGGAGGTCGCTTCATGTAATATTCGGGTATTTTTTTTATCGTGATATCAACAATGAGTCTTCGCACCCAAACTGTCAGACTTGTACTGACTAAAATCCACGGTGATCCTTCAATAGCCCTTTACGTTTCAGGGTCACGATTACCTGATGAGACCCCGGCAGGCTTTGGCCCTCCTCGTCAGATTGCTAACAGCTCTTTAAGGCACAAAGAGCCGTTGACCCGGGCATGGTCCATAATCGGACGGCGAGTCACCCATTACTCGCCATCCGCATGCCCGCGAAAATACTGGTATTCATCTGGAAACCGACCCCCAGTAGGAAAATGCTAGGCAGCTGATGACTTGGCACAAGTATTTTATATGTTGCTACGCCGACATGAACTACTTCATATTGCACATGGTGGTAAAGAGTGAGAGTGTCGGCTAATGGCAAAGAGAAAGTAAAATTGTGGTTTTATTAATAGTTGTTTTCTACAGCTTTCATTCGCAACGCAAACGTAATAGAAGTAATCTAGACTAATATTAAATGAAGAGTTTGTTCGTTTTTTGAATCGCGAGAACTACTGGTTCGAATTGATTTTATTTAGGGTTTTGGATTCGATAGTCTAGTGATCGAGAAAGGTTATATAAAATGACATTTTCGTATTTGACAGCCTAATTCATGGGGAGGTTTTAGACTATCCAGCATCACGCTACCCTTAGACATCGAGCAGTGGGTGAAACCGCGGGTAACAGCAAGTTTCTAAAGAGAAGCATTTCATTTTGAAACCTATAATGTAAC
This sequence comes from Agrotis puta, assembly GCA_943136025.2. NCBI lineage: Eukaryota > Metazoa > Arthropoda > Insecta > Lepidoptera > Noctuidae > Agrotis > Agrotis puta. The sequence goes on along the minus strand of OW964182.2, from coordinate 10,895,184 downwards.
CCTCCAGAAATCTAGTTTGGTTCTTTTTTTAATTACGTGGTAAAATCATCACAAGAGTCCTCCCACCCAGGGATGAGCGGGAGTAACTATCAAACTCGTACTGACTAAAATCCATCCATCCATCGCGTTAATTCGTGAGTCCCGCGACCATCTAGTTTGGTTCTTAGGAATAATGACTTATTTTCATCTAAACATTAAGAATACATTCCCCTAATCAAAATGAATTACAGAGAAACTCATTAGGAGCAAATTAGATAACACAATACTTTATCTAGTAACATGTTTTGAATTAGAAACACATTTAGTTGTCTAGACTTTGAAAATTACTTAATTACATTCAGGCTTTAGGGTTAAACACACCGAAACGCGACGAAAAATACACATTTCGCAGACGACGACGCGTGGCGTGGCGCGAGCCTTTTAGGTAATACGACTCAAAATCTTATTTTATTTACTACACGAAAATATACACATTTTCAGTATCGTCGCGTCGCGTCTCGGTGTGCACTGACCCTTATTGCTAAAAGCTTCATCAAGACAGAAATAACTAAATTATGTCATTGTGATTGGTTTACTGAAATAACATGAACACCTTTATTTTTCTTGATTATTTGTATAAGAGTACAAACAATGCTAAATAAATATTATTTACCAGTTTCCGGGGAGAAAGCCGTGGGTGGAAACCGAAAATAAGTTTTAGAGTGAAGTGTGAAAATTATTTATTTATAAAAGCCTATTTTGTTATTTTGACCTCTATTCTGTTCCTTTATATTCGCATAATATCAGAATCTTAAAATATTACATTATCAAAATAGCAGATTCTCAATATAACCGAAATTAGACTCTTATGTGAAAAATGTATTTGTATTATGTACTGTAAAAGTTTGCAATTATTTTTTTTTAATTCTGCCTTTCGTCTCGAAGTAATATATCTTAATTACATAATAACTCATAATATACCTCCTATTATTTGTTATTATGTACTTACCTGATATGATTTATGCGGGTCGTTGCTGCTGAATTTATTTTAAACCTATGGGGATAATGTTTTTTTTGTTTTCAATGTGTGTTTTTGTCTCGTATTTAAAAAAAATAATTTCCTTTATAAAATAAATATGATACATTTTTTTCTCTTGATTGTACTTTGGTTATATTGAGAATCTGATATTATGCGAATAAGGATTCTTTTAGCGCTATATTCTGCATAAACAATCAATCATCTATAAAAACATGCATTCAGAAGACTGAAAAATCCATCCATTCGCGCCTTTTTCATACATTTAGTAAGATTTATTAACAGAACCAAACACTATTAAAATTTGAATGATATTTGAGTACAGACACTGCAGTCTTATCGTTGTATAACTGCTCTAAATTTTTATTTCACCTTGCAAAGGTGGTCAGTCTGGCAAGCGCCCAAATAACGAATCAGTAAGATCTGCAAGCCCTCAAATTGACCCTGTTCCACAAAAATGGAATCAGGAAACGTCCAAATAAAAGGGCTGTAACATAATGTCATAAACGTAGCGAGGAATACTAGTACCCAGTAGACTGGCCCAATTTGTCACGGATACGAAAACCATTACGAGTTGTTAGAAATAGATGTCGTGTTAGAAGGGTATCACGGGATCCTTTACATGGGATGAATACCTATGTCAGGGGTGGAGAATCTTTAACAGGTTTTTTTAAAGAAATATTTACTGTCACAGATCTGCCATCCAGTAATTATGACTTAGTGATTATTCGGAAAACTAAATTAAAATCTGCGCTTTCCACCAAGCGTGCAACGCATTTACTCACTCCTAACTTACACACAATTGCGTTCTTTTGTTACATTTAATTGTGTGTTATTCTTAGTCAGTCAGTGGCCAAAACATTTATTCCTGCCACTGGTTCGCCATCCCAAACCTATGTCTTTATTGAATTGCAATTTTAAGGCATATTTTGTTGCCTATGTGAACACAAAAAGTGGTAATAACTTATGAGCAGTAAAGAATAGCACCGTATATCTTAGACACTTAGACCACACTTCCCAGGAAACCCTGTATAATTGGGAAAATCAGCGGGTTACTTTGACGTGTAAAATAAAACACGGAAACTTGATTGTCCGTGTGGAGATCTGGTTACATTCCAGCGTTACGTATCTGTTGATAAATACCATGATGCATGTATTATTAGCATTTGGATGAAATATGAAAACAATATCCCGTGATAGTGTACGTCCAGTTGTATTATTTAGTAGAAATGATAAATGCCGCTTGTTTTGCGTAAGATTCAAATGGTGACCCAGTGGCATCGGCCCACGAGGAGAAAAATCAGAGAATTACGAGGATCTTGGGTTTCGACTCAGCCAGGCGCATTACTATTATGTAATTTATTTCACTACCACTGTTCTCAAAACGGGGAAGGAAAACCTCGTGAGGAAACCGGCATGCCATAGAACCAGAAATCCGAAGTCATTCACTGGGCCTGCGAGGGGTATTATAGCTCACTCTCTCTCACTGAGAGGCCTGTGTTCTAGCATTGGGAAATATCACGGATGTTTTCTGTTTCTTTTTTCATATTAAATTTAAATCAGTTGGTTCAGATCTCGGATAAACGGAGGCAGTGTCTGAAAATAGTTTTGTTACCTAACCTACGTTACTTTCAGTACAACTTGAAGATAAGGTAAGATTTGGTTTACCCGCAATGCGGTACTAACGTGTGTAAGGAATGGTATTGTTCATTTTAGGCTTATTTTTCTGTTTCCTATTGACCAAAATTAAATTTCCTCATAGTGTTTTATCGTATGCAAATGCAAATTTAGATAAATAAGTAATTTAACCGATAACGTTGTATAAATAGTTATTATTACCTATATCAAATGTTGAAGTCAGTTTGAACAAAAATGTAGACCCTTGAAAAATTATGCAAATGATTTTATCCAAAAAAGAACTACTCTGTATTTTTAATATTATACGCATTAATTCTTCATAATCAATAATTATATTCGTAAATCTGATACTAATTATGAATTGCTGCAAATTTAAAATAATAAAACCTACACGGCCTTATTACAAAAACTAAATAAACCTTGGTTTAAACCTGGTCTATCAAGTCCAGGCTTATCTGCAGAGCCATGGTTTAAATTTGTCCGTATTACAAAACTAAGATAAAACGTTGACTTTAGTACCGTCATTTGAACGATTGTGTAAACAATTAAATCCACCATGTGTAATAACAATTAAATCTACCTTGTTTAAATCCATTTTGGGTGAAAATAACACAAAAACAACAACACGATGAAAAAGTTGCTATGAGAAACTTTGACACACCTTTGACAGCTACTACTGTTAGACCATGGTTTAGAGCAAAACACGATTTGTAATAACGTTTGTGTAAACCGTAGTTTTACAAGATTTAAACCTGGGTTTATAGTTAAACCCCTTTTTGTAATAAGGCGGACAGTATCAAATTTCTGATGACACAATCAATACTTTTGAATGACTTTTGGTAATGAGCTGTCCTTCGACTCGGCTGACCCTGTATGTCACATGTCATATCATAACATAGCAGAGTGGGTTAACAACCGATATATTTTCAAATATTAATGAATATACGCCATATAAATTAATCCTATTGATATTATAAATTTGAAAGTGTGTATGTATTTTATGGAGAAGTGCAGATTTTTTTTAAACTTAAAATTTGAAAGAATTATCGTAGTGCAATCGAACATTTTGAATCATGGCCCATTTAGACAATAAATCGTTTAAATCCATCAAAATGACAAAGATCAAAGTCGTTACTATGGACATGTATGTATACGCGAATGTGGACCTAATTGTATTTGAATGTCTGTAAGAAAATAAGCTTATGGTAGGTACTCATAATTCAAATTTGTAGATTGTACAATCAATTAAATAATGTAAATATGTATTTCAGAAAGCTTTCTATTAATATATCAATATCAAAAAACTTAGGTAGATATGACATGCCGATAACTGCTAGTGACATTGTCATATCTCGAAATCATAGATAAGATGATATAATATGACTAATTCGGCTCAATCGTTTTTATAGAGTAGAAAGGAGTGGTTCAAACATCGAATTTCGCAGAGACAACAGAGGCAAAAAAAAATCAACATCGGCATAGTCTATTCCCGACTATGTTGGGGTTAACCTCCAGTGTAAATTTTACATGGACCAGCTATTTTCTTCTACACCTCAGTTACGGGGCTATACGAGGTGATAAGGAACTACTTAACGAAACGTCTGTGAAAGATCAGCAATTGACAGTCCTTCTCGCCCTGCCCTGGGTGGGAGAACTCATTTGATGATTTTACCACAATAAAAAAAAGGACCAAGCTATAATAAATCATCATCATCAGCCTAAAATGTTTCCACTGCTACGACAAACACCCGTTTTCTGTTAGAGGGAATGGGGCAGAATCCATTGCAGGTTGGTAGATGTCACACACTTCGAATTTTTGGTTCTAGGACATGCATGTTTCTTCACGATGTTTCCCTTCACCGTTTTGAAAGCTGTGGTGATGAAATTAATTAAACGAACTAGTGTGCCTGGCTTGGCAAACCCACGACCAACAATGCTTAAATCGGGGCCGATACGACTGGGCCAACACTGCTCTCTATAGCAAATAAAGTTACGAAAAAATTTACTAAAATTAAAATTAGCAACGGTTACAATTTTTAATTACAATTCATGATAAAAATTTGCGAAGATATCGTTTCTACAGCACAGAAAGTAAACAAAGGCATGATAAGATAGGCTAACAAAAAAAATACGGCGTACACTAAAAATAATTTGAGATAACAGTTTCGCGGGTAAAGATCACGGGTAAACGAGCAAGATGTGCTCCCAGCTGACCTTTCAACGTTCTCAGTTTCTCATATACTTAAGAGTGCTAAAGCAATAACGCTTTTATTGGAATATCCAGAGATATTTTGCCTGGCTTCCTGGTTTTAAAATTAGTAAAAAATGTGTTTTGTGTTGGTTTTTTTATTTACTGATACTGATACTGCTAGCCTACATCATCCCACTGCTGGGCAAAGGCCTCTCCCCATGACTTCCAGTTTTCACGATCCAGGGCCAAAGTGGACCACTTGTCATCGGTTTTGTCAAGATCGTCCCGCCATCTTCTACTAGGTCTGCCGCGACTCCTTCTGGCTGTGTGAGGGCTCCACAAAGTGTTTATTTTGGCCCACAGCTCATTGGGCATGTTAGCTACGATTTTAAAAGTGCTAAGAAACTGATTTTAAAATCAATAGATTGCTAGTACCTTATGCACAGAATTATCATAATTCTCCATGGATCTCCCTATCAGTACCGTTATATTAGTGGTGACCTTGCAGTGGCGCAACAAGTCCTAATTGGTCTCTGTATTTAAAAAATTAGGGGCTCCTTGTACCGAGAAAAATGGGGTAAAAACTAAGATATTAACCTGACTTATACTAAGATATTAAGAGGGCTACCATGCCTCATAATGACTTACGGGGCAGGCTTTGTTGACTGGTACCTTGAATTAGGGGGGTCAAGGTTGCTCAGTGAGCAATGGAGACAGAAATAAAGCGGTAGCTACGTAATCTTCATTCTAACTAAATCTATACATCGTTTTTTCTTTCTCTACCTCCCTTATAACGACACATGTGGTCAGGAAAGTTTTTAAGTATGAATGGCATACCTACTTAAAACTTTCCTCACCACATGCTTTCCATTCCTTTGGATTGGTAGCCAATTTACGGAAACGTATTTTTAGGTAGGATTCGTTTGGCATGGAACAAACACTTGGTTCAAAAACGAAACTGGCTTTCCTATACCAATTCGTTCGCCAAAATTCTCATTTGCGGTTAATGTTATACAAAAGTAATTACTGTTATGGTTAATTAGGAGGATAATAAAACAGTGCACATTAACAGGTTAATATCATGCACAAACATTGTGGTGGCTGGGTGGTGTAAAATATGACCGTAGATACAGCCATTAAATTAACTCAGGACTTTCATTTCAGGTTGCGTGTCACACTGACAATGTTTTATAAAAATTATAATATTTCCATTGTAATAACCAGAAAAGGTCAAGGTAACATGATTATAAATTTATATATTCATCATCATCTTCCTGCCCTTATCCCATTTCACTTGGGGTCGGCGCAACACGTTTTTTTCTTCCATTCTCCTCTATCAAACGTCACAGTATCATTTACTCCTTTTTCTTCCATATCATTCCTTATACAATCCATCCATCTCTTCTTTGGCCTTCCTCTTCCTCTCCATCCATCAACATTCATACTCATCACTCTCTTAGTCACATGAGTGTCATCCCTCCTCATCACATGTCCATACCAAGACAGACGATTCCCTTTAATTTTTTCTGTAACAGGCGCCACTTTCAAACTTCTCCTTATAAACTCATTCCTTACTTTATCCATTCTTGTCACTCCACACATCCATCTTAACATTCTCATCTCCGCTACATGCAACCGTTTCTCATCCATCACAATATATAAATTTATATATTGTGATTATAATATACATTTCGACATTATCGCTAACTTATTTAATAATACGCAACTTAACAAATATCTTATCAAGCGTATTTTTGACGAAAAACAATGCAATTTTTTTCAGGAAAATGTCAAAGCGGATAACTCTAGTTTCATTAAAACTTAGCGACTGTTTTGTGCTACTTCTTTCGTTAAACAAACACCGAATACTGGCACATTTTGTCGGGAATAATTGCTCCCACTTCCCGTCATCAGTTTCAATACAAACAATTACGGGGTTTACGACCTCATTAAACGGTTCATATGGTCAACAAAGATAAAAACGGTTAGAGGAAAACATTTTATTAGTAGCTCCAAAAAAAAAACGGACGATTTTATTTTTTAAAAGCTTGCTCTCTGTGAGAAGTCAAGGCGCTAATTGAGAAGGACTAGCGGCCGCAGCTGGCGGAGCGGTCCTAAAATAGATGGACCCCCACGTCGGGCGGTGGCAGTCACTAAGTGCACTCTGCAACTATTGGTTAATTTACAAACTTGGCCAAACGATGCGGGATGAGGTGCTATTTCGAGGCCATTTCATATTGATTTTCAATATTCTCAAGCCCAATGTTACTGCATTTTTAATACTATGTCAAGGTGGGTCTCACTGTTATTTTTGAACTGAACCGACTCTTGTGGCAGAGAAGTAACATGGTATAACTATTTTATTATACTGCAAGATATAACTCTTACACATGTTTGCCCCGCAGGGTTAGTTATTAAATTATAAACGAGGTAAGCTTATCCGACAGTACAATAATGTATGCAAGCTTAATACCTCATGCATATACAGTTACGCCGTGTGAGAAGCATTTTAAATTGCTGGGCTCAGCCGTTTATTACGGGAAACCCCAAAAATAAAAGACTCTCTTTATCATTTTTATCGATACATATCTATAAAGATACCGAGTACAATGTCGCGTAATAAATAACGATTGTAGGTAATATGATACATGAAAGGAAATCCTACATGACTAATACAAAACTAGATTCATATCTGAGGAACAAATGGTTATCGCACAAAGGAGCTGCATTTTTCATTCATTGTATACTCTTAATCGAGTTGGCTTGTAGCCGCGAGTACAAAAAGAAACAATTTATTAGTTACCTACTTTGCTTCTTCATAATATATAGATAGAGCATCCTCTGTCCTATAACAGTGGATGCATTGTTCGAAAATGTTCTTTAAACATAACCCCAAGATGCGGGCATACTACATTAAGATAATTCTCAACCGAAAATTCAATAGTACTCGTAGTGTAGTTCGTAATCAGAGTTTGCGTTATCATAAAAGCAATTATGTACACTATATCTCGGTTTACTTTTATGACAAGCCGCATTGTAACTTTAGTACAAAAACGGGGAGCGTAGCTAGCTCGAAAACTTGGGGCATCCTGACACGACCAGGTTGGGTGCGAAAGAAGGGAAAGGAAGGGGTGACGAAGGCTAAACCTGGAGGAAGCGAGCTGACAATAGCCGACATTAATGTTACTGATCATAGAAATAGAAGACCCGCCAAGCGGGGCTTCGTCGTTATAGTTTCATTTCTATAATACTTCTTGAAACACAATTTGGTGAGCATTTATTCTGGCCGGTATTTCGAATTAATTGTTAGTAAATATGGTGTATTAGTGGCAGGTGTTTAAGCACAAGCCGTCCAAAATTAAGCTACATCCACGAAAAAGTTGGATTCGGGAAGTACTTTAACACTAATGTTGCTATGGCTAAGTGGTCGGCTTTCTGCATTAGTAGATTATTTTGGAGACCGCAAACGCCCACACTACCGTAATCCCTAAGTCGTCTTTTCAGACACCTACGCTCCTACAGAAAGATAGGAAGTGGGTTCTGTAATTTATGGTACACTGATGCTATTTTAAGCTGTATAATGTAGGCACATACTTGTAAAGTATGCTACTTAAGTATTTATGTGTGAAAAGGATAAGTATGATAGACAAGGATGGTTCAGTAAGTAATTTTTGATTTGGAACACCAAAGTGGTTTTGTAATATTATATACGCAGTTTTATACATTTTTGATAATGTATATATAAATAATTTAGGCGAAACCAGCTGGTTTCGTTTTTACCCACTGTGATTTGATATAACTTGACGGATAGCTAGCAAATGATCGGTGTTCTTATATTCTGATAATTCTGATTTCACAAAAGCTAATTTAAACATTCTCACAACTTCATAAAGTTGATTTTCCACGACAAAAAAGTCGCGTCTCATGAAAAATTCGGGTCAGACTAATCAGCACGCATCACGAAAAATTAAGCGACTAACTAACAATTACTTCTACTAATTGCTATTTCTAAACTGTACAATGATGAGTATTTTAACTATCTTTCTACACCTAAAAATCATCTGTCACGTATCAGTAAGACAAGCTTGAAACAACCCCTTAAATTATTGTTTTGTTGCTCGTGAAGGAGGAGGCGGGCTGCGTGAGGCAGAGGACAGCGTCCTCCCTCCACCCCAGCCGCAGTGGTACACGCCCACGACGTCAGACGTCGCCAGAAGATCTCCGGCCACCGTAGGCGCGGGTATTCGGGCAGCGAGCAGTGGGCAACTCGCTGTCCGACCATGGACCATGCCCGGGTCGACGGCGCGTTGTGTTCCACGCACACCTCAAGGAGTGTCAGCATAGTCACGGGGCCTGTAGAGGGCCAAAGCCTGCCAAGGTCGCGGGACTAACGAAGTGACAGTGGATTTTAGTCAGTACAAGTCTGACAGTCCCTCCCGCCCTGCCCTGGGTGGGGTGAGGACTCATTTGATGATTTTACCACGCTTAAAAAAAAAAAACCATTGCAACTCATATTACACTTACACCTAGATGAACCAGCAAGCTAATAAAGATGCCAGAACATACTGGATGCGGAAGGCGGAGAAACGGCGTAGGGCGCAATGGAAAGAAGATTCCTATTCCCAGCACTCCTATCTTTTTTCTTTTTCAGGTGAGGATGTGGCCACCTTTTGGGTGTCAGATTTAATTACGCCGCCATTGGGAACCTTTGGCTTTCTGACATGGCTTAACTTAGAAAATACACAATGTATGGCCCCAGTTTAAACTCACAAGCTGGGGGGTGTTAACCTCTGGCCCAACACAACTTAAGTTTTTCTATAGATTAAATTAAAATACTCGCCAAATAAGTACTGAATAAATTATTGTGATAGTTTATAGGAAATATCAAGAAAACAGTCAAAGAATAATCCAAGTTTACACACCCCCATTTTCTGAATGATAGCTGTCTTCATACAAGTGTAAAGTTACTTTAGTTGTTTGTTTTTATTATCACTCTAATGATAGGTTGATAGGAGCCTCCACACTATCATGTTTTATCTTGTTATTTTCCAAAAAATATAACATAGCTTTCTTCTAGGAAAACCACACAATGTTTATTTTGAAATTAAGACAGCACGGTTAGCGCAGTGGCTGGACGATTGGACTGCTGCACAACGTGTCGCGGGTTCGATTCCCGCACGGAAGTAATATTTGTATGACCTACAAGGAGTTGTTTCGGGTGTTTGTGTCTGTGAGTTTCTATGTTTGTAAACGCACCCACGACACAGGAGAAATTCCTAGTGTTGGGCAGTGTTACAAAAAAAAAAACTATTTTCATGCCTTATATGTAACATGATGACATGTTTCATTATTTCATTGAAATTTTAAGCTCAAACTGTTTTAATTGATGTTGTCCCACTCTCTGTATCAATGGGGACAGTGCAATTAAAATAAAAAAAGATTCCCGCTGTGCCCTTTGATATAAATCTGTACTGTTATAACCATGTTGCTCTCAAATAAATAAATAGATTATTACTTTTGTCATTATTTTGTATCTTTTTCTTTTATTATCATACTTCAGTTCGTGGTTAAAAAGCATACTGATAATAATAAATTTATCAAAAACAAACCAATAGTGACCTGGTAAGTAGGTATTAAAAGATTACCCAAGTAACCAAACCTTCGATGGTTTTATCTCAATTACCTTGGCAGATGGTGGAGAAAAATAATGGATGACATCATTCACATTGCACACCTATGACTTATGAGTTCAAACAAAAAATATCCAAAATACTCAACAACTATGAGTTTTAAGGCTCAAAGTCTCTTGTAGTGGATGGTTAATTTCGTTTGAACATCTGTACAGCAAGTTATTAGTTTCAATTAGGAACAAGTGTCTGGTCAAAAATAAAACTTCATTATATTGGGCCAGCGGGAAACACAGGCCAGTGATTCCAACTTTACATTATCATTGCAAATTGATATTGTATACACAAATAATAACTGAGATAATAATACATTGTGTTACTCATGTTTTTTTACTAATCAGAGATTAATTTATTTTATGATCATTTATTGTTATTGGAAAAAGGGTTCTGTTATCCTGATTTAAAATAGAATATTTTGATTTGTTATGTATTATAATAAGTTTATAATAAAAATTGAGGTAACATGTAACTGCTAAATATAGAATAAAGTAGCGAACCAGTCTGGCTTTGCACAGATGGAATTTGAAAATAGGATATAGGAGAAATGAATTTTGAAAAAAAAAATGTTTAAATATTTTATGTAAAAATATTTGTGTAGATTCATCATTAAAACATAAATCAGTTCTTCATCATCATCATTCATTAATATTTCACTTTTTAAACATGCTCTATCAGAAACTGGTTGTGGTCATTTAAATATGTGGAAAAAGAAAGTTACTGCCAGATTAGAATTTATTGGTTGGCATTTTAACATCTTAAATTCAAAATATTTAGGGGAAAATAAGCACAAGGCTTGTTAAACCTGGTTTAATGGCCACACAGAATTAATAAGGCTCAATCAATAACTGCATACTACAAGTATAAGGTTGTAAATCAGTATCCACACAAAATGTTTTGTTTAGACTGGAAAATTCTCCTCTAATGCTGTCACTTCAGGGTACTGTAAATACTTAATAAGCCTGGTAATCAAACGAACGCCTCCGCACAACATACTGCATCGTCAACAGTTGATAATAGGAATCAATTTATTATAATACACCAGTAAGTCAAGACTGTGACTGCCCATTAATTTGTGCGATTATTCTACACACTGGCAAAAACAAAATTTCCTATTGTCATTCTTCTATTATCCTTCTACCATTTATCTTACTCTAGATAACGAAATTATTGATTTGTTGGTGTATAGTGACTTACCTGCTCTGTTGACTTCTTCACCTCAGTTCGTCGGAACACAAATTACAGAGTCACTTGTATCACCAGATTATTGAAATATTGTCCTTCAATTTAATTACTGTCCTATGCGTCTTTGATTCTTTTTAAACAAATCAATACACGAAAAACAACTCAGTCAACGAATAAGCGTTGGCATTCGTACCTGTAACTAGAAGTAACGTCAAAGTTGTCAATCAGTCAATGCTTAGCTGTCAAAAGAAAGACTGCAAAAAACCACAGTTGGATAAAAGTCTTTTTTATCTTTAACAGAAAGAAATCAATTCAATTCTATTTTTATTCACTGAATATGACAGAGACTTTTGCTAAAAGGAAAAATAATTAATGATAAATTCCTACCCGCAAGTCACTCTTCGACCAATTAATTTTCTTACTAGTAACACCAAAACATATGGATGGAGTTCGTTCAAAAACTGCGACTGATAATTTCAGTCTAGATTTAATATTAAATCATTCTCAAACAAGATATTGAACACCTTGCATTTCAACTGTTAACTCTGCTAAAAGAATTAAGATGTTCTTTGTGAGAGTTGTTTATAGATGCTGATCATAAATTCGTTTTAAGTTTAACTACTCTTTCTTGAATTATTGATTACTGTGTATTACATAAAACGTTCGGAACGTACTTAAGGTTTTTCATCTCTCTCTTTCTCTACGTCATTCTCTCACGTTCGATGTGAGGTGTCAGAGAAATATTCGTGATAATTGTTAAAAAATAATTAGATCTTGAGATGTTTAGAATATTTTTTTCTTTTGTAAATTATGTATTTCTTTAATAAAAATATGCTAGTGACGTTTTATTATCTGGTATTCATCTAGCGAATATATTTTTTGTTTTAGTAGTTCATTATGAACTGTCACCAAGTATTAAGTGGTGCCTGTAATTCAGGAGATCAATGTTTTGCTGTTGGTTCTGTCGAAGGAATACCTTTCACAGTAAGTACTTAGATTAAAGTCCTTGTCATCGTCAATAGCCAAGTCTCGTGACTTGAATCCTCTGCACCTAAAGTGGTAATTGAGAAGTGATGTTCCTAACAGGAAAATCTAATTTAGCCTAGTTTGATAAGCATAACATTTTCGTTTGGTCACTAAATACTATTATCTTCTTTTGTTTGTGAGCGTTTTGTACCTCATTAGTTAGCATTAGTTACAGAGGAGTCATACAAATAGAATAAGTTTCCTTGAATGTTAATTTGCATCAGTCATTGATAGATATTTAAATAACAATATTGCTAGAGACGACTGATAACTAGAGTTTATATTATAACACAGCTCCGCACCTAGTTTTTACTCAAATAATTATATGGCATGAGAATCTTTCCATTTACAGTGTATGATCATAATCAGTTAAGTAAATATTTATGAAGATGTGCTAAAATTAATATTGAACTTCTATTCTACACATGGTATAAACATTTGTACACTACAAACAGATTTTTATAAACATGAACATGATCCTAGGCATATTGTATCTACTTTTGACCTTTTATCTTTAGAATCAATTTTATTTAGAACCTATTAAATTGTTTTGTATTTGAAAATGTTTCTATAGAAGCCTTGAAAAAAAACTAGTTACCTAGGTATCCTATGAATTAATCATTAACACATGGTTACCCAACTACTTGTGTTCCTTCCTCAACTTCACGGTTATCAAAACAAATAAGTCCTTGAACACTGATTTGTTTGTTTTTCACACAATTCAATTGAGCACTAAGTTATGTCATGCCTTGAACAGATCTGAATAAAAAACAATTCAAAGTCGAATCATAATGTCACTTTCAATTGTCCTTATGTTCTTCTATTAAATACAGACATAGTGATTATAATTATTTCCAAAGAACTTCTATAATATTTGCTCACGACATTAGGTTCTTACTGTTTATCTCCATACATATTGTATTTAAAACGAAATGTTCCCGTTGACATTTCTTTGCTGTTGGTCACTTTTCCAACCTATTTTTCTTCTTTACAGGCATATGCAGCAGGATGTAACATTGTGATCTTAGCTTCCAACTTCGAGAGAGTACAGATAATTCCGGGAGCGATCCATGGTTATGTCCGCATTGGCTCGTTAGACTGCAGCACTGATACGGGGAAGATTGCTGCATCCTATGGGGCCGAAGTGTGCATATTTGAACCAACACCGCTTATACATACAGCTGCTACCACTCATGTGAGTAATCATAGTAAATAAATATGTACTGGTATAAAAAAAATAATGAAAAAAAAAGGTCAAAGGTCTTGCTGAACCTGGTTCAACTAGAAGCCACAATATACTTGGGGAAAGGTTAGGCAGATGATCATTTGCTCATCAGTCTTCCAAAGACTAACTGGATGCAGCTAAATACCAACAATTTTCATTTAATGAGGTTTTTCCTTGAAAGGGCTAAAATATTTTTTTGAACAGCTCTGTTCAAAATTACTGACAATAATCAAAGAGGCAGATAGACTGCTCAAATACAATGGTAAATTTAAGTATCACCATTCATAAATAAATTCCCTACAAAAATCCAGACACTTACTGAAAAATTGATAAATATGATAAAAATATACCAGATTAAGAGGGATTATAGTAGCTTGATGCATGCATTCTTATCAAAACAGATATTTACAACAATAACAGTTAAACTGGATGTTTGATATGATACCAAAAAATAGAGTTATGATAAATCAGAAATTTTTATTACCAGGAACTAGAGAGCAATATATTTTTTGCTATAAAAATCTAGACTTTATGACGCAATGGTCTCAAGCAATTAATTTACATATTTCAAATGCTCATATGAACAGTAAAAAGAGTAACTATATAAAAGCTGTACTATATTGTATGTTCTGCTATTTACTTTACTATCATTGTTTGTACTAACTAGGTACTGACAATGAGTTCATATGACATTTTAATTGATGTTGTTCAATTATCATAGCCCAGTACATATTAATCTTTCTGAGGCTAACTGACCCTTTTATAGTTATTAATTACTGTAATATGTTGATCAACTTTAGGTATTTAGCTTTTTAAAACTACCTAGATAGTTGATAACTTAGGTTAAGAATAAAATTTAGGCCTTGTAGGGTCGTGGGGGGACTGTCTTAAGAAGGAACCGCGGCATAGAACGCAAAAGGCACCTGAAAGTTTGATTTTTAATCAGTCAAGTTTTTGGCAGTCCCTTCCTTTCCATCCAGGACGAGAGGACTCATTTGATAACTCCCTAAGAAAAAAGTGAAATCAAATTGAAGAGGTTTCTGCCACGGCCATTTGTAAACAATTCAATAACAATGTTTATTAATATTTGTAACTTTATATGCAACAGGAAATATTTGCAGTGCCTCTCGAAATACAAACATTAAAGATATTCATTAAATTACTCTACAGATTAACGACGCATTGTCTGCAGTCGAACTTAATGGCGCTTAGAATTACGTCACCAAGATCTGAGTACAGACTTCGGAGATTTATCGAATGAAATAGGAGGTTTTCAGATGTTTGTTATATAACAGGTCCTTGAACTTCGACTATTACTGATGGCGCAGCGCCAATTGGTCAAATTATGAATGCAATTGATCGATCTCCTATCTTATAAAACTGTTTTCGCACTCGGATTCATTATTCAATTGAACGGGACATGTGACTGTTCAGGGTTTGGAGTACCGGTGGGTGCAAACAGGCAAGTTGGTGGCGGATGGACCGATCACCGCGCTGTCATGGAATCTCGAGGGCACGCGGCTGCTAACTGGCGGAAAGATACTGCAGTTATGGCATCAAGCGTCGCTCTATCAAGATGACAGCCAGCGTAAGATTATTTTTATGTATCTTGTCGAGTCGCTACAACTCTTATTTCAAGTGATATTATCTTTGTTCATGTACATCTTTATCTGTAAATCTGATATCATGATTTCACGTTACGATCTTGTATATATTCCGAGGCTAAGTTAGTGCATCTACTTACAATATTTTCCTGTTTAATGCGGCAAAGTAAACGATTTTACAACTGCAGAATTAACCGCGCTTTAATTCACTTTTGTCGTGTCGGAAGTGAAACTAATTTATAACAATGTTAAGGAACTAGAGTGCTGTAGTATTGATTCATAGAGTGCAGGGGCGTGTCAGTATTTTGTTTCAATCTTTTAGTTGACCTCAACAGTCACTTTACTGATAACACATTTCGATACCTGTAATCTTTTTTGGTAGGTATTTAATTAGAAACCATGTGTCAACTCCCAATATGAGTTTCAGTTTTAATATGACAGTTTTATCAAAACAGAAAAACTGTTTTGATAAAACTGTCATATTGGGAATTCTTTATTTCTGCTTATCCTTCTAGCAAAGAGGTATAAATTAGCTTATATCCAAGATTTTTCTAGTAGGTTGCCAGACAGCCTCCGATACCACAGAGATGCACGCAAAGTACCCTTATACCCGTGAAGGTTCTTTCACTATCTACTCATTAATATCGCGAGCGTAAATTGATCTTATTCTTCATTCCAGCGAGTTCCGGAGTAACATTCCAGATAGGTGGTGACAAGGATGAAAAACCGAAGCAGGCTGAGGAAGACGAGCCTGTGAGTACAATGCAGGTTTTGATAGCTCTGATAAGATAAACATACAACAATATACTCCACCGTCCGCTCTTATCTTTGTTTTGTTTATCTATTATGGTCTCTAACAAGTATATTTAGTATGAATACAATGATCAATTAGACCTAACTACAGTTTTATAGTAGAGTGATTTGTAATTGAAATCATCTTCCCACATAGCTTCTTAAACGTTTAATAACTATACAAAATTGATGGAAACTCGTTAAGTAAATTACAGTAGTTCATTTATACTATGCATTTTAACTGAGAATAGGATAAACTTGCCGCCATATTGTGACTTCATCAAACCTTTTCTAATACTAACACGATTTTATGGCACGGTTGGCGCAGTGGTTGAGCAATCGACTGCTGCGCAGCATGTCGCGGGTTTCGATCTCCGCACGGAACAAAGTATGCCCGACAAATAGTTGTTCTGGGTCTTGATTCTTGTGTATGTGAATTTCAATGTTTGTAAACGGTCTCACAATAAAGGAGTAATTCCGACTGTGGGGCAACATTAAAAAAACGGAGAAAAAAGTACATTGTTCACATAATAACATTAAACAAGACAATAACGATAAAAAATATTATTGAAAATTAATTTGACCAAAGTATTTTTTGTTAAATGTAATTCGTCACATTATGACCCCAAAGTTATCCTATTCTTAATAGTACCTAAATGAGTTTTCCAGACTTGTTCTGCATGTTAAACTTCGAAGTAAGACTATACTTGTTTGCGCTCCACTTAAGTGCTCTCATTTTAGTGACCGCAATATTTCTATAGCTGTTGGGTACGTGATGGACGCAACTAGAATTTTAATCTAAGTTTCGCGTTTCATTCACTATCCTAATAATACTCGTGCTATCAAATAAATGGATAACTCCCGAACTAATTTACAGTTTCTTATAGCTAAATTGATTGATGAAATGTTTCCTAATTGTAATCTGTCAAAGTCAAAACGTATTAGGTACATACGTTTCTTTTCTTTCAATCCTAAATCGGGATACAATAAAACATCTTGATAGCGAATTGTTGATTTATTATTACGAGGATAGCGACCGTTTCACTTTTATGGATGTTTTATTACGGGCACGAAAAAAGTCATGTCCAGTTTTAGGACTTTTTTCTCGTATTGTTTCACAAGTATTGAGAACATACTCAAAATTCAGGTTTTTGTTTCTTAAGTATGTGTGTAAGAATAAGGTTCATATTCTTGTATTTTTTTCTTAGGGATGGATATGCGTGTGGCAATGTCACACGGCGACTCCTGCGCATCACCTCGCGTTCTCACCGGACGGCGTCCTATTCGCCACATCTGGTATCAACGACCGACTCGTCAAGATCTGGTACCAGAACAAAGGTAATAAAAACATGTTTAATTACTCATTAAAATGACACTGCAGGCTTTATAGTTCTCCTGACCGAATTTAGATTATGGCGGCCAATGTCAGAGGAGTCGACGCGAGAGATACTATAGTGCACAAGTACATAAATTGGGTAGCAACCAATAATTCCAAGACAATATCTCCGTTAAATAAATCAGATTTTTAGCATCTCTAAATTTGTCCCACTGCTGGTCAAAGATCCCCAGGTCAAAGGTACATTATCAGCAAATAAATTATTTCTTTCTTTCTTTCTTTACTGTTTCAATTCAATTTCTCACTTAAAGCCTGATATTGTGTGACATTTAAACAGGTGTTGATTTGATATTTTTTTATTTATAAGATGCATAGTAAACATAATATCGAGAGTAATAACAAGCTCACATTTATAATAAATAATGCTAATCTAAAATATATGCTAATATTATTATGACTGAAGTTGATATAATAATATACGAAGTGTGAGCTCCTAAAATTCTGAACTGATAAGAAATAAGATCCGGTTTTCGCGTATTTTTTTTAAATAAAGGTTTAACTACATAAAGTGTATTAGACTTTTGATAAAGGAATATCCCTACCAAACCAATAAAAATAAGTGTGACTGCCAAGTGCTGGGTATTTAACTTTCTTTTAGATTTAGTATATTAACGTCATGATTTCAAGGTAAGGAAAGTTTATGTAGGTAAGGCCAAAACACTAAAAAGTTAAATTTACTCCTACTAGGTTTTGTTTACAGCTTGCTCTCGTAAATTTTATGCAAAAAAGTAACCTAAAAACCGTCTCCAGAGTTACATTTATCTGTGTATCAAAATCGGTTGTGCACTTTCGCATTTATAATATTACTTACTTAGGATTCGTTGCTTCGAAAATAACGAGATCTTTATTTATATTTGACAACGAATGTACTAAACATCACGCAAACTGTGTATTTATCACAAAAGCAAATAGATTACCAAATCTGTACTAATATTATAACGTGGCAAAGTTTGTTAGTTGATGGGTTTTGATTTGTAGGAAGTAATCTCGGGAAGTACTGAACCGATTATGAAAATTCTTTCACTTGTATAAAGCTATATTATTTTTGAGTGACGTAGGCTATATTTTTTTTCTAATTGCACTTGAGCAAAGCCAGGGCTGGTCGGTAGTACAAGACTATCTCATGGATTGCCTAAAACTAATGTTGCCAGCGGCTTCGCCCGCTACTACTCGAAAATAATCCCACGGCAACTTAAAATCGGGATAGAAAATATCCTATATGTTAATGCAGGTTATGAAATATCTGTGTACCAAGTTTCATTCAAGTCCATTCAATAGTTATTGCGTGAAAGAGTAACAAACACCCATCCATACAAACTTTCACGTTAATAATATTAATAGGATGAAGTAAGATGATCTATCTATCTAAGATCGGGAAACCTAATTATGACTATAAAAAGATTTATAATATAAAACAACCAATATTCTGCAGACAGTTAAATGGTTGGTATTCAGCCTAATTTGTAAAACTAGTTTAAACTCATTACTAGTACTTCATAGTAAATGACATTGAAATGACGCGGTCGTTGTGGGAGCGATCTTCGGCAGGAAAATGGCAGTGACATCATTTTCTATTACGAAACGGACAGTACAATATGCATTGATGTATTTTTGTAGTAAAATGGTTATGCTAAGTTTGTTCTTTTGTTCAAGTTATGTATGCAATCATTATTTTATTAACGAGAGTACCCATTTTTTTTAACGTGGTAAAATCATCACATCAGTCCTCCCACCCAGGGCAGAGCGGGAGGGACTGTCAGACTCGTGCTGACTAAAATCCACGGTGTCCTTTAATAGCCTTTACGTTCCGGGGTCACGGTAATTCGTGAATCCCGCGACCCTGGCAGGCTTTGGCTCTCTACAGGGGCCCCGTCACTATGTTGACAATACTTGAGGCGAGCGTGGAACACAACGCGCCGTCGACCCGGGAACGAGAGTAGCCTAAGCAGAGATGATATTGTACGAGTATTGATATACCACGAAAATTATTTTGTTAATATCCTTAGTTAGTATTCCGTTGTGAGTTTTAAATCAAACAAGAACATCGTAAGCAGCGCGGCAACCGTCTTTCATTCTGATTCTATTTGATTTTTGTCTCGCTTGCTCCGCTAGGGTTGTACGACGCTGCTTTAGGGTTTGAATTCGATTAACGGAATTATTTTAATCAATATTCATAAGTTTGTTCAAATAATGTAAAATAAATAAATAAATATTCCACAACTATCACACAACGCCGTCTAGTCCCGAGCTAAGCAGAGCTTGTGTTATGGGTACTAGACAACTGATAAACATACTTATATATTTCTAAATACATACATATTATAGATAAATGTGTATTTGTCCTATTACAAACTGGTTCTTCTGTACACGAATTGTCTCAGAACCATTGAACAACCAACCTATAGACCGCACTTCACCTCAACCACTATGGGGTGAAGGGACGCGAGTCTTCGTCTTAATCACAAAGCGGTCCATCTATAGTAGGACTATAGAACTATTATATTGAGGGTGTGTGGATCAGCAAATCTTCACTTATACGTACTATATGTTTTTCTTAAAATAAAATACATTTTTTTTGTTTCAGTACTCGCCCAGGCACATAATGATCACTCGGCGCCTGAGTTGAATTACACGTTCATTTACGTAGCCCACCCTCGCGCTGTTACACATCTGTCATGGCGGAAGACCAGTAAATATATGCCCAAGTAAGTTTATTCACACATTACTTCCAAATACGAATAGTTTGTGTTATTTTTTAGCACACTGCAGTATTTTGTTGACATTACAAAGATGATTGAAGGTCACTTGTGCACACGCATGTGCTCACAGTACAGGAAAATAGAGAATCTTCGCAAAGGTTACAAAATTTTTGCCTTCTGGAAAATGTTTGTAGTTAATTGTATTTTAGTATCTAAAGGAAAACAAAAAAGTTCAAAATGTCCAGGTCTAGTTGCCCAAAGTGCGACCGCGGAACTTGAAATTCTGTTTTCGATTTTTACTTCAAATATTTTCATTACTATCACAATTATTAAATTATCGTCTCGAAGAGAGGAGTTTCGGTTGATAATTGGTTTGCCTATGATAAAACATTTGTTTTCGATTTGAAGAAGGCCGAAGCTTTTGCGTTTCGTATACATTGAATGTATTTTTAAGATAGACACATCTTCCTTTTCCTTGGTGGTTTTATTTTATACTTTAAGGTTATAATAACTGGGTTCATTCTCCAGGGGCAGCGTCGGCAACGTCCTAGTAACATCATGTGTGGACAACATCTGTCGCGTGTGGGCGGAGACTCTGCTGCCGGAGGACGAGTGGGGGGGCGGGTGCGTGACGTCACACTCCCGTTCCCCGCCGCGTCGCCAGCGCGCCACGCACCGACACAAGCACCGGTTCATGCAGCGCTTGAAGCATATGAAGTAGGTGGACTTTGGGATTCAGTCTAATGCAAAATGCTGTTAATTATCGCGCTAATGGACTTTTATACGAACATTCTCACATAATGTACCATCTCAAGTTGAATGATGTAACAAAAGTTCTGTTATAATTTTGGCGTTTGAAAAAGAGTGTCCATGGAGTTTCTTGCCCGTTCTTCTCCATAGAGATCTAAGCTTTGGAATGGGCACCTACAGTACTTTCACAGTTTTTATGTCTTGTGACTGGGACTGTAGCACCGTAACTATTATTAAACTATATAATTTTACTTTTTTGATAAACAAGCAGCAGTACGTCTTAGATGTCCTATTGCAGAAGGTGGTCGGTAGATAATGTGGTAGAATTCTTGTGTATACTCTCCATTAAGAATTAGAAGAACAGCCATTTTATTATTATTAGCTGTTCTTCACCTGTGGTATTGGTGACTAGACTGCAAGGAAATGGCCGGCTTACTCTCTTTTAACTTGTCTATTTAACCTCTTACGGACAACGTACGGTCTAACAACCCGAGCGTTAGTGAAAGTTGATAGATTTTTACTGAAACCACAGTTAACTCTTCCAGAAAGTAGATTGTTTTTTTTGACTTTGACTTTGACCAGGGCAGAGTGGGAGGGACTGTCAGACTCGTACTGACTAAAATTCACGGTGTCCTTCAATACCCCTTTACGTTCCGGGGTCACGGTAATTCGTAAGTCCCGCGACCGGCAGTGAAGTACGCTTGCCTGGGATCAACCTATTTACTATATGTATGAATATAGTTACAATGCAACTTTATAAAATCCTTAAATTCCATTTCCCTCTCGCTCCAATACAAGTATCAACATACAAAAATGCAACAAATGTCGTCTCGTATTTAATAAACAGCCTTGACTGTAAACTTTCCTTTATGATTCACGTGTTGTAGACATTTATGATCGACTCGCTTGAACAATTTCAGCGCGACACGCAATTTGAACATTTATTTTAACTAATGCTTGCAAACAGTTTAAAATATGTAACTGAAGGAAAAACTCGGCATCTCAGAAAAAAATGACAAATGAATAACGACAATTCGTAATCTTCTCAGCCCCCTCCAAACCAGCCATGTCGCAAACGATAATCGTAAACGCTAGGTACTTCCCAATAGATTTTCAACTTTATACTCTAGAGCCTAAAGTTGAAAATTTAGTTAGCGACTGGAACGAACGCAAACGCTATGAAATCTTTAATAGATCTTCAACTTTATACCCAAGTACATAACTTTAAAAATCTATTAAAGCCTACTCAGCGATTGCGTTTATCATTTGCTACATGGCTATAGACCCAGGTTCTATTCGTATCCTGAAGACGCCATGCGCCACGTTGTCATCACTACAAGTTACATAGATCTGGTCGCTTGTAACGGCAGTATTCTCAAAATACAACTAAACTGTTTGCTCCCACGATAACACAATTTTAATTATTTAATCTTATACACATGTTCTTAAGCATAACACTAAAGTAGTACTTCCGCATCTACACGCTACCAACACAGCTATGCTCTAAATAAACAAATATTTGCTAACATTTTAACGTAAATAAAACTCATAATCTCGAGCTCGGATTGCTCACCTAGATAACAAATTGCGTTTTTCTATACTTTCCATAATATTCGAGGGTTAGTTAATACGAATGGACAATATAATTTTTAAACTAGCGAAAAAAGGTTAGAATAGGTACACCTAACCCTTCGGCAATAAAGTGGGTTGATGTTTTATGTTTTTTAGATACTGTACAACAACAGGTAAGTTAAGTTCTTTCTGTCAATATTCAAGACCATGAACAGAAACCAGTTACCATGTCTGTGTAAAATGTCTTGACTAAGGCAGCGGTTCCACTAGCGAGCGGAGCAGAGCGGAGAGAAATTCACCAATCACATGGCTTAAGTGGAGAAGAGATGTGTATTTCAAGCTATGTGATTGGTGAATTTCTCCGCCGGCCATGCACGACCTTTCCTGAAAGCCAGAATCAAGAGTGACGGCCACCAGAAAAACGCCGAGACAATGAAGCTCGACGTGTCGGAGAATGAATTTAACTGTCATGGATACGGATGCAACGAATTTAATCAGAAAATAATAGCGGACCTTTAACTCGCTGGTATCGACTGCTTTAAGCTGCGGCTGCTAGAGCAGTCGGACGTATACCTGGCGACTTGACCGCATCGACCGCTCGAAGCAGTTGGTCTGCTCGAGCAGTTTGTACTGACTGCTTTAAACAATCCATGTATGGCCGACGTTACATTGATATCTGATTGTTGCAGGACATGTTTCCACATCAGACGGACGGCGCAGTCGTCGAAGCAGCCCGGCGCGCCCATTCCCACGTTACCTTCAACGTACAGCGCCCACGACTTCCACAATCCTTATCACGTCACTTCTTATACTGGAGGTAACATATTAAAATATGATCATTTTGAGGTGTTATTAAGTCTTTTTTTGTTTTTTTTTAATACAGTTTTATTCGGTTTTGTCATTTCATTTCGGTAAAATACAGTGAACTAAACAAAGTTTGAATACTAAGCCTTTACGGTTTTAAGGACACTGGTAACAAAAATAATGTCTGTGGCTTTTTGAAATGTGGAATACTTATTTATGGTGGGAAGGTAAATAAATAAATGAGTTCTATTTTCAATTTTGAGAACTAACTTTTTTTCTGCAGTTCCTTTTTACAGCCAGATATCACTAGACGTGATAAATATGCATGTGTTTACTCTAACCTCTTCGGTTATAATAAAGTCGTTTATTGACTGCGTTGAAGAGAAACTTCATTTTTATTGGCAGTAAAGATTTTATGAGTCGTATAATATTGTTAATAACACGGAGTTTACTACGCATAACGTAGTGATACTATCATATGCGATGGAGGATTTGTTATGAAGTTTTGTATTAAGACGAGATTACCACCCAGAGGGACTATTTAATTTTTACTTGGTTCTTCGGTATATTCACCAAATACTTAGAAATAAATGATTAGTCGTGTAGCTCACCCACAAACAGGAAGATATTCCTAGTGTGGGGCAACGAAAGAAAAAACAAATTATTTTTTCCCCTTGGGACTAAAAACATGTGCTAATATGATATTCGAATCAGCTCAAGTCAAATCAAATCAAATCAAATCTAATCATTTATTTCAACTAGGCCAATTACAGGCACTTTTGAATTGTCAAAAGACATAAAATAAAACTAGTACAAAAATAGTTATGGTGCTACAGTCCCAGTCACAAGACATAAAAACTGTGAAAGTACCGTAGGTGCTCATTCCAAAGCGTAGATCTCTATGGAGAAGAATGAGCAAGAAACTCCATGGACACTCTTTTTCAATCGCCAAAATTATTACAAAACTTTTGTTACATCATTCATCATCAGATGGTACATTATGTGAGAACGATGTGGCAAGTTAATAGAGTCCATAGTAAATATAAAAAAGACAATTCAAAAAGTAAAGTTACTTTAAATTAAAAATTAAAATAGACCCGGGCAGCTAAGAGATGACCAGTCCCAACTGACAGCGCCCGTTCACGAACATGACGCATATATCAGCACCATTCAGCTCAACCATTTTGAAGGGAACTAAATGATCCGACACACACGCCACCATCAGCGAGACATTTGAGTGAGCATGACATACTCTCAACCGCCAGAGTCATTCAAGTCAATAAAGTGTTATATGACGATTCCATTGGGAAATACTCTGTACTTTCCTGAAGTCCCTTAGTTCTCTTTTCAATAAAAGGGGTGGAACCTATTGTCACATATCTTGACTGGTGCCAAAAAAGTCCTGATGAAAAAAACCCAGTTATACTTTACTCGACTTGGGAATCGAACCCATATCCCCAATCTTTCCTCGAATGCCTACTCAGCAGTTGCACTTGCATCCACTAGACTAGTCTCATATTCATATCACCTCCGCAGGTCTTCACTTCCACCTGGCAGCTTCGATAAACGCGGAGACGGATATTCCTCTGGTACCCTCATTGGCAGGCGGTGGACGGTTCATCTTACACTGGCTGCACAACAAGGAGATGCACTTCACCAGCCAGGCAGAAGCTATACTGCATGATCTTACTAAAAAGGTAAGCTAGGTTGCTAGACTGAATAGATATCTGCACTTGTTGATGACATAGCAGGTTGTCTTGGTTTTGAAAAGAAAAAAAAATACATTATACATACATTAACTCATGCCTTTTTCCAATTTAGGTAAATGGAATCTGAAGAGCACCGCCCACTACTCGTCTTGCATGCTCTCTTCTTGTACTTTCCTTACACTTTCTCATACATCTGAGCCCTATGAATTCCTCATATTTGGCCGTACTACGACGTAAATTATATGGAAAATTCAGTCAGTTCCTGTTTACTTTACGTTACAAAAACGTGAAAACCTATGTATATTTATTAAGGTACCAAATTTTATGAAGTATCTTTTGCCGCGGCTTGTCCCACGAGATTGAACTACCGGGATAATCTATCTCTGTGCCGAATTTCATTCTGACCCGAATGCAATCGTGCTGGCGTGAGTTTCATCCATCATAATTTTCGTTTTTTTTTTAGATATTAGATAAAGAAGAAACAGATGAAGGAGGATCAGGTTCAGATAACACCGCACATCCGGATGGAGAGCATGAAAGTAAGTGATTTTTCATTAACTCGTTTTACTAAGACATACTAAGCTTAGGAAATATCTGTGGACGGTCAAATTCTATGAAGACTTTGATGAAGTTAAACCTCAATCAAATATGAATTTAGTTTTTAACAACATTAGTCGTAAATTTCCGTGAAGGGTCTTATAGACTGGATATATATCTAAAGCCCAAGTCAGATGCTTATGGGATTGCCAGAGGAGAATTAACTAATTCTGACACTTAAGGGTGGCCATACTCTCACAGGAAAAACAAAAATATTTGGAATGTCTTGTTACCCTACAAATCTACTCCTTGGTTCAATATGCAGGCTGTGTTTCCACTGAGGCGGAGCGGAGCAGAGCGGAGAAGAACTGTGCCGCAATTAAACAATCACATGGCATGAAATCCACAACTCTTCTCCACTGAAGCCATGTGATTGGTGAATCGCTCTGCTCCGCTCCGCATCAGTGGAACCGCAGCCTAAACGGCCGTTCCATAGATATTTAGAGAGGCTTCGATAATAACGTAATTCACAGTAATTATATTATTTGACAAACATCGTATTAGCTTCCATCTGCATTATTTTCGTAACAGCTTACTTTAATCGATATTGAAATACGCCTTATTAGAATCATAGTAAAGTGTATTTTCGTCTGTAATTCCATATAGAAACTTAAGTAATGTTAACATCAGAATTATTTTCGAGTAATTGTATATGTCAAACCATTATAGTCTTAATTAATTGTGCTTTAAAGTATATTGTTGAGTAAATCGTGCTTACTCATAAGCCTTTATTGCTTACTTTATTTCACGCTGCCGTATAGAAAATAGACGTCCAAGTCATCATTTAACTAAAATGCAATCTGAGGATAACAGCAATAGTGATGAACAACCAGGTAACGGAGTATTCGTTCTGCATGCTTTAAACGTATGTAGTAGCTAGATAATGTATTTAAATGTGAATCAATGTTTGTTTTTATTATATCTATGAATTTTCCTAGCTAACTTTATTTGACCCCCTATGAAGATCGTGCACGTAGGTCTGACTAGATTTTTTACCTTCATCCTGTCTATGTATTGACTTATATGTGCCATATTGTCGTGAATGTATGCCACCGCAGCTTTTTGTGAAAATGCATAAAGCGGCTCCGTCGAGCGCTACAGAACTAAATGCAAATGTCACAATCTGCGTCAAAAACGTGCACACTAAATCAAACATGTTGGTGCTTTTTTTATTTACTTTGTAACGACAAGTTGATTACGTGCATGTAAGGATGATGTGATAACCGCGAAACATTTTAAATTGCATTATTCTATAGGGACTATACATCAATAGTTCTTTATTCGAGATCGAAGAATGGTGCATTGTAAAATGTTAAAAGCGGTATTAAAAACAATTGACGATCAGTCTGAAATCGCAGAGCAAAGTTAGTCTTAACTTAAGAGTCTTAGCTAAGCTCAGTCACGCTTCATCCGAAAATAAACCTTAAAGGCATTCAATTAATTTTCTTATTCATATGGTCACAGTTGTCTGTAGGAATGTGCAACTCAATTTTGCATGAATCCTTTCTGTAATAAAGTTTTCCGTTCTTGAAATTTCGCATTATAATTTACATGTGTTGTAACACAGCCAGCCTAAGTCAAACCTGGATTAATTTAGTAAGGTATACCCACAATATTGTATGAAATGCACAAGAAAATCTTTTCCTGATTGACTTTCTGTATATTTTCAGATTTAAAATATGTATAACAGAATTAAATTCAGGCCTGCTAGGAACCCAAATTACTGAATACATTTAGCACTAAATAAACCAGTTGGTTAAATATTTACCTAATATGAATGACTTGTAGCTAAAAAAAAATATTTAAAAATAGTATGTGAGACTGTCAAGCTTGCTATCAAGCCGAGTAAAAGGTTTTACTTGAAAAGATAGAAAATTGGAAAGAAAGAGTGTGAGCCAAATAATACAGCTAACATAAAAAAACAGGATATTATTCAAGCAAATACAGTCATTTGTGGTAGGCTTAACATTTGTTAGACCTGTCGGTGGTAATGGTAACAATGCAACAGCAACTTTATACTAGAATAAAACTTAATTCTCTCACTGTGTTTTGACAATGATGCAATTTTTTCTTAATGCAAAGTAGAATAACTGATGAGAGACTTTGTTCAGACTCGCTAAATGTATTAGTAACGGGTGTTGTAGAGGCCTAAGGCTTTAGCAAACCTCTAACGTTCATCTTTCCATACAGGTAGCAACAACCACAGTCACCCGAGTCTATCAAACACAACGTCTATAAACTCTATAGCCACAGACGTCACTTGTACTCATCTCCCCGACTCGCTGGACGCCAAAATAGAATCGTTACTGCGAGATTGGCATCAGAGTCCGGATCTACTGTTCTCTATACACCCTGTAGATGGCAGCTTTCTTATATGGTGAGTACGTCTATGGATTCTATACTCTATGTCTACGGTAAGTGACGTCACGTGGGCATCTCCCCGATTCGCTGGAGTCCAAAATATAATCGTTACTGCGGGACTGGCATCAGAGTTCGGATCCACTGTTCTCTATACACCCTGTAGAGGGCAACTTTATTATATGGTGAGTACATCTAAAGACTCTATACTCTATGGTGAGTGACGTCACGTGGGCGACTCCTTATCTGTAAATATGCTTTAGAATTCATCGGTAAGACTTGGTATGAAAAACCTCGAAAAAAGTATTGAACGTTTTGTAATAGACTTTGGGACTTGGGGATTCCGCCGTTTACCCAAACATTCATTTATGATTTTTGCACTCCTCGAAAAGTCTTAAATTCTAAACTAACTGAACACTTTTCTCTTCTCCCAGGGTGTGTGAATGGCTAGATGAGTTACAAGCAGGCGCGATACGACAGGCACAGGTGTCGTTCTCAGCGCGGATACCTTCAGCTTTCCCTCTGGGTGATGCAACTACAATGTGCACGCCGGCAGCACTGTATCACGCGGCTGCGCAGCCGCTGTATGTGAGACACAGGACCAAGCCGGTTATGCCGAGTGAGTATACTGTATAATGGCAACGTTCATTTATTTGTAATAATTTTCGGATTAAAAAAAATGTCTATGGAGTTTCTTGCCCATAGAGATTTACGCCCTGGAATGGACACCTACAGTATTTTCACAGATAATAATTGAGAGAACCATAATAATTTTTATTTTTACAATTAAAAAGTGCCTGTAACTGGCCTACGCAATCATGAAGTTATCTGGAAAACTGAACTCCACACTCCACTTTATTTACCCCTTCTTATTTTCTTTTTTAAAGGTGTAGAGCATTATTGTAGTGCATTTTTTATCAAACTAAACCTGCGATATTAACAAGACATGTTAACATTTGTTCCCTAATAGTGGGACCTCAGCCGCCAGAACAAGTGACGACGCCGCTCGCAAGTGTACAGGAAGAGAAGGAGGAGACTGAGTGGCCTCAAGGAGACGGCGAACACCATGAGAATAAGGAAAATGGTAAGGCGAAAGATCTCTGTATAATGGATGTTACTAATGTGAATTAGTTTTTTTGTATAACGGCACTAGCATTAGGCCGTAACTTCGGTCGCCTTAACCCACTATAGCCTATAACCGTTTATAGACTTCGACTTCTCTCTGGACAGAAAATCATCAAATAAAGTTTAGGCATAGACGCGTAACAAACAAATAGACTTTCACATATGAAGTTAGGTTGCATGTTTTTCATTCTACAAAGTTGAAAATCGCCAAAGAAAGAAAGATCCTACAAAGTTATTATCCGTAGTTTATCGTATTTTGAGTTCCATATTTACGAAAGAGTCGATGACTTGACTAATTGAAACCCTTCGTTTGAAAACCATTACTTAACAGCCCTAATTGAAATAACAAGTTCTGGATCTAAAAGGAAATAAACACGAAAATGTGCTAAAACAAGCCGTAGAACCTTTAATCCGGTCACGCTGTGGATTTTGCAAAACAGACCCAATATAACTAGCAATTGTAAATGTAAAATATAATAAAAAAGATATATAAACCTAGTCTATACATTTTTTGTAACTTTTGTGCAGGAAATCGAGAAGAGAACAATAATCAAATGCAACGTAAAATGAGTGTAGCCACCGAAGATTTGGGAGAGAACCCGGAAGGGGACGTGTTGGACTCGGCGCCCGTCATATCCATGGTCACCAACCATACGAACGGGACCTTAAACCTCTGGCAGTTGACCTTCGATGATAAGTCCAAGTTTTCTCAGGTAAGGAATTTTACAAATAAATTCAAATTTAACTTTCGCTTTAGTCACTTCATGGTTTGTGACAGATTTCTACCTAATCTGAATACGCATTATCAGAAACTAAATAATAAAAAAAAAGTATCTTAAAAAGTTAAAATTGGCTATCAAAATTTACTTGAATAAAATGTTTAAATAAAATTATACTGCTGTTTCTTTGGGCTACAAAATCAACACTTGATACATCTCGTGATATAAGTTAATGACTTACACCAGAAATATTGAATCAAATTACTGATGCATGTAGAGGAAGTGCCAAGACACCTACAAAAGGATGGATGATTTGTGTGCCGTCCGATAGTGGTAAATGGAGGAAGTAAACGTGTGGCGTACATAGGCCTCTCCCAATGTACGCCACGGAGCCATATCTTGAGCTTTCCTCGTCTAGCCTCTGCCGGCTGCCTTTCACAGGTCATCGCTCCACTTGGCGATAGATTTAAGATGGTGATGATAAGCTGTCATTTCTAAATTGGGTTTATTGTTACAGGTGCTATCAATAGGCCACGCGTCCAGAGCGTCGGGTCATAGGTTTAGAGTAAACGATATCACATGCCATCCAGTATTACCTCTACTATTAACTACAAGTCATCATAACATATCTGGTAAGATTTTTTTTATTCTCCCTCTTTTACATAAATAAAAGACTTAAATTATACATTAGAATATTAGGTACACTCTCCATACTTTGGCCTCAATCTAGCCCAGTAGTAAAGATGTGCTTAAAGCTTGAGACACACTGATTAATGTGACAGGTTATTCTTAGCGATTAGTCGCCACCGTTTGAATTGAGCATGTTCAGGTTTACTCGCAACGAATGCACTCGTAGCGATTTGTAGCTGTTTGTAACCGAAACTCAAGATGGAGCGAGCTCACCCAGAAGGTAGCGGGACTCCTGCGCACCGACGGGACTCATTAAATGTTTGACGCCGGACTCCGACAGGATGGTGGACGCACGCCAAGCTGCCCTAGTGAGGCCTAACAGGCCGCAGGTTACATGTAGCCTGTAGTGCCGTTGCCCGGGTTGGACCGCAAAAATTATAGGCCTGATTAAATATAATCTTTAATACCCTACAGATAGTGAACGCGACCACCACAAGTACGACGACGACGCAGCAGCCGGTGGGCTGTGCTCGGAGCTGATCATGTGGCGCGTGGAGTGTGTGGGGCCGCTGGGGAAGTCGGGCGGCGTGTCCGAGCTGGCGCGGGTCAACTCGCCGCATCTGTCGGCCTTCAGCAACGTCGCCTGGCTGCCCACCTTACTGCCTAGGTAATCAAAAAGATCTTATGAAGTGTAACATCTGACATCTCACTTTTTTTTTATCGTGGTAAAATCATCAAATGAGTCCTCCCACCCAGGGCAGGGCGGGAGGGACTGTCAGACTTGTACTGACTAAAATCCACGGTGTCCTTCACTAGCCCTTTACGTACCGGGGTTACGGTAATGGAAAAGTCCCGCGACCCCGAGAGGGACATCTCACCTTAGTAATAAATCAGCAACACGATTTCAATGACTTTGACCCTGAATCAATAGACTTTTGTCAGAAAGACCCCAAGAACAGTTCCTTTACTGTTGTAAATCATCCAAAGACCAAAGACAAGCGTCACTTAATCTGGTTCACTCATCCAAAGACAGACCCCGGCAAAAGTCGTCACCATTTGATGGCTCTCACTACCACCGTGCGTGCTATTTGATTTGACCAATCCTGTCCAACTTCCATTAACACACTTCCGTTAAATCACTCCTACAGAAGCGATATCCAAAAATAACCTTTTCCCAGTCTCTAAAATTCTTTCATTTCTACCAGAAAAATAAAATTTGTCAATGACTTCTTTATTTCCAGTACTACTCTCGGCAACTTATCAAACTCACCGTCGGCGTGTTTCGTGGCGAGCGACGGCGAGAGTCTACGAGTGTTCCAAGCTGTGATAGACGCGCGCACTCTTTTGGCCGAGATAGCAACCTCGGAGAGACGTCACAAAGATGTAATGGTAAATAGATAAGAATCACTATACAGCAGGTAAAGGGGGGAAGATGGGGATAAAAGAGGTGTTTTGCAAACTGAAAAGTTGTATTGATTAGAACCGGTTTCGAGAGAATTACATTTTCGGTTTTCTGAAATACCTCTTTTCTACGGTGCTTTGGTGCATAGCTGTGAAAAGCTAGGTCGGTTTGAAAATCCCAGAAAGCAAGCTGAAAACAAACTAACCAGAAATTCGTGATTGAAAATGAATTCAATAATATACTGTGTAATTGGCACTAACATAGCTGTGCCTCAAAATTTTACTCTACGGACAGGCACACTATACATCACTATGAATTTATTAATACTCCAGCGCATTTTGTGGTCACACTACATACAAGTATTTTGCGAATATAAAACTGGAACAATTCTCGTTCTTTTAACAAGGTTTGAGCGGTGGCAATGCGTGCTTAACGCAAGGCCGAGCACTCAATGTGTACTAGACTAGTCACTCAAATGCGATTACGTCTTGAATCCATTTTTCCTTACCTTTTTATAGTACAAGAATTGATGGTCGCGGAAACAACGAATTACTGTGACCCCGAAACGTAAAGGGCTATTGAAAGACACCGTGGATTTTAGTCAGTACAAGTCTGACAGTCCCTCCTGCCCTGCTCGGGTGGGAGGACTTATCTGATGATTTTACCATGCTAAAAAAAAAGTACGAGAATTGAACTTCTAGACGCCGCGACCTGTCCACTTAATGCTCCGGAGGTCTCGTGCCCCTTATTTTTCCATCTTTTCTCCATAACATCATTCTACAGCATGATACAATGTCGATGTCATCCGAGTCGACGTTAGAAGAAGGCGGTGGCGTTCCATTACACGAGCGCATCCAGATCGTGTCACAACAGTCCACGGCGCGCCCCGGTGCCATCATACAGCTGCACGCAATAGCCGACGCGACTCACGACTGGCACAACACGCAAATGCTGCATGTGTTCCAGGAACAACTTATTACTGGTAAGTCGAAAATTTAAGGAACTTCTTGAGAAATTGGCAGCTCGGTCGCACGGGACAAAAATTTGTATAGATATGGCATGTTGTCTAATTTCACTGGCTTCTAAATGTCCTTGTCTAGTTTCTGATAAAAAAATCCCTGTTGCTATCAAATCCTATGTTAATTGTTGTTACATGTGCAAATTGAGCCATGCTTAGCGCTATATTGTTGTGATCACAGAAATCTTAATAATAAGGTAATAGAAATGCTATAGTACTACATTTTACAGCGGGACGAGTGTCGCCGGGTCACAGCTACCACCACATAAACAAACAATAGATACACAGTAACGCCTACATATGCACTTTGCATTGCTGCAACAAAACTAAACCTTTTTGCGATGACATTACGCAACATTTTCTAAAAACGTATAATCTCAGGTCACGTGACTCCTGCAGCCAATAAAAAACGAGTGCGAAAAGCAGAAAATGATATCGCGCGCTCACTCTCACGTAGGAATAGTGCAGTGCAAGTGCAAACTACTACGAGCTCATGTCGATAAATTATAATTTTCCGTTGAGTGTTAATCGCCAAGGAATCTAGCAACAATAGATAACTAATTTTATTGAAAGGGATTCAATAAAACAATAAGTGTAAGTAGATACATTTAGTTTATAATATAGTTAAATCTCAAAGGCTCTCCAATACTTCACCTTATGGAAAAAAAAGCAATGACCAAATAGGACGGACTATGTACGAACTTAGATAAAAGTGTGGAGGTAGCTAGTGTAGTGGTGGACTACAAATACTTAATAAACTAAACTAATTTAACATAATTGAAATTAAAATATAAACTAAAATAACATAATTGAAATTGTTTAAGTTTTATATAAATAACAATACATAAATATGTAAGAATATTAATTATATACTATAAATAAATATAAATACATACCTAATATGGGTCACATTGAACAATGATTAAGCAAATAATTTGTAAAAATGAAAAAGTATGGGACTTCTACATTATTTTGATTTTGAAAACTGAAAATAAATCTCATATTTAAACATTTAACATAAAACCATAATGTTTTCCAATTTGGTAAAACTAAGAATCAAACTGAACGTAATTAATTTATCGATACAGAATAGTAGTGGCACGTCACTAAATTGCGGCCAACTCATGCGGCTTGTACCAAGAATTGTTTATTGCGCCGCGAGAATGCGAGTCCGCATGACTATAATTCCATTGCTGCTTTTAGCAGTTGTAATAGTAGACATGGACAAGCTTAAGCTTGTCCATGTCTACTATTACAACTGCATTGATGGTTATTGAATTGACAAAAAAACGTTTTTCGTGATAAATCGTTGTAGCGGTGGTAAAAATATTTGATTTGTTTATATTTACTAAAAACGACAATATTTCAAAAATTAAGTACTTACATATGAAATGTTATTCCTTTATTTGTTAAGTTACAAGTTTTGGACGAGTTTCCGCAGTTGGATACGCTGCAAAACACCATGTTTACCTCTCCGCGTCTCAAATAACACAAGTAACCGCAACAAACGCTCCTCGTGCACTTGTGCCCTACGATACACATGCGCGGCGACAAGGTCACGCGTCTATGCGACTTCTATTGCCTTATTATTAAGATTTCTGTGGTTGTGATGTACAGGATGTTTCTCTTTTTTATGCAAAAAAAATGTGATATCTGGCCATGTGTCAGACTTATAATAATTAAGCAAATTTTGGGTATCTCACGCGCTTGCACTGATACTTGAAAAGCACATAATTATGTGTTGAAAAAGACACATGAATACTTACCCAGGTTGAAAAAACTTTTATTTGTTTTTGAGAGTCTTTACTTCCATT
This sequence comes from Agrotis puta, assembly GCA_943136025.2. NCBI lineage: Eukaryota > Metazoa > Arthropoda > Insecta > Lepidoptera > Noctuidae > Agrotis > Agrotis puta. Next base: position 10,860,231 of record OW964182.2, on the reverse strand, counting down.
TTCATCACCAGGTGAACGCACATCAGTGGATTCAGAAAACAACGACTCAGGTCTAGAAAGTTCTGAAGTGAACACCTTGACGGAAGCTGGCTTGGAAGCGATCGTGGACCTGCGCAAAGCTGCCACTTTCAACGAACCATTCTACATTGTGGTGCTGGAGAGAACTGATGGTGGATCCACCGTGCATATGTGGAGACTCACTGTGTCGTCTCAGGCGGATCCAGCCGGTGAGTTGATATTAAAAAAAAACCGTATAGGGGAGCACCGCCCTCTGAATCAGGCTCTTGATCCAAGCCCTAAGGAGAGCTTCGAAAATTGTTCGTCCAGGCTCTTTGCCATCGGGCCATCGGCAGTTACGACAATCGGCACAATGATAGCCGACCTCACATTCCACATGTCGAAAACCTCGCGTCCTAAGTTGAGATATTTTATTTATACTACACCTGCATGGAAAGTACCTTGATACTTTATCAAATTTACGGTAGAAAGTACGTCATTGCATATCGAACAAATATGCGGGGAGAAAACGCATCTGAGCGGGAGAGAAAAGTGTATGAAAATCCATTTCTTACGTGGTTTTTTTTTAATTTTGGGTTAAGACTATGCGCCGGTAACCTAAATATCAAAAGCCAAAAAGTTTTTACAGTGAGTTTTTATCTCCAAGTTCGCAAAATGACACTGGCCACTAGCTGTGTGTTGGATGGTGTCGGGCTGGCAGTGCGACCCTGCGGCGGCAGGCTATACAATTTGAAAAAAGAACATATGAATATTGCAGACGCCATTTTCAATTTGTGTGTTGTTTGAGGATTCAGTTTTCGTAGAAAGTAAAATAAAAATGATAAGTAGTGATAGTGATGATGAAAAAAATTTTTCCTCGTAGGTGTAGTATAAAGCACTATGTATCACTCGAGAGAAAGTGCGATTCCCGATCTCGGGTATTTTAAAGCCCTCCCCTACGGGTCGGGCTTCAAACGACACCCTCGACGGTAATCGGTCACTTTCTCCTCTTGGTGAACAATGTACTATTGCTTATCTATCTCAGCTTTCACAAGGTTCTCGTCATAGGATGTGAACATCGATTATCATCTCACGCCTCGTTGATTCCTCTATCGTTACTATGTACTTATTAGCCATAATAGTCCTATCAGTAATGATGGTCTTTCTCGAGAACTAGGTCGAGCACCTGTAAAACGGTACCTCAGATTCCACAAGTTGATATCTTTTTTATTACTTTATGTTTTCACAGATGACCTCACAAACAGTATGATGTACGTGCCAGACAGTGCACTAATACAGGAGGATGAAGGCGAGTCGCGCAAGAACTCCGTGTCTATGGATAATGAACGCGCACCGCCCGCACCGATTCCTCATTCACACATCTCTATATCTACTAAGAAGGTATGTACACATTTTACATGATGCGGGTAAACAATATTACGTAAAACCAGCTTTTTCCAGCGAATTTGCCGGCGTCAGTTATTTTCTTACAGAAACGTAATACTGTGATAACTATTTAATGTAATCCTGTGTCAATTGTTGAAGTTATAAACTCTGTATGCCAAGTTTCAACCAAATGTCTTCTCTAATAACTGCTTTTACGTGAATGAGTAATAAACATCCATATCGCTGTTCTAGTATTCTTTAGTTTCTCGTCAGGAAATAGTTGGAAGCTTGTTAGGAATCCTTTAAACATCAAACAACTACCTTTACAATAAAATTAACAGTTTACATTTCGGTTTTTCATCGTACTTATTGTGATCGACCGCTTTCAAAGTTTTTGTCCTAGTTGGCGTCGTAAGTATCCTACGGACAAGTTTTTAGTTTAATCTTTAATTAGTCTAGTTTATTAAATTTAGACCTTACGGCCTCGTATTAAAACTTCATTTCTACAGGTATGTGAATGCCCCCTGTCGCTGCCCGACGGGGTAGACGTTATTCATGCGACGCCCGCAGCCGGTCACCTGAGCTCTGCGTCCATCTACCCCGCGTGTTTAGCTCCGTATATCATGGCTACTGCTTGTTCAGACAGCACGTTGAGGTAAGAGCGAGTTACATACATATACCGGCCTAGTGGAACTTTGAAAAGAGACTATTTTGGCTTCGTAGACCGTTATCTCTGTCACACACTATGTGACGTTTGTCACTGATTCGTCACTCATTTTAATTGGTTAATGCTTCGTGCGACAGAGATACGTCTGAGAAGCCGGAATTAGCCGATTATATATTTCCAAAGATTGATGTGCCACATGTTATATATTATTATATGAATATAAGCGGTATCTACGAGGTCTATAACCAAAATACATGATTCTTGGCAAGCGTGCTTCGTGGTTGATCAAATCTTCACTAATCATCAGGCCAAAGTGATAAAACGCGATCATTATTTTTGTAGTAAACCTCATAAAGCCGTAAGCACTCTTACAAGTTTAGTACCCTTCACATTTTTGATATCACATTTCTATGGTTTTTCCATTTTTTTGTTGACTTTGTTATTGACAAACAACATTTTGCAGATTCTGGAAATGTCACGTAACGAAAACGGAAGATGAAGACTTTGATTACACATGGAAAGAGTGGGAAATGATGAACAAAGACCAAGAATCCGCCATAGACATTCCAGGTAAGGCTTCAGGAAAACCTTATGAAATAATTTGTTAATATTCCCAAGAACACGATATGGTGAACTATACAATAATACTACACACAGAATATTTCGTTATTTAGTCAAAATTGATTGGTTATTTGTATTACAAGAATACAAGGTTGTAATAAAATTGGAATTTGAACTTTGTTTATTGAAACTTAATTTCGGTCAAGACAAAATTCTAAACAAGGTTCTGAATCAATTATATTGTCGACAGGCCAACCTCTCCACATAAGCGCCGCTTATTCCGGTCGCATCGCATGCGCATACAAATGCGGTCGTTCCTTCACCCGTCCTAAAGGCGGGACTACAACAAATAGTACAAGTTCCGACGCACGCTTCGTTAACCTCTGCGTCTGTGTGTATGAATGTGAAAGTACTGGCGGAGCAGAGTGGCTGCTCGAAGATACGATACCTCTGAGGAATGTGAGCTTGCCAAGAGTTGGTGTGTGTACTGACACGCAGATTGATCTGTCGTATTTACATGATACGTCGTTTATGCAGAAGAAGCAGAGATTAAATCAGGTATGTTAATTTCTAAATACAAGTTTGCTATCCAATAAAGACTTGTTAAAATGTTGGGTTGATTAACATCGCTATAAATGAAATCATTGCCCGTCGTTAACTGTCCAAATCTGCGAAAATTATTTCGGAAGTATAAATATTGATGTGTTGAAAAAGTGCAACTAGATTGCAATCGTTCAATGACATGAATGTGTTTTGCCTATCGACCGTGGTGCATGGCACCTGAAAGATAAATCAACCATCAATTCATTCTTGATTTCGTTGCGTAAGCGCAGATGAATATAATTTAACTGGCGGAAATCTTGACCAAAATATTTTCACTCAAAGACAAAACTTGATAACTTTTTTGACTTAATAAACAGACCTTACAGGTACTCCAAACCCTATCATCAGACGAGAGCCGTAACAATCGCAACGGCGAAGGCGATACAGGCAAATCAGCCGGACTCCTCGCAGTCCCATCGTTCAGCACGCTTCAGTCTTTGCGCAAGAGCATTATGGAAAATGGCAACACCTGTCCTTTGACGCAGAAACACTTAGTACAGTTGGACTGGGTGTCGAAGGAAGATGGATCACATATTTTAACAGTGGCTGTCGGTTCAAGAGTGCTGCTGTTCACTCCTGTGTCTAGTGATCTTGCACAGGCTAATTTAAAGGTAAGCATAATAGTATTATTATTATTTATTGATAGGCCTGTTGGTCTAGTGAAAGTGACCCTGACTGCTATTCCGGAGGCTTCGATTCCCACCCAGGACAAATGTTTGTGTGATGAGCACGATCATTTGTTCTTTGTCTGGGTGTAATTTATCTATAATATGTATGTATTTAGAAATATATAAGTATGTTAATCAGTTGTCTAGTACCCATAACACAAGCTCTGCTTAGCTTGGGACTAGATGGCGTTGTGTGATAGTTGTGGAATATTTATTTATTATTATTATCAGTTTATAATCACTGCCCTACAACTGCCACTGTTGGGGTACTTCCACTCACAGAGAATGAATTAAGCAATCTGTAATCTACTACTGGCCCCGGTACGGGTTGATATGAGTCGATGTCTTAGAATTTTTGATTCTTGTTCATTATGACAGTCCCTTGCACTTCACGCGAGAATTAATGATAATTTTCCAACCCAAAAAAGGGTGGTCGCGGGACCAAGGGATTACCGTGACCCCGGTACGTAAAGGGCTATTGAAGGACACCGTGGATTTTAGTCAGTACAAGTCTGACAGTCCCTCCCGCCCTGCCCTGGGTGGGAGGACTCATTTGATGATTTTACCACGATAAAAAAAAACCCAAAAAAGTACATTGACCTTAACAAAAAGTATGATTCAGTAGAATGTTGTCTGTCTCATACATTCTAATGTGTTATTCTCTTTTTGATTTTCGATGCGTCGAAATTCAGTCCGGGTTCTGTCAATTGTTTGTCATAATGTTTTTTATCAACAATTCTTTTGATTTGAAGTACTCAGAACTTTTACAGAGACTAACGAATGGTCAAGAGTATCGCTTCCACGTCGCAAGATGTCGTTCTTGTGATGAAGTACGAATGAAAAAGCACATGGTTATTGTTTACTTTTTACTATGTAGACTAAAATAAATCTTATGTTTTAGTCCTTAGTTGTTCATTGTATATTACTTTATCATCTCATAGGTCGGTAGATAAAATTTTAACTGAGTAAAATATCAGATAGTACCATTTAAAAGAAGTAGTACCAAATTTATGCCGCGCACTTGTGCTAGCGTCTCAGTAGTATTACAAACAAGCATAAGTACAGTTACAGAATCACTTATTCTCATGAATTAACAAAAATCCACCTTTTCAGGCAATGAAAGAATCAATAAGCCACAATCGACCACTCCTGCGCAAAGCCTCTTCTTTAGCAGCCCCCCTATTCGTCGAAGAGATCAGATGGATGCAACTCCGACGCATAGAGCTGAAGACTGCTGATGGTCTACCTCCGTTACCTATGCAAATATCCTGGGTGAGGGACGGTATCCTCGTGGTCGGGATGGACTCGGAGATGCATGTTTATTCGCAGTGGAAGCCTGAGAATCCGCAGTCGGCGTCAGGATCGATGAGTACTCAGGTATGTAGTTATTTTTACGCGATTGATTGCCCAAAAAAGAGTTGAGTTTTCATGGTTTATGTTGGTGAGTCATTTTCTGGCATAGTTTCTGAACTTTTAACTATTCCAGTAATTTTATACATCAGAGCTTGCGTCAAATCCGTTATTTTTACAGATTTCTTTATGATGTTAGTTAGCCCAATGAATAATCCAAGTTTCGAGGGCCGAACGCAACTTTGTCAAAATGACAAAAACCTCTCAGAGTTTAAGAAAGTATCCAACTATCCAGTAATCTACGACTAGTTTGACAATTTTTTTTGTCATTGTTCATGGATGCCACTAAGCGAGTTTCAAAGGAGTCAAAAGCTCGTCTTGCAAACTTCTTTCATCATTATCACTTCAGCCGTAGGACGTCCACTGCTGGACAATAGGTCTCCCCTATAGATTTCCAATAAGCCCGGTTAAAAGCGGCTTGCATCCAGCGCGATCCTTTAGTCTTCATCAGACCGTCAGTTTTTTGTGGCATATTGTACTAACTGTTTAACGTAATGTGTTTACTTATCCAGGATCTGGAAGAAGCCGGTGAAACCCGTGCTCTTCGTGATTCAGACTTGCGTATATCCGCACCGCATCTACAGCGTGTATCTTCAATCAACTTGCAACTGTTAGAGCGAGACGCCAGAAGACGAAACAAAACACAACCGGATCAACCTCAGGTACGCAATGGTGTTTATCTACTATCATGCTATTAATCCTCTATAAAAGAACCTATAACAATTAGCTTATTGCCAACATTAAAACACTCAATGATATAATGATCATTATATCATCCAAACGCGTGTTATAATGAATTTCAAAAAAAGAACATTCTCATGCAATGACATTTTCACCACCAGATCGCTAAAATTTTGAAAAAAGAACAACTCGTCTTATCGTGTTATATCCCGCCATTTTTTCACTCGAATATGGTATGCGAATATGGTATGTTATGAGAATCTTTTATAGAGGATTCACAGCATGATTATAGATAAAGTCTTGTATGCAACCGTTATAATTAGGTATTAAAACACTCATGTGATACTATTATCACACTCGGCTACGCCTCGTGTGATAAACCCACATTCGTGTTTTAATACCCCTGATTATACAACAGTTGCATAATAGTTATTTATGCATGTCTTATGTCATTGCATGAGAATGTTCTTTTTTTGAAATTCATTATAACACGCGTTTGGATGATATAATGATCATTATATCATTGAGTGTTTTAATGTTGGCAATAAGCTAATTGTTATAGGTTCTTTTATAGAGGATTAATAGCATGATAGTAGATAAATAACTATTATGTTATTACGTTTTTACTTTATAGCAGTGTAGGGTGATAGTGATCCAGTGGTACCGCACCTCACTTATTGCCCCTTTAACCATTCATTCAAACTTTGATAGTTTATTGACCGAGAACTAAAATAATTAAGATTGAATGCTTCGTTCTTTGCCATTTTGATTACATAGAGTTGGCTGTTGTATTCTCTGTTAGACCCTGAGACCTATCCAAAGAATCCCTACCTGAGTTGTCACCGCGATCGAATTTTGGCTACATGTTGATACTAAAATCAGCATGTGGTGTTCGCTTGCACATAATTGATTGCACAGTTATATTTAAAACAACAATATCTTTTATATTTCTATCTGTATTATATCTGTAACAACAAAACTTAGGCACCCAAAAGGCTTCTTAGTCTTTTGGATTAAAAGGGCGTTATGAATCGTGGGTTAAAAGCTTAGAAATAAGGCAGACATCACCATTTTTTCTACACCCCTGGTCTAACTATCGAATAAAACGTCTTAAGGAAACAAATATTTTAATTTATCTATTATTAAATTCACTGATTTTGTTTGATTCCCCAGCCTCTATTAGACTACATGCCAGAATATGGATTGTTCGAGGCATCACAAATGGCCTGCCCCGTACTACCTCAGTACCATCCGAAGCAACTGATGGAGCTCCTAAACAGCGGCAAAATACGATGGGTGAAAGCTATTCTCGCTCATTTAGTTAGGTATGATATCTTATTGTTTATTTTAAACAAAAACATATAATTAAAATCCGCGCCACGACTCAAGTACTGCGGAAACTTCGTGGTACTAAATTTTTTTATTTTTTGACGTCATGACAAAGACACTAGCGCTGCGTCAAGAATAATTCAGTCGTATCGCGGACTCTAGAAGTTCTTACAGTATTCAGTGTGTTTCCTTTTAAAAAATCAGCGTGTTTGATAGGCGCTGGCTTAGGCGCGTATAGTGTATAGTTCCAAATTTGGTTCTTCCACGCCCACTCTTTTTTTTTAGCGTAGTAATTTCATCAAATTAATCCTCCCACCCAGGGCAGGGAGGGACTGTCAGACTCGTACTGACGAAAATCCACGGTGTCCTTCACTAGCCCTTTACATACCGGGGTCACGGTAATTCGTAAGTCCCGCGACCTTCCACGCCCACTTGGAACAATTCACACTATATACGTATAACTAGGCTATAAGACCTAGTCTTTATAAGACTTCTGGAAAGGAATGACGGAAAATAACACATTTAAAATTTATTTATTTATTTAGATGTATCGGCGGAACTTACACGGGACGCAGTTCTCAAGGTGACGAAGATAGTTTAACTAAACAGGTATGGTCTTTTATTATAACTTTAACACTAAAATCCATTGTCTGTGCAGCTGTATTAATTTAGGATTAGCCTTCTTTGATTGAAATAAAAATAAAATGCAACATAGTGTTGCCATTTGAAACTAACACTTATTGCATAAAAACTATAACACAAAATAAATACTGCATCAAGTACACTGTATGAACTAATATTAATTTACTAATGTGTGTAGTATGTCTCTAAAGAATATCACTCACTGAATTTTGAGAAAATTGTTTATAATACAAAACATATATTTACATTTTATGTATTTATCATGTTGTTTTTTTATATTATACATATTTAATTGATATTGTATAACTGTTGTGTTTTGGTGTAACAGTACGATGTCGTATGACGCTTGCTTAACAAATATTAAAAACGGTAGATAGCTTTATTGAATTTAACATACTAAATTTTTATTCAATAAACCACTAATCTACTATTAGTTTTAGTGTGTGACAACAGTATTTAATTAATAAAACACTAAAAAAATAACCAAATAGGTTCAATTGAAAGCATAAGTAGAAAGAGAATCAGTAGATTGATTGATAATAGTTCATTTGAAAGCATAAGTAGAAAGAAAATTAATAGATTGAAGGACTTGTCTCTTGAACCTGTCAATTCGAACGTGATTCGACGGATTTATTTGATTTGACTTGACCGTTGAGACTTCGAACGTGTAACAAGTCCTTTAGAACCAAAATATTTGATACATTTTCACTAATTCTATTACACATGTAGTAAATCAGAGATTGTCGCATGAGTAAACCCCACATGGAAAGTTTGACATCATAGTCATACCCTTGCGATTAATCTTCCACAAGAAATCGCCTAAAATCCAAATGAAGACATAATATTTCACTTGGCAGAGGCGAAGGGGACATTTTACATAAAATTCCCAAAACAGACCGCTTAAGCCATATCTGGAAAGGAAATTGGTTATAGAGTGTTGCAAGGATTGTAATGAACGAGCTACTGATCATGCACAAAATTAACTTTATTCCAACACAGATAAGGTACATTTTATACACCTAAATTCAGTACATTTCAAATTAGTGTTGGAAGATTTAATTATCATACAGTCACGTTCATTTAGATCCCTGTAAACCTAAACCCTTCGCCACTGTATCATTGTACACTTGCGACAATTTGTCGCGCCGCTGTTGCATGTCGCACGTGTGTTGCAGCGCGGCTGGTCGCGCTCGCGCACGCTGTCGGTGTCGTTCGCTGCCGGCGCCGCTTCGCCGCTAGATGGCGTTGCACAGGTAACTGTAGCTTTTATATACACGCACTAAATAATGTGTTATATAGTAAGTGTTTATGATTCTTTGTGCAAATTTTGATGTGAGAAAGACAAAGTGTAAATAGTGTTCTCTCTCCTGCAGTTAACTGTTTACTGTGTTGATCAAGAAAAAGCAAGGTTGATGTTATTCGATTGGTGATCGCATATTAGCAACGTTGGGTCGAATACGAAACAAATTAACAATTTATTGTTTAATATTAAAAACTGTGTACCCCAAAATTAACTGGAATTGTATTTTATTACTAACAATTCCGCTACGATATAGATATACTTGCATATTGCAGCAATATTTAAATATCCGTAGTAGTTCAGACCAATCTAACGCTTCAAAACTAATACAGATAACAGAAGATGTCCAGCTGGACTACGCAGAGATTACCTCAGTGCCACCACTGCCTTTATGGACTCTACTTGTCGCAGACAAGGAGTCCCCACATCATCCGTCCACTATTCAAGAAGCTAAGGTATGTAAGACTAAGTTTCAATGTAATATTGAATTGTTAGCTGTTTGACTGAAAAATTCTAATAATTCCATCAGTAGCATTATATAAAAATATTTGCAAATATCCAAAATTGACGACACTTAATCTTTATAAATATTCATTGATAAACAAAAAAGTAAGTGGCTATTATTTATCAAAACTATAAATGTCGTGGTAATTAGATTTGCAAATTATTGATCCTGTCAATTTGCCTATTAACATCATTTTAACTAACTAAACACTATTTCTGAACTGGAGTCCGACATTTTTTTTCCTTAGAGGAACGCGGAGGGATCTTTCAGACTCGTAATGATTAAAACCACCTCGTGTGTCTCTTTCACAGTTTCACAGAGGCAGTGGGTGTTAGTGCGACTTCCGCTGCCCCAGAGGGAGATGGCACTACCATCTCCCTCGGGGGCAGTGGAATAGCTCCCAAGTTTAACGAACACCCGTGATAGTTATCCTGGGTTTCTTACGAATCTTCTTCTCAAACCGATATCCGAAAACGACAACGTAGAATAACTTGACCATACTCGTGTCTATTGGTAAAGAAATTTAAAGTTTTCATTGGATAATTGGTGAGCTCAGTGTGTCGATCGTATCGCTCTATTAAATAGACCCTTTGTTGGGTAGTAAAATCATCAAATGAGTTCTCCATCGCTGAGTAGAGCGTCAGAAACTGTCACTCTTGCTGAATAAAATTCCACTGTCAGTGTTAAACAGACAATTAATTTTACAGGACTACAACGAATTATTCGAAGGCACGATACAGGATACAGATGAAGATCTTGATGCTTTGTTGTTGGGTGAGGAGGAAGGAATAAACAGGCGCCCCTCGATGCCTGAAAGACAACCTTTATCACACTTTGGACCGAGACAAGGTAAGATGCGTGATAGTTAATAAGGAATAATATATTGCATCATTATTGTCTTCTATACTTAGTATGTAGTTCCTTTTTTGAGTAAGGATTTTGAATCTGTTCCGAGGTACGACTAGGGTCGTAAATAATAATAATAATACCTTTATTTCAGGCAACTATGGCCCATAACATAGAATACATAATAATAATATTATAACTATAAATAAACTAATACATATGATATGACCTACATTAAACTATTTTACACGAAGAGGCGGCGTCGTGTTTCGCTGACTGGTGCCGCGCAGCTGGCCACGAAAACGCCGGTACACGACACCCTTCGGCCAGAACTCGGGCTTGAGAAAGTTATCGAGATACTGAGTCGGTACTCGCACCACAAAAGACTTGAAGTTCGTTTCGTGGCGCGACTCCAACCTCTCGACCTTCAATGTCCAGGAGGTCTTCACTCGCAAAAACTCCACGACTTCCTCAACCTTCGTGGAGTGATGTAGCCGGGACAAATACAACTGCGTCGTAGGTGTTGCAGGACGCAGTAACATGTTAGGCCCAACCAGCGCGGAACCACACTGGTTCTGACTCTTCTGAGGCTTCTTCTTCATCTTCTTCTCCACCTTGATGAAGCCATCCTCGTCCGTTTGCCGCCGCGTCATTTCCTTATCGGAGACTGAGCGGCTCTGCTTACCCCCTTTGGCTTGCTGTTTCTGCGAGTTTTGCGACTCAGCAGGTTTGCCCTCGGTAACAATAGCGGCGTAGGCACATTTACGAGTACCTACGCGAGTAATCCGATCTACCTGTGACGTAGTCTTCATAGGAGACGCGGGACGATCGACGGTGTGAAGCAATGCATCCTCCGTGATTTGTACAGGTGACGACACATCCATATGGGCCGACTCAAAACTGCTGATGGAAGCATTTTGCTGAGCCACGCCGCGACGCGTGTTCACATTCGTGGCGCTCGGTGGTGACCTACTTGCAACGACAGTATTGCGCAATGACGATACTTCGGCACGTAGATCTTCGATGGTATTTTCCGACGCCGCCAACTTAGACTTCATCTCAGCCAGGCTTGTCTGCAACGATGTGATGTCCTTCAGCAACCTGGTGACATCAACATGATCGAAGGTGACAGGGGGCAGTCTATGCAGCTCCTTTGCCACGAACGCAGGAACGTCGTCAGGATCAGTCACCTTTAACAGGGTGATGATGTCCTGAATGCTCTTCTCAGTGCCATCTCTTCGTCGGGATGGCATCTCTTCGAGTTTCCCAATAGATTCAAATAGCAGCCTCTTGCCACTACTTATCTCCTCTTCCTTGAAGTTAGATTTGCAGATCTGCAAAATGCTAACCTCGTCCATCGTGTCTATTGCATGCTGAATGAATGCCAGCAGTTCGTTGGCTATAAGTGGTTGAGAACTCATAGCGTCAGCTAGCAGCGGCTAGTGCCGCGCTAATCGCGAATAAAATATTCGTACTAGTTAACACGTCCGTATTAGAGCGCGCATCGCACTGCAATGCAAAAGAAAGCAACACCTTCGACATAGCAAGCCATCCTTTAATATTGTTAGTTGTCACATTTTACGTCAAGTTCTTTGATTTTCTGTGCTATATTTTGCCTTCGAAACCAGAGGGAACTGAATCTAAATTAGGGAGCATTGGTTTTCGGCTCCTCCTCACGGTGGTAAGACGCGGTTTCGAACCGAGTCAAGCGCATTACTTTGTATATTTTATTTCATCACCACCGCTCCCAAAACCGTGAAGGAAAACATCGTGAGGGAACCGGCTTTTCCTAGAACCAACATTTCGAAGACATGTGACAACTACTTTACCCAAGTCGTGGATTACAGTCCACTAAGCGCCTCCCGTAGAGGTGGCCTGTGTCCCAACAGTGGGAACATAGGCTAATTACCTTTTTAATCCACAGGTCGTATTCTCTCCCGTCTCCTCACCCACACACACTTGCCGGGTCTCAGCTCCCTCGATCAGATGCACTTGCTGGCGCTAGCAGACACCGTGTCTACTTGTGACGCTGACTTCGCGGAGCGACTGGCGACGAATGCTCGTGTTGATGCTGCGCAGTCATCTGGGCAGGAGATATTGCCAGGTTTGTTTTAAATAAAATGGTGGGCAAATAGGTACTTGACACTATTAATCAATTGGCCATTTCATAGCATCATTTCAAAACACAATTTCTCTAAAAATCTAAATGATTTTAGGCCTGAAAACCCGATATTCTGCCAAAAAACTATCAAGTTATATTTTTACTAGCTCGAAATCAGTAAATAGTAAGATCGTTGAGTTTATTTAGTAGTGACGTCACAAATTGCTATTTGCAAGAGGTCATAAAATAGACGATTAAAGAAATTTTCACTTAGCTGAGCGGCGTGACCAAATATTTGTTTGGCCTACACAGATAGTTGCTCCGGATATGACTGTTATGGTTCTGGTAAGTACGCATGATACAGGAAAAAATCCTAATGAGGAACAACATCGGGACTCCATGACCGATTTGAGAAGTGGAAAAAGTCATAAAATCTGTGAAGACATTTTAACCCGTAAATTGCTCTAAAGACGATCACTTTGAAATCAAAAACAGACCTTGATTTACAGCCACTCTCATAATACTGTATCAAAGACTCCAATACTTAAAATTTTTCCTCCAGACTCCCTCGACGACTGCGGGCTCCGCTTCCTCCTGGCCATGAAGCACTACGGCTACCTCCTGCGCTGCCTGCCGCTGGCCCAGCGCGCCAGCCTGCAGCGCACGGGCGTCGGCACCTGCAACCTGGTGTGGGCCTTCCACTCGGAGACGCACGAACAGCTGCTGGCTATGATACCCGGATACACCAAGGGAACGCCGAAATGGTCTACTATGAGAGAATTGGGTAAGTTCTTGAATTTTAAAATCTTCTGGGCAAAAGTCTCCCACGTAGCCTTTATTTCAATTAAAACATTGAAAATGTTACCCCTGCGTTCTCTATTCACTCCGTTTTACCTTACGTTAATATCCCATGTTACCTCAGGTGTCGGATGGTGGGTCCGCGGCGAGTTGCTCCGCACTTGCATGGAGAAGCTGGCCCGCGCCTCATACATGCAGAAACAAGACCCCATGGATGCCGCACTGTATTACCTCGCCATGAAGAAGAGAATGCTGCTGTGGGGACTGTTCCGGTCCAGTAGAGATGACAAGATGACTGGGGTACGTATGAAAATTCTTTACAGAAAAATTAAGCTTTGCTTATCCACGCTGCAAAAATGAACCTTGTATGCATTTAGTTTTTGTTGCTAGCTGGAGAGCGAGAGAATGAGAGTGCGATTTCCACCTGGCGTAGTGTAAATTCCAACTAAATGATCTGGCATGTTCATTTTTCACCCTTTACATATGCATTTTAAATCGGGATAAAGCTTTTAAAATGTTTCAACCATTTTTATGGGATCAAAAAAATATTGCATCTTAAAAATTGGCTTGGTTCAATCCCATTGCTTCTCAGCATTTCTGTGTTTGGGTATAATTGAAGAAATATTGGCCAAGTTTTTAACGTGACTCGAACAACTACCCAATAATGCAGTGCAATGTAGCTCTCGGGCCATGTGTTACCTATACTTGCCATGCTTCCAAGGAGGGTTGTGGGTATGTCCTAAGAGTTTAACGTGGCCTATTAAACTGACAGTCTCTTTAACTCCACTTGAAGCGAAAGGAGTCATTGAATGATTTGTCCCACAAAGTAAAGAAAAAATTTTAAAAAGGCAAAGATTTGATGATCTGTTTTCTATTACAGTTCTTTTCAAACGACTTTACGCAAGATCGTTGGCGTAAGGCTGCGTTGAAGAACGCGTTCGTGTTGCTCGGTAGACAACGATTTGAACATGCGGCCGCTTTCTTCTTGCTCGGAGGGGCTCTCAAGGATGCTATAGAGGTAAGTAATTTTACATAGAACTTAACTAAACTACTTATTTTTCTGCCTCAGTAGAACAGATAACCTTTAGAGTAGATGTGTCTTTGAGAGCAGTGGTGGCCCAGTGGCATCGTCTCCGGCACCGTCGTGGGTTCGAACCCAACCAGGTGCATTACTTTGTGTAATTTATATCATCACCACTGCTCTCAAAACGGTTAAGGAAAACATCATGAGGACACCGGCATGTCCTAGAACCAACTATTCGAAGACGTGATATTTACCAACTGGGCCCGCGTGGTGGATTATTGCCCACTTCTTCTCACAGAGAGGAGGAGGCCTGTGTCCCAGCAGTGGGAACATTATAGGCAAACGTAGTGTGAGACCCCCGTCGTCTAGATGGAGCGACGACCTGCGAAAGAGCCGGTAGAAACTGATGAGGACAGCGGCATTAGAAGAGGCCTATGTCTATCAATGCACAAATATTGGCTCATGATGACTGCCTCGTCAACTAGAAGTAGCAGTCGTGACTGCTGAGCTGATCCACGGCTCGATTCCTGGGTCGGGGAGCTTTCTTGAGTTTTTTCATAGGCAGCCGGTGTATACTAAGGAAAGCTTGCGACAGGGCTCATTAGCGTACACTAGGAGAGTTTAATGTCTAGCAGTGGACGAATTAAAGGGCTATTGAAGGACACCGTGGGTTTTAGTCAGTACGAGTCTGACAGTCCCTGCCGCTCTGCCCTTTTTTTTATCGTGGTAAAATCATCAAATGAGTCCTCTCACCCAGGGCAGAGCGGGAGGGACTGTCAGACTCGTACTGACTAAAATCCAAGGTGTCCTTCAATAGCCCTTTACGTACCGGGGTTACGGTAATTTGTGAGTCCCGCGACCCCGGCAGGCTTTGGCCCTCTGCAGGCCCCGTCACTCCCGCTCTGCCCTGGGTGGGAGTTTTCATTTGATGATTTTACCACGTTAAAAAAAAAGGGCATGAGGTCCACGTCACGATTCCCAGGTCGGGCAGTGTTATTGAATGATTCCATTAGGAATTACGCCACGGTGTCTCGATTTGTGCTCAGTTGATGGCATAGGACCTAAAAAAACTGGTGAAATTTGGGTATTATTAGGTACTCCTATTCTTCATTCGAGCATGTTATCCATGAATTATATTATTCCTTATAGGTGCTAATCACTCGTCTCGGAGACTTACAACTGGCTATGGTGGTAGCGCGGTTATATGAAGCGGACAACCCACTGCCGGCCACCCTCAAGAAGTTGCTGATGGACGAGATATTGGGGTAAGTTGTGTTTATAAAGCACTAGCGACCCGCCCCGGCTTTGCACGGGTGGACATTTATTTTTTAAGCTCTCTCACAATTTTAAAATCGTAATATCTTTTGAATGGATTGTCCGATTGGAATAAAATAAAAAGTAATTTATAGCTATTGAAACAATCTTGCTCAAGTTTATTTGGATAAGGATTAGTATTTGACGATAATATGATCAATAAACATAGGCTAATAATTT
Source organism: Agrotis puta (assembly GCA_943136025.2). Lineage (NCBI taxonomy): Eukaryota > Metazoa > Arthropoda > Insecta > Lepidoptera > Noctuidae > Agrotis > Agrotis puta. Next base: position 10,844,219 of record OW964182.2, on the reverse strand, counting down.
TAATTACTTTTATTCTATGGAAAAGTGGTTATAATGGCTAAAATATAAATGTTTGGTTTATACTATCGCGGACTTTTTTTTAGGCATTATTGAGTTCTACAACTTTTCTATAGAAGTCAACCATACATCTCTAACCATTTAGGCAGCGTTCGCGAGAATCGTTAACGTACGGCAGTTTTTTCGACGCCTTACTCCACAATTTTCACTACCACGAAAAATCCTATTTTCCGGGATAAAATATAGCCTATACGGATTCGGAAGAATCCCTCTAAGTAATGGTAAAAGAAATTTTGAAATCGGTCCAGTAGTTTTTGAGCCTATTCAATACAAACATACAAAAATACAAAGGTTTCCTTTTTATAATATTAGTATAGATAGGTTAGGCAATCAGAATTACTATCCTAGCCAATACCCAGGATATGGGCATAAACTATAGAGGGGATGCGTGAAGTAGCGGGCAAAAGCTAGTAGTTATAAAAGTAGAACAGAAATAACCTGTTCCTCTTAAATTGCGAATTTTACTTCTTACTATACTATTACTCATATGAAAAAAGTTTTTATTCTCTCACACAACCATTATTATAAACTAAAAGAAGGTAGTTTGTTATTCTTTCATGCAAAAATATCAAATGGAGTAAAATACAATTCGGATTCGGAATTCGATTCGGAAACATGGATTTTCCACATTGGATACTTCTTTTCCATACGTTGATTGGTTATAGACAAAGTTTGAGAGATAGCAACCGAGATAAGTTATTAATTTCCAGCGTAAATGAAATGCAACAAATTCTACCATCGTCAAAATTACCAATAAAACTATTTCACCTTTTTCCCAACACAGAGGTGAAACAGAAGACGGCGAGTTAGACCTAGAACGCGCCCACCCAGACCCATTCGTCCGTTCAATGGCGCTGTGGGAACTGAAGCGGTACGGCGACGCACTGGACACCCTGCTGAGTCCCGCCGGCCGCCTGCACGCCGCGCGGGACAACGAGCCCATGCCCAGCGTCTTCAACTTCTACGTCTACCTGCGCACGCATCCCAGGCTGAAGAGGCATAACATGCCTAGTCAGGTATGTAACTGACGGATAACAAATTGATCCTGATCGCATAAAGGGTTCTTTTTTTTTTGAGGTACGGAAGTGTGAACTAACGACTGGAAGGTTATGAGGAGGGAACTGCCCATAAAATATACCTATTGTAGATAGTGCTCATTTTTATAGTGGGCCTTTTTTTTATCGTGGTAAAATCATCAAATGAGTCCTCCCACCCATTACTGTCAGACTTGACTGACTAAAATCCACGATGTCCTTCAATAGCCCTTCACGTACCGGGGTCACGGTAATTTCCGAGTCCTGCGACCCCGGCAGGCTTTGGCCCTCTACAGGCCCCGTCACTATGCTGACACTCTTTGAGGCGCGCGTGGAACACAACGCGCTGTCGACCCGGGCATGGTCCATGGCCAGACAGCGAGTCGCCCATTACTCGCCGCCCGCATGCTCGCGCCTACGGTGGCCGGAGATCGTCTGCCGTTTATAATGGCCCTTAGATGAGACTAAAGACTTGTTCCAATGAGACCGATAGAGATATCCCAATGGGTATGTGGATATTGCGCTGTTCAAACAGCGACGGTATTCGCTGACGACCCTCACGCTCAAACTCTATTGTCGTTTAAGTTTCGGCAGAAACGCGGTAAGTAGGTACATACGTGTATCGTGACCGCTGATGATCCATGACGTTGCGGTTGCGCGCGCGACAGCTACGGATATGCTACACAAAATACCCGTTGGAATATGGGTATTACCACTATCCACCACGGTATCGTTTACCGCTCCCATTTAAACGCTTTAGTCATATCTAAGGCCTATTTTAAAACGAACAGTATCGAAATGAGCACTACCTAAAGTGGGTACCAGTTTTTTTTTAACCTATTTTAATCCACAGCTTGGCAGTTTTTTCCCCATTACCACTCGTTAATTTACTTTTTTTCCGAATAATCTCTTATTTACGCGACTAAGTCGTTACTACAGCGTGTTATTACCCTACTGTTGAACCTATTTAGTATAAATTAAGGTATAGTACTAATTTTGAGTACTATACCATAATTTTCATTCTTAGGTATTTTTAGGCTACAAATTATTCTCCCAAACTAATCAAATCATTTCTAAACCAGGGTGGAACTCTAGCCCTGCTTCAACAGGAACCAGAAGAAGGCATCACCCGTCTTGAGCGTCGGCTGTACTTCCAAACAGCACACGGTCACTTCAAGGCTGGTTGTCCAGCGCTGGCCCTGGAGGTGCTGTCCAAGCTGCCGGCGCGGGTGCGGGACGAACGACCGAAGCCCCAGGTGGCCGCGCCGACCATAGACGTGGCCGTCATACACACAGGACAACTTGAGGATCAACAACCAGTCAAAAGTACGCAACGTTCACGTCCGTTTGTACGTCCGCTGATTTATGTTTTGTTTTGTGGTTTTTGTTGCTTTTCTTTTGACATTTATAAATATTTTTTTGGTCAGTTTACTCCATTGAAGTATAGTGTACTAGCGTACTAGAAAAGACAGCGGGGCATGTGGAGTGTGCGGGGAGGAGCTAATGAGACATAAATTACTGTTTTTTCAAGAACATCGGGTTTCTTCGGGCGTTGTCAATGATTTCCGAAGATACTTGAGAGTCGCTATGAGTTCCAATATAATTTGACCTTCATAATGTGTGTAATATTCTCCTAAGGCGCTGCGCAAACGCAGACATTTTATGGCCGACACGGCACACCATCACAGAAAACCGTAGTTTATAAGTATGTGATTAGTCGAAGCAACTGGACTCAAAAATGGATGATTTTATACTGTACTGCTTCTATCTATAGAAAACAAATAATCATCGGTAGCTTATATCTGATACAAGACACAAAAGTGGCGAACGTTTGCGCTGTGCCTTGACTAAACCCAAAACAGTAAAGTCGTAACCAATTATGTTAAAAGGAAGACGGAATTCCTTCTAATACCTGCTGCTAAAATATGGGAAAAAGCAATGAAAATATTTGTAGACCTCAAGGAAATTTGAAGTCTGCAGAAATGTTCTCCAAACAATACAAGTTCTTAGCTAATCTTTTTGTGAACAGAGGAGGAACCGAGTAGCATGGATTGGGGCGCCCCGGCCGTAGAGGTGGACTGGGGGGCGCCCGTGGCCCTGGAACAGAAGGACGAACTGGTGCTCAGCTGGGATGATGACGATGCTGATAAGGGGTGAGTTTTGTTGCACTATTATATCTGTATCTTAGCTGGTCATCTCGGCCTACTGCTAAGGCCGGAATATAGTCTTATTTAGCCTGTTTTCAGTGTAGTCCTGAATAAGGCCGGTATTACAGAACGTTGCTCAAGATTCAAGCGTTACTTTAAACTAGTTTCAATCAATCAAATGGCTTGAATCTGGTTTTAAGTAAAGCTTAACGTTCTGTGATACAAGGACTATAGGTACCAACACGTAACCTCCCTCGATAAATCATTAGTTGATAAATCATAATTTGCCACAACTGATTTAATTGTGTAATCCCTCTCAAGCACTCAGTAAATTGAATGTAGCTTGCATCTTTCTTTAAGAGTTCAAATTCGATTTTAAAATATCTAACCTAATTACATTACCATTACGGTAGATATTTTAAATCTACCCTTATGGTAATGTGATTCAAATATTTAAAAAATGCTCTTATTAATACAATCCTTTGATGATGACTTCTTTTTCGTTTTGTTATAAAATAAAAATAATTATACTAAATTAATATTTCCCTACATAGATCGGACGATTCCGGATCATCCACCCCTCCTTTAGAAATGAAAATGGACAAGAAAGAAGAGCCCGTAGTGAACGGTGTCTCCGAGAAAGAGAAGGTGGAAGAGGAAGCGCCCTCTGTCGACATAATGGCGCAGCAACTGAAGTTTGGAGCCTGTCTAAAAATATTGATGGAGGAACTCAGTACGCTGGCTACTGGTTTCGAAGTTGATGGTAAGTGCAGCACGCGTAGCATGGCGATGCTGTAGACTCGCGTTTCTATGAAGACAAAGACAGACGTTCTCTTTCCATAGCAACGGTGAATGATTGAATTTGACTGAACTAAAACGTTTAGTTAACCAAAAAAATAAAAATCATAAGTTTTCAATACAATTAAAATGATTTATTGAAATCAGACACAATTATACATAATTCTAGTAATATGTGCATTCATATACAATTAAAAAAAAGTTTTTGCTTATAAATCAAAGCGACAACAAAACGCAAAAAGTATACAACTCATAGACATACAGTATAGTTCGAGTCTTTTCTAGCGAAATGTTAAATAAACTTAACAAACTTTCTAGAAAGAGAGAAAAACAAGTGTGGAAACGATCTAAGTGTTAAAGGAGAGAGATAGATATTTAATATACTGTAAATTATAATTATGACAATTTTAGTCAGATAATGTTTGGTCCATTCTTTATGTCTACGAGTGTTGGCAACAAGTTTCATGCAGCCATTTTTAAACTTTAAGGCATAAAAACTGATGCGATTGCATTGGGAGGAGCCTTACTTGTTTTTAAAACAAATTTAAGTCAATAAACACCAAGAATATTATAAAAAGAATCTTATCTAGGTCTGATATGAAGTAGACAAATTTCTCTTGTAGAGAAGAAACTTGTCTTCCCCCAAGTGTCAAAAGTAGAGAAAATATTATCGGCATGCTTGACGTTGTAGACTTGTCTCTATCGTAGAGAAGAAACATTTCTTTTCTACTTGTCAAACATCGCCATGCTTGGGACGATAGAGATCTTTCTTCAATCTGTCATTATGTCGATTCTCCCGTCGATATAACTCCTTTCTACGGTGCTCATGCTACGCATGCAGATATAAATTACATTTATAATTCTACGTGTGTAGGTACATTTTATGAAGATCTGTACTGACCTTATTGATGAAGTGCTTCAGAAAGGTCGGGTGCGTAGTATTCGCATTCGACGTGCTTGTACGACCAGATGTATTAATGTGGATTGGGCGTGAGTTTATGTATGTATGTTTCATATTTATTGGAGGCAACTTAAGATTTGAAAATAAGCTACTCACTAATAATAATCACCGTTAAAGTAATGAGTTTAAACAATCATAATGACTAAGAGAGTGACGGGTATGAATGTTGATGGATGGAGAGGAAAACGAAAGCCCAAGAAAAGATGGATGGATTGTGTGAGGAGTGGTGGAATCGAAAACTCTGGAGAATGGAAGAAGAAAACGTGTTGCGCCGACTGTAGAAGTAAAATGGGATGAGGGCAGGAAGATGATGGTGATAGTAATGAGCATTAACATACTTGAGGACTTTTTAGAGTCAAATGCCCAACTGCAGCGTTCTTATTTCAATGAGAATAAAGGTCACTATGATTTCAACAGTCATTTTATAGACTGGTTGCTTTAATGAGTCCTCTCAGGCTCCCACAGGCCCCCTTTGTTATCGTTTCATCGTGCCCTGTAAATTCTAGGGTAGATATACCTCCAAGTGAGGTTTTCTCTTGGGCAATGACTCTCATTAAAGCGAACGGTATATGAATCGGAGATAACACGACTTTAAGGAATATAAAACACAGTCATCCCCTACCCCAGGTGGTCACCTCCGCTACCAGCTGTACATCTGGCTGGAGCGCGAGGTGGAGGCGCTGCGTCGCCTGTGTGGGTACCTGGCGGCAGGGGGCGGGGACGGCGGCGCGCTGCTGTGCAACGACCCCGAGCTGCCGCCGCTGCCGGACAGGCCCACGCTGCACCAGCTGCTGGTCCGGGAGAAGGCGGACTTCGAGGCCAAGGTCCAACGAGCGCTTAATAGGAAGAAGTGGTTGAAGGGTGAGTGTTTGTAATAAAATTGTGACTGTTCATAAAATGTGTGATGCATTCTAAGTGGCGAAAGTTTCCAAATTCTCTCGTCCCGAAATCTTCATACAACTATTTATTGAGCAGGAATACTTAAGCCTGGCGTTCCGATACATCCAAATGGACACCGATTTCATCGATGCGTTCGAATGAACGGGCGTTCTTTCTTAAAATATCGTATATTTTTGACAAAACATTCCAAAATCTGCCAATGTATGGCAGATATTGGAATGCTGTGAAGCTAATTTAACTGTTGGAAGGCTCGTCAATTACCACCTTAAGATTAAACCTTTAAACTTCTTCTTGGTCTTTGAAATGCCAATTAAACAAAGAGAACTATGTACATACTTTTATTTTCATATTTTTTTATGTGATATGGTTTTGCTTTTGACTCTAGTTAAGTTCAAAATTGACAGTCTTATGTTTTTAAACTCTCACGTTAAAATAGCATACCCAGAAGAATAAACTTGAAAATTGTCGAAGAGATTCGGGTATTTGCATTTTACTTAAGAAGAAACTACCCACATTATTTAAGTCAAAGTTTGGCACTAAACTAACTGAAACGACTGTCAAAAATCTACAAAGCAGATTCATACCGACCCAGAACATAAAAGCAAAAATTCAATAACTCAACAGCGAACGAGACCCTTCTCCGCACACTATTGTCGTACTGCTCGCTGCACGGCGCTGGCGGCGGCGGGCTGGCTTCAGTCCGTATGGAACTGGTGCTGCTGCTGCAGGAGCTGGGACAGGACAAGCAGCACCAACAGCTGCTGTCACCACTACCATTCCCCACCACACTGCCACTGCTGGCGGCCGCTGTCGCTACCAATAACACTGTGGTTGCTGATCCTGTTAGACATTTACAAGTGCGTATTTCTGGTTTCTTTGTAACATTTGGGTCACGTAAATATTTGGGCCACAGAAGTGTCTAAACTGGTAACTCTGACCTTAGAACGTGGGTTTTTGAAGGAAAACCGTGGATTTTAGTCTGTACTAGTCTGACAGTCCCTCCCGCCCCACCCAAGGCGGGACGGTCTCTCATTTTCCGAAGAAGTTGTGCGTCTTCTTGTGGAGGTCTTAGAATTTTGTGTGACGTATTGAACTGAATAAACATATCAATGTGGGTTGGCACACTTTAGCAAAACTACATCCAATTTTTCGTGGCAAGCTGATATTTTTGCGAAAGACATACAGAACGATACAACACCGTAAAGACATCCCACTCCAGTCTGTTTAATTGTTAGCATTATCTTAAACGCTTTGCCAAAGAGAATTCGGCGTGGCGCGACGCTAGCGTCATAGCGTGTCGTGCTTACTAACTATGACAATATCTAGCGTCGTTGTTTAGCGGGAACTCGGCGCTAGTGTAGTGTGTTTCATGTGATGACTTAAATATACTTTCATAGTAAATAAGCACGCCAAGGACACGCCACGCTAGCGTCACGCCGCGCCAAGAAAGTTGCGCAAGTATGCACTATAATTTTGAAAAATACCCTTTGTTACACGCCTTTTAAAAACTTTATATATCCCAGTCCGTAGCTCACGATATGCTGGGCACTATCGGTGAACTAGGTATTCCCGGTGGGTCGGCGACACGGATACTGCACACGCTGCGAGAGCTAGCAGTCGCGCTGTCCGCCTGCATCTACCAGAGTCTGTGCGACTCAGACACATTCAGCTTGAAGCACGGCCATCATCACGATTGGTAAGTTGTTTTGTAAATGTGACCGCAGTTTGTCCTATTATCATGTTAAAAAAAACACAAAACATTGTTACACAACATAAAGAAATGGTTTTAAAAATACTGTTAAAAGCCAGCCTCTTCAGACAGTAGTACGTAGAACTGTTTATTAACCGACTTCATAAAACAGGACGTTATCTCTTCTACCCATATGTTTGTACTAGCACTTTGCCCGCGACTTCGTCCGCGTGGGTTACGTACTTTCCTAATTCCCCCTTTTCACCCCCTTAAAGGTTTAATTTCCAAAAACCCCTTCTTAAGGCTCCCCTACATTATAGTAGGAAGCCATGTGCAAAATTTCACATTCCTAGCCCCAGTAGTTTCGGCTGTACGTTGATATGTCAGTCAGTCAGTTCTCCTTTTATATATATAGATGTATGATTTATAACATACAGTATGCACGACCTTTCCCAAGTCGTGTCTCCGGCGTCATGTTATGGTGTTTTAAAAACATGAAACATGGTTGGCTAACATAAAGGCGGTGCGCGGCCGTGACGTAACATAAAATGTTTACTGTGATGAACTTATAACATGTTACTACTAAAATTCCTTGAAAATTGTCGTAAAGGACGTGGTTTTACCATCCAATGTTGTATTCCTTGATTTTGTTCAACAGTGTGGTACCTGACACTGCAGCTACTAGTCAGATCATCGCGCGACAGAGACGTCATTCCACTGATGACCTCACAGTCACAACTCCGCCGAACAAATGGCCAGGTATGTAGCACTAATACTATATTACTTTTGTTACTTGTTGATGATACTGTAGCAATAGTTTTTTTGGTATTTAGAAGGTTTCTATCGTTGTATGTTGTATGTTTTTATTCTTCAGCTATCTATTGGACGTGCAATAATCGGGCATAAAATGTCTCATTAAATAGAAATAACTTTGTTTATTCTTTGTGGAATAGAGAAAGAATTAGTCATGCTGCGCTTGCGACTCACTTGACGACTTTTTTACTTACCTTTAGGATTTGCCATCGACACGCAAACAAGAAGAGAAAGATCTATAAAAAGTCCATAGTGTCCATACAAAGTTGACCTTACACCTACAGGAGTATCAGCCCTCCGAGGCCTCGCCCTCCGCGCGGCCGAGGAGGAGGACGCGCCCCGCCTGGCCGTGCTGCTGGCGGAGGCCTTCTGCGCGGTGTACCTGGCGCTGCTGGGCTGGGCGGCGGCGGCGCGCGACGCGCACCTGCTGTACCGCCTGTGTGCGCACCAGCCGCAGCAGCTGGACCACGCCAGGCTGTTCGGGGGAGGGGTGCGGAGGCTGCTCACTACTGCGCCCGCGCCGTCTCTGCAGGTTGGTGGGAAACACGTGGCGTCGTAATGATGATTTTTGTAGCAGAAAAAAAAATCAGGAACCTGGAGCTTTTTGGCGAGCGCTAGCTAAACTATAAGATATATAGCCAAATTATGTTCTAAAGAATTTTAGTATTAATATTTATTCAAAAAGTGTGGTCATAATCTTGACAATTGATGTAAAAAAAAATTAAAAACCCCACCCAGTATAAAGATTCATAATTATGATGATTTCTTCATTAAAAAAAAGCAATTAAATTGCAAAATAAAAACACCCGCATCGCGTTACTAATTTACTGTACAGTACGCGCAATTTTTTTCTGATGATCTAAATTAATACCAATGAAAACGGATGAGTTGCTAGTTACTTTATAAAACCTAAAATCATTCATTATTTTCAGCCAAAATTAGTAGAGCGACCAGAAGGCACATCAGTGTGGTCCTCCCTGCGAGAGAAGCGCGCACTCCTCAACATGCGCCTGCTAGGTCTCGCGCCCACCGCCCCGCACAAGAACATACAGGAGGGACGACCTACCTACAGGGAACAGTTCGTGCCTCCACACTGCAGTATCCTCACTTACCTGCTAACTAAGGTAACTGCCATTTAATTAGCAATCATAATTTAAAACGTGTTAAAATGAGGCTGACAATCAGCAGTGTTTGAACGTCAACTACAAAAGACAAAAGTCTCAAAACGTCTCATTAGTTATTCAGCTAAGCAGTGGAACAAACTTTCCAGCAAATTATCAGTAATCGATAAGTTAACTAAATTAAGGTCTGTAACCATTCTAATATCACAATATTTGACGGCACGGTTTCGATCCCCGAACAGAACAAACATCAATATGATCTACAAGTAGTTGTTCCGTGTCTGGGTGTTTGTGCATGTGAGTTTCTGTTTGTAAACGCCACCACGAAACATTCCTAGTGTGGAGCAACCTTTGAAAAAAACGAAAATATGGCATAAGCCCATCCCATAGGGAATTTGGTAAAAATAGTGCCAATATGAACCTTATTCTTAAATGGTTGCGAGACGGATCCAAAGCCAAAAGCTAGTGAAGGTATAAAAAAAAAGAACCGTATTTCACAATCAATGTTACTTTTAGCCCACGGCTGAACAAGACCCTGAGAATTACGACTACGACTCCGCGGAATCTGGTGGCGAGGATCTGGATGAAGAGGAGAGCGAAGGCGAGGATGATGACATCTTCGACACCACTAACGTCAAGTAAGATTGAATATATAATTCATCATCATTGTATCAGCCGTATGACGTCCACTGATGAACATAGGCTTTCTCTATAGACTACCAATACATACTATAATTACGTTGGTAGCGGCTTGCATCCAGCTTGATCCTGTGGTCTTCATAAGATCGTCTGTCCACCTTGTGGGTGTACGTCCTATAATAATATATAATTTATAGATCTGCATTTACTCAGTGGTCATATCTGCTTATCAATTTTGCTTGTACCTAATTCATAAAGCCAGTTAGAGTCGATTAAAGGGGCGAGCCTGTAACCATCAACCGGATAAGAAACTAAACTGCGTGACTGTTAGGTACTGGGAAATTATTGATGAGTAGAGTATCAAATTTTACTTGACAATTACTGATGTTAGTAAAGTATCTTCATGACGGTTCAGTTTAGCTAGAAGCCCATATTTGCCTCAACCATTGTAATTTTCACAAAAAATCTGGGGAGCTTTTGCTACACAATATAATTCGTTACTTTATCTGTTACGTTTTATGAAGAAACTAGCAATTCTTATGTTAAAAAGTTTTAGTACAAAAACTGACTCCTGTTTTACTCCAACTAACATTTTACAGGCGAGATAACGAGAAGCGTCGCAAAATGGTGAACACTGAGCACTCGGACCCCGACTCGTACTCGTGGCTCGTGATGCGCATCGCCGTGCTGCGGCTCGCGCAGCAGAAGTTGCAGAACTTCCTGCAGCTGTGCGGGATCGAGATGTCAGGTGAGACATAGATGTAGCTGTGCTTCCTGATAGCTACTCTCTTGGGATCCTTAGTGAAGAGTGAATAGGTAACTTGCTTCTATGGTACTTGACTAGGCAAACGTGCTTCAACTTGACCACGTCATTACTTACGTCGCAAACGCGAGCCTATAAATAAGTAGTATAACGCCTGAGTCTTTATAATATGATCTTATCGAAGAAAAGCCTTGGCCAGAATTCACCATCTCACGTTAATTTTTTTTTGGTAAATACTCTTTCAAACACTTACCCTTTTGTATCTTTCATTTTATATATTTTCATCGTGGTGTGTATAAGGCGACATGACAATTAAATTGCCGACAATATTCTTATCCCATTTTACTTGGGGTCGGCGCAACACGTTTTTTTCTTCCATTCTCCTCTATCAGACGTCACAGTATCATTTACTCCTTTTTCTTTTGACTTCCTCTTCCTCTCCATCCATCAACATTAACACTCATCACTCTCTTAGTCATATGAGTCTCATCCCTCATCATCACATGTCCATACCAAGACAGACGATTCCCTTTATTTTTTTCATTAACAGACGCCACTATGTTACGCCAAAGTTCCCCTTATAAACTCATTCCTTACTTTATCACTCCACACCACCATTTCACACCATTCTTGTCACTCCATATATCCATCGCAACATCCTCATCTCCGCTACATGCAATCGTTACTCATCCATCTTTTTCACAGCCCAGTATTCCGATCCATACAATACGACAGCATTCCTAACAGCAATACAATAGAACAAAAATATCCTAATATCCATATATATAGTCGCGGGACTGTACGAATTACCGTGACCCCGGAACGTAAAGGGCTATTGAAGGACACCGTAGATTTTAGTCAGAACGAGTCTGACAGTCCCTCCCGATCTGTCCTGGGTGGGAGGACTGATTTGATGATTTTACCACGATAAAAAAAAATAGTAGATTATTAACCAAGGGGATAAAGCAGTGTCTTCTGTCGCGGGTGACGATTTAAATCGCGAGCGTAACGAAGGACTCGAGGTTTACTCCCGAGCGTAGCGAGGGTGTTAAAAACTTAAATCACGAGCGAAGCGAGGGATTTAAGACGAGTCCTGAGTGTAGCGAGGGATTTAAGTTCACCCAAGACTAAGACAGCTTTATCACCGAGGAAAATACTCTACTTTTCGTACCATTTGCGAAAAAATGAACTCAATAATAATATGAGATAAGCATTTATTGAAAATAATGACAATTAAAAGTAAAAGTTAACATTCGAAACATTGGTCCAATTATTGATAGAGCGAGTTACATTTTTGTTTGGTACATTTATTGTCGATGAGTTAATTTGAGTATATCTCTGTTCTTGCGTCTGAGGAACTTGCGTTTCATTTGATTTAACATCGTTGCGCATTTTTAGAACATTAACTTATTTATAAAAATAAAATAAACTCAAGGTTTTATTTGAAGAAAACAAAAACGCGGCAAATTCCTAGACTACATTTTTTTTGTCGGAAAAGCAAAGGCATCAAGCTCATACGGCCTCTTCGGTTTTCGTAATTTTGTTTAATAATCATAACTGCATAATAAATACGTATTCTTTTTTCAAAAAGATGTGTAATGCTTTATATACAAACTCAATGGTGTAAACACAGATGTAGTTCAGTATAAATTTCGGTAAGTATTCCAAATTTAAATCACATTCTCTCCCTAGAGGATGAATGAAATTCAGTACAACATTCTCTCCCTGTTTTTAACAGATTAAAAATGACTATCGTTATGTTCGATTTTTGAAGCATAGAATGTCACTTTTTTGAGCAAGTGGTACGAAAATAGTTATTTATGCAACTGTTGTATAATCAGGGGTATTAAAACACGAATGTGGGTTTATCACACGAGGCGTAGCCGAGTGTGATAATAGTATCACATGAGTGTTTTAATACCTAATTATAACAGTTGCATACAAGACTTTATCTACAATCATGATGTGAATCCTCTATAAAAGATTTTCATACCATAGGGTGTTGTACAGAACTATGTAAATTCAAGATGGCGGGAAATAACACGATAAGACGAGAATCCGAAATTACGAATTAGTCTACAATTTATTGTTCTTTTTTCAAAATTTTAGCGATCTGGTGGTAAAAATGTCATTGCATGAGAATGTTCTTTTTTTGAAATTCATTATAACACGCGTTTGGATGATATAATGATCATTATAGCATTGAGTGTTTTAATGTTGGCAATAAGCTAATTGCTATAGGTTCTTTTATAGAGGATTAATAGCATGATAGTAGATAAACATATATATGGTTCTAGTTATAGGTTAAACGTTAGGTAAAAAATGTCTTGTCGCATTATATCCGCACATGTTCCACAAGTTAAAATAAATAAATATTTTACCATAGACAGAAAACCTTTCAAAGAGAATCACTTGCATCTCTCTATTTTCTTTTTATTATAACCAACAAATTTAAAAACAGTCCACTTCTCTAAATCCAACAAAACCTTCTTTACTAAAGTAAACGTTTCTTAAGGCTATAAACTGATTTAGCTCATTATGTTATTTCCAACAAACAGAACTAGCGACAACGAGCCCTATGGTCCACGGCGCCCTCCGCCGCGTGGACCAGTGGCAGCAGCAGTTGACGGAGACACTGGAGTCTCGCGCGCCGCCACAGGACTACATCCCCGGGTGCTTTCCTGCGCAACTACCTACTGGACCTCCTATTAATAAGTACAGGTACGTAGGAATGTTTAAAGTCGGTCACTGTAGCGTTATTGCTATGGCATAAGGTTGATAAATGCTCGACCGCCATCGCCAACGAGTGTCGTTTTAACTTTTTCGAGTTTATTGTTATGGTTTTTCACCACAACTAATGTGCATGTACGTAGGTGATCGTTTGCGAATGATCACTGTAGCCTTTTAACTACGATTATAAGGTTGATAAGTGTTCGACCGCCTTCTCTAACGAGTTTCGTTTTAACATTTTCTAGGTCATTGTTATGGTTTTTCACCACAAAAAACGCACAGGTACCTACGTGGTTGATCGTTCACGATTGATCGCTGAAGCCTTATTAGTATGGTTATAAGGTTAATAAGTGCTCGACCGCCGGCGAGTGTCGTTTTAACATTTTCTGGATTATTGTTATGGTCTTTCACCACAAATAATGTACAGAACGTTGGTGAACGTTCACGATAGATCCGGTTTTAGCCTGATCATTAAACACATAGGGTTAAAAAACATAAACCTCCTTCTATCTCAGTCGGGTAAAAAGTTTGTTGTTATGGTTTTTCACCACACCTAACAAAATACATATAGCAGAAATTATTTTAAGATAAATATATTGTAATGTTCAGATGCATCCGATCCGACCCAAAAATAGTTGAGAAATACCAAGCAAATATAAATACAAAATTAATAATGAAAAATTATAAACATCATACATATTTTATTCAGCGTATCGATTTTAATTTTCTGTATTTATCCGACAAATTACGCTATCGAGCTATTAACAAAGCCCTCAATTTGTTCCAGATGTTTATTAGAGAAGCACAATACCCCGTTCAGTTCAGTAATGTTCAGTGCAGCGCCCGCGCGAAGACTTTGGAGCTTCCTCGTACGACAAGAACCCGTCCAGGTAACAACCTTTATACTACACCTGCATGGAAAGTACCTTGATGCTTTATCAAATTTACGGTAGAAAGTACGTCATTGCATATCGAACAAATATGCGGGGAGAAAACGCATCTGAGCGGGAGAGAAAAGTGTATGAAAATCCATTTCTTACGTGGTTTTTCTTTTTTTAATTTTGGGTAAGACAAAAGCCAAAAAGTTTTTACAGTGAGTTTTTATCTCTAAGTTCGCAAAATGACACTGGCCACTAGCTGTGTGTTGGATGGTGTAGGGGCTGGCAGTGCGACCCTGCGGCGGCCGGCTATCCAATTTGAAAAAAGAACATATGAAAATTATAGATGCCATTGGCGCCATTTTCAATTTGTGTGTTGTTTGAGGATTCAGTTTTCGTAGAAAGTAAAATAAAAATGATAAGTAGTGATAGTGATGATGAAAAATTTTTCCTCGTAGGTGTAGTATAAAGCACTATGTATCACTCGAGAGAAAGTGTGATTCCCGATCTCGGGTATTTTAAAGCCCTCCCCTACGGGTCGGGCTTCAAACGACACCCTCGACGGTAATCGGTCACTTTCTCCTCTTGGTGAACAATGTACTATTGCTCCCCTTTATAATTGTATGGTTTCCAACGAAAATAGAACCAACATCTTTTTTATTATTTTTCTTTTTAGCCGTTTATGTCCTACTGGTAGGCAAAGGCCTCACCCATATCCTTTCAATTGCCCTTTTCTATTGCCACTTCGGACAACAACATCAACAACAAGCAACATCTTAACAACTCTATAATTTCCATCTTTTTTACATTACATTTTGGTGCAAGATACGTTTTTCCAGTACAGTAATTACTGCATGCTAGTATAGTAATTAGTGATAGTTCTCGCGATCTTAGAGCGCTAAACGCGGTTAAACGTTACTATCGCGTCTACATAAACTCGCACTAAGCACACAAGTCCCTAAAAATGAGAGCCGGAATCACTTCGGGACAGTTTTATTTTTAATGATTGAGTCATTTTAAAACCTTTTTTCTTAATAGGATCTCTTCATCCGAGCCGTGTTCTCTCGTCGCCGAACTCAATCGGTAACTGCGGAGACAATGGCCGCCGAAGGTAGAGGCGGGTGTATACCTCAGAACCAACGAGAACGCGACTTGGAGCTACACAACCCTGTACGGATCATACACAAGGAGCAGGACTCCATTGCTGCCTTCTGTCTCAACAAGGTAAGATACCAGTAGTAACCTGAAAATATACTTCTTCATACCGCATCGGAGATCCTAACTTTAGTAACATGTTTTTTTCTTTTTTACGTGATTAAGTCATCGAATGAGTCCTTCCACCCAGGGCAGGACGGGAAGGACTGTCAGACTTGTACTGACTAAAATCCACGGTGTCCTTCAATGGCCCTTTACGTTCCGGATCCACGGTTACTCGTTAGTCCAGCGACCTCAGTAGGAGCGTATGGGCTAGAACTGCACCATGATGATTGTTATTTTTTTTTCTTATTTCATAGGTCGGCGGCTGCCTATTAGCTGTAGCAACAGCCCGTGAAGTCCAAGAGATGGACGTGTCACTGCTACTGCGTGCAGGCGCGTGGTGGGCCGAGGATGAGTGTGAGCTGGACCTGCTGGCACTTGCTGCAGACCCCGCCGCGCTACCTGACACCGGCTTCTTGCTGATACAGCATCACGACAAGTGAGTCAACTTTTTTATAACATTATCCCACACTAAGATTTTCTCCTGTATTCGTTCGGTGCAGGGATAAAACCCGCGACACACTGTGCAGCCAGTCGATTTTTCTGCCACTGCGCCAATCATGCCGTTGAATTGCCTCGTATATGTACAGAAATAAGATAAAACGTGGTTAAAAATTAACCCAGCCAATACATCGACAGGACCGCCTTGCTACCATCGCATTGGGACTGCCCAAAATATCCCTTTGTAATGGTAAATCAAATCAGTCCTCCCACCCTGGGTGGAGTGGATAGGACTGTCAGACTTACTGACTAATGGTCCACTTCATTCCTTCTGCGGGGCAGACCTTCATCGTGTCCTTCGGGCGGTCCACATTGTGGAGACACTTGAGCTTGGGCAGACTCCAAAAGTCAAACAAGAACTGACTATAATAGGGCCACATTAACGGGAAATGCCGTTAATGGACGTATATACGAACATTTAAAGATTAAACGAGAAATGCCGTTAGTGTGGTCGCTCGAGGATAAGGTGTCCTCTTTTAGCTTTCAACGTCTTACGTATTTATTTCTTTCCATAGGCCTAACAGCGGTTCAGTGCCAGGCACGGGCAATAGCTCGCCATTGAATCCCAACGCGCCTCAAGTGCCGGTCGGCATGGCCAGTCAAACTGGACGAGGTGCCAGCGTTGTAAGTATACACAACACTATTTATTTATATCAGTTATTTTAATAGAGTGGCAGACAACACTAAATATATCACAGACCTGTCTTGAGGGTTTCAAGCAACTTTAACTGTTCAAATATAACTTTAAACTGTCACTTACGGGGTGTTATTTTGAGCTCCCGAAAATATCAGTTTAAAGTTAGTATTGAACCGTGAAATCTTAAAACAGTATTTAGTATTTCAATTATGGTTTTCAAAATAATTCACCTCAAGCAATAATGCCCAAAGGCTTAGGCAGAAGTGTGGCTCGGTAACCTCAAAGAAAAAGGCAATATATTTACAAAAAAAGTGACATTTGGAAGAAGAGTCACTCTTGGAGCCCGAAATTCACTTCTTTTCTGAGAAATCTCACAGTAACAGCAAAATGAAATATACCTGTTCTAATCAGGATTAACAGCGAGATAAAACGTGTTTGTTTTGTTTTATTGCCATTCATTTTTTTATCAATGACAGTTTGATTTCTATTGATACGCCTCAAGATATGATAGATTATACGAAATATATGACAAAGATAAAAAAAATATTGTATATCATGCCATATGCCTTAGATATAAGCCTGAGGCTACATTAGACAGCGATTCGCGATGCGACTGGAAGAGCGAAACGAATTACACGTGGTATCGCTGATGTCCGGTATGGCCATATACGCGAGCTTTCATTTGTTTGTTTTAATCGCTCATGTGTCGCAGATCGCGTCGCGGCCTAGTGTAGCCTCAGTCTAAGTTAATTTACTGAACTATTTATTAAAAGCAATACAAATAACATTTACTAATTTAGGCTAAACACTGAATTAATCCAGCTTGGAATGAGATGCTTGGTATGATTTGATTGAATTAAGATCTTGTAGGACTTCAAGAACAACAAACTGGTTTATAAATGCCAGGACTCTGGGGATTGACTTTATCTTTACCCAATGTAAATTCATACCTAGTAAGAGGTAATAAGATACAAATTCCAATGTTCAACGCCGCGAAAGAAAATCTCGCTTGATCCCATTGTAATCTATGTCTTATAATCAGAAGCTAAAACCATCATGAGGAACCCGGGCTTATATAATCAACGTGTAAGTCCAAAGTCAGAGGCCCGTGGGTTTCCTAGAGGCGGGTTAACTAACTCTGACACCACAGAGGGTGACCACACACGAAAAAGATACAAACCACTAGCTAGGCATGAATTTAAGTCGAGTAAAGATAAAATGTCCTAATTTCCTACCTCACCGGCCTGCTCTGTGCATAATAGTTTAAGGCACTGAAAACCGGAAGGTTATAAAAGCTTAATAAATTTTTTAAACTTACTAATATTACGCGCTACATAGAAGGGTCTAGAATTCTTTCTAACACCTAACATAGCAGCAGCAAGTATGAACTAACAAGTAACAATAACATTCTAACAGGAGCGGCGGTTAAGCAGCGTACCCACCGGAATAGAAGCGTATATCGCTACAGTACGTGCACCTAATAACTAATGCACTATACGGACACACTGGGTCAATCAATGTTGTAGGAAAAAAATATAATAAGTAACATCACCACAATTAATTAATCAAACGTCTGAACAGAATTTCATAAATTAATGCTAAGAATCATCTCGATTATGTCAGTTTTCATCATAGAAAATTTGCATCAGAATCTGTCTATTCTTTTAGGAGCTATGATGCCATAGACAGACAGACACCTAAAACTCATAACAGATTGCCTCGACGGTTACAATAAAGTTGTAGATAATAGTAAAGTTGCGTTTTTTGCGAAAATGATTGCATCTAAAAGATGTTCTACTGAATGCAACCGCAACGGCTGCGTCACTAGATGAAAATAAAGACATGCGGCAATGTCGTTTCAGACGTGTTTTGATGGCATGCAGTGTCAATAATTGCGATTGGATAACGGCATCGCTATTTGCGGTTATTTACGGCTTTAAACTCAAACAAAAGAAATTTAATTTAAAGCCTATAAGTCACGATGTCATTAAAGATCTATCTGTAAGGGTTCAGAAACATTTGGTCATTGACTCCTCAATAACATCGTTGTCCTTTTACATGTCGTTGTACATTTTTTATAGTGATACACCAATAAATTCTAGGTATACGAATTGCTTAAAAAAGTAATTACAATGTAACATTGATTCACCCAGTAGACGTCTCAAAAGATGCTGGGTCAATATTAACTTGGTGTGGTTATTGTGTGCGTGTCTGTACTTGTAACCTTGTCTCGTGCCGCCTCGCGCTTCGCCCGCGCTTTCTTTTCTAATCTCTTTGTACATCTATTCTCCGAAACTATACTTAACGGGGATATAGAGATTATATTGTGCAAGTTTTACTTTACATTTATTTTTATGATAACAGGATCAAAAGAATAGTTTTTAAGTCTAAAGTGCAACAAGGTTCTTTTGGCGGTTGAATTACATTGTCAGGAGGACGCTGTTAGCATTGATTTGTCAAATTATCTGTGTAAATTGTGAGAATACAAGATGTCGGCGTTAGTTCCGATTGTAGTCACACGTCAAAATACAAAGCAATAGATTGTAAGGTATTGTATTAATTTCAGTAACTTCACTTTTCACTGGCAGTGGCCTTCTTTTCTTAAAAAGTGTGTATGAGTGTATGTTCGGTATAACAGAGTGTTGATCGCAGGTGAAGGGTCTACAGTTCCCGGGTTGCCACGACCCGAAATACTGTCGACTGGTGCTGCATCGTTCGAAGCTTCTCATGAAACCGGTCAGTGACAACCCTAGCAGTCCTCCGCAACCTTCGTTATGTCACTTCCTTAGCCAGCGGTCGCACTCCCCAAGATTTATTTCTCGCTCGATGTATATTTTTTTGTTGGATTATTTTATGTTCTTCTACCATGATGATTTCTTTTGATTTTTTTTTGTTTCTCATTACTCACTAGGCTGTTAATAGATGTGCCAGTGTATTCTCATCAGTCCTCATTTTGCAGCAGTTCTCAAGAGCAGGCGTTTTTTTTTTTCGTTGTAGAGGTCCGTTTTATTAGATGTTTCTCACCAGTGTTTCTGAATGATTTTATTAAGTTTCCACTCTCTACTCGCTAATGTATGTTGCGTTGTCTATTGCACATTTGTTTTTATTTTTTTATAATGTGATGCATGATGATGTCTATGTTACTAACCGATCTAATTGTTGAAGATGATTACATTGTCCGTCAATAAGTATTGTTGTAAGTTTTTAAATCGTTTTGTAATAATAATGTTCTATTTAGGTGCTGAAACACAAAATCGACAACATCAAAAGGATGGCAGCGCATCCCTCACAACCATTGTGTAAGTGGATGCTGTATTTAAAACAAGTTATTATTCTGTACTTACTGTTTCACCTAAAAAATACACTATGATGTAGAGTAGGAACTAAAGCCAAAAACAGTTCACACAGTCGTTGTTATTAAGTGTAGCTGCTAAAGCTGATCGCACATTTGTCAGTACCGCACGCGCCGTACGCGCCGCATTTTAGACTCCGCCCAAAAAATAAACTCCATCCTTATAATTCATCCTATGTAATCAATCGTAAGTTTTTAAACGTACAATATTGTGGACATAATATTACCAAAATCATCCTACAGACCTCACTGGTGGCGCGGACGGTTCAGTTCAACTGTGGGAGTGGGGCCACCCCTCCTGCGTATGGTCACCTCGGGCCCCCGGTGCCTTTGCCAAGGTGACCCGCGTAAGGTTCTCAGACTACGGCAACAAGTTTGCCGCGTCGGATGCCGACGGCAATCTGGCGATGTGGCAGCTGCACCCAGCGCCGCATCAAGCGGGACACCCGCATGCTTCACCCAGGCCTTTCTTCGTAAGTAGCTTTTTGATGTGTAAGCGAGCTTGCCGATCAAATGACGCAATTCGACCTATTTCAACAACAAGTGAAAATCATCCTTACCGCTACGACATACGACATAAAAAGGTCGATTTTCATTTTTAGTTGAAATCGCACGAATCGCGACATGCATGAGCTAGCTAACATCTTAACTATCGCTTTTGGGAGTAATTTCGTAAATTGCAACGAAAATGTGGAAAGGGAAGTGGAATAGGATTGGTCAAATTAAATAAGGAGCGCGGAAGCATTCGCAATTTGAATTTACCAATGAACGCGCGCGGGGGTATAGTTAACAATCAGATGATAGAAACTCTTTCATTTTATACTTAGGTATGTAATGTTCATTTATACTACACCTGCATGGAAAGTACCTTGATACTTTATCAAATTTACGGTAGAAAGTACGTCATTGCATATCGAACAAATATGCGGGGAGAAAACGCATCTGAGCGGGAGAGAAAAGTGTATGAAAATCCATTTCTTACGTGGTTTTTTTTTTTAAATCCATTTTCCCTTTTGGGAAGGCAAAGGGATCTAGCCCATGCAGCCTGTTCTTGAGTTTTATTTTTTTACATATTTATATAATTATCAAAGGCATATAGCCTGGTGGTTTTTCTTTTTTAATTTTGGGTAAGACTATGCGCCGGTAACCTAAATATCAAAAGCCAAAAAGTTTTTACAGTGAGTTTTTATCTCCAAGTTCGCAAAATGACACTGGCCACTAGCTGTGTGTTGGATAGTGTCGGGCTGGCAGTGCAACCCTGCGGCGGCCGGCTATACAATTTGAAAAAAGAACATATGAAAATTGCAGACGCCATTGGCGCCATTTTCAATTTGTGTATTGTTTGAGGATTCAGTTTTCGTAGAAAGTAAAATAAAAATGATAAGTAGTGATAGTGATGATGAAAAATTTTTCCTCGTAGGTGTAGTATAAAGCACTATGTATCACTCGAGAGAAAGTGCGATTCCCGATCTCGGGTATTTTAAAGCCCTCCCCTACGGGTCGGGCTTCAAACGACACCCTCGACGGTAATCGGTCACTTTCTCCTCTTGGTGAACAATGTACTATTTTGTGTGCGATACGCCAACTTGAGCTTATGGGCTTAGCTCTATGGAGCCCAGAAACGGTAATACATAATGGTAGACTTCGTAAATCATGATCTACATTATCTGCTGGTTGAGCTGGACAAAGTCGACCATCAGTGGACCATATTTTAAATTCAAGAACCATGTTTCTTTTTCTTCGTAATGTTTCTTTATCATCATCTGCCTAGCCTTTTTACAGGTATGTTGGAGTCGACTTCTAATGGAATCACGCAATGGTATATAAAATTTTCTTTTTTTTACAGACCCATCAATGTCATAGTAAAGGAATTAGCGATTTCGTTTTTCTTGGTTCCTGCAGTTTAGTTGCAACAGGTAAAATATTTACATAATTTTGTTCATGAAATTATGATTCAGATTTGTGGTACTGATTCAGATCGTGCTACATTTATCATGCTATTGTTACAGCTGGACACAGCTCCGAGAGTAAAAACGTTGCCATATGGGACACATTGATGCCCACCAAGAAAGCTTTAGTGGTTTGTGAGTATACTTTGTTTTGACATACATTTTTATCTGAAAGCACATCTGAAAATATTCGATCAAAATTATATGATTAGTGCAGTAATACTGCATGTCCAGTAAAATTTGACTTTCACAGCGCAGTTTTTTTCGAACCAAAATACTAAAGAGGGGTCTACCGACCTGGGGTTGCAGAAATGTCTTAAGAGGGTTACCGCCCTTAGACGCAAAGGGCAAGTGAAAAAATAGGGTGGGTATGTGTCTAACGGTCCTTTCTACTCCACTCAGGCTCGAAGGAGACATTTGATGTTTTACCATCCCAAGAAAGGGGTAGTGGCGACTGATCTCTTTGGGACCTAATGTATGACTTTAACCCCACTGGAATTTATGCTAGAACTTGAACTAAAACAATCAATTCTAGTCTTAATTTAAATAACCCTTTTTTATCGTGGTAAAATCATCAAATGAGTCCTCCCACCCAGGGCAGGGCGGGAGGGACTGTCAGACTTGTACTGATTAAAATCCACGGTGTCCTTTACTAGCCCTTTACGTACCGGGGTTACGGTAATGGGAAAGTCCCGCGACCCTCAAACATATTATAATTGCGTGACTTCCCTCCACTAGCGTGGACGTGCCACGAAGGCGGCGCCGCGTGCGTGGTGTGGGCGGGGTCCCTGGGCGCGCTGGTGTCGTGCGGGCGGCGCGGCGACGTGCTGGTGTGGGACCTGCGCTCGCGGGCCGTCAGACATCGTCTGCACGCGCACCACGCGCCCATCAAGTGCGTCGCGCTGTCGCCCCGGGAGGACTACTATGCTATTGGTGCCGCTGATGGAGATATCAAGGTAAGAGTGAGGCTACATCGCAATCACAGGCATGTTAACGTCACTAAGTGTTTTGAAAAATAATGGATATGTATTTTTTATTTTGTTGAATTAATGCATATTTACAAAGAAATAACGCATCAAAATTCGAGAGTGACGCATTGGCAATTTAAAAGTATCGTATCGTCGTAAATTTTCGTTAACGTATAAATGAAAAAATACGTGTCAAATATTTTTTGATAATTAGACGAATTAATCCGTCACGCATAAGTTAGATATTTTCAGTCAATCTCGAGTTATAGGATGCCACACGGACCGTTCGACGCCGCAGTGGCAACAAGGAAATGGGGCCATATTATGACGTATTAAAACCTGGTTTGTTCCAGTGAGTGAGGTGAATGAGGTGGCGCTAGACGACTTTTATAGCTCTGTCTCTTTCACTCACTGGAACAAGCCTGGTTTTAAGACGTCATAAAACGGCCGTTGAGCGAACTCCGTCCCCGAGGTCTCAAGTCCGGCGCGCTGGCGGCCTAATGCGTCGTATAACATGTATATAGTAATTTATATGTAGGACTATGTTCCGGCACCGCTCCGTCTTCACAACATCATCATTACCGCATCGTGTGCCCGCGATCCAATTGGGACTCGAAAATCAACTTGGCAATCTAAAATAATTAATTTGTGCAACATAATTATCAAATCTTAATGTTAATTCCCCAGGTGTTCTCGTTAACGACGCATCAGTTGCTGTACACGTTCGCCGGGGAACACGCCAGGAGTTCCTTCTTCAAGCACATCGGTCAGGGTGTCACACAAATACATATCGGTATGATTACTTTACCATTTATTAAAGGACGTTTTAATAAGTCTAAGACAACCTAAAACAGCTTTAGTATTAAATTAGGTACTACAAAACTCTAGACTGAATAAAATTGATAAGTATCGCATAGTTTGGAAACATTTGAGATTATAATTTTGTAGAAATTGTCTTGAAAACCAAGAGCGAATTTTTGATTTTAGCCACAAGCCAAAATATTTTTGTAAATGTCATAACTAGATACTCAATATTTTATATGTACGAGTATTTGTTATATCGAATTGACTGTTTACGTACAGACAACTCCGGCCGTCTATTCTCGTGCGGCGCGGACGGCACGATGAAAGTGCGCAAGTTGCCGGAGCGAGACTCGCCGCTGCCTCATCAGCCGCAGTATTAACGCACGCTAGTGACGTCAATACACGGTACGTACTTTTCTCACTTAGGGAGCTTCCCCGTGACGCGATTCGTGCGATTTGCAATTTCTACTAACTAAAAATTTAAATTGTCCTTGCTTCTACGATAAAATGATGCAATTCGCTTGACTTGACGTCGTCGTAGCGAGCGTGTTTTGTTTTTCATCTAGCCGTAGATAATCGCACGTTTTATGTCATATGTCGTAGTAGTAAGGATGATTTTCACTTGCAGTTGGAATCGGTGGAATTGCGTCGCATCGCATCATGGGGAAGCTCCCTTACGGAACTTGTTCCACCGCAGCGGAAATGCGACTTTACGATCCACGATTTTATCGCTCAAGAGATTGTTGCGTTGAGAACTCAAATTGAGTACTCGATTTTTATTGTGACGTACGCGTTTTTCCTAACGACGCGATTAGACTGATTTGCGTCGATGACGTCGAGAAACTAGAAGGAAAAATTCAACTGACATTATGAAGCAATTTGCTTGTTTTTTTTTTACTACCTATTTACTGACAACCGCAGGTTTTGTATTGGCCCGGCTTTACGTAAATAGTAAAGATGTTTTTGACTTAAAGTTGGTCGACACAGATCGGTTTAATTGCGTCGCATCGCGCCATGAGCAAACGCGCTGACTCGCTAATCATAATTGTCGATGGTAGAGCGAGTGCCTAAAACAGACATCTCGTGATGTTGTAGTCTGTGTGGTGAAATAATGAACTTATTTATCTTTTTATAGGCAGGCGAGACGCAGTTTAGAGCATAATCTGGTCCTGCGCACCGCGTCTAGCCTTACACCCCCTTGTGATGTACCTATTTATCGTTGTTGCTATTCAAATGTTACGAGTATGATGATCATTATACGCCGTTAGACTAGTCACTGAGTAGGCGATGTTGTATCTTATAATGTATTTAAAATGTTAATGAATCTTTAGTTATTTCTAGTGTGAAATATTCGCTATTTTTAACTTAATAAAACATGTCCTAGATGAATATATAATTTATTTATTAGCACTCGCTGTCAGTCGACCGGCGGTGGCTGGCCTAAGTCGCGCCGCATGTATACATCGCGCGCGGCGGTAGGGACTACGTTAGTGTAACAATATTGTATGATGTGGTGTATTTTTAGTGTAAAGTGCAATAACTAACTCGATGCTAACTTATGAACCCGACTACTGACGATGTCGAAGCCTTTACTAGATACAAATTTAGCTCTTTTAAACGATTTAGCTTATGATATGAGTGCATATAACTTGTTGACGCATAATAAAATATTATTTATTAAATACATAGGTATATATCAAACTATCTCTAAATAAATCGTCGTTGGCTTACTGTAACATGTTTATAACTATTTAATCTCGTGACTCGTACACAGTGGCAATCGGTCAGCATCGTGTTTCATATAACATTATTATACTTAATCCCCTTGTATGGCACCTCCTGTTTCTAGTAGTAAGTATTATATTGTTATCTATGTATTCTATATCGTGATGTATTCGAGATTATATGTTCATGTTATTTTTAAAGCAATATTTTTTTCCATAAAAGCATTTCTAAACGAAGCAATAAAATTATAAATATCAATTATTTTGTGTAAATTCCTGTGCTTTATTTTAACAGTATTATACGTTTGTGGTGAGGGAAAATAACAAAATTATGATATATTCTGTATACTGTATAGTCCGCAATGTGTTCCATATCTAAACTGCGCTTGTGATAGTTACATACAGTGATATACTAAACAAAAATATAGCCACTTTCCAATATACATATTAACAGAAGCTATTGTAATTTTAAACATTATTTATGTATATTCTCAAATTTATTTATTGTTGAATTAGTAAAATCTAGCAACATTACTTACACAATCCTATGTATCGTTCTAACACATTAGTAATAATCACCAACAAATAGCAAATAATTCATAATATTGATGTTAGTCATTTATTAAATCCGTTGACTAAATATATCATGTTCGTTTAAATGAAACCCTATTCTGAGTGAAATAAAAGACATTGGTTTCGTTGTTTTTCTTTGGTTAACTATTTGTAATATTGTTTAGGTTAATGACTGAACACCAAAGTTTATTCTTCGAAAATAATTGTATAGCTGCTACATAATATGTAAAATTCAATATAGTAAGTTACCAAATTAGGCTTTATGGAATAAATTCGCACAATAAACATGGGATGCAAAGGAATAGTTCTAAGATGCGCGCTATCACCGGTTATAACTCTTATAACATCAGTTCAATAAGTCAATTGTGGTCTAATCAGTCTGTAAGAATACTTTATAAACACCTGTAAAAGCAGCCGGTGGCTAAAGCTATTGTTTCCTCGAGGCATCACGTTACGTGTCGTATATTATAGCTGTGATGTGTACGTGTAAATTAAATCTAATTTCAATCACATCGCAACAAACAAGAGTACTTTAAAACGCGCAAACCTACAAGGATTGCTTCATATCGCTTCGCTTCTCATACGTACATAGTTTAATAGCGTACTTAGGTACGCCACAAACCTATCTTGTAGGGAAACCACGTTTTAATGAGTTGTAAATCACTGCACCTGTTACGATATAATAGTTGAATGAACAATGTTCAATGCTTATTTTGTTTTATTTATGAAGGAAACATTTAAAATAAAGTTTAACTCATAGTTTCTTGTTTTATTTATGTGCCAAATTCTATTGTGAACAATGGGGTGATTATTCGTTTTTTTTCGACCGAATGGTAAGCGATGATGTGGTCGACGGAGGTGGCTAGATGTCGCACAATGAAAGAAGAACGGGGAGTTCAACAATAATTTATTAAAATAAGACAAGTTACAAGATTAAAATGCTATACAATGAATATGTCAGCACAGTAGTCATATAACCCACACACTAGTGTGTTGTGAATTTGTGACTGTGTGCAATCAAATAACAAACTTACATGTTGGAAAAATGCCTTGTAGGGCAACAAATATCAAGGCTTAATATTATTATACCAACCAGAAGCCGCCTGATCTCATGAAAGGTGGCGTTATGTATTTGAAATAATAACATTGTATTAAGAAATATATAAGGATCTTAAGTTTGGATAACCCAGACTAAAATGAGGGTTAGCCTGCTCTGATAGCCTCATATACCTAACAAGAATATAATATTATAAATAGATAAATAACAGATATAAGCAACCAACGTTACAATATTAAAAGTTTAAAACATGCGCACAGCACGCAAATTAAGACTAACACGTTTTAATAAGAATCACATTGCAGTAGGTATAATGTAAAACATTTAATATTATACTGCATTGTGCTATTTTATATAACCGAATACATAGGTAAGTTTTTAGCATGGCCAACATTGTAACGTTATTTTTTATTCAAAAAGCGTCGAGGTATGGAGTAATTGTCTTTAAACGAAGTTGGATTATATATATAGGTACTATTTTCTAATAATTGTCATTACTTAAATAACTTCTTGTCGATGTCGCTCGCTTTAATCCCCAAGTAATCTGTTACAAACTTTAACGCTTCATCTTGATTTAAAGTAGGTTTTCCTATTGGGTTTTCTAAGAACAATGTAGCTGATTTAATGCCATTCGCGACATTAATAAATCTGCAGAACGGGCTGGACTTAGATTCACAATCTTTAGGTTTATTCGGAGAAGCTACCAATGTTTTAGTATTTAAATTAGTAGTGTCTTTTACTTCAACCCCATTACACCATAATGTATACTTCAAACCGTACAAACCAAACAGAATAGTAACCTCACGGTAAAGGTTCTCTACAGTTATAAACTTATTCATTTTATCCTTAAGAATAAGACTACCTTCCTTACTCGAAACACCGAACCGAGGCGTTAAATCTTGTAGAACGATATTCGCCCAAGGGTTTGCGGGTACTTCTATTTCCTTTCTCCAAGTTATTACCAATTTTAGCAAAGAACCTTTAAGCTCTTGCGTATCTTCGATAACTACAGGCATGGATGGCTTGATCTGTTCAAACGGGATCAGAGGGCCTTTTACCGTGCTCTCAATAAACTCACGATGCAAGTTAATAATACGCACAATATCGCTGGATTTGTTGACAGAGAAGTAGATGTTGACATCATCTGTCGGTACTAAGTGGGCTTTCTTCCGTAACTTTTGAACTCTGTTTATAACCTCTCTAGCAAAGCCTTCGTCAAGCATGTCTTGATCAGGAGTAACATTGAGAAGAATCAGAACATCATTATCGCTATGCGCCTCGTATTGATCGTTGCCTTGAGCTTGGAATATCATTCTCACCTCAGAGACATCAATGCGATGTCCTACTAATTCAATAAATCCATCAGCAATAAGTTTTTCGCATTGTTCGTTATTTAGGTCTTTCAAACCTTGAGTGACGGCCTTAAAATCGCCTTTCAATCTAGTCCCAAGAAGTTTATGATCTGGCTCTGCTCTCAGTGTAATGCCATACTTTTCTTTATCACTTGTTAAGTGTAATTGCTTAATGTTCAGTTCTTCTAGGACATATTGATCCAAGGATTTCACATCATCCAAATAAATAGGGTCACGATGAATGACAATCATTTCCGGCAACGGATACTTGATCGGCACAGTCTTTCTATCTCTAACGACTCTTCCCAGTTCGATCACAACCTGCATTCTTTGAACAGCCCTTTCTATTTCAACATCTACCAATTCTATCTTTGGTTCTGATATCATATTGAAGTGAACGCTCTCCAGTGAATCACCAGGCAAAAGTTGTCGAAGCGTCTTATACATCAATTCTGTTAGAAAAGGAGTGAAGGGTGCCATCACTCGTACCATATCAAACAATACGCCAAATAACGTGTCTAAAGCAACCTGACAGTCTTTAACACCACCTTCTCCCTTCAACCTTTTCCTGTTCATTCTTAAATACCAGTTGGTGAGATGGTCAATAAACTTGGTCAACCTTGGCACAACAGTATACAATCTATAAGCCGCCATCTCTTTTTTCACGAATTGGATCAGAGATTGCGTGAACGATGTAATCCACTTATCCATAACATTTTCTCTTACTGCCTTTTCATTAAACCTATAGTCGATTTTATCCTCTTGAACGATTCTTTCCACATTTTGCATTAGGAATCTAAAAGCATTATACCAAGGCAAAAATACATCTTTGACAATATCCCTGACACCTTCTTCTTTAAATCGAAGATTCTCTGCTTTAACCACTGGAGAATTGACGAGATAAAGACGCAAAGCGTCAGCCCCGTATTTTGTAACAACTTCTAGAGGATCAGGATAGTTCTTCTTCCTTTTCGACATTTTTTGACCATCGGAAGCTAATACTAAACCATTTGCAATCAAGTTCTTAAATGGCGGTTTTTTGAATAGTGCTGTCGATAATACAATGAGAGTATAGAACCAGCCTCTTGTTTGGTCGATACCCTCGGCAATGAAATTGGCTGGGAATATGTCGTCGAACTCCTTTTTGTTTTCAAATGGGTAATGGGATTGCGCATACGGCATGGAGCCTGACTCAAACCAACAATCAAAGACTTCGGACACTCTTTTTAGTGGTGGTTGCCCAGGTCGTGACGATGGGATCTCCAAATGATCAATGCTTTCCCTATGCAAATCTTTTATTTCTTTACCAGTCAAAGCTTCTAACTCCGCAATACTACCGACACAAACTATCTCCTGCCTGTCACTTGAAATCCACAAAGGAATAGGAGTACCCCAGTACCTATTGCGACTAATTGCCCAATCACGGGCTTCCTTGAGCCAATTTTTAAATCTCTTCTCTTTCACATATTCAGGTACCCAATAGGTGGCTTCACAAGATTTCAAAAGTTCTTGACTCATTTGTTCAACTCGAACAAACCAAGAAGGAACTGCCTTGTAAATGAGAGGAGTTTCTGAACGCCAACAGAATGGGTAGCTATGCTTGATATGACCCAATTGAATAAGTCGGTTGCGAGCCTTCAAATTAGCTATAATATTTTTGTCGGCGTCTTTGACGTGCTGTCCTAAAAAGTCTTTGACTGGCTCCATAAACCTACCACTGGGATCGACAGGGCATATAATATCCTGATCTCGAGTAATGATACCTGCTGCTAAACAAACTCTGAAATCGTCTTCACCAAAGTATGGAGCTTGATGTACAATACCAGTACCCGAGTCGTCCGTAACGTAATTATCAACCAGCACTTGAAACGCGTTAGGACATTGGTTAACAAAGTAATCAAAAATAGGTGTATACTTTATTCCTCTTAGTTTCTCCCCTGCAAACTTCTCAAGAACATCAAAGTCTTCAACATTTTTAAAAACGACAGGAAATCTTGTTTCTTGAAGGACGAAACAATTACCAGTACTCTTTTCTTTTACTTTTAAATAAATAAGTTTCGGATTGACACAAAGGGCCAAGTTGCTTGGTAGTGTCCATGGAGTAGTGGTCCAAGCAAGCAAGGAGAACCCTTCAGAAGTTGGAAACGACACTACAACTGCTGGATCTACAACATCCTTATAGTTCTGTCCAGACTCGAAATTGGACAGAGGGGTGGAGCACGCTGTGGAGTAAGGCATAACTTTGACACCTTGATACACCAATCCTTTATTGTACAGCTCTTTGAATACCCACCAAATTGATTCCATAAACCAAGGGTATAGGGTTTTATAATCATTTTTGAAATCTGAAATAAGCAAATGAGAATTAACAAAAATGTAGTAAAGAACAAAATAATGTTGAGTGTGTGCTGCTAAACCTACCGATCCATCGGCCCATCCTTGTAACGATAGTCTCCCAATCACCAGCATACTTCATAACAATTGAACGACATTCCGCATTGTATTTGTCAATGCCCATTTTTGCCACATCTTCTGGGCCTTTGATGCCTAAGGCTTTATCAATTTCAAACTCTACAGGAAGTCCATGGCAATCCCAACCAAACCGTCTCTCTACGTGATATCCCTGTAAACACAATTACACCATGTTACTACATATTTTGAAATATGGTTTGGATTTCAACAGATTATTTTAAGATTTTTCAATTAGATGGTTCTTTGGTTACTGGGTACATTTTGAGAGCTGTTAAATATAATTCTTATGAACTGTTCTGTTTTACCTGTTGGTGGGCATATCTGGTGACAACATCCTTAATAGTTCCAGCAAGGATGTGGCCATAATGTGGAAGTCCAGTAGCAAAAGGTGGCCCATCGTAAAAGGAATACCTGTATAAACATATACATAATATTATATCTACCACATAGATTCTCTACATGTATAGGTAATTGAAGAATTAATACCATTTTGAAAGAGCCCTGGTGTTTAAATCCAAGTGATTTTGATTGTGCTTCTAAAATGCAATCAATATCATGAATGACTTGAGGGCAGGCTTATTTTAAAAAAAAAGTTACTTTGAGTCATAAAATGTTTAATGAGTGAGTGGACTGCATAATAAAAACATAGATATAAATAAGTGCACATTGTGTCCTTCGGCCTCATTCGGGGTCATATAAACATTATTTGAGTCAAGCATCTTCCGTTTCCGTGTCCCATCTATACAGGTATATAATGCAAATGTCGCCCTTTTGACAACACGATGATGACGTATTTCCGCCTTCGTTCACCAGGTGGCTGCAGCGCGCCAAAACCTTCATTGGCGTCCTGTTTTTCGGACGGTTCACATCTTTAAAAGTTAACGTTGTTAACGTTCGATATTTGAAAAATATTTTATAATATTATCAGAGTTATTTTAGTTTTTAAAACAAAATAGTGTTCAGTTTAGTTTTCTTAAAATGGCGGATAGAATACAGACGCGTAGTCGTAAAGATTCTGTTTCGTCATCGGGTTCGTCGAGTTCCTCAAGTTCCTCTGAATCATCACCGTCGGCTTCAGAGGTTGAAAAGGTTGATAAGTCCCGTAAGAGGAAGAAGGCGAGTAAGAAGAAGAGAAGTAAGCGTCTTCGAGGGCAAAGCAAGGTAATCAAAAAGCTTGCAAAACAGGTCAGTGATTTGAAAAAATTATATTGCTACCCTCATAATATTATGTATACTGAAAATGGAAATTATGAGTGTGATAACCCGATATATTATGGTAATAACTGTGATATGGCCCAAGAGCAATCAGAATCAGAAGGATTGTCAGAACCCGTCGCAGATCCTGCACCGGTTCAATCATTTAATTTTGATTTGGCAACGCAATTAAAGGAGCCAGCTGTCACTGCAACCCCTTCTAATCAGTTAGAATTGTTAAATTCCATTCAATATTTTAAAAATGACAACTGGAATAATGTTAGATATGTGGAAACACAAAAAGTATATAATGCTCGTCCAGGATATGTTGACCTTGAAGTTAATGATGAGATCAAGTCTTTAGAAAAAGTTAGCCATCTACCCTCTTCGGATAAATTTCTTGGCTCTGTAACTCGGGCATTGATAATGCAAAGCGAGGCTATGCAACAAGGTTTTCGACAGATAGTGGACTGGGCAAAGGATACTAGTAGTATGGATCCAGAGCAGTTAGCATTAAAATTAAAAGAGGTTTTTTCTGCCGATTATCAAAAAGTTTCACGAGATTGTTTACAATTAGTTTGTGGTCGTAGGGCAGATATAATTGAACAAAGACGCGAAGTGTTCGCTAAGCAATTAAGGGATAAATCATTTAAGCCATGTTTAAAGAAAATACCGCCGTCTAGTGAATTTTTGTTTGATAAAGTACCTTTTAGTGAATTTATTAAGAATAATGGCGGTGTTAACAAAATTTTTTATCCAAATAAAAATACTTTTTCTGGGCAAGAAAAGAAAACCCCTAGACCCCAGGCGGCGTACCCTGGGCCTAGTGGGTATCAATCGTCCAGTCGCGCTCCTGCACTGACGATGAACCAAAGATTTCTTCCTCCTCAGAGTGTAGAAACATTTTATAATTATCAAGCAATGCATCCATTTAATAATAATAGATTTTTTCGTCCTCAATCAAGGGGACAGCATGCTGGACAACGCTTTCAGCAGCCCATTTTTCGGAGAAATGAACCGCAAAACAATGTACCACGAGGCAAAGGCTCTGGTAAATTCAATAAAAAGTTCTGACTCGGATCAGAAATTTCGAGGGGGTTGCCTACAAAATTATGTTACGGAGTGGAAGAGATTGGGGGCACCAGAACCATTAATAAAAATAGTGAAGGGTTATCGTATTCCATTTCAAAAGAAACCGCCTCTGGTACCGCCAAGGCAGGTGAAACGTTGCAATCTCACTCTACCATCTCCGGAGATGGACACGGTCATTCAAAATTTGTTAAAACAAGGAATTTTAGAGCATGCCCCCCTGACTCCGAGTTTCGTATCAAATTTCTTTCTGATTCTCAAAGGCGACGGAACCTACCGTCCCATTTTCAATTTAAAAAGTTTAAACAATTATTTGATTATAAGCAAGTTTCGTTTGATTTCGGTAAATCGGATTCCCGATTTTATTCAGGACAGGGATTGGATGGTCAAAATAGACCTCAGGCAAGCCTACAATCACGTAAATGTTGCACCAGTACATCGGTGTTTTCTCCGCCTATTGTATCGAAATCAGTTACTGCAAATGACTTGTTTGCCATTTGGCCTGGCGACAGCGCCCAAAGTGTTTGCATCGCTGACCAACTGGACCGCCGAGATTTTCAGGAATCTAGGCATACGAGTAGTGGTGTTTCTCGACGATTATCTCTTAGTAGCACAGGACAGAACGACACTTATAAAACACGTGGACATTGTTCTGCGAACTCTCAGTCAGTTGGGTTGGCAGGTAAACATGGAGAAGTCGATTCTTGTCCCTCAGAAAGTAATAGAGTATTTGGGTTTGATGTGGGATCCGTGGCAAAATCAAAAATTTTTACCAGAAAACAAAATTCAGAGCATGCAAATAGTTTTATCGAAGTTGCTCCGCCGGCGGAAGGCGTCTCTTCGAGAGATACAGAGTATCATAGGGGTTCTGAATTTTGCTCGTCTGGTAGTTCCAATGGGTCGTTTGAATTTTCGCCATCTACTGGCTTATTGCAACCTGGTCCTGAAAATGCCAAGTCAGTCGACTTACCTCTTGCCTGCGGAAGTACTGGAAGAGTTGAATTGGTGGAAAGTTCACTGTCTAGAAAAGTCCAGGCTTCATCCACCACCAGTGAAAAACTTTTTGACCACAGATGCAGCCGATTCAGGTTGGGGGGCGGAGTTGAATGGTCTTCATTTATCGGGCAAGTGGACAAAAGAAGAAGAGCGGCTTCATTCGAATCACAAAGAGATGCTAACCATTCTAAAATGTTTGTTAGAGTTCGCTCCGTCTCTGAGTCATACATCTCTCCTACTGCAGTGCGACAACAAAGCGGTGGTGGCGTACTTGAGAAAGGAAGGGGGAAACAAGTCAAGGATCCTGATGGAGTTAATATATCGAATATTTCATTTATTTCAGAAGTACGACATTCATGTAATCCCCCATCACATACCAGGCAGGTACAACAATGTTGCAGACGGTCTATCGCGTCATTCGACGTTACAGGAATGGCATCTACTCCCCGAATTCACCAGCATTGTCTTTGCAAAGTGGGGTGTTCCCCAGACAGATCTTTTTGCCTCCAGCACAGCTCACGTAGTGCCTTGCTATGTCACTCTAGATCAACGAGACCAGCGAGCATGGAGGCACAACGCGTTCTCATTCAATTGGGACTTTCGTCTAGCTTGGGTCTTTCCTCCTCCGAGTTTGTTACCCCGGGTCCTGATGCATCTCAATCAGGCTCGAGGTATATTCCTGATAGTTGCACCGAGGTGGTCCCGAGCATTCTGGAGAGCAGACTTGAAAACCAGAGCGACCGCACCTCCATTCACGATCCACAGGTTATCGAAGGTACTAGTGGACACGAGGACCGGGCAGCCACCACCTCGGGTGAAGGAGCTGGTCTTAGAAGTATGGAAATGTGGGGGTGGTCTGAATCCTTAGGTGACTGGTCTGCAGAACAAAAGTGTCTGCTCAAACAAGGTTGGAGGTCGTCAACTTTGAATACCTATAGGCCAGCATGGCAGAGATGGTTAAATTGGTGTTCCAAGTTCGGTGTAAATTTTTCAGATCCGTCAGGTAGTGAATTGGCTCGATTTTTAGCCGATTTACACCTGAAAGAAAAATTATCGTATCGTACGATTTTACTTCATAAATCGGTTGTGTCTACTTTATGCAATACAAAGATCGAGGCCCGCTTAAGTTCAAATATTTTAGTTAAACAAATGATTAAAGCTATAGCGTTGCAGCAACCTAAGAAGTGTCCACCCACTATTTGGGATCCTGGGTCTCTGGTAGGTTGGTTGGGCAGTAGACCTCTTCAAAATCAAAGCCTATTCGATATTTCAAGAGTTAGTGCTGTTCTTTTGTTGTTATGTTCAGGGCGTAGGATACACGACTTAACATTGCTAAGTGTATCTCCAGACAGATGTATAGTAGGCGAGAATAGCATAATGTTTTGGCCGCATTTTGGGTCGAAAACTGATTCAGAAACTCACGTACAGTCAGGTTGGAGATTATTAGGTAATGTTGAGAATGAGGCGCTTGATCCGGTGGTTTGGCTTAAAAAGCTCATAGAAATTGGAAAACCACGTCGTTTGCTTTGTTCTAGTGATAGATTATTTATTACAGTTTGTGGAAAAGCTAAGCCAGCTACTAAAACTATATTGGCTGGTTGGGTTAAGTCGATTTTGAAAGAGGCAGGAATTCAGGCTACTCCGGGTAGCTTTCGTTCTGCGGTTGCTTCCCGAAGTTGGTTGGATAACGAACCTCTTGACGAGATAATGGCACGAGCAAATTGGAGATCCGGAAATACTTTTAAAAAACATTACAGGAGGGAAGTGGTTCCAGCAGTTCCAGCACAGGGAAGCTCATTGATTCATCTTTTTCAGCCAATTAATTAATTATCTTTGTTTCAATTAAATAAGTTATTTGTATTTTTATAGTGAATAAGGTATGAGAAATGTTACATGATTATGGTAAGTTTACAAAAAGATGTTATAACTATAAGGTACGTATAAATGTGCAGTTTATTTCAGTTTGTAAGTGTTTAAATAGTTATTTTAAAAGGTTATTATTTTATTGCAATATATTTAGTAAATGTATACTTAAATTGGTTTTATTTTGAAACTCGTTGGTTTTTTGTTGATGTAATTTAGCTAATTTCTTTTATAACACATTGGCGTCCCGTTCACCAGGCGATAACAAACAAAGCCTCAAATAATGTTTATATGACCCCGAATGAGGCCGAAGGACACAATAGTAGCGTTTTACCTTCAAATAAAACGCTTGTTGTGTCCGGAGACTCATTCGGGGTCATAATTTTAAAGTCTGCCTGGTTTAATTGTTTCTCAAGTTTTTAGGGTTTTTGAGGCCACAATGAAGGTTTTGGCGCGCTGCAGCCACCTGGTGAACGAAGGCGGAAATACGTCATCATCGTGTTGTCAAAAGGGCGACATTTGCATTATATACCTGTATAGATGGGACACGGAAACGGAAGATGCTTGACTCAAATAATGTTTATATGACCCCGAATGAGTCTCCGGACACAACAAGCGTTTTATTTGAAGGTAAAACGCTACTATTATGTGTGTGTGAGTAGGAGTGAGCACATCACACTCACAATTAGAAACAACTCACACGTTAGTGTGTTACAATCTCTGTGTACCTATCACAAAACCGATAATTTCTTTTGGATACTTTAAAGTTACATTATTTTATTTTTGGACTTATACCAATAAATAAATATACTCAAATCAAATTCTACATGGAAGTTTTAAAGGAACAAGAAAGGAAATACTTTGGTTATTTTTAAAGGCAGGTATCAAGCAATAATTGTGTCAAATTATTTTTTTTTATTTCAATAGCCTGCTTATGACAATAATTATGACTTCAATATTATGCTATGATATTTCTCATCTCTAGTATGTTTATAGGCCTACAATACTTATTTAATTTTTAAGGAAACGGTCGATTTCACATAATAACAAAACGCATGGTCACCATAAGGAGGGAGCAATGTACTTGTTGGCTCAACTGGGACGACCACGGTCCATAGCCATGACATGGTAATTAATGAACTTTCAAATAAAACATTTTAAGTCACTACAAAAATAGCATTTATCACATGAAATATATTTTTTCGTAGGAAAAGTGAGACTCACCTGGGTTTATTTTTTGACTGTTTCAAACAACTCTGAAATGCATCTATTTCTTTCCAAAACTGCAGAATTTTCTCTTCTTCTTTTGGGAAATTAATATTTTCAGGTACTCTGTTTACTTTTAGGGCCATGATATTTTTTTATAACCTTCTTCAATTCCACGCCATCACACAAAATCCAGAGCACATAGAAAAGAGCATGTAACTTTACCCATACCAACACAGAGACCACGCACACAGATATTATTAAAAAAAAGAAACGTCATTTTTTGTATATAGACACACACACACACACACACAGCTTCGAACAGCAGCAGGCCCGAGAGACGCGATGGACGAAAACGTCAACTGCGTCAACGTGAGCTGGCAGCAACACTGGCAACTTTACGAGGAATTGCATCAACTTTATTCATTTCGCAATATTTCGTCATCCCAGTAGTGTTGTTTATTTATGCAAGGCTTCTGGCACTTCCTCATTATGGGATCTAAAAATGCCGCTTTAGCAGTAACTTAATGAAAATCAGGGTGGCTGAAACATTAACTACCACAAGGAAAAATTTACAATTTAAACAAATAATCTATATTTAGAAAAGAACAGGGTTTTTATTAAGACTCGACTACAGCCGAAACCGCTAAACGCAGTAACTTGAATTTTGGACAGCAGTTGCAGTCTATCATGTAGGGGAGCAATAAGATGGGATTTTGCGAAAGGGTGAAAAGGGGTGAAAACTGTTGTATGCAAAATCTTATTCCTTGGGTTTATAAACTTATACACTTGAAACTTAGTACTAATATGAGTTTATGTAAATAAAAAAGATGGACATTAATAGTTTTATAAAACTACCCTCCAGTGATGATTTAAAGGATGTTAAAGTTTGTATGGGAAAATCGTAACGCACGGACTGATGAATTTGAAACTCAGTATATAGAAATTAGATCAAAAATAATTAAATACATGTTTTTGGGTTTTTACAAATTACCTCCTTAATTGATAAAAAGGGGTGATTAAGTTTTAAGGAAAGGATATTAAACGCTAAATGTAGAAAGCTGACTTTTCGATGGTAGTTACCGTTAATTATGTAAGTGAGAACTAAGAAGGGATTTTGCATAAATCCACCTCTAAGGGGGTGAAAACCTTTGTTTGTAAAATCTTATGCCTTGGGTTTATAAATTTGGAACTTGGCAGGAATACGAAAATAGGTAAATAAAAAAGATGGGCATTATTAGTTTTTTAAAACTACCCTCCATTAGTAATCTAGACGATGTTAAAGTTTGTATGGGAAAATCATTACGCGCTTACGGTGAATTTAAAATTCAGTCTATAGAAAATAGATCAAAAATAATCAAACACGCGTTTTTGCGTTTTTCGAAAATCACCCCCTAGGTTGGATTCAAGTTTTAAGGGAAGGATTTTACTGCTTGCTTCGATAAACTCAAAACTTCGCATAAAACGTTTCCCAATCAAAGAAAGGATGCCTAATTATCTATATTTTAAAAATCAACCTAACGGGTGAACATCGGAAAAAACATTTCGATTTCGAAGTTAGAAACACGCGCTGACGAAGTCACGGGCGGAGTGCTAGTTATGTTATAAGTCCTTCATGCCGTGGGGTATCCAAATCACGCCCATGTATATTAAATTATGTACCGTGAGTTTTTACAGAACGGGTGCCACGTGGCGGACTGAAAACGGCTTTCATAGACTTAAGGATTGCAATTTGCAAGTGCCCAATTTTTTACTGGATATCGCTTCTGTTGTTTTGCTTAAAAACGAAGACATAATAATTTTTTGGGAAAAGATTAGGAAAAATCTCGTTATTTCTGAAACGGAATAAATGGCAAAAATTAATTAAAAAAAAAACACTTTTTTACAAAACTTTTACTATTTTACGCTTTTTTGTGGCTACTTTTGAAGGTGCTTATTATGTTTTTTTTTTTTTTAAGTTTTAAT
The DNA here is from genome assembly GCA_943136025.2 of Agrotis puta. Lineage (NCBI taxonomy): Eukaryota > Metazoa > Arthropoda > Insecta > Lepidoptera > Noctuidae > Agrotis > Agrotis puta. The sequence goes on along the minus strand of OW964182.2, from coordinate 10,804,729 downwards.
TTTTTATAGTAAGTGACGTACGTTTTTTTACGTAAGTAACTAATAAAAGCGATATCCTGCGAAAAATCGGCACTTGCAAATTTAAAAAAAAATCGATTTCATTGAACCCTCTTGCAGCCTTAGGGCTGATGGAATTTTCAACTAGGTACTATTTTTGCACTTACCTTGCATTCCTAGCACTAACTAGGGTGTTTACTAGCTAGTGCGCCGAGAAAAATCTGTAACGGAGCACTTATACGAGACCAATTGATGAGCCGTTGACACAGGTAGAATAGTACAGCTGTTGAGAGACTAGCTGTTTCTATTTAAACGATGCCGAGGCTAATATTGTGTTGAAGTAATGGTGTACCTAACTAAACAATGGGCCTCGGTTATATGTTTCATAAGTACAGACGCCAACATAATCACTATCCCCTGATCTCCATAATAAATCACTTGTTTTTCAAAATGAATGTTCCTATTTTTCTTTCGGCACGGTTTTCGGCCAGAGTGCTCAAGTTCACATTGATATGAGTCCATGACTGCACTGTATTTGCCATAGACAAAAATAGTATAATTTACAATTGTCAATTTGACAGTGACATTGACGTCACGTCACAAGACGTCAAAATAAAATAAATTTGAGAGAGTTTGGTACCTAGCATTTGGTTTTTATTTTTATTTTGTCATTTCAGTTAGATAAAATGGATTGCCACTGGATGAAAGTATCGCCCAGGTAATATAAACAGTATTTCTGTGTCTTCTTCTTGGCATTACTTTCTTATAAAGAACTTATTTTTCTTTTCTGTTGCAGTTTGACCAAAGGTATTGGTGTCATCAATCAACTCGACGAATCAAGATTTGAACAATTTCTCCGTCGTATAGTAGCAAAATTGAAACTTGCGAGTACAGAAATATTCACAGATGATGAAAGACTGAAGCTAGAAAAAATATTTGGCATTGAACAAGAAAGCTTAATATTGGGCATCAAGACTTTACAATACTTATTTAAGAAAATGCTCAAGTATATTTTTATGCCTATCGATTTAAAAAACGATCTTAAAACGATCGGATTGAGTAATGAAAAAGCTGATTCTATAGTTAAAATTTGGTCTGCAGAAACAAGAACCACTCTAAATGAACTTGGCTCTATTACAACAGACGAAAGTAATGATTCCTTGAATTTCTCATGGAAGTTAAATGCTGAATTAAGTTCAGATTATCGCAAGAAGTGCAAGGTGCCCAAAGCATACTTGTCTCTTTCAAGAGAAAAGAATGAAACTGAAATAGAATTGACCCACCCCGAGCTGTATTCAATGTTTCTGCAGTTTGAATCCATTCAAAATGAATTAGATAATCTTATAACATAAGAAAAGTATTTTTGTGTTGAAAGTCAAATTGAATACTGCCATAGTGATAGCCAATCTCAGAAGCCAGTAAAATTATTGTAATTAAAATAAAATAAATTATTAAAAAAAAACTCCCATAAATGTATTCTAAATTATAGGGCTTGCAGTTGTTCCTGTGATTTCTATGCTTTCTAAGGTATGGAAATCTATGAGCTTATCCAGTAACATATTTTTATTTAACCATGCAAATAATTAATACACCCAGGAGTCGGTGAATCCAGGCTGTTGATGATGAATACTGTTTATATTATTTATGTAATGTCTAAATTTAATTATGGTTTTTGTAAATAATAATATCTCAATTGACTTATTGTAAATGTAAAATAAAACATATTTCATGTTATTTTTCTTTTTGACTTAATTCTCATAATTGGTTTTTTTTTCTGTACATGGTAATATCATCAATTGAGTCCTGAACAGGGCGGGAGAACTCATTTGGAATAAAATCCACAGTGCTCCTTCAATAGGCCTTTACTTTTCGGGGTTACATTTCCCTGGCAAGACAGTCCAGCGACAAGCCGTCGGCGTCGGCATGGCCCATGGTCAGACGGCGAGTCTCCCATTACTCGCCGTTCACATGCCTATGGTGGCTGGAAATCGCCTCGTGACCTCCCCGTCCGATGTGAGATGCACGCTGTCCTGTCCTTCGCTAGCTGCCCGCCTCCTCCTTCGCTAGTATGACTGCTTTGCAGAATGCGACCGCTTCTCATTCCAACTCGTCCCGCAGCATGGCCTCGACCAATGCCGGGCGTGAGATGTCGCTGCCGCCTATCGCTTCCATAAGGAAATGGCGGTGCTCTGCTAAAGCGGGGCACACCTCCACTGAATGCTCCGTCGTGCCTTCCGGGTGATCCTCGCAGTGGTGACACCCAGTTGTTACTTTCCGCCCAATTCGATACAGAAATCTCCCGACTCACCAATTTCAGGGTGAGGCCCTGGGTCAGGTGGAAGGTAAAGACGCCGTAGTGCAGACAGGCACTACGGCCTATTACCTACTAATCGCGGTGCTGGCGGTAAGACTCAAAGACCTCTCCTACCGCAGCGATTACGGCGTGTCCGGAATTTTTGTAACTTGGAGCATGGTCTTTCGTCACTTATAATTTTTGGTTTAAATTTAGTGGTATACGTCGTTGTACGAAATTTTGATGGTTATTCACTTATTTTGTTGCTTCTCATACATTAATAAATATTCATAAAGATATTCTTTACATAAATGTATTAAATGGTTTCCGATTTGGTGGCTTTTGATAATTGATCTAATTTTGGGATTTTTCAAATTTTGAACTTGGTAACCCCAGCCTGTCCATACGTCAGAGGTTTTGGCAGCCCGCGGGTGAACTATTTTCTTCATTGTTGACCTTTCCTAAATCTTAGGTGTAATTATTTCATCATTAGACGTACTCTGGCTGCACCCTTATTATCTAGTATACATATTTAGTCAAAGTTTCGGCGATGGACTCTGAAGATGACACAAAGGATGATGTGGATTCTGGGAATGAGTCTAGCGGAGACGATGTCGACTTTGCAATGGACGTTGAGACACACAGTACACGGGAACGACAAACGGAGCTTGAGGAATATCGATATGAGGTGTTATCTACGGAGGAAATCGTTCAGCATATGGTCGACTGCATCAAAGAAGTGAACACTGTTGTCGAGGTCAGTATGTTAGTGGTAAACAATGGACTAATCGAATGAGGTTACTCGTCCACTGTCGTATTTCTTTATGTTCTTTTGTGTCGCATTCCAATTTATTAGTGTTCGATATGTTGAAACGTTATGTGTTACCTTGTTAAAGCTATCATCAGAGTTGATTATTGATCTCTATTTGGCTAAAATGCTGTTGTTCCACAAACCTAATTTTCATATAGAACATAGCTAATTATTTCACCTTGTTATTTATGTTGCCATATCTACAATGCGTTAGTGTGTGTTTAGAGTAGGGATAAATAAAAATCTAAGTTAAGAGTAAGAAACAGTTGCTTAGTGAATGAAAGAAAATAAAGTAACAAAGGTTTTCTTGAAGTAGGAGGAATGAGTCATAACTATGATGTCTGATTTGATAATTATCTGATGCTAATACAATTTATTTATTTATTTATAAATGTGTAGGAGTGGAATACAACAATAACATTGTTAAATATTATGATAAAAAATAAAATGCTTGTAAACTTGCATGTCTAAAACGTACAATAAGGTTTATGTTATTGTCAGAGATAGTTTGTTGCGAGGCTCTAATTCCCTCTATTATTTATTTGTTTTTAGCTAAACATGCTATACATCTTTTCAGATACCAGCAACAACCACCCGCATACTTTTAAACCATTTCAAATGGGACAAAGAAAAGCTCATGGAAAGATTCTATGATGGGGACCAAGACCAGTTGTTCTCTGAGGCTAGAGTCATTAATCCATTCAGAAAACCAGTCATACAAAGGCCGAAGGTATGAATAAGCTACAATTTTCCACAAACAATTAGTTTTTTTTTCATTATACTACCACAGAGGTCATTCAAAACTTCTTAGTCATGGTTGAAGCAAAGAGGTAGATTACATTTAACAAAACTTCATGTACAACATATGTGAAATTAGAATTAGTAAATGACATGATTATGTGATCAGTAGATTTTTTCCTAGTGTGTGGTTTGCAATGATAGAGCCGACTCATTAGAATAAAATTTTAGTCAATACCTCCTAGTAAATCATAGTAACAGGATATTGTCAAGGATAAACACTAAGTTTAAAGGTTTTTATTTTTATAGTTGAAATACCAATTGTTGTTGGGAAATCCCTTCAATAAGCATCTATATCAACATCTTAGTCATGGGTGATAATATATTAGTTATTACACTATAATGAACATAAAGTCCAGTTCAAATTTCATGCGTATTACTCTGACTATGTTTTAGCTAGTTTTTTTGCGTAGCTAGTGAGATATGTTCATATTCTAGGTCACAATATTTCACAACAGTGGCTTCATTTATTGTAATATGTTGACACTGTAAAATCATGATATAATAATGAATCATGCATAATAGTGATTTGATAAATCAACAAAAAAAAACCGGCCAAGTGCGAGTCGGACTCGCCTTTAAAGGGTTCCGTAGCAGCAAGTAACATTATATAAAAGTTGGTTTTAACTTTGAAAGATAAATTGCGGTTTACGATTTATGACATATTAAAAAAAATGTAAGTTGGTACGCACAATATTGAGTGATTTACTATGTTATTTTAATATCATGGACTTCTTATAGGTTTTCCTATAATCTATAAGGAGAAAACTAATTTCTGTATTTTTTTCAAAATTTTAGGTTCAGTAGTTTCGGAGATAAGGGGGGGGGAATGGTCAATTTTCGTCTGTTTTCTTGAATAACTTGGAAACTATTTTAAAATTACAAAAAAATACATTTAAGATCTTCTCAACAAGACCTTTCATTTGATATGCCACACGATGCAGTTTTCAGAATTTTTTTTTTAATTTTCCCCTTCCCCCCCCAAAATGACCCCCCATATACAGATTTCATCTGCTCACGTCACACCTCTGTGTTTGGGTCACAGGAATTGATATGTGTACCAAATTTCAACTTAATCGGTCTAATAGATTCGGAGATAATTGACTGTAAGCTACGGACGGACAGACACACGAGTGATCCTATAAGGGTTCCGTTTTTGTATTCAGACGTACGGAACCCTAAAAATTACAACAACCAATCAAAACACTGGAATTGAGATAATAGAGCAACAATATTAAAAAGGCTTCAAGAAACTAGTATGTCTAACATGTATATTATCATTGAGTAACTGTGACCCCTCACAATATGCTTCTTCTTAAGGCTCATTATAAACAACAAAAAAACTGCTAGTTTTATGAACAGTAACATTTACTTATATGGCTACAATTCACATTAAACAATATCATGACCATATTAGGCTTGGTTTTATAAAGTAAAGTCTACAATTGTCTTTGCCCAGGTGTGGGACGATGGAAGCTAAAAATAGTATTTAGCATAGAGATAAACTTATTACAGATTATTTGAATGAGTATGTGCTAAAAAAGGTTTTATACCTTATACAGGTAGTCTTGTGCTTGTCTTTTTTAATTTACCATTCTAAATCAGCCATGGATAATTTGAATGACCTTGAATACTAGTTCTGTAAATTTACCGATTTGCTTAAATTAATATTAGTAGAAATGAAATAGGCTGGTGTGATATCCTGTCTTATAATAGTCTAATATCCTGGGGAGAGGCCTTTGCCCAGCAGTGGGATTATGTAGGCTAGCAGTATCAGTATCCTATCTAATCCAGGTCTTTAAAATAATTTATTTTCGGCCTATTTCTAGTCATAGAGTATTGGTTGAACATTTTTGAATAGGACAGGCTATGAGGAAACCTTACATTGAAACTTTTATGGTGAAATACTATCATGTCAAGCTTGCACACTTGTCTGCATTATAGTTGGGCCACACTAATGGCATTTCCCATGAATGTGGCCTTAATGTTTAGTAGTAGATGTGCATTGGTTGAAAAAATAATGACTCTGTAAATATCAAGTATTTTACTCCACTTTGAAGCTTTGCAGAAAAACTTTAATGGTTTATTTAGTTATGTGTTTTATTCCAGTTGCCCAGACGGATATCAACATCAGGGACAGAGGAATGTGAAATATGTTTTTCAATCCTTCCAACCTCGGTAAGTAGCTTGTTTTTGTTATGAACTTTATCTTGTTATTGTTATCATGTGCCCCCAAAGACAACTGATAAGATATCAATGACTAAAGATTTTTCACCTTTAGCTTGCATATTTATTAACCGCTGTGATTGGTTAAGGATTATATATTTATAAATAGATTTTTGACATATAATTGTCATTCAAATAGTTATGATAGTTTTATGTGTGGAGCTTATGACTATATAATAACAGCACGCGTAGCATGGCGCCGTAGAAACGGATTTTGTCGACAGAATGTAGAAAGATTTTTACCGTTATAAGCATGGAAATGTATTAAATATAGAAACGAAATGTGTAGTCAATGGTGTACCAATGGTCTCATACATGTTCAAAAAAAAAACAGTCGATTTGTATACAAATAACGATAAAATGAATGTCTAATCTTGGTAGAATAGAGATAGAATTGGTCATGCTACGCGTGCAGCTGCATGGGCCAAACTGCCAAGTGAAACCGCGCTTTTTATTTGTATTATTTTGTAGTTTTAAGACCACCAAACATAGTTAAACTTAGTTTTATTTCCAAAATTGTTACTGTGTTTGATTGAATACATGACAAAAATCGGGTGTTCCCCGCATTCGCGTTCGTTCTTATGTACGCATGATATAGTATATACTATATAACAATGTTATCAGTAAACTTGTTTTTCATGAACACAGTTATCGACTATTTTACTGTATATAAGCTTTGGTAGGCATTGGGGTCTAGTCTCTTAGCTCGTCAACGACGATACGGGCCTGTACGAAAGTAGCTAGATGTTTTTCAGGGAACACTATGCTCTATTAGCTTTGAATTAATAACTTCTGATAACACAACGGAGGTTGGGAAATTTGTCCAATCATGTTTTCACCCTGACATAACTAACACATTAAAGTGACAAAAAGTTTTGTCGTATCTACTCTAAACATTGTAGTTTGCAGCATCAATAAATTGCAAATCTAGTCAATCAGTTATATTATTAAAAAAAGTATGGACACGTATTTCATTTATTTTAATATCCGAATAATTTTAAAAGAAGACATTAAGTGAAAAAAAGTTATACATAAATCAGCAAAGAAAAGTATCTGTGATACTTGGATAGTTGCAAAGAGTTCACACAGCGCAAACACTGCGCGATGCGACTTTCTATTCCTATCACCTACATTTTATATGAAGTTGCGCATTTGCTTGAGCGCACCGAGTCACCATTGCACGACTTATCTGCGCGATTCATTTACTTCTTCTATTCGAAGTCTGGATATGACATAATCATGACCTAAATGGAATTTCCAGATGTTATGAACATGATGTAAAGAACACAGGTCATTTACGATACCTATAGTATTGTTTCTCCTACTTTTTCAAATCTATCCAAAGGTTGTCTTGAAAAGATTGCTTTTAGCGATAAGACCGCCCATTGTGTCACCCTATTTAAAAGATATTGGTATTTTATGGTGTGCATAATAAAGAGTATTCTATTTACATAAAAAAGGCAATTACAATAAAAATTGTATGTTGGTCGGTCGCTTGGAAAAAATAGTAAATATTCTAAATTTTATTAAAATAATAAAGAGTAGGTATCCTATCTAAAGCCGCGTTTCCACTTAGCGTTCGGACCAGTTCTAAGCGAGCAATTGTGTGTTTGTTCGGTAAATGAAACGTCAGAGTGAAGGAATACTCGCTCGCTCGCTCATTCAATGGAAACAGCGGAAACAATTGCTCCGAAAAAAGTTTGCTCGGCGGCAAAGTAGAAACGCGGCTAAATTGAGCGAGCGAGCATTCGTTCACCGAGTTCAGCCGAACATCGCTGAACGAACGTTTGCTCGCTCAGAACTGTACATAAATTAATGAGCGTTATATTTTTCCAGCTGATGACGGGTCTGGAGTGCGGCCACAGATTCTGCACACAATGTTGGTGTGAATATTTAACTACTAAAATAATGGAGGAGGGCCTAGTAAGTGTACCCGTTAACTGTTTTAAATATTTGTTAAATTGGAAACTAAAATTTCAGCATTCGATCCGATTATTGTCTGTTGCTATCAAGGATAATTCGACCTTAATGCAGATATTCATTCAATGCGTCACAAGTATTACAATCAAAATTTTATTCCGTTTTCGAGGTTACCCTTGCATGTATAACCAAAGAAGCGAACGCACACATGCGTAGTACACATTCTCTTTTTTTACTAAAAGTATAATACCTGAAACGGCTTTGTCTGTTTTTGCTATTGACCGCTTATAGTGACTCAAACTTCGGTGTTTTTCCGTTTTTAATATTATCTGTATTAAAGATAACATGCACGTGTTACGATATAGTACAAACGATATATATAGAATCGTAGTAAAGCTATTGTTTTAGTGTTATTATGTTGCATTCTTATACTAGGGCCACACTAATTTTTGCGATAATGGACGTTAACGCGGACATTTTAAGTCTATAATAGCGAAAATTAACGGCATTTCTTTGGCCCTAGCATTATGCAGAAAGTTCTGAATAGTATGGATAATGTATTGCACTGTTTAATAATAACTTTGTTTACCAGAATTAACAACGCTGATCTTCTTTAATTATTTTTTGATTTCGATATTGTTTTTCTACTCTAACATTATAAACTGTGCCGATTATAAAAAAAAAAACACTATTAAGAAGGCTACATTCATCCTGAGTAACATAGCGTCCACCCATGCGAAGCCGGGACTGGCCGCTAGTCATCAATAAATGAACTAACCCAATTATTAAACGAATGACACAACTAATAATTTGTTGAGAATGTGGATCAATTATCATTATTTAGTAGCCAAGTCTATGTCTTAGCCTAGTAATAAAGGTCGTGGGACTGTCTACCGTGGATTTTAGTCAGTACAAGTCTGACAGTCCCTTCCATTCCACCCAGTGTGGAAGGACTCATTTGATGACAACCACACAAAAAAAAACCATGAAGACGCTACGAACTATAATTTTAAGTCTTGTTGTGATATTGCAAAAAACTTATCAAAATTATCATTATTGCATATTCGAACCATACCTACTTACTATTGAATTTAAAAATACCTATGGAATGTTTATATTGAATTGAAAAAAGTTATATAGTTATTTATATCCATCAACAACGAAAAGATAGTGGAAATGTGAAATTCCGGCTTAGAGTGCGCTGTTGCATTTCCAATGTTAAACTCGGTGCCAAAAACCGAACAACTGACGGCACGCTCCATTCATAATTTCTGCTGCCGATTTGACCTTGCTTATTTATTAGTGTGATTATTCAGCAAAACGTGGCTAAATAAAATTAGGTTAAGCAGCACTTAGCAAGGTCAGTTCCCCGATGATGGTACCATCCGTTATTATACCAAGTTAACTCAGGGTCTTGGTAAGCATGTTATACCGTTGATCCCGACGGCTATTTGTATAAATTTCTCTTTGGTAGTCAGTGACCCAAATAGTTTGACAACAGATAGTTGGGAAAAGGCTAATATAATAATTCTCTGTTCCTTTTTTAAGGGTAGGAGGAACAGAGTCGATATCCCGGTGTAAAGGAAGATCTTCCTACCAGACAGGTGTTGTATCTGGTGGGCTTTATGCCCGATAATCAATGTCGGAATGTTCTATGTCTTTTAAACTCGATGACAACTTTGATTGCGCGATGTAGAACACTTAGATCCTCCGTTGCTGCATAGATGGCGCCAGTATACTTTCTGCTGACGATTGTGTCCGCTACACTTTCTTCTCTTACTTGGCACACTATGTTCTAGCTTATAAGTTATCTGATGTTTCAGGGTCAGACAATAGCGTGCGCGGCTCACGCGTGCGACATCCTCGTGGACGACGCGACCGTCATGCGGCTGGTGCGCGACCCGCGTGTCAAGCTCAAGTACCAACACATCATCACCAATAGTTTTGTTGAGGTGAGTTTCATCACTACACTACAATTAGGGAACCTAAAGGTATCGGCAATAAATACTGCACATCGATCGTTAGAAAGAGATCATCGTCTAGTTCCGCCTTTGTAGAGTGTTGTCTCTGTCTAGATTGAGAATAAACTGATCAATAACTACACGAAATAATTTCGAAGAAAAGAGATATTCTGATTTTTGGTCCTGCAATTGTATTTTTCTATAAATTTGGCAGTTTTATTTGACATTTGGATAGGGAAGCCAGTTAAACGCTACCCCGCTGTCAATTTTGATGTTTTGAGCTATTCAATTTTAATAAGAACACCAGGCAATCTCAGACTACACATGCTATTCCAAGATTAAAAATACCGTTGAAAAGCCGAAAAAAAACCAAACTTAACAATAAAAAAAAACTATGAAGTATTTTGCTTGTAGCAAAAGCCGCCAGATGGCGTTGTAGCCCGAGAGATCAGTCTACGCTATAAGTCTTTAGGACTAACCCTGCATTAACGTTGATCTCTTTTTTTAGATGGTAAAATTATGAAATTATAAGCCTTGGGCGGAGCGAAAACGAATGTCAGACTCGTACTGACTGAAATCCACCGTGTTCCTTCAACCTTAAACTGCTTAGGCAGTCTCACAACCTCGGCAAACGATGACCTCTAGACAATAGTTTTGACGGCTCGTTAATTTTCGTTGCAGTGCAATCGACTCCTACGCTGGTGTCCGTCTCCGGACTGCAGCAACGCCATCAAGGTGGCGTACGTGGAGGCGGCGCCGGTCACGTGTCGCTGTGGACACACCTTCTGCTTCGCGTGCGGCGAGAACTGGCACGATCCCGTGCGGTGCTGTCTGCTCAGGAAGTGGATCAAGGTAAGATGTTCTAAACTTGGTACCAATGTATTTCAGAACTGGAAGGAGAAAGGCCTTTATTAATATCTTTTAAGTCCCATGTAAGGGAATAGGGAGAGAACTTATTGCCATCAACCGGGTTAAAATCTAGATTCCGTGACTACTGAAAAATTCCTAATGGAAAAACCCAATAACAATTCGTTCGACCACGGAATTAAATTCAGGACCTCTTATTCAGCAGCCGCGTTTGAGAACACTAGGCCAACAAGCGAGCAGTACGTAAGATAAGTTTATCTAAAACCCACTACTCTTTCAGAAATGCGATGACGATTCGGAAACGTCCAACTGGATAGCAGCAAATACGAAGGAGTGCCCCAAGTGCAACGTGACGATCGAGAAGGACGGCGGCTGCAACCACATGGTCTGCAAGAACCAGAACTGCAAGGCGGACTTCTGCTGGGTGTGCCTCGGACCCTGGGAGCCCCATGGTAGCAGCTGGTACAATTGCAATAGGTACGCTCAAGCATTATTATTACTTACTGCTAACCTAACCTAACCTTATAAAAAGTGTACTACCTGAGGTCAAACGGACGTGCGATTGTCGCTTGTGCGGCAAAACTGTACTGACTTAATATAGTTCGAAAGCACACTTCTGCGACATGCTTAAGCTCGACATTACTCTAGTGCGAAAAATTACTTCAGTAATTTTAATAAACTACAGTAAATAGCTAATTTATTATCTCGTTCAAGTTATTTTCACATGATATTGTTTATTTAAGAGCGTGTTAAAGTGTTAAAAAAGTGTGCATTACTTCACAGTATGCACCATGACACCTTCACAGTTAATTTTATCGTATAGTACCATAGGACAGTCTGCCAGTGTTATGAGACTAAATATTCAATCGTTCCACCTCCAGGTACGACGAGGATGAAGCTAAAGCAGCCCGCGACGCCCAAGAGCGGTCGCGTGCAGCGCTACAGCGCTACCTGTTCTACTGCAACCGCTACATGAACCACATGCAGTCGCTGCGCTTCGAGTCCAAGCTCTACGCATCCGTCAAGGAGAAGATGGAGGAAATGCAGCAACATAACATGAGCTGGATTGAAGTATGTGCACCTTATTTATTTAAGTAATTTTTTTGGGTCATATTCCATAAAATTAGTCCTCCCGCCCTGAGTGGAGCAGAAGGGACTGTTAGACTCTTGCTGACTAAAAATACTGTTTCTTCTGTTGCCCTTGTGCTTCAGGGTCATGATTAACTGCGCTTCAGGGTCATGGTTACCCTTACTGACCATCCCGCGACCCACACAAAAAACAATTGGAATTAAAACAAAACTGAAATTACTTTATTTTATTTCCAATTGTTTTTAAAAGAAAAGTTAAATAAGATGAACCCTGACAACCACTCTCATCATATTGTATTAACCAGTGCTAACGGGGTTGTGGTGGTCTGGTAGGTAGTCACTCCATGTTAAATTCTGGTATTCAACTGCATCTGGTTAAACATTACAGCTAGTTGTACTACACATATCGACGTCTCATTGTTAATGTCTGTTGTTGTTAATGTTTCTGTTATGTAGCTGTATGTAGAACCAGATTTATTGTAGTTTCGAAGTCATGTTACTTATTACCAAGGCTAGATGTGTTTATTGTAAGGCTCGTTTTTTTTTTTTATTAGCCTGTGTGTCCCACTGCTGGGCAAAGACCTTCGCTTACCCCTTCTAAATCTCTATTTTCACTATGTCTGTCTGTACTGTGTAATAAATCTATATATATAAAAGGAGAACTGACTGACTGACATATCAACGTACAGCCGAAACTACTGGGGCTAGGAATGTGAAATTTTGCACACGGCTTCCTATTATAATGTATGGTAGCACTAAGAAGGGGTTTTTGGTAATTTAACCTTTAAGGGGGTGAAAAGGGGGAATTAGGAAAGTACGTAACCCACGCGGACGAAGTCGTGGGAAAAGTGCTAGTTTAGTATAAAAGTGAGTAAACTTTATAAATTGAATTAAAAATATTAAAGTACCCACACCTAAACCGAAAATGTGATTATTAAAACTGATAACAGGTGCAATTCTTGAAGAAGGCAGTGGACATCCTGTGTCAGTGCCGACAGACGCTGATGTACACGTACGTGTTCGCGTACTACCTGCGCAAGAACAACCAGTCCGTGATCTTTGAGGACAACCAGAGGGATCTGGAGTCGGCCACGGAGACGCTCTCCGAGTACTTGGAGCGTGATATAACTAGCGAGAACCTGGCTGACATTAAACAGAAGGTCCAGGACAAGTATAGGTGAGTGTTGCTTTATATAAGTATGTTAGGCCAGTTGAAATTCAATCTTATTTGAATAAAAGTTTTAATTTTTAATGCGAACAAAAGTTACAACTCCTATAATCTTCAGTAATTATAATCTTCAGTTTATTAACAAAGAAGTAACTGTACAAAATGTTCGTAAAAAAGGTACAAAGGGTTCATTTCGTAAATCTAACTTATTTTGAGCAAATATAAGTAAGAGCGAATAGAGCGTATGTTTTGATCATTCTTTATTTAAAATTCGATTCAAGATTGCAAATAACAAGAATTATTGAATTTCGCGGGCTAATACGAAGGATTCACCTTAAAATGAAATAATTGGATGTCTGAGAACAATTTCATGAACGACTGACATGACGAATTTGATGTATTTACTTGTGACAGCAGCAAGCCAACAACAACAGTTTTAACAAAAATATAGAATGTTTATTTGACTGTTACGCAAAGGAGATTTATAACATTATTTGTCCGTTGTCCGCAGATATTGCGACAGCCGGCGCAAGGTGCTGCTGGAGCACGTACACGAGGGCTACGAGAAGGACTGCTGGGACTACACAGAGTAATCTTGCCTCCTCTCCATAACACACACACATACAAACACACACACTACGCACTGCCCACACTCACGGCTCGATGCCACTTTGACCCACGTTGGGCGCCAATTGGCGATAATCAGTATTCGACCAGAAGACTGCGACCAAAGATGAGAGAGCATACGTACGCCAGGACTGGTGGGTAAAACAAACCAATAATATTGCTGGCTAAGAAGAAGATTAAGCAATTTTATTGGCAAGTTTCATACACGACAATCCCTACGCTGCTTAACAGTTATCTCTGGTTGAAAGACAGTCTAAATATGGTGAATCCAGTTAGACTTCGTAGAGCATCGTCTCTAAAACCTGGCACATGTCGGTCGGCTACTGTACTCGTCGGTCCCACGTCGGGCGCCACTAGTGGACGTGGCACCTCACTACTCCCGCGACACGCTTTTGTTTCTATCGTGTATAGACTAAAAGCTGCGAACAAAATCACATTATATTACCTTTTCTGTCTACTGGGACCGATCTTATAGCTGATAGAGTATGTTTAATTACTTGCGAGAGAATTTACTTTGTCACTGACATTATAAGATAGAGCTAGTTTGGTAATAAATAGTTTGTATACCGTTCTAGGTTTTATCTAGCGAAGGTTTAGAAGTAATCTCGCTGGTCCAAATTCAGCTTTAGCATAAGCTTGACATCTTTGAGATCTAAATAACTCCTGTAATGATGCTAGTGTGATGATCTATGGCAATTTCTGTAATAATTAAAACGGCTGTCTTCCGATAGACAAGGGATTTTCATACTTTTTAAATAAGACTTATTAACTCAGATTGGCCCTTAAGCAAATTAATGAAAATGTAAAAAAAAAAAATTCACAAAAACAAAAAAAAAGATGTTTGAAAAAAATTGTAAATAGGATTATTTAAAATCAATAGAAATAACGTTTATTACGGAATACGAAAATAATTTGTTTTTTTCAGCTTTGGATTAGTCACAATTTATATGATTTTAGGAAATGTTTGATCATAAAAATGGTACGGTCATACCGTATTTTTTTTTGTATTTGTCAGTTAAAACGACGAGTTAATTTCAGAATAATATAAACATTTTATCTTCGTAAAAAGGCTTTTATTGATCCTTGTTTGATATAATTGTGTTGAAAATGTATTCTGAAAGTGCAAGCTTAAAGTTTGTGAAATTGTTGGAAGAGTAACTAACTACAAAATGAATGAATAAGAATTACTGGTGTGTCTGTCGACTGTCCATGACACTTAATGACTTGAAACACAACTATACTGCTTTACCTTAAAGTCCAATACAGTTTGTAAAATAACGTGTATTTTCCCCTTCCTTAAGACATTTTGACCACCTTTGGATTTTAAATACAGATAATTCTGGACAACAAATGAAGTAGTATATTTGTGTGAATGAGACTACCCGTTTCTGAAAGGCCTTTCAATTTCTGTATCGTTAGTCTAATGTCAATTCTAACGTGAGCTAATAAGATTGTTTGTCGCCAAACAAATGTAGATTTTACAACAGGATAATTTGAATAACCTTTCAAGAACCGTTGTTATGACCGTTTGCCTTAATGTCGTGTTTTGCAAGTGCCGTATTTGAGGTTTTCCAATTTTGCAAGTGTGTGATTGACTAACAAAAATGTGTAGATCTCATTTCTAAAGAAATAAGAAAGTATGAAACGTAACCACTTCAATTTTATTCTACGCTTTCATACATTTCATCTACGTGACGATATTAGCTTGAAAATGTGTTAAATAAACATTTTGGTCCTATGGCACGGTAACGGAATTTTAACGTTTAATAGTTATAATACCTGGCAATAATACCCTAGTACTGAACATTAAAGAATATTTAGTGATAACATTATATTATTAAGACTTGTTTTCGCGGGGCGAGACAAGAGGTTTTATCGTGTTTCATAGGACAGAAATGTTTGAAAAATGGTACGCTTCTGTGACAAAACTTTGTATGCGTGTCAATTTGTCATTTCAAAAGTAACTCGTGAGTTAGTTGACAAACGGATTGTTTATTTAACCATTGTAGTCAAAATACCAGGACTTCATATGATATATGATTCTAAATTATTTTGAATAAAAAATGAAATTTGTGTTATATTCGACTTTATTTGTACTCATTAAAAATACACTCAACTTGCTTTTAATACTTGGCGGATCTCGATTAGATACACGGTTGAACGTTTTGTAATTTTAATATTATGTTTGAAACTAAATTGACTGATTACACTGTGATCTTTAACTCTGTAAGCCAACATGTTTCAGTTGTAGGAATTGAGTAGAAAAAAAAAAGATTATCAACCGTTGAATCGAGGATTGCCAGTGTCAGAGCGAGTACCAAAGAAGACCGTTATCGAATCGATTATGATGTGATTTCGTGATGGCAGCATTTAGTCTCGAGAGCTAGGTACTCCA
This sequence comes from Agrotis puta, assembly GCA_943136025.2. Taxonomy (NCBI): domain Eukaryota; kingdom Metazoa; phylum Arthropoda; class Insecta; order Lepidoptera; family Noctuidae; genus Agrotis; species Agrotis puta. The sequence goes on along the minus strand of OW964182.2, from coordinate 10,788,577 downwards.
GACATACCCGCATACAACTCTGCTACATCTCGTAAAATAAGTCTCACATTATAAACATTCAGATCTCCTCTAATAATTTTAATAGAGTTCATTTTATTTTATATTTTTCGACTGTAAACTTAGAATTTATAATTTTAATATTAATCATTTTTTGATATTTTAAATTCGTCTTAGCGTCTTGTAAATCGCTTAGTGTAGTTAAAGTTTGGATCTTTGTATTATTACGACCTCATTTCATGGTAATGTAATATACTACGATGTATTATAAGTTTACATAGCGGTGGTTTGTTTCGATTGTCGATTTTATCCTCGATAACGAGTCTTTTAATAAAAAAAAATAGCACAATATGATATAATAACAATTATCGGTTAAGAAAAACAAAAAATATTTTTACCAAAAAAACCTATTTTTGTTATTAGAGTACTGTATATCAATATTTAAACTGATAGTTCAGCACTTAGTATGTTTTAATTCTGTGATCAAGTTATAATTTAGCGCCTGGAAGGCGTTCAGTGTGATGTTGAGGCGAGGTCGCCGCAGCTCCGCGTCACGCGCTGCTCACTGCTCACTTATATTCAAATAATATTTTAAAGTAATTATAAAGTTTTCCAATAAAAATTAACGACTGGTACTGTAAAGGTATATTTACTATTTAAGAGTTGGAGTCGCGAACTATTTGCCTGTAACGTTAACAACACAACATGGTGCCGTGCTCACAAATAAGTAACTTTGTCACTAATTAAGCATTCGGGCCTAGATGGAAATGGAGCCAAGTCGTACAAACATAACTATTTTTGAAGGTTTTCGCGATAATCCGCTTTTTTTGTAAATTAACTCTCGCGCTACATATCTGTCATTAATGAGTAATAAACCGGTGAATTGTGGTACGAAACGTGCACAAGTCAGTTGCACTGCCAGTAAATGTCGTAAATTAAATAAATAAGAAGCTTGTTGTACGAGGTTCACATAGTGGACTGTACTAGTGTAGGAGGCCCCGACTGCGCGGAGTGTCACATGTTCTACTTGATGCAGAGGGCTTCGTCAGTACACACATACTATTGTACATATAGATGCTGTATAGATATTTATATGGATACTACGCCTATGTATTGACAAGCATCTTGTATGTGTGCCTATGTTAAGGACACAGTTGTCTTAAGTAAAACTAAGATGGAAATAAAAATAGTAACATCGAATGGAAGTTTGTTATTTATATCATTTCCTCTGCCTGTCCTTCTCAACATTCCTGATCCTCGTATCCATAATACAAATTATTGATATACATTTGGAAAGAAAAGGCAATATATGCTAAAATCCAAGAAAGAAAAATATTTCACAGAGAGATTCAAATTAAATAAGTGTGCATTGGCTTTCAAAATATGCTCGAAGTTGGAACCTGAACTGACACAATGACATGGTCATGGTCAAGGAAGAAAAATAATTCTGAATAATGACTAATTTACCATTATGCATCTTCGTGATTGGCATAGAAACTAATGATTGAATGTTTTTTTTCTCTAGAGGCTTTATATGCCCATTGAAGGCCCATGCGAAATAAAATATGTTGATTTTGATTGCCTCACATCCTTCTATAGTTTTATCCCACAAGCATCTTTCGATCGCCTTGCGTCGAATCGGATGTAGCTGAATACTATGTTTTGCCAGCTGTCATAGAGTACCTATCTGATCTGCAGAAGACAACCAAAATACAACATAGATACCTATGTACTTTTATAATGCTGACTGCGAGCTTTTGACAACTCGGAACGACTGTACAAGATCTACGAATGACAGTCGTGAACAACGGGTTAACGTGGTTTCTGAAACATGGAGAGAGCTCGGTATGGAATGGGTGTTCAACCATCAACTTCACCAAGCTTGCAGATTTTAATGATTGGTACGTGCAGCTGCAATGGTCGTGACTAGAATTATTTTCAATTGTAATTGTAAAATTCAATCGTTGGCGAGCCTTTATTAAATGGTAAAATCATCCAACGAGTCCTCCTACCCTGGGTGAAGCAGAGCGGACTGTCAGACTCGCATTGACTTACATCCACTGCGTTCCTTAAATAGTCCGTTACGATTACCTGTTTAGACAGTCCCACGACCCCAATAGTTGAATAAATACCTCCACAAAGTTCTACTAAACTACAGATAAACCATAAATAAAATAAAATAGGTAATAGTATGTAACTATTTTATTTTAGTTCCCCGCGTAAATATGCTTAGTTCAACAAATAAGCACATTTTCAAGCTATTATAATTGTTTATTTATGAAAACTATGGATAATCATGTAAAAAAAAAAACGCTATAAAGGCGGACTTAATGCCTGGTAACGTAGTTCAAAATGTAAAAAATGATAAAAATCATAACTCCTTTTGACTCACTACATTCCGCAGTCAATTTTATGTGAAATTTTAAGATTCCTTTAGCTCAAAGTTTCAATTCAATTGATCTTTGCCGGTCATCCACAATTCTTAGTAACCTTCAGAATTTGTTTAATGAGCGACCCAAAACGAATGAGAAAAATCCAAAAAATAACTTATTTAATAAATATCCGCCTGTATTGCCGTTAAACGTCTCTCTTGAAGCAATGATAGATCTCCGACTCGATGATGACGTAAAAATAGCCTAAAAATTAGATTATACATCACCTTTTTTTTATCGTTGTAAAATCATCAAATGAGTCCTCCCACCCAGGGCAGGGCGGGAGGGACTGTCAGACTCGTACTAAAATCCACGGAGTCCTTCACTGGCCCTTTACGTACCGGGGTCATGGTAATTCGTAAGTCCCGCGACCCCGGCAGGCTTTGGCCCTCTACAGGCCCCGTCACAATGCTGACATGGTCCATGGTCGGACAGCGAGTCGCCCATTATTCGCCGCGGGTATGCGCGCCTACGGTGGCCGGAGATCGTCTTGCGACGTCCGACGCCGTGGGCGTCTACCACTGCGGCTGGGGTGGAGGGAGAACGCTGTCCTCTTCCTCACGCGGCCCGCCTCCTCCTTCGCGAGCATGACTCCTTGGCAGAAGAATCCATAACTTTACCAGCCAAGGTCATCCAAAGGTCGTGTGTGCAATCGATACATCCGCATTATCTTCGTTTTATAAGGGATTCAAAAACTAGATATTTTTGTCTACGACCTCGTTTCCGAAATATGACTCAAAAGCTGAAAACTTTCCGGTCAAGGATTATATATCAGCTAAAATGATGGAAGGCTGCGCGTCAAGTCGTGGCAAGTACATTAAAAAGTGTAGTGTTACGCGCTTTTCCGGCCATCTGCTGCGATTTAACGAGTAATGCTGTCTTCATAGCTCTACGCTTTCCCCAGTGTCTGCTACTGCATGTTGCGGATCATTGTAGCTCTTCGCTGTGTGGTACAGATACCACACAGCGAATATGTGCAGACTACGACTGGTCGCGTATCACCGGAGTTCTACATTTTATTTCTACAGTAGATACTTTCTCTCGCTACGATGTATCGCGTAGCACTACAGTCTTTTTAGGTCTACGCTTTCTCTAACAACCGCTACGAATGGTTACGTAGCACCGAAGCGCTACGCTTTCTTGCCGAAGTGTTTGCTACGAATTGTCGCGTAGCACTTCAGTTTTTGTAGGACTACGCTTTCTCTAACACCCGCTACGAATTGTTACGTAGCACCGAAGCGCTACGCTTTCTTTCCGAAGTGTCTGCTACGAATTGTCGCGTAACGCTAGTTTTCGTAGGTCTACGTTTTCTCTAACATCCGATACGAATTGTTACGTAGCACCGAAGCTCTACGCTTTCTTTTTAAAGTATCTACGCTTGTCGCGATGGTCTAACCTGATGGACGCGATGGATATAAAGTAGATTTTCTTATATTAAATAATTGATAATTAATTTAGTATCATAGCGTCATATATTTCATGCATTAATAAGTAGATTATCGTAAATTTGGTAGAGTGCGTACCCGCATGGTTGTTGTTCGTAGAGTGCTAGATAGCTACAAGAAGTTGTTTGTTGTCGCAGGGATGCCCTGGCCCCGTCTCCAACGAGACCTAGTAAAGCCTAGCAATAGAATGGTGAGTTACATCTTTTTATATAATGATTAGAGAAAAGCTGCTTCGCTGCGAGTTCAATTCCCGCACGGAAGTTATATTTGTAGACACATAGTTACCTACAGATAGTTGTTGCGGATTGGGCAGTTTGTGTGTTGTCTAGCAAATTTTAACGTTTGTTAACAAAAGTATAAAAAATAATAATTCAAGAATTAAGGGCGTTGTTTTGTGAGCTATTAAGGAAATAGGGCAAAATTACCTTAAAATCTAGTAAGAATGCGGTAAACAGAGGATTTGAATAACTGGTAGTACGGAGAAATCTGATCTATAAGTTTCTGATACGGGGATTATTATTTTTTTCTATCTTTTTTTTTTAAGTTTGACCCAAACTAGAAAGGGGAATGACAAGAATTGGCCCGATTCATGTTGTGTCCAACAGAATTTCTATGTTAAAGATAATTCATAACATAAAACAATAAAATATATAATAATTCGAGAATAATACGCAAAAAATCATCAATTTAAAAGTGTATTTTATTTTAACGTAAAGTGAGAAGTTATTGAGTGGTCAACTCTATACAATTTTTTTTCGGTTTACTTATTATGGAAAACTACTTATACCATTAAATCCTATAATTGCTTTCCTTTTTACTGATATATAGTTCTTTGAAGACTTGGCAATGCCCTTTGTTTCTGACTTTCCGTGAATGAAACTCACTAGCTACATAAATATCCAGTCCCGAAACAACAACTTCTACTAACTAGATCACACAAATATTTGTTCCGCGTGGGTGACATGAATTGAAAGACCGAACTGCCCAGCCGTCGATCGCTGAGCCTGAGGTTATTTGTGTATGGGAATTATGTATTACTAGCTGCTGCGCGTGACGTCGTCTGCGTGAACGCTATACAGCACCAAAAATCCATATATATAAAAGGACAACTGACTGACTGACATATCAACGTACAGCCGAAACTACTGGGGCTAGGAATGTGAAATTTTGCACACGGCTTCCTATTATAATGTAGGGGAGCACTAAGAAGAGGTTTTTGGTAATTTAACCTTTAAGGGGGTGAAAAGGGGGAATATTGTTTGTATGGAAAATCTTATTACTTGTGTTAATAAACATGAAACTTGCCACGAACATCTATCTAAGTAAATTATGAAGTTTGGCATTTTTTGTTTTTCCAAATTACCCCCTGAGAGGGTTTGAGGGGGTGTGAAAATTTGTATAGAAGAATTTAGATACATGCAACGACATCTATTGGGCCAGAATGGTACTAACGAATACATATCTACATAAAATTACAGTCATAACAAAACACAATGTAACATTTGGTTTTCCAATCAAAAGATATGCGAATTTAAAGTTTTCAAAGTGCATCGTTTTAGGTTGAGGAGTGGTGATTTTGATGGCGCTACCTGCCATCACGATCCTAATCAATTTTATTCAATGTAAAACTATAAAGTAAAAATATATTTCAGTACTTTTCGGAAGTCTACGTAGCATAAAAGTGTTTACTTTGTACGAACGAATTTCCATGCATAATATTTTGACAGTTTAACTACATGATCGATAGATGGCGTTGTGCTGTGACGTCATTTTTCTGAATCGCGGTGTTAAGATTTTCCACGGAAGAATGACGCTCGCTAAATTATTTGAAACTAGCACTTTGACCGTGACTTCGTCCATACCAATATGACGGGGCTGCAAGATGAGCTCACACGACCATAGGAGAAAAGGGTTTGAATTTTTTAGAGGAAAGCACGCGGACGAAGTCGCGAGCAAAGCGCTAGTACCTAATATAAAGGTTCACTGCTCGTTCCCAATAGGTGATAGCGTGATAATATGTAGCCTATATGTTGACCCGACTTCTTAATACTATACGTGCCAAATTTGAAGTAAATCAATTCAGTACTCTAAGAGTTTATCCCGGAACATAAAATTCTATGTCTATTTGTTTACAGACAAACAGACAAAAATTCTAAAAGTTTGAACTTTCCTACCATTTTATTATATGTATAGATTTGTGTATGGGAATATTGATTTTTAACTAAACGCAGTCGATATTTTGTGGAATATTGTAATTGTAGAATCAACTGTTAATAGTTATTTATGCAACTGTTGTATAATCAGGGGTATTAAAACACGAATGTGGGTTTATCACACGAGGCGTAGCCGAGTGTGATAATAGTATCACATGAGTGTTTTAATACCTAATTATAACAGTTGCATACAAGACTTTATCTACAATCATGATGTGAATTCTCTATAAAAGATTTTCATACCATAGGGTGTTGTACAGAACTATGTGAATTCAAGATGGCGGGAAATAACACGATAAGACGAGAATCCGAAATTACGAATTAGTCTACAATTTATTGTTCTTTTTTCAAAATGTTAGCGATCTGGTGGTAAAAATGTCATTGCATGAGAATGTTCTTTTTTTGAAATTCATTATAACACGCGTTTGGATGATATAATGATCATTATAGCATTGAGTGTTTTAATGTTGGCAATAAGCTAATTGTTATAGGTTCTTTTATAGAGGATTAATAGCATGGTAGTAGATAAAGTAATTTACCTACAGTTGTAATATAACCCTGTTTTATAAAACTGACTTTTATACTTTCTGTTTCAGGGCGCAACTCAATTATTCGAAATGTTTTCTATATCAATGTAAAATCATACAAGTGAATAAAGACTAAATGATTAGTATTATATATTGCTGCGCTAGTTAGGTTGTTAGGTACATACTAGTATATCCAAAAACTTCATGACATTTTGTAATTTATAAAAATGTATAGGAAAGTTTTGTATTATTAATAAAAAACATAAATAAAAATAGACAGTGCAGTTTTATTTAGCGGAGTAGAAATCAACTGTCTTATTTTTTTTTTCAATAATAGCAAATAACTTAGCTTTTTTGTTTGATTGTTAAACGTGTTAGTATTTTTTCTTAATACTAATAAATAAAAGATGCATAAGGTTTATTCAAAATTTATTTAAGCTCAGTGGTAAGGACCGATCACGGGACAATACTTATCATTGAATAAAATAAAACTACAGAGCAAAGCAGTCAAGTTCTATATTTTATCGTTTACTTAATTTATTTTGTACAAACTTCAACAATATATATAATAAATACTCAATTAAACCTCTATCATTCAGCAAACTGAACTCACTTTTTTGTCATAAGTATAGTTAAAATAAACAATACAATGATATTATAACTTATTGTCTAAACTTAATTAAACACAACTTCTTTGTGCAAATATGCCTAATAGTAGTTATAATCTTTGGTTTCACCAACATAAAGTGACGACATATTGGTAGAGCATGTCGTGTAGAGCCGTATGGAACTTGTCAACCTCGATACCTAACGCTATAAGGAGCTTTAAGTAACAAATACTCTTAGATTGTAGTTCTTATCACATAAATGCTTACACATTTTTAATAAATGCATTTTTGTGATAACAAAATTGAAAGAAATCAGAATTGATCACGTTACACAGTTGTACTACCTATTTTCATGTTTAACTTTTCGTCGAAGTCTCCGGAAATGGGGAAAAGGATTCCGGATCCTAATTTCAATTATGTTGTAGATAAATTCGTTTTCGTCTTGTTTTAAGGGAATTCGTTTAAATAAATTCTGATTTCTTGACTGAGTGTTTTTCTAAAAAGAGCAAATAATCATCTAGCTTTATTATAAAGATTACTGGCTAACCGTAATGGCTTATATTCACATTCACTAATATTGTGATAAGCGGTAACGTTACCTTAATAGCTAATAAATAACAATTGGTGTACATACGTAAGTGTTAACACGGCACTAACTAGGTGAGAATATCAGTATTGTCAAGTTAAATCATACTTCTAAACTTAAAATACGTGATTATAAGTTACAGATTTTGTTTTTAGATTTTTACAAACACGTCAACAAGGACATTAAATAAAATTCAAGATCATCTTATCCGATCAGTCTTCCAAAGCGCAATATAATATTACATATTAGAGGACAGAGCTTGAGTGGCTCCACACGGCTCTGAGATACCTAGTTACCTTGTGTGAACGTAAAGTAACGAAAGAGGGAACGCAGGTCGCGCGCGTGCGCCAGCGACGGGGAACCTCGCTCGCGCACCCCGCGCGCATCAATTATAAAATTATCTACATAATCGTTATCTTGTAACCATAATTATTGCAAAATATGTGCAAAACTGTAAGCGTCTCTTTAGTTTACGATACACTGACTCTTTATTAAACCTTGCAACACTTAGAATTGTCTTGCACTTGAGATATTTTTTCACATTTTATGTAAACGAATTGAAAACAACCGGCACACAACTATTCGGTGACATGTTCCGTACAAGGTAATGAAAAGCGAAACCTCTCGTCGAGCACACGTTAACGTTATTGCTTCAAGCTTATTACGTATCGCTGATATCAATAGATAGACATAATATAATAAATTACGTGTTGCGACGTGCGGTTTGGGATCTACCCGGCAATAAGCTCTCAATATTTACAGAGTAGTAGAAAATTGACCACTTCCAAAGTTAAATTACAAAAATTTAATGATTCATTAGTCTGTTGTGCTAGAAAAGACAATACTGTCACAGAAGTGAACCGTCGCGAGGGAACGGCAACATCCGGGTAACGCCGGCTATCTAGAGAGATGTCAATCGAAAAATAAACAATACTTCAATAATATCTACCTTACTCGGTAAGGGACGTTCGATCTCTTAGGTATATCAATATTATCTTATTGCTAATTTAGTGATGTCGATCAAGTAGCCGAATCGGTTGTACATCGTGAATGAACATTAAACATTATCAACATCATCAAAATGTAATCTGCAAGAGCAACACTCGTCGAAGCAGTACCAGCCCGCTCGCTATGTCAATATATAGGTCTATGAGGCGAACGGCGGCGCACGCGGCCAGTGGGACACGACCACTGTCACAATACTGGCGGTATGTAAACCAAAAATGTATCGGATTAACTCGAGACAAGCCCATACATTGTTGGGTGCATGGCGTCGAGGATTGCACAAACACTCTTATTACACTTTGTTAATCTGCTAACGTTTGTGGTATGTCCCGGTAGGCCGCATGCGGGCCCCGCACGCCGGGAGCCGGACGGCCGGGGAATGCCGCCGGGCTCCGCAGCTAATGTAATCAGGGGAAGGCAATTACATTAACTAGGTATGTGGAAAGTGCGCGTTACATAAAATGGCTCGATTCCTATGATGCGTACTGAATTAGGACGGAAGTGAATTCTGGTACCGATTTCACAGCTGATTTGTTAAGCTTATATAGATAACGTTGCAAAAATTTCTCTAAACTCTCTTACTCCCGAGGAGCGGCAGGCAGCCGTCCTCGCACAGACGCGACGTCGCGACCTTCGGTACAGTGAGAAGCTTACAAATTGGAACTATTAAAACTATACGGACAAAATTGATATGAATCGGCGTAGCCATTGCTTCTCTTAAGCGTCTATTAAGATACGATAATACTAGCGCCCGTGAGCGCGGGCTCGTGGCTGACGTAATGTTACCAAGTGTGTGACGTGAGGCGGTGCTCAACATGTTGCCGTGAGGGAAGCTGAACAAGCGTGCGCCGCGCCGCACTCCGCCGCACCACACACAGACACACACACACCCACATACATACACACACACACGCCGGGACCGGGGACATCTACTTGTGCTATTGCTCGACACCATTTCGGGGACGAAAAATGATATCTCACAATCGGTAACAAATCATCAAACTTCACAATATTTATAAGTACAGCTTCTGTTTTAGAATTTTACAGATAGACAGTGATATTCATCGAATACAAAAATAAGCTTTTAGAGTTTCCTCAATTTTATCCAATACCTTACATTACATCACTAGTGACGAATAAAAAAACGGCACGCTCGCGAGAACGATCCTCTCCGATCGACGGCTTCACTCACCGGGAACAGGTCCGCACGCGAACGCAAACCAACGGATACGAATCGGAACGACAGAACGCGGTGAACGCGCGCGAACACGGTCGCAAAACAAACGGTCACTAAGCTTCGGCCACGCGAATACAAAACACTCCAGTAAACACGTCGAACGTCTCTATACGCGCGCGAACAGTTCAGGCGCGACTCGGCGCACTAGCTGGCAGCTCCAGCGGCGCTAGCGCTCGGGCGCGGGCGGGCTCAGCAGCTCGGGCAGCGGGCCCGGCAGCGGACCGTCGGCCGCCAGCGCGGGCAGCAGCGCCAGCGCCAGCGCGGGTCAGACCGGCGCCGGCGCCGCGCCGCCCGCCCAGGCGCCGCCGCCCAACACCACTCGCGGCGCCGGCCCGTCCAGCAGCACGGCCGTGGGCGCGCCCGCGCAGCCCGCGCCGCCTGGCGATTGCGCGCGCCGGTGGCGGCGCCACGCGTGCTGGATGAGGCGCGCGCAGTACTCCTCGCGCTGGCGCCACAGCGTGGAGCTGACGGGCTCGTAGCCCACTTCGTCCGGCCGCCCCACCTCGAGGTCTCCGGGGTCCTCGATGGGGTTGCCTTTCCGCGCGAAGAAGTCTTTGGTGAGCGCGTCGAGGATGTCGACGCAGAACATCATGTCGCCGCGGCATATGGGTATGTCCATAGATATGATCTTGTACTTGTTGGGCTTGTGGATCTGCAGCGGCGGCTCCAGCACATCGAGGAAGTCTGACAGCTGGTCGTAGCGGATGTACTGCGTACCGTCCGGGTCGAACCGCTGCCAGATCTCGTAGTACATGTCGTAGTCGTCGTCCGTCAGACCTTCCTGCACGTCCTCCGTCGCCTGCACACAACGACAAACCAATTAAAATCGTGTTAAGTTACCACCATGAATATGATTAATACAAGATAAGCTAGGTTACCTGCGAGTAATTTTCGAGAATGACAGCAATGTACATGTTGATGACGATGAGGAAGGAGATGACGAGGTAGGACAGCAGGTAGGTGATGCCGATAGTGGCGGAGCCGCAGTTGCCAGGGTAGCCGCGCTCGTTGTCAGGTAGGTCGCATTCCTCCTCGTTTATGATGCCGTCCAATACACCGTCCCATCCGGCTGACGTCGACATCTGCATGACACCACAAAAAAGAAACACATATAATTATTATTTGATGAACTCTAATTACGATGGATTCATATTCGAGAGCAGCAATCTGCAACATCTCTATTGCGGTTGTCAAATCCAATTAGCAAAGATACAAATTGCAGCAGTACCTATATGAAAATAGTCAAACGAGCAAACAGCAGATATTGTGATGACATAGTACAACTGACCTGAAATAGCAGGATCATACTCTGCACGAAAGTCTTGAAGTTGTACACGTCGTCGAGGCCACCTTTGTCCTTGACGTGCATGAAGAACGACATGCCAAAGATGGCGAAGATGAACATGACGAGGAACAGCAACAGACAGATGTTGAACAGCGCTGGCAAGGACATGGCGAGCGCGAACAACAACGTCCGGATACCCTTCGCGCCCTTCACGAGACGCAATACACGACCGACTTTCGCTACTCTCACCACTCTCAATAGAGTTGGTGATACAAAATATTTCTCTATAATATCACTCAATACCAAACCTGGGAACAAAGAAATGCATCATTAGTGAACTGTTAAAAATCTTGAAAAGGAAATAGAGCTGTAATATGGGATACTCACTAAGAATTGAGAAATTGACTACTACGAAATCGAACAAGTTCCAAGGCTCAACGAAGTAATGATAGCGTAAGGCGAACATTTTTAGTAGGCACTCTGAACTGAATATCACGATGAATATCATGTTGAGGTAGTCGAGGACTGTGCTGAACGTCTCGGATTGCTGGTAGTGGTCCAGCGTCATCGTCAACATGTTCAGACCGATGAACAACATGATGATCATGTCGAACTTCTTGTCCGTCACTATCTCGAATACGATTGCTTGTGGTCGCCACTGAAAGAAAAAAACATGTTTCAGAATATTTATTAATTATTACACTGTCTTATCTGGATGCATCTGTGTTGGTCCGATGATGGTAGTAATAGGCTGTTGATAAACGTACTGCTACAAATTTGAATCAGCTTCGTACAATCGGCTGTGGCAACATTATGCTCCGCAAGTTGCTAAATTCCCAGGACAAGAGATTGCGTAGATCAGCTGTGTAAAAAAATATGAAAAAGATGCACGATGTTATTACTGTGCGTATTATTATATATATAACTTAAGTTAGCCTTAACTGGATGTCTCACTTTCATAGACCTGTTATAAGTTTAGATTTTACCTTCGGCCTCGGAATAGCTTTCAACGGTTTCTTGGAACCCATTTTCTTCATGGCATTGTAGTATTTCTTCTGATCTTCAGTCATGAACATCTCGAGACTTCCACCGGCTTTCTTCTTCTGTTCATTGAAGTTGTCGATGATCACTCCGATGAATAGGTTGAGAGTGAAGAATGATCCGAATATGATGAAGAACACGAAGTACAAATACATGTAGATGTTCGTTTCTCGGATTGGTTGGCGTCCCACCTGAAATGAATATTGATATTTGGTTAACAGATTGAAATCCACCAAAAATTTCTATTTCGTATAATATTGTAAAATCGAACGTACTTCTCTAGAATCAATGGCATCGTTCATGATCTGAATCCATCCTTTGAAGGTGGCAACTTGGAAGAGGCACAGGTATGCTTTGCCGACGTGGTCGAAGTTCATCGGCGAGTTTTCCCAAGTGTAGTTCTCCAAGATACACGCGTTTCGGTCAGGAATGATCTCGTGGCTAAGAGTGGTGTGGTTCAGGTCGACACACTGAAAAACCGTTAAAGCATATGAGTTAGTAAGTTTAGAAGAATGCCAGTTTATTTATTTTCAAGAGAGAATAACGCAATCTAAACCACTGCTAAACTATATAATAATGCTCCCAACCTTGAAGTACTTTCCAGCGAAGAGCTGAACTCCCATGATGGCGAAGATGAGCCAGAAGATAAGACACACCAACAACACGTTGAAGATGGACGGGATGGCTTGCACGAGCGCGTTCACCACAACCTGTCACATACACACCAATTAGTAACAGCTCAAAGGTACCTTACTTGACTTGCATTCAAGTATTCATGAGTGTACAGTGAAACACATACACACTCATTTATTTTGAATGGCGTGCATCTGTTAGTGGGCAAACTATTAGTTTGAAAGCAAGGACGTTAATTTTATTAGTACTGTGCATTTCTAGTTATATTGATTCTGATTTGTTCCATACTTTGAGTGATCATGTAAATGGTACTGATTGAAAATGATATTAGTATAATAATCTACACAACATGAAATAATTTACAATACATCGAATACATCGAAGCACATCTCAAAGCAACATAAATACTACACTACTCTTACCTTGTCCACTAAGTTAGCCATCCACAATGTATGGAATTAGTGGTAATGCATGCGACTTGCCGCTCGTACGATGAAGATACAAGAAGAAAAAATCTAAGGTGCAGAATATAAATTAGCATTCCAAATAACTAAGTAATTACAAAACTCTAATCTAGCTAATAATAATAAGACCAATAGAAAAAGAGACCAAAACATGGATGAAATCTCTCCTAAAATAAATCCCATGGAACCGTTTCTAAAAGAGGTTTATGACGAACAGTGATGATACTAAGCCATTCAGGGGTGCCACCGACCACTTCAAAATGATTCACTAATATATATTCGATTATAGACTACTGCCAATGAATTGGTAACAACTGTTCAAATGGACAATTGTAAACAAATTTAGATCTGGTGATTGATGCAGAAATATCGAAAATAGGAGCCGTACTCGAATGTTGGAGATTTTATAATGTTAATAATGATCGTAGAAGTTGAAATAGAAATGTGAATGTGAAGTGTGGAGCGAAGTGTGTGGTGGATGGATGAGCGATAGGGTGTGTCGGCAGCACAGGGTGGTACGTACCCTCATGCCCTGCATGCGGCTCATGGCTCTGAGCGGGCGCAGTGCGCGCAGCGTTCGCATCGTTTTGAACGCCTGAATGCCGCCGGCGCCACAAAGCGCCGCTACGAAGTTTATAAGCGAGACCTGATGAAATCAAGGGTTGCATTTTGAGACAAATTAAACATCAATAATTTGCTGGTAAAAATAAATTCTGACGTCTAATGCTGCACCTACAAAAAATACAAAATTACATAAGACTTGACCCCACCAACAACGCCAAACTTGAGCATTCCATAACTTGGTTGAAGACTCACAACCTGAATAACAAAACTATGGACAGAACAATCTTTTTAGGTAGATGAAGACTTGTTTACAAATACAGAAGTAGGTAACCTATTGCAGAATATCAGAAGGGATAGAAATATGATATATCACTCAAATTACACACTTTGTACATCGAAGTTAATTTGAGGATACCAGAGAATTTATAATTCATAAATTATAGCAAACAATTAATTACCAATTAGTTTATAGTTAAAATTCTCTGTTATCCTAAAAAAGCTACATCACATGTTAAGAACATAATCAAGGTAGGTATAATATGTATAAAGTTATATATTTTGCAATTTATGACATCGACAGCATCCAAGACCATGTGCCATTTTCAGTTCAATTGTCTTCTTTAATTTTGAATAGTAATTAGTAAAAACTCTTTATCATACGTGAAAACGGCACTGTCTCGTACGACAGCACAAAGATAGAAGTTGTGTTTATTCATGCACTTGAAAATATCAATATTTCAAGTCACTCTGTGAAGGCCATTATATATTTGGCCACAGGTAAATATCAGGTAGCAGGGTTCGTGGGTAAGAAAGTCACATAGAAGCGGTATCCATAAACAAACAGTACGACATCGAGAGCTCGAGGCAGCGAGGTGAGGCCGTTCGGAGTTTCCACTGCCATAGACATCGAACAATCAAAGCTGCACGCTTTGAGTTGCGCTGCACATCGGACACCACGAACTTACAAAACGTTCTTAGTAATTGATCAATACAGTTGACTGATTGATAGCAGAATGGGCATTCGTTTTTGAATTCACAGACTGATTTGTGTTTCTGGTTAAAACACTTGAAAATTGACATTTAGTAAACAGTCGATTTCGTGAAACAATGCACTGCAAACAATACATTGATACAGTTACGCTGAAACAGTGTGTGTGGATGTGCAGCGCAACGGTACCGCCTGCGATGCGGCGCAACTCGTCTCGCGCTACTCACGCGCATGCCCTCCCAGCGCGACACCGCGCGGAGCGGCCGCAGAGCGCGCAACGTGCGCATCGAGCGGAACGCCGGGATGTCGTCCGCGCCCGCCATCACCGCGCCGTGGTTTACGAGCGACAACTAACGCCACACCATTCGTCATTTACTCATCATACAATATATTTCTTACATCTAGGTTAAAATACATTTAATCAAGTCATGATATACTCGGTCTTTACAACTACAGCACGTTGGGAAGCTGTAGTGACAGTAAAGAGACCTTCACAAAGAATGGTAAGACCAACCTGAATATACCGTTATTATGTCTTTCTCATTACTTAATAATGCAAGTCAAATCCTTCGTTATGATTTACATTATAGTAACATTATCTGTAAAGAAACTATTAGTACATATTTAGATAAAATATGTAAAGAAATATTAGTATATTACCATGACAATGATGAAATCGAGCCAGCACCAAGCGTTCGTGAAGTATTTCTGGAAGCCAAGGGCAAGCCATTTGATCAACATCTCGATGAAGAATATGACGGTGAAGATACGATCCATGTAATACAAGATGTCTTGAAGAATCGGCCGATGTGGTAAATTTACATCTTCTAAAGCCTGTAATGGACATAATAATTGTATTATGAATCATTTAATTCATTGAATCGACTTACGCTAATTATCAGTAAATGTTTTGGAATCTTACCAAAGCCAAACTACTGAGCAAAATCATGGTAATCACAGCCGTTTCAAAATATGTGTTTTCAATGAGTTTGAATGTTTTCAATCGGAGCATGCCCCATCCTTGCCAGAAGGGAGATTCATCATCTCCCGCCAGGAACGGAAACTTCGCGTAACATGGCTCTGGACAGCAGTCTGCAGGACTATCATCTACTACTTCTTCATCTGCTGCTACTATTATGTCCGTTTTACCCAGAACACCTTCTAGCTTTCCATCTTCTTCCTCTTCAACCATTTCTACAAAAAAAAATACTATGAACTCCTAAAATTTCGAGTATTCATCAAACAAGTGCTGGGTTTTTAACATACCTTCTTCTAATCCTAATTCTTCTTTACTGGCGTCCTTTTTCTCTTCGCCGTCTATCGTGTCCGCTGATCCTTTATGACTTTCATCTTTAAATGACCTGATCTTATGACTGCCGTACGATTTTTGACTTATTGTGTCGTCATCCTGCACAAGGAAAAATGTTGTTAAGGCACTTATAGAAAAAGGAAGTAATACAGAAATGTTGAATTAGTATTTACCTGAATAGGATACCCATGATGATTTAATTCACAATCTAACCGGTTGTCTCTATGATTATCTGTTATAGCGTTAATATTATTTAACAAAATTTTTCCTTTCTTGTATTTATTGTCACCTGAAAGATCAAGGGTTAGTGCTGCACACTGTATAATCATATCGTTCATGCTAAATTAACTAAGTATTTAAGGATGTGTCTATTTACCTGGTATAGTGAATTCCATACCGTCACCTATAGCTACTTCTACTTGGTCTTTTAGTTTCTTGTCTTTGTACAGTACGGCGTCGTCGAGGTCTGTGCCGAGCTCCAGTTCGTTGTCCACTCGCTCTGAGGAGACACAGCGGCCACACAAAGCCGCCTTTAAGCCTACATGTTGCGTGATGTGTCCACGGTGCGTTCACGGAGGGGCCACCCGACGACCAAGCATAGAAATCAGACCAGGACGAATTGACTTAGTGAAATTCGTCAAATTGTTGACTTAAATTATGTCATGTATTAAATGTTATTTTGTTTTAAAATCCTCTGTACAATATAACAGTGAATACAAAAACGAGATGACATCTTTTTTGAAAATCTTTGCTATGACAATGTACTCGTATTATTTAATTTATTGTTACAATCTCTTAGGTACTTACATGTAATTACAAAACATGTTCATCTTATTAGTCATTTTATTTCATTATCTTAAACTAATCGTAAGACAACACCAAAGATGCAAATCACGATAATGAAATAATGATGAATGTAATAGATAATATACATATTGAAACGGATAGGATACAAAACACAAACAGTAATCATGCATAAACACACACAAAGCCAGGAACACGAACATTTAGGAATAGTACATGTAATGATGATACATCACAAAGCGTGAAGTCGGTAATTACCTAATTAATGATGACTTATTTGATTATTTAATCGATGATAAGTTATTCTATTACCTAATACTCGCACAGAGGTTCCTAAAGTTTTTCAATTTCTGTTTGTTTTAATTCTTGGTGATATTGGGTAAGCTTCACTAAAACAAGTTTTTACTTGACTTAGTGATAGCCGAGTGGTACGACCGTTGGACTGCCAAGTCAAAGGTTGCAGGTTCGAACCCCGGCACGCACCAATGTCTTTTAGAATTCATGTGCGTATTATAAATTAATTATCACTTGCTAAAAACGGTGAAGGAAAACATCGTGAGGAAACCAGCACACCTGAGAGATTTTTCAACGGTGTGTGAAGCCATGTCAGAGGCCTACGGGCGGTTTAAAACTCTGACACCAGGTTGTTCATCAACCATACGATAAGAAGAAGAAGAAGACTTGACTTTCACGAATCTTATGATACATCTCACTAATGCTTTCTATTTATTATCACTTGAGAGGAAATTGGTCAAGCAAATCTGTCATTGGCCCTCGAACTAATGGTCAACATGAGCGTCTCAGGTCGTCGTCCTATAATCTCCACGGCGCAACAGCACAGTTTGGGAACCCCTGACCTTATCAATGATAAATTAATTATCTTCGGTAGATAATTTAAAGGTTAAAGACTACATACTTCCTTCATCAAAAGATTAAGATTCGATAAGTAATATTAAAAAGATATTTATGATGATCCCACCAAGATTATATTTGGGGCGTTGAAGGCAGAACTAAGCACCTATCAGAAGCGACACTGATAGATTTCTGGACGGATTATGGAAGTGGGCAGGGCATATTCGATATGACGAAACTCCTCAAGACTTCCGAGAGATATGCCAAATGTATTTAGGTATTTCTCATTGCTTAACTGTTCCTTCTTATATAAAGCCCTTTTACGTTCCGTATCATGGTTACCTGTTTATACAGCGACCCACGGACCTGGCAAGCTTTGGCCCTCTATGGGGGCTCAGTCAGATTGCTGACAGTTTTTTGAGGTGCGCTTGATTTGGTCATGCCTAGATCCATGAACATAACTAAGAGCTTTGACTGGTTTGATATTGATCTTTGAATGCCTGATGTCCCCTTATATATTTCGTCAATTGACCGACTTGACCAATCACAGTAATTATACATAGAAGAGAGTAAGAAAGTCAACACGTAGGTTCTTAGGCCTGGACTTGAACTACAATGATTGATTCAACGCAAGTTTTGAATATTCGATTACTATGATCGATGCATTTATTTTGAAACTTTTATCGCGCTTATTTACATTCAAATAAAAAAGTGAATGAATAAAATGTTTTTTTAACTAAGGTTTGAAAAATAAATTATTTGTATTTGTTTTAATTTATTTATTTTGCCTACCTTTAAGTCTTAAAAGGCTCTATTAATTTGGGTTAAGTTCAGTTAAATATGTTATGTGAATTCACTCCAATATCACCTCTGTAGTTTCACAAAACACGCGTTAGAAAAGCGCGCGTTTAGAAGCGCTATGTGTATACGCGCTATAACTCTAGCTATACGTATACAACAATAATACAGTAGGTACGTGTAAAAATATAGTTTAATGTGTTATTTGCATAATAACACGATGTTTTGTTTCATTCAATGATGAATTTAGAAGCAATTTAGTATCCTATACGATGGTTACAGAAATGAAAAGGAAATAGACACAAAATGGAAAGTAACAGTGTAACGAGGACTAAAACACACAACATTTATACATAAAGGGTCTGCTTTCTACACTTGGATCGCTAGGGCGCAGGCAACGCACAGTGTTCACAAATATCAACACGCAATCCAAATTATTTTAATTCGATACAACAACTCCATGCTACTTCAGTTTTCTTACCACACATACAAATCATGCTACATTTTAATTATTGTTATTTCAATTAGAATCTTTTATGAAGTTATTTTTTATATCAAAGAAACTATTCTTTAAAAAAAATCTAAAATGTTGATGATAACAAATCAATAATTGGTGATTGTATCACAATATTCACAATCAAGTAACTTTTTAAAGTTTTATCTTGTTTTTTCTTAAGCATTTCAATTGTATTAGGTCATGTTACTTTAGAAAATTGATACTGTTATGATGTTTTATTTATCAATTTCTAACGTTTAAAACCCATTGTTTTTTACACAAGCTCGGACAATAATGACTGTATACATATTTATCTACAAAAATACATAGAAGTACAACGACATGCCACAACATACGGGCAATAAGACACACATCTTACCGGGTGCGTGGATCGCTATCTGGTTGGTCAACTTGTTCTTCAAAAGTTTCATAATGTCGGCCACGTTTCTTTTGACAAAATCAATAAACCTTGATATTCTGTTGAAGGCCTCTGCTATTTTGTTGGTGTCTTGATCGGCAGTCGGTGTCGACAAACTCGATGAGCCGAAATTGGACAGTAACAGGGCCAAGAAGAGGTTGAGTACCTATAAAATGGTTCGTTTAGACAACTTTTCTGCAAATATGCAAATCTTGCAACTGTTAAAGTTTAAGTTTCTTACCACAAGATTACCAATGACGACGGTAGCCAAGAAGAAGGGTATACAAGAGACATCTCCCACCAACATACAGTCCCACATACTCTCAATCCATTCTCCGCAGAGTACTCTGAACACAATCATGAAGCTGTGCATGAAATCCGTGAAGTTCCATCGTGGGAGGTCCCCGTCCGGGAAACGGTCTACGTAATCTGTGCATACACACCAACACATTAATATTGTACCCAAGGGTCAAAAGTTTGCAAGATATTTCACGTGACAAAAATATCTCCTCTTTACTTATTAAAAGCTTTGGGTTTGTGTTTAGATCTAGTAACATCTATGTGAAAGACAACCACAACACACCACGTAAAACAACAATAGATATAGTAATAATAATACAATATTTTAAATATAGTTTTACATAGATACATATAAGTAAAGAGATATATTTTGATTTATTTTTAATATATTAATAGATAAGCAATTTATATTTATAATATACAGTATATACAATCGTCGCAGTATAGTAATTAAGTTAGAGCAAGTGATAAATGAACCAGAAGGAGTCATCAACTCAAACTGTCATCTGTAATTAATTTGAATATTGCGACTTTTACAAAAGCTCCTTCAGTGTAATTGCTAATATTGTGTTAAAGTACCATAATTATTTGTCTAATATTCTGTGACTCCAAAAGCTAGATCATGCGGAACACTAACATAAGCCTACAAAATATAAAGCGTTAAACACAACAACA
Organism: Agrotis puta; assembly: GCA_943136025.2. Taxonomy (NCBI): domain Eukaryota; kingdom Metazoa; phylum Arthropoda; class Insecta; order Lepidoptera; family Noctuidae; genus Agrotis; species Agrotis puta. Next base: position 10,767,900 of record OW964182.2, on the reverse strand, counting down.
AACTTACTATAATACAGCATGCCATTTATAGTACAGTAGAATATTAGAGACATAAATATAGCGCTTACGGAAGGCTTAGAAAACGTAAAGATTGAGAATGTCCAAAGAAAAGATGTAAAAGGAAACATGAAAGGTAGCTAGCGTAATGTCTCACAAGTGAGGCGCCTTTTTCATGGGGCTTTTGAAAGAGGACTGTACATACTTTTAGGGTTTGAGGCTAACTTGGAAGGGGACACATCGAATCTTACCAATCGTCTAATGAGCACAACAGTGTGACGCACATAAACACAATATTCACTATTCAAATAGCGACGGCGAGCCCAAATTAAAGTGTGGACTCAGGGAATTAATTTAGATCAGGGCCGTTTAGGATTTGTTAAGCGCAACATAGTGTCGTGATCGATTGTAGAGTAAACCTCACACTCTGGGCCAGGGTGTAACCAATGTACTGTGTCTCTTTCATTCAGTAGTTCATACATATGCTAAAACTATGTATTAGGCTGGTTGCACACATCCAGACATCTATTAAAGTTTTGATTTCTTCCTGTAAAACCTTTGACTAGCTTCTAGTCAAATTATCAAATCTATGTTCTCAATTCTAAGGACTGACATATGTTTTGAGGTTCCTTGTGTCTCTTGTGATTCCCGATGTAAAATACTGTAAGTACCTCCCCTCAACATCAGGTACCAATCAAATGTGAGCAAGTGTTGATGCGTTAACATGATTCTAAACGTTTTAAAAGTCTGTTTCTTGAGCAAAGAATTTAAACATTTCATCCACGCTTTAACAGATGTAGCACAAAATATACTTCAACAGTAGTGACTCCTTGATTATTATGTTTCGCTCAATTCGATGTTAGACAAAGTTCAAAGATATGATGCCGTTTTTTTAAAAAAAAATACGGTAAATAATATGTCTAAGACAACAAATAATAAATAAAACAATTATTTGAGTTTCCATCGCTCAAATGCAAGGCATATTCAATTTATCTCAATCTCGCTCAATTTCAAGTTCTCTTTTTACACACAGTGACCACATCAATAACTGTGTAACTGCTATTATTTTGTAACATAAAGAGAATAACAATCATAATTATACATTAAAAAAAAACATTTTAGTGAAGAGCAAAGATATAGAGCAATTAATGAACATGAATTAAAGGGGTATAACTGAGTTTGATGGAGAAATTTTAACTTTGACGACAATTTTCGTTGGTACGATTTTATACAAAAACATATGCGCAAACTTAATACGAAGTAACAATATCGGAAGCTACATGATTGTGCACAACATCTGGCCACAAATCGCCAAATAAATTTACAACACGACACAAATAAAATACAATTCTGTTGAAATATATTTGCGCGCTACACCGGGCGCCGCCGCGCGAACCAACAGTCAACATCTCCAATCAAACACCAATGTACATGCAACACTCCCACCAATTACACTTACCCACGTAATTTTTCCCGAATAGTTGCATACCCATCACCGCAAATATGAAAATAATGATGCACAATACGAAGGTCAGGTTGCCCAAGGCACCCATTGTCCTACCCATTATGGAGATGAGTAAATTAAGTGTCGGCCATGACTTTGCCAATTTGAATACTCGAAGCTGCAATTACAAATTGTGATACAAGGCGTCACACAAGCTCGCTTACCGGCGCTTCACCTATGCTACTGCGGAACCCTTCCAAGACCCTCAATCACTCACGTGTCTCAACGGAGGTTGCAGTGCGTGCTGTGAGTGATTGGGGGTCAACATTAGCAAATGTGTGCTTGAGTTACCTATCGATGTGCACAGAGTTATTTCTGTATGAGTGGGATTTATGTTAGTTCTTATCGTGAGAGCTTTTGGTCGATAACATTTTTGATTAACTTTGGTATGTTCTAATAGGTTCTAATTTTCTGTTTGCCTCTTATAACGACATAGATCCCATCAGTAGACGACCTGATGCATCAAAGTACCCTTCGGAAGCGAAGCTGCAAGTCAAATCTATGTTACTCGATGCAAAGCTTAAATAATTATGATCTGAAGCTGCGTGGCATAGCTTTATAACGTGTCTCTTTTCAGGCTCGTCTGCGTTTCTGAGCCACATTCCGTGTTATAAAGCCACAGCGAGGACTCATCAGTCCGTCATGAAAATAATGTTGAATCAAGCCCAGTGTAAAAATTTCTGTTGTGTGAAGCTGAATAATTAATAATGAAGCTTAATTCTTTAATTAGAGATGCTAAATTTTCTTTTAAATTAGAACCTGTGTAGTTCTTGCCAAACAACTGCATCCCCATCACCGCAAATATGAATATAATGATGCAAAGTACAAAGGTCAAGTTCCCTAAAGCTCCCACCGTCCTACCCATTATGGATATAATTAGGTTTAGCGCCGGCCAAGACTTGGCCAGTTTAAATACACGTAGCTGAAAATATTTCACCACATTTATACATAAGTTGAAGTTATATTAGTATCAATCTTAACATTACGGGTGATTTATGAAGTGGAAACCAAAACCATGTAAAAACGAAAGTTAACAATCACAAAGACAACACAAACACGATTAAATCGAGCATGAGTTAACCAATAATAGAGGTAGGTTTAGCAAATAAACTCTGTTGGAATAAATAAAATAAGAGACAGAACAAAGTACTGAAATAAACAGATGAATGATTTTGAGTAATGAATTCTTAGTTAAAGACAATAATAGTACAGTGAGAGCAATACATACCAAACGAAAGGAACGCAACACTGACAAACCCTGAACTCCTTCCAATCCCAACTCCAACAGTGATAAGGCCACAATGATAAAGTCAAATATATTCCAACCTTCTTGGAAGTAAAACTTTGGGCTCATAGCTACTAATTTCAACATGGCTTCTATTCCAAATGTAGCAGTGAAAAACTGAAACAGATATTAAGTTACATAAGTAGTTATGATTATATTATTTTACAAACCATGATGTAATTACTAATGTTGGAAATGATAATGATGATACGAGTAATATGATTAATGATTTTGTTAATAATGTACAACTCACATAGTTGCCACTCTTGAGCGCTCTCTCCATGTCTTTGTCCATGTCATGATGGTCGAGCGCCATGAACAGCGTGTTGACGACGATACACAGAGTGATGAACAACTCCACGAATGGATCGAACACTAGCAGCGCCACGTACTTCTGAAACTCCAGCCACAACCAACAGCAGTCCCACACACAGAAGAAGTCTATCGCCTTCATCAGGCACTCGAGGAGTTTCTCCTTAAATGTGGGCCCATCCTCATCGTCTTCCGCTGTTGGGAAGTAGTACACTGACACTGTTGTCCCGTTTACCAGCAGTGTGCGTGTGTGTGTGTTAGAGAGAGAGAGAAACAATTTTTGTTAGTATTCGCTCATTATTTTTATTACAGTCAGATTTGTTTCCAATAAAAGATACAGTTCAATTTTGATTGAGATGTTTGATTTGGTTTTACCAATTCATTCTTTTATTGGAATTTTTCATAGTCTTATCTTATTCTTATCTAGACACCAATATCCATATTTTTTGTTGGTTTGCTGGCTGTCATTTATCTACAAATGATCGAAGGGTTGCGCAAACTGGTGGCACTTGGTGCTGTAGGAGATACTCTACAAGAATATCAGTCACACCACGGTGCCAGGAAACCTCGTGCAAATCAAACTCAAACGGTACTAGCGGTGATAATACTCGAATACTCTCAATGCTTTTAAGCATATTTAGCTTAACTACTTGAAATGCTCATGAATGATATTGAGCTCATCTTATCAATTTTGACTTCCCCAGATCAAAAAATATGAATATCGTGGCTATCCATAGAGAGTGATATAAGCAATAAATCTTTGAAGCTTTTTGCATGATACAATACTTAGATATTAATTTTATTTTACGTTTCTAAAGTTTTTGCATGACATAAGTCAGTAATAGTCACGATTATCAACTAGATTCTAGTATTAGCAAAAACTAGTAAAACACGTGATCACAAACTGTGGCGTTCCTGGCCACTAAGAATTTATGGTCGACTGTTTACTATTATTTTAGGATTGACTTTTGCGACTGTCAAAGATAGATTCTTTGGTAGCATTACAGCGATCTAATAACTATGTATTAATTATAAATACACGGCCGTATCTAATATATACTATTTGAAGTAAGCGCTATTTCATTTCTTACAAATGGAGAACGGGCATATTCAGACCGTGTCTCCAAAGTAAAGGAGCACGAGCGTTCTTCTGCCCGTGTCTCCAAAGTGGTGACCCCGACGTGATTTTCACAAGATTGCTTCATTGCGCGAACTCGAGGTGAATTCGGCCGACGCGACACACTACGGACACTGCCGCGCGCTGCACTACGAGCTGACCTGTGGACTGCGGGACTTTGGCACATTATATTGCATCAGTCATCGTGTTGTTTCCTGTCCATTCATCAGTGCCTACAGTGCGCCCGGCGACCGGCGAACATACTTGCGAGTGATGAAGAGAAGAGAAAAAGGTTTTTATTGACATTTATGTGTTTACTGTTCTACTGTTGCATATATTATTTTTTTTAGGTATTTATTGTTATTGGTGTCTATGTTTATTCCTTTAATGTATTTTTTATCTTGTCTCTGCATGTGTATGTACCCAGTATTTGCATGGTCATGTGAGTTTGCCTCACCACATTCCCACGGTTAAGGTAATTACTCCTGGTTTGAGGTTTTGTGTGGTCGCTTGAGTTCTTTTACGGAGATTTTGCACGTTCACTCACCATGACTGATGAACTTCAAGCACGTCTAAAAATGCTCGAAGCTGAGAATGCTGCCTTGCGTGCCCAGCATGAACAACTTGATTCTCATCCTAAACTTGAGGTGGCGGCCGCTGCATGTAAAGTAGCTGTGAAGCTGCCACCGTTTTGGCCCGATCGGGTAACGGTGTGGTTCGCTCAAGCTGAAGCACAATTTCTTTTGGCTGGCATTGTCACTGATGCCACCAAATATAATTATATTCTCAGCCAGATTGACCATAACGTAGCCGGGGAAATTGAGGAGATTGTGATCAACCCGCCGGCAGAGGGAAAATACATAGTTTTGAAAGACACTTTGATAAAACGGTTCTCCACGACCAAAGTGCAGAGGGTAAGACAACTGCTAAATAACGAGGAACTTGGGGACAGAAAACCATCCCAGTTCCTTCGCCACCTTCGGTCCCTGGCAGGGAATGAATTGTCTGACGACAACATCCTTCGGCAACTCTGGTTTCGCCGCTTGCCCCAGCATGTACAAGGAATATTGGCAGCCCAAGCTGATCTCGCCCTGGACAAGATAGCCGATATTGCTGACAAAATTGTTGAGGTTCAGCCAAGTCACGCAAATGTTTTTGCTGCAACAAGCGCACCCACGCTTTCCAGCCTGATGGAGCGGTTAGAAGAGCTAAGCTATCAGGTTGCTGCCTTGAAATCCGAACGATCCCGATCTCGGAGTAGCAGCAGACATTCTTCGCGCAGCTCCACTCTGGATCGGTCTAAAAAACGCTGTTGGTATCACCAGAAATTTGGTGTAAAAGCAAAAAAGTGTATCACACCGTGCAGTTGGGTAACGGAAAACATAGGGACCAATCAGTAGCGACGGCGACTGATTGCTGCCATTTCCCCAGCCGTCGCCTTTTTATAACCGAACAGGTTACTAAACGACAATTTTTAATAGATACTGGTTCAGACCTTTGCTGTTTCCCTCATCGCTGGCTTTCTAGTCGAAGAAAGCCTACGGATTATGACCTCTGTGCTGCTAATGGTAGCAGCATACATACCTTCGGTACAATTACTTTGACGCTTAACTTTCGTCTCCGTCGCAATTTCACCTGGACGTTCGTCGTCGCCGATGTCAATAACGCGATTATTGGTTCGGATTTTCTGGCATATTATCACTTGCTACCAGACTGCCGCACCAAGCGGTTAATAGACGGCGTAACCAATCTTTCAGCAATTGCCTGTACCGCGACGTCAGAACAACTTAGTGTCAAGGCTGTAGCTCCGTCGAATTCTGTTTTCGCACAAGTGCTAGCAGAGTTCCCTGAAATAACTCGTCCTCCTGGCATTATCAGGATCGTTAAGCACGATACTGTGCATTTTATCAAGACAACGGATGGGCCCCCCATTTCTTGTCGTCCTCGCCGTCTGGCACCTCAAAAACTGATGTCGGCTAAAAAGGAATTTGAGAACATGGTGCAGTCTGGCACAGCACGACCGTCTAAAAGCCCGTGGTCATCTCCATTGCACATGACCCTAAAGAAAGATAACACTTGGCGTCCCTGCGGTGACTACCGCGCGCTCAACGCCCGAACTGTACCAGACAGGTATCCAGTCAGGTACATAAACGATTTTGCTCACAACCTCACCGGTGCCAAAATCTTCAGCACCATCGATCTTGTGAAGGCATACCATCAGATCCCAGTTTTTGAAGAGGATATTCCGAAGACCGCCATCACTACTCCGTTTGGCCTCTTCGAGTTCCCATTCATGACATTCGGTCTTCGCAATGCTGGCCAAACCTTCCAGCGTTTTATCGATGAGGTCACACGGGGTCTTGATTTCTGTTTTCCATACGTGGATGACATCCTCGTCCACTCTACAGATGAGGTTCTCCACTGCGAGCATCTGCGCATCCTCTTTAGACGTTTGCGGGACTATGGGGTTGTGATAAATCCTTCCAAGTTGGTGCTCGGCGCACGTGAGGTAACATTTTTAGGATATCGCATCAGCTCTGAGGGCACTAAGCCTCCTCAAGATCGTGTTCAAACCATCCTCGATTTCCCACCCCCTAAAACCGTCCAGGGAGTACGTCGCTTTCTCGGTATGTTAAATTACTACCGCCGTTTTCTTTCTAAGGCTGCATTGTTCCAGGCACCGTTAATTAAAGCTGTGATTGCTACTAAAGGCAAGGGTGCAAAACCATTTATATGGACATCTGAACTCCTCGAACAATTAGAAGCCTGCAAAAAGAGTTTAGCGACTGCCACCCTGCTACATCATCCGGTCAACGGTGCTCCTCTCGGACTGTTTACTGATGCTTCCAGCGTCCACATCGGGTCCTGCCTTCAACAACAGATTGACGGCGAGTGGGTGCCTCTTGCTTTCTTCAGCAAAAAGTTGACCGATCAGCAAGCACAGTGGCCCGCTTATTATCGCGAGTTACTGGCGGTGTATGAAAGCGTACAGCATTTCCGCCACATACTCGAGGTCCAACATGTTACTATTTTTACAGACCACAAGCCGCTACTGTATGCTTTCGTACAGCGCCGGGAAAAACTCCCACCTGCACAATTAAATCAATTGTCTTTCATAAGCCAATTTACCACTGACATAAAATATATCAAGGGGGAAGACAATGTTGTCGCTGACACGATGTCACGTGTTGATGCCATTGCTCTTGAGCAGGATTGGCAAGCACTTGCCCAATCACAGGAAGCAGACCCGGAGTTATTAAACCTGCAGCAGCAAGGCACTAGCCTTCAATTATCCAAAATTAACATTCCGGGGTCTAACATCGCAGTCACCTGTGATATGTCTACAGGCAAGCCTCGCCCTTATTTGACCCTTTCCTTCCGAAAAACAACATTTGACAAGCTGCACAATTTAAGCCACCCCGGCGCTCGAGCTACCACCCGTCTCGTAACCGATCGCTACGTTTGGCCTTCTGTTAATAGTGACTGCAAAGAATGGGCACGAACATGCGTAGCGTGTCAGCGTGCTAAAGTATCGCGCCATAATTCGTCCCCTTTAGGTAATTTTGATCTACCAAGCGGTCGTTTCAGACATGTCCATATCGACATCGTCGGTCCCTTGCCGGTTTGCAATGAATACCGGTACTGTCTAACAGCCATTGATAGAGTCACTAAATGGCCTGAGGTATGGCCAATGCGCTCCATTACCGCAGAAGAGGTAGCGGAAACCCTGACACGGGAGTGGATTGCCCGTTTCGGTGTGCCGTCAATCATTACGACCGACCAAGGTACACAGTTTGAATCTGACCTTTTCCGCCGACTGATGACGCAATTCGCCACAACGAAAACCAGGACAACGGCTTACCATCCCTGCGCTAACGGCATGATTGAGCGCGTCCATCGCCAGCTCAAAGCTGCTCTCATGTGCCACCAGGACTCATGGGTCCGCGCGCTGCCCCTTGTTCTCCTCGGCATGCGATCAGCCTTCAAAGAGGACTTGAAAGCCACTGCCGCCGAAATGGTGTACGGGGAACCTCTTCGATTGCCCGGAGAATTGCTTGTAGCGGCTGACGAATCACACAGTTTAAATGACCCGGCAGATTTTGTCGTACAGCTCCGACGTAAAATGTCGACCGTGCGACCCATTCCGGCTTCCCGGCATTCACAGCCATCTATATTTATATTTAAGGATTTTCCATCAGCAACGCACGTATTTCTACGGGACGATTCCGTTAGACGACCATTACAGCCACCGTATTCTGGCCCGTACCAGGTCGTAGGTCGCGCCAGTGATGGTAAAACTATAACCCTGGTTGTGAACCGCAAAACCGTGACTGTGAGTGTAGATCGCGTTAAACCGGCACACATGGATCACTCAATCCAAAACAGCCATGATCTCCTGAAGGGGCTCACAGAACCTGCAACACTGACGACCCGTGACGTTCCAAAGTCAACTACAAAACTTAAAAACGTCAATCCGGCCCCAAAACCGCCGTATACCACGCGCTCCGGTAGACGAGTCAAGTTTAAAGATCTCTCCGATTTTGAGTAACCGGTGCATCTTTCTCCGTGGGGGGGTGGTGTGGCGTTCCTGGCCACTAAGAATTTATGGTCGACTGTTTACTATTATTTTAGGATTGACTTTTGCGACTGTCAAAGATAGATTCTTTGTTAGCATTACAGCGATCTAATAACTATGTATTAATTATAAATACACGGCCGTATCTAATATATACTATTTGAAGTAAGCGCTATTTCATTTCTTACAAATGGAGAACGGGCATATTCAGACCGTGTCTCCAAAGTAAAGGAGCACGAGCGTTCTTCTGCCCGTGTCTCCAAAAAACCATGCAAAAAGGAACACAAAAAGTTTAAGCTGCTAAAATACTTCTTCAATATTTCAAATTTAAGTTAACACGAAGAAGGAGACTAGGTGCATATGAACATCAAATTAGTGCAAAAAGCGTGGAACAAAAGTACGTTAGAATTGGGTATAACTACAGTGTAACACATGTTGGTGTAATCAACGTTGTAGGATAATGTATTGTACGCAAAGTAGGATGTATAGGCCACTACTGTTTAACACTCGTGTAGACAGTCGAAGAAAAATTATCTTATTCAACTAATTCTTCATCTAGTTTTTTTTTCTTTGCTTTATCTGTCTTAAATTAGCTTAACTTTTGTTTTTGAGTCATTCAATTGTTTTCTTTTATGAAATAACTTTTTCTGTATCCAACCTTCATGCTACATGATTCCTATTCCTTTTTGGTTTTTTTTCTTCAACTAAAATGTGCGTGCAAGTGCAATATTCTATTTGCGACGGCTCATCGCCAATAAATGACATCCACAAATGTTCTGTTGTCTTCTTTTGCCAATTATGCTTTTTTGTTGCATAATGAGCAAATACCGGGCAAGTGTGATCTGTTAGTGTTCGTGTAGACTTATTTGTTTCTTTAACTATATTTATTAAATTGTAGGTTTGTTGGAAAGCGAGATAAACATCGAACGTTGATAAAATAAAGTATAATGCGGAGACAGCGTTGTCTCTGGCGTTGATATTATTAAAAGTGTGCGTAGTGTATGTCATACCGTTCTGGTCGCTCGCTCTACTTTGGCGCCCTGCTTGTTCGATGATTTCGTTCAGTACCATTACATCTGGAACATTTCAGATAGCACGATAAGACACTCGATTTTCTTTACAAGGACACTGCGGAATAACTGTTTTTCTCAGAACATGTAAACAAACTAGATATTTTTGGTAGGAATTATATCTTACCTCTCATATCCACTACATTTGGCTGTTGCGAAGATTCTATGAACGGATTATCAGTTGACGGTTTTAAAACTTTTCCAGCTTCGTCCGTGCATTCACTCATGTCCTAAAACAATTAAATTAACAAGTTTCTCATACGCCTCTTTTATCTGAATTATGCTTGTTAAAATCAATAGGAATTTCATTATGAATTCTACTTGAAAATGTAATCTAGTTACAAGGAAAATCTTGTATGTGAATAAGATTTTGATACTGTTGTGTTTGACGGGCATTAACTAGACAAAAGAGCTGACGGTTTCCTATGAATAAAGGTAAATTTATACATACATATTCTCGAAGCGGCCTAGAAGCTAATGAGAAGTCCTGCCCAGGCAGTGGGTAGGCGTGTGGTTGTGACGTCACGCTGTGATTCCTCGACGCGGAGCGGTTTCGAAGACGAGCTTCTTTTGTTTGCGCCTTGCCGCCACCTAGCAGGTCCCCGTGAGACGTATACGATAACCGCGACTGGTGAGACGTGTAGGACGAATGACGAGATCCTGGAGCAGACACGAGTATTGGTTAAGGCTATGACTTTAGAATTAACAAAGAGTAAAAAGATCTATCTAATGTTATCTATGATCCTGTGTATAAAGTGGCAAAATTAGGTAAATATCACATAGACAGGATCATATTTTAGTTTCTGTTTGAAGAGCCGTAGTATCTTCCGTTGTTTTAATCACATTGTTATCCTCGGAAAGTAATCTGTTGGAATTCATGCTACCCTGAAACATTAAAACTATAAGATCAGTTGGTACCAACCTAAATTAGCGTAGTAAACTGGAATAATGATAGCACCGTTCTCTTCAGACATGGGGGTGACGGCGTTAGAGTCGTCAGCATAAGGCAGGTGTTCCTGAGCATCCAGGTAAGTGGACAGCACCAGTGGCTTGCGGTCCGCGCCCGGCGGGTAGCGCGACCGGCCGTTCGGCCGCAACGCCATCTGATGCGACCCTCTCGAACCTCGACGCAAATTGAACGGCGAACCAGGCAGTGATAACGAAGCCTGTGGCCATACCTCCAATTCAAAACACTGACACGATTCCACAATAAAAATACAACAATTCATCCTAACTTACAAGTTCATCATTGATATATCATTAAATCTTATGCTTAATTTCCAACTTTATGTCCTGCATTTACATATTTTTCCTCAATTCAGATCGAGTAGCTTTAAATCGTTTTCACTATTGTCGTTTCTCACCAAGACAAGACTCACTATGGTTGATCCGCTATGGATTTAAGTCTATCAAACCGGCTGCAGAGGCTTTGACTTAAGCTTTTTGAAGTAAGTTCTCCTAAATGTTACTTTTAAGTTAATGGTTTATTTACTTTCATGTGCTGATAAACAATAGCAAGAAAATAAAAACAGAAATTGAGGAATATAGAAAAAGAAAATTATAATGAAGTAAAGAAATGGTCGGTGCAAGTAATGGTCTACTCGGTTTATAGGGCGAAAATAATTAGATTGTTTCCTTAATAAAATTTCAAATAAATGAATCACTGCAAAAGAATGTGGAAGATACAGGTTACCACTAATAGTCAAGTAAAAGGTACAAGAGCTAAACAGAGAAAATAAAAGTGGAGTTAATCCTATTGTAAAGGAAGAGGTAGGGGAGCACAAACACCAATGAGGATTGAAGGACAAACCTGTGAGCCCTCGCGCAGTGGCCCATATGGTAACTGGCTGATTTTATTTATGCGTTCAGGGTGGGGGACCTTCAATACACAAACAAAATTTTGAGTTTATTACATTTAAAGAAACTTATAACGATCCAATATCTAGCATCCAACAAATAGGATAAAAGGACGGAGAATAGGCATTGCCATATTACACAGATAACAAATAAAACAAACCAAAATGGCATACAATAATAACTGAACATTGCAGCTTAGAAGCGAGACTCGTGATAGAAACAAAATTACTCTTGTGAGAGGTTTAGTTCAGCTCTACGAGTAATGTGTCACTAGCTTTCAATGAGAGTATATTGAATAGGCCTATGATATTACAAATATTTACAACAAGAATTTTCCTTTCAATTTAGCATCCGTGAAGAAAAAAAGTACAAGGATAAAAATAAACAAAAAATGAGGATGCTCAATAAAACTCTTATTGTAGAACAAAATACGATAAGAAATAGCAATGATAGTAATGAGTGAAAGCAACAGTTAGTCAAGTAACTTTGTTTATAAACACATGAAGTATTGTGGGGTTCACATGCAAATTTGCATACGACTAAGTCATAGTCCTATCGTAGCTATTTACTTCATTTAATCTACATCTATAGTCATGACGACTGTTCCTTTGTTCGTCCAAATATTGAAGCCTCCGCATGTCGCTAATCGAAATTGAGGAATTAAATGTCACTTCAATATTAATATGGTCAGTTTTATATTGATAATATATTTAGACTGAACCTACCTCTTCATCGTCGATACGTTCAGTTTCGGCCCGGCCCGTTCGTAAACACTCACATTGCAAAAGAAACAATCTACCATGACAATAGACTCATACGCTCCAATATTATTTCTTACAATCAATCCCACATTACTCAAATATGTGTTTTGGATAACGATATAAATATCGATAAATAGTTATGAGACAAGACACTTGCGGATGACACTAGTATAATATGGCGCGTATATCAAAGAAATATTATTGGAGACCAACTGTAGCACTAAAGTGAACTACAGTGCATAATTCCATGAGCAAATATGCAACTTCTAGGAACCATGCTGACATTTATCATAACCGTTCCACAATAAATTATATTGAACGAAAATATTAAAGAAGTTTTTTTGCAATAAGGAAATAAAATAACATTTCTAATTAAATGTTTGTCGTGCTTGCTAATAAATATTTCGAAACTGAAAAACTAGATCTAATTGAGGAAATATGTAATGTATCATCTATTTTTTTTTTCAATGCATCTATCTGTGCTGTACATTGTGCTTTTAAACGAGGCCTAATGTGTGGGTTCATGTCGGGGACGGATGATGAACCAGGTATTTTTCGAAAAATGATAAGAGCACAGATACATGTTAAAACAGAATGTTACAGATACACCGTAAAGTAAAACATAGCTTTTAACAGAGATCATGTAACTAATACACATGCTTCAAGACAAACGTATTTCTGACATGATAGAGGATCTCATAGCGTTAGGTAAAGTACAGATTAAAGAAAAATAAGAGTCACTGCAAATATTCAGATAGCGATAAATAGAAGTATCTAAAACTCTAATAGGTAGGGCAATCTAAGACATTTATTTTAATCTGCATATTTGCACTAGCGTTGAAGAAAAACATTGGACATCACTGGCAAAAATAAAAGAATTGGAAGCTTGGCGGTAAACACAGAATAATAAAATAGTTCTTTTCAACTTGAGTAAGTTACTGAAAGTGCTGTATGATGATGAGAGTGAGACAAGAGTGAAGTTATAGCTTCTCTTAAAGAAGATGAATCACTATTTGCGTTAAGCAGCGTGTTATTCTTAGGGTCAAGTTGAAAAGATACTTCTCGACTGACAATAATTCATTACTATTTAAAAGTATGGTAACTAAACCGAATAAAAATAAAGTAACATGGAATTTATTTATTTGACAAGTGAAACAAGTTTCGTTACAAAAAACACATTAGTATCTATAGAACCAGACAGAACGCGACAGGACTTAATTAAAGTAAATTCAAGATTTAACAAGTCATTGTTTTTAGAAAAGATAGCAAGGCCAAGTTCAATGACAAAATGTTAACGAGTGTAGTTACGTAAGTGAGTTTAGAAACAAGAATCATTGTCAGCGAGGTGATGCGTGTAGAGCGTTGCATACTCACCATGCTGACCTTCCTCGGGCGGCGTGCGTCGTGGTGCGGGTCGCTTGGCTTGTGCGCGGGCTGAGTGCTCACCGAGTCCTGGAAGGGGTCGCTACGCAGGGACATGCGCTCGCGTGTATTGTCGTCCTGGTTGCCGCGCTCCTGGTTCACGAACAGCTCGTAGCTCTGACAGGAGAAGTCACTCGGCGACTTTGCGGGGTGCGCCTCTGCGTAGGCCGCTGCCTGCGCCGCCGCCGCCGCCTCCCGCGCGTGTGCCTCCCTTGCCTCTTGCTTGTCGGCGCGTGCCGCCGCTTTTTGCTCAGCTTCCTACCATACACAAACATAATTATTTAAACAGCTAATTTCAAATCATAGGCAAGAACTAATGAATTTGAAATTAGTTCCTAGTTCTAATATTTCCTAGTAGTATCCAATATTGAATTTGCCATTGGTATGGCTTCTTTCAAAATTCGATAAACGTATGTATAGTATAATGAAATAACGTTAATTGCTTAGTGACCAACAGATAATCTTATCGACAACTATATCATCTTCTCCAGTTCCAACATGTCCTTACCCTGAGAGCCTCTTCCTCAGCCTGCTCCTCTTCTTCGGCTTTTTTCTGCAACTCGTCGTACGACATGGCGACAATGGCCAAGATCAAGTTCACGAGATAGAAGGAACCCAAGAAGATGATCACTACGAAGAACAAGACGTGCCATGACCCCGCTGACCTCAGCACCTTTAAAAATTAAGTTGTTATTAGATACTGGACGTCCAAGAGTTTAATATTCTGCTCAAATATTTTTAAATGCTGAATTAAAGGATATGTTAAAAAGCTATTTATCTTCTATGCCTGTGAACCAATTGGGCCTCGTATCTGTTCTAGCAAGGTTTTATGCATAACATGATGGTGCAAAATCATATTGGATAAATCAGCCTAATATTGCAATAGCTTACCAATTGATAAAGATTTTCCCAATAATCCTGTGTCATAAGGCGAAAAGCTGACAAGAAAGCCCATCCAAATGTATCGAAACTCGTGTATCCGTAGTTAGGGTTCGGACCGTAGCCTTGCAGACAGATATAACCGGGTTCACATTGACTGAAAGCAATATATCACAACAGTTAGCATATCATCGATGCGAGACAAAAGAAATGAATTTGCGTTCAAATTTCTTACCCTGCTCCTGATGAATTTCCACAAAGTGGATATTCCCCTCCATCCCCGTACCAGTTGGCTGAAAGCAGGCAAACGTGTCAAAACAATAAAATTCATCGTTACCAAAAAAAACTAATATGAGTGATATTTGATGAAATGAAGTCTTACTCTCATTCTGGCAAAACCTCTCCCAGTTCTCATCGGTGAGGTTCCCCCAGGAGCCGTCTTCTGGGAACACTTTTATACATTTCTGCGTTAACACTCCCATGTAGATCTGTAGGCCCATCAACGCAAACACAGACAGTGAAAACATCGTCAGGATTATCACATCTCTCAGATTCTTCACTGACTCTATGACGGCGCCGACGATCGTCTTCAAACCTGTGGATGTAATCTTATTTTAATATTGTTTCAATTTATAAGCTACTTTCATAAACTACAGCAAAAGTTTCATAAACCACAAGAATTTTGAGTGCAGTTGGCTTAGCCAATGCTTTGAGTAAAAGATTGAAGAGTTTACCAAATTATCTTTTACTTATTCTAATTTTTCTACTTAGTGCCAATTGTTGTATCTAATACCTACTTTTACTTTTAACATCTACTTAGTTTGATAAAAGTACCTACAAGTACAAACATTTTACTTCTATTAAAAAAGGTCTAGTGAGGTAACCTATTTGAAGTGGTTATTTATTATTTAAAAGGTTGTAGCAGTTGTGCCTACTTTTATGAAATGAAACGTATTTTAGGGCATTGATCTTTCAAAAAACAACAATGATGACAACAATTTACGAAATAACCGCTTCAAATATGCATAGTTTTTTGTTACACGTCATTTAAAGTTTACCCGGTATGATGGCCACAGTCTTCAGCGCTCGGAGTACCCTGAACGTTCTGAGAGCGGCCAAGTTGCCGAGATCTATGCCCATCGTCACATAACTGGAAACAGACACCCACAACAACAACATCTACGTTAATACACATCACTACAACACTACCAACAATTCTCTCTAATTCATTGTTCCTATGAATCTTTTCAATATCAGGACACTTTAGATTTTGTTGCCTTCAAATTGTTCTCTAAGATATTAAATTCATCTTTATTGTCTTTGATCAATTCTTCAACAGCTCGTCTATATTAATACAAAATTCTCTATTAATAACTAGAAATGACACATCAAATATATACTGATATATAATCTACAGTTCAACGATTTTAACTTTCTACTTATAGTTCAATAAAATTGTCTACTACTCACGCTAAAGCTATAACTACGAAGTCAAGCCAATTCCATGCATCTCTAAGGTATGTGAATGGCTGTAGTATGAAACCCCTGGCCATTACTTTCACCGCTGATTCAAACGTGTAGATCCCGGTAAAGATAACTCTGGAAAAATTCACCTCCACTAAGGATCGCCACTCGTAAAATAATAACAAAACATTTCTATAATATGAGATACAGTATATAAGTTCAGCATCTCAACTTGTAGGAGATGGTAGGTAAATGTATGAACAAAGTATTATTTCTAATTAAATGTACGTAAATTAACATTATATTATAACAAATGTAAGTAATAATACGTCTAAATCCAATATAATAATAAAAACGGATGTAGATAATATATGTACAGTTAATGAAAGAATTTGTAGTTTGGGTGTGTTACTGAGTAATGAAATCAATTTTGGTAACAAATTCTTTATGATATCTTGAACGTTATCGTTGCACACATGTTTTTATAAATTAAATGTGTAAATTAAGAATGGTATCTAGTAATTTTTGAACAAAAATTAGACAGATATGAATATGAATTTTAGTCGTTACAGCCAGGGAAAATTTATAATTGTCTAAACGCCTGTCTAAAGCGATTCAGGATAACTATGTATTGAATATGTTTTGTATTATAAAATGTTTTCCAATAATTTACTATAAATAATTTCTAATAATTTACGTCCGTTTATCTAAATATTGATTATATCAATTGGAAAACTAGCTGAAACACTAACAATTTTGAAACTAGCGTGCACTCTACTAAAATTCTAGAACCTAATAAAGGATATGTTCTGTCGTCCGGTGGTATTTCAAAATTGCAAATTGAAATTCGTAATCGAATAAATCTAACTTAGATGTTGAAAAGAAATGTAACAATAGAATGTATACTCACTCAGTACTTTCGACGGTTGGCGTCGTAGGCATTATCATAAGAATACAGTTGACTAGAATTGTGGTAATGATAAACAACGAGAACAAAGGATGTACTAGAATGTATATCGCCACTCTTCTTATAGGATTGAATGGGTCTAGTAACCATAAGGCGTTGGTGGCCGAAAATCTGAAGATATCTTTACCCTTGCTTATAACTACGAAGGTCTGGAACAAAATCACAAACTCATTAGTACTGTTACTACACGGATACTGATTGTATAGATGCGACGACATGAGCGGTACCTGTATATTATCGTAGTTATGAACATTGTAGTATAAAACAATACTTATGTGGCGCTAACCCCTATAAATTGTAAACAGGAGAATAATCTCAAAATTTTTTTTATTCATTTTCTTCAATGGCACTCTTGACATCAAGAAGGATATATCAGTCTAAAATGATTTATGTCTCTTTTTTTGTTTTCTTATTTTCTGTAAGTAGCTTTCTTTCCGGGGTCGCGGGACTTACGAATTACCGTGACCCCGGTACGCAAAGGGCTAGTGAAGGACACCGTGGATTTTAGTCGGTACAAGTCTGACAGTCCCTCCCGCCCTGCCCTGGGTGGGAGGACTCATTTTATGATTTTACTACGAAAAAAAAATAACTTTCATTATGGTAGATATATGAAATGACTTTTCAATTTCACCTTTTTAACCCCTAGATTACTTCACTAATAATAATACTCGCATAGCAATAACAAGAATGATAATAGAGAAGGAAAAATATTTACTTATCTAATAATTTTGCGAGTCATGCAAAATTTGCAAAAAACATTCAATTAGACAAGTAACGACATTTTTTTATGATAAGGTCAAAACCTGAAGCTTATTATGATTGATTTATATCATATCTCTAGTTAAGTAATTAACAGAATTAGTCTGCACTCCAGGAATTAAAGAATCAAACGAAAAGAAAGAAAGGAATTAAACGAGGTAAATGAGACAGCTGTTCAGAAATCTGGTTTATCTAGGAGAAGAAAGTTGAGTAATCGAAATGGAATTCAAGACAAAATAAGAGGAATTTTCATTTTCTCTGTTTTTTAAGACAACTGTACGAATTTTAGTCACACTAGAAAGTTTGTCTTCTTGAACGAAGAAAGATTTGAAAATGAATGTGTGCATTACCTCAAAATTAAAGTATTGATTTCAAGAACACCAGTTACAGGACGACCAGTTGCACTTTTGAATTGTCAAAAGACAAAATATGTAAAACAAATAAATAATGACGCTACAGTCTCAGTCACAAGCCTAGATCTATATGGAGAAGAACGGAGAAGCAACTCTTGACTTGACTTGACCCGCCTTCCCTTATTCTGCTGTGTAAGACGGGTCATGTAATGAAGAGCACTGACCATACGAGTACTGTGAAATACACGATATTTCATATTTGTCTATAGGATACAAACATTTAAACGCACAGTCTCAAAATGTCAACAACTATTTGCAGATTATACAAATATTTCATCCGCACGGGAATCATACCTGCGCAATGCAGCAATATTCTGTCTGTCATGCGCTGTTGTCATACGGCGCCAATTGTACCGAAATTCTACAGATAAGTGCAGTTGCTTTGTTTAAATGTGACAGACATTTAGCGGTCGCACATAAAAATATGCTGTCTTAATTTTTGTAGGATTCTTTACAATGTAGAAGTATCATAATATAATTTTTATCACATCAATTCAGAAAGAGTTAAGTTGTTTATTTCTCGTAATCAGGGACTAAAACAGCTTTTAAACTCATTTTGTGTCTTATAATTCCTAATTGTATTTAAATAAATAAACGTAATGTTCTTGTTCATAATTTGTACTTACTTATTTTCGTATAAAAAGTAATGTCCTCCTCGGGAGCAATACTATTTTAAGCTTGAGAAACGTACTTTAATTCCTCGCTACGCTCTGGATCCTGCCCTAGAATGCTTCGTTCCGCTATGAATTAGAAAAACTTGCGCCTTTCGCCTTTATTTGGTCCCTTGTTAAACAAACTATTATTATCATTCTTAGAAAACAACATTTTGATAGTTTTTCGTTATTGATACTTAACTGTGTGAGAAGTTTTTTTACATTCCCACTTGATTTTTTTAATGATATTCTATAATTAAACACTTCACCTAAAAATATTATTAATTTTCTAATTGCAAAATTCCTAACTAGATGTAACTAGACTAACGTTGACGTCGTATTGCTGGGAATATAAAAAAACGGACCCGTAGTATAGTTCAGTTTAGATTATAAAAAAAATTAGACCAGTTTATATTAATTTACTTTTCATTAGCGACCTGTTTCACACTTAACCCAACTTATATGCACAATAAGATCAATTTATTAATACTTAATATTTTTTACCTTTTTCAGTATCCTACACAGTGGTAATCAGGCACATATATATTACTAGAATTACATAGCAGTACATTATTGCACAGGCTTTGATATTTATGAGTTAATTAGATCATAAAGACAAAACAAATATATCACGACAAAGTCATATTTGTTTATTTTATTTTTTTAATCCTCACTGTGTGTTTGTACCAGCTGTTGATAAGTTTTACTGTTACTTTGTAAAATAAGCTTATGTATTTGTTATCAGTTCATCCATAAACATATATCAGAACCGGTCATAGACTTGTATTTAATTTTCACAAATAAATTTAAATATTTTGAATCATCAAAATTTGCATTTATAACTGCTTTATAACTTTTTTATTATTATTTTTCTTCTCAGGGTTCAAGATATTTTTGGATCTCGTCTAAATTTAAGTCAATTCCAATTGACTTGCAGGCCATTTTTTTGTGGTTAGGCAGCTAGCTACTTTTTTTTTATCGTGGTAAAATCATCAAATGAGTCCGGCCACCCATACTGTCAGACTTGACTGACTAAAACCCACGGTGTCCTTCAATAGCCCTTTACGTACCGGGGTCACGGTAATTTGTGAGTCCCGCAACCCCGGCAGGCTTTGGCCCTCTGCAGGCCCCATCACTAAGGCAGCATGCCACTAAGAAAAAAATAGTTGTAAGAATATTGTTATGATGTGGCAATTTGTCTCACACAAGCCTTACAAATATTGTGGGTGCGTTTACAAACATTTAAACTCACTGACAAAAATCCTCAATCCCGGAACATCTAGTTGTAGATCATACAAATATTTGTTACGTGCGAGAATCCAACCCGCGATATGCACAGTCAATGGCGCAGTCAACGCGCAAACCGTGCGGTCAAAATGTTAAGGTCAATGTCATTACGTAATTATGTTAAACAAACCTGTGATTTTTCTGTAACCGGTTTTTAGCGTTCAGTACAAAAAGTGGTGCCGAGCATTGGTTTGTTTGCCAGTATATTTTAAAGTAATTCCGCGTTTCAAAAACATAATAGTTCAATTAAACATAGATATCATGAGCAAAAAGATTGATCCCAAAAAGGCCCTTTTTCAATTAAACATAAAATCAGTAAAGCGGCTAAAAATACACTAGTTAATTTTAATGTGCCGAACCTTGGTCTCTACTAAAATTCTTATTTTTAAAGTGATAAAGGTACTCAGTTATTAAAGTCATAAGCGACGTATTATCACCTCGCAATGACTTTAAAAAAATGCTAATTCACTATGAGTAAACGTAAAATAAATCATTGTCACCGAGCAATATGTCGTTTTATTATTGACTTTTTTATCAATCAGTAGGTACCTGCTCTATCATGTTGATAAAATATTAAGGTTAGTTCATACAATACATTACAATACAACATTACAGGCCTGTTGGTCTAGTGGTTAGTGACCCTGACTGCTATGCCGGAGGTCGTGGGTTCGATTCCCACCCAGGACAAATGTTTATGTGATGAGCACGATCATTTGTTCTGTGTCTGGGTGTAATTTATCTATAATATGTATGTATTTAGAAATATATAAGTATGTTTATCAGTTGTCTAGTACCCATAACACAAGCTCTGCTTAGCTTGGGACTAGATGGCGTTGTGTGATAGTTGTGGAATATTTATTTATTTATTTATTATACAACATTATATAAGTACACGGAAAGTATTATTTGCACATTTTTCTCTGTTTATAAATAAAAAGGCTTGCCTCCATGACAACTAGAAAATGAAGTTGGGTGAAAACAAAGGCTTGGCCGGAGGATTTAGAGAACAAACAAATTAGCAGTTGTGTGTGAGCAACTGTGAATACGATGATTTAAATAATTATGGATAATTCGTTACTACGCAAATATGCAAATATGATGTAAAAACTTGGACATGATAGTCTAAGCTTGTGGAATCGGGGTGTTTGTAATTGTACTTCTCTGAAACAAATCGACCGATTCAACTTTTTTTTTGTCGTTTACACCTCAATAAAAAAAATGTTTGAAGCCCAACAAATCGGACACTAGTGGCCGACCTTGACATCTTAAAGCGTGGGTAATTCCAATGTGGGAACGAGATGGCGCTAGACGACTTGTCTGTCTCTTTCCCACACTGGAATGAGGTCTTAAAACGAGAGTAGTTATGATAGGCCAACAGGTCAGCTTAAAATAACTAAAATTCTCCTGTATATCGGATGTTCTGCAATGATGTCTTCTAAGGGACATTTAAGTATATATAGGGTTATTAGTACTATGTATGTATGCATTTATACCCAATTTCATTACAAATACAGACTTGCTAATACGCATTTATATCACGTCGTTTTCATACATTTGGTATTCTACGAATAAAATTAGATGCTAATTAAATTGTGAGTAGGTAAATATATTGCGGACGACTATTTTTTTTTTTAATGGCGTCTCATTGAGGAGGTTGTGAGCTGCTTAAGGGCGCGTAACCAAAAAGTTGGCAACGTCGCAAATAGCTGTCAGATATTTACAAGTTTTCATTAATTTGGTAATTTATTGTATGATAAGAAAGGTGGCTCTGTAGTGCACTAAAAAATTGATATAGGAATGCAATTAAAACGCTGAATTTGATGTTGTAACCGTGAAACGGTTGTATAACGGGTGTAAAAAAAGCATTTGGAAAGTTTCCAAATACTTTTTTTACATCTAAAACTATTTATTCGGTGCTACGATTTTAATTATTGCATTTCCTAATCTTTTTTTGGTGCACTACAGAGCCATATTTCTTATTACCATACATTAAAATTGCCAAATTAATTAAAACTTGTTAATATTTGATAACTATTTGCGACGTTGCCAACTTTCAGAATATGGGCTCTTAACCGGACTTTTCTGTGCATGCCTTTAATGCCTCCAGCCAGGGGACGGACAACAGGTTTTTATCTAAGTAGTATAGTTTTTTGCTGCGTCATTATGAGATCGCAATGTTTAAAATCAGTTTGGTCATCCCTGTTATGTTAATAACATGCTATTTATTATCTTTTAAAGAAACTTGTTTATCTGACCGTATTGCTACTAAGCATGATTTGCAAAATTCTTGTAAATATCTTAAATACCTTCATATAAGTGTATTATCGACGACATCTGTAATGATTACATGATTTATTATGTAGGTACTTCTATTTCATTATATCATGATTAAATAATATGATACTGACAAATCAGATTAAGTCACCTTGTACTTATAATCAGAAACGATACTAATCATAAAACTTCAGAATCATGCAAACCGCTAAATGCGCCGTCGCTGTGCTACCTCAATTCAAATGTTACATAAAACTATAAAAGTCAGTTGAAAATATTCTTGGTACCGCTCGCAGGTCGTCACAGTGAACATAACAACGTAAATACGTACTTTCCGGTTATGATAGAAGGGGTCGATGTCCTCGAGGGGGATGGAGGACACCTCCGCCGGAAAGGTGCCCTGCATGCGCACCGGCAGCGGCAGGCCCTGCTCCAGGGTCGCGTCCGGCTGGGGACCTTCGTCCTCGTCCTCATCATCGTAACGCACCTATGACACAAAACTATCATTACAACCACATCAAACATTACATCAATAATCCACTAACAGCCAACGGCAGATCCGAAGAACACGAGTATCATTCTTAAAATATTAAGGCGCTATTATAACGAACGCTAAGGAATTCTCTTTTGTTTCAAAGTCGACGTAATGCTCCCGAGCGCCAGATAATGTCTGTTCTAACAGAAAAGAAAATTACATTCAGTTTATTTACATAGGAATATGAAATGCGGAGCGTTGACCTCAGGATCTGCATTTGACAAGTATATGAATATTTTATTGATCACCTAGGTTACCGGTTTACCGTCTTCATCCAGTTTTCTTTGAGATTTTACTTACGCTTAGTCATTGAACCCATCCAATGACTGAAACAAGCTAGCCTACGTTAAGCCTAATGTAACAGACCATGGTCATGAGCTTGTAATGCGCTATGGGCCCGTAACAATACTGTTGGCGTCACACACAACTAGTATTATTACAGGGCGGTTACTGAGTCAGCATGTCTGGTGAAGGCGTTTCAAGCTAATATTATTTTGTGTAGTGCTGCTGTCTGTGTGACTATGATGCGTATCTGGCATTACTAAAAGCGGTTCTTTTGAAACATTCCTACTATTATGTTACCATTCCGAATGTACGATGGAAACTTCCGAATAGTTCGCCTGTGCGCAACACTAGGGAAATTTTGAATCTGACTGACGTCTATTCGAAAACGGTCCCAGAATAGGAGGCGTGACTAGCGCAAGCCCAAAATGTTACAAAATACGAATCATAACCAACAAAAGTTTAATATTCATCTGAATTATTGTTAACTGTAAACTATTATGCACTAAACGCTAGCTAGGTGATGCCACCATGCTAGACCTAGATGACGGCAGTCGATGGTGATGTGACGAACATGAGCCAGTCCTGTGCAATGCTTGATAATGGTATGTTATGTGCTGGTGTATTTTGAACTCTAACGCTTATTGTAACTGGAGTTCCTACTATTTACTTGTTTTCCGTTACTAAATAAGTGGACTCTCGAATCAATCGTTTCCTACTGAAAGTTATTCTGGAGTAAGGGGCATTGACTACGGAAATTCTCAATAAATTCTATTACCGGGTTCAAGGTTGACTAGAGGCTTTGCTATTATCTATTCAAGGATGTTACGTGTTTCTGTTAATAACTATAGGGGAGGACTTTTTTTTTGTGTGAGATCTACTACTCGGTTTATGCATTTTTCTGTTATTCTTAACATCAGTTGGAACTGAAATGGACATTTACTTCGTAGAATTGCAAATAAACATGACAAGCTTTCGTCTTAGCTACATAAGATTAGCTGTTACGATTGCGTTACATCACAGTAACAGCTAAACTTGTCAACACAGTTTTTTACAGTAACTTTGCCAACAAAGCGATGTGTTAAGGATAATGTTTTAAATGCGGTCAATATGCATAAATCAGAATGCACTACAAGTTATCGCACTTGAACAAATGTGGCGCCAATGTTTGTGGGAGTTTGCAATATCATAATATTATGTTGAAACGAATTTCGTTTGTGAAAGCGATAACTTGCTGAAAACTTTCTCTAATAAAAACGAGCCGTAAAAAGGTAAAAGGGGCAAGCAAGCATTCTTACTTCTTTTTTCTTTTTCGTCCGCCCCAAATCGTTCTGGAATAATTTAAAAATTATTCGTCAGAGTTTAACTTTGGTTTCCGTTGCTAAGTTGTGTGTGCCACACAATTTGTAGTAACAGTGAAGTTTTTGTGTGCTAACTAACATGTTATCACTCGTGTCGTAAGTAGAATATAATTTTGTACCTAATAGTTCAGTGTTTCTTCTTTTTTTGGTTTCAATTTTTTCAGCACTCGACACACGTGTTTTTGAACCGGGATCTCTCAGATAGTTGCAGGGTTGCACTTACCTCGCCTTCCGCTCGTTTTTTCTCGAGTTCCTTTTGCTTGGCATGCTCCTCAGCTATGCGGGCTTCGATAGCGGCCAGTGACTCTCTTGTGAAGGGTCGGAACAAGCTTCGTTCTTCCTCGCTGATCGAGTCCAAGTCCTCGGACATTGTCTATCGAACTCCCCCCGAGTGAACTGCCTACTGTATTAGAAAAAGCGATACATTAAAATCTTACATAACACGTTCGTTGGTTCAACGAGACGAGCTCTTGCCAAAATAGATTTTCTATCAAATAAACCATAGACGATACTTTACATAGCCTAAATAAGCAAACAGAACATCTTCTCAAAGTTATAGCCAGTAACGATTTACGATAGTTGGCATTAACCCAAAATGATGAACAAGCAACTTGATGTGGCCTTAATTTCTTTTGTGAGCTATTTTGGCCTTGATACCGTTCTGTTTAAAGTTACTATATGTATTATATTTTAGCACAAGTATGTATTAGATTTACTGTGAATTTTTGGAAACCCAAAATTATTTAGTACCAAAGTTTAGCAGAATAAAT
This sequence comes from Agrotis puta, assembly GCA_943136025.2. Classification (NCBI taxonomy): domain Eukaryota; kingdom Metazoa; phylum Arthropoda; class Insecta; order Lepidoptera; family Noctuidae; genus Agrotis; species Agrotis puta. Next base: position 10,742,355 of record OW964182.2, on the reverse strand, counting down.
GACAAAAAGGGTTCTTAAATCTGTGACCCATTTTCCACAAAGTTGAATTTCTTTGAATCAGGTTAAGTAAATAGAAATTTAAGCAAAAAAAATTGGGTAGCTAATGTAATAAAAGTAGATAAACTTCAAGACCCCGATTAATCTTTGAATATAAAGAGAGGAAGATTGTTAGCTTGTTACAAATTACGAGGAGGATGAGATGTGGTTATATTAACAATATAATTTCCCCTACGGCTCCCGGGTTCTGTAAGACACTGTTTGTGACTTATAAAACTAGGCCAAGGCCGACCCTTGTATTGTGAGTTACTTCTCTTACGTTATTTTTATTCCCTTTCTTTATCACTTTGGGATATCATAGGATTAATATTTGCACAAATAATAATTATTTATTGCGGTTTGAGTGGCTAGAATTGTTTGCCAAATCGTTAAACGTTGGTTGCCAATATGTGATTTAGCTACGTTTTTTAAAACATTACGATCTTAACTTATATTAGTAAAATTTCTATGACTCGATTGATGCCTTCATTTTTTAATTAAACTTATTAATAAAGTATTTTATTGACTAAATCAGTCTTTTTTCAACTGATATCCAATTTCGGAGCAGGGGTAATTGTTCTTCTTCTTCCCCGCGATGCGCATTCGTGATAACTCATCATAATTCTTTACCCTTATTATTATATCTTATATTATATGATTGAGATAAAATATAATAGTTTCGTACGCTTCTTTCTGCAAGATAATTTTCTCAGTTTCTTCTAGTGAAATTACCTACAGTCGTTAACTGTTATCTACCTGATAAATACTGGGTAAGCTACCAAAGGTATGATGAGAGATAAAGTTAATTTCACTGAAATAAACTTAAGACTCTGTGCAAATATTCTGAGAAGATATAAGCTTCAGACACGTTCCACTAATTTTGGAATCATGGTCATACGCCGAATTATGTCGAAATGAATTTAACTACACCAAGAACCAAAATAATGGTAATAACTTTGAATTGAAGATTTATTTAATCAAATCATTCTTTTCTTTGCAAACTTGGATTCAATCTTTATAATATTTATCTATTGTAAGTAAAAAGTTAAATGGCTTTTTACAAAATGTTGTTTAGAAAAAAATTAAAGTTAAAAGAACATATTTATGATATAGTGTTTTTTTTTTCATAACATAAAGCGCTATTGAAGGACACCGTGGATTTTAGTCAGTACAAGTCTGACAGTCCTCCCGCTCTGCCCTGGGTGGGAGGACTCATTGATGATTTTACCAAGTTAAAAAAACAAAAAAGTAGTGAAAAGAAAAATGTTTACCTGCTAACAGTGAATGGGCGGGTGCGTGTGGTGCGGGAAACGCGCGCGGCCGCACGCTCTACGCCCGCGTTCTCCCGCCGACCACCTACGGGCGGACCGCCCTTCTGTGAATCACCAACAATGTTATGATTAACCTTCAGTTAGCTACACAGTTGATATGCTACGCTTTGGGCGTTTAGCGCTTCACTTGTTCGGATTTGCGCAGAGTTATATAGGTACTTCGAATTTTAAAAATAAATTACTCGATTCATATACGTACAATATTTTTGAAATTACAATATGAACAAATAAAAAAATACTTAATCATTTAATTTGTTATTGTTCATTGTATCATTGCAATTTTATTGCAAATCACAATTTTTTTTTCGATTTGTAAAATCATTAAAAGCTTCCTTGCGACCTAGGTGAAGCGAAGGGATTGTCAGACTGTATTGAGGAAAAATTCACCCTGTTTCTTCAACTGCCCTTTACGTTACAGGCGTAGACGATCGCGCAATTATTCATTTAAGCATTACGCAGTAAGATAGTTTTATTTTCGACTAGCGGCTCGTCCCGGTTTGGCAGCCTATGTTACTCAGTATGAATGTAGCCAAAGGTGAAACAATTTTTGAAACCGGCACAGTAGTTTTTGAGTTCATTCATTACAAACATACACACACAAGTATTTAGGAGCATAAACCTATCTAGTTTAACTTTTTATCACTGAAAAACGTCCTATATTGCGTTAAAGTAAATTTCAATTTGTCCCTGCCTTTTGTCACTAAACATCTCTAATTCTGTCTTTCGAATAGGTAAATTCTTACTTAACCGTCTTCGGAACAACACGTGAGCCACAACTCCCATCGATTAGTTTTATATCATCGGTGACATTTGGCAGTTGAACTCTTTTTAACCTTAAGACGATTGACAATTGATCAACCGCGATGGTGCTTCACGACTGTACATATTTCGAATATCGAATTGGAACACATGAGATTCTTTGGTTAAAGTAATTAGATATTCTTATTAGTTTTAAAGTTAGAGAATTTAATTTCATTTTAATCTTTAAGCATCTGTTATTGTTATTGTTAATAGCATGAGGTGAAATGGTTTAAGGACTATTAGTGAGCTAGAATATAGTGTAGTCGCCTTAAGCATATCGTTATGTACTATGTAACCATTGGTTCATTTGGCTCTACATATTACACATACACACATGGGATTCGTGAAGGGGAGTCAATGTCAGAAGTTACCTATATTGTACCCAATTTCCCCAAGTCTACTTATGTGGCCATTGTATATGTTTCCACTATGTTATGCTCGACAATGTACAGAAGTAATCAAACATCTACACGTGTACAAAGTTTATTGACCGTAGTCAACAAAGTGTATTTGTTTTAGGCCTTTTTCGTAAACGTTTTTTTTATTTTGACACGCTATGCCAGTTTTGAACCGTCTTGTACTTATGTAGTAGATAAACAGTCGTGGAATATTTGCCCTTAAGGTCAACCCGCGAGGAAGATAACTTTTTGTAAAAACGCGAGGTTTCTATCTGTATTTTATGTCATCTCTGTCATAGTTTGAAGGCATGTTAATGAACACCAATCTTCATACAAAAAAACTGGTATAATCTTAGTATGTTTAATTATATATAGGTAGATAACGTGTTGTTTTTTTTGCAGAAACAAGTTTAAAATTGACAACTAACCTTGAGGAAATGAAATTACATAGTTGTAAAAAGATATAAACAATCAGATTGTGGTGTTCTAATTTGTGGGTATTTTTTTTGTTTAGCGTATACGATTCTATCATCAACTGAGTCCTTCTTAGCGTATTCGTCTTTTGCCTTTTATTGTTCAGAGAAATGACAGCATTGTCTCAAGGACGTTAAAATGAGGTCGACAAGACTACAGAGATTTTATAGACAAATAAACGACTTAGGATATAAAAGTAAGACTTTTAAAGAAACGACTTAGTGATATCACTGAAAACTTTATAAGGCTGATTTACATTAGTCAAGTAGCGAGTTTACATAATGTAAGTTATACGGGACAACGAAAATCTGTCACTTTAATGTATGCTATGTCGTTTGGACACAGTGTGTAACTTAATAATTTTTGTAGAAGTAAAACAAGCCTAATGAATTTAGAATAAAATAATAGCATACTGTGTTTATCCCAAAAGCTTTTAAACAAAAAAAAAAACGTTAGTATTAAAAATTATCTGTATTGCGATAGTTCAACATAGAATGCATCCAATATGAATGCCATTTTCTTAGTAGAGTTGACTAGACAACGTCTTTTTTACAAACTTTAGCAGGACTTTATAATAAACTGAGTATTAACGTGACCTTTATAGTAAAAAGTAACTTTCAAACACGATTTTTGGAGTGATATCTGATAATACCTATAATATTAAAACTTTTTCCTGGATATATATGTTTTTTTTTTAATACATCAAGTCAATCTGTAGGCCACTCACAGTAAGGGCCCAATTAGGCCCTCGCCGCATTGGAAAAAACCGTACATCGCGTTCAAACTATTTGAACCATAACATGATACTGTCCAATGGGCTGCGCTGCGGTTTTATATTAAAATCCGATACGCTTCATCTAGGTGCAGATATGTGCTTGGCTTTACATTTTAAAGATAATTATTTAATACACAAGTAGGTTATTTTTTTTTGTTTTTTTTTCCTACTCCTCCACTATTCTTTTCTGATTAATTTCGTTGCAGGATCCAAGACAGGTAAATTCATTCTATGGGACACGTCGAGCTTAATTGTCTCGACGCTTTTCTGGCGGTTGCCAGATTGTTGATGCTGGCTTTCAGGAGTTGCAGTGGTTTGGGAATAGTGTGGTGGGTTTGTCCCAAATAAAAAAAACACAGGTAGGTAAGCGTCTATCGAAAAACTTAGAAAAATAGGTTCGAATTCGCAACCTCGACCAATAAAGGTTAAAAAGAAAAAAAAAAACTACTCTTAGGTTCTATGTACTGACCTGTCGTCCGCGAGAGCAGTGTGACCGCGGCTACTAGAGAGATGAAAGTTACCACGTGAGCGCTGATAGGGACAGCCAGCAAATGGGCAAGATTTTTCATGACCGACCTGCAACAAACAATTTATGATTCGTAAAACCAATCAAATATTTAAAACTGTGTGGATGCGGCGAAAGGAGTATGTAAGGATCGTAGCAAGTGGCGCTCTGTAGTTTCTGCCTACCATGGGAAGAAAGCATGAGTGGATGTAATTAGAGTAAGAGGAAAAAGAAGAGTAAGAGTTTATATAATATTTAAAACTAAAATCCTACGAAAATATTGTACCTAATTTAAAAAAAAAAAGTTTTAAAAAGACTACGAATTACAACAATGGACACACTTTTGTAAAGTTGACCTAAAAATATCATATTTTTCCTCTGAGTACATGAATGTGTTCATTTCAACAGGATGTCAGGAAAATGACTAGTCGTCCACTGCTGGACATAATGGCCTCTCACAATGTACGCCACTGAATCCGATCTTGAGCTTAACTCATCCAGCCTCTGCCAGCAGTCATCCAGCTGCCTTTCGCAGGTCGTCACTCCACTTGGCCAGCCGTCGTCTTACACTACGTTTTCTTAGCCGCGGTCTTCACTCTAGGACACGTTTACCCCAACGGTTATCTATATATATCAGCCAACTGCCACTTCAGCTTACTAATTCTTTAAGATATGTCTGCAACTTTGGTACTCTGACAGATTAACTTATTCCGGAATTTCTAACTAAATCTTTGCGGTGTATACACCCCACGCATCAATTAGGGGTTTATAGGATAGGGTGCAGTATTTACCGTATATAGTGCAGTGCCTAGGGGTGTGTGTAGGTCTAGAGGGCGCGCGGGATGGTGGCCGCGTCGCCCGCTGGCCGCGCGCGCTCCTCTCTCCAGTTTCGGCGCGCGCGCAACATCTGCGTCAGTCCTCAGCCGCGTCTGTACAACAAAAGAAGCTTCATTTAATATAATTATTATTTACTCACACGTTATTGAAATGAAGTCAATTTTGACAAAACAAATTCTAAAAAAAAGGTTTCTCTTAAGCCAAAAATTGGGGTTAGGGGGAAACTGGCCTTTGGTCAGCGGCCTACTTTACACGCAGAAACTACGATACTTTTTTCCCATAGTAGTCGGCAGACGATCTCCGGCCACCGTAGGCGCGGGCATGCGGGCGGCGAGTAATGGGAGACTTGCTGTCTGACCATGGGCCATGCATGGGTCGACGGCGCGTTGTGTACCAGGCGCGCCTCAAGGAGTGTCAGCATAACGACGGGGCCCCCCTGTAGAGGGCCAAATCCTGCCGGGGTTGCGGAACTCACGAATTACCGTGACCCCGGAACGTAAAGAGCTATTGAAAGACACCGTGTATTTTAGTCAGTACGAGTCTGACATGCCACATATGCCCGTTTCAAAACGTAGATATCTATGGTGAAAAATGTCACTCAGGACTAAAGCAGCTTTCAACTGGTGAAAGAATTTATGAAATCTGCCCAGTAGTTTTTTATACCATTACAAACATACAGACACATACACACAAAACTACTCTTTATAATATTAGTATAGATAAAGGTTATTTCAATTGGAACTGAAGACATTATATGATATTAGTAAATCATTACTATCTTTCTGCAGGAAAGAAACAATAATGCAGAAATAATCACGAGATAAAAATATCTAATCTTCAACCGTCATCAAGGCCATTGGTTAATTGTACGAAAAAAACATTTCAAGTCTATCAAATATACCGAATTTCAAGTAAATCAATTAATGTTGATAGTAAGCAGAATTTATGTAAATAAACACACAGTAAAATATTGAAAAGAAATTCCGTTGTTTGTAAACTTAAAATTAGTTGTAACTCGGCAACGGCATCCCACGGCATTGCAAAAATATGTCAATACATACAATAAAGCCATGATTAATATGGGTTTTACTGATTCATATGTTACTCAAATAAACAATCCCTTTTGTCTCTTCAATTAAAGACACTCGTAATTCATTGCCTCGCCTTGCCATTATTGAGTCTAGTTTTCAGGAATTGGTCGTAATTATTTTTTTAAAGCGTTGCCGCTCACTAGGAATTTCTCATGTGACGTGGGTGCTTTCTCAAACATAAACTCGCATACACAAACACCCAGACCTAGAATAACTACTTGTAGATCATACAAATATATGCTCCGTGCGGGAATCGAACCCGCGACTCGCAGCGTAGCAGTACAATCGCTCAGCCACTGCGCTAACCGTGCCTTGTGTGGAGCGTAAAGGACTACCAGACTCGTACTGACTAAAATCCAACGTTTTTCTTTAATAGCCCTTTGCGTTCTAAGACAGTCCTGCGACTGGTATAATATTCTTAGATTAGACAACTGCGCAAATATTATTGTTCATGCTCTTTATCAGAATTCACGTGAAATTACATAAGGGGCCGTTCACACTGCGCTACCTGTCCGATACTTTACAGAAATTATATTTATACGATAAAAAAGAATATGCTGTGGACATTGAGAGTGTGAACGTATTTAACTTTGTAACGGATTTAACTTTGTGGTAAATTTACAACTTCTTTATTGCTATTTGGACTGTATATCTTATTATGGTGTAGTTCAGTTTTTATTAAGATACTCATTTAAGTGTAGCTAGTGTAGTGTAACTCCAGTCTCTTCGGCACATTACCAGCTGACAGCGTTGAGGATGAATTTTTCGATGCTCTATAATAGTTTAGTTTTATTTTATTTTTGTATTTTTAGATTTATGTATTTTTAGCTTCTGAACATAAATATACTTAAGTACACACATCAAAAGTGTCTAGGGATCAACATATATTTTTGCAATAACTTTTCTCCTGATTGATATTAATTAAAAATTTTTTTAAGGATTCATCAAATAAAGTGTTTTCGTTTGTCACAGTAACGATAAACCAAGTCACCTTTGCATTAATAAAGAAATTTGCCATTTTCCTAATAAAGGGATTTTTGACATTTGAACCACTAACACAAAAGTTCGAAAAAAAGACTGAAATAACAGTTTTCTTTAAAATTTTATTGGGTAACTTAAACAATTAATAATTCGTGTTTCTACCGCGAACACTAACAACACAAGAACATCGGTTTGGCATACTCAAAATGAGTTCATCCAAATCACGCTGTGGAATGGCCGCCCATGTTCGTTGCAACAACAAAAAAAGGTCTTCTTGCGACTGGATACCCTCCATATTCGGCAGAGCTCTTCTCTGTAGCATATCCCATGCATGCTCAATCGGATTCAAGTCTGGCGACTGAGCAGGCCAGGGCAGGACATTGATGTTAGCTGCGGCGAGAGTCTGTCTTACAACTCTTGCGGTGTGCGGTCGTGCATTATCTTGCATTAACTGAAATAAGGGACCGATTTGCACTTGTAGAGGAACGATGACGTCTGATACAATCGACTCAGCATAAATTTGAGCGTTGAGGTTGCCTCTGATCCAAATCAACTCAGTTCTTCCGCCGATCCAAATACCCGCCCATACCATGATGGTTCCACCACTATAAGGATGGACTTCCTGGCAGGATTTTAATCGCTGTTGGCGTCCAGGGCTTCTCCAGTGTCGTATACGTCTTGTATCCGGTCTCATACCAAAACGAGACTCATCAGAGTCCATCCTCACCGCAAGAGTTGTAAGACAGAGTCTCGCCGCAGCTAACATCAATGTCCTGCCCTGGCCTGCTCAGTCGCCAGACTTGAATCCGATTGAGCATGCATGGGATATGCTACAGAGAAGAGCTCTGCCGAATATGGAGGGTATCCAGTCGCAAGAAGACCTTTTTTTGTTGTTGCAACGAACATGGGCGGCCATTCCACAGCGTGATTTGGATGAACTCATTTTGAGTATGCCAAACCGATGTTCTTGTGTTGTTAGTGTTCGCGGTAGAAACACGGATTATTAATTGTTTAAGTTACCCAATAAAATTTTAAAGAAAACTGTTATTTCAGTCTTTTTTTCGAACTTTTGTGTTAGTGGTTCAAATGTCAAAAATCCCTTTATTAGAAAAATGGCAAATTTCTTTATTAATGCAAAGGTGACTTGGTTTATCGTTACTGTGACAAACGAAAACACTTTTTTTGATGAATCCTTAAAAAAAAAATTAATTAATATCAATCAGGAGAAAAGTTATTGCAAAAATATATGTTGATCCCTAGACACTTTTGATGTGTGTATGTACTAATATCTTGTATCGGTTTGTATGTTTTTCAGGAGTTTAAAATATGTCGTACATAATTAAAATTTAAGTGTGAGTTTATAAATTTAAACCGTTTTGCTGATACTTATAATAACCGCAAATTACGAGACTGTCAAATCTTCTGAACATAATATATCATATTGGAGATAAATATAAAGACCACCAAAAATAACTTTGTAACCAGAACATCTAATTACTATTAAAATGTACCTACAAATCAGCAAAAAATTGTAACCAAAAAAATAAACAAATATAAATAACAAGGAACAAATTGCAGGTTATAGTTATTATAGTCATATCGTAAGTAAAGAGATAAAGCGATAAAACTCGCACATGATCGACGTCAATTATAATACCATCCATCCACATCGGCCGCTTGGTATATAAAACATGCTGACTAATTTTATTTTCATTCGTTTATATTTGGTGAATGTGTTAAGAACTCCTCAAAATGATCATTTATTTACCTGTGGTGGCCGTTGTGTTAATTAGTGCTCTATACTACTACTTTACAAGGACATTCAATTATTGGAAGAGCCGAAATGTTCCCGGACCAGAGCCTACTGTATTTTTCGGTAACTTGAAGGAATCAACCCTACGCCAAAAAAATCTAGGTGTTGTCATGCAAGATATCTACAACTCATTCCCTAATGAAAAAGTGGTCGGTTTTTATAGAATGACAACACCATGTCTTTTTATACGAGACTTGGATATCATAAAACATATTATGATCAAAGACTTCGATATATTCAGTGATCGTGGCGTGGAAATGAGCAAACAAGGACTGGGACAAAACTTGTTCCACGCTGATGGAGACACCTGGAAAGCCTTGAGAAATAGATTTACCCCAATTTTCACATCTGGTAAATTGAAAAACATGTTTTATCTAATAGAGGAGGGCGCTGATACTTTTCTTGAGCACGTGAACGCGGAATGCCAGAATAAAAAAGAGTTTGAAATACACTCCCTTATCCAGACGTACACGATTTCTACGATCTCTGCGTGCGCTTTCGGCCTTAGCTATGACAGCATCAGTGACAAGAAGCGAATCTTGAAACTCATCGACGAGCTATTAGACACACCAAGTTACGCGCTCGAATTAGACATGATGTATCCAGGACTTTTGAAAAAACTCAATCTTAGTATTGTTCCGGCTTCTATAAGCAATTTCTTTAGAAATCTTGTGGACACTATCATTTCCCAAAGAAATGGCAAACCATCAGGGAGAAACGATTTCATGGATTTAATCCTGGAGCTCCGTCAAATGGGAGAGGTCAATACTACGAAATTCGGTAACAATGTGGCGGCTGTTGAAATAACAGAAGATGTGATGGCGGCGCAAGCTTTTGTATTTTATGTAGGTGGTTATGAGACCAGTGCCACAACCATGTCTTACCTGCTGTACCAGCTAGCGTTAAATCCAGACATTCAAAGCAAGTTGGTTGCTGAAATAGACCAAGTGATCCAAGCGAATAAAGGAAAAATAACATACGAAACTGTGAAGGAAATGAAATACTTGAATAAAGTATTTGATGAGACCCTTCGTATGTACTCAATAGTGGAGCCATTGCAAAGAAGGGCTCTAAGAGACTACAAAATACCCGGTACAGATGTGATGATTGAAAAAGGCATGACGGTGATAGTATCTCCGAGAGGCATTCACTATGACGAGAAGTATTATCCGAAACCAGAAGTATTCAACCCTGAGAGATTCGACCCGGAGGAGGTGGGTAAGCGACACCCATGCGCTTATTTACCATTTGGACTTGGACAAAGGAACTGTATCGGTGAGTAGCTTAAACCACATAACTACATACGTATCAAGTCCATGTAAATTGTTAACATTTATTTATCAGTGTTCTCAATTTAATGTTACTTCTCTTTTAGTCGACGCACCTCTGCATCATGTAATATTTTCTATACGTAAAATATTAGTCAATATTTGCTATTTGAAGATTGATGTAACAAAAGTACCTAATACACTTTGTTTTAAAGAATGAAGGTCAACTGTAGCGTTCTTACAGCCTAAAGCCTTTGTCAGGCGTGACGAATGCGAAGCGTGACTTTTTATGTGTAATGTATGGAATTGTTTGAATACAGTCACATAGAAAAGCGAAAGCGATCCGTTAGCGTGACAGAACTATCAGACTGACGTCTCGCTTCGGTTCGGTATCGCTTCGGTACGCTTCGCTTTCGCCTGTCTGTTTGACAAAGGCATAAATGTATTTATAACTAATATAATTTTGATTTTCAGGAATGCGATTTGGCAGACTTCAGTCCTTATTGGGAGTAGCTAAACTTTTGTCTAAGTTTACAGTGGAGGCATCGAAAAACACTAACAGGAATTTGGAAGTTGCACCAAAAAGAATTCTTATCGGACCGAAAGAAGGAATTCGTGTTAATATTATTCCTAGAAAAATAAAATCATAATCAAGAAAAAATGAAGTGAGATTAAAAAGCGAACACTTTGGTTGTGAGAAAGAACTTGCCAAATTATGAGATAAATAGTGTTTTTGATAACAAATGTGTAATGGTCGTAATTGTTTGGTGGTCCTTAGGTTCAATAAAAAACCAAGAAATTCAATTTTTCCACGTTATAATTTGATAATATCAACAGTTTCAACCATTCTTCTTGATTTGAGCCAGCCGGGCAAAGCGGGAGGGACTGTCAGACTCGTACTGACTAAAATCCACGGTGTCCTTCAATAGCCCTTACGTTACGGGGACACAGTAATTCGTGAGTCCCGCGACCTTGATTTGAGCCTTAGTAAAAAAATATAAATATGATAATAATTATCTGCAATGACGTCTCTGTAAATAAAACTCGACGGAAATATTTCGAAGAGACTTTCGCTTTTATAAGCTTTTAAAATATTGTTCTCAAAAGTGTTATAGATATTTCGTGTTATGTTATGTTATGTTATGTTCGTGTACTCTAGTATAATGTAAGATACGATCAGACAAAAATCTACACAATAGAGTATTTGACTGAAAAAAATTAATTAGTCCATCAGTGTTTATCAAAGAAAAAAAAATTACACGTATTTTTTTTGTTATGTAAATCAAAATTAACGAAGATACGACATTTATTATTCAAAACTCCAACTGACGGACTATTTTTTGCAATTTATTGACGCTGCCAAAATGCCTATTATGTTGCTCACAATGTAGTATTAGATCTATTTAAATTGGATGCATATAATTTTATATTAACCAGTGAATATTCGTTCTTTATTCATTCTTCCACTATATTCAGCCTCAATTCCATTCAGACGGGGCGGCTGGCGGCGACAAGTCTGCCATTCTACTTGTCTATGTCTAGCCGTCGCCATTGCGGAGCCAGTCGCCCCTTCACAACTCAGGCGAGATATCTCCAAATGGCTATTATTGTCACCAAGTTTTAAAATTCTATTTAATATTTATCTAATCCATTGTGTGAAGGCAGTAGTAATGTTAAATGTGGTGCAAAAGCAAAAAAAGTACTTTGCTTTATGATACGCCATTATGAGCGCAGTCACTACTCTCAAAATGGCGAACATCTTGACATCCATCAACCCATGGAAGATTATGGCCGCTTGCCGGGGTCGCGATACTGTCTATTCAGGTAACCGTGACCTCGGAACGTAAAGGGCTATAGAAGGATCACTGGGGATTTTAGTCAGTACGAATCTGACAGTTTCTCCCATGCCGTCCCGGATGGGAGGAATCATTTGATGATTTTACCAAGATTAAAGAAAATAGAAGATTATGGCTTGTTTCATCTCATGGATGTCACGGCCATTATCTCAGTATATGCAGTAGCGAGAATGTCATAGACTCTCTATGCAGACTTTTTTGATCAAATTAATTATCCTCATAATTTCTTTTAATAATAGTTTTTGTTTACTTTGTATCTGTGATTGTAAATTAGGGCGACTAGTGATCAAAATGACTTAACATATCAACTACTTTTTAAATACTGATTTGTAGAGTCGTTATAAATACGTATCATACATAAGAATGTTATTGTAAAAATTGTTCAGATCGATTGGAATTATTTAATATTCTCGATTTTGAACGAAGTAGTTTGAGGATTTAACTACACCTTGTATTGGATTTAGTTATTTAAGATTGCTTGTACTTTAGTCCATTTATTTATTCCGTACATAGTATAAGGAGAGTTTAATTACTCCATGACTTTGAGAATAAAAGTAAAAAGTATTTTTAAGAAAATTATCGTTTTTCTCACACAATATCCTGTTAACGAATTTAAAAAATATTTTGTCCAGCAATGTTTATTTGAAAATATTATCCTACACCATATGAAGATATTATCAAAAAACGCTACATACACGTGAGCATTATGGATCCATGCGGATGACGTCATTGGATATCCATCATTGTTGTATACCAAAACCTTCTCTGGAATGTACCAATACAAATTACCAAGTGGAAGTTTTCTTGATAATGTGACTACACATAATTATCAAGTAACACGATCTCATTGCTACTGCTTGCTTGCAAGTGGAAAGCTATCCCAACAGCATAGGGCTGGCCATCTTGTCACATAATGCGCAATTAGCAACTCATGAGCGACTAGATTGCAATACGAGTTACCAAAAATAAATAGCAAAAATCCACGTGCCGATTGATAATATTTTTATACATCATCGCAATCTGGTCTCCGCGCGCTTCTTAGGTATATAAACGTTTGCTGTGATAATGCTATTCATTGCGGTAAGTTTAGCAGTTGTGTTAAGAGCTACTTCAAAATGGATTTAATTTACTATCCGTTAGTGTTATTAGTGATAGTTTACTCTCTATATTATTATTTTACAAAGAATTTTAACTACTGGAAAAGCCGAAATGTACCCGGACCGGAACCAACTGTATTTTTCGGGAACATGAAGGAGTCCGCGCTTCGCAGAAAAAACAAGGGAGTGGAGATGCAAGAAATTTACGAAATGTTTCCAAACGAAAAAGTGGTCGGTATATATCGGATGACAACACCTTGTCTCCTCATTAGAGACTTGGAAATCTTGAAACATATCTTCATTAAGGACTTCGAGGTATTCACTGATCGCGGCGTAGAATTCAGCAAGAAAGGATTGGGACAAAATTTGTTCCACGCGGATGGAGAAACATGGACAGCTCTAAGAAATCGCTTCACCCCTATATTTACATCTGGTAAATTAAAAAACATGTATTATTTAATACACGAGGGTGGTGATCAGTTCGTGGACTACGTGAGTAAAGAATGCGAAAGTAAGCAAGAGTTTGAGATACACTCCCTTCTTCAGATATACACGTTATCTACGATTGCTGCCTGCGCTTTCGGTGTTAAGTATGATAGTCTCGGAGATAAAATAGGGGCCCTGAAACTTGTAGACAAGTTCATTTCGGAACCGAGTTACGCAAACGAATTAGATATGATGTACCCAGGACTTCTGACATCACTGAACCTTTCTATCATTCCAACACCAATACAGAAATTCTTCAAAAATCTTGTGGATGATATTATCGCTCAAAGAAATGGCAAATCATCAGGAAGGCACGATTTCATGGATCTAATCCTGGAACTCCGTGAAATGGGAGAAGTCAATTATTCAAAATACGGTAAAAACTTATCAACTCTTGAAATAACAGACGATGTTATAGCGGCGCAAGCTTTTGTATTTTATGTAGGTGGTTATGAAACTAGTGCTACCACCATGGCCTATATGATGTACCAGCTAGCTTTAAACCCTGACATCCAAAACAAAGTAATAACAGAAATAGATGAAGTTATTAAAGCACATAATGGGGAAGTTACTTACGATACTATAAAAGACATGAAATACATGAATAAAGTGTTCGATGAGACTCTACGCATGTACTCAATAGTTGAACCACTGCAAAGAAGAGCTGTTAGAGATTACAAAGTACCCGGTACAGATCTGGTCATTGAAAAAAACACGACTGTGCTCATATCGCCGAGGGGTATTCAATATGACGAGAAATATTATCCTAAGCCTGAAGTATTTAACCCTGATAGATTTGACCCGGAGGAGGTGGGTAAGCGACACCCATGTGCTTATTTACCATTTGGACTTGGACAAAGAAACTGCATCGGTAAGTTAGCCACTGTATTTATTACACTTATCAACTCCGGTTTGATTAGTGATTATATTATTATCTTCTGATCTTATCTCACTATCTCATCTTACTAATCTTACTTATATTATGAATTTGTATGCATTATATAGAGATCGTAACCTTGAAAATTTTTCAAGGTTGCGATCTCTAAACTAAATGACTGACGACTTGGCCTGAATGATTGATGACTTGGCTAAATATAAATGATCCTTACAAAAAATAATTTATTTATAGCTTTCTTTTATTTCGAGCACAACATGAACATACCTAAACCCCTTTTTTGTTTATTTTTAGGTATGCGGTTTGCAAGGCTGCAGTCTCTATTGTGTGTGACGAAGTTTTTGTCCAAGTTCCAAGTGCAGCCATCGAAAAACACCGACAGGAATTTAAAGGTTGACCCAGACCGATTTATTATTGGGCCAGCCGGTGGAATACATCTCAATGTTATCCCTAGGAAGTTAAAAGCTTAAGTAAAAACGGAAAAAAATGAGGATCCTGTGTGTTGTAACACACTACTAATATTTTTGTAAAGACCATCATGGGCCACATACAAGGATATATACATACATCCTTGTATATCGTCCGCAATATATTGTTTACGCATCTAGTGTTGTACTCAACATAATGAACAACTTTTACTCCGGAATCAACCCCGGAATCGCAAAAAAAACAGTTTGTTCATGAAAATCGATTTATTTCGATTTCAGAGGTTGTAAAGTCCGAGATTGTCTAAACAGGTAACCATAACTCTAGAACATAAAGGGCTATTAAAGGAACACTGCAGATTTTAATCAGTACGAATCTGACACCCCCGCTCCACCCAGGACAGGAGGACTTATTTGATGATGTTATCACTTAAAAAAGGGGTTGTTAAGCCTGATATTATTTGTTGACGTTATGTTATTATCTTTTAAGTGTTGATAAAGGTATACCAATGTTTTTATTTGAAGCAGTCAACTGCTATACATAATATGCACTAGCACGCGTAAGTAAGAGTGTCAGCATAGTGACGGGGCCTGTAGAGGGCCAAAGCCTGCCGGGGTCGCGGGACTCGTAAATTACCGTAACCCCGGTACATAAAGGGCTAGTGAAGGACACCGTGGATTTTAGTCAGTACAAGTCTGACAGTCCCTCCCGCCCTGCCCTGGGTGGGAGGACTCATTTGATGATTTTACCACGATAAAAAAAAAAAAAAAAAAAAAAAAGCACGCGTAAGTGACGCTTACATAATGTAAATACGCTGATTTTTTAATCGAAAATACAAGTATTTTTCTTAATATTAGGTATCTTACTTTATATTTGCGTCGCATACTTATACTAGCGCCTCCGTGTGTTAATTGTTTGTTTAAATTAGCTGATATGTCATTGTATTAGACTTAGGTAATTATAGTTTTTCTAGGTAAGAATTTGAAGTTGTACGATTACAATGTCAAAGAACTGAATAACATGTAAGGCGTTTTCGTTTTTATTGGTATAATAATTAATTTAATGTGGAGGTCGAGGTTTTCTAAACGCTACTTAAGACTCTCCACAATCGCGAGATATGCAATCTCAGGAAATATTTCCTAAAAGCCAACGTGGGAATGCCTCGACCAACATCTAAGGAGGCTCTCGTTAGGCAGCTGGATCAAGGGCCTGATTCAGAAAGCACACGAGACACGGCGCGCATTGTTAGGAGGTTCCTTTCTCTGGAGCCCTGACCGCCGGTAACTATGGTTTAAGAACTTTATTTTTCTCATAAAGAATTTACAATAATTCACTTACTGAGAAAACATGTTTAAATACAAAAAAAAATAATGTGTAAGCGTATAGAAATAGACGTTTAAAACTAATTGGGTACAAAAATCATAAGATACATTTCGTGAAAAAGAAAAATAAGCGGGTAGGCGATCACAGTTATACAAGGATCTAAAAAGTGATAATAACTAGATAATAACTTGGACCCTGTTCCCGATACCGATAGGCCACTATAATTTATATACTTTTAAATGTAAATAATAAGTATAGAAAATGAATAAAGAATATTAATTACTTTAATAATTGATTAATGATTTCGACCCGTACACAAAAAGTGTGTCCAGGAACATAAGGCATTTGATCTTTTGTTTTTTTAAAGATTTTAGTATGCAGCTCGCCTAACCTTATTATATTTGTAACTGTACACATTTATTACTGTCATTATAATACGAACCGTCGAACTAAACAGTATTCTCCTATTTTGATAACATCACTATAATTCACTCGTGTGTACATTTTTGGTGATGAGCTTTTGTTTAAACCTTGATAATGTAAAGGTGTTTTTTCATCGGTAGCATTCGTCTGTAATGTAACGTTACAGGTTCTAACATTACAATGCGTACCTTGTAATGCTACAACGTGTAATAGAGACAATTCTAGTCTCATGTTGTAGCAAATATAGTTTGTTCAAAAACTTGAACATTTTGAAAAAAAAAAAAAACGACTGGTTGCACTCTGGGAGTGCCGGCAGAAGTGAAAACTTGAATAGTAATTGTTGGAAATATTTTGTGAACAGATTTTAGTAAAACTCGCAAAAATGGTTGACTTTTTATTTCAATAATTTTCCAATGTGACGTACATCTTTTATAAACAATGTTACCTAGCAACGAATGTATCCAGCATACAAACTTCTTTAAAAGTAATAAAGTCACACGAACATTCACGCAAGCGCCCTGCGCCGTCCTACGCTTTTTCGGTCAGGGTCACGTGTCCTGACGCGAGTTTAAGATTTTATACCCATTACAGAAAAGTGCTCAACGCCGCTAAAGAAGTTTTCACTTCAATAACCAGTTTATTCGATTTTGATAATGTTGCGTTGGGAGCTCGAGTCTCAAACTTGGGATACTCAGGATTAGCACCATGAACAAGTCTGCAAAATATCAGAACTACCGGAGAACTATCGGAGGATTTTATGTAACTTATAATTTTTTTGCCGTCAATTAATGAAAACAAAATTAGTAGGTAGGTGTATGTAGAAATTTAGAAATCATGTTATTTAGACATTTTATTTAAGACTGAATCAATTGACTTTCAAAAAAAGGCATTCCTAGATTAGTTTGGGGTTTCTTAACATCTCTGCTAAACGTGGCTAAACTTTAAAAAAAATGTAAGGATTTTGTTAATTGATTTGCTTTTTAATGTCAGCTTATTTACTTTTTGTGAAAAGTTCTGTTTGTTTTGGATTTACGCTATTTATTTAGCATTAATATCTGAGTCCACAATTGTGGGTGTGGCACTGGTACATTCTCTGTACCTTTAGTCTCAACCGCGATTGAAGAGACCGCCAACTTCCAAATTCCTTCCAAATTCTACTGACATTTTTTACAGCACTTATTATCTACCTGATCCAAGAATCGAATCCAGGACGGTTAACCATGCGACGACTACGAATAAATAAGATTTATTAGGAAAAATGTTAACTAAAGGACATAATCGGTTGTATCATTAACAACATGAATATAACTATATTGGATTGAATATTATTTGGTTACCAAATAAAAAAAGCAACTGGGGTCACGAATTATTTCTTCATTCTAAAGGGGCCGTGCCATGAGAAAGGTTGAAAAACACTGTAATGTCATAACATTATTTACAGCTTTAGGGTCAATAGACACTAAAACGCGACGCGACACGACGTGACGTGATGATGCTGGACATATGTACCTAATCTTATCGTGTAATAAATAAAGTTAGATTTGGAGTTACACTATTGAAATGAGCGTGCAGGGTCGTGGATCGGTGTGAATTGACCCTTAAATCCAAACACCACTATCACTGGGTGATAAAAAATGTTTTGCTTAAAAAATAATGGCTTCGATTCCCGTTCAAACCCGATAATTAAAAATCTTGATCTCTCTCTCGATCTTGAAAGTTTGATCTTGAAGACTTAGCTTTATCTTAGTTTACGTCTACGCTCTCATTTACTTGTGGTCTGGGGTCTTTTTGTCATATGCATTGAATTTGCGTTGGGGTTTTTCTCCTAAGTCACCCAGACTTGCCGTCCGATCAAGGACCATGCCCGGGTCGACGGCGCTTCGTGTTCTATGCGCGCCTCAAAGAGCTGTCAGCAATCTGACTGTCGGGACCGTCTCATCAAGTAACCGTAACCCTGGAATGTAAAGGGCTATTGAAGGATCACCGTGGATTTACGAGTCATTTGATGATTTTACAACGATAAAAAAAAGAAAATGGCGGCCCTCATAGGCTGAGGTACTCGGGGTGGGCCACTTAACGTGTATTGCGAATTCAATGGTCTAGCCGTAATATAATTATTAACTAACAGTTGCTAAATAAACTTTTCATCTACGGCGTGCAAAATGTACACAAAACGGGCAAAAACCTGCTAATTTTAGAAATGAATCATATGTTTAACCTTCAGTATATCCGGGTTTAGATTCTAATTCTAATCTATCCAGACTGAACTGCATTCAAAAAAATATGATGTTTATTAAATTATTTGAAAAGTACCCTTCAGTTTTATAATGGGATATTTTACTGAAATAATGTAATAAGTCCGAAAGTTAGTTTTTTATGAAAATATTTGATCCATATTTTTCCTTTTGTTACATAAACCAAAATCAACGAAGATAAGACGCTGCTAAAATCACAATACTTCACGCGGTCGGCATAATTTCACAGGCGTTATGACGCCACACGTTCTATCGTTACAACCATTTATAAAAAAAAATACCTGTGATTCACACACGTTATGAAAAAGAAAATACATTGCAACTTTTTGTAGGTATCAGTAATCCTAGTCCTTAGGTATGGGGCGTACTGAATATTTACAAAGTGAAAGTTTTCTTGATGTAACGTGACGACACACATATCAAGTCGCACAATCTCACCAAACTACAGCTTCCTTGCGAAGTGCAAATCTATCCCATAGCGCTGGCCATCTTGTCACATAATGCGCAGTTAGCAACTCATGAGCGTGACTAGATTGCAACACGAGTTACCAAAAATAAATAGCAAATATCTACGTGCCGATTGATAATATGATTATGCATTATCACAATCCGGTCTCTGCGCTCTTCTAAGGTATATAAACGATTGCTGTGATAATGCTATTCATTATATAAAGTTTAGTAGTTGTATTAAGAGCTACTTCAAAATGGATTTAATTTACTATCCGTTAGTGTTATTAGTGATAGTTTACTCTCTATATTATTATTTTACAAAGAATTTTAACTACTGGAAAAGCCGAAATGTACCTGGACCGGAACCAACTGTATTTTTCGGGAACATGAAGGAGTCCGCGCTTCGCAGAAAAAACAAGGGTGTGGAGATGCAAGAAATTTACGATATGTTTCCAAACGAAAAAGTGGTCGGTGTATATCGGATGACAACACCTTGTCTCCTCATTAGAGACTTGGAAATCTTGAAACATATTTTCATTAAGGACTTCGAGGTATTTACTGATCGCGGTGTAGAATTCAGCAAGAAAGGATTGGGACAAAATTTATTCCACGCGGATGGAGAAACCTGGACAGCTCTAAGAAATCGCTTCACCCCTATATTTACATCTGGTAAATTAAAAAACATGTATTATTTAATACACGAGGGTGGTGATCAGTTCGTGGACTACGTGAGTAAAGAATGCGAAAGTAAGCAAGAGTTTGAGATACACTCCCTTCTTCAGATATACACGTTATCTACGATTTCTGCCTGCGCTTTCGGTGTTAAATTTGATAGTCTCGGAGATAAAATGGACGCCTTGAAACTTGTAGACAAGTTCATTTCGGAACCGAGTTACGCAAACGAATTAGATATGATGTACCCCGGACTTCTGACATCTCTGAACCTTTCTATCATTCCAACACCAATACAGAAATTCTTCAAAAATCTTGTGGATGATATTATCGCTCAAAGAAATGGCAAATCATCAGGAAGGCACGATTTCATGGATCTAATCCTGGAACTCCGTGAAATGGGAGAAGTAAATTTTTCAAAATACGGAAAAAATGTATCAACTGTTGAAATAACAGACGATGTTATGGCAGCTCAAGCTTTTGTTTTCTACATGGCTGGCTATGAAACTAGTGCAACCACCATGGCCTACATGATGTACCAGCTAGCTTTAAACCCTGACATCCAACACAAAGTAATAACAGAAATAGATGAAGTTATTAAAGCACATAATGGGGAAGTTACTTACGATACTATAAAAGACATGAAATATATGAATAAAGTGTTCGATGAGACTCTACGCATGTACTCAATAGTTGAACCACTCCAAAGAAGAGCTGTTAGAGATTACAAAGTACCCGGTACAGATCTGGTCATTGAAAAAAACACGACTGTGCTCATATCGCCGAGGGGTATTCAATATGACGAGAAATATTATCCTAAGCCTGAAGTATTTAACCCTGATAGATTCGACCCGGAGGAGGTTGGTAAGCGACACCCATGTGCTTATTTACCATTTGGACTTGGACAAAGAAACTGCATCGGTAAGTTAGCCACTGTATTTATTACACTTATCAACACCGGTTTGATTAGTGATTATATTATTATCTTCTGGTCTTATCTCACTATCTTATCTTACTAATGTTACTTATATTATGAAATTGTATATTATTGAAAGTTTGTAAGGATGAATAGATGTTAGTTACTCTTTCACACAAAAACTACTGAACCGATTTGGATGTCGGTACAAAGATAAATAATTTATAATTTTGAGTAACACACAGGATATTTTCATCCCGGTGTTACGTTTTTGGGGTATGATAGTCGTCGATCCCAGAACAGTTATGTTCATATTCATGAACAACTTTAACGGATCTGGATTGAAGACACAAAGATAGACTATAGTAGTACGATCCCGTCTGATCCTCTATAAACTTGTAATTAAGAATCTAAAGGAAGCATATATTTGACTTCGGTAATGACCTGATATCACGGAATTACCTACATTAATTATCAGATTTATGAAAGTCACCTCTGCTGCGCGAGTGATAAATTATTTATAAATATAATTTTCAAGGTTGCGATCTCTAAACTAAATGACTTGGCTAAATATAAATGGTCCTTACAAAAAATAATTTATTTATAGCTTTCTTTTATTTCGAGCACAACATCAACATACCTTAACCCTTTTTTAACACGTTTTTTGTTTATTTTTAGGTATGCGGTTTGCAAGGCTGCAGTCTCTATTGTGTGTGACGAAGTTTTTGTCTAAGTTCCAAGTGCAGCCATCGAAAAACACCGACAGGAATTTAAAGGTTGACCCAGACCGATTTATTATTGGACCAGCCGGTGGAATACATCTCAATGTTATCCCTAGGAAGTTAAAAGCTTAAGTAAAAACGGAAAAAAATGAGGACCCTCTGTGTTGTAACACACTACTAATATTTTAGTAAACACCATCATGGGCGACATACAAGGATAACTATCCTTGTATATCGTCCGCAATATATTGTTTACTCATCTAGTGTTGTACTCAACCTAATGAACAACTTTTACTCCGGAATCAACCCCGGAATCACAAAAAAAAACAGTTTGTTCATGAAAATCGATTTATTTCGATTTTAGAGGTTGTTAAGTCCGGGATTGTCTAAACAGGTGTTATGATAATTAATTTTAGTGTTGAATACCGTGAATATTTGTTTTCTGATAAAGGTATACAAATGTTTTTATTTGAAGCAGTCAACTGCTATACATTATAGGCACTAGCACGCGTAACTGACGCTTACATAATGTAAATACGCGGATTTTTTAATCGAAAATACAAGTATTTTTCTTAATATTAGATATCTTATACTAGCGCCTCCGTGTGTTAGTTGTTTGTTTAAATTAGCTGATATGCCATTGTATTAGACTTAGGTAATTATAGTTTTTCTAGGTAAGAATTAGAAGTTGTACGATTATAATGTCAAAGAACTGAATAACATGTAAGGCGTTTTCGTTTTTATTGTTATAATTATAATAATTAATTCCTTTAATAATTGATTAATGTGTGACAACAAGGTGTCCACGAACATAAGGTGTCTGAGCTTTTGTTTTTAAATAGATTTTAGCATATTTCTCTAGTGTAGTGTGCAGCTCGGGCACGCCGCAATCGCGGCGCTAAGACCCCTCTTTGAAGAGTGGCTGGATAGACGTCACGGCGTCCTGACCTACCGCATGACGCAGGTCCTCACCGGACACGGAAGTTTCGAGAGGTACCTGTGTCTGATGAGGAGGGAAGAAACGCCTGGATGTCACCACTGCGAGTATCGTCTGGAGGACACGGTGGAGCATACGGTGCGGGACTGCCCCGCTTGGGCAGAGCACCGCCGTGTCTTTGCGACGGCGATAGGCGGAGACCTCTCGCGCCCGGCATTGGTCGAGGTCATGCTACGGGGCGAGACGGAGTGGGAAGCGGTCGCCTCCTTCTGCGAAGCAGTCATGCTCGCGAAGGAGGAGGCGGGCCGCGTGAGGAAGAGGACAGCGTCCTCCCTCCAACCCAGCCGCAGTGGTAGACGCCCATGGCGACGGACGTCGGCAGACGATCTCCGGCCACCGTAGGCGCGGGCATGCGGGCAGCAAGTACTGGGCAACTCGCTGTCCGATCATGGACAATGCCCGGGTCGACGGCGCGTTGTGTTCCACGCGCGCCTCAAGGAGTGTCAGCATAGTGACGGGGCCCCCTGTAGAGAGCCAAAGCCTGCCGGAGGCGCGGGACTTACGAATTACCGTGACCCTGGAACGTAAAGGGCTATTGA
The DNA here is from genome assembly GCA_943136025.2 of Agrotis puta. Lineage (NCBI taxonomy): Eukaryota > Metazoa > Arthropoda > Insecta > Lepidoptera > Noctuidae > Agrotis > Agrotis puta. The sequence goes on along the minus strand of OW964182.2, from coordinate 10,718,988 downwards.
AGGACACCGTGGATTTCAGTCAGTACGAGTCTGACAGTCCCTCCCGCTCTGCCCTGGGTGGGAGGGTATTTATTTGATGATTTTACCACGCTAAAAAAAAAGTGTAGTGTGCAGCTCGTCTAACCTTATAATTGTAACTGAACACATTTATTACTGTCATTATTATACGAACCGTCGAACTAAACAGTACTCTTTTATTTTGATAACATCACTATAATTCATTTGTAGTGATGTGCTTTTGTTAAATCCTTGAAGTTGTAAAGGTGCTCTTTCATTGGTAGCATTCGCCTGTAATGTAACGTTACAGGTTCTTACATTACAATGCGTACCTTGTAATGCTACAGAGTGTAATAGGGAGACAATTCTAGTCTCATGTTGTAGCAAATATAGTTTTCTTCAAAAACGTCCTTTAGAGTAATAATAGCCTAATTTGAAAAAAAAAAATAACGATATTTTCGCAGTATTTTTGATTTTTGACCATGGTGCGTTCGGCGCTCAAGGTCACAAACTTGGGCTCGACTTTCAACTCGAGGTCACAAACTTGGGTTCGACTTAAACAAGTCTGCAAAAAATCAGAACTACAGGATTTAACGTAAACTAGCCCGTACATTCAGGCGACAAAGTTACTGCATAATAAGTAACTTTATTTATTTTTGGCGTTAATTAAAAACAAAATTACTAGGTATATAGTTTGAAATCAAATTATTTAGACATTGCCATTTATATTTGAATCAATTGACTTTTAAAATAAAGGCATTCCTGATTAGTTTGGAGTGATAATGATATCTGTGCTAAACTTTAAAAAAGTGTATAACTTCTTGTTCATCGATTTAGGTACTCATGAAATACTTTATTATTTATCCTTACATTATTATGTCAGCTTATTTAATTTTTGTGAATAAATCTGTATTTTTGTTTTTAGATTAATGATATTTATTTAGTGTTATAATTTTGTGCACAAATGAGGGTGTGGCACAGGTACAGAAGCCAGCAGGTCAACCTACCCCAATCCTTCAAATTTTACCAATGTGATCGAACGTCAACCTTCCACTATTGTGATAAGGTAGAAAATGTTTTAAAGACATTTGACAGATTGAGGTAGGTTTATGTTCTGGCGTCTTAACATTCTCTGAACTCGTCTTAATCGCGACTGGAGGGACCGCCAAATTCGAAACTCCGACATTTTTTTAACCGTGGTAAAATCATCAAATGAGTTCTCCCACCCAGGGCAGAGCGGGAGGGACTGTCAGACTCGTACTGATTAAAATCCACGGTGTCCTTCAATAGCCCTTCTTTACGTTTCGGGGTCATGGTAAATCGTGAGTCCCCGGCAGGCTTTGGCCCTCTAGAGGGGAGCCCCGTCATTTTTTACGACTACGGCAAAGCCAAAAGGAGGGTTATGATTTTGACCGGTATGTATGTTTGTATGTATGTATATGTATGTATGTTTGTTTGTTCCCTTATAACTTCTAAACTACTTATCATTACATGTCTCGTTAGAAGCGTCTCAGTTGTCCGCTGGTTATAGGGTAGGTGACGTGACACCAAATCCAATATGGCGCCCTCTAGGGGATGAGAAGTCTTTACCGAAAAAAAATTTTTTTTCGCACAGTATCGACATGGGTATCAAATTAAAGGGCTTGATGAGCACATTTGAAATATATATACATTATATAGCTTTTACTAACTAATTTTCTGTTTCTAACAGTGTCAACATGGGTATCAAATGAGAAATCTTAAATTCACAACTCAGAAACTATACATATAAAATAAATTACTTACTTCAAATAATATAACCCCAAAATAGTGTAAATAAAAAATAAGTTAAAAATAACTAAAACCCGACTACGAAAACCTAACCTAGCCAATAAAGATTGTGTGAAACAATCGCAGGTGGCATACGACCACGGCTTGTTCTTGATTTATACTTTTCAGTGCGCGATTTTTTCGTAGTCGGGTTTTAGTTATTTTTAACTTATTTTTTTGTAGACACTCTTTGAGGCGCGCGTGGAACAAAACGCGCCGTCGACCCGGGCATGGTCCATGGTCGGACAGCAAGGAACCAACTATTAGATTATTTCATCACCATTTCTCTCGAAACGACAACGTAAGACATCGTGAGGAAACCAGCATGTCCCAAAATTCAAAGACATGTGCTATCTATCTACCCATCACACTGGGCCGCGTGGTGCAATACACCACTCCGTCTCATAGAGAGGAGGCCTATACCACAGTAGTGGAAACAATATAGACAGATTGATACATTTCATATAGAATTGAAGGAAACTCTTTTTTTTTTTTTTTTAGGGTGGCAAAATCATCAAATGTGTCCTCCCGCCCTGGGCGGGGCGGAAGGGACTGTCAGACTCTTACTGACTAAAATCCACCCGTGTTTCTTCGGATGCCCTTTACGTTCCGGGGCCGCGGTATCCTGGATTAAGAAAAAAGCCGCGACCCCAGCAGGCATTTGGCCCCGTAAGGGCCCCCCCGTCGGTGACGCGTGAAACACGACGCGCCACCGACCCGGGCTTGGTCCTTGGTCGGACGGCGAGCTTACCCATTACTCACCGTCCACAAGCCCGCTCCGCCGCTGTGCCCTCTGCTGTTCAGAGGGACACGCGTTGGAGCATCCACCCGACAGGCTATTCGCATACGGGCAAAGAGATCCCTTAGGCACACAGTGCCTAAAAGAGTTTTTGCCCGCATCCCAGGGTGTACCGGCCCGAAAAACTGGTCTTCCCCCCGGACGTAACCGAAGGGGAACTCAAGTCCACGGGCGCACGTGGAGGTTTCCTGTCTTAGCACCCCTGAAGGAAACTCTTAACTAAACTTTGTATAAAAAACTTTTGACTTGTTACAAATAGTGGACCGATTTTAATCAAAATTAAAATAAAGACTCAATGTTTGACTTAGAGGGCGGTTAAAATACAAATTGAAAGAGATGAATTCCTAAAAAACAATAACAACAGTACAACTTTAAAGTTTTTCAAGAAAAAAAATTAGTAAGTCATCATGAAAGATAAATAATACTTAAATAATGTGGCATGACAGGTCTGCAATATTTTATTTGTATCAATCTTGAAGTTAATTATAGCACATCATCACACATCATCGGTTTATAAATCTTAACCCAACAGAAATGTTCAATCAATGAAATTCGATAAAGTAATGAACAAAAAAAATGCGTAGTTAAATCATTATCGTAATTTGTTTTACCGCCTGGTATATAAAATCGCGTAGAGTCGTGCTACATTCATAATAAAGTATTCAATGAATACAATAGGAGCTCCGTCAAAATGTTGCTCTATTATTTTCCGATAGTGTTAACAGTGCTAATTACCGCTTTATACTATTATTTTACGAGAACATTCAACTACTGGAAGAGCCGAAATGTCCGCGGACCGGAACCAACTGTATTTTTCGGCAACATGAAGGAATCAGCTCTGCGTATAAAAAATCAAGGTGTGTTGTTTCAAGAAATCTATAACATGTTTCCCAATGAAAAAGTGGTCGGTGTATATCGGATGACAACACCTTGTCTCCTCATTAGAGACTTGGAAATCTTGAAACATGTCTTCATTAAGGACTTCGAGGTATTTACTGATCGCGGTATTGAGTTCAGCCAAGAAGGATTGGGACAAAATTTGTTCCACGCGGATGGAGAAACATGGAGAGCCTTGAGAAATCGGTTTAGCCCCATTTTCACATCTGGGAAATTAAGAAACATGTACTATTTAATGCTTGAGGGTGCTAATACATTCGTAGATCATGTGAAAACAGAATGCCAAAAGAAGCAAGAGTTTGAGATACACTCCCTTCTTCAGACATACACGTTGTCAACGATTTCGGCGTGCGCTTTTGGTATAAACTATGATAGTCTTGGTGACAAATTGAAGGCCCTTGAGCTTGTCGATAAGATCATTTCGGAACCAACATACGCGAATGAATTAGATATGATGTATCCTGGTCTTTTAAAGTCACTAAACCTATCTATAATTCCGACTCCAATTCAAAAGTTCTTCAAAAATCTCGTGACCACCGTTGTCGCCCAAAGAAATGGCAAACCAGCCGGCCGTAACGACTTCATGGATCTAATACTGGAACTCCGAGCAATTGGAGAGGTGAACAGCGCGAAATACGGAAACAGTCTGGCGTCTGTCAAAATAACAGAAGATGTGATGGCGGCGCAAGCTTTTGTATTTTATGTAGCTGGGTATGAAACCAGTGCAACCACCATGGCCTACATGATGTACCAGTTAGCTTTAAACCCTGACATCCAAAACAAGTTAACAGCTGAAATTGACGAAATTGTTCAAGCACATAATGGACAAGTAACGTACGATACCATCAAGGAAATGAAATATTTGAATAAAGTATTTGATGAGACTCTGCGCATGTACTCGATAGGTGAGCCACTGCAAAGAAGAACTACGAAGGAATATAAAGTACCCGGTACAGATGTTGTTCTTGAAAAAAACACTACTGTGCTCATTTCGCCGAGGGGTATTCAACATGATCCGAAATATTATCCCAAGCCTGAAGTATTTAACCCTGAGAGATTTGACCCGGAGGAGGTGGGTAAGCGTCACCCATGCGCTTATTTACCATTTGGACTCGGACAAAGGAACTGCATCGGTGAGTAACTTATTACAAATCATAGTTTTATGTATGTCGAGAATTTGAAAACGATGCATAGATACTATTGTATAATTATATTATTTAAACTAGGAAACAAGTGACAACACACTTGCACTAGTTAGTGATAAAGATATAAATTAAGTTGTCATAAACAAGATCAATCAAACCCCTTTAGCACCAATGCGTGAGCTAATTATTCATAATGAATACTACATAATTTGCAAGCTATACTATATAGATACAATGATTTACTATATTGTTACTAGAAAAAGTCAGTTTAGGTTTGAGGTGTATTTTTTAACTTAATACTATACAATTATGTGTAGTATATTTACGTATGATTTATGCTTCCCGCCTCAGAGAACTCGCATGTCTTCCTAACTGATCTCCACAACCCAATCATAACAATCCTAAGTAAACTCACATACATATCTAAATAGAATACTATTTGAAAGGATTTTAGGAAATTGAGGAGTATAATAAAATATGAAATAGACATGCCAAGTGTTATTAGATTTGAGGATCGTCCGGAGGACACGGTGGAGCATACGGTGCAGGCCTGCCCCGCTTGGGCAGAACACGGCCGTGTCCTCACGACGGCGATAGGCGGCGACCTTTTGCGACAAATGTGACGTTCGTCTGAAAAATACAATCTAAATCACTAGTATAAGCTGTTTGTTTTTTAATGTTACAGGAAGTTAGAAAAATACATGTAATTCACATATTAATCAAGTGGTCTAATCTCTAAGCACGAAACCCTTGGTTTCTGCCTTAGTGACAGACGCTTTGACAACGAGCCCGAACTAAGAATAAATGATATTACGATTTGACAGATAGCTCCTCAGAGTCCGCGTCACCACTCGTGTCCTGCGATGGTACTACTTTTTTTAATGCAATTTGAGGTAATGACATAGACAATAGCGCCGCGTCAAAATGACTTCAGTCGAGGCGGTATTATCCGTCCGCAATTAGATTTTAACCTTAGTTATGTTCGTACATCTGTGTCCGTTCCCTTGTTTTCTTTGATGGACAGAAAGAGACGATCGTAGAAAAGTCGAGGAAAGCTAAGATTTAACAGTCAAATGTTTTTATTTTTAGGAATGCGGTTTGGCAGGCTTCAATCTCAACTGTGCATAGTGAAAATGCTGTCTAACTTCAGAGTGGAGCCATCGAAGAATACTGCTCGGAACTTAGAGGTGGCACCCCACCGAGCTCTCATCGGTCCGAAAGGAGGAATATACCTAAATGTTATTCCCAGAAAACTTAAGGCATGAGACAACCTAAATCCAATGAAAATCCCTTACCTATAAAACTTTGGTACAGGCAAACAAAACTTTGGTACAAATACGGCTTAATTAATAACGGTTATTGATCAAATTATAGTGGCAAGGGCCTGTAGATATACTTTTAAATAAAAGTGATTATACAGAGAGTTAAAAAATATTATCTTTGTTAAATTAGGTTAAGTTATTTAAAAAACAAAAATATACTCCTAATAACAGTCGGTCACTTCTTTTATAGTGATCAATTAGCAGATTACATTATTGTTATTAAATTTTTAAACTTTGTTTTTTTATAATAAACTAAAATAAAATATTATTGTTAATTCTTGTTTTATTTTTTAATACAAACGCTTCACGCCTATTATAAAATATAGCGCGGGGAAATCTTTTTGCGTGAAAATACGTAAAAACAAATTTTCTCATTTTAGACCTTTTTCGACCCTTCCTTGAGGAGCTTGTGACTATACAATTACAGTCGCCCAGGCCGATCTTCCGGGTTAAACTGCGCTTGTCGAAGTTGGTCTGTGGATGGGGAACCATCTGTCAAAGCGAGTTTTCTCCGTGCCTCGTAAAGCCGTTGGTCCCGGCTGTCATTTATAGATTTTTTATTTTGTTTGACAGTCTTTAATCACAGTCAGGTCAGATGCTCGAAAGTCTGACAAACAGTCTTACCATGGGCGCATGGGGTATCGTATTACCCAGTTACTGGGTTGTGGAGGTCCGATAGGCAGTAGGTACTGATATTCAGCTGCATCTGGTTCTACTGGAAGCCGACCTTAATATAGTTGGGAAAAGGCTAGGCAGATGATTAGAGCTGGTTCGCCCCTTAAAAACCCTTTTACTGGGAATTTTATCAAAATCGGTTGAGGAGTTTCCGAGAAAGCAATCGCGAAGATATTTACAAATATTGCTTGTTTAATAGTGCAGGATTATTCCGTTGTCTTTATTGTCAAATCTAGCAATGTTTTCATATGCAGAGTGATTTATGTTGTAATATTTAACAAACGAATCTAATGATAACGCACTCAATGCGAAGGACATGGAAAGATAATGGTGTTATCTCATTGTATTCTCACTCCAGTCTCTAATTGACATTCACGGTTAGTTCCTATATAAAACCAAGTTAAGCGATAACGCGTTGTACACCATCGTACACGGTTAATGTGTTAAGAACTCTTTAAAATGGCGGCATTTTATGTGTCAGCAGTGTTAATAGTGTTCATTTACGCTCTTTACTATTATTTTACAAGAACATTTAACTATTGGAAGAGCCGAAATGTTCGTGGACCAGAACCAACGGTAATGTTCGGTAACTTGAAGGAATCAGCACTCCGCAAGAAAAATATGGGCGTTGTGATACAAGAAATCTACGACCAGTTTCCGGAAGAAAAAGTGGTTGGCCTTTATAGAATGGTTACACCTTGTATCCTTATACGAGACTTGGATATTATAAAAAATATAATGATTAAAGACTTCGAAGTGTTCTCTGATCGTGGCGTAGAATTCAGCAAAGAAGGACTGGGACAAAATTTGTTCCATGCAGATGGAGAAACATGGATGGCGTTAAGAAATAGGTTTAGCCCTATTTTTACATCTGGTAAATTGAAAAATATGTTTTATCTAATGGATGAATGTGCTGACTCATTTGTGGACTACGTAACAGCAGAATGCCAAAAGAAGCAAGAGTTCGAAGTGCACTCCCTTCTACAGACATACACGGTGGCTTCTATCTCCGCCTGCGCCTTTGGTGTTAACTATGACAGTCTCACCGACAAATTAGAGGCCCTAAAACTTGTGGATCAGTCAATTTCATCACCCAGTATTGCTATTGAAATAGATTTGATGTTTCCGAAACTTCTGAAAGCACTAAACCTTTCTATTTTTCCAACTGCCGTGAAAAACTTCTTCAAACATCTTGTGACCAATATTATAACTCAGAGAAATGGCAAACCATCAGGTCGAAATGATTTCATGGATCTAATCCTGGAACTCCGTCAAATGGGAGAGGTGAATAGTACAAAATTCGGACGAAACGCAGCCGCTGTTGAAATAACAGAAGATGTGATAGCAGCACAAGCTTTTGTGTTTTACGTAGCTGGATATGAAACCAGTGCCACAACTATGGCTTATATGCTGTACCAACTAGCACTAAATCCTGATATACAAAGCAAGTTGACGGCAGAAATTGAGGAAGTTATTAAGGCAAATGACGGGAAAGTGACATATGAAACCGTAAAGGAAATGAAATACTTGAATAAAGTATTCGATGAAACCCTGCGTATGTACTCAATAGTGGAGCCACTGCAAAGAAAGGCCGCCAGAGATTATAAATTACCCGGTACAGATGTGGTGGTTGAAAAAGACATGATAGTACTAATATCACCGAGAGGTATACACTATGACGAGAAATATTATAAAGATGCGAAAGTATTTAACCCTGACAGATTTGATCCGGAAGAAGCGGGAAAGCGACACCCATGCGCTTATTTACCATTTGGAATAGGACAAAGAAATTGCATTGGTAAGTTACTTAAACTTGATGTTCATAATTAAAACACTTGACAGCATATATTCGCGTTATTGTAGATTTGTGGCAAAATAAAAAGACTCAGATTTAAAAATGTCTTACCTAGTGTTAATTTTTCAATTCTGTTTTTTTTTTCAGGTATGCGATTTGGCAGGCTTCAGTCTCTGCTATGCATGACCAAGTTTTTGACTACGTTTAAAGTGGAACCGTCGAAAAATACTGCCAGGAATTTAGGGATTGCCCCCCATAGGGGCTTGATCGGACCCGATGGTGGAATACATTTGAATATTATACGTAGAAAGTTAAAAGCCTAAGATAAAATGTAATTATGTAACTACAATCTAAATATAGACGCCAGCACATCAAGCTACCACAATCTGTCAATTTTCTGTAATAGATTTTCAAAGTTATCACAAAAAAATAAAGTTCACGTTCGAATGGCAAAATTTGTCGAAGTCGGGTAGATTTATGTACGAGTATGTCTGTAAAAAAAATTTCGTTTGGTGTTTTGAAATTGTGATTGTTTGGTGGTAATATAAACTTAATAATTTTGTTTTGGATCTTGTTTGATCGTATTTTTTGGATGATAAGTCGATAGTTACAAATATTCGATGCTGTTCCTAATATGATACATGAACGTGTTTTCTTTATAAATATAAAATAAAAAATTCATATTTCATTTTCATTCCATTCTACATCATATTTTATTAATTTACCAAATGTTGTGGAAACAAACGAGTTACGGCGATTGTGCACTACAAGGATTTTTACTATCCGGCAGTCCGATTTTTTACGGTCCGATATGGCACGCCATATCTATACTTCTATACTTCTATACTAATATTATAAAGAGGAAACCTTTGTATTTTTGTATGTTTGTATTGAATAGGCTCAAAAACTCCTGGACCGATTTCAAAATTTCTTTTACCATTACTTAGAGGGATTCTTCCGAATCCGTATAGGCTATATTTTATCCAGGAAAATAGATAGGATTTTTCGTGGTAGTGAAAATTGTGGAGTAAGGTGTCGAAAAAACTGCCGTACGTTAACGATTCTCGCGAACGCTGCCTAAAGGGTTAGAGATGTATGGTTGACTTCTATAGAAAAGTTGTAGAACTCAATAATGCCTACAAAAAAGTCCGTGATAGTATAAACCAAACATTTATATTTTAGCCATTATAATCACTTTTCCATAGAATAAAAGTAATTAAAATTATTAGCTTATGTTTATTGATCATATTATCGTCAAATACTAATCCTTATCCAAATAAACTTATTGAGCAAGATTGTTTCAATAGATATAAATTACTTTTTATTTTATTCCAATCGGACAATCCATTCAAAAGATATTACGAATTTAAAATTGTAATTGGTATTAAAATGAATGATGGTGTGTCGCACGACTCGCACGGCGAAACCGCAGGGTGCACATCTGTGAAGCAGGTTACCGAGGAGCGGAGCTAACTCGCGCGGTCGGCTCTCTACGCACGCGGACGCGGCCAAATCGAGTAAATTTACTGAATTAATACACTTATTAAAATAGATTTCGGAACTATTTAGATACTCATTATCAAAAGTTATTTAAATATTAATATAATTTAAATAATTTCATTCAATATTTCTTAAATATTTTCTTAAATATATTCTTAAACTAGCGACTATTTTTTTTTCAGAGAGCTTAAAAAATAAATGTCCACCCGTGCGAGGCCGGGGCGGTTCGCTAGTATTGTATATACTAGTTTGTGCACTATACGTAATTTTACCGTCCGACATTTTACTTTTCTCCATTCCGGAACGGACATCAGGTTCAGAGTAATTTCGCGTGCGTGGTGTGTAGTTTCAAAGACAGAGCTACCATAAACTGAGGCGTATCATCCGAGTAAAGACGGACAAGTGCACAAGCCAATGATCCGCTTTTTTCATGCCACTTCGGACCGTATAAAATCGGATGTTCGGACAGTAAAATTCCTTGTAGTGCACAATCGCCCATAGTATTTGTTTACAAAAATAAAATGTAAACTAAAACAATGTTACCTATGTTATACCGGAAAAAGATTTTTATTCAAAAGATATCTATTTATGTGTGAACATATTTTTATAAAATTTTAAAAACGTAGTAGGTATAATTAGGAACTGTCATTATTGACATTCAGTTCATTATCTTTTTATTGTGCACGTATATGATATCCTCATTGCAAATATTACTATCACATTGAGGTAATCTTGTGTAGATTTTAAAGCATTATCACAATATTTCAGAGGCACTTATTAATTTTTTGTGTTAAAATCATTAAATGAGTCCTCCCGCTCTGCCACCCATGGCAGAGCGGGAGGGACTGTCACACTCGTACTGACTAAAATCCACGGTGTGCCTCAATAGCCCTTTACGTTCCGGGGTCACGGTAATTCGTACAGTCCCGCGACCATTTCAGAGGCACTAGCATGACTTTTCCAGTTTTCGTGACGTAAAGTAATCGGGAAATTTGAAGTTAATTTGATGGAATAATTAGTTCCATTTTCGTACACAACGGGCGCTTTTTAATTTCTCATACAATAAACACGATAAATACTTCAAGTACGCTGTAAATCAAATAGGTACAAATCTTGTGTTAAAGCCTCTTCTCTTGGTCAAAGTTTCAGTTTAGGTACGTCACAGAAAACTGAAAACTCATGCTAGGCCTGAGTAAGAGAAGCGGAATCTTAATACATCTTTTTACGAAAATAACGCGGGCAGAGGAGAATTGAAGGTACATTTTAACTTTGAGTGAAGAAGAAGTGGAGAAAGCTAATATATAATATGTCTTAGAAATACACTAATAAGAACAATATTACACAAATCACCATGCAGTAAACGATAAACTTTATGTCAAGAGTCGTACTGTAATGTATTCTAAAAGAGTGGGTATACCACCTCCTCTGTTCTCTCAACTTCTTTCCTTTTAGATCTGTAACGATTTTTAAATTTTCATATTTCGAATTTGATTCTGTCATTTGTGTCATCTTAACTCTGTTCTGATCAGTACAATTTTACATCGGCTAGCATCTACAGCTGTTCTGCATCACTTGATTATTTTTAAAGCTACGTATTTAAAGTAAACTAGTAGTTATGTGTTGTGTTATGTGCTTCCTACAACTGCAATGATTTTTTAAAATACTGTTATAAAATACTTGGATAATTATCTACCGTTATAAAGGGTTCCACCCTTGGGGCTTGGCAAATAAACGGAATACAAAACCTGCAGTGGTTTCTTTAATTATTGTCCCATAACTCTTCCCTCCTGTACATATATTATTGCGGCATCGTTCATGAGGTACGTGAACGATTGCCTCAGTACTGTAAGTCGCAGAACTGTCCACTCCATACCTGTGACCCAGGAACGTGAAGGAACATTTTGGATTTTAGCCAGTACGAGTCTGACAGGCCTTCCGCATTGATTTTATCACGTTAAAAAGTGTCTTACTAAAGTCAAACATCGATTATAGAAGTTTGATAATGAAACTTTCATATCGACAAACATAAATAAAAATATAAGTTTTGGTGGAATTTTGATCATAATGAGCGCCTTGGGCGGCCTATAAGAACGTTTTAAAACTAATGTGGTTAAGAGCGCGTATTCTGAAGGTTAGCAACGTCGCAATTAATTTGGCAATGTCAATGTATGTGAATAAGAAATATGGCTTTGTAGTGCACTAAAAATGATTTGGGAATGCAATAATTAGATGTAAAAAAAAATTATTTGGAAACTTCCCAAATGCTTTTTTTACACCTGAAACGGTTACAACATGTAATTCAGTGTTTTCATTGCATTCCTATATCAATTTTTTTGTGCATTACAGAGCCATATTTCATAGTTTTAAACAGTAAAATTACCATATTAATTAAAACTTGTAAATATTTGACAGCTATTTGCGACCTTGCCAACTTTCTGGTTACGCGCCCTTAATATGTATAACCACGGAAATTATGACAAAGTTATCTGTAGGGAAACCCAATACTTAGTTTAACTGGCTGTACATAGGTACAATATCAAATACATTTGGTATGTAATTTTTTGTGTAAAGAATAATCATTTAAGATTAATTTTAAGTTTCGTTTACTTTTTAAAATGATAACGTATCAGCAATGATAAGAAGTGTAAGGTTACTATTGTTATTTAATGCTCGTGGACTCGTATTAAAATAAAAACATGTTTATCAAAATCTGCTTTTTTTTTACTTTTCATTTTTATTTTAAAACGTTGCCCCACTCTAAACATTTCTCCTGTATCGTGACTGCATTTACAAACATAGAAACTCATATACACCACCAGACCCGAAACAACTACTTGCAGATCATACAAATATTTGTTCTGTGCAGGGATTGAACCCGCGACATGCTGTGCAGCAGTCGATTGCTCAGCCATTGCGTTACCGTGCCGTCTAAGGTAAATATGGTAATACTATCTTATTCAATTTCCTTATTACCTTATATAAACCTAAAACTGTCTTTTCTTTTTACGTTGTAAAATCATCACATGAGTCCTCCCACCCGGGGCAGAGCGGGAGGGACTGTCAGACTCGTACTGACTAAAATCCACAGTGTCCTTCAATAGCCCTTTACGTACCGGGGTCACGGTAATTCGTGAGTCCCGCGACCCCGGCAGGCTTTGGCCCTCTACAAGGGGCCCCGTCACTATGCTGACACTCCTTGAGGCGCGCGTGGAACACAACGCGCCGTCCACCCGGGCATGGTCCATGGTCGGACAGCGAGTCGCCCATTACTCGCCGCCCGCATGCCTGCGCCTACAGTGGCCGGAGATCGTCTGCCGACGTCCGTCGCCATGGGCGTCTACCACTGCGGCTGGGGTGGAGGGAGGACGCTGTCCTCTCCCTAACTAAAACTGTCTTAACAAAAAAAAAAGAGTGCTACTGCTACACCGTTTAACCTATAGAAAGATCTTCTATGAACATCAAAGAAAAAGGTCTTGAGATCACACAAGTGAATGGTGTCGGCATTACTCACATGGCACCTGGCACCTGCGAAAAAACTTTGACAGGAGCGCCGTATGTGGAATAGAAAAAGTGCCAGTAGCTGAGGTGCCATTGTCAGTGAGTGCCTTATGTGGAACTAGCACTTTTCCCAGTGACTTCGTCCGCGTGGGTTACGTGCTTTCCTAATTCCCCCTTTTCACCCCCTTAAAGGTTAAATTTCCAAAAACCCCTTCTTAGTGCTCTCCTACATTATAATAGGAAGCCGTGTGCAAAATTTCACATTCCTAATCCTAGTAGTTTCGGCTGTACGTTGATATGTCAGACAGTCAGTTCTCCTTTTATATATATAGATACCCGCGTATTTGGCGGGACCGCAACTTCAGAGAGCCAATGGTCTAAATCGCGGTTATATCCAAATCTACCAAACGGATTTTCATTGGTCTTTCACAAAGTATATTCAGCTTGACGAGTGACAACATTTATGTATTATTTTATCGTATCTTTATTCATACGCCTGCTAAAAACGACATAGTTAAATGAACTTGAAGGCAAGCATGAAATGTTTTGACATGTAGGCATTTGGTGCTTTTTTGGTAAAATCATCAAATGAGTCCTCTCACCTAGGGCAGGGTAGGAGGGACTGTCAGACTTTTACTGACTAAAATCCACGGTGTCCTACAATAGCCCTTTACGTTCCAGGGTCACGGTTACCTGATGAGACAGTTCCGTGACCCCCGCAAGGCTTTGGCCCTCTAGGGGAAGCCCCGTCATATGGCTGACAGCTCTGTTGAAATTCGCGTCGAACACGACGCGTCGTCGACCCGGGATGATCTATGATCAGATGGCGAGTCACCCATGACTCACCACCCGCATGCCTGCACCAACGGTGGCCGGAAATCGCCTGGTGACGTCCGATGTCGTGGCCGTCTCCCGCGGCGGCTGCGTTGTGAGGTAGACGCTGTCCTCTCCCTCACAGCGCCCGCCTCCTCCTTTGCTAACATGACTGCTTCGCAAAAGGAGGCAACCGTTTTCCATTCCGTCTCACCCCGCAGCATGGTCTCGACCAATGCCGGGCGCAAGAGGTCGCCGCCTATTGCCTCCGTGAGGAAACGGCGGGCTTTGCCCAAGCGGGGCAGTCCTGCGCCGTATGCTCCACCATGTCCTCCGGACGATCCTCGCACTGGTGACACCCAGGCGTTTCTTCCTTCCCAATCAGACACAGCAACCGAAACTTCCGTGTCCGGTAAGGACCGGATGAGGACGGCGTGACGTCTCTCCACCTCTCATATTCGATCATTCAGTTGGACGGTCAATAGTTTCCTTTTATATTTAAGTTCAAAATATGACATTTGAACATGTATTCATGCCAGATTTAATTTTTTTATATCTTCATGCTAGTTTCGATTTGGTATTTTTTTATAAAATATTATAAGGTACGAGGAAATCCCTATAATGTCTCTGACCTAAATTCGAATCAAATAATAAGAAATAAAAAATGGTAATTAATTTTAGTTTATTAAGTTTTGTAACATATATTTGCTTCTTTCGTTCGTTTCGTTTTCTACAATAAAAAAATAATTTTGATTACCTATATAAATTATTCTTTATTCGTTTTTTAAACTTATCGTGTACATTTTTAAATATTTTAATAAAAAATAATATTATTACTGTGCTAATTAAATTATTATTATGGTAAATCCATACCCCTCTAAACAAATCTTCTCAAAGTGGAAATAATTTAAAAAAGGTACAATAGTAATGCGTGTAAAAATAGCGCCCAAATATTGTTTACCCAACACCGTTATGTAATACCTATGTTTTACAAATAAATCTATTCTGATTCTGTAAAACCATATTCCAATAGCAAAGTTGAAAATAAAACTGATACTGAAATAGTGTCAACAAATCAATTTCAACATACATCAGCTAGTAGTTAATGTAATAGGTAATATAAACAAGCAAGTTATGAAGTTATCACAGTACTGGCTACATTGTTTAAGTTTTTTCAAGATTTTATCTTTCTAGGAACAATATTAAGGTGTATTCCTACATCTGGTCCAATGAGACCTCTGTATGCAGCAATCCTCGAATTCCCTTCAGTCTTCTTTGATGGCTCCACTCTGAACTTGGACAAAAACTTCACGATGCATAATTGGGACTGTAGCCTGCCAAACCGAAGTCCTAAGAATAAAAAAAAATATTTTAGACTTTTTTAAACTTATTTTTTTTTATTATCAATTCCAGAATCCATTCAGATCAATAATTTTTGTGTGACATGGTCACAAAATTTAGTAAGATACGACAAAATTACTCACCGATGCAGTTTCTTTGTCCAATTCCAAATGGTAAATAAGCGCATGGGTGTCGCTTACCCACCTCCTCCGGGTCAAATCTATCAGGGTTGAATACTTCAGGATTGGGATAATACTTCTTGTCATAGTGAATGCCTCTCGGAGATATCAGAACTACAGTGTCTTTTTCAAGAACTAAATCTGTACCTGGTATTTTGTAATCTCTTGCAGCTTTCCTTTGCAGCGGTTCTACTATCGAGTACATACGCAGAGTCTCATCAAATACTTTGCTCAAATATTTCATCTCCTTGATAGAGTCGTATGTTACTTCTCCATTATGTGCTTGAATAACTTCGTCAATTTCAGCTATCAACTTGGTTTGAACGTCAGGGTTCAACGCGAGCTGGTTCAACATGTAAGCCATTGTTGTGGCGCTAGTCTCGTAACCAGCTATATAGAATATGAAAGCTTGTGCTGCCATTACTTCGTCCGTGATTTCAACAGACACTTCAGGTTTTCCGAATTTTGAATTATTGACCTCCCCAATTTGACGGAGTTCAAGTATTAAATCCATGAAATCCTGACGGCCTGATGGTTTCCCGTTCCTTTGACTTATAATGTTCTTAACGAGGTTTTTGAAAAATTTCTGTATAGATTTCGGTACCAGAGAAAGTTTGAGTGCTTTCAGAAGATTTGGATGCATCATAAGTAATTCAGTCACATATGTCGGTTCTGTAAAAATCTTGTCCACAAGTTTTAGTGCCTCTGATTGGTCACTGAGACTGTCATAGTTAACTCCAAAGGCACAGGCGGAGATAGAAGCCACCGTGTATGTCTGCAGAAGGGAGTGCACTTCAAACTCTTGCTTCTTTTCAGACTCGGCACTGATATGTTCTATAAATTTATGAGCACACTCATGCATTAGATAAAACATATTTTTCAATTTACCAGATGTAAAAATTGGTGAGAATCGGCTTCTCAAAGCTGTCCATGTTTCTCCATCAGCGGAAAACAAATTTTGTCCCAGTCCTTCTTTGCTGAATTCCGCGCCGCGATCAGTGAACACTTCGAAGTCCTTAATAAATATATGTTTAAGAATATCCAAGTCTCGTATAAGGAGACAAGGGGACGTCATTCTATAAACACCAACGACTTTTTCATTTGGATACATATTGTATATTTCTTGGATGATTAGGCCTAAATTTCTTCTACGAAGTGCCGATTCTTTCAGGTTCCCGAATAGTACAGTAGGCTCCGGTCCTGGCACATTTCGACTCTTCCAATAGTTGAATGTCCGTGTAAAATACCGATATAGCGCATAGACTAACACTGTAAAAACCACCGGGAAATAAAAGATCCACATTTTAAAGAAGCTCTTAACAAAGTCACTCAATACCGTGATATGAGTAGCAGTATCGTTTGAGAGCATTTTATATACCAACGATCACTACCATAGGAGTTCGATAACGATGACACATTAAATTTCTCATATTAATCGTATTCGGTTTGTTGTAGATATGGTAAGTTTCCGCAATGAATTAGCAGATTTTGGGTTATAGTTTCAGCATACACATAGGTGTATAGAGATCTCTACATTGTAGATAATTGAATAATTCTGTTTTAATGTCACTTTTATTCACCTCGAAGGCTGAACAGAATTGGATGTTTAGCACACCCTTATAAATATTTAAGAAAGTAAGACGGTCACTGCAAGCACACCTTTTTTTTTTTTTTTTAGCGTGGTAAAATCATCAAATGAGTCCTCCCACCCAGGGCAGGGCGGCAGGGACTGTCAGACTTGTACTGACTAAAATCCACGGTGTCCTTCACAAGCCCTTTACGTACCGGGGTCACGGTAATGGGTAAGTCCCGCGACCCCGGCAGGCTTTGGCCCTCTACAGGCCCCGTCAATATGCTGACACTCTTTGAGGCGCGCGTGGAACACAACGCGCCGTCGACCCGGGCATGGTCCATGGTCGGACAGCAAGTCGCCCATTACTCGCTGCCCGCATGCCCGCGCCTACGGTGGCCGGAGATCGTTCTGTGACGTCCGACGCCGTGGGCGCCTACCACTGCGGCTGGGATGGAGGGAGGACGCTGTCCTCTCCCTCAGGCGGCCCGCCTCCTCCTTCACGAGCATGACTGCTTCGCAGAAGGAGGCGACCGCTTCCCACTCCGTCTCGCCCCGCAGCATGGCCTCGACCAATGCCGGGCGCGAGAGGTCTCCGCCTATCGCCGTCGTGAGGACACGGCGGTGCTCTGCCCAAGCGGGGCAGTCCTGCACCGTATGCTCCACCGTGTCCTCCGGACGATCCTCGCAGTGATGACACCCAGGCGTTTCTTCCCTCCCTATCAGACACAGGAACCTCCCGAAACTTCCGTGTCCGGTGAGGACCTGCGTCATGCGGAAGGTAAGGACGCCGTGACGCCTATCCAGCCACTCCTCAAAGAGGGGTCTTACCGCCGCGATTGCGGCGTGCCCGTGCAAGCACACCTACCACAAATATTGACTTGTAGTATTGACCTAATAGTATTTTGTTTGTGTGATTGTAGGACTAGACGTATGAATGTGGAGGAGGCGATAGGAGTATGTAAGGATCGTAGCAGGTGGCGCTCTGTAGTGTCTGCCTACCCTGTTTATATGTTTTTTTAATATGTAGGTAAGTAGTATTTTGTTCTAAAAACTAATATACAATAATAAAAACGAATAAACGATAAAATACACACACACAACATAGTTAACGATTTGAATGCGAAAAATCCCCGTAAACCCCTGTTACGACAACTCCAAAATGTTCAGTAACCACGAACGTTAAACCCAAAGTGGCACATGTAGCATATCTAAAGATGGCAGCGTGCGAGAGAAAGTAATAAACATCGGGTTCTCGGTGTCTGTAATTCAATGAGTGGTAGATATGTCTGGGTAGGGCGGGCGAGTTGAACAAACTCAGTACCGCATAGATCGATACCGGCGACCGGGTCCGGCGAAACGCCCCGTACATTGCAGTACTTTATGAAAGAAACACTATCTCTTTTTGTATGTTTCATGACTAGTTTTCGAACAACAACAAAAAACAAAAGAATAATAAAGGGAATACATAACTAGCGACTAGAAAATATCTTCACATACTCACTCACTCACTCACTTAAGCGTGCTTCCACAAAATAGAAAAAATGCTTCCCAAGTTAAACCTAAGTATAAGTATAAAAATAATATATCTAAGTATCGGAAAAACAAACTAACGAGTCTGTTTGCACCACTGCTTCCAAGACATGGATTGGCTTTTGTCGCCATTTATTTTTGAACTGAGCTTTTACAAAATAAAAGGATATTCATTCTATGAGATTCAATTCTTTTATAATAGATGCCTATATATATGTTGTCACTGTCAATAAATTGTAATATTGATTACTCCATCAGCTAGAATTTAGAAAAATGGACACGGAATGTGGACATGTATTTTTTCTTTCAGTGTTCCAATGCATATTTACAAAGATATACCGCATCAAATTCGAGAGTTGAGGGCTCGTGACGTAAGAAGTAATTAAAAACTGTTTTTACTTGTGACGTTTTGCCAATTTTAAAAGTGTCGTAGCTTTATCAAGTTTGTTGCACGTAACAAAAGAATAAAAAATATTTGTCAAATATTTTTTGATAATTTAACTGACGGACTAATTATTTTTTCACTCATATACCCTATAATTTACGTCAAAGAACAATTAGTGAAGACTTTAATTAAATAAATAACTACCTACCTAAGTTAATTTTCCAAGAACTTGTTTTGCAGATAGCAATTCATGTTACGCTCCCTATCGTTTTAACGTTTTCTTCTGCGAAAAACAAACTTTTAGCAAGAACTATGAATCAGCTAGCTAGGGTAGCAAATGGCAGACGATTTGAGTCACATTTCTCTTGGAACAACAACCCACAATGTTGATATTATGCAGTAGATATAGTAATCCTCCCACACATGAGCATATTTCTAAGGAGCTCCTTGTAACTTCGTTTAGAAAGCACGTTGATTATATACAAATATATATAAACTCGCACCTTCTTCCCATGGGGGTAGGCAGAACCTACAGAGCATGTCTAGCAACCTGCTACGATCCTTACATACTTCTTTCCCCTCATACTCATTCATAAATCTGGTCATACAAGCACGCCGACTGCGAGAACTACGCACCCGGCCTTTCTGAAGCACTTCACCAATAAGGTCAGGGTAAGTATTGCTTTTTTTTTCTCCTCCCGGCGTTTCCACTCACTTCTGTCTTATAAATTCCTTTTATTAGTCGTCTTTCACTCATCCTCTCAACTCGACCGACAACAGCATGAGATTCCAAAGTACCTCGTTACAATTAATTTAAAAAAATATGCGTTTGTAGGACCCCAGACTTTGTTGACCTTTAAATGTCCTCGTTCGTTAAAGGTCATAAATAAAGCATGGTGCCACAAGCAGTGGGCGAAATACGTGCTGGAAGTTTTAAACTTAATTAACATAAAAGTGCACTGCTTTAAAATAAAAAGTCACGATGAGAAGTCTCTGAGAAAAACTACCGCTACTCAAGTATGTAGATTGTTTGTTTTGACTTTGATTATGCGTATTACCCCTGTAGTTTAACGTGATAAAAAACGATAACGATAACCGAAAATAGTCTTATCATGTTTTATGTATTTCTTTTGTGATTTATTTTATTTATTACATAAAGAGTGCAAAGCGATTACTAGCAAAAGTACTCTAGAAAACTATTTACGGTTTTTCTTAGAACAACAAATTATTTTAAAATGACTAGTAGCTGAATAACTTACTAGATAAACAGCTGAGGAATGTGTTTTCCCAGCACAGACTTCGTGGAAATGTGGAGTCTCCGAGTTACTTTCAAAGCAAACATTGTACTTTACAACTTACGGAGAGCTTGCGCGCTCACGACTTTTCCTTTCCTTAGCTTTTATCGATTGCCATCCTCTCGGTGACTCATTCACTTTGAACAAGAGAAAGTTTGAAACTAATTTTACTTAATGTGCAAGCGCGCTATTTTACGCAACAATGTGGTGGTAGATATTTAGCCTTTTCTGTCTTGACATATAAAGGCAGAAAGGCTAAATCTAGCTCCATTGAGTGAAATGGAAATCATGTTTTTTCCTTTACCTAAGCTATTATTTACTTATTAATTTCGTTACGGGATCGAAACATTTAAATTCGCTGTCTGAGACTTCGTGCCAGTAACTCGGTGTTCATCTGAAGGTCGCCAGTGTTAAGGAATCATGAGAATAACACACACTGACAGAGATTTCGCTTTGAAACTAACTGTTCGCTGCGATTTCACCCCTGTTGTGTGGCTCCTTTTGGTAGTAGCGTTATTTTATATAGCATATAATAATAAATAAATAATAATAAATATTCCACAACTATCACACAACGCCATCTAGTCCCAAGCTAAGCAGAGCTTGTGTTATGGGTACTAGACAACTGATAATCATGCTTATATATTTCTAAATACATACATATTATAGATAAATTACACCCAGATACAGAACAAATGATCGTGCTCATCACACAAACATTTGTCCTGGATGGGAATCGAACCCTCGACCTCCGGCATAGCAGTCGGGGTCACTAACCACTAGACCAACAGGCCTGTTAAACATATAGCTTTTCTCGATAGATAGACTATTTAAAACAAAAATAATTTTCGGAATCGAACTAGTAGTTCCCGAGATTCAAGATTCGCGTTCAACTAAATAATCAAAAAAAAAATACGTGTGGCACTCGGGGACTGCTGCGGTAAAGCTATTGCATAGCATTTTTTATCAACTTATGTAAATATAATTATTTATTTATTTTATTTTAATATTTAACGAGAACATCATCGTTGGTCTATGGGAAGTTACTCCACTAATTAGGCTATGGTCAGCCACGTCAATCAAGTGAAACGTCAAGAAAAAAATCATTAATTCAAATTTTATTCATTCATGTTGACATGACAGATGTGACAGTGACAGTGTTAGGTTTATTTTCGTTACGGCATTTCTTGATTCGGTCTCCGCGCTCAAAGCCAATGTTCAGGTTTACAATATTAGTTTTTCAATTATTTTTTTCAATACCATTTTCATGTTATGCAGTTTTAAACAATTGAAGTAAACATTGTAACTAAAAACTTGAATTTGTAAAACAACGTCTGTGATTTAATTTAAGATTTTATGTAGACAACTCTTTAGCCACAATAGTAAAGAATAATAATGCTTCAGATGTTCATAATAGGAAGTTTTCAGTACACACTGTTGTGGTTCCTGCCCACAGCAGGTTAATTAATTAATTGACGCAATATTACGTTTCAATTACTGTCACTATATTTTATTATAATTATTTAAACCAAAGTAATCATAGTTACGTATATTATGTAGCTAACAACCGCATTTAAAGATATGATGTAAGAAGCACACTTACTTAAATGTACTTGTTGTTATTTAATTTTCATTCTCTTTTGTAGCTCATTTATTTCAACTTATTTTGTGCCTGCAAATGAGCATTTCATTCCTCAAAAATCATATAATCTACTATCACTTCGCCCGCGCCTTCGTCTGCGCGAACTTTTCTTCTGTGAATTTCTACTCCCGTCCACCCTCTTTAAGGAATGCTTTTGGAATATCTAAATAAATATCCAACAATGAGACTACTGGCACTTGTAGTAACGAAGGTTCATACAAACTATTAACGCCAAAAACGACCCCTAAGGGGAGGAGTTTCGCAAAATCCCGTCTTAGAGCACCTACGTCCTAAAAAGAATTCCCATTCAAAATTTGAAAATACTGCTCTTGGACTTATAGTTTCTGAAATGAGTGACCTTTCGCTTTTATATATACTCGTATATAAGAGGTTTAAAGTTAGCTACGTTTTATAGAGATCAGACAAAGTTTAATAGTGTCCGCACTTAGGTCGTGAAATCAGCTTTGTAGCAAACAAATCATGTTAGTGTCAGTCGAAGTAACTCAGTATGGTATTTATTACTTACGTGTCTTTACTATTTTTACTTCTGAGACTATAATGAGATTGCGTAGTAAGCACAATTATATATAGGTGTAGTTCTTTAAACTGACGAGAAGTATGTAAATGTTATGAAGGCAGGTCACAGGCAATCTTAGCCATAATATAAAAGTCCGGTAGCATAATTATATAAAAAATTGTGTCGTTCATACATAGAAAAACAGAACGAATAGGAGACACTATACCCTAGAAGTCCCAGAACAGGTGTTCCCAAACTGTGCGTTATGGAGAGTAGAGATTAAGTGGGTATTTCCTTGGCAGCTGAATCAGGGGCTTTATTCAGAAATCAGTCTGGATACGGAGCGTATTGCTAGGAGAGAGTACTGGCAGCTTGGACCGTTGCTAGTGGACTACATTTTTTTTATAATTACATTTTTTAAATATTTATACTTTATTCATTTCCCTCACACATAATCCATCGATTATGTAATGATTCAATAATAACTGACATAGCAACACCAGCAACATCATTACAGAATCTGAAATCCTATGCTATGCACAAATCGAATCATAATTCAAACCAATTAAGCACTTTAATCTACTAATGGCACTCACTTTGTGGATTAGAATCGTAGAGCACTTGATCATCAGCATAACATCTAATATTAATGTCAATACGATCTACCGACCACGTAATATAAGAACAAAAACGTCAATGAACTCTATCTGTCAACTGTCACTTTAAAATTTTCTTTAACAAAAAATAGTTTGAGCTTGTTAAGTTTCTATAATATTTATCGTTTTTAATTATCAGCTTTTTAGTGGAATTTTCATATGATTATTGTTTATTTATAGTGTTAGAAAATTGTGCATGACGTTCTGAATATGGCTCAAACATAGTTTCGTTATTATTGTAGTCGTCGTAGTATGGATACTGGATCCCTTCAGATATGTATATGAGTTTTAGGCCAAAAAGTGACTTTGAAGAGCATGGTGTTTGTAAATTCACTTTATTTATTTTGATGCAAGCTCATCACACTTCCCAACTACTGCAACTGAAAACCAGAATCAATTGATTCAGAAAAATAAAATCAACTATCTTCGATTTTCCAACGAAAAATGTAAAATGCCGCTCTTTTCTATGTAGGAAAAAAACAAATTTTCACGTTAGTAACACCTGTGTGACTTTTTCCCTCTTAAAATTCGATCCTTGATTGTTATATTAAGGCGTGGCTATTTCGTCGCTATGCACCAATAAAGTACATCTACCCTTCGGTTTAATGTCCTACTTGCGTCATTGTACGGCCCTTAACTCAAAGGGTTCCTTCCTGAATGTTACGGGTCATGGAATAAGGTAAATGTGAACTACGGACCGTAATTTTAACGCCTCCCACTAATTCGACTTCAAATCGTAAAAATATTTATTTTCCTTTCATAAAATAGGACAGTAAAATGGTTTAAGTTATTTGTTTGAGGATGAGTCTAAATTTTGTGCTATTTGGTTAACTGGATTATATTTGTTTTGGGGGCAAGGCAATGACCTAGCAGTAAACGGTAGGAGAATATGCTTTGTAGAAACATGCTTAAGCCGACAGCCTGACACACAAGTCAGGGGGTCTACTCTTCTAGCACGTCAACGTAAATACGGGCCCGTACGAAAGTAACTCGAAACTTTTGAGTGGACCCTACTCCCTATTAATTCTGAAGACATAAGTTCTGACAACACATAGGGACAACCGTCCAATCATGCAGCCATCAATTTTTTGTTACCACTAACTAATCTTATATCCGTAAGTGGCAATGAGTAAGAACCCTCCGAAACGTCGGCCGAAGCTACGGTTTTCGTGCTTAGATGGTAGACCGCCAGTACCATCATCCTACTTAATTACCGGCTTCACAATTAGGTATATATTATTTATTTTCTATCCAACACTCACCTTTACATAAAATGCCAAGAACGAGAATAACAAAGATACATAACCTGCTTGCATCAGCTTTTAAACACAACGGAGAAGCTCAATAAAAGCTGAAATACTCCAAAATACTTACCTAAAGCTAAATGCAAGCTTGCACAATAACAGTGAGTACCTACAGCATGATTCGACCTTCAGGTTTAATATTGATTGGGAATTTTCCTACATTCCTTAACACAATGGCTCGCTATGAACCTAGATATACGTAGGTACACAGATGCAGGTCGTTGTGACGTAATTACATTTTCATTAATGGAGACTGCCAGCGTGGGTAGGCCATTGATACTCGCACTTTAACGTACATTACTTATACACCACTTGTGAACGAGGATTGATTCATTGCTCCCAGCAAATAAACAATCATAAAATGTATCGAGACTTCGACTTTGTAACAGGGGGTCTATTCTCTAAGCACGAAACCCACGGTTTCGGCCTTAATTACGGCCGTTTTGACAACTAGCCCGAACTAAGGATGAATGTAATTACGATATCACACAGATAGCTCCTTAGAATCCGCGCCACCACTCTTGATCTTTTTTTTTCATTTCATCAAATGAGTCCTTCCACCCAGGGCAGGGCGGGAGGGACTGTCAGACTTGTACTGACTAAAATCCACGGTGTCCTTTACTAGCCCTTTACGTACCGGGGTCACGGTAATTCGTAAGTCCCGCGACCCCGGCAGGCTTTGGCCCTCTACAGGCCCCATCACTAGCCACTCTTGATCTGCGGAAAATTTGGATTATTAATTTTTTTTTCTCAATGCTTTTAAATGCAATGATATAGACACTAGCCCTGATTTGAGTCGGCCCTTGGTGTCTACTTTCTAAGTCCGTCAACGAAAACACGGGAACGGATACAAAACGTAATTAACGTCAAAATCAAATTGTGGACGAGTAATACCGCCACGACTAAACGTCCACCCGCAATAACTGCAGTTTATCAGTTATCATAGCGCTTTCGATGGCGCCGAAATATCGGAAACTCAAAACAAATAATAAACATGGTAAATATTCCGTTTTAAATCTTAATAATATCATTCATTCTTAGTTCGAGCTCGTTGTCAAAACGTCTGTCACTAACGCCGAAAGCAAGTGTTTCGAACTTTTTTTTAAATTATTTATCGTGGTAAAATCATCAAATGAGTCCTCCTACCCAGGGCAGAGCGGGAGGGACTGTCAGACTCGTACTGACTAAAATCCACGGTGTCCTTCAATAGCCCTTTACGTTCCGGGGTCACGGTAATCCGTACAGTCCTGCGACCCCGAGGTGTTTCGTACTTAAGCCTTTGTCAAACAGACAGGCGTTGTGAATGCGAAGCGTGACGTTTTTATTTGTAATGTATGGAATTGTTTGATCATAGAAAATCGAAAGCGATCCGATAGCGTGACAGAACTATCGGACTGACGTCTCGCTTCGGTTCGGTATCGCTTCGGAAACGCTTCGCTTTCGCCTGTCTATTTGACAAAGGCATTAGAGATTAGACCTCCTGATTAGGAACGGCCGCGAGGTTAAATATACATGCTTTTGCCGACCCGAAGTGTCAATAATAATGATGCAGTGTGTGTATTCGGTGTAATTTACACGAAATAAATGAATTTATTATTAAAGTGAAACATGAGATTTGACCGAGTAGCTATAGAAACCAGGGTTAATGTTATTTATCCGGCCATAATGTAAACAATAACGGTACTACCTCAACACCGGTCACGTAATATCTACCTATACAGCTCTACATTCAACGGATGGTCAACGTGAAATCCATTCAGCCCGCTCACCATCTGTCCACTATATAGGTACCCACTAAATATTCTGCTGAGAACCACCACCGATTTAATCTGTACTTATCTATTTATATCTATACTAATAATAAAGCTGAAAAGTTTCTTTGATTGAACGCGCTAATCTCAGGAACTACGGGTTGAAGTAAAAAAAAACGACGGGTTGCACTCTGGGTGTGCCGGCAGAAGTGAAAACTTGAATAATGAATAGTAATAAACACACACGAACATTCGCGCAAGCGCCCTGTGCCGTCTTACGAATTTTCGATCAGGTCACGTGTCCTGACGCGAGTTTAACATTTTTACCCATTCCAAAAAAAGTGCACAACGCCACTAAAGAAGGTTTCACTTCAAAAAATATTTTGATGTTGGACAGTCTATTTATTGAAGAAGACTATAGACTAATAACATCACGCTGCACCAACAGGAGACGAGTAGCGAAAGTGAAACCGCGTGGAAAAACTAGTGTTATATAAATCGAATGTACGTAAACAGTCTCTGCCGTTCCGGTTCGGAACCGGGGACGACACTATCTAAAGACTTCTCGCGCCCGGAACTAGGTCAGGCCTTTGAACGAACTCATTGCCTAGAATACTCTAGCGCGAATACTTATCACGTGGGATTGGCTAATTGTGGCTGAATAAGTTAGGACAATTTGAATGGTTTCAAATTAAGATCATCCGCGTTTGAGAACAAAATGGGTTTCCTGTGTAGATCCTACACTTAGTATGATGATTATAAGAAAGAAATTTTTATTTGTAGGTAGAAAAATATGTACAAATAGAAAAATATGCTATCGAAGCTGAAGTTTCCGTAAAATATCTTATATATCTATATATATAAAAGGAGAACTGACTGACTGACATATCAACGTACAGCCGAAACTACTGGGGCTAGGAATGTGAAATTTTGCATACGGCTTCCTATTATAATGTAGGGGAGCACTAAGAAGGGGTTTTTGGAAATTTAACCTTTAAGGGGGTGAAAAGGGGGAATTAAGAAAGTACGTAACCCACGCGGACGAAGTCGCGGGAAAAGTGCTAGTCTATATATATAAAAGGAGAACTGACTGACTGACATATCAACGTACAGTCGAAA
Organism: Agrotis puta; assembly: GCA_943136025.2. Lineage (NCBI taxonomy): Eukaryota > Metazoa > Arthropoda > Insecta > Lepidoptera > Noctuidae > Agrotis > Agrotis puta. The sequence goes on along the minus strand of OW964182.2, from coordinate 10,691,446 downwards.
CTACTGGGGCTAGGAATGTGAAATTTTGCACACGGCTTCCTATTATAATGTAGGGGAGCACTAAGAAGGGGTTTTTGGAAATTTAACCTTTAAGGGGGTGAAAAGGGGGAATCAGGAAAGTACGTAACCCACGCGGACGTAGTCGCGGGCAAAGTGCTAGTCGTACATAAAGTTACATAATAATGTGGTCAGTGGCAAAAATCATACGGAAAACCAACTAAACCTTTCTTCGTTTTATTGAAAGACAATAACAAAATATGAATGTCTTTTAAGGCAAAGATTGATAGGTAGTTGGGCGATATTGTGATCGCAAACAGACGCACGACACATGTGCCACTACCCTCGTCACTTGGATACGACAAAAATTTAACCTTTGAAAGGATGATATTATATTATGCGTATTTACTATTTGGCTAAATGTTTTTAAAATAATTACAAAGAAAATAGACAACTTTACATGTCTATACTAGTAATTTGACTATTGTAAGTACTGTCCACAGAAATCAGTAAAAGAAACTATTGGGTATCATGTAGATAATTTCAAATATTTGCATCTGAGCATCATGATGACTAGGCAAAGGGCAATGTGCATGGACTGTTTACAGAAAAATGCAGGTACCTAATAGCATTATTAAGCAAATATTTATAAAAATTGACTAGGCAAGAAAATATTCTTATCGATAAAGATTCAAAGTTTATCGATAAGTTCGATGGCACGGGTTTCGGCTTGACTGTCTCACAATTCAGACATGTCGAAACCTGCAGGTTTGATATCAATAATAAGTCAAAATCATTATGTATTCATGTTTTATCGTATTTAGTAAACAGGCATTCGCAGACACAGATAATAGAAATCATAAAGTCATGCATTAAAAAAAAGCTGTGATGCGTAAGCAACAATATTATCATGTTTTATTAACTAGAAAATGACAGCTTATCTTACCCTTGGTATTATTACAAGCAATTACTCCTTAAGGATAACTTGAGCAGTTGTTAAGCTCTTAATTAGGATTATTTTTACGCCGGACCAGAGCGTAGTAAGTTAATTTGCATTACTTACACCAAGTATTCTTATTTTCACGCCCAATCTGAGCTCCGGAGTTATGTCAAAGAATAGACTATCTCATTGGTTTCTTACTAGTAGTAACTTTGTTAGAATCTTCCAATTGGGCGTGGATGGCTGAATCCAAAACTATGAGGAATAGAAAGAAAATAGTGAAAGGAGTCTCGGGGCCGATTTTGATGAAAAATAAAACTGTATCATTTTTTTTTGAAAGATCAATTTTCGTGCCCAAGAGTCGGATCCGTTGATTTTGTAAAAATAAATACACGCTGTATTTTTTAACTATCCGTGAGTGTCGCTTAAGAAAGGTCAAATTCTGGGAAGTAATAGCATAGGGCAATTTTTTTTTTTTTTTCGTGGTAAAATCATCAAATGAGTCCTCCCACCCAGGGCAGGGCGGGAGGGACTGTCAGACTTGTACTGACTAAAATCCACGTTGTCCTTCAATAGCCCTTTACGTACTAGGGTCACGGTAATCCCTTGGTCCCGCGACCCCAGCAGGCTTTGGCCCTCTACAGGCCCCGTCATTATGCTGACACTCTTTGAGGCGCGCGTGGAACACAACGCGCCGTCGACCCGGGCATGGTCCATGGTCGGACAGCGAGTCGCCCATTACTCGCTGCCCGCATGCCCGCGCCTACGGTGGCCGGAGATCGTCCTGCGACGTCCGACGCCGTGGGCGTCTACCACTGCGGCTGGGGTGGAGGGAGGACGCTGTCCTCTCCCTCAGGCGGCCCGCCTCCTCCTTCACGAGCATGACTGCTTCGCAGAAGGAGGCGACCGCTTCCCACTCCGTCTCGCCCCGCAGCTTGGCCTCGACCAATGCCGGGCGCGAGAGGTCTCCGCCTATCGCCGTCGTGAGGACACGGCGGTGCTCTGCCCAAGCGGGGCAGTCCTGCACCGTATGCTCCACCGTGTCCTCCGGACGATACTCGCAGTGGTGACACCCAGGCGTTTCCTCCCTCCCTATCAGACACAGGAACCTCCCGAAACTTCCGTGTCCGGTGAGGACCTGCGTCAAGCGGGAGGTCAGGTCGCCGTGACGCCTATCCAGCCACTCCTCAAAGAGGGGTCTTACCGCCGCGATTGCGGCGTGCCCGAGCATAGGGCAATGCAGGAATATTTATATTAAAAAATAATTCAATAATGCAGTTTTATTTTTCATGAAAATCGGTGCCCAGTCCTCATACTTCTAGATTTAGCCATCCACGCCCAGTTGAAAAAATCACTCTGTATATTAAACAGAAAAGGTATAAGACATATCAAACTGAGACTTTATTGATCTACCATGTCGGATGAGTCAAGTCTTGCAAGTGAAATAATTTGGTGAACCATGAGTCAACTTTCACTTTTCTATGAAAAGTTAAATTGACTAAAAAAAATATAGACGAGCAAATGGTATTATACATATAAATGTATAATACCATTTGGTCGTCTATACTTTTTTTATCGTGGTAAAATCACAAAATCTGTCCTAAAATCTACGGTCTCCTGTTCTGGAGTGTAAAAATGTGTCTTTTCCAGGAACCGAATTGTCTCACAAATCACTGAGGAATAAGGTTTATGTTTCAATAAAAATGTATCTGTAACTATAGAAAATGAAAGGACGATATTGGCTGCTCATCCCACGGTAATCACGAGCGAGTTTACGAAAAACCCGAGCGAATCTAGGCTTACGACGAGCGGGAAATTTCAGCAAGCGGCAAGAGCCCTTATTAAGATTGCTAACTCTTCAGGAAAATTCCAAAAGAGGTAAAATATTTATGTTGGAGAAATACTGAGAGATTTCTCGACGAAACATTTAGATTAACTATCTTAATTAATAAGAATACCTACAAATTTAATTTAGCATTGCGCTTTTCAACCGGCTTGAAAATTATGGTATATAGATTTTTGGAAATTGCAGTATCGAGGTACTTGCAGTGCCACAAAATAAGGTGATATACGTCACAATGACTTAAAATCAAATTCATAAGAAAATATTCTTGAAAGCTAAAATATACCCCAGACGGCTGATCCAACAATTTCACGAACAATATTTTTAAAAAATAATAAAAAAAATGTTATCACGAACAATTCAAAGAGCACGAACGGTCGCTTTATATAGAACGTGCGTCAATTTATATAAAGTTAACGTTTGAATGTATTTTTATTACTCAATCAATCTTTAACAATTGAATGAAATAAATTGGTATATAGAAGTGAATCTATACTAGACTTAGAATTGTGAATTTATAACATTCATAGACGGCATACTAGAAAGCTGGAAAACGAAGCTACTTGAATAGCTTTATATTATTCACATTGCAAATGCTTTTCTACGTATCCTACCAGTAAAGAAGCTACTTAGGTCAAAGCTTTCGAACGATACAGTCATTTGTGAGTTTCTGTGACGCCAACCATTCAGTATCGATCCTCCATTGACGTAAAAGAGACGTATAAATAGGACTATGGTGATCTTTTACATTGAAGACACACTAAACTGTAAGAAAGTTAGTGTAATATTGATTAAATATTTTTGGCGACACGGTTGGCGCAGTGGCTGAGCGATCGACTGCTGTACAACGTGTCGTAGGTTCGATCCCCGCACGGAACAAATATCTGAATAATCTGAAAGTATTGTAAACCCGGGTCTGGGTGTGTGTGAGTTTCTATGTGTATGAACGCACCAACGATACAGGAGAGATTTTTAGCGTGGGGAAACGATTAAAAAAAAAGAAATTCAAACCCTTAGTGAATATATTCAGGCTATTTCTGACTATTGCGTCAAACCGGCCAAACACCAACCCGCTGTCAATTTTGACATTTTAAGCTGTCAAAGTGTATTCTCAGACTACACGTGCTATTCCAATATTAAAAAAAAACACACACATTGAATTTTCTTTACTACTTGTAAGTTCCTAATAACATAGGCGTATAACATAAAAACTTTCGAAATAATTTGTCTAAATATTTATGAAAATATTGTAAAATAGATATAGAAATTGTGAAAATATTAGATTCATTTAAAAATATATGAATCAAATATGCTTGTATCTGAAGTGGTAGAAGCCGAGGAAGGCCTTTGCCTAGGAGTAGAACAAAGCAGACTTAAAAAAATAAACATCTCAGTTTCAAATATTTTAGAACTCCTCGGTTTACTCACACGCGACTGTTTGTCGGTTGGTGTCCTGTCCCTGACCTTTCGCCATTTGTTGTTACAACAAACAAATAGCGGGGCGAGATGTCACCGTGACATACGCCTCCATGTGACAATTTGAGACAGCTTAAATTCCTAGCAGTGTTGTTTCACGATAAATAATTAAGGTAGGTCTAAAACATGGAACGTTAAGTGTTGAAATGTTTCAAAGAAAAGCTTCATCTTAGCTAAACTTATAAGTTTCAGTAGGTATTTACAATCTGATAAAAGAAAGTATCCCTAAAATATAGATAAAAAATATTAAAAATGCAGAAAACTAATAAAGAAATTGACACGTCATAGAAGCAAGATATCGAAAACATGTGATATAAATCAACCTCCTTGTGGTGCATAACAATCCTCTCAAAGAGAATCCCTGTGTCAGTGGTAAAGTTATTTAAGGATTAGTTTAAACAATTTCTAATATTTGTCTCAAATCTCAACAAATATGTGAAGAAGAAGAATAGGTGAAGTGAAAACTTCGTACAACTTATTTTCTAAAATTGAGCGCACGGTAGAGTGAAAGTTCATGTCGTGAAGGAGCGGAGAAAATTAATAATATTTCTATATAAAATGCCTCAGAAATACATTAAATTAATCAAAAAAGAACATTACACACACACCGAATGTCAAATATCGTACTGAACTTAAACTTAACATCGGAGGGTTTTTGGCTATTGGGGATCGAAGGTTAATAGAACCTTAAAAACTTTCCACATATTATTTAAATGACTTGCGGTCAATTTTCGGCCACTGTTCATTCACTAGCAAAAACAATTTGCCCTTAATTGCCAAATTTCTGTATTCGATACTAGTTTATTATTCAACTTCAGTCTCAAAACGATGGATGGAAAACCTCGGGAGGAAACCGGTATGTCCTAGAACCAAAAATTGAAAGACTTGTGACATCTACTAAACCCGCATTAGACCATCGTGATGTATTTTGGCCCACTCCTTCTCCCAGAGAGGAGGCCTGTGTATCCCAGCAGTAAAGACATTATATGTTAATGATGATGATTTTATTCTGTGCTTTTTAAGGTAATTATCAAGCTTCACAAAGCTAAGGCCAGGATCGACCGTGTAACTTTCAGTATCGCATTCCCAGATTAGTAGGTAGATAGTTAAATTAAAATTGGCATAAATTAGCATGTCGGCACGGTGTGAGGCCGCAGGCTAGCACGGCGATCGCTCCGGGTCGCGCGATCGATTCCTCGGCGCCGACCCGGTCAACGCTTGGCAGACAACTAGCCTGCCGTTTGACCCCTGCATAGTACTGGTACCTGCTACCACGATCGATACTACTATTTTCCTGTCATGTGGGCATGACAGTTCTGTTAAATTATTGAACGAATTGTTCACATTCTTCATCGAAATACCTACTCCATGGTTTTTTTGTTGATATTGATGACAATAGAGCCGCCCCTAATTAGGTATATGGGATTTTAAAATAACTGGCGGAATGTTAATGTAAAGGTACAGACGCCAGCATATCAAACTAAAGCAAACTGTCAAATATTCCCAATTCAATATGAACCTTCATCTTTCGTAATAAAGATAAAAATCTATTAAAGAAAAACAGATTATGATAGGTTGATGGCTGGCGTCTGTACTATGGGTACTTCTGTATCTAACACAAGTGTAATTATTTTCAGTAGGTAACTGAAGTTCATAGCAGTGGATAACTACGAGTAACTGACCTTACTCAACTTAATAAATATGTGCTATTTACCATTCTATCGACATTAATTTTAATAGCAACGGTGATTATTATCACTAACATGCACAAAGCTTATAAATCTGCAATTGTATATACCACATAAATCGTGGCTGTGTTTCGAACTTCGTATCGATCGTTAATATTCTAAGAATTCGAACCATTACTGTCGACGCAACTACGACCTACGCACACTATTATGTACCCACTTATTTACCAAAAATAGCTACGAGTACTAAATATATAACTAAATGTACACCGCCATAAACATACTTTTATGATTATAGTTCAGGTTCATTTTTTTATGCATACAGATTGTATAAATTAAGCCTAATTTCATATCAATGTATGAAAATGAAACTGCCCTTTTGTGATATTATTTTATTTGGTGAAAAAATGAAGAATGAAACGGAATAGTGAAGAAACTGGATATGGCCGTTTAAATATGTATAACAAAGTATTTATTATTACTGAAACATCTCTTTTCATTTTCGAGAGGAAACCTTAAAAAGGTTACCGATGTTTCGGGATAAAACCGGAGCGTGTGGGATTTTGATCTCACTAAAACAACCTCGTTGTCACCACCACCACAGATCATGAAAGGAGGCACTTTTTTCCTCTAAAAATACATGCCCGGGGCCACCTCTGTGCAACGCCTGTTAGGGCACATCTCTATCATGCATAGATTGAATAATTCTATCTCTATACTGCCAAGAAAAAATAAAACTATATCAGGGTTATTTATTCTGGTCGCGGGACTGTACGAATTACCGTGACCCCGGAACGTAAAGGGCTATTGAAGGACACCGTGGACTTTAGTCAGTACGAGTCTGACAGTCCCTCCCGCTCTGCCCTGGGTAGGAGAACTCATTTGATGATTTTACCATGATAAAAAAAAATAGGTTATTTATTCTACACTATTCGACTGTTACGATTATGGCATGATGGTCATGCTGAAAACAGTCAAAAATCTTTCTTTATTCGCTAATTTTGTCTCTTTTTCGTACCTTTCGGTTTAAAAATTCATCATGGACAAGTCTATTCTACAGGGATAATCTGCTTAAATGATAAAGGTCAAGAGGAATTCTATTTACGCAAAAAATTAGATTAAAAAATGCAATATTACAACATCATCACGCCTTAGCACTTTTTTAGCTCAACCAATTAGCAATACTACAATATAATTATTGTATGCACTATAAGCAGTGGCGGCCTTAGGGGGTGGCGAACAGGGCTATCGCCCGGGGCCTCGCTTCTACAGGGGCCTCGCGCAACAACCCAAGCAAATTTTAAAAAATATATTTAAAAAAAAATCTTATTTAAAACTTTTGATTTTGATCCTTAGTAACTTATTAAGGATCAAAAAAACTAATTCATTAATTCAAAACATAAATGAAAAATCCATTATTGTACACTGAGAGATTTTTTTCGATAACCGTAAGTACAAAAAATGACAAGTCCGCGATTCGAAGTTTATAAGTACAACTGTACAAATGTGTGTAAACGAACTTATTCGTTAGATTATTGTGCTTTAATTAAAGATTTTAGTCTTAGGAAAAGCCGCAAACATAAAATTTATCATCTCTGTATTTGTTAATTTGTGCCAATTCAAAAGAGTATTAAAACTAACTTATTACAAATCTCTTTTATAACAAAATTAAAACGATTATAATCCATTGTCTAATTAATAAAAAAATCCTATTCTAATTTAATTATACTTAATATAAATACAATAATTAAGGTAAAAACATTATACAATTCTAAATTATTATAATTCTTAATTAAAATCATTATAATTATAACAATGAGATTTCAATAACGTCATATTAAGTCATTTTCGTCAAAAAATAAATTAAATTAAAATAAACTAAAATAACTGCCCTAATCAAATAAACCACCAATGTAAAATATTTTAAAACTCAAAAGGGTATGCAACTTATTGGCATCAATTTTTTTTTTCATTCGCCAGTAATGAAATGTTGGTCATTAGTAGACCGCAACCTAAGAACTTTGTAAAAAATATTTTAAAAAATCTAAACCGTAACCAACCAGAGATATAACGGATTTTATTTTGTTCTAATCGGGAGTAAATCACTCCTGATTAAGTGATTAGAACGAAATTAAAACCGCCATATCTCTGGTTGGTTACGGTTTAGAATTTTATTTTTTTCTATGGACTTCTTAGGTAGTATTCTAATTGTGGCCAAAATTTAATCACTGGCGGAAAGAAAAAAAAAATTGATGCCAAGGTCCATACTAAAAGTTGCACGGGCCTTTGATTTATTTGTATAATTTAAACATTTTTCCTTAAACATGACAAATACCTAAACCAAACAACCAGACCTACTTTCGCATCATATACTTTTCATGAATGACAAAGGACCTCGCAAAGACCTGCCGCCCGGAGCCTCGCAATGGGTAAGGCCGCCTCTGACTATAAGAGATAATGATCAAATGTATTGTTTTATACCACTCTTATAAAGTCGGCTACTATGTATTGTAGCTTTTCTTTTTTTCTTTAAAAATAGAGCTTTTCCCCACAAAAATAATTTCTCCTGTATCGTGTGCGCGTTTACAAACATAGAAACTCACATATTATACAAATAACCAGACCCGGAACAACTACTTGCAGATCATACGAATATTTGTTCCGAGGTGGGACCAAACTCCCAACACGCAGCAATCGATTACTTAGCTACATAATACATAGTCACATAATTTATACAATTATTTGTTTTAAAATTGCTAGTTAACATTATAAATATAAGATTAAAAATACACAAATAGATATAGAAAAAACATTTTTTTTTGTGTGAAAGATTTAAAAATGTCATGGAATATGTTAAAAGTAGAATAAACAAAAAAAAACTAATATCAAAAGTATTAATACTACTTACTTAATGTCCCATGCCTTAGCTACATTACCTAATTACATTCGTGATAGTACACAATTCAACCGTTTCCATGAAAGCTCATACTCGCTGTAAACGTTTGTGTTAATTGCGTTCGTTCCGTGTCAATCAAATGTCCAGTGTTTGCCCTGGGGATACCCGGCCAATTACTGTGTACATACTTCATGATCTACTTCAGGCCGAAAATCCCAAGTTACTGAGCCAATGAGCCTTCAAGTCGTCCACGATTGAAATAACGGTGAAAGATTGGGTTTGTCATAAACAATTTTAAGCCTTTGTCAAACAGACTGGCGTGACGAATGCGAAGCGTAACGTTTTTATTTGTAATGTATGGAATTGTTTGAATCCAGTCACATAGAAAAGCGAAAGCGATCCGATAGCGCGACAGAACTATCGGACTGACGTTTCGTTTCGGTTCGGTATCGCTTCGGAACGATTCGCTTCGCTTTCGCCTGTCTGTTTGACAAAGGCATTAATGTTAAGGATAGACTTGAGCATTTATTGTAAAAGAATATCGAGCATTCGCCATTTTTAATTTGCTCGCTAAAACGCTCTCGTTTTTTCTTCTGTAATGTACTACTCAAGTTTACCAGCACCTTTAATCGTGTAGTTCGAGAAATAATATAACTGATAATTTTCTTTTAAATGGTCTCATCTTAGAAATTAACGCTTAGTAGTTCTGATCAGTTTTGCAAATTGAAGACCAAGTGGCGATCATAAGTAATTGCTTCGATCATCAAACGCCTGCTAAGCACGATAATTATGTCAATATTTCTCAAAGTAGACCTTACTAACGATGAACAGGGCTGGCCTATATCCCACGGGCTATAACTGGATAATGTAACGTAGCTATTTTTCACACCTTATCTCATTCATTCATTACATATTCTCGTCTCGTTCGTACAAGACCTTGTTAAATGTTGTTTCTGAGACATCGCCCTTGCTGTAGGTACAAGTTTTTGTACTATTTGTGAATCTGTAAGCAGGGCCTATTTTGCACTAAATTGTAAAGACATCAGTATTTATAAATTAAACCTTATTATTTGTATTCGTTTATGACTAATTATAAGAATACAAAGTAATAAAGTGGTTACATTGACTTATTTGTTGGAAAAATAATTACCTACTTATTTATTATTCAAATATTTGACTTGAAACAAAATAAATGCATTGTTTCACTGATTCAGAAACAGACGTTTTGCTCTGGAAATTCTTTACCATTAATAACTCAACTTCCATTTAGTAAGTAGGTCGTAATACAAAGACGATAAATCTGGGGAAAAAATATAACACGAAAATCTTTATATTGGTAGGAATGAAAGTAAAACGGAAGGGAGATAATACAAGGCTTTAGAAATGACATGCTCCAATTGTCTTGTAACTTGAATGAATGAGAACATTGGCGAGATTTCATGTCTATGAGGAACAAAAGTCTTCTGTATAACAGTGAATGAGTGAGTTATACTTTAGCGGAGCTAGGAGTTGATTTCAAGAGTTTTCAGTTTCAAATCATACGGGGTTTCAATTTTGGAAAGATTAGGTCTTTGCTAACTTTATCTAAGCAATTACGATTATTAAGATGGATTTTACGTACATTTTAGAATAAAGAAACCTCGACATTTTATTGAGCTTGAGCAACAAGCTCAATAAAATACAATTTAAGCAGAAAATGTTGACCACAAGTAAAAATACAACTTGGCATATAACAGAAAACAACCATCTTTTTCCCCACATCCTTTTATGTCACTCATCTCGTCCGTCCAAGTTTTTGATTGGCTGAGCGCGACCAAATGACAGTTTTCCCGGATTTTTTCATATACCACGAATCCGGAGGTTTATAAGACGTGTCATAAAAGTATCCTGACTCAAATAGTAATATCGAGGTGAGAATAGAACTTTGTTCAAAGATTGTTGTGCAAGGGATGGGACGTGTGAAAAGAACAATGGCAAAGACTCAAAGAATGAATGGAACGCGGCCTTCGCGAACGAATCCTCTTTGAAAGTAGTTCCATGCAATATAGGTCATATTGAGTAGACGGCAAAATTTTACACAGGCCGAAATACGAACACATGAATGTATAAGCCGGTATATTTTATCTATTCAATTGGTATTCATACTATTACACTTGCTTTTTTTTTTATCGTGGTAAAATCATCCAATGAGTCCTCCCACCCATTATTGTCAAACTTGACTGACTAAAATCCACGGTGTCCTTCAATAGCCCTTTACGTACCAGGGTTATGTTAATTTGTGAGTCCCGCGACCCCGGCAAGCTTTGGCCCTCTACAGGCCCCGTCACTATGCTGACACTCCTTGAGGCGCGCGTGGAACACAACGCGCCGTCGACCCAACTATTACACTTACTTAGATTATAAAATGTCCAGATTCCATGTTCAAAACTATTTTTTTTTTATCGTGGTAAAATCATCAAATGAGTCCTCCCACCCAGGGCAGGGCGGGAGGGTCTGTCAGACTTGTACTGACTAAAATCCACGGTGTCCTTCAATAGCCCTTTACGTACTAGGGTCACGGTAATCCCTTGGTCCCGCGACCCCAGCAGGCTTTGGCCCTCTACAGGCCCCGTCACTATGCTGACACTCCTTGAGGCGCGCGTGGAACACAACGCGCCGTCGACCCGGGCATGGTCCATGGTCGGACAGCGAGTCGCCCATTACTCGCCGCCCGCATGCCCGCGCCTACGGTGGCCGGAGATCGTCTTGCGACGTCCGACGCCGTGGGCGTCCACCACTGCGGCTGGGGTGGAGGGAGGACGCTGTCCTCCCCCTCACGCGGCTCGCCTCCTCCTTCGCGAGCATGACTGCTTCGCAGAAGGAGGCGACCGCTTCCCACTCCGTCTCGCCCCGCAGCATGGCCTCGACCAATGCTGGGCGCGAGAGGTCTCCGCCAATCGCCGTCGTGACGACACGGCGGTGCTCTGCCCAAGCGGGGCAGTCCTGCACCGTATGCTCCACCGTGTCCTCCGGACGATCCTCGCAGTGGTGACACCCAGGCGTTTCTTCCCTCCTTATCAGACACAGGAACCTCCCGAAACATCCGTGTCCGGTGAGGACCTGCGTCATGCGGTAGGTAAGGACGCCGTGACGCCTATCCAGCCAGTCCTCAAGGAGGGGTCTTACCGCCGCGATTGCGGCGTGCCCGATGTTCAAAACGATACGAAACATTTTTCGTGAAAACACTTTTCTTAATGTGTGAGCGAGCGCCACACTCACATTTAAATTAGCGTGTGACATTACAGATCGAACGAAGGGGGTAATTTTTCTTTCTTCTTTTTGGCTTCAATTCTTAATGGCGTACAAGGAATCTGGGCATTGTATAATCCAAGCCTACTTAATTGTTTACTAGTACTAATGTGAAAAACTAGGTACACAAAGTGCGAAATGGTAACAAAGTTCAATGCACTATACCTTTTCATGCAAAAACTGACTCAATCTCTTTGAGTGCTTTTGTACGAATAGGTTGTCTATCTATTTAGATCGCTAAAGACTGATAAGGCGCTGTTAGTCTAGGTTTTATAAATCAGCTTTTATAGAAAGCAATAAACGTCAAAAACGTCGAATTCGGGTTGTCCCGTCATGTTATTACCGGGTTAATAACCGAAAACAAAATGCAAAATGCCTACATAGAAACACACTAAAATATACAATTCATGTTAATTAAGCGACCTAGTTTACCATACTCTGTCAAACAACGTGTTATGTGGAACATCGCTTCCACCACATACGCACCATTTTCACACGCCACACCATTTCTTTTTAGAATTTTTAAAGAGCTCTCGGAGCCGGCTTCCATTGTGGTTATTCCGGGTAAAAGCCTTCTGTGTTCGTCGCTACAACGAGGTAATTCTGCTAGAAACTGTCTCATGTTCGTCAACTAGTCGTTATGTTTTTAACAAACAAGGCGAGACGAAAAAAAACCATTAAAAACTAAAACATTTGCAGAATTTACCACAGATTATTAATAAAATTTCCCGCCTTTTGTCACGAAGTACGGAAAATCTTTTAAAATTTTACAGCCATATTTTTGTGTTTGATTCTCTTTCATTTTTTTTATTTTATAATAATTCAATATTTATTTAAATACTTTTTTTTTACAAAAAAATAATTGTTTTCATATTTGACTGAATACAGGCCGTTTTTCTTGAGAAAATATTAACGAACGCCATAAATTATGAAAAAAGAAAATAAGTTTTTTTTTCTTTTTTGGCATCTGAGTCATTTTTTTGGAATAATTGCCAGATATTTTGTCAACTTAATCAAAGTAAAGAGGTTTTGATACTGAAACAAACCTTTTTTGAAAGGAAATGAGATTTTTTCTTATTAGAAGCTTTTGCGCTCTTTGATCAAAGACTTTCTTTTAAAATAAAAGGTTTAGTTTTTTATTCTATTTAATGGATTCTTGATCCAGGTCAAAAAGAGGTCTCGTAAAAGAAACAATGCAAAAAATGGACATGACATACTAAGCATTTCTCTTTGGTCTATATCTGCGAGCTGTGTACTACCTGGTTACATGGGAGTGACCTAGTTTAGTGGCAGCCGCATCGACGCGCATCGTGCACGGCTCTTGCCACTGGCGACACCACGCGATCGTGATTACATACTAATTAATACTGGTTATACATAAAGTAGGTCTCCTATTAGCTTCTGCTGGATTTTGTCTATGATTTACTGATGATACGAAGCTGTTCCTTTTTGTTTGTATAATACAAGGTTATTTTCATCACAAAGTCGAAATTTTGTCAAAAAAAAACCAAGTAAGTTAAACTTATTCAAGTCAGTCAGTACTATTCGATTGCAGTGCTCATGGTGGCAAAAAGTAGAAATGATGTTGGTTGGCTCTATCACTGGTACATCGAGCCAACAATCTGTTAAGCCTTTGTCAAACAGACTGCCGTGGCGAATGCGAAGCGTGACGTTTTTATTTGTAATGTATGGAATTGTTTAAATCCAGTCACATAGAAACGCGATCCGATAGCGTGACAGAACTATCGCACTGACGTTTCGCTGACGTCTCGCTTCGGAAACGCTTCGCTTTCGCCAGTCTGTTTGACAAAGGCATTAGACATATCTCTACGTATTTTTGTATAATCTTATTAAATTCCGCCAGAAACAATGGGTCACAGCAGTTGTTGTGTTGTTAACTGCAAGAATACTGGCAGAAGTAATAAATTTAAGTTTTGCTGATTCCCAAACGCCTCTTGGAAAGATCAACAATGCAGGAAATGGATAGCTGCCGTAAAGAGAAAAAAGTAAATAACATCATAATCCTCATTTAAATCCTGTATTTGATATTTTTCTTATTGAATAAATATATAATACATTTTGTCTCCGTTCATTTAATTTTATTTAGTGCCGATAGATCGCCATGGTATCCAAAACCAAGTGATTTGCAAAAACAAACTGTTTCTAATTAGAACGGTCAGAGCCAACATATGTAGTTTTGAACGCTAGGTGGCACTTAAGTCGCAGATGGTGCCAATAAAAACTATACATAATTAAACCAGTTGTGTACAATTCTTAAAATGTTTGCGATATAGTTTATCACGTTTTATGCAACGCGAACTCACGTTGTTATCATGCCAAGCAACATAATTTTTTTGCAAATCATACTTACAAAGAGTATTTAAAAAACCATAATTTGTATTAAACATGATAATCGTAAATGTTTATTTTTTTAACGATTAAAAGATGATAACGTTGTTTAATTACAAGTTCGCATTGCCGAAACGGACAATGAAAACAAAAAACATGTATGTCGGGTACTTTACATTCATAACACAAAGTTACGATATAACTTGCGAGGTTAATGAGCTCGCCTCTTATTTCATAGAACTTAAGCACAATTTACTGGGGATCGCGAGACTGTCTAATCAGGTAACCGTGACCCTGGAACACAAAGTGCTATTGAAGAAACATCGGATGTGTTAGTTAATTCGAGTCTGACAGTCCCTTAAGCTTCACCCAAGGCGGGAGGACTGATTTGATGATTTTACCACGCTAAAAATAGGCATGATTTGTAGAATGAGGGATTACTATACATTTTCATCCAACCGTTCGGGACCCGTATGGTGACACGAGTCCAGTCCGCACTAGGCCCGCGTGGTGGATTACCGCCCACTCCCTCTAACAGAGAGAAAGCCTGTGTCCCAGCAGTGGGAAGAATTATAGGCCACCATCATCATCATCATCAGATGATGATGATGTCACGAGGAGGTATATACTTAGAACATATTGAAAAAGGGTAAAAATATTAGATAAGAAACAATACAGAGACAAGAATGAATGGAGAACATCAAACGAACATACTATACGGTTCAATTAAGAAGGAGAGTTTCAATGATCTTCATCTGTCAACTGTTACTTGAAAATAATGTTTAGCAAAAAAATACTTTGTACAAATTAATTTACAATAGTGTTAATTACCTTTATTGTTTTGTTAGAGTTAATTTCATATGATAATTGTTTATTTGAACGCGTGCAAGTGTTAATAAAAGGTGCGTGACGTCAGAATATGGCGTACGAGAGTATTAAATTGATTAGAGTACTAAACTCTCCTTTTTAGTTGAACTGCATAGTACTTCGCGGGCTTTCACGGCTCTATCAAAAGAGACTTTCCCTTGAAAGATCAATATTTCCCATTTTGATAGTTCATTCAACTTGGGAAAACACATTCTCAAGCATTTTGTCCTCATAAATAACTTCCCATACAAATTGTTCCACATAAAGCGAAAGAAAAGCAATTTTTTATCAAAAGCCGAGTACCAGCGAGTTCAATGACCTGACCCTCTGGATATACGAATTTATTAATGGCGGTTTTAAATTCGTTCACACGTTTTGGTATATAATGTTCGCTCTTTAGAACAAATGGTTTGGACAATTCGAGCTTATTGATTTCGATGTCCTAAAAAATCTGCCTACTTTCACATATCGACAATTGTGAAAGTAGTAATAGGGCTTATATATAACGTAATAGGGCTAAATTTATCGTGGTAAAATTAAATGAGGTCCTCTCGCACAGGGCAGGACGGAGGGACTGTTAGACTCGTGCTTACTAAAACTCACGGTGTCCTTCAATATCCCTTAACATAGAAACTCACAAACACCCAGACTAGAAGCAACTACCTGCAGATCATTCAAATATGTATATTTTGTTTCGTGCGGGGATCGAACCCAAGTTATTAATTACTAGCACTTTTCCCGCGACTTCGTCCGCGTGGGTTACGTACTTTCCTAATTCCCCCTTTTCACCCCCTTAAAGGTTAAATTTCCAAAAACCCCTTCTTAGTGCTCCCCTACATTGTAATAGGAAGCCGTGTGCAAAATTTCACATTCCTAGCCCCAGTAGTTTCGGCTGTACGTTGATATGTCAGTCAGTCAGTTCTCCTTTTATAAATATAGATTTTGTCTAGGAGGAAAAAGTAATAGCAATGGCGATGCGACATGGTAGGTTGAGGACCAAAAATTCGAGCAAAAAAAGTCGCGAGCAGAAGCTAGTTTAGTTTAAATAGGTCGATTTGGAGATTACCTTGAAGGAACGGTTATTTTTATATAAAGGGGTAAAATTCTTCAAATTTCAATAGGCTTGGCTCGTTATTATTCTTATAACAAAATAGCTTTCTGTATTTTTCTTTTCGTAGATCAACCTAATTTATGCAAAGTATTCAGATTTCTATAACAGCCCGATTTCTTCAACCCGATCTAATAAAGAAAGATAATGTAACATTAAAGTGCACTCAAAAAATTAGACAAATACATAAAGTTTAAATTAGTAACAAATCTACTTAATAATAATTATGTGAGTCATTCAAAACTTAATTATCTGAGTCATTAAGTATTATTACCAGTTAACACATTGAAAATGGTTTTAAGTAAAAATACTTACGTTAAAATACCATAACTTATAGATCTAATTATAATTTGAATAATATTTCTTTGTACACTGTTAACTACTTAGTACGTGCATAAAAAAACGACGCGTTATTCTTAAATAATTCGATAATAATTTAACTTTCTCGAGACAGAATATGAAAATCAGAAAAGTTAGAAGAGATAATCTAAACTTGGCTCACACATATCATAAACCTTGTACGTTATATGTCAAGAGAGAAGCGTTAAGGAAAACTTATAATTTCAGAATCTCAAAGAAAAGAAATACAAGAAAAAGGTGTTACAAAACAATAATAATTGTGTAAACATTTTGATTCCGTTGTTAAGACAATAATTTATCTTGTTTCCAGTCAATTTGACGCACACAAATCGTTTACGTTTTCCTCAGAGCATTTCGTAAATGGTTATAAAGCTAGGGATTAACTGTGGCATACTGAGGTAGTAACAAGTTAATTATAAATGAGCTCGTGTGTGGATGGCCTTAAATGCGACAGACACGACAGCCGGCGTCACGCGACGGGAGGCGTACGTAGTTTTTGTATTTTCGAGGTAAATGCAGGTACGTCCAGTACTATAGTCGGGTCGGTACTTGGGTTGTTACCTCTGTTGGGTCGAAAGTTACAAATTACCTTTACATCACGTACTACGTTATACGTTCGTATAGGGTGACATAAATTGAGTTAGCTAGATTATTTGCTCTATTTATCTTTGGTACGATCTAAAGAAAAGTTTGATAAATTTTAGGAATTGCTTTGTAGGTAATATTTCAGTTTTATAAATCAATTAGATACCTACAAGGTTGATTTTACTTCTTAAATAGTTAAAAAAAATAAAACCTCAATTGAACTTTAATTCTGATTGTCTACCATCCTTCATTAGTACTTAAAAATCCTGATATTATATAGGCATTAAAAAATGAACAACAATAAAAAAAACAATGATAATCTTGACAAAATAAAACACCTCACTGTTAACAAAAATCACAAGCTTTTCCTTCAACACAAAAAATCAAGTTCGTGATTCGCTAGCTTAAGTCAACTGAGTCGGCGAAATATCTACAGTCTCGACTTTGGCACGTTATGTAATAGGCGAGGAGAAAAGATCTGCTGTTTGTAAATTTTATCTTACTTATTGACCTTGTAGAGTATTACTCGAAATTCCCAATTTTCTGCTTGATGTAGAGCGTTTAGCCTAGATTGTCTACATTAATCTAAGACTTGAAAATTGTCCATGGCAAAATCGGTACTGTTTTGACTGATTTGTTTTTAAATCACAGTACAAAAGAAGATAAAAACAAATGAATGGTAAATCAAGTGAAAAGGCAGAAGTCAAGGACATGCACTGAAACGTTACATTAAAATTACCTACTTGAACAATTTCAAGGCTTCCTTATCACAAAAGAATTTTCATAAAATACTTAAATGCGAATGTTTACCAAATCTAGAACTTGAACCGAACGAAGGGGTGTTCCCCAAATATAGACGCCCCTCCTACCGTACCTGACTGAAATGGAAACATTTGATTAATTTTATTTTTGTAATGAGTCGTACGAAGAAAAGCTGTATAAATTGTTGCAGTCTATAAACTAACTGAACTACCTAATACAATTACTCGTTGTTATAAAAGGAATACAAGAAATAAATGTTGTTCGGGGGTACCCTCCCCGGGGGTGGGTGTTTGAGGGGTTGAGCGGGGGTGTTCGGGGTGGTGGCGTCAAGGTTTAAGTTCGGTTCGTTCGGGCGCCACTGCGGACTATGCGTATTTCTACGTGTGGCTGTTACCCGGCCGGGTTACACAAGTCGGTGTTTGACGACGACTCGCTCCGATTAACTGACGAAATGTTTTGTAATACGATGAATTAGCTAGTGAAACTCTTATGAGCTTTTGGGATTGTGTTACTTTTGTAATTTGTACTATTTTAGGGATTTATCTACTTTTCGATTTGTAAAAACAATTTTTAGGAAAAACTTGCTTCCCGGGACGGAAAATAAAAGCCTCGATTTGAAGGTTGATGGCTGTTTTTTGTCATTTACAAGGATCAAAGACTTCATGCTGAGATTTCAAACCTTGAAGTCAATGATATCCTGCACTTTTCAAAATAATTGGAAATTAAAAGAAAATCTAGTTTCCACTGACATTTAACGTAAATGTCAAGAAAGGATTCAGATATGATTACCATTAAAGTATCGAAAGCTCATGAAGTATGCAACATTTCTTATCGGTGTTACCTATACTATAGTATAAGGTCTGGTAGGTGCTAGTTCAGAATTCATCAGGGACATGAATCGTGCCAAAACTGAGTCAATAAGATAAATTCGCATTTTTTTTAAATACTAACACACTAACCCACTTTTATATATTTATCTATATATATAAAAGGAGAACTGACTGACTGACATATCAACGTACAGCCGAAACTACTGGGGCTAGGAATGTGAAATTTTGCACACGGCATCCTATTATAATGTAGGGGAGCACTAAGAAGGGGTTTTTGGAAATTTAACCTTTAAGGGGGTGAAAAGGGGGAATTCGGAAAGTACGTAACCCACGCGGACGAAGTCGCGGGCGCAGTGCTAGTACAATACATATGCATTAGTTCAATTAAAACTCTTTTGAAGTTTAAAGAATAAGTTTGTTTGTAATACTTACATTTCATAAATGAATATAGAATTGTCTAATGGAACCCAAATTAAGGTCTACAATGAACAAAAAAAAAATTTTGGTCTCAACGGAACCACAAGTATAGTGTAACTACAGCATTCACAAGACACAAACAACATATATCTTTCTGTTATAGAAAAGAAAATATTATTTTGATTTTGGGCACACACAACAACAACAATTATAAAATTTAAATTAAAAAAAAAAACAATTTTGCTGAGAGTTACCAGTTGGAACAAAAAGGGTTACCAACTCAGCATTTTCTGAGTATATCAATATATCACAGAGTAATGGTTCTGATAAACAAGGTACTCTCGAAATAGGTTCGAAATATCAGATTAAGTACTTACCCACATTGATCTTATTAAATGTTGATTGAATTCTCTTTCATAAAGGTATAGGGATCGTACCCACGTGAAGAATTGGCAACAACGGAGTTTCCCAAATTAATTTATTGCCAGTTCATGTTGTTTAGGGCACATATTTACTTGTCCGGAATAATTAGATACATTTCTACTGGATTTTTTATCAATTTACTACTTACAGAACATTATAAATAGGATTAAAAACTTGATAAAATTAGTTCCTCGTTCGTACACGAGTGGAGCTTTTTCATTTATACTAATATACTAGCGACACGCCCCGGCTACGCACGGGTGCAATCTCTATTATATTATACATGTTATATACATATAAACCTTCCTCTTGAATCACTCTATCTATTAAAAAAACCGAATCAAAATCTCTAGTTTTAAAGATCTAAAGATACATAGGGACAGACAGTGGGAAGCGACTTTGTTTTATACTACGTAGTGTTATAAAGATCAAGAGTTTGTTGAGTTGAATGCGCTTATCTCTATCGATAGACCATTTATTGAGGAAGGCTAAAAGCTATTTTTGTTTTGTTTTTTTTAAAGAAACGTTGCTATATAACATTATGCTACAACCAAAAGGTACCAAGCAGCGGGAGTTTAACCGCAGGGAACAGTTGTTTTCCATACAATGAATGTCGTTTATACTTCAAGTACGAAGTGTGGTCAAATATGTACAATTAGTGTTATAACCCCAGGATTCCTTTAAAACAGTCACAAAACAAAATAAACTTTTTTTGTAACAATCAAAACTGTAAACATTTATTTCCTGTATAGTTATTCAAGGCGGCCAAAATACGTAGGTGTTCACTTATTGCAAATGTACATAACCCGACCGTGACGACCCCTGACTTTATTCCACGGAGCGGGGGATGTTACACTTATTTTTTACGCAGGTGGTTTGTTTACGTTTACGATCCCTGGCTAAATACGTGTGCGTAATAAATGAAAGTGAGGTCAGAAACATTACAATTTATAATCCTAAACAGTGAAATATGATAGATAAAAATATGGAGGCAGTGAGCTTAACTTTTTTTAATAGAATTTTCCAGTAAATATCGTTAAATAATCTATAATATTATGACGGAAAACAATACCTTAAAAACACCTTTAATTTCTTTGAGTATCTCAGACGCTTTGTCGATTGTAAGCAACAAAAACGGTTATATTTTAAAATCGAAATCTTCTAGAAATATGCAAAAGTTGCAGTAAATACAGTCGGCAAAGTGCTGTTATTTACATTGAATCGGATATCAAAGGCGACCCTCGAGCGACAGAGGGTGAAGTAAAGACCTCCTCGACACTTTTGCAACCCGATTACGGTTTGTGATTTTCTAACTTTTAGTTTTATATTGAAAGTTCTATTATTTCGTCTCTGTTTGCAACTATGGAATGATATTAAATGTTTTACATTCTTAGTCGTTGCGCCATGAAGTAGAATTGGCATTTTTCTGGTATCAAGAAAATTTAATTGAATCGTGTTTTCTTTTTTGTTATAAGTTACACCAAGATATGGTTAATAACTTAATCCGATTTGATAGATCTGTAGTCCAGATATGTAAGAGTTTTTTGTGTTGGCAAGAACACCTACCGTATATTTGTTCTGGTTTTTCACGATGTTTTGTTCGACAATCAGGCAATAAGGAGCACATTTGGAAAACCAGAAAAATCCCTATCCTCGAGTTCTCCTCTATCTCCTATTCTTGGCATCAAGCCTAACTCCTAACATGATTGTAAGTTATTTTATAACCGACAGATTAACTTTACAGTGACCCACTTTGGGGTAAATCAATTTAGATAAAAGCTTTACACGAATATAGGTTAAAATTGTTGTTCTAACTTATTTGATCGATGGATAAATTGATAACGAACGTCTACGTGCGTTAAGTAGGGCTTTTATCGAGGGCACCTATGTATACCCTTTCCGTTACACCCTTTATAAAAATGGTAAAAAAAAAAAACATAAGGCCTAAATAAGAGAAAGATCTTCACTGATAAAATCCGTTATCTTGGCAAGCTTTAGACGTGGTATGAACTAAAGGCAATGAAAAACTTGAGCCCCCAATGCCGATCGACAATATAGGCCAAGGGCAGTCGGTTTTGGAGGGGAGCTTGGAGGTCGACGGGGACGCGTGACCAATGAAACGCATGAGACATTTACCATTCTCTTACGTACAGAATAACTTATTTAGAATGCTTAGTAAGCAATTTCAGTACGCGACGATATAGATTTTACTTATAAGTAAAAATAGATATATCTCCAAATAAAACATGAACATGATTGATCGCTTCCTGTGTGCTCCAATTTTGTCCTACAATAAACAAACAACGCAATATTTCACACAAAAACATGTTTGTTGCACTCCAAATGTCTATATGAAAAACGCCCTGACAGAAAACCCGTAAAATCGGGCCCTTAGTGGGCTATATAACCCGGAGAAGCCCGGGTATTCTGTAACCCGCGCTCTCAGAGAACATTTACATACGTTAGGTCGCTGTGACGGCGCCTCTCAACCAAATTGCTTTCAGCTTTTACCAAGTGTAAAAAGAATTCAGAGAGTTAATGTATTCATACTCTCAAATTACTGAAGATTAATTGGAAACAACTGACACAATCTATCTACCGGTGACACAACAATTAAGTTCGATCAACCTTTCAAGTTAGTGGGTGGTGAATAATGTATTACTTGTTACTGTATTCTCTTAATTGCAAACTGTTTTTAAAAGGAACAAACCTTTGTTGTCTTTTTTTATAAATTACCTCATTATAATAAATAGCAGATTTCTCTGCCTCTGGATTGTGACAGGATGTTTACCGATACAAATATAGGTAAACACATTGATTGTAGCAAAAAAGATATCAGTTGAGTTTTATAAAAATGACCTCTATTTATAGTCAGATAAAACATGCAAGTGATGCATGTTTGCAGCGGGAAAATGATTATTTATTAATTTATTGCAAATATAATAAAGAGTCTAGAGGAAATGCATGTCCTGTCAACATTCCAAAGAGATAAAGTGAGTGTACACTTCGTGGTAATATGCATTGTTAAAAAAACTTCTATTGCGATCACCGCTCCATGCAATTTAAGACATAGCGTGCGAATTCCGACTCTAAGGCCCGTATTTTAAAACATCAACCAACTCAAACATGACTTATAATTCCGATTCAAGCCATTTCATTGGCCGAAACTAGTTTGGCAAGCGAGCGATGTTTGAGTTTTGAGTACTGTTCTTTAATACAGAACTATATAATGGGCGCTTCCAATCGAGCGCTTTGCTAACTAGCTATAAGAACTAGGACGCACTTCCAGCGCGCGCTTACATGTGTATACCTCAATATCAACTCTTTATCTTCGTAAAAAAAGAGTGTTTAGTATCGTTCAACATGTTCCTGGTCTAACAGTGCCGAGGCTTCTCCTAACTCTGCAGAACAAACATTTTGAACAAACATTCTGAGAACAAACAGATTGCAGAACAAACATACTGCTGACGACGCCAAACAAATGAGTTCGGAACAAAACGAGATTGACATGTCAATTGCTATCACCAATTCCCGAAGGGACAAAGGCTTTGATAGGATCCAACTTTCGGCCATTAAATATGCACAAACCCAAACAGGTAAGGACTGGGTAGGATTTGTTCTAAAAATAATAATCTCTCCTTATTTTTTCTTGCCTTAGAAAAAGTGACATTTTAATCATGGTAAAATTAAAAAATGTTGTGACATTAGCTATGAAAAGTGTATCTATCTCGTTGAAAATCGTTAAATACGGAATTAAAATCGTAGCTATTTGTCGAGGCCTTATAAATCTAAAATAAATATGTTGCACTTCGCGTGACCAGAGGGCTGGTTCTTTCTTTGGTCAAAGAATAAGCATTGCCATTCAACGAGGCAATGCTGCCAGGAAGAGTACTTTGACGCCTGAGTGTCTGTGCCTTTTTCTGTTTTTTCTTTTTTTTAATAATTTTATTTTAGTTTAAGTTTACATTTAGTATCTTGTTTTAAATATTTAGTTTTATTCTTAAATTTCTAGTTTTAGTTATGTAAATACTTTTAGTTAGTACTATTTTATTTAATTGAAATAATAAATTGGAGCAAATTATGTTGCTTGGCCCACGCGTAGCTCAAAAATTATAGGCGTAACGGAACGTAACACTGGGAAGAACGTAATCTATTCAAAACTATTACCTATCTCCGAGCCTTTCATCAAAATACGTTCAGACATTCTGACGTTATGGTGATGCATCCAACAGTACAACATTTTGCATAAATAATATTAGTTACATAAACCGACCGGGAATACAGTTAAATGAAAAAAATATTTTGGTTCTTTTCAATTCTTCTTGAAAAGTCCGAAACAGAGCAACCAATCACTAAAACCAACTTAACATCCCTAACGTAACATCCCACTGGCTATCTTTCACATTAAGGCGTCCAATAAACCATACTTATATCAATTTCCTCCTTCAATAGCCATTTGATTCCTATCAAAACTTGTCAGTATTATACGTTAAAAAGAAAACCTGTCGAATCCGAAAGGGGCATATTCATATATGATTTAAATGGGCAATAAGAAAAATAAAATATTATAAATATATTAAGAAAAATAAAATATTCAAAAAATCAATAAAAAACTACGTGTATTTTCATAAAAATAATATTTTTGTTGTTAATAACTTCTTAAATGCGAAAACACACATCATCTGGTTTTTTAGTTTCGTAATTTTAGTAAACATTATTTAATTTTATCACAGTATCTTATTTTTTTCTGGTATATATAAATAGACAGTAGAATCTCGGTGCCTTATATCTTCACGCGTTGCATAAGGTTTTTTGTTTATATTTATAGAGAAGTAACTGTCGTTGTATGTGGGCTGTTCAAATTTTACTTATACAGAAGAGTGGGCGGTGGACGTTTGTGACACAATTTTCGCAATACTCTGTACTATTTTTGCGCAGTTTTTGTACGTACTATTTTGAGCCTTGAACATTGATGCCGAGTCGCCAGCCTTTTGGTTTTTATAGGTTACATTTCGGGCAGTGTGCGATGGAACTGCACAATTTGATTCCACCTTACCCTTTTCATCATCGGACTACAAGATCTACGGCAATGAGCAATATGGACAAGGTGGACAATTGGACCTCCCATCTTTACGTTACACAAAGCGTTTTGAAATTTAAAAATTGTATCGTTTTTTCTTCTGCTTCTTGTTGCCAAAAATTTTGTATATAAGTCATGATATGTTTCAGTACAACTCGTATATCTATAATTTTCCTTCAATGAAAACTCATCTAAGTCATATAATGTACTTAGAAAACTTTTGATTGATAAGTTTCAAAGGAAATCTTTTGCTAAGTCTCAATTTAAACTTTCTTGAGTGTATATTGTTTAACTTCGATTGTCGCTTTAAATAGTCAATGCTGTGAAGAAAGTCAAGAGGTTTTAAAATAGACCAGTAAGAAAGTTTCAAATACCTATTTATATTAGACTAGCTTTTGCCAGCAGCTTCGCCCGCTCACTCCCTCCCCCCCCCTCAGGACCAAAGCAGCTTTCAACTAGTGAAAGAATTTTTGAAATCGGTCCAGTAGTTTTGGAGCTTATTCAATACAAACATACAATCAAATCTTACCTCATTAAAATATAAATTACACTAATAATATTATTGTATATATTACTACGCTTATTTTTATTTTGTAGTGGTAGTACCTATTGTTGGACAAGGACTATACGAGTACCTCAACAGTTATTGGTTTTTTCTCTTTCTGAATAGTTTCTTAACACTACCAGCCTATAATCTATATGTTAACATCTGGGGGACGACAGGTCCTCCCCCTGTGCAAAAGAACGGCCCGTAATCCGCGGACCCTGAGCGAATTTATGGATCCCACGAGTCTAGAAATTTTTCAATTTCTTCAGGAAAATCAATTGAATCTTACGAAACTATCGACAAAAGAAATACTTCTTATTTATAATTTCAGGTAAGAGTGATTCTGACCTTGGTCAACAAATAAGCGTTGCCATTCAAGGTGCGATTGCTGCCAGTCTTCTGGGCACGTTTCCGAATGCCAGCGATTTGGAGGAGTACGATAGTATGTATATAAATAAACGTATATATTTTTTGCAATAAAAGTAAAAGCTGTATTGTAAATATTTATAATTAATTAATTGTATTGTATAGTTTTAAATAGTGCATATATTTAACAATATATTTTTCAAGTAAAAAGTTAATTTCGAACGTATCGCTATGATGTATTCCAATGCTGGTTTATAATAACAGGGCAGTAAAATCTCGGGTCGCGTGCAGCAATGTAAATGAAACGCCAGCCTGACACAATCACGCATGCAGGTGAAACGACACCCACGTATTATATTAGCTTAAGACCAATGTGCTTTAAACTGGAATTAGGTCATGTCTCATATATTACATAGGATATTGTATCTACACGTGTCTACGAGCATTTTTCGCTCTTTCTTTCATTCTCGTATGAGGATATGGCTATCTTTCTTCTCTTTTTTATTTCTTTTTTATAAAATCGTTGCCCCACACTAGGAATTTCTCCTGTGTCGTGGGTGCGTTTACAAACATATAAATTCACATACACGATTGCCGAAACCCGGAACAACTACTTGTAAATCATACAAATAGTTGCTCCGTGCGGGAATCGAACCCGCGACACACAGCGCACCAGTCCAATCTCTCAGCCACTGCACCAATCGTGCCGCCGTATCTAAGTCGCCGGAATGTCGAAATATACCTTATTTTGACGTACCTCTAAGGAACAGGGTTCTTTTTAGTCAGTACGAGTCTAACAGTCAGATATTGTTACGCGAATTCGCCACAGACGGCGCCTCGTGGCGTGTTTCAAACAGCGCCCCTCGCTAATCCACCGCTCACAGCGCCGAGGTCGTGAACGAGCTGTTATGTGTACTCATGTTTTCACAAATAAATGAAACTGAATCTGAAAAAGACACAATGGTGATTTGGCTTGGATTTACAACCTTTGCTTAATATATTTCCCCTTTCAGATATAAAAATCATATTCTGATTAGAGCAAGAAACAAAAGATTAGACAGGTTTCGAGATCAAAAAGGGTTTAATGCTTATGAAAGTACCATCTTCAAGGTGACACGCCGGATTTAGTTACAATGAATCTATGAAATTCTAGACTCCGGTATAAAAGCGGTAACGGATTCAAAAAAATACGAAATCTGCCTTTGGCTTTTTCAATTGGAATCTTAAATAATATAATAACAAAAATTTGATCAACTTCGAATTGAAACGATGAATTGAACTTTATGTTGATATTCTTAAGATCTATTGAAGTACTCATTAAAAGAAGACATGAGACATATGAAATCAATACATAAATATCATCGAAATTACTTCCTTCACGAAATTAATCGAACATAAAAAATAAGAGCCTGTTTGTTAGAGCGGCCAGGTCAAGGACGAATGTTTTCCTACCCTCCCCAATTAATCACGGCACTCAATATTCATATTTAACAACCCTTTCCTCATTATAATGAAGCAAAAAAAACAACATATTTATTCAATCTCTCGAAGAAAAGGACCAATTTTCCTTGAAACATGATTTTCAGGGGTTCAGAAAATGGAATCTGTATTTTCTGAAGTATGTTTGAAGAAATAAAGTAGATAAACTTAGAGATATTTTCTTTACCTAAATCATCAAAGGTTAACTATCAAATTATACTTTTCTACAGATTTTTTTATCGTGTTAAAATCATAAAATGTGTCCTCCCACCCAGGGCGGAACGGAAGGGACTGTCAGACTCGTACCGATTAAAATCCACGGTATCCTTCAGTAGTACGTTCCTACTTACCTAATTAAACAGTCCCGCGACATAGGCAAGCTTTGGTATGGCCCCCCCTATGGCCCGTCAGATTACTGACAGCTCATTGAGGCGCGCGTAGAACACGACGCACCGTCGACCCGGGCGTGGTCCATGATCGGACGGCGAGTCACCTACTACTCGCTATGCACTCCCATGAATTGATACAAAGTTGGAACGGAAAACTTACGAGGTCAACAAATGTATGGGTGACGCAGGCAGGTTGGTACTATCCCTTTAAAGTGATGTGCCTACGTCATACTAAGCTAACAGCAGAACACGAGTCGTGTGGCTAATATCGCTAAGTAACGTTGTTAGTAGAACAACAGGTAATATAGCGCGAAACGAGGTTTTAATCACCTCCTGTGTTTAGTACTAATTCTACGTTTGTTGTGATATTTTACAATTAAACAAACACACGTCTCTTTAGTTAAATTAATAAGATTATTACAAACATTGCTTATTTCTATAGGAAAACAACACGGATTAAATTAATAACCTGTATTTATCTAATTTTTAATAAATTAAACAGGGAAATTGGGCTTTGTTGTGAGACAATAAGGTTAGGTTAGGACATAAAACTTAGGTACTAAACTGTGTCTGTTTATACTTACTGGAAATTGTACCAAAAACCAAAAAAGCTAGAAAATGGCTTAATAGACGATTTCTTTTTTATCGTGGTAAAATCATCAAATCATTCCTCCCACAATCAGTCCTGCCCCAGGGCAGAGGGGCAGGAAACATTAATCTCATTTCTCTTATGCATAATCATTCATATTCCTTTTATGTATCTACATAAAAACAAGTAAACCGAAGAAAGATAATGATCTAACTTCGACTTCAAGTTATGTAACATTTTATGCGTCGGGCTGAAACGCCTGGCAAATTCTCAGAGCTTCATTTTTCTCTACGACTTGTAGACAAACCGATTTCGTATTACTTAAGTGGGTGTTGTTCTTTTAAGTAAATTTTGTACCAAAATCTATTTCTCGTTATTGTTTGATGATAAAATATTCACAAAGCCTGGGTAACTTTATTTCAAGTTAAACATAAAAGAAAAAGCTACTTGTTAACACATTATTATTTCGAATATATTTATAGAATTTGAAATATTCATGAAAGAAAAAACTTTAAAACGTGACATAAAAATCGTTGCCTTTCTCCTATCTCCAACTGATTTGCCAGTTAAACAATTTGCTCTGCAAAAAATTAATTGTGGCGTTGTATTCTTTTTAGAACATTTCGCCCCGGGTAATTTCACTTAAACTTACAAGGGATCGTTTGTTTGCTGAGAAACTATTTTATTCGTTTTGTGGAAACATCTATCTTGTTTTTACTAAGGAAACTGCCTTAAAGGCGCGTTTCCATTAGGCAAGTGTGACGTCACATTTATACTGTACGAGTAGTTTGAATTGAAAACATATAGGTATTCGAGAGTGTGCAAATTACATACAGGTTTTACTTGCACTTTTCCCAATTGAGTAGGTTGACAGATACTTGAAATAAAATGTGCAAGTTCTAACTATCTACTTGTAACTTGTATGCAGGTTTGTTCAAGTTGTATACAATTTGCAAATTGTATACAAGTAACTACAGTGCAGACATGGCCAGAAATTGACCAAACTAGAGTGGTTTGAAAGGAGAAAGGGAAGGCCTTTGCCCAGCAGTGGAACACAGAATAGGCTATAAAAATACAAGTAACTCACATAAGGCTTTGTCAAACAGACAAGCGTGAAGAATGCGAAGCGTGACGTTTTTATTTATAATGTATGGAATTGTTTGAATCCAGTCACATAGAAAAGCGAAAGCGATCCGATAGCGTGACAGGACTATCGGACTGACGTCTGGCTGCGGTTCGGTATCGTTTCGGAAACGCTTCGCTTTCGCCTGTCTGTTTGACAAAGGCAATAATGTCTCTTAAGACGCGTTTGTCTTAATAGACAGTCAGTCATTTCAACACTCATAGCTTATTATTTCTACCGCGAACAGTCATAAGAAGGCAAAAATAAAAAGGCGATTAATGACCAACTTGAAAGAGGTATTTCAATTAAGTCAAGACAGCTATTAACTTTGGAATTCGTAGATCGGTTATAGACTAAATAAAATAAATTGTCAACATTTTAATGCAATTTTATCGTTCTTTTTGACGATAAAAATTTAACGAGATACGCTCCTGAAAATAAGCATTTTCAATACTGTAATGGGTGTATTTTAGTATGATACATTTTCAAAGTCGTGTTTAGTGAGCCAGTTTTAATTGAATTGGGAGAAAAAGTAGTCTGTGACCTTTTAGAACAAATTCGAAAATGAAATCAACAAGAATTAAAATACGTGTCCCTAAGTCTATTTTCAGTCTTCAGGTTCGATAGGTTACGTCGCGCGTCGTATATTCCTTTTTATGTCAGACTCGGAGTACTTTAGTCAGTATATCTCCAACCTCATGCACGAGGTTGTAAATTCAAACCCGGTTCATCGCGATTCAATGCACTTTCTCAGTTTATTTGGTGTGAACATGCTCAGCAAAATTTATATTGTCCTTTATTCATTTTTCAACATATTATTTTACATTTTTACAAAAATATAAATAAAAACATTTAAAAACATAAAAAATAGTGGCCCACCAGCATCACCATCGGGGACAGGGTCCAAGCTGCCGGTGGTTAGAGCTCCAGAGAAAGGAACCTCCTCACTATGCGCGCCGTGTCCAAGAGAACTGCTTTCTGCATCAAGCCCTTGAGCCAGCTGCACAATGAGAGCCTCTTAAGGTGTAAGTTTTATTATTATCGTTGTTGTGTGTGTCCAAAAAAATAAAACCTATACTATTGTATTTTTTACTTCACTGACAATCATCATCTGCCATCATCTGCCTAGCCTTTTCCCAACTATATTGTGGTCGGCTTCCAGTCAAACCAGATTCAGCTGGATATCAGCATTTTACATGGAGCGACTGCCTGTCGGACCTCCACAACCCAGTAACTGGGTAATACGATACCCCATGGTAAGACTGGTTGTCAGACTTTAGAGCTTCTGACTAACAGTAACGACTGTCACCAACGGCTTTACGTGCTTTCCGAGGCATGGAGGAAACTCGCTATGACAGATGGTCACCCATCCACAGACCAACCTCGGCAAGCGCGGCTTAACCCGGAAGATCGGCCTGTGTGGCTGTATTTATTTAGCCACGAGCTCCTCCACTACTTCACTGACAATCAGTGAAGGAAAAACATTGTTGGAAGACGTGGACTTATCCAAATCAATATTATTCACAAGTAGTGGCAGTGGGCTGGCCATGTTTATCGAAGGACCGATGGCCGCTTGTGCATATGAATGCTGGAGTAGCAACCGCGTATGAGCAAGCATACTGTAGAACGCCCCCCTCCCTCCGCTAGCTAAACCGACGACCTGCAGAGAATGGCTGGTACAGACTGAATGCGGAAGGCAGAGGACAGAGCGATGTGGCGTAGCCTGGGAGGGGTCTACGTGTGGCAGTAGACTACGATAAGCTGAGTTGATTGATTGGTGATGGAGATGGTGATTGGAGTGGTCACATTTTCACAAGTAAATGAAAAGATAGTCAGTTTTAACAAACGTCCATTTCACCTTCCAAGTTCTCATACACAAACAGGCAAGCCAAACACCCGCATGAAACTCATAGCTCTACTATTTACGTAGACTTTAGTAAATAGATTCCGTAGCTGTGTCAAAGTTAGTCATTAATTTCATCCACCAAACAAATTAGTTTCACGAAAGAACATCGACTTTAGGGTGGTAGGTAATGACCCAACATTGCTATCATTAGGACAATGAACATACCAATTTTGACTCAGAACATTTTGGATTAGTATTAAAACAGTTTTTCAGGGTTCCATGCCCAAAAAGGTAAAACGGGTCTCTATTATTAAGTCTCCGCCGTCTTTCTATCTGTATATCATGAACCGTGTTATACAATTCAAAATTTTCACAGATGATGTATTTCTGTTGCCGCTTTGACAAAAAAATACAAAAAGAATTTAAAAAAAATGTTTAAGGGACATTTACTACGGACATGATTTTTTGCCGTTTCAACAGTTAATGGCAACACCAGACAATGTTAACACCGAAAAGCGAGTCTTACTCGCACTTGGCTGGTTTTTTTGTTTAATCGTTATTGTTTTGGTAGATCAAAGTCTGTCTTAAACTAATTTATTATGTTTACAGGTTCAAAAAGATATTTAAAAATAACACTATTATTCAGCACTAGCTTCCGCCCGCGACTCCGTCCGCGCGGATGTCGGTCTTCGCGTGGATGGTTTATTTCTCCATTTTGAGTAACTCTGACAATGACATCTTATACATATCTAGTGGACCCAAATACGCCTAAGACTATAATAATTAAGGAGATTCGCGGTTCTACAGAACAACGTCTATAAATAAAACTGAAAAATAAGTTTTTTTTTCTACGTATTTTTCCAGGATTAAAAGTATCCCTTTTTATGCCCAGGATAATAAGGTATAATTATACCAAGTTTCATCGAAATCGAACCGTTAGTTTTTACGTGATGCCTGCATATACAGACAGACAGACAGACATTTTTTTAATCACATATTTGGGTTGGGTATCGATCCAGCAACACCCCCCGCTATTTATTTTTTCAATATTTTCAATGTACAGAATTGACCTTTCTGCAGATTTATTACATGTAGAGATGACATAACATTTTGATAATTTAAGTTGATCATCGCCAATGAACATGCTGCGGAACTTAAAACCTTAAATTATGCAAATATTAGTCGCTAAGCTAAGCTAATCTCAGCTAACCTTCTTCATAAATCGGCTGTCGAGCATTCCATCACTAACACTAAAACCACTCGCTCCATTTTCCACAAATAATAACCAGAAGGTACGAGTTAAGTTAGACCGCTATAATTCTTAACCGAACGACGTATCCGAACTAGAAAAAGATCTTGGCAATAAATATTTTTGGGCCAATCGCTAACCTCGAGCCTAATCTGCTAGATAACAAACGGATTTGCAGGCGCTAAACAAAAAGGTTACATAAACAAAAGGCTAGAGAAACTTTCGAATCTATACTAATATATATATTATTATTAATATTATAAAGCTGAAGAGTTTGTTAGTTTGGTTGAACGCGCTAATCTCAGGAACTACTGGTTCGAATTCATACAATATTTTTGTGTTGGATAGTCCATTTATGAAGGAAGGCTATAAGCTATACTAACGTCACGCTACGATCAATAGAAACCGAGTAACGGATAAAACCGCAGGGTACAGTTAGTATGTAAATAAAGTTATTCTAAGCTGTAAGTTGTTTTTACTAGTGTGGGTAGCTCCGAACATTGCCAACATTAATTGAAAATTACTCTTAACAAAGCCTTAGCAATTAAGAGCCGCATGGAGCTTACATTGGTCAAAGGATGTTACCAATCGCTTTCTACGGTATCATTTAATTGCTTTTGAGATATCAAAACGACAGAGCGGTGGTACTTTATAATCTAATATTATCGTTGCAGCTTCCTTAATTTATTCTATTGATAGATGCTTACACTGAGTAAAATACAAAACATCATGAAGTCAAATCGAGTTTG
Source organism: Agrotis puta (assembly GCA_943136025.2). NCBI lineage: Eukaryota > Metazoa > Arthropoda > Insecta > Lepidoptera > Noctuidae > Agrotis > Agrotis puta. The sequence goes on along the minus strand of OW964182.2, from coordinate 10,658,200 downwards.
ACGTCTTTGGATATAAGTCAAAAAGATATTTTTATTATTATTCGAATCTAATCATTTATTTTGTGAAGATAATATAAAAAGAAGGAAAATATATAAAATTATGTAATTTATCTTGCATCCTTTCCAAAATAAGCATGATCATGTTATTAATGAAAATTCCCTCTCAAAGCTATCAATAGATACTCAGTTAAGAGTCAAATGAACTTATGTGCCGGGTTCTTGGTAATTGGACCATCTCATCGTGTATACTAATTATATTGTCCTATTTCCTCTTTAGTCCTTAAAAAGAAAAGAGAGAGCAAGCGTTTAATTTTCATTCAAGATCAGAGTTTTTTTTTAGCAAACACATTCAATATTTTTTTTTTTTTAAAAAGGGAAATTAGATCAAAATATCTAGATCATTCTCTTCACCATATTCAATAGTAAAATACAAACTTGCGTCATACATATTCTATCTGGCAAAACTGTTAAGCTGATCTTTTCACTCTTTCCACAAACTTTCAGTAGGCTTTCAATGTGAATATATATGAATACATGCAACTGAAAGTCTGTAAGTTTATAAAACTACAGTAATTATAAGCTGGTATTTCAGTGTTATACCGACGAGCTGTGTAATTCAAGTACTACACGGTCGGATTCAGTTTTAATACCACACACCTGATACGCGGTGATTAAAGTGAACCGATACGACAAATGAGAGGGAACTCACAACGAGAAAACTTTGCTGTTTGCGATCAGAGTGAATTGTTTATACAGCCCTTTATTTTGCAGCTGACGATTTCAATCCAACCGCAACCTTATTGTTGCAAAATTAAAGTCTTTATTTACTAAGAGATAAGTTTTTTTTGTTGAATAAATATTATATTTATCACATCAATGTTTCCCAAAAAACAACAATTGATTGTTTTGTAACCAAAGCTGATGAACTCACTGTAGATTTTAGTTGTGTGGTTGCGGAAGCGGAAGGCAATGTCAGACCATTCCTTCAATTATATCCGTTCCAGGGCCGTGGTAACGTCTGTAAATATTCCCGCTAATCTTAATAGGCTATTTTACATAAAAAAAGCCTAAAAATAGGTTATCAAAAACAATTTGACCCGTATTTTTTCTTTTGTTATTTATACCAAAATCGACGAAGATACAACGCTTCTAATAATCGGAATACGTCACTCGGTCGGTAAAATTTTACAGGCGTTATGACGTCACATGACAACAATATTGATAGATTCAAGAAAAATATGTACATGCATTATTTTTCAATACTCTAACTACTACACGGATTTTCAATTTATTTATGCAGTAAACTACACTATTGTGTGCTACCAAAAAATTGCCCAATCAACTATTCCCCTTGTGAACAGGGATATAAGCACCAACGTCCAACATGGTCATATAATCAACACCAAAAAGGATCTAAATCAAAAGCTGCCATGGCCGAAATTTCCGGGGAAATTGGCGAGGCCAGTGTTTTGTCAAACGACGTCGGCCTTCCGAACTAAACCTATAAATTCTTATTACTTTCGCGTCACGTTATGTTCACAAAGCCTCTAGGTAGCTTATAATAAATGTTTATAAGTAAGTAGTTTGTATTCTACTTGCTGATTCTTCTCACTCTGACTGCGTGGGTTGGGTTTGATACCCGTGTATGGCAATCCACAGTAATATTATAAAGCTGAAGAGTTTCGACCACGCGCAAATCTTAGAAAGTACTACTTAGTTCGAATTGAAACATTATTTTTTGTGGATAACTCATTTATCGAGGAATGTTGGAGGCTATTTAACGTCACGCCTCGACTATTAGGAGCCGAGCAGTGGATGAAGCCGCGAGGCACAGCTAGTAGGGGAAAAAGTACATTGAAAAACTCGCAGTTGTGATTTATAATTTGTTGCATGAGATAAACTGCATAAGGCAGAGTAGTAAGGATCTACGTTCTCTTTTTTGCTAATCAACAACATTTTTTTTTTATTTCTCCATGTAAAGTGCAAAGTCCCTGAATCTTTACGAGAAACCTGCCAAGAACGACTTTACGACTTTTCCTTCAGATAGTAAAATATAACCTTGATTTGCAGGTGGGTCTGATGGAATAGTGAACATAAGTTTGTTTGATTTTATAGGTAATCAAAATAACTAGATTTTTACCTCTCAAAAAAATTATTGCTTATATTTTCAGCAGATTTGCTACAATGCTTACACAGGCCTTTCGCCTTGTCCACATTCATACATCTGGTCACACAAGTGCGCCGGTTGTGAGTACTACGCATCTGACCTTTCTGAAGAACTTCACCAATAAGGTCAGTGTATGTTGTAGGACGTCCCCTCCCTTCCTTTAATTTCAAGTAGAATGAACGTGTTTAACGAAGACTGTCTTCTTTCATTTTTGAAGCAGCATGCATGATTTTTCACGTTTTTATGACGTAATGTAAACTAACTTTGACCTTAATTTGATGGATAAAATTAGTTTCTTGTTCGTACACTAAAAGCCCTTTTTCAATTTTCAAAACAATACGCAAGTAAATAATTTAAGTACGCTGCGAATAAAATACAGAAATCTTGTGATAAGGCCTCAGTTATTACTGTGTTCCATTCATGCGCAAGAGTTCGAATTGCTTATGAGTAAGCTCAAACTTAGCCCTTATATTTGACTCTAAGCCAGATCGGTGTCAAGAGCAAAGTAATTTTAATTTAAAATAAAACATGCGACCTTTCAAAAAAACATGCCTACGTTATCGTAATGAAAAGTTTCTATGAAACGACTTAAACGAAAGTAAATTGTATACAATTTCATGTGAAACCGGCCTAATGTTCTATTAGCATGTTCTAGCAGATTATAGTCGCCATTAAAACCCTGCATTGTGACTGTAGTCGTCTTTTAAAATTGCATAATGGTGACGAAATGATTCACTATACGGTAACTTTTAGCTAATCATAATAGAAGATTTAGTTTTAGTTACAAGTACAGTCAGCGAAACAGTTAAGAATGTAGGTTTGTCCAATGTTGTGCTGTAAGTTTCAATGTGTCTGCATACCAAACTCTTTTACTGCATGTAAACATGATTTTAGTCAGTACAAGTCTGACAGTCCCTCCCGCCCTGCCCTGGGTGGGAGGACTCATTTGATGATTTTACCACGATAAAAAAAAATGTAGCATTTAAAACAGCCAAAAAGTGTATACATACAGCATATAGCTTGCATATAGTATGCAGAAAAACGGGTTGACAATTGCTGCCTGCATACCTGTTTTGCTGACCGTACTTAGGCAAATATGCAACCCTATTGTACGCTCATGTTGGGGTAAAGATATTCTGCATAATCATAGTTAAGTGTACTTCTATATGAGAGTGAGTAGGTATATATACTTCTATATGAGAGTGAGTAGGTATATAGGTAATCCACCACGCGAGCCCAGTGCTAGTTAGTAAATACGTATCATTTCTTCGATTTTTTGGTTCTATTACATGCCCGTTCATATTCACCGTTTTGAGACCTGCTCTCAAAACGGTGAATATGAACGGGCACGGACGGGAACGGGAACGGGGTGATGAAATAATTACAAAAAGTAATGAGCCTGGTTGGGTTCGAAAACACGACCTACATACGAGTTATGTACCACTGAGCCATCAATGTTCTCAGAAGTTTTTTTTTCTGTAATTTTAATTATACCGAATTAATCTACCACCAACTTATAGATTAATTTACTACTAAACTATAGTTGGTCGACTACCAAACTTATTCTAAATTATTGTCCTAAAGAGGTCCCATTCACCGCCTTCCGGTTTTGGTAAACGCCATTCCCTATTGGTCGATTCACGTAACTCATTGACGATTCTAACTTTCATTGAGAACATCGAAACAGTACAAAAGACTATCGAAAAACATTCCTTACATAATCAAGTGTTTCATACAAACTGATCCTAGTTTTCTTAAAAATTTAACTTTGGTCTACGCATGCTTAATGCGTTCATTTACGCACTGACGTAAGCTAATTCAGGAGAAAATCTGAGACAGCGAAGGTTAAAGAATTCCTTGTTTCAAGACCCCCGAAAACCAAAGTTATAGAATAAACAAAGGTCAAAAAATTCCATTTAAACCTCCAAAAACCAATGTAAGGGCTTTGCCAATCAAACATTTCGGGCAATTGAAGATGTTATCGTAAGTAACATGGTAAATAAAGATAGTAGTCCTGTCTCTTTTTAATACTTTAGTCATCAACATCACTGGAAGGTTCGAACCAGTCCCATAACAGAACAGTAACCACACCTAAACTCAAAAAACCGGAGAATAAAATTTCTAGAAAATATTATTCTTTTTACCATATCTTCAAGCACAAATATAGTTCTATTTGTACTTGATAATTTGTTATAATATCTTACTCAAATATGAATACGAAACGCATTATGTAATTTGTCAAATTCAAGACAATGCTGATGAAGTTCAAATAAAGAACGTCGTAGCTAATAGCTACGCTCGTGTGTAGCGCTCGTCTACGAGTGCTACGTAGCGAGTATGTAGACCGTAGCTCGTAGCAACAATCGTAGCAAAGCTCGTAGCAAATCTGATTTCCCTCACAAAAGTTAACGACTAGTTTGTGATTTAATTGGATAAAAAGGGAAAAAAGATGTAATATCTAGGGGTGAATGGAGCGCAAGTTGTCGCTTTACGTAACCAGCTGAGCAAAATATAAAAAGTCGGGGTAAACCTTTCAACCTTATTAAAAGACTGAAAGTTCTGTGTAAAACTTAATATTTATGGAAAACATCGATTCTAAGTATTAAACCCCATTATAACCGCTACGTCAAATGGAATGATTGTTATTGGAACTACGAGCGGTTTGCGTCAAAAGTCTATCGATCTGTGGAGCTGTCAATAACAAATCGAGGAAAAACAAGCTCTCTCATGCGGAGCCAACCTCACTCTGACCTCGGGCGAGCTGGTGACGTATCCTGACACCAGCCCCGCTTCCGAGGGACTTCAAAGCTGACATGTATGATGTAAATAATGGTCACAGCTGAAAATAGGTTAAGTATAGGGAAGAATCAATAGCATAGAGCATAATAGTGTAGTTAAGCAGGTCGGCAGCGGCGGTGGCGGCAGCGGCTGGTGTCGCAGCCAGCGCGGCGTCCTTGCGGTGGTAATACGCGCGAGTCACGCGACCAGGTCGATAGCGGCCGCGCGCCACAGCCTCCGCGTCAATTATTCAGCACGCGACCGCAACCGCCACCACCACGCGCGGACAAAGGGCGAGCGCGCGCACTGCGGCGACACCTACCAGCACCGGCGGCCTGCGCCCGGCCTGCGACGTGTCCGAGCCGGCAACGACGATATCCTGCCACACTAACAGTGATCACTCCGTAGGAAATCCTCGGTAAGGCGGTGAAGAGCGCGAGTGCGCGCGGTGGTCGCGCGTTACGTAAAGGGCGCGACGTTGCGCGTATCAGCGCGGGTTGCGCGCTCGCGGCGGGCGCTCGGAGCGGGGTCGCGCGCGGAGTGCCGCTACACAGTTATGCAACGCGCCGCCACCGTCGCCCGGACTGGAAAATCGAACGCGAGGGGCGCGGGACTGCGCGCGCACCCGCATCGATACCGCGCCGTCGCACGACCCCCGCCCCCTGCACCCCGCGCCCTCCAGCACCACCACTCCGCGCCCGCCGCCCGCAGCGCCTCCCTCGCACGACCACCGCCATCCGCAATTGACATTACACCGGAGACACCAGTCATTTCTGGACGTAACGCTGATACACCGACGAGCTTTACACGCTGTCGGACGTCGAAGATAAACATAATTATTCAAGCTTCGTAGTAGGATTAATCCCTGTATAGTACCTACTTATCTTCAGACTTCCCATACTCAAGTGAAAAAAACGAGGACAGGAATTAATTCTAGATCCTTTGAGTCATAAAGTTGTTAAGTTGCGCACATTATGGCCAGGTTAAGTAGGACAATCGACTGGCATTAGCGGCTAGCCAAGGATCTTTGCACAAGCAATTAAAGTTAGCGCTTCGAGGAAGCCTGGCGCCGAAGGTCATTCGTACGTGACCTGATTATGGAGTTCCATGGCGATCGAACTAGTTGTGTCTGCGCCAACGTTTTGTCCTAGAATTGAAAGTTCAGAACAAAGAAACATCACCATAATATATTTGTGAATATGTTAACTTTTTGGCTTAGAAGTGCGGTGATTTCTTTAACAAATGACAAGCATAAATATGGCATGTATGGCTATGTATGTTAATGGCACAGCTGCCTGTACACCATTCATGCTATCGGAGTGTCGAGAGCTATATATAGTTATCTCAGCGAGACGGGGCGGCGCAGAACCATCGCATTGTGGTCACAGATCAAGTATACAATTTCATGAATGGCTTCACTCCGCCCGTAAATAGGACATTTGTAAATAAACGCGCCACTTTACGCAATTAAAAGAGGGGCGAAATTAACGTTTACATTTGCTTAATTGGGAGAAAATGGCACAACGATATGGGGTTAGAAAAGTCAAAGCTAGAGATACCTATGTACCCAACAACAAGTATTTGAGTTAGATTCGAATTGAAAATTTGAAGTGGCATTCAAGCGGGCAATGTAAAGTTTCTATCAGGAAGAGAACTTTTTGGAGGTATTTGAAATTACAAATCTATTCTAGGATCCTGAGGCAATCTAGTTTATAAATTCCTGTTATATCTATGAGAAATGATTATTATATTGAACCCAATAAAAGGACTACAAATTATCAACAAAATTAATAAAATGCAAAGTGCCACACAAATACTAAAAGAGCTAAAATTCACTAGTAGTATTTGTGATCGGGCACGCCGCAATCCCGGCGGTAAGACCCCTCTTTGAGGAGTGGCTGGATGGGCGTCACGGCGTCCTGACCTACCGCATGACACAGATACTCACCGGACACGGAAATTTCGGGAGGCACCTGTGTCTGATGAGGGAAGAAACACCTGGGTCTAGTGGGAAGCGGTCGCCTCCTTCTGCGAAGCAGTCATGCCCGCGACCCCGGCAGGACTTACGAATTACCGTGACCCCGGAACGTAAAGGGTTATTGAAGGACACCGTGGATTTTGGTCAGTACGAGTCTGACAGTCCCTCCCGCTCTGCCCTGGGTGGGAGGGCTCATTTGATGAGTTTTCTACGATAAAAAAAATGTTATTTGTGATTGGCCACGACCCTTTAATTGGATTTAAAAAAAAAATATTGGATTTCCACTCACTTTAGTTACCAATCTGATAATAAAATATCCTAAATGGAATTGGGGTGTAGAAAATACTCGTATTTACTTTTCAAACTAATTTCAAGTAGTAGGAAACAAGAAGGCTAATAATTTACATGATAGTCGACAGTTATCAATTTTGTATGAAATTCCCATACAAAATGGGAAAGGGCCGACTGTCAGATGAAAGAAAGTGACATCCATTGGTAAAAAAAAAGCAGCACTGTTAATAGCACAATAATTGTTTGCAGCAAATTCTGCATAAATATGTTTTTGAATGATTTTGCAATCGCGTAGCCCGTAGCCGGCATCATAGACGTAAAGAATAGACTGAGCAATAACCGCATTAAATTGACCATTCTCCAATTAGAGAAAAAGCGATTCTGCAGCCAGTTTTTACCGTTTTATTCAATGACAGCCACTGTCCACACAATCACTGTCTCTTTCACTTTCTGCCGGGTTGTTGTTTCTTTACAGCTGGTTAAGGAACGCTTAATCCATTGTCCATATCTATGGCCGGTCTCTACTAGCGCCATCTGTTGTCAAGCCTCTGTGGTAACTATGGCGTTTTAGGCTCAATTTGTACACCCATATGCTTCACGAGAACTTGACCGAAAAGAAAGTATGTATCTGGTTGATGTAGTTACACTCTTTCACCGCTACTAGTTCTTGTATCCAATGTTTTAGTTTTAAATATATTAACTTATTTATTTAATATCTATGGCTATACAGAAATACACAAACATTCAAAAAGTATTTTGAGCCTTTTGAGATGTCTAGCCATAATCACAATGTTGCTAATTTATTTATATTCTTTTGAGCCCTTCTTTATTTTAAACTAGCTTTTGCCCGCGACTTCGTTCGCGTGGAATAGTGACTTCCGGCAGAATATTGTGTTTTTTTTTTTGTAATAAAAACTATCCTATGCCCTATTCTCAAGTTCCAAACTATGTCTGTACCAAATTTCACACAAATCGGTTCAGTAGTTTAGGCGTGAAGAAAAGACAGACAGACCGAGTTACATTCGCATTTATAATATTAGTTTGGATTAGTATTGAGTGAAGAACCAGGGTTTAACAAAAAATACGAGTTAATCGAAATTCCCTTATTTATTTATTTACTTATTTATTGATTGTGATTGTAAGATAGCTTTAATTATTTAAATTACATATAAATAATGGATACATTCACCTTGCAAAATATAATTTGATCTACTCAAGACTTCCATATTCCCATTTATTGTCTATAAAATCATCAGTAATATTGATTGTACTTACTTAGTACATAACATTCACATAAAACTATCAAGATAAATATTATTAACACATAGTTGTGCCATGTTGATGTACTAAACAAGATTTAAAAGGACCCTTTACGAAGTCATACAACAAACATTCTGCAGGTCTGAAATGGCAACTTTGTCAATTTACCTAATATTAATGCTAAAATTGTTTTTTATCAATTCTAGCTACTCTACTGCTTGAGCAATACAATAGAATATTCCATGGTTACGAATTTCGTATAAAATTTATTGCGATAAAATTCGTAACATAGAATTTTCTATTCTAATACTCAAGCAATAGAGTAGATAAATGATAAACATAAATTTTTGAAAATTAATATTAGCAACGCTGCTAAAGTGGCCAAGTTTAGATCTCTTAGGCTGTACATGGGAAAGTGGGAACATGGACGTAGACCCGCGGACAAAAAGTAAATGACGAGTAAATTATAGAATCAGGCGTTACTTTGCGGAAATTCCATGACATTAAATGTTATGAAAAATATGTAGTTTTAATTTCGCGGCAAAAATCCAGGCTTGGATGCAAGATGCAGGATGCAGTCCCACCCTCCCTCCCTCGTGCACACGCGGAAGCTGAGTGTTTTTGTCGCGGATTTAAAACTAGATATTTTTATAACATTTAATCAATGACGGGATTTACAAGTGCCTCTCGTCGTCGTTAAGTATTTTTTATACCCGTTATTTACAATTGAGATTCAAAATTATTAATTTCAGAGGCGTAAATACAACATAATTTTTTGTTTATGCGAAACCCGATACACCTGTCTAGTATTTTTGTGTAAAGAATCTATGTACGAAATAAAACCGTATCATAAAAAATCACAAGGTTATAAGTATGTATATTATCTGGTTGTCCGTTCAAAAACATGCTCATTTCGCGGTACACCCGCTTAAACTGCGTCTCCTGTGTTATACACTCGTGATAATAGCTTGGCAATAGGTACCTAACCGTACGGTGATTGAAAATTTTATTATAATATTTTTGAAAAAAAATATAAAATTGTTGAAATCGAATCAGTTACTTATTCTGAACAAACTATATTCAGGTTTCGCATATACTAAGAATAATGTTGTATACACAGCGATTATAGTCTTAACTTAACCTTAGCCCAGTCATACGTCATCCGAAAATGAACCTTAATTGCCTGCAATTAATTTTTTTTATCATTATGATAAGTTTGGTCAAAGTTGTAGGAATATTGCAACTCAACTTTAATTGAATAATGTTTATTTTCGAATGAAGCGTAACTCTGCCAAGCTTGAACTATGACTAAGTTTGCTCTTTTGCCGTGCCCCATAGTTTAAAACGAACCAGCTGTCTCAATAAGTTATTAAATTACGAATATTAATATGTCAGTTGATTTATAACAATAAATAATTTTAATTTAAGCAAAAACAAACTTTGATCTTTAATACTCTAGTTACAATAGTTCGAGAATAATAAAGGGGTATGCAACTTTTTGGCATCAATTTTTTTTTTCTTTCGCCAGTAATGAAATGTTGGTCATTAGTAGACCGCAACCTAAGAACTTCTAATGTATAATATAAATAAAAAAATCTAAACCGTAACCAACCAGAGATATAACGGATTTTATTTTGTTCTAATCGGGAGTAAATCACTCCTGTTTAGATCAAAATCAAAACCGCCATATCTCTGGTTGGTTACGGTTTAGAAACTATATTTTTTTTCTATGGACTTTTTAGGTAGTAGTCTAATTGTGCCCAAAATTTAATCACTGGCGAAAAAAAAAATTGATGCCAAGGTCCATACTAAAAGTTGCATACCCCTTTCCGTCACTAATGGGCCTACCACACGCACAAGCTCCACCACAGTTTTGCCTGCGCAAACTTCTCGCATGAAAATAGAATACACAGTCGGCAACACTGAACGCCCAACCACACACACAGGCATGTACGCGCAGGCCGTGCTGTGGTGAAGCTTGTGCGTGTGGTAGGCCCATAAAAGAGGTACTCTACCTACCCATTGACTCAGATATCCAGGTATAAAAAAGGGTCCCATTAATAGAGGTCATAATAGTTAAAGTATTCTTTAAAATATAGTCTCAGCGAAAGAGGTAAAATACGCACAGTCTGAATTATAAAAGTAATTATGACATAAATTCAGATAAAAGAGATTACACTAACAGCTAAATTAAATCAGAGCTCATGATAATTTCGGGACCTCAGTGTGAGTTCCATCTATGGAGGTTTCTCACTTATCCAAACCCAACTTAACTATGTTTCACTGTATTATCTGTTGCAACAATACGTTATACTGGACATCCCAAAGTCACCTATGTGTTTCACATAATAATAACAATTTCATCTTAAAATCACAATTTTTCTTCAGTTTCTGTCAAAATACTTCATCACCCACTTTGAATAAAAAAGATAAAATTCCTCAATAGAAGAAATACTGTAATAAATATCATCACTTAACTTGTCACATAATACAATTTGCCTTCACCATACAACGAAATAATATAAGCTGCCCAAAACCAAGCATTCAACTATACTCATAAATAAAAAAAATCAAATATCATTGACATCCCAGATTGTAAACATTGCTTGTGAATAGGCTTGAGATCTATGGAGCGAAATTAAATTTTACACAGAGTACAGTAACATTGAACACAAAAATTAACCTTATATTAATACACTAAAGTATATATAATATTAATATTTATACTAATATTCCATTAGCTGTAGAAAAGCATTTCATTTGACTTTAATCTTTGCCTCTTTACAAATATAATTCAATTCAAGCTAAATACTTCTGTCTTAAAGGCAGCCGGCAGAGACTGGATGAGGAAAGCTCAAGACAGGGCTCATAGAGAGAGACATTGGGAGAGGCCTATGTCCAGCAGTGGACGAATATGATGATGCATGAATGATGATACTTCTGTAAAAAGCTGGGATTTTTTTTACAGATCTCAGCCTTAAATATTATAAGGATTATTGTTTTAACTGGCACTAGCAATATCAATAAGTTCAGTATTCTGCTGATCTCGATTAAGACTCACTTTAGTTGTAATTTAGGGCCTAAAATCATAAACTAGATAACAGCCCTAATATACTACTCAATTGTTCCTCCAACTTCTGTTTCCCATCACTATTATCTATTAAAAGATCCCATTCATTATGGTCATCTAACCCGCACTCAGAACTTCCATCATCAACTCCAGACTGAAACAAATAACCTCTTTTTTTTCTAGTGTCTTCATCTGCCACTATCCTGATCGTTCTGGTGAGATCACCATATTTTTCCTTGAACCAGCGAATATCTGTTTTTCTTCTTATGTCACTTACTATCCATATAGGCTTCTCTTCAGCTGGAATTGGATAACAATAATTATTAATTTATGTGTGAAGATACATTTTACAGCTTTAAGTATTTTATATTATTCATATTTATATATTTTTTTATATAACATCAAGAAAGAAAGAAAGAGTTGGTGAAATGAGTTGGACTAAATGGAAAAACTTGGGGGAGGCCTTTGCCCAGCAGTGGGACAGAGTAGGCTGAAGAAAAAAAAACAAAATAACACCAAAAACTCAAACATAGTCTTGCAGCCATTATGAGCTGCGCTGCTGTGGGCTTGAATATTTTCGAGAAGATGGCAGAATGTTTTGGATGGCTTCTTTCTTTGTGAATTGGCGTGAAGAGGCACACCATCGAATGACGAGGCACACCATCAAAAGAAGTGGAAAGAATGGGGGGAGGCCTTTGCTCTGGAGTGGGACAAAGTAGACTAGGCTAGTATATAACATCACACCCATTATCCAAGAAAGGCGAATAATAGTGCACAAAACATTTTACCAATTATGTTTAAGAGACACATTGTTATAGGGACGAGCCTATTGCCTTCAACCTGCATAGATCCAGAAACCATAGGCGCTACTGAAAAGTTGTTATGAAAAAAAACAATCTTTTCCATTTTTGAGTGAGAAATTTCTAGGTCCGAGGCGTGGCTGGGTTATGTGGGGCTATACCCATTAGAATCATTGTCTCCAATCTAGGAATCAAACCCGCAATCTCATGCTCTACAGTCTAACTAGCAACCACTAGACCTAAGAGGCAGTGAGTTACAGTACAGTTTAAAGAAAATATTTATGGTAAACTAGCACTTTGGCCACGACTTCGTCCGCGTGGGTTACGTACTTTCCTAATTCCCCCTTTTCACCCCCTTAAAGGTTAAATTTCCAAAAACCCCTTCTTAGTGCTCCCCTACATTATAATAGGAAGCCGTGTGCAAAATTTTACATTCCTAGCCCCAGTAGTTTCGGCTGTACGTTGATATGTCAGTCAGTCAGTTCTCCTTTTATATATATAGATTAAGATTATAATATGAAAAAAAAAACATACCATCTTGACAAGCAATCTTACAGAAATATCCATAATCTTGTCTTCTCATCTCATCACTCCAGTTGATCATATCTAGCCGGTATTGTTCCTTGTACTCACTGTCGCCCAGCAACTCATTGAGATTCAAATTTTTCTCTTTGGCCCAGTGACTTTTGATAGGCTGAGATATTTTTAATACTTCACATCTGTCTGTTAGCCTGAAAATACATTGAAACTACATTAATAATCTTTTCTCTAGATAGTTGTTCCGAGTATTTGTGTTGAGATGCCACATAAATGGTTAGATTTTTGGGTCAGAATGTTTTGCACAGTGTAAAATGCAAATAGGAATGTTACTTAATATTCAAGGTATTTTACAATCTGTATACAAAAATACGAAATGTTTTGCATGTAGGTACCTACTACTATTGATCACTTGTAATTAATCACTGCCAAATAATAAAGAATCACGAGTAAAAAAACCAAGCAACTTACAGTTTTTGTAAATGTGACGTTAGGAAATCTTTTCCGGATTTTCTTTTCCCACTGAAGAGTAGTATTATTTGCGGCATTTTGTTATACTGGAACAGAATTATATTATAAAAAATACAAGTCACTAAAAGTTAGGATCGTAAACTTCGATTTAAATGAATAAAAAGAGAGAAAGATTTTTCAGAAAGACTAAAATCAGTAAGTTTTTTATGTAAACCTACTGAAACAGTTTTTTAAAACTATTCCATTAATTCGCAAAATAACTGCACGGAATGAATAGATGCACGCAACAAACAAACTAAAGGAACACAAACGAACTGAACTTCCTGAAAAACACTGAAGGAAGAAACGAAACACAACTTCATCACTTGCTATTTGCTGTCAATGTCAACCTGTCAACGTCAAAAGTTTTGTGTATTTTGACCGTAAGTCCCACGTTCTGAAACGCATAGATGTTTTGAATAAATTAAATTATTTTCTGTACCATTGCGAAAGATTTATTAATAGTACTCGAACCTATCGATAAATAAAAAAAGAAAAGAAATAATGTGCTAAAATAACAAATAGAAGGCCTAAAATTCACGACAGATTGTTTGGTTGAAAGCGATAATCTCAAGAACTACTGGTTCGACTTGAAAAAATCTTTTTGTGTTGGGTAGCCCATTTATTGGAGAAGGCTATATAAAAATAATTGATTGGTGGTCCTACATTTTTTTTAATGCAATTTGATGTAGAATCATAGAAACTAGCACCACGGCAAAAGGACTGAGTCTTGACTGAGTCGTAGTGCTTTGACATGTACGTCAGCCATCGGCTTAGAAGTTGTTCAGTTAAACCGAGAGATGGCAGCATACATATTCAAACAGTCGTTTGAAAGCTTTTAGTCTTACAGATACTTTTGTTGTTTCTTGCTAAAAAATACTTATTTCTAACTCATAACATAAAAAGCAGTGATAGCCGTGTGGTACGACCGTTGGACTGCCAGTTCAAAGGTTGCAGGTTCGAACCCCGGCACGCACCAATGTCTTTTAGAATTCATGTGCGTATTATAAATTAATTATCACTTGCTAAAAACGGTGAAGGAAAACATCGTGAGGAAACCAGCACACCTGAGAGATTTTTCAACGGTGTGTGAAGCCATGTCAGAGGCCTACGGGCGGTTTATACTCTGACATCAGGTTGTTCATCAACCATAAGATAAGAAGAAGAAGACTCATAACATAATCCAAAAGTACTACACACTTCTCTTTTCATAAAGTACTTTTAAATCTTCAATTAGTCAAGGAATAATTTAGATGCCTGCATAATTAACAAGTACTTATAACGAAACAAGGAAGGAAAATAATTACACAAGTTCGTAGTAAAGTTATAAGTTCTAGTTACCATGTTTTATTAATATCAATTGTACGCCTAGGTATATACGGATTTTAATTAGTTTAATCAATGTGGTAATTCATCCAATAAAATCCAGTTTTTTACGAGAAAATGCATAAGTTTTGAATCATACTCATGCCAGATGTAACACACCTACACTACACTGTATCTCAGACAATCCCCTTGCCCAACTGATCTTGACACCTAATAGATCGCCTTTTAATAGTTTCCGCTGTTTAAACTGTGACCTGCTTCGTTCTACATCTGTTCCTATTCATTTATTGCACAAAAGCCCAAAGGCACACCAAAGGGGAGATCGGGGAGAACATAGTCAGCGGCAAGCAGGTAATTAAATGTTTTAAACGCTGATAGTGTTGAGTGGAACGTCTTGTAAAGATAATAAGATATAATCAATTCAACATGCATGCGTGTAGCTACCAAACCTAAAATGATATTCCAATGCGACTATGGTGTAATCATCTATCGAACGATCATCATACAAAAATCCGTATCTAGTAAATGAACTACGACGGTATTCAATAAAACTTATCAATGTTGTTCATTACTAAAACGATATCCGTGACTAAGTGAATGAATACCTTCGCTGGTATCTACTTCGACACGTAGGTACCTAGCATACCATCGCCCACGCTATGTTATTATACCCAACAACATATATCTAACTATTAAATAAATTCGTGCCGACACGAAAAAAATGGCGTTATTTGAATGCCGGCCGATAATTTAAATGTAGCAACAACCGCTTTTAGCTTACAACCTTAATTGACTTAAAAATGCTTATCAATATGACGTATCAACAAAAACTTTTGATCATATTATCCTTTTCACTAAATTGAACTTTAGTAAAGCGACATAAAAGTCAATGTTAAAAGTCAGCAGCCTGGACTTGCACTGTTTCGGAACAAGGGTAAAGTTGGAAGCACGATGCACGCTCACGACTTTCTGAACAACTCCGGACATGACATTCCACGTTTCGCTGTAGATTAGAACGGGACGGATAGCGACCTACCCGCTGAAAAAAAACGAGACAAGCGACCACCGAGCAGTCCACGTGGACTGCTTAATATCAACACAGGAGCAACGACCAATAGAAAACGGTACCGCTAATGTATTTCTCACCTCCGCACTCACACCAAGGACAGCTGCCATTTTTAAATTATTCATAGGATTCTGAACTTTCTGACGTTCAGTTACGGTTGTAAATCTGTTGAGCGGGTGAAGGCGTATGCCATTTTCGAAATGACTTATAAAAATGTGATGTTCTGATTTTAGATCATATTACAAAGGTATAAGGTACATTGTTGTGTTTTGAGTGTTCTGCGGTTCTTGAATTTAAAACGATTCCCAAGAACACGGGCGCAAGTTGGTGAAGGTTGGAGGAGGCCGCGGTGCAAACTGCATCGTCACAGCGCCCCCCGGCCCACCCCGGAGCTCACCCGCCTTTATTGTATGGCGCTGTGTGTGTACGTCTGTTCAGAGTCAACTGTTGTGCTAAGCCACGACGTTTTCATAGCTCTCCGAGAGCTGCATGCAGCCACCAGCCGCTGCACTCAACCCTCACAATATTTTGCTCTAGCAATATGCTGTATTTTTTATGTTTTATAGCGTTTGTTTGACCAACTGAACAAAGGATTTTCGCATGAGGCAATTATATGTAAAATGCTTTGTACCCTTTGTACTTTGCTTGTTCACATTAAAAGTAACGAGTATTTTAATACAAGAACATAAATATTTATTAAAAATAAATTCTAAACGGGTGGAACCGTGAAACTAAAGAAATAAGTAGTAAGTAGTGGAGTAAGGTAAGTCTCACCCACATAATATTGTTAGGTAAACAATTTTTCGATCAACCGATACCGGTTTATTAATCAAATGAATATAATAAAATCTCCCAACTCTTTAAAATACCTACATTCCTCACAGATTACCCTCACTCACTCGAGCAACTTTTTATGAAAAACCAAATAACGAGATTCAAATCAAAAGCCGTTCTTAGAAACAAATCGACTCTTTAAAAGCTCTTTTACGATTACGTTTTTGATTCAATGGAAAGGGGATCTTTTGTCGACGGCACACCCGGAAATATTACGTTCGAAGTGGTTCAGACTTGCCCGCGTCCCTCCAACCCCAGTGATGTCTTCACTCGTGCATTGAACACAAAAATACGTATAAGAACAAACACAGCACCGAATTAAAAATATAAATTGGCAATTTATTTGTATTGCCATCTTTTATAATAAAAAAATACTATCGTTTTTCATCAATGTTGATAATACCTATAGCTTAATGGTATTTGCACGGTTGTAGGTGCCTATTAGCTAAACAATTAATTATTCTTAATGTAGCATTACATTTGAATAAATAATTAACATTAATATTAATTGCAGTAGTTAGGAGGACGCACATCCTGTTGTAATAAAAATAATTTTAGATAGACACTAGCTATGAATAATGTCGGACATAGAGCCAGGTAGTAATTATTTTTTGTACGCAAAGGCAAATTATTATAGTACATACAGAACTACGCGTCAATTGGCTCATTCTAATAAATTGATTAAACAGCCGACCACCGCAGCGCTGCAGCGCTTCATCATACAAACTCGCTCGCGCGTACTTTTTGTCAAGTGAGTTTCTCGAAAGTCTTGAAACACTTCAAACGCCTCGACTAATGGCTACCGACGAGGCGTTCGACTCGGAAGCTTTTTTATAAATGATGTACTGCTGAGTGCTGCCTACCTACGAACTGAGAAAACGATATCACTGTGTTGTTCATCGCTTTATTTGAGCTAATATTTGATTTATAGACGAAGTTATTAGTCTGGGCCGCACGCCCCCTCGGGGAAAAAACTGCAGAAGAACTGTTGTTTCAATGTGAATGCTTTTAGCGTTTTTTTTTGTTTATGGTTCTGTGACTTATGCGAGTTTCAGTGGATGATAAAAATATTTAAAATAAAGAGGCCAGGCTGCTGAGATAGGTAACGATAGAGATTAGGGATTAGGGGCACAATAAAACTATTCCTATCATTGAGATTTTATTACTACGAGTATGTGCTAGTAAATTATACCTACTTACTACAATCATTGCATACCTACTAATAGATATTCAGAAAAATTCAAGGTAAGATAGTAAGCAAATAACTCAGTTAAACGATGTTATCTCTTCAACCCAATTTGAGTGAGTGTAAGGCAAGGAGTAAATAATCTGTAATCATGAATCCGGAATTGATAGCCGACATGATTATCGATATCACGTCATCCGTCATTCATAACACGAGGTGAGGTTGAACGCCGCGGGCCCGCGACACGACGCGACGTGCCCGACACGCCGCACGACACACTCGCATTACTCAACACAAACAAAAAGGGAATAAATGCTGGAATAAAATACTTTTAATTTCCCCGGGCGCCGCTAATCGGGCCGCGTCGATGGAGGGCGCCAAATCGCCCTTTTTATTTTACTGTATGAACGCAAATCCGGCGGGAAAACGGCGTTAGGCGAGGGGGGGTGCGGGCGGCCGGGGCGAGGGGGGGTGCGGTCACGCGCTCGGAATTAGCGGTCCGGGGGCCGCCGCGCGCCCCGCACTTGACCCGCGCGAGGTGTCACCGAGCACGTTACCTACCCGCAAAAAATAGGGGGTGAGCCGCGCACCGCCGGCCAGAGCCCCGGCTCTGGGAGGTACCGCACGGATTTTGTTTTTAATTTTTTATGATTTCGTTTCGATAGAACACGATAGGTACCTACCCGCAAGAGTCGATTGGAAAGTAAAAACAATCTGAGGGTTTTTCTGAACTACATCGCTAAAATGTATTTACATTGTTCGTTTCGTACGCGACCATTACATACCAACGTACTCCTAGTATAGGCTCAGTATAGGTAGAGCGCGCCATAAAACTTCGAGGCATGTATCCGGTGGGTGCGAGGGCGGCGCAAGCCACTAATTGACTCACAAACAACCCATAGAAACCGCAAATACCGAGATATTACAGCTCTACTACCAAACAATGACTCACATTGTGTCATTTATCGAACTGTTTTGCAAATTATATTTAAAGATTTCCTTCCTTGTACTGATAGTGTAGCTAAAATAGGAAGCCAGTCTGCGTTATTATTAATTAGTTCAGTTACCTGTTTACATTTTGTAGTAAATAACCTACTCTAACTAGCGATAGCGGTATTATTAGTAAAAAAGGAAATAACAAAATATAAAACCTACTGCGGTTTTCATGCGATGGAAGTGTATGCAAAAGCGTACAATTGTTCAGATTTTCCTCTCAATAGTTACTTTTAGTTCGGTAGGTACCTAGTTAACATAACGTAGCCGTAGTCTTGAAGCCACAAATGCTATTATGGCATCATCGTTAATTAAAGCATTTAGTAACTGCAGTAGCTACCGTCGCTCGAGGGTAGCGTAAATAAGTTTTGAAAATAAGTTTTAAAGTTTGCAACATATGTAACGGTGTAAGTGACTAAGCAACAGCAACATGTCCATAGTTGCGAGGCGCCACCGCGCATCGCCACGTGAAGTGCGATCGCGCGACCCCACAAGAGATGTCGCTAGTCGCTACTCGCTAGGGATCGTGCGGTCTTCAGCCGGCAGTAAAAATACGTGCGGGTATTTCCTGTGCCGCGACAGCCTCGGCTGGGGAGAGGCGGGGGCGATAAATAACTCAGTTTGCGGCCGGAGGGGCCGGGGGTGAGGCGGGGTGTTATTTGTAGGGCTCGCGTGTGAATTATTCGTGGGTTCACGCGCGCTGTTTGCCCGCCGTCTTGTGGAGAGGCGCGCCGACCCTCGTTAATGAAATTTCATATCGTTCTCGCGACGCGTTCCATTGTAGCTGCATATCACTATTGAAACTAGCGGATTGTAACACTTCACTGCTCCTAATGAGTAGGCGTCTGCTTTATTGTTATTTGACAATACGTTAGACACATTACTATGTGGCGGTCTATAACGGTGGATTACGCATACACAACTAGGTAAAACTAATAAGTAGGAAACTATGTAGTCTGAATTTCTTAAACTGACATTAACGAACGCATTACGCATCACTCGTCTGGTGATTAATTATACACTATTACCAATTTAAGTAGCAAAAACAGCTTGTTAGGCTCACTGTCCACTGAGGCGTATCGCTATACATTTCGTGTTCGTGCTGATAAGCAATAAAGATTATGTAAAGCAATAAGTGTTTTTCGCCGTGGCAGCGTTGCCGGGCGTCAGTGTAACGTAATTAGACGACCCTTATTGTGTGACTGCGTTGGTCCGGACCAGCCAGCTGTCGCAATGTTTAGAATATTAATAGGTAGCCTTTGGCTTGTAGTTAGCCGCGCGTCGTGCCTAGTAAGGCGGTAACTATCAATTTACCTAATTTAGACTGCACCGGTCGCGCAAGGATTCTCCACTATGTAGATAGGTGCTCGTAAATTGTTGTTTATTTAATGAAATGTTAACTGCTAATCTACGCATCGCAGTCGCGCCATTAATTTGTCTTGAATGTGGAAGATGAGTGGCTTGGGACGAGGGACACTAATGTGTGACTTACTAATTATGTGGCTAGGGTTTGACATTATTCTAAGGAGGAATATTTATTCAAGTACCAAGTTATACACGTTATACATATCTCAAACCATTTCGAGACTAATGAAGTTGTAAAACATACCAAAATGTTACCAAATTACAAAACGAGACGTGTTAATTGATTGCCATTACATCATACAACAGAGGTGTCGCCGTTAATCGTGAACAAGTGTGATAGAGCGGCCAATTGTTTTCATCGCACTTTGAATTATGGTAACATTACACTTTAATTAACTATTATAATTAACACGTATCATCTGCCTAACATATCCAGTATGTCCACATGTTTATTTAGTACAACAAAGTTATCAATAATTCAAGCGGTTGAGTATGACCAGATGTATAAACGTTGATGATGAAAAGATCGTAGCAGCTGGCATTTTGCAAGTTTCTGAATTCTTCCTGCCCTCTAGGGAAAAAGCGTGTGATTATCTATACATGTATGAAAAAAATTTACTTACAGTATGATTAAAATTACGATGTTTGAAACCGACACTGTCAGTAATTGCCATGCGGTTTAAGTAATATCACTGCACCTGTTACCGAGTCCGACCCCACCTCTATGGAACTGTTATTTACGCGTTACCTTCCTTCACTGTAGCATTCTCTAGTGTTCACGTGAGAGTACCTAACTCATAAGAAGTATATTATTATTGCGAGTGTTTCAAAGCCATCGTCTGTCGAACAATATGCACCATTTACACAGTTGCTTCAGCACTCGGTTATGTTGTTTTAACATGTCAACAACAGACATACAGACAGTTGTGAAAAATGTTAGGTTTTAAAACTTAAAGTTTCGTAAGTTTTAAAATGTATTATAAAGTAAACTGATTCTAGCCATTTAAAACTGTGTAAGAGTTGTAGTTGATGTTTATAGATCTCATCGTGATCTTGTAGCTCATTATAAGAATATTTTGGAACTAGAAGCCGTATAAGGATTTTTAAAGGGGTTTTTTACAAACTAGTCACCAAGCGAAAAATCATTTTTTTTAGGATTAGAAATACATTTCTAATACTCAATTTAAATTGTTATCAACCCGCAAATAATAAGTGATACTTAAAATAACATATAAGTGCTGTCATAGTGTTGACAATATGAAAAAAAAAACTTTAAATTTAAAATGAAATAATAGTCTAATTACTAGAGTGGAGTTAGAGTTTCGTACTTATACAGTTATACTGCTACAAAACAATGTAAGTGTAAGTACGCAAGTGTTTCTTAGCGTTGTCGGGGGACAATGTGCGCAATTGACACAGTTGCACCGTGCTCCGTTCACAACATGTGTCACTTATTACTGGCTGCATCACTTGTCGCACTGGCCATGTGCATGCTCTGTTAGTAAGTACTGTGGAATACTTCGATGACATGCTAGTGTCAAGGTATATAGGCTTTTTATTGTTGATAAACCTGTGATCCTAGTAAAGGGAGATAGAAAACATGCACCTGATCACATAAGATAGTGCAAAATCAAAGTTCGGTTTGTAGATTTCCATGTAAAATATTTCATACTAATCGTGTTTTGTTGAATCATTAAAGGTAGGTAGTAGGTAAGGTCATCGCGTAATTATACTTAACTGATAATGACAATGTCAAATTACACGGCTAAGCCGATTTTCAAGACTTACAAACAATACAATCCGGTATAGGTACGTACACCTACCTACTACCTCATAATAACATGATTTAATATTATCTGAGTGCTCATATCGAACATGCTTATTTTATCTACTTACATACGAGATATTTTGACGCAGTTTTTATACGCAACCATATCTTGTAAATCGATAAGTATCTACACCTCAAACAAAGTAGCTAACCCGTATCTAAATGATACTTGTATAAAAAACCTTGACCTTCCTGAGTACGATTCTTCTCAAATTACTACAAATCAGAGATAAAAATAATACAAAAGATTTGAGAGTTAAGGCACTTCTTAGAATATTTTACCTGAATCCTAAAATTGATAGCTTGGAATGTCACAGACAATAGGCAACTGGCATAGGTTGATTTTCGAAGAATCAGTGAAGGCAGAACTGACGAATTTGTACGACTTTCCTGTACAGATAGAAAGTAAACAGAAATAATGACTTAGTGAGAATACCTGTCTCTTAAATAAGTAGCAATTAGTTCTATTACAGTCCTGTAAGCAGCCTCAAAGCCATTAATCACACCTTCACAAGTAAACAAGTCCCCGTGTCAATTTAACTTAGCCCCCCTAGTAATCAAAACTGAAAAGCAAACAGAAACAGACTAGTCCAGAGCCACGCGGCCGTTACGAAGTGGGCGCGATACAGAACATCAGTAACAGATGTCGCTCTCGTAAACAAATATGCTATTATTGCGCGCCGATTCGTAACACCTCCGCCACGCCACGCCAAAGCGAATCACCGAACGCTTATCATTTCCTATTTATACATGTTATAAATCAAATAGCCTACACGTTAGGTATGATACAAAATATATTCGCACCTAGGTACATTCTTTAATTTGGAAATGACTTCAGGTATCAGTAACGCTCTATCTAAATGAAAGTAGTATAAGTAGGCATCCCGTTTATCAAAATGAAAAATCTTGAAATTTTATCTGTTAGTATAAGGTGTCAAATTAGAGATAATAATGTACTTAAATATTATTATCTAAGTAGGTAAATATTTCTGGGAAAGTACGGAATTAAAACATCTGAAAATAAGTGCTGATAATTAAGATGTTAAACCGTGTAATTAGGTAGTAGCTGTTACTTTAAAGTATCTAGTCAGATTTCCCTCTAAGCCATTAATTATTTAAAGTATCGAGTCCCATTATACCTCTGTAGGTGTAGACATCCCTACAACTGTCAACTTGTGAACTTTGTAAACGTCGGATGAACTTACAGAATAGTTAATTGTTGTCCTTATTATAATTTAATGCAATTAAATTGCTAACATTAATAGTTATAAAGAATTTTACCAGGTCATTAGCAGATAAGTTTAAAATCTTTTAGAAGAAAAAATAAATTAATAAGTTCATCTCAACTTTTAAAGAAACGGGGTAGGTCATTCTTATCTTAAGGATCGTCAGACAACCTTAGGTCGGATAAGGATGGTTTTATAATGATTTATAGGATGCATGTCAATGTTGAAATAGCTACTGCACGAGCTGGAGAGTAGAGTGAGATGGGTGGCTAGCGTCGCGGACGGCGGGCAGCGGGTCGCAGCGACTGGGTCAGTGCTGTGTCGCCGGCTGTAATCATTCTAATTCAATTTGTGCGGACGTCGCCGCCGCCCGCGCGCCACCCGACCGCTTTGTTTACATTACACCGAGCCGCGGCTGCCACTCCACAGCGCCTCGATTAAGGACAAATCAATAAGGCAGCCGATACCGAGCGAGTTTAATAGAGTGAGCGAGTCGAGTCGAGCGCCCTCATTACCCCCGCAATTAGCGCACGGCGCGCTCCCGCCGACGACGACGCACCCCGCGCGAAAAACGAATAAAAAGAGCTGCCCTCAAAATGGCCGCCGCCTCCCCCCCGACCACCCGCCGGCCCCCGCGCCGCTTCGTGATTGCATCCCCGCAGCTCTTATAAATATGGCCGTATTCCTCCCGCCTTTACTGATTGCCCGTATACCCCCCGGCCTCCCCCCGCGACCGCGCCGCCGGCGTCTGAATAGATAAACGAGTCCACGTGGACTGTAGCTCTTATAAAAATCGACTCGGCCAATGGAGAGCGTTCCGCGCACTGCTCCAGCCAACTGCGGCGCCAGAACGCGTGTAACCCCGCCCTTAATAAGCGATCTCGGCGCGACAGCCAATCGCAGCCGCGGATTCGTCAAGTTCTACTCACCGACGACGAAGCGGTCCACGTGGACTGACGCACACACGGGCGCGCGTATAATGCCTCGAGTGGAAATAGCTATGACGGCGAAATGTGCGACAGCGAAAAAATAAAATGCGGTCGGTCGGTGCGGAGCGAGCGAGTGGGTGTAAACAGGGGATATTTCGGTGCGGCTCGTTCATTATTATTGAATGCGCGGCGCTAATGGCGAGGCGCGGGTCGCGACACAACGCCTTGCTCGCCAGGTGACAACCTCGCTACCGGTACTGACGCACCTAGTGCACGGGTTCAAGGGGGCATTACTACCCAACTAATAAAGTTTCAAACATAACGTCCCAAATAAAAGCAGTTCCAATTACCTATCCCACGTCCCTTAACATGCACAAATAAAGCACACAGCACACAGCACACAGCACAACGCAAAACCTAAAATACTCTCCAAAACAAAACAAAAACATCAATTCAAAAGATCCGTACAAAGCTAATTCGTATTCAACAAAAAAAATAATCAATACATAAAATCAGGCAACAAAAGCGTCGACATTAAAAGCACAATAAGACGGCTGAGACAGGCAGTCATACATAAGTATAGGCGCGGCGAGCGACCTCCATCGGATAAGGCGAGCTTGTCCGGTAGCCGGCGAGCCACACTTCGTGTAAAAAATAACTACGTACATACCTGCACACCACAGCTGACAGGGCTGCCAGATTTTTCTGACGGAAACCTGTCTGCCCGAAACGCGCAAACCATGTGGCAAGCGTGGAAGCATCTACATTGCACTTTTATACGATAAATAGTTCCGAACTTGGCACAAGCTCGGCTAATGTTCGCCTTGTATAAGTAAACTGAAATTATGAATTCTGAACCAGCTTTCGCTAAATTCCGTATTAAATAAAAGATAAAAGTTCGGTTTCGATTAATTTATCTCAGCGTAAACTAGGCATGAGTTTCGACAGCCCTAAGCTTCCTTGCGGACTTATAACTGTTATTTCTTTTATGTTTTGGACACTAACACTTGCCTATCTAGCGCTAATGTCCACTTGTGAAGTGGTTCCGTGGCTGCATAGATGAATGATTAATGCGGTAACTCCTATCTAGTACTGAGTAATTGCCTGTTCTTTTCGAGTTGATATAACGCTATCTAGAATCTAGATCGATGACTAAGTACGTGGTTCGCCACGTAAGTTGATACCCCAACCAGTGATACTTTGATACAGCATTCGAGAAAACATTACTTCAAATAATGTGGTCGTGATTGGTTCTATAAAGGTTATAACTAGTTTTTGAACAGCTTTATCGTTTCTGCTTCTTGAGTTGCGTTTTAGTGCTTTATTTTTTACTTGTTTAATTAAATGCTCTATTAAACCCTTTTGTTTTGAAATAAAAATCCAGTTAGTATCATTAAAAGTCTTTATAATACTGCTATACATCTATTGTTACTTTTTCTTATAAAAGTGTTATAAACGTTGCATGCTGTGTAACGTAAAAAATTAACTGGCTTTCTCATAATTTTGACTTATAATTTATTGTAATAAGTACTTATGTTTGATTTCATGTGACTAGCTGTTGCAAGTGTTGCAACTACAAAACATGGTGGTTTGCAACGTGTATATTAGGTAAACAACCTCGTTTACCTATAGATCTCGATTCCACTAGTTAAATAAAATATGTGGGTAATTATTGTGGATTATAGGGGACTCTGCAGCAAGGGGTTATTACCTTAAATAATATCCCCTACTGGTATAAATATAAACAGAAGTTAACGGGTAGGGACGTGTAGTTCGTGCAACCAGCTACAAGGCATCCTCATTTTAATACCCGCCTAAGTTATGGTTACGTCTTTTATCTCTTAATTAATAGCAAAACCATTCACAGCAATCTCCGGCTATCTAAACTGACCACGTATCGTCGGATCGCTTTGATAACTGTCCATTGATACGATCGTTCGATGTAATTAAATAATATCCGGTTCAAACTGGCGATGTATGCGTAATTTTGGCGGGTGGCGAGTCGTCGGTTTACATGTGGGTAGTTATCACAATGGGTTGATGTGTCAATCAGTGCGCGGTCCGCGAGTGCGCGGGCGGCGCGGAGTTGAGGCCCGGGGGCGGGGGACGTGGTGTAAGTGCGATATTTACGTTCATTGTTGGCAACTGACGGCTTTACGATACGGAACCATTATGCAGACGACTGACAGTGATTTAAATTCGCGTAGATGGCGAGCCAGCGATGCCAATGACATGAGTCGCCAAGAACTTTTGGCTCGAATAACTGGTCGAATGTATGATGTATCAGTTACATAACCATTAATGGTATATTCATAAAGTTAACGGCTACAGACAGCTTTTGCCCTCGTTTTTAGTGGGTGCTTAATTGAACGACTGTTCAATGTTCACCCTCTTTTGTAGAGGATCAAATCAAAGCTCGATATCATTATCAGTCAGCGGCACGCTATAGCTATCTCTATTGCAGTACCTAGTAATAGGGTTACTAATGACTTGCCACAACTTCAATTTGACAGCAATAAACGTTAAAAGACTATAATGAGTATTTGTCTCAATTGATTGTATCATTGACACATAAATAAATTGACGCATCAATTAATTTTTCTTCATTTATATTAAACGCAGGTTAAAAGCTGAGACTTGGAGATAAATTCGTTATTATTGAATAACTGTTATTTTTGCTCGTGACCATAATCGAAATAAATAATTACAGATGTTATGGTCGGTCAACACTATAAAGAAAGATGGCAAATCTGCTAAGAGCTCAACGATATTTTATTATGAAGTAAAACACAGATTTCACCTGGACGTAAATAACGATGAAGTCACATAAACTTACTGAGAATGACCAATACATAACAGGGAAAACAAAAGTAAGTCTAAGCTGACAGAAAGAAGTATAAGAGAGTGGTCACACTACACGACACGACATGCTACAACGCATGGGACTATTCACTTTTATTGCATGGTCACTCCTTAATTTGTAAAATGGATATTGAAATCATAAAAGTTGAATTAACTAACCAACCAGCATCTTCAAAGAAAACTTGTAACTTTATAATAAGCAAGCCATTCATTACACTAGTAAGAGCAACATTGTACTTTCGAAACGTTGTTTGAATTCTAGATATAACAAACACTTTACTTTTGTTAGTGCTAGCTAAAGGCATTGGATTTGTCTGAAAAGCAGAGATATTGTGAAAAAAAAAACGTCGCACAGGTTTAAAAAAATATTCAGATTAATTACTAATCCCATGTAAACTAGGTAAAACATGTTACACATAAAAGCAGAAGTTTATGAAGATGAATGGATGGATGCTTGTTACTCTTTGACGCAATAATTAAATTAATTTGGATACCATTTGGTACACAATCAGTTTCTATCCTTATGTTCCCTTCCCTTCCTAAACTTGGAAATACACACAGGCGAAACTGCAGGCAATTAATATCTAAATTCATTCAATTGTTTTTACGTAAAAGAGTAATAAACAAACATCCACATAGTCACAAACTTTCACATTTATAAGTAGTAAGATAGTCATTGTGTACTCAGTTATACAATACATAACAAGTAGGTACTTATACGCATTGTGTAACGAGTAATAAAGAGTTTTATTTCATTGTCAATCAACACTTGAGTGTGGAACGTATTTAATTATGACGGCTAGCGGCATTTCGCACCTATTATATTAATTTGAAGTAGGTGCTTGTGTGATGATAGTAATTCTAGCCATGCGGCTATGCCATCATATTTGTACTGTATAGTGTACATGTTGCCTTATCAATTGGACGTAAGTTTAGATTGTTATAAATGGGTGCCGCGATGTCTATTAATAAGTATTTTTTTTAATCCACTCATCATCTTTTGTTAAATACCAATGTACTTACAAAACAATATTTATGATTTTACATGACATATTAATTTAGCGAGTGTGATTCCGCAATGTTAAAGCAATTGACAGCATCAATCAATTTCAAATTTAATTAGTCCTTCAGCTAGAGTTTTGAATAATAATGGATACGTATTATTTCTTTCGATAAACCAATGCATATTTACAAACATATTTATCGCATCAGCTCTTCTTCGTGACGATGACGTCACAAGCAAGTAAAACTGTACCTACTTACTTGTGAGGTTTTGCAAATTTTATAGCGTCGTATCTTCGTAAATTTTTGTTTACGTAACAAAAGACAAATACGTGTCAAATATTTTTTGAGTTTTTACTTATTTTCAGTCAAAAACCCAATTCACTTACCAATAATCGTGAAATGGTGATCATGAAATTTTTTAAGTTTTAGGTAACAAAAGAAAAAATACGTCTCTAATATTTATAGTCTCTAATATATAATATTTTTTCAGTGAAATATCCGAACAGAAATATAATAATGGAATAATTATTTTTGCATAGGGAAAGCTGCCTAACTTCTATATGAAAATTTCTGTATTCATTTTGTAATGTTCATTTAAATTTTTAAATATTTGGATACGGTATTTTACTGCATAAACAAATTGAAAATCTGTTTAGTCCGTCAGTTAAAATATTGAAAAATAATGGTCACATATTTTTTTATTTTTTAAATCAATGAATATTGTCAAAGATAAAATGCTTCCTAATTCGGGAGTGGGGGCTTGATGTCATAACGCTTGTAAAATTGTGCCGCCCGAGTGACGTTTTGTGATTTTTAGAATCGTCGTATCTTTGTCAATTTTGATTTACGTAACAAAAAAAATACGGGTCTAATATTTTTTGTAATCTATATTTCGGATAAATCATTGTTTTTTTGAGTAAAATAGCCTATTTAAAAATGTATAAAAACATTGAAAAATTTATAAAACAGTAGCGCACCAGCATTGGGAACAGGGTCCAAGCTGCCGATTGGCAGGGCTAATTATAATTATCACATTGGCAGTGGTTCGCTAGCTAAATTACATTTTTAATTATCCTATAAAGACCCTCCTATGGATCCGATGACAAGACAGTAACAAGTATCCGTAAAAATACCAGCCATATCTACGTAGCACATTTCTACTCGTATAGTATCTCTACATCGAGAAAGTTAAGATCAGACTGTCACAGTTATCAGATTACCCGAGACATTAAATCGAGAGTATTGGAAAGACAATAGCATTAAACTCGATTCCGTGCGACTGTCAAGACTCAGTGAGCTTAGGAACGCTTGCAATGGCTAAGCCATTATCGATAGATGGGGCAGACGTGTCCTGACATGAGTCTGTCTAGGGAACAAGGAATGCACGTCAGACACAAATTGGGTGTAGCGTGTGGCGGTATCTGTGAGCTTAAAATTATAGGAACCAACTCAGGCATCTACTGAGAAGTACTGTAGCAGGTGGAAAAGACAAGCTTGATATGGAAAAGCTAGTTTATCTTCCTCAGCCTATAATGTTCCCATTGCTGGGACACAGGCCTCCTCTCTGTAAGAAGGAGTGGACCATACGCCACGGATGGACACCACCAGAGATGTCACAACAAGACTTAGAATTTTTGGTTCTTTGACATGCCAGTTTGCACGCGATGTGTTCTTTCACCCGTTTTGAGTTAACAGGGCCTGACAGGGTTCGAATCTACAACCTACCACTCATAAGTGGGGGGCCGGCCGCAGATACAACTGGGCCACCACTGCTCTCTCTAGTTTATCGACTTCTACAAATTCTCCAAAGTTCAAAAAAAAGAAGTGTTTAACTTGTTATCAAGGGCCGATGTTGAAAGCCAGTCCCTATCTACGTTTTAATAACAATTAACCTTTCTGTCTGAGTTCGCACAAAAGCTTGTTTTCACAAAAGTTCCCTTTGTTGTCAATGAGTATCTGTTAAGTACTCGTACCTAGGCGGGCGAAGCCAGA
Source organism: Agrotis puta (assembly GCA_943136025.2). Lineage (NCBI taxonomy): Eukaryota > Metazoa > Arthropoda > Insecta > Lepidoptera > Noctuidae > Agrotis > Agrotis puta. Next base: position 10,628,197 of record OW964182.2, on the reverse strand, counting down.
CGTGCGCTATCTAGTCATCAGATCCCCTTTAACATCGGTGTGATTTTGAAAAACCATGATTCACGCCACCACACCGCGCAAAAGTAAATAAACTGAGATATCTAAAGAGCCGATCGCATGCAATTCCAACTGCAGCCATTAAATATTAATTCCCGAGCAAAAATCCGAGCTTGGAGCGAGACAGAATCCGAGCCTTCTGGGAAACCGAGTGGCTTTTTAAAAAAAGTAGTCGCTTTTACGCGACACAATGGCCGGTTATACAACTAATTGTTCGCGCCGGTTAATTATGCAGCTTGTTTTGTTTGTTCGGGCGGCCATGCGGGCGGCACCGCACCGCGTGTCGCCGCGTCGCGCGTCCTGCCCGCGCACAGATAACGCAAGTTTGCATTGACCGCCGCCTAGCCAATTAATCCACCGTTGTTTATGTTGTCCCGTAACGAACTTAATGTTTGAAGAGCTGCCTCTTGGTGAAACCATGTAGGTAATAAATAAAAACATGGACGCGATCATTGAAATTCAAATGCGTTTCAATGACGTTTTATATCCAGAGGCATTTCAATTAATTTAAAGGCGTACAATACATATAATACGTAGGCGTTATGTTCTTTTTATCGACTGCCACCAAACGAAACTACCTACACCAACGTTTTCAAACTTATGTTGAAGCTCAAAACTTTCGAATTAGGGTTAAACAATCTCGATTGTAGGTGTTTATTACAGTCATCAAGTGTGTAAATTAAATGGACAAGAAAATAACGGGTCGATTAAGCGGGCTGCCTAATTAATTAAGGCTTATCTTGCACGATGCGATCAGCGTTAAAGCAATGGGATCGTAAAAATTTTGTTTGAGTCAGGTAGGGAGATAAGGCGATGTAGTGCGGGGGCGGCGCGATGTCGCGCGATACCGCCTGATTGTTATTTATCCATTATCGGTGATCGCGACCGCCTGGCCGGGAGCCTGTATCGCCCAGATCTCACCGCGACCAGATAAATAACCATGTCTATTACAAGTTACTCTCTGTGTACGTCGAGACGTTTCTTTTCTAACAATAAATAGAATACTTGTTTAGTTTTTAGACGTATCATATATTAAAACGGATTAAGCTTTCGCGTAAATAAAATACCCAAGAAAACGCACAAATATCACGATTTAGCAGATGCGATCGATCATTTGATTGTGTTTTTTTTTCTAAAAGAAATCCCCTACCAGCCTACCTACTCGAACGGAAGCGGTTGTTTTTAGGGAAGGAAGTCCTGTCCCCAAAGTAATGGATTTCTCTTGCTGCGTATTAAGTGAAATAAATGATGCAAATCTCTTTTATTATTTTAAAAAGAAACAAAATAGGCTTTTAAAGGCGTGGATTGTTACGTTGAACATAAACAAGCTGTATAAAGAAATGGTTCTTATTGCAGCAACTTTTAAAAAATAACACTGGCTATATGACAATGAAATCTTCTTTAACAGAGATAAATAGATAAATGAGTGTTGGCGCAGGTAAAGTGATGGGTGCACGTAAAATGCCTCGTCCATTGTTAGCCCACATCGATGCCACGACATATGGCCGCCGGCGGACAAAACGAACGATTCCAAATAAGAATTAAAAATAAACTGCTAAGGGTTGTGGCCTCGTAAACGTGCCGGATTCCCTACGTTTATACAGGCTTTTATTTAATTAACTCCTCTTTGTGAGTACAGGCAAATCAACCTATTAGTTTGACTGTTTTTGTCTCGTTTCCACACATAACATAACGCTATAATGCGTTACCAAGTTATCAAAAAACGGTTAAAAACGTTTGTTTAACTCAGCAATGTAAAAATATATTTTGGCACAATCTATAAGTATGCTCAAAGTCTGTGTAATTTAATAGTACCATTCACATCAGACACTTGATTTAACGATACTTTGCTTCGTGTAATGACCCCAGTCTAGTATCAAATGTTAAATGCCATTTTTTCAGAGCTTTTAATATTCACGAAATGAAAGAATAACGAGTTCGGCGGTGGGCGTAAAAAATCTTGGCAAAATTTTCGAGGGTGCTCGACAGTGGGACTCGAGCACGAAACAAAACGAGCTCGCGTCGCGGTTTGCTCGTTTTTTAGTCGCGGCTCGTTACATCGCTCGTGTGCGCTGCGTGAATTACCAACAACATTCTAGTAGCGGGCTAGAGCACCACTAGCACTATAAGGTACCCGTGCCGACACCATGTGAATTGACTTGTCATATTAACTCATCTTCCTTCCATGGCTTTTGTCAATTTGGAATGCAGAGGTTTTTAAGAACATGCGGGAGAATAAATGCACCCTCATATTTTTTACTACAGGTAATTTTACTAAAGGTAGGCCAATCTAGGGTCACTTGATGTTTCCGTAGCGTATACTTCTTAGGGAGTAAGACGAAGGGAAACAACAAGACTATAAGAAAAATGCCTGTGATCAATACTGATCTGCAAAGAACGATAATCTGCGCTTGCTTGCTTAATTTAAAAGATTGATCGCTCTGCGGCAGCTTTTCAACCAGCCTCCCCTCGAAGATGACGCATAATTGGTAAGTATCGCGAAAGTTGGAGCAGCCCTCGGTAAATTAAAACATGTAACTTAGCTCGCTCCCACTGCCAACTACTTACTTACTACCAACTTGACAGATGACGTGTTAACTGGTACTTGCGACGAAGTTGGGGTGACGCTCGAGTCTTACAGGATTGAATGCGGGCGATTTAACTTTACTTGCTCGGTAGGAATTGTTTTCTCGCCTAGTTTCTTTATCAAACACTCGTGACAATATTTAATAAGAAACTATTTCTAGAAGTAAAATACGTAACACATTTTCAAAGATATTCTAAAACAGTTTTATACCACGGACACAGCTACACGTCAGTGCAAATAAACCAGTCCACTTTCAACATTTATTTAACCCTACCCAAATTAAATATTTCCATCCCGTAAACGCGACAAAATAGATTCGTCCCAGTTTCAGCGTTTGTAACTGACAGTGGACAGCGTATGCATTTTCACAACCAGATTTGGCGAATTAACTAGTCTGGACATCGGAAATAACTGACCTTTTCGTTCTTGTAAAATGGGAATGAATATTGGGGCTTTTACACTCGGTCAAGGTTAGGACCGATGTGGTAATTCAAATGATATATTAACGTATTCAACGGGGTCATAATGAAACGGTAATAAACTAATGCCTATAAACATCATCATAAATAATAACGTATAAGACACATTACTCAGGAACGATTTACGTGGAAGTTGTTTTATTTTTTCCATATGGTTAATGACGCCAAGTCGGTGACCGCAATAAGTCATCTTTTGACTCAATAGCGAGGAAATAATAACTAAGAAGTGTTGATGATCTAAGAAGACAGTTTTCCTTCTTCATCTCAATGGCTATTCAGGATTGTATTAAGTATAAAATACCACTTAGGCCAACTAATGTGGATGGTATTGGGTTTGATATTATTGATAGTTTTGGTTCGTAGCTAAAATATACTTGAAATTTTCTGACATCATCCTGAATTCCTAAAGCAAACCACAGTACGCTTCTCCATAAAAACACTGGGAATTTTATGCTTAGATGCTTATAGATATAATAATATTATAACACAAACAAATTGAGCTTAGACATTACATAACTGAACAAAGAAAATCTCAGCTTAGAAGTGTTATAATAAAAACTAAAGCCACCTAAAGCTGTGTTATTGCGAGCGTGTGTGGTGGCGAGCAAAATAAAATGTAGCTACTTAAAGTACCGGCCGTGCTCCGTCACAAAAACCGCATCGTATGCACCGCTCGGAATGCGTTGAATAAACATAAAGCATAGCTAACTACGCCTCACTTGCCGACATACATACACACACTCCTTTTTAATCATAAAACCTTTTTTTTTATAATAAATGCCAACTATATCCCATTGTGAAGTGTTCAGAATGTTCAGATAGATTAATTAACGACCAGAGGTTATTTTTTCTGCACTGCATTGTATATGTACAGGCGCTAGCAGGTCAACCTACCCCAATCTTTAAAATTTTACCAATCGAACATTAACCTTCCATTATTGTGTTAAGGTTGAAAATCTATTATAGAATTTTGACAGTTTGAGATAGGTTGATGTGCTGGCGTCTGTACCTGAGAATAATAGACGTATTATAATAATTTTAGTGTTAATTCATACACTTAATTTACATTTTGTTGGTCGCTTCAATGACTCTCTTTATTTTATCTTCCAGCAATGCAAAGTGACTGCTTGAAGGAAAAATAAAGAGGGAACAAGTTTTATAACTACTTTATGAACAGTTCAAGATAAGAAAATAGGTGTTCATTTACTTTATACATTTATTTAACAGACATACTTACGTGTATTATTTTTATTTTACACATGGTCACACTGTCTTATTCATACTCGAGTCTGGGCACACACAAGGGCTCTTTATTTATCGATATATTAGAAGTCTTTTATTATTATTAGAAGCTTGTCTGACGTTGTTTAAATTTTTATTTTGTTGCAAAAATATCCATTATTGCTTTGTAGAAGTTTTGTACGGACACAGTAACGGAACATGTCCCATGGGACTTTAAGATTCTGACATAAGAAATTAAAATATGTCGTTAAAAACTCATCTAGTCTTCAGATGTATGGTTCATTGGACCTTCTTTCTGTCAATACCAATCTGTATGCAACTACAAAACATTAAAGTCGTTATTCGACTATTTATCATTTAAATTCACCGCCCATCACGAAACAAAGACCTACTATTTCTTACAATCTTACTGCTGTTAATTATTCCAGGGTTGTCAACGTAATAATGACCGATTACCGTATTTACACGCAATACAGGGTGCTATGTCTTTAAACGACTTCTCATTTGGTCACGAAAATATAGCACGGAATTTTAGAGTCATTTCATTCCTTTCGTGGTTATGTGGCCATTGCGATAAAATTACTGATAATGCCATGAACATAATTTAATATGTTTACTGCTAGTTTATTTATTTCTTTGTACCGTTTTATGAAAATTCTTACCAATGTCGTTAATTCTTCAGCGGTCGTATTATGACGTCTTAAAATCAGGCTTGTTTCAGTGAGTGAAAGAGACAGAGCTATACAAGTCGTCTAGCGCCACCTCGTTCACTCTGGAATAAGCCTGGTTTTAAGACGTCATATACGGCATACGGCCCCAGATGTCAAATGGAACTGTTTTTGGGCAGTTGAGAATGTTGCCTTTGCTTGGCACCGTAGATGTCGGTACAACAAAATTTTTTTGATTGGCACCACATTCCAAAATATTCTTTTTCTACTCTGTTTAATAAATAATAAACCTACATAAGGTAAAAAGTAGCCTAAAACCGGTGGTCCGGATATGAATATCCCCAATTTAGATATACGGGTTCCAAACTACTCGTAGTATTGGTTTCCCGGAAAAAGTATTGCAAACATATTTCGTTTGACAGCAAAAACAGTGTGGCTAAAATTCCTTGTTTTATTTTTTCATCTAAAATAAATAGTTATCATTCGGACTTGGTTGTGAAATATAAATAAATAAAATCTGTTCGGAAAGCTTTGTGAATTTGATCAAAAGTTTATATCACGAGTACCTATATGTTGTACTGTTATGTAAACTTATCGGTTTATAGAAATTCGGTGATACTGATAACAGATCTTACTTAACATTATTTGGCTGCGAATAAAAAATTGACGAAAGAATAGCATATTAAACTATCAAATGGTAATGCGAAGTTGGTAACTGCTAAGTAGCAGCCTAAATATGTTGTTTTGATTATTCCGTTACAAATTACAACTACCGAGTTCCAACTTTGTAAATAGATTGAACATGCTGCACAGCTGAACGGGAAGCTGCTACCTGTGCAACAGAAAACAAAAGCTTTTCCATTTTTTGTATAATACTGAAAATCTAGATTGAATTCCTAGGAGTGCTAGGCAACAACAAGAGGCATCTAGGTCTACCTAGTCCTAGATAAAGCATCTAATATTTTGTATTATTTTGACTTCGTGTAACAGTCGCGTATCGTGAGTAATTTATTAGTCCCATATAAACATAAAAGCAAAAATCGCGTAGGATGCCAAACTACTTACCACATTTTTTAAAAACGTAAGGAAACATTGGTATTTGGGTACGTACTACGTACCCCACTAATGTGACTAAGAGAGTGATGGGTATGAATGGTGATGGATGGAGAGGAAGAGACAGGCCAAAGAAAATATGGATAGATTGTTTAAGGATTGATATGAAAGACAAAAAGGAGTAAATGATACTGTGACGTCTGATAGGGGACAATGGAAGATGAAAGCGTGTTGCGCCGACCCGAAGTAAAATGGGATAAGGGCAGGAAGATGATGATGTAAGACCACTGGTAATTTTTCCGTATAGGTCTGTGTTATGCTAGAAGTTTAAAGTTCTGCCAAACTGCCAGTTTGAATTATATTAACTAACGGGTGTGTTGTGATCATCGTACGCCAGGTATCGCGCCAGGAAAGCATGAGGATTTGCGCACTCCTCCAGCACCCCGACCCAAACAAATCCACAAACACCGTATGGTTTTATTCAGTAGTAGTCTGCCATCTCGTCGCCCTCTCCAAGGTATAGGATAACCAACAGGATCTTCACACGAAAAACAAACTTAAAAAAGTATACGCTAGGGTTGGTAATGCCGGCCTACCATAAGCCTGGTATATACTTACTATATGAGCATAAAAAAGTAGAAATTGATGTAAGGTACATACTCAGGGAAGCTCTATTGATATTTTGATAACGTATCAATGTTTCGAGAAGATTCGTAAGCTGTTCCTTTGTAATAATTTTGGGTTGGGCCTAATAAATCTAATTGAGCTCTTTAATTTTTAATGAGATTTCACTTTTGGTGTATTTGATGATATATGGATGATACCTTATAAAGAATTGTGTTTGCGAGGCGCATTTTAAACCAAATACTTTAGGTGTGATTATAAGTATTTTGTTGTTTGTAAAGTAAACCAATTGTTTGAATTTTCTTTGCATGTTTATCTTTGCATGTTTAGTATAGTTTCAGATACAACAAAATACTTAAGTATTCAACGCTAGTAGGTATACGATGCGGGGTGGTAGGTAGTTAAGTACAATCGTGCTCGTAAATACGCAAAGTGTGGTAGCAGCTTTAGGGCGCTTCGGCCGACCGATACCGAGCTATCTGTATCAATTACCTGCCCCTCTGCGGATTACCGAATTAACCAGCCACATTAATATTTTAATCTATGCCCGCAAATGTACGCGTACGTGGCAACACTGGCAACAATAATGCGATCTATTCTATTGACCACAGGCATTTCGATGTAATGTTGCCAGTAATAAATGGTAATTATATCGGTTATTGACGCAGATAACTGTCTCTTACCCTTTTATAGAGGATTCGTACATACTTACCTATGTAATGCTAGTATTGATATTTTTATTTCGTGCTAGCCCTAGACGAAACTTTCTGGTAACTAAATAAACAATTTACAACTTGCGTTGAAGCTCAAAGCCGAATGACATGATTGTTTTGAATTACAAAATAGTAATTATAGCATTTATAGCTGTCGACAGCATTGTATTAACTACTCGAATATATATACTAGTATAGTAACTAACAAACAGCACGGAATCCACTTATTAAGACTTATGTAATATCCATTTAAGATTAACAATTAATGACTCCATTTAATTTATCAAGTAAATTCGCAGAAGTAGACAAGGTAGCGACTTCGCGATAACTGATTACAGAAATCTTTATTAGTCTGACATTTGACCCACTTTAACTACGTGACTAGGTATCAAGAGAATAAGCCTGGATAGCTCAGACAGAATTGCAATGCAATATTGTTTGCCAAAATAACATCGGGCAAGTCAACCGCAACGAGCCACCAACCCGTAACACCGACCCACCACCCCTCGCAGAAAATCCCCAGATAATACGTATCTATTAGAGCGTATATCTCCGATTCGGCTAAAGTATTCCTCAAACATGAAGATAGTCGACGAAAAATTCGAGTGGAGAAATATGTATGGCAGCAGCAATCGGCATGCGAGGGTCGGGCGCCTGCCGGGGGAAGCGGCGGATGGCGCCCCCCTCTTGTCAGTTCACTTGCAACGTTCGCGCGAGAACGACGTGCGTCGTTAGTTTCGTCAGCAGCGGATCGTCGCGTGTGACTGACTCGGAGTACGTGCGTGGATCCTGTGTTGTTGAGTGCCCCAAGTGGAGTGTGTGCTGTGCCCTGTTTTACTTATAGTGTTTTTCAGACCATGAGCGTGTGTGTTTGACGGAGGGATGTATCCGAGCGCGGGCGCTATGAACGCCGCCGCCGCCGCCGCTGCTGTGGCGGCCGCCAGGCATCCGGTGAGAGACATTAACGCGTACACAAATCACTCCTAACTGATAAACTATCTAGATCTCCACTCTCAAGACAGATGCTCTTGTTTTTGCACTCGTAAATGCGTTGGAAAAAGTTTTAAACTTGCGCACGCTATAAGTAGCTGAGTCATTTTGTTGAATACTTGGTCAGTGGGTCGTCCTGTAAGCTTTTTACGTTATCGAAAACAATTTCTCACAAAGTTAATTGCTAGCTGTCATTTTCAAAGTTTGTTGCGTTGATGTCTTTTATGAGGATAACTTTCTTTCAAACAATTATCGTTAACTGCAAAACTAAGTGACATAATTTTACAACACAGCACAAATAACACGTAGGTAGTACGTAAGTTTAGTTATTCAGAAAGTTGAGTGGTAATAAAAGCATAAAAGTAATAAACAGTGGAATGACACAAACAGACGCGGGTCTTGCGAGCCCCCCCGGACCGAGCGGCGATCATTGTCAGCCGCTCAATTACCCGTGAAATTGTCTGCAAAGGATTTTATCATACTTGGAAATCTGGGGACGAAATTAACAAAGCTTACTCGACACTCAATTCGTAAAGTAACATGTTGCTAAGATTAAAGAACAGTTACGTTGATGCGTTTATTTGATAACGTAGTAACATTGAAGTACCTACCTACCTATATTTTTGTTTGACATGGAATATCGATAAAAAATATCTATACCAGCTTGAAATTGGTCGCATTTAAATCACTAATATAACGTTTTCCCCATATTAGATATGTCGTAAATAAAGATCTACGATATTGATAATATTATTATCATGACTGATTTATGGCGCTATTTCTCGATAAAATAGGTAGGTAGGTATCTACAACTATCAAAGGCTAACGGGGCATCTAATAAACTATGTTTTAATGGAGTCTTTTACACCTGATATGAAAATAATTATCACTTTAGCTATAAAATTAATTGACATGCTGTTTAATAGTTATTTTAAAGATCAAGCTGTTTGTCCGTTATGTGAAAACTTTGTGTTGATTAATTAGTTGTTCTTATCTGTAATTGCTTAACCTTAGGTAAATTATTCACAAAAAAAGAAGAATATACTATTTTATGCTTGTGCATGTTCAGGCAAACGTATTCAAAATTATATTTTATGAACGAAACTTGACCATGTGTCGTCGAAACCGCGGCGAAGTGTGTAACCGTGTGTTAAACGATTCTGAACTTTACTACATTGTAATAGAGCACTACGCTAACACGGTGGTGTTCAAAGAAGCGACCGCAGGCCACAACCCATCTGTCGCTCGCCGCTAGCCGACGGAAAACTAACCACATTTCGAGAATACATTAGTGTTATTTTTAAAGAGACACCGTTCACTTAGTTCTGCGACCCTTGTAATTTATTACTCTTTCAAAATGTTTTGTTGCTGTGGTTTGCAGCCAACCAACCACCAGAATATATAAAAACTAATTTTAAAGAAGCAAATTACGAAATTACCAAGACAACAGAAAAGAACAAATTATTTAAAATTAAGCTAGCCTAAATGGTTATTTAAATTCATGAACTAAATCTTCATTAAAATGTTACGTTTATTTATTGAATGAGTGCAGGAGTGGCAAACAGTGAATAAGAAAAAAAACAAAAGTTTGACCTGTTTAGGGTTTCGTAGCCAAATGGCCAAAAGCGGAACCCTTAAAAATTCAACACGTACTTGGGCATTTTTTTTATTTAGCCGCAACTGACACCTGTTTGATGAAGTTTACAAACTCTAGTAATCGGGGAATTGTCGTTATTAATTTCAAAATAAAGGGATGTGCTCATCTATATTTGACAGGCCTGTTGGTCTAGTGGTTAGTGACCATGACTGCTATGCCGGAGGTCGTGGGTTCGATTCCCACCCAGGACAAATGTTTGTGTGATGAGCACGATCATTTGTTATGTGTCTGGGTGTAATTTATCTATAATATGTATGTATTTAGAAATATATAAGTATGTTTATCAGTTGTCTAGTACCCATAACACAAGCTCTGCTTAGCTTGGGACTAGATGGCGTTGTGTGATAGTTGTGGAATATTTATTTATTTTATTTATTTATTTATTTATGTATAAGCGAAAACCCACAGATTATCTATATATATAAAAGGAGAAATGACTGACTGACATATCAACGTACAGCCGAAACTACTGGGGCTAGGAATGTGAAATTTTGCACACGGCTTCCTATTATAATGTAGGGGAGCACTAAGAAGGGGTTTTTGGAAATTTAACCTTTAAGGGGGTGAAAAGGGGGAATTTGGAAAGTACGTTACCCACGCGGACGAAGTCGCGGGAAAAGTGCTAGTAGTTTATAAAGCATTTAATCTGCAATAAATGAACACAGGAACTTAAACCAATAAACTGCAACAATGTTCAAAAGCAAATTCTGTCTCATTTCAAAGACAAACACGACTATGACACAACATTTTTTTAAACTTTGCCCCACCATGAATTTCTTCTGTGCCGTGGGTGCGTTTACAATATTTAAACTCACAAACAGAGACAGCAACAACAGCTACAACAATTACTTGTAGGCCATAGACATACATAGCGCAGCAATCAATCGCTTAGCCACTGCCCCAACCGTGTCATCAAATACTAATTGCACAACTATTACTTTTTCTTGCTCACTTAATGCACACGTTATTAGTTGAGACATTCCCACACACGCACACCACTTTATATCTCTTCTGCTCATAATACCTCTTTTAAAATGAAAAAAAAAAAACTGGTGCGATACATTTTGAGGTCTGACTGTACTGGTTGAACAGTCAGGAAGTCTTGCGACGCTTTTCGCCTAATTGATGCATTCACACCAGTTTCAAAGAAATACACACCTTATTAACATTGATTGACGTTCTTAGCATTGATAACAAGTTGGAGGTGTTCCTTTTAAAAAGTTTAATGACGTATGAAGTTTGAAGTATTAACCTAGATTACTCTGTAGCCGCCATGGGAAAAACGTGTTATCTAAGTCATTAATTTTACAAGACATTATACAAGCAAACAAAATTATTAAATTACGAAACACCATCACGGATCTTTACAAAGCAATTAAATTGTTTTTCCTGTAAACTGTCGGCGGGAAATACTTTTTCAACGTTACGTCTTGTTCTTGTAGTTCATAAGCGTCACTCTATGAGTGTTACGGAGTGGAGAATGAGTGGCGGGAGGGACGGGTCGGGTGTTAATGTAAATGCCTATTTGTCTATTTGCTTAAAATCCGTGTCGCGTCCTACTCGGTAAATATTTGACTGACAGAATTACCGCTACGGACAAATGAGATGGCGTCTCGTCAAACACACCAAGTTTTCTTCAAACACACACAATATAGAGTTCTAGAAATAATAAATCTGTGTCAATGACGATTTCTTTTAATATTTTCGAGATGAGTTTATCAACGGAAATGTCTTGTTGGGATTATCATCGTGATAAGTGGAGTGCCTTGAGTCAATGTTCACCCAAAGTAATGACTTGATATTTGTAGATAGATAATGCAGTATCAGTTAACACAAACACGGCATTTGGAGTACGCAAACAATGCTTCGTCATAATCAAGATGCCATCAAACATATTCGTTGTGCGGGAACGAAGTTCTGACATACTTACGTTTGAGACCACCGAGCAGGATATTATTTCACTGTTGTTGACGTTTTCACATCTGTTCCGTTTCCGACTTCAGTAATCTGTTTTTCAAAATAGTAAATAACCAACAACATCTTATTAGCGTTTCATGTTTTTATTAAACTGGCAAATAACAATCTACTATAGATAAGTGCTGAATCAAATAATATTTTGTTAATTTTAAATATTATACGCATTAGCATTATACATATAAATTAAATTTTTCTCATTTATTACAGTAACGTTTCCCACATCTCTTGTCGAATAATAAAAAAGGAATGTTTAAATATTTTCTTAATTATTACTTTTGTTTGTAGTAGGTAAAGTAATTGTTATTGGAGAAGTTCGCCAAATAGCGAATAATACAATTAAAATAATGATCAATTAGGTATCATTGTCCAGCCCAAACCGCACGATTGAATCAGATCGGGTGGCAAACGGTGTTGTATTTCTGAGAAAATAAAATCAGCTTTCTGATCCCTTCGCTACCATATTAGTTTACTGGCATTTTTTTTTATTTTCTCAATACAAACGGTAATAAAACCCACCGTAACGCTCGTTTTATGAGCTCTAAATCGAACACAATAGAGTAGAAATTAGCTCGGGGGTTTTGACGTTGAGGCGTTACGTTACAAAGCCAATCGTGATGTTCAAATATTTGTCTATGCTTGTTTGGTTTGTAAGTGCGAATGGTGTTTAGATGTTTACCAAGCCGCTGAACTTGTGTGAGTTGTTAGCCGAGGGGGCGAGCTTCTAATATTACTAATAAACAGTTGACATCGATCCACTTCTCTGAGTTTTCCTCGTAACGTAACGGATGTCGATGTTAATATAAATCACCAAAACTCTCATTTCAATTTCGTATTCGAGCAGAATTCATTCAGCCTTTTCGGAATTCGCATTTCAATCCAATAAAAAGAAAATGCTCTCCAAAGCGTACAGCAGGTAGAAGTGGGCAGACGTATTCAATAATTTGAAATAAGAACACGTATTTCTTTTTATATCCGTTTAAACGCATTCTGTTTAGTTTTGTTTTTGTGAGCGGCCGGTGGATGCGGGCCTTTCATCCGGGCCCTCTACACAATACTGCCACTCAAAAACTGTTCATTGTATTTTAATTTGACCTTTTCGGCGATAATTTATGGGAATCTTTTTTTTTTGTCGAGGGGAACGTTTACTCAGTCTATTATTGCCAAGGATTATTTTAGTTTCTTTTGTGATCGATTCGAAGGTTGGATTGAAGTTGAGACTATTAGTATCGAAGGGTATATTTAAGCTGTTAGGCCGTGGGAAAAAAATAATCGATACGGCAAATAGTTTAAAATTGAAATTGTGTAATACACAGAAGCATGTCAGAATTAGGAAACGAGCTGTTAAATACCAAGTTAACACAAAAACCAACATGTTTAACTTTTCAATTACTTTTAATCATGTGTAATTTTAATGCGATTGCGTTAAACGCACCGAGAGTCGAGAATGATATTTAATTTGCCAATATTGCTCACTGAAATAATTTGCACGTTAAATAATACAAAATTTACGATAGGTCAGACAGAGCAACGATTGGCATGTTATACAATTTTATAACACAAAAGCGTTTAATTTAATCCGTAGTCGTAATGTTATTTTATATGGTGATTTAATCGTGGCTATAAAACACTAATGTATAACGAGGTATCAGGTTTGTTGGACAGCGAGAGCGAGAGAGTGGCAGAGTTGCCCGATGCGATAACACCGATAACGCCGAATAAAACAAATAATTAAAACGACGACGACGCCGTCACTTATTGACGCAGATAAATAATGTCCGGTTCAAGTTAAGGCACGCGCACACTTGTTGAGTGTTTAGCGATAATGTCTCTTGTTTTATACATGATAAGCAGTAAGAATAACTAATGGAAGGTCTAATAATAAGAATAACCTACATTTTCTACTAAAAGAAAGTCCATTATTTTAAATGTTTTCATTAATCATCCATATAAATAAAACAGTTAAAAAAGTATTTAATCTAAAATAAAGACATTTTTTGTACACTTAGCAAATCTTCAGTGGCCGTACGACAAGTGTCGTTAAGCTGAGTGCACATTAGCCGAAGAGCTTTATTACCTTTTGCCTTAATTCTGATCAATAAGGTTTGAAGTGTCGAAGCAGCGTCTGAAGCGAGGAGCCGAGGACGGTACGAGACTCGAGTACCGTCGTGAAGTCTCGCCACACGCGAGCTTGCTCTCACACTGCTACTGTCGATATCGTTTTGTTTTTGCCTCCAAACACACGTTGTGTTAGCTCGTAACTTAAAACTCTTTTTGTTTTGTGATTCAGCGATATGAACATGGATAAGTAATTGCTTGTGTCGATTTACATCTCCCACTTGCTTGTGTGGCTTTCATTTTGGCTTTTAATTAAAAACATTCGAAACCCACAATAAAGCAATTAACAGAAACATGATTGGTGCTTAAATTAATTTTTGATACGATAGTGCTAGGCTAGATTGCTAGACAATCTCGGGTTATAAAGCACGTTAAATAAGAACGAATTGCGGTGGATGAATTAAGTTAGAATGTTGCGAACAGTGCCTAGACGTTGCGGTTAGGTTATCCACGATGTTACCTATTACGTTATTAAGTGCGATCACCCATTACGCGGAGCGTGAGACGTCGTCGGCGGCGCGGAGGCGCGCGACCGCAAGCCCGTCTCCCCGGTGGTTACATTCACTAAATTCCCGGCCACATTTTTCCCGAGCCCGATTGTCCGCAGCTCCATTTACAACGTCTACACGCCGCGCCAGTTCCTTTTACGCTTTTATTTACGCTCCTTTTATTATTTTTAAAGTCCGTTTGTTCCTCGCGCCGGCACCGAGCGGCGGTTATTTATTTTTTGCCGTCGGCCTCCCGGCGACCGTGTGTTGTTGTGTCCCTCGCTTTATTTTTATTTTCGTGCTTCTTATTATGGAGTTAGTTTTTTTTTTCTTTATTATTACGTGCTCGCGTGTTCGCGTTACTTTATTTTTATGTTAAGAGGCGAGCGGTCGATGTTGTTTATTTTTTTTTATTAATCGAGGCTCACACCGAATTATGGTCATTAAAGGATAATTTGTATTATGGTAATTTGGGATGCGTGTAATTTTTGTTTCGTGATAGGAATGTTTTTGTGCAGAGAGTGAGATTGATGAGTTACGTTGTACGCTCTTAATATTTAGAGCGTTGCGTGTTTGTAAACGTTTGTAAATGGTCATTTAGAGGATGTGTTCAGGTTTTAAGAAGTCTTTATTGTAGCGGAAACTGTTTGGTGTTTACTTGCAGGTCATTAACTTTTGTTGTCTTTGTTCCCAGGGTCCCCCACAACCCGGACAACCCATCAAGTTCACGGTGGGAGAGTCCTGTGACAGGATTAAAGAAGAATTCAACTTTCTACAAGCCCAATATCACAAGTTAGTATTATGTCAACTTTATTGTCTTTATGAACAATACAAACTTTTTATAGAACAAATGTGGACTACATAATTTCACAAAAAGAAATATACTTCAACGCCAACAGGAAAAAAAGTATCAGTTGAATCGGTAGAATCGATCCTTAGGGTTGTAGGATTTACTGCAACAAAAATAAAACACGTAAAGTGGGATCATCCGGGATCCCCTGTCACCGGGAATCAAGGAGAATCAACCCTTACCTGTACCCTGCCCTTTGAGCACCCTACCAGGCTTTTTGCGTCGAACCATTGTCGTGCAATGACGAAACAAAAAACTGAACAATAGGGTTTATTTACACGACTGGTTTAAACTTTAAAAGAAAAATGTAATATGAACTCAACGTTTTTGTAGATTAAGTTAATATTTAAATGGTGGGAGACAGGTCAATTAGATGTTTTTACTTTAATTTAAAGTTATTTTTATTGTCCCTCCTACGCATTTCTCAATGGAGTGATTAAACTTTAGATTGAAAAATAACTTGTCGAGTAATTATTATTTAATCATTATGACAGATAATAAGAAAACAAAACATAAGACATTATGTTTTTTTTTATAATTATAAATAATTACATTTGGTAACTACAACAAAAGAAATAAAATCAATTAAGTTACTAGAAGACTGACTAAAAATGGGGCACCAAGTACAAATTAACTTTGAATTATAGAAACACATCTCAAAATGGCTCAACTTTAAAATAAATAATAAATTATTATAAGCTTTGACAGCAATAAAGAGCAAACGAGCAAATAACAGATCAAGAAATCCTTCAATTTCTGTTGTAATAATATTAATTTTTAATTCCTTTTGCTCACATTTCCTTCTCATCTTTTGGTTACTGGTCTTTTCGAGTCAATAAACAAAGCCCGATTAGTGTTTGGTAATATTTTATACATTCGACTCTACAATAGGTTTGAAAAATAATCTACATCAAAAAGTAAATTAAGTAACGACACAAAAAAAAAACAAGAAAAAAGTTCTACATTAAATCACTTTACTACAAATCTTTCGTGGTTAACAGAAAAGTTTATACCAAGTTTTTGTAAAAGTAGATATTGTTAAGCAATATGTAAATCAATGTTCGCAAACGGTCGACCTACCTATTACCTACTTTACTACAAACTTATTATGTTATAAAACTCTTATCGGGCCACGTTTTCAGTGATCGTTAAGTATGTAGGTAATAATCTAGAATTGAAATTGAACAGTGTAGTTAAGCGACGATAAAAACTATAACCATAACAGGTCTGACCCACTATGCATGCGATAACAGTTATAAAACAAGCTGTTCGTTTATACATATATTTCTTATCTTAATAATTTACAAGCGCTCCTTAAATAGAACTTCAAGTGTTAGTTTACTGAGTTCACTTGACTATTTAATAAGTTAAAATTTAAAAGTCATCAAAGAGCAAAATATATGTTTTGACCTATTTTTTGCGGAGGTTGTCAGAAAACTGATAAAATACTTTACTATTGATAATAACTATCCATAAAACTCATTTTAAATTAAAATGTAACTAGACTATCTGGACATAACACTGTTACACGAATAAATGGATCAAACGCACAATTATAGTCTTGTTTGAAACTATCAAGACGTAGCGCCATAAACTGGCAATCATGCAGCTATAAAAATTAAAACAAACAATTTCATGAAAAACAATTTGCCGAGTCTTGTTAAAAACGTAATAGTTTTCTCTTTTGTTTCAGTTTAAAATTAGAATGCGAGAAACTGGCTAGTGAAAAAATTGAAATACAAAGGCATTATGTTATGGTGAGTAGATATTGTATAACTTTCTAAACAGTTTTTGTCCTGCAAAGGAGGCGAAATGCCACCTTAATTCTCCAATAGTTTACATTAAAAAAAAAACTGTTCTAAAAACAAACAAGTTTATTGGATTGTTTTCAAACCAAAAATACAGATTGGGAAACTTTAAATAAAACTATGGTAACATGAAATGCTTTATTAGAACACTACAAGAGAATGGGGTTAATGATAATAGCGGCGATGGTACAAACATAATTACGCTCATACCCATACAATAAAAAACGAACGCTACAGGCTTTAAAACGCATGTCATATTAAAACGACATAGTTTAATTTAAAGGGACAGCTAATTTAACAGCTAAATAGAGATGTTTATCACATGTAACATTTGTTATGGCGTGTGAAATCAATAAATGTGTTCCTTTGTTCGCCGCCCGCATGTCACATGTTTTCTATTTGATTGGCTCCAATGCACCCCCCTATTAAGATAATTGTCCGTATGCAAGAATTATTTACTCAATAACTGGGCAGTATGTCCCTCTACACAAGGAACGTTTCAGACTTTTAGCACGTGTAATAAAATATGTTTAGATAAGATATTGTAACATCGTCGTATCAATCACAGCGCCAACTGAGCTGTCAGAATCGTGCGTAGGCAAACGTATTAGTGGCCAGTTCAAGAGCAGACAATATATTTCAAACGAACAGATATATTTTGGCATGCCTTAATCCCCGCATGTTCGCTCCATCCAGATATGAATCACGATTAAGTGTTGCCAAATCGCTTGCAATTTATTTTAATACGCTCGAGAGGAAATTTTCGCGAGAATTTTTATGTGTCGGAAACACTTCTGGCCGACGTCCAAACTGTGCTAGTGCGGATGTTTAGTCACTCGACTCCTATAATTTGAGGAAGCTAATCTGTGCCAAAACCGTACTGTGTCACTGCTCGCCGTAACATTTACTCTCATAAATAGTAATCGATTAAACTAAAGCGTGTTATTTATGTTTCAGTACTATGAAATGTCGTACGGCCTCAATGTGGAAATGCATAAACAGGTATGTACTCTCATCTTCTTAAAATATTATATTTTGTATAGAATAAGTTTGTGTGTGTGTTGTAAACAAAAAATATTGTTTCCACTTTCTGATAGCAGATGTTAAACATGTTTTAAAATAAGGTAACACAAAGGAAAGATGAAGGGGAAAATATGGCTATATTTTAACAACAGCGGTCGGGCGAATTGGCGCACGGGGAAATGTTGTAAAAGCAAAAAAAACGTGTTATTGCGCTGCGCCTGTTTGTTGGATAAACGTTGTTTGACAGCGAGCCCGCGGGCGCACCCCCACCGGGGGGTGGGCGAAAACCGCCTGGTCAAGCCACTTTGTTGACATTTCGGTTTTTAATTTGCACCAACTTTGGCATTTTAATTGCGTGGTTACCGCTGTTATTCTCATATCTTTATTAATAACAATTACGTACATGATGTTCGTATGAACTATAATGCATGTCGAATAATCTCAGCCGTCGCGGTTGAATGAATATTATGACGGAGTTTCATTTCAATAGGACACATTATTATCGAAATATTATGGCGAAGGGAGCGAAAGTTGTGCAGGCTCCCCCAATGCGCGTGACTAAAGCGCACAAACTATATCTATGAATTAGACGCTTAGTAGAATTCACAAAAAGGGGCTTGTAGGGTTGCTAACATACATAAAAATTATAAAATGTATTTCTTAATATTAAAACACAAACGTACATAGGTGCGCGCCGCGAGTATTGCTTCTTGGTATCAGAATACATTTTTGATCGTCGATTGGAAATTAAGTAACAAAGTGTTTAATTATGTGAAATGTGTTTGAATAGCTCGCTGGTTAATTGAAATATTATTGTGACCGAAAATACATATGTTCGAATTGATTGAAAAATAATAATACCTAATTAATTTTCACGCTGTTAATTTCTGGCCGCGATAAAACAGAAGCAATGAAATTGCGACGAAAATAATTAATGTTGTTTTTGCTAAACAAAATGTTAGTGCGTAAATATTTTAATCTGATTTAATGTGACAGCCCTGACCGCTGGGTGCTCGCTTAACAATAGCTATCGTAACAAATAGGTACGTACACACAGGGGTGCCTCGCCGAGGGTGCCGTGGGGGGGCTTCATGGTAATCTGTTGATTTTACGCTCGCCAGCTTGTCTCGAACCCCGCTTTTATTAATATCACCCTGTATTTTAACACGTACTGTAAAAGGAATCACAATCAATTTACTACACGGAAAGCTACTCGGGTAATAAGAAACACTCATTCGTTTCACACAATTAATATTCACACGTGGATTTTTAAATGAACATGACAGGTGTTCGCTCGTACACGGTACAGTTGCTTTTTAATTTTCTTTTAGAGGATGTGATATGATGAAAATTATGTGTTAAAATAGGTATAAATTGTTTAATTGATATCGAAGATATTAGTTTGACAAGGTTTATGATTTGTTTGATAAACTCTCGGACAATAGGTCCGATCCCTAGACCTCGAAATGTTAAGCTGTCGGCGGTGAGTGATATTTGTTTAGGTTCTGGCAAACTAGCAAACGAGGGGTGATTACGAAGGGTCGTATTGTTTGCCGGCGCTGCGGACAGATGGCGGCCTCCACCACTAGTTCAATGCTTGAATGCGCTATTTAGCGTACACTGCCGTGCTTCATTGTAATGGATTATTACATTAGCACTTAAACACGCTCAGTCGAGCGAGAACCAGAAATGCACCCCGTCGACTTGGTTAAGCTTTTATGTGTTGCATGCGAGCGTAATAGAATAACAAGTAATGTTTTTCCTTTCTTTTTTTCATTTTATAACGTGTTTGTTTTTTCTGAACACCGAGTGACGGTCGCCTCGAGTAAACACTTAATAAAAAGAGATTGAAATTAATTCTAATCGTTGAAGCTTTGGACGCGGTTGGAGCTTTTTCATTTTATTTATTGTGACTCTTCATGGTCTGAGCCATCTTGAAATATAATGAGAAGCATTTTACACGAACGTTACAATACGACATTATCGCGTCAATAAGGTCGGTTTTGTCGCATCAACACGCAGTTTCCCGCGCGTCGTGACCGAATCGCACTCGCCGGCATGACCGCGACTAACTCGCGTTTTCCGCTCTTTCTGACGACGACTAATTGCTTAGATTTTCTTTTGTTAGTCGCGGGGCCGGACCGTAGTGAGACCGTGCCGAATCACACCTACTTACGCTGTGAATTGATTGTTTCGTCTTTGTGTGGCAGTATCGACACGGAGACTTATTGTTCTGTACTTCAAGCTATTATTCACGCCCGGACTGACTTTCACGCTGCCGATTATGGCAACGGTTTCCTTACTTAGAATAATTTAGAATCGGCTGGTGAAGCAGATCCTTAGTATCGAAACTGCACTCGTAAATTTAAATGAGTGTGTCGTAACTTGTAATATAGATAACGGGTACTTGAAGAGGGAATTCATACGGTGGAGTGATTTCATGAAGTGTCACGAATGTGGAGAGAGACAATAGTGAATAGGGTCGGTGCGACGCGGCGGGATGTCGATAAAATACTTTGTCGAGGTTTACGAGAGTCGACACCCCTGCGGGTCGACTTGCCTGCCTCGCTGCCACCCTCCGACTCACGTTCCGTGCTCAATGCTCGTTGTTATGATATATCAATGTGGACTCGTTGATTTTCAACATTTTACCCTTAGTAACAGATTTTCGATATTTTTTATTTCATCGTTGGTTTTAGTTTAGATTTATTTTTGAAAAATAAGCGACGTTTTGTTTATTACTAAATTGTCAATAATTCATAAAAAATAATTGTTAAAATTAACAAATAAAAATGTTGTAAATAAATTAATTTTAAAGGAATTACGAAACATTTTTGTTTTCACAAAAGTTGCTTCACTTACTACTTCACCGTTGCTTGTGTTTTGAGATTCTCCCATCTCAAAACGCACACATCAAAACAATTTATCCGTCAAATCAGTTAAAACTCGTTATATCACCAAAGCATTCTAACGAAAAATCCATTTCAATACTTTCGAAAGCTGTACGTGTCCGTATAATTTAATAATCTCCGGGTTATTGCGATTCCATACCGTTGGGGAAGGACGATGCGCGCTCAGGCCGCTCGCATCGCTCGGTGCTCAGGCCGCTCGCACCGCTCGAATTTATTCATGCGCGGCCCCTAGGATTGTTTGCCCTTGCATTAGGGTGGCCATACACCCGCGCAATCTCTTTCATTGATAAAAACAGTGCACGTGCCCCGTCAGCTTACCTACTGTTTATTATAATAACCGGGGGAGGATATCATGGCAACGCGTCTATTTTGCCTTCTTTGTTTACGACACCGATAGGTATGGGTATTATCAGGATATTAGGTATCTTTTGGGATTATCGAGTATTGAAGTACTTACTTTAATACCGAAGATTAGTAGTCTACTTCAATATCAACGATACCTACGCAGTGTAGGTATATCTTTATTTATTTGTTGTAAATTGTTTTGAAGTAAATACTCGTAGTTATCAAAGTATCTATATGTAGCATGTTGCACCTACTTACTACCCACTTAAAAACTTGTTGTATTGCTAATTTATGTTATTTCAACTTATCGCAATGTTATCATTACAAATACTGCTATAATACTGTCCAAGTCTAAGTGTATTCCAAAACGCCAAAAGTAATAATTTGACTATCAATGAACACGTTATGTTCTTATTTTACGAAAAAAATATAACACTTACTAAAGTGACTCAACGTCCTGTTACTCGATTCACAAGGCGTAACAATAAAACGTACAAGTATGAACAATAGTAAAGGAGTAAGGCAGCCGAGGCGCGCGTCGTGCCTTATCAAATTATAGCCGTTGAGTGTTCACATCAACATGCAGGTAGTCGTTAAGGGTCCCCGCATAATGGGAGCGCTATCTCGTACATCTACAGGCGGATACAGCGCTGTGAATTGTCTAAACGAACGCAACAACTCACAATGAACGCTTCGGCGCTCCGTCGCGCGTCGCCCCCTCGCTTTAAAAGCGAAATTATCTCTCCATCTACAGGGTGCGTCGCGCGGCAGATGGCGCTTGCAATAAAACCACTAAACGCGATATCGCCGCTCGCTGCCCCTCAGCTCCGTCCGCTTTATTATTTGATCGGGGAGCCAAATTAAAGGATTTGCCGTAACCCCTCGCTTGCGACCCTCGCCCGCCAACAATCACCTCTGTATTAAGTCTAATTGTGTTTTCAAATTCGACCCCTATAATACCGAGGGACGTGATATTTTGTACCATGTGAAAAAATAGGGCGCGTAGCGCGTACTCTCCCAGTCACCCTCAGTGCTTTTGTGCTTTATTAAATTTGCTCATACCGTACAGTACAGCGTGTTCCGTTATAATAACTATCAATTTATAAAAAAATTGGCTAATGTTGTAAAAAAGAAGAAACTTATGTTCGCGGGCATATTGAGTTATTTCATGTTAAAAGTCCATGTCCATGAATCATCATCTCAGCCATAGGTCGTCCACTGCTGAACATAGGCCTCCCCTTTAGATCTCCACATATACCGGTTGGAAGCGACCTGCATCCAGCGTCTTCCGGCGACCTTTATAAGGTCGTCTGTCCACCTTGTTGGTGGACGTCCTACGCTGCGCTTGCTAGTCCTTGGTCTCCACTCTAGAACTTTTCGACCCCATCGGCCATCTGCTCTGCGAGCAATATGGCCTGCCCATTGCCACTTCAGCTTGCTAATCCGGTGGGCTATGTCGGTGACTTTAGTTCGTCTACGGATATCCTCATTTCGGATTCGATCACGTAGAGAAACACCGAGCATAGCCCTCTCCATAGCTCGTTGAGCGACTTTGAGCTTTGAGATGAGGCCGATAGTGAAAGACCACGTTTCAGTGCCGTACGTCATCACTGGTAACACACATTGGTTAAAGACTTTCGTCTTGAGGCACTGAGGTATGTCGGACGAAAAGACATTGCGTAGTTTCCCGAACGCTGCCCAACCGAGTTGGATTCGGCGGTTGACCTCTTTCTCGAAGTTGGACCTACCCAATTGGACTACTTGTCCTAAGTAGATATATGAGTCAACAACTTCGAGTACCGAGTTTCCAACAGAGACTGGGGTGGGCACAACATTGGCATTTGACATAATTTTCGTCTTGTCCATGTTCATTTTCAAGCCCACCCGTTGTGAAACTCGGTCGAGGCCATCGAGCATCATGCTGAGTTCCTCCATCGACTTTGCCATGACTACGATGTCGTCGGCAAACCGAAGGTGAGTGATGTATTCGCCGTTGATGTTGATGCCAAGTCCTTGCCATTCCAGGAGCTTGAAGGCGTCTTCCATTGCGGCAGTAAACAGTTTCGGGGAGATAACGTCCCCCTGTCTTACGCCTCTTCTCAATGGAATCGCCTTCGTGCTATGCTCCTGTACTCGGACCGACATGGTGGCGTTATTATACAAACACTTCAATACCTCGATGTACCGATAGTCAATACGGCATCGCTGGAGTGACTCAAGCACAGCCCATGTTTCCACCGAATCGAAGGCTTTCTCATAGTCCACAAACGCTAAGCATAATGGCAAGTTATACTCTTCGGTCTTCTGTATAACTTGCCGCAGCGTATGGATGTGGTCTATGGTACTATAGCCTTTTCGGAAACCGGCTTGTTCGGGAGGCTGGAAGTCATCAGGTCTGTGTTCGAGACGGTTCGTGATAACCCTTGAAAACAGCTTATAAACATGACTCAGAAGCGTGATGGGTCTGTAGTTCTTCAATAGGCTGTTATCACCTTTTTTGAAGAACAGCACCACCTCACCCCTGCTCCACGTTTCAGGCGTTTTGCCCTCGGACAGGACGGAATTAAAGAGTTTCTGGAGGACTTTAAGTACCGGTGTTCCACCCGCTCTCAGAAGCTCTGACGTGATTCCGTCCTCGCCCGGCACCTTGTTGTTCTTAAGCTGCTTCAGGGCCATCCTAATCTCGTACAGACTGATGTCCGGGATATCTTCGGTATAGTGTCGGGACAGCTTGGCTCTTGGATCTCCTACCAAGCTGTCAACGGGCTTTGCGACCGAAGTGTATAACTGTCCATAGAACCTCTCGATCTCGCCTAAAACCTCTGCTTTGGTCGACGCTATGCTGCCATCCTCCCGTTTCAGCTTTGTCATCTGGCTTTGCCCAATAGACTTGTCCTTTGCGAACACTTTGGAGCCTTGGTTTCGCTGTATGGTCTCTTTAACACGATTCGTATTAAAGAGACGCAGATCGTGTCGCAAGGACTTAGATATACGTCTATTGAGCTGCCTATATGACTTCGCGTCATCGGAAGACTGCAACTGTAGCAAACGTCGTTCAGCCATGAGGTTTAAGGTTTGCTCGGTCAATTTCTGAGGTCTATCTTTACGGCAGGGTCTAAAAAACTTAGACCCTACCGTGCGGACAGTTTCCACTAGCCCGTCGTTGATCTCGTCCATGAATGTTCGTGACTAATAAACAGTTTTATAGTCGGTCTAAAACCACGCAATAAAACAACGTAATAATATAAGAGCTCGCAATTAGTAAATACTTGGCCGCATTATCTTCTTAATTCACATGTCATGGTATATTTTTTTATTAATTATTCACATTATCATCATTATTCGACAATTTACTGAAACGTTTTCTTCTGTTGTGTTTTCATTCAGAATATTTTTAGTGTAAATATCTGATAAATGGAAAACATGGAACAGACTGTGTGTGTATATTCCGAGCAGTTAGAGGAAGCTCGGCAAGCGGTGAGCACTGAACTTCCAGTGAGTGCACATTTAACGTTACTCCACTTCGTAGCCAAGTATTTCTACTCGTTTATTTATCGCCCCTTTCGCCGGCGGCTACGACGGCGTCAAACTAATTACACTGAATACGACCCCTGTTCCACGGACCACCTTAATTGCACTGATTGAGACACGGATATTGATTTCGAAACAGTTTGCGTGGACGCCGGCCGAGGTGGCGAGACCTCGCAGGAACCCGACACTCGGCTCTGCTCGGACCCTGTCGGCGGTTGTCGGGCGTGAAACGGCCCTCATGAATAATGGACGCCTTGTTCGCTCCTTGAGTTTCATTTAAAACAGACGATTTCTATTCGACTCGTAAACTACACGCCTATGACTCACTCATTTCCCATTCAATGTAATAACCCGTAAAACTGCATCCCCAGCGTTGTAAGAATTTTAAGTGGCGGTCTTTTTACTTAGCATATTAAATAAAATGTTTGAGAATTTACATAGTTTACATATGTGCGTGTATAAGTAATGCGGTCGTGGTGTACTGTAGTCGCGTTATTCACATAGATTGTATCATTAAATCTCGCTTACATTATCATGAAAACGGTAACAGTTGTAGGGCGGCGGGTGCGCGTACTCTATTCAAATACAGTGAAACAATGCAAACAAGGCGAAGGGGTAACAAACACGGGGGTGGTGACCCTCGCAGCTATTGACGGCTGGATCCCTCGCAATCTGACAGCTCCCCACAATACACTTGCTGGATTTGTGTTTAAGTGCACTTTATTAGTGTTACTGACTGAAGCGCTGATCAAATTGTAAAATACTTACATCTAATTTTATTGATAATGCTGAATGCAATCAACAACCAGAAATATAATAATCTGAATAAAACACGTAAATTCAGCTTGTTATTGTTATCATTACCATAGAATGCTAATTAAAATAATAACAGATAATTTATCTATTACTTTAGTATGTAAGTGGTACTTATTTTCTAGCAAGCACGGTTGTAATTAGCAGCGACTTAGTTGATAAGTAGTCATTGATAAAGTGTCGGTCCCCGTCATAATAGCTTGTACTTATGAATGATCCGGGTGAAGTCATGTCATTCTTAACACTGATGATTACTTGCGATGTTCTCTATGTAAAATAAAGTTCTCTAATGCCTTTGTCAAACAGACGCGCGTTTCCGAAGCGATACCGAACCGAAGCGAGACGTCAGTCCGATAGTTCTGTCACGCTATCGGATCTCTTACGGTTTTCTATGTGACTGGATTCAAACAATTACATACATTAGAAATTAAAACGTCACGCTTCGCATTCGCGACGCCTGTCTGTTTGACAAAGGCTTAAAAGGTTCACAGATTGGAATTTACGACGCTATCAAAGAAACTCGAGCATTGTTATTAGCAACTGAGATCGCACGGCGCTTCTAATGATCCCCTTTATTTATAACACTTTTTATGAATATTTAACACCAGGATATATTAGTATAGTAATAGCACAAGTTGAATTATAAATAAGAACCCGTCTTTTATAGCTGCACATTACTCATTCAATGTCCAATAGAAAAAATGTCCATTAATTTCTTATTTAGCATCGATAATAATGTATAATACATTATACATAATAGCTTCTGAATAATTAAAGATTTAAGTATAAATGCGGTTTGAATTAATGTGCGCGAAATGACTTATTAACCTCTAACCTTAGTGTCACGTTCACGTATAGCTTTACTGGTAAATTCATGTCCAATTCAAATGAATATTAATAAATTATGTGACAGTTGAATATTATGCATTTATGTATTGAATACATTATGAAATTATGTTTAGCTGTCGCATTTATCGGTGTATATTATTGTCAAATTACTATTCATAATGTGTCTAATCGATGACCTAATAATCATTTAGTTTAGTACCCAGTACCCATAATAGAGTAAATCGGGGAGATTTGTAACACCGCTTTAACTTACACACCTTTATCGTGAGTCTAAGCTTTAAAGATCTATGACACTATTAATCCAGTGTTGCTTTCCGATGACATTTGAGAATCGTGACTTCGTACTTTAGTAGTAAATAAAATTCAAGTAGCATTAAAGTCGAACGGTGAGTAATAAATACCTAAGCACGAGTGCTTAGGTATCAAACCACGGAACATCGAGATGTTCCGTGGTTTTGTAATGGTGTGAAATATTCCCCAGTCGAGTAGCGAGATCATTATCAGACGACGACGCGGCGCTTTGATAGATGCGATCGTCAATGAAGACTAGACTATCGAGAGAGTTTTCAAAAGCTATTAATAGTTAGTATAAAAATAATTGAGTGCAACGTACTTGTAAAACTAAATTGTTTTTCATTATTTGTGTTTAGTAGTAATCATTTCTTACAGTACTAAAAACGTGTCGAGGGGAGGCATAAAAATAAACCCTTAAAAACATAAAAGTTGACAAAATAAAAGTTACAATATAAAGAAAATAAGATCATAAAACTACACAAATTCAAATAATTCATATCCTTCAAATTAACGACTAAAAGTAAACTATGTCAAACAACCTGACCTCACGCTCAAATAATGGTTAACTATCTTTTAAACGACGTTTAACAGTTAATTAGCAAATGATCGCCCGTTTACACTTATAGAACACGGTACAGAATTATACCAAACCCACATGTTTGTAGTTTCTGCCTCTGTGTCTTCATGTACACAATACCTAGGACACTCTACTAGCTGTAGCTATCCCAACTACAAGGCTCACAAACTGAAATTGAAAACAACCGATAAATTCCAAACGACATTTCTATTCGATTTACACTAAATTGGTATAACAATAAATTAAATAAAAGTAATGAAATATATTATTGTTTTCTGCCTTGTTCTCTGAAATCGTTTAAATGTAGTGCAGTTTATCGCAATAAAATCGGCAATATTTTAACAAATTATAATTTAAATATACACCTTGTTTGTATTAAATTCAATGTTTGGATTTTGATCACCCTGAGACAAGCAGGAGTCTCACTTGACTGCCACATGACAAACCAAGTGCTGCTCCTTTATAATTTGTTCAAAAACTAAATCTTAACAAGGATAAGCCTGTAACATGATGTTACATATTGTTGAATTTTATATTATAATTTAAGTACAACCCTTAACCATTTACGAAGGCGTAGAGATCAAGTGTAGAGACAAGTCCAGCTTAGCAGGCGCGACACGGGGGTGAGGCGCGGGCCAGGGGTGGTTGCGGGTGCGGTTAGCCGCACGGCTGCGGTCTGCGGTTGCCGAGCGAGCCGCGCCGCACGCAGACCCCGCACTTGCTCCCTTTACCCGCACCCACTCAAATATATTACACTGTTTTGTTTATCTCAATACTTTCCATATTTAGCCAATTTGAATATTATTAAATACATAATTCGAATAAATGGTCGCTCATTTAACTGTTTAGCTCAATTTAAATCATGTTAATCCTTTTAGGTCGCGGGGAGAAGTGCCTTAAATACTCCGTTATTTTATCATTTAGATTCGTCACAATATCGATTTCCTTACGATCCTTTCGAAGCCGTCTGCACAACAGGAAACCATAAAATATTTAAGGATCGTGTCATAAATATTTTATTGTGGGCATTATTTCCAAGTAATCATTAAAATAAGAATGTTTATTCAAATGACTGATTTAAAATAAACATGCAGTCGCAGTTTACATAGTTAACATGACAAATTAACAATGTTTGGACTTAGAAGTTGGAACTTTCACAAAGACGTTCCAAACATTAGCGGAATAATTCTGTCGACGTCGTTTAGTTTCTAAGAAGCGTGAAATTTTACTTGTGAACTTTGTGAGTCGGCAACAGTCGCCACTTGACGGATCCAACAAATTAAACAGTATTCGTAGACCGCGGCCGACGGACGCTCAGCGCTCACAATAAGCATCGGGCTCGCAAACACAGTAGATAAACAGTGCCTGAGTAAACTCACAAACTCAAACCCTCGCCGCGCTCTGCCCGCTGATCCGCTGCGACTACGCACAAATACTTGCAAACTACAATTCAATATCAAATATAACATTACGTATACTTTACATCAATCCGCCATATAAATAACTGATCTTTCGACCTTTGTTCTTGTTTCTTTTAATTCCGATTCCATGTCTAGATAACAGAACATCGTACTTAAAAGCATTCGGTAAATCTTTCGAGTACTTATTGTTCATGAAATCATTGTTCTACGTTCTTTGATCACGAATATTGCTGAGTTGTGTACCACGTTCATGTCGTGTCGTACGGCAATATTGCAATGGCAAGAATTGCCAGTGAGTCGGGGACTCGGCAGTCGGCACAACGAGATAGCAAACAGTACAGTGCAAACGGTCTCCGTAAATAAGCAAGCTTCCATCGCAACTGGCCGTCGTCGTTTCTGCACATATATACGACCTGCGATGAACGCTATCCATGTAGAATATAACCAACTATCTCTGCCACTGATTCTAACGCTAACTCTCTACTGTTTAGAAGAGTACATCCCGTTTCATTTGAACGCCATTTCAATTTAATGTCACTTGATAACTGGACTCATAAATTATTACTTTTTATGATGGTGATTAGTTCGCCGAGACTGACTGATACCTGCATTATATTATCTACCCTGATATCGACTGTTTATCACAATTTAACATAGCCTTTATCTAATACTCTTATCGCCTACTTTTCTGATCACACAAAAATAATACAGATACATAAAGTTTATCGTGGAATCAGCCCAATCAATTTTAGTACAAAATCCGTGATAACTCCTTATCATGTCTGAACAAAAGCAAGACAGCTCAGTATAAAAATCATACTGGATAGTACCGAACAGATAAGCTTTAATGATAACCATCGAGTTTTAGGATGAAGTTATCGATATGTATTAATGTTGTTATTCAGAACAAGCAGCTGATATGAGCCGTTCTAATAATCCGCGATAGCGAGCCTGCAATCAACGTTGCGAAACTAAAAAATAATAATCGGTGCGCGTCGAACCGAAAATAATTTGATGGTAACACGAATATTCAGACAATCGGTGTTAGCGGCGCGTGTACACGACACGGAGCGCGAATGCAGGCTCCGCTGCACAATGCATAAATTAGGACTGTATTAACAGCGCTAATTACACTGCTATAGCGCTACCGAATACACTAGTATTTGCGTAGTAGCGAGCGGCATTGTGTTCCAGTACAAGGTGCGGAACATATAAGGCGCCGGAAATGCAGAGTCATTACAGCCACACAGCACCGTCGCACGGTGGGCTGGAATCGTCAAGTGGGGACTTAAGGATTAAAATGAGTATTTTTGAATTTTATGTACTAATACAAATATTTTTTGTTATATGTAATTTTTTTATACTTAGTATTTTTCGAGTTATAGACCCCTAAACTTTGTATGAAATATTAATCGGTTTTTGGTTTAATCTGACATGTTTTAATATTGTATTACAGAAATATAGCAAAAAACAAATTATTGGTAAACATTCTACATCACCCTTATTACGTCATTTGTTTTTAACAATACTCAATAGTGCCGTGACCCTCATTAACGCATCGTCCATTGAGCGCAGCAAAATGATGACGTGTCATTATGTGATAGGATGATGAATAGCAGGTAAAAAATGATACGGTTACATTTGAAAAACAACCATCCTCAGTACGTTGTTACACATCGTAATAAACGCACTATCCTATCTCACATTTTCGGAATACTAATACTATTTATTACGTAAAAATGTTCGATTTGTTGTCAAATATTGATATTGTTGTGCTATTAAAGGAAAGTGGAAGTTTTAAAAATAATAGTGTTTTATATAGTGCTATTAAATCTAGATTAGTCCCCACTGTGTTAAGTGCTGAAAACGATAAAGCGGTAAAAGCGTTTTGTGCAAAATATTGCTATAATCTGCAAAGGAGACGGCAAAATGCTCATAGCAAAGAGGAATTGTTCAGCAACAATAATAGTGAATGGTTATCATCGGAAATAAAGTGGCCTGATTTCATTGTAAGTGCATTTGAAAGAAACCAAGACTCTGTTCCTAGTACATCAAGTGAACATGAATCTCCAGCAAAAGTGTCTACTGCCACGTCAACGAATGTAAGTCCCAGAAAACCATTTTGTGAATTAGGACCTAAGCAAAAAAAGAGACGTACAGAACATATTCATACAAATATGACTACAGAGGAAATATCTCATGCATACATTATGAAATTACGAGAGGATGGTAATCAAGGAATATCTAAAATCCTCGAACACCTACTTAAAAATCCACAGGATGTGCAAAAAGCGAAAGATAGTCTTTTAGGTAAAAATGAAAAACCTAAATTTACTCCAGATGAAACTTTGGGACTTGTTTTGTCCCTTAAATTAACAAAGTGGCAATATAATACTTTAAGAAAAAGTATCAAAGAGAAAAATGTCGACATGTTCCCTTCCTACTACAAGGTGCAAAATGCAAAACAAGAATGCTACCCGCCAAAAGATGATATCACCTTAACAGATACAACTGCTGGAATAAAATTGCAGCGTCTATTAGATATAACCACCAAAAGGATATTATTCAAAGCAATCAATATTGATAGCACAGACTTTAAGGAGATGACAATGATAAGCAAATGGGGAATGGATGGTGCCTCGAATCAAGCAAACTATAAGCAAAAAATGACAACGGAGGACAAATTGGACAGTGCTTCGACATATGATTCAAGTATTTTTATGGGTAGTTCAGTACCAATAAAAATTATTTCTGAGGAACAAATTATCTGGGAAAACGACTCACCAAATTCTTCATATTGGTGTCGTCCAATATTTTTCAAGTTTGAAAAAGAGAATAAATCAACGATTTTAAGAGAGAAAACCGAAATTGAAACGGAGATAAATGAATTGAAGGAAACAGAAATTAGCGATTAATGAAGAAGCGGCTGAATCTAGAAATAAAGACTTTAGGCGATATCGCCAACACCATTCAAGGAAAGTCTGCAGAAGAGCTAATAATGAGGATATTTTAAATAATTTAATAATTAGTTCAGACCCAGTTAGTATATATCATCAAAACGTCATAAAATGATACGGAAACACAAACCATTTTCAGAAGAAGCGAAAGCCATGCTTCTTTTATCTACAACATTTGAAGATGATGAGCGGGAAAATTTGTTAATGTGGAACATTTAGAGAACGAATCTGAATCTGATGAAATTGTCTAAGTGATAATTTTGTGAGTGCGTGTGTTTGTGAGTGAGTTTGTGAGTGTGCGTATGAGTGGATTAGGCCTCCTGGAGACACCACTGATAAAAAAAAACGCGCTTAGTTCTCTACCTCAAAGGTGGTGTGGAAAAGGGAATGAAAAACAATTTTCTCCAAAATCGAAGAAAATCGAAGCAAGTGCTATATCGGATAATTTGCCTAAAAAATAGCGCAATCGAATACCGAAAGCGGTTATTTGAGAACTCTTGAGAATTAAAAGTTATTCATATAAAATCAAATTTCTCCATACAAAAATAAATTCAAATCGTTATAACTTTTAAAATATTAAGTATATACAAAAATCGCAGAAGAAAAATTTCTTGTATTTAGTGGTAGATCACCAAGCCGTCTTTATTTTTTTTTTAATTGCTTATCAATTTTCGTGAATCCCTAAGTCCATTAGAGCTTGATTTCAGCCCACCGTGCGTCGCTCGCTCGTTACGTCCACAAAAAAGCTCAATGTGCACCGCGATGATTGATTCGTCTATACTACACAAACCGCTTGTGAAACTATCCAGCGTCTACAAATTGGTCAATTCATGTGCGTCGAGAAACTTGTTTGTGTTTCTTTATTATCATGTAAGCGCTTGTGCGGTTTCACCTCGCTCGCCGCGAATCAACTATGATGTAGTGGCTGCTCCACGTTTGTTTGTTTACGACTTTTACCTCGAGCGATTGCATTTACAACAATGCTTCTTTCACTCATACAAATATCTGACTGCGTAGTTTTTAAATGTCAAGTAACGTACACGTTTATAAGCGCTCTCATAAAAAGTGCCGAGTCAAAAAGGCTTCACGCTTTGCCGAGAGGTAAGATACACAAAGGGCAATAAACGTTTGGCGTGGACCTAAACAAACAAGGGTAGCTAGGAAGCTGGCTCTTTGTTTGGCGAGAAACATGCGAGTCAACAGAGCGCTCACGCTTGCCTGCCCCGGCTATTATGAAACCGTGTGTCGCGACTGTCGTGATATGTCGACGCTAATCTGTCAATCAGAATCGCTCGGACGCGGCCCGATTGCATTCTACTTAATTTATTACTCGGACTGTTTGAATGAATCTGACCGTGAGGTTTTAAGGCCACTTCGTCCGCCTCTCTAAATATTTGACATGATTTGATTACACTGCAATATTTTTATCGTGTTTACTGTGTATTGTTTAAATATTTGGATATTCGATTACGTGTGCAAATCATTCGCAGATTTTCAAAATGACTTACACAACGTCTAAAATCAAATGTTTACGAACGTTCTACTATTTCTACATCAGAGATAAAAGTTCCATTTATCTCAGTCCAAACATAATATTGATTCATGAAGCCGACAAGAATTGTTGTTATTTTTATTTATTATCGTAGCATGGAGGTTTAAATTGACAGGTGGTGTGTAGTGGAGCGTAGCCGGCTCTTGATCGCGCAATTACAATCTGATTACGAGGTGACACCGGAGCCGGCGCGGCCCAGCTCGGCTCGATACCGAGATAATGACGTGTCCCACTACACACCCACTCCACGGCTCTCCAATCAACTTGTTCTTGCCAAGTAATTATATCCATTTGTTTATAATGAATATTAATGACGCGCCTTCCCGGCCGACGATTCTGTTTATTATAAGTATCGGCGCTCGAGTACCAATTATTTTAAGTAAAGCCAATTATATTGTCGTTCACGAGCACTCCAGTCAACTGCGTAGATAATTGAACCCTGTTTAAATATTTTAGATGCAATCCTACCCCTAATCCCCTGTTTGTTGTTGAACAAACTCGTGTAAAAGTTCACGATGTACGGGGTACAATACAGCAGTGAGTAATTAGAAAGCTAACGAGAAACGGCGACAGCGGTTGGCAGTGTACATTATCGATGTGCCAGCCACTAATGTTCAACGGCAGGCTATGTTTAAACAATTATTGCCCCGCGAATGCGATACGAATCGATGATAATGTTGGCCTCTGTCTGCTGCAATAATAGCCCATTTATCGACTTGACTGCCATTTCGCCGGAGGAATTATTTATTGCGGGCCATAAGAGCGACGTCGCTTTCAATACAATAGCGTGCCTTTTCGATTGGCGACTGTTTTGTTTAATAAAGTGGAAACTTGGCGAGAGCGCTGCCCGCAGGCAAGATAAGGAGAACGCAGCATGCATAAATAATTCATAAAAGAGTACGGAGCATTAATGAAGGCCGAAACCTCAGTGGAAGTGCCGCGTCCGTTCAGTTTACTCCGCAGAACACAATCGCGGTAAAAGCAGTAAAAGTTCATCGCCGAGCGCCCCGGGAGGCGGGCGGACGGATGCGCCGGGAAACTTATAACTAAATGGTTATGCCGTTTAACCTCTTCATTTTGATTTAATATCTTTGTGGTATAAATCTTTTATCAATTTAATAACAGGTGTTAAAGCGAGACCTTTATAGCTTTTATTTACTTCGACATAATGTATGCTTATGTCCTTTAACGTTGAATTACATAGAGCATTATGGATTGGTGACATTATGTAGATGTTATCGGTTAGTATTCACGTAGTGGCCGGGCTGGTCACGATGTACGCAGCCGCAACGTGCGCGTACGAGCATTCAAGGGAGACAATAAATTGCGGCGTGGAACCGCGACCCGCATTCAGGTCACAGCTCGCGGCATGCACCGTGCACTCATGTGCCATATTCCGTTGTATTGTGTCGTAAGGAATCCTGATGGTTTTACGACATGAATTCGAAGTAGCAGCGAATACTGACATACACCTCCACAAAAGAGAAATCACTATCGCGTTTATTTTGTTATTCTTCATGCATGTCATACAATCATTAAATTAAAATCCTCCTCTCATCTGAATTTTAATTCGCCATCTAATGATTCATTTCGTAGTTATTTCTTGTCTGTGGTATTAAGACGATAATTTATCTTAGTCTTCAAATCAATTCGTGATGAAATTAACGAATTGATTTTACATTTAAATGTGTTTATTAATTTAAATTTGTAGATTCTAGCCATATTGCCTAACGCTTTTAAATTTTATTTCGAAAACTCGTAACGTCTTCATAATAGCCGGCGATAAAGCGTTTAATTAATTGACTCTCGCGTTCTTCATTAAAATTATTTTTGGGATAAACTCAAGCATTGTTTGTGGGGGAGCAATAAATAATAGTGAAACAAATGGAGCACCGTTGGCAAGATGCGGCCGCAGATTAAAAGCTCCACCGACTAAACCACGTGAAAATCGCGCAAAAAGAGGAGTCACCCGCGGCATTAGCGGATGAGTGTCGGAGCCATTAGTGCACCTCCTCGCCTCGCGTGCCGTCCTCCCCGCCCCACACCCCGCCGGCGCCCTCTCACCCCGAAACCCGACGTTCCTCTTTTATTTCTCGCGCGGGGATGAACTCCTTAATGACAAACCGTACTATATCTTTTGTGGAGAGCTCGCAAAAGTACGTATTTTGTGGCCCTTTTGTACGCCCGCTTTTTATTCCTCCGTTCGTACTCGTAGCTACCGCTGTAGAGTTATACGAGGTGCAGATGGGACCGGGATTGTTCGCCTCGTAACGACAATAAGAAAAACTGCTTTAATCTGAAACCCTTTGTCGATATTTTGCGCTCAATGGTGCCATTATTCGATTGAATTTCGACGTAGCGATACGTAGGAATGCATTGAACTCACGCTACGAGGGCGTTCAAGTTTGGGAACAATATGATAGCTAGACAAGAAATTTCGCAAAAGTATTTGAAGAACGCACGAAATTTAAAATTGCATAGTAATTGCTTTTAAAGCGTTTAGTTCTAAAGTGTGACCAACCGTCATCTCTGACTGTAAAATTCATTACTTTATTATACACAATAGGATACTTGCTTGAATTAAAAATTAAAACTTCCGCTATTTTTATTATTACCTTATTCAACTGTCCTGAATAGTTTTATTTATATAACACCAATTTCACTTTTATGATCACGTTAACAATTAACTCATAGCTGTTAAAGAAACTTCACACGTCTGAAATTAGATTTAATTACTCGCTAATTATGAATTCATAGAGTTCTCACTGTCTAGAGACGCCATCTGAATCATGCGGTCGGAGGAATGTACGATTCACTGAGAAACAAAGATATTACCAACTCTCACTACAATTCTCTGCAATTCACGGTCCGTTAGTGTAAAAATTAATATTAGACGCTGTGGGAGTACAAAAGTCGTTTATCATAAAAAGCGTTAAATTTAGAGGCGGCGTTTTTCCAGTTTAGTAGTAAATTTTCACAATAACCTGGTGGTAGAGGCGGCGAATGAAAATGTAATTTGCGGTAATTCGGCGCGTCTGTCGGTCGCGCGGTGCCGCTGCGGGGCGGCTGCGGCGCGCTGGCGGGGCGGCGGCGGTCGGCAATGTCAACATCATACATTATCGGTCGCTGTACCAATAGTGTACATTACTTTTTGTACATTGTTTACTCGTTTATATGCAACAACCTTTATAATTGAGTCCGTGAATATTTCTGTGAACTACATCATATTATCAAACTAAGTTCCGTGATGGAAAAGGGGTTATCAAGTCTGACATCATTCATTATTTCATATCTAACTACGGCCTTAAAATATAAACTTTCTTGAACCCGAAACTTTTAATAAAAACTAACGATTAATTAATCGTCGGTTGATAAGAGGAAACAAACTTGTTTATTCCACACACAAATTGAATACGTGAAGCGATGGCCTATCAGTTAGTTTATTAGCACATCGCTGAGGAAATTTGCATTACGCACTAATATTCCAATAGTTGCACGACTCACGAAGTTCGATGTTTATCTAGTAAATGGAGTAACCTTGTTGTCTTACTTCTAAAAATATAGCGCTGGCCTTATTTATTCGTTAATTTATTTATTTACGCTCTCATAAAAATCTTATTTAAATATTTGCAAAAATAATTCGTGTTCCAGTTTACATTAGGAATAATGGACGTGTTGAAAAAACAGCGTTCTTAATTAAAATTCTGGTCGAAAGTTTTTTTTTTATTAAATAATTTGCTGGCAGTACCTCTCGGGATGAGTCAGCTTTTAAAAGGTTTATTTTGCTGTTACAACAAAAAGGTATCGGTTAACACATAAATAGCGAGCGCAAAAAACAAATATGCGTGGTGTGTAGAGTAAATTCGCGTGAGCTCGGGGCTCGGACGCGACAAACAGTCCATTTAGCGAGGCGGAATGAAAGTACAATTTGCGGTGAGCGCTGCGGTCCACCGCGCGCCCTCGCTGCTTCGCGTACACTCGTACGTGTGCACACCGCTGTACAACGGCTTAATGGTAACAGAACGATGGGTTTAAAGGTTTCGTATCCTAACTTTACTAAAGCTTTGACGTTTCCTTTATTTTTAGGGTTCCGTACATAAAAAGAAAACAACGGAATCCTATAATCACTTTATTGTCTGTCTGTCCGACTGTCTAGGCTGTCTAGGCTAAAATTAAAATGCTCTCTCAGGTCTGCAAATCCCTTAAAAAAAACTTATTGTATAATTAAGAACATACCCAAGAGACAGATTACAGTAACTGTAAAGACAACGATAGACACCTCACAGTTTATACTTACATTCATTGCGATTGAAGACCAATCAAAATGTACCAAAACAAAGGAATAATATTAGTTTAGTGATCCGGTTTCGGATAAAGCAATAGCATTTTCATTTCTGTACAATGTTGGGAAATAGATAAGTGAAGTGTCGCCGCGAATCCCACGCGGTGTCTCCAACAAAAGCTTGTTGCAGACGAGGCTAGTAAACAGCCCTGTTTTAACGCAATCCACTGGTTAATTACCAACGTATCTACGCATAATAATTGTAGTTTCCAGGCAACATAAAAAACATCGCATGACTTGTTGTAATTGCGGGAACACGCCTTCTTGCGATAATCTTGAATTAGTAATCTTACATTGAAATACTATGTTAATCATCAGCTCGATCTCTAATTACTGAGCATTCTTATAATAGTAGTACTTGGTTTCAATTAAGATATAAAAAAAATTGTCAACAAGCTAAAGAAAATCTTTGTAGACAAATACTGAGTAATGACTAATGAACTCATCGTCGTTCTAGAAAAACAAACTTTACAGTCAATAAAATTAAATATGTTGTTTTGAAAGATAATAAGAAAGTTGGCAAGTGTCCTGAATTTCTGAAATGTATGTAGCATGCAATTAAGGAACGAGCATTCTGTTTAGGTGTGTGGGCAGCTTTGTGGTGGCAATAGAGCATCCATCGTGTTACACAATATCGTAATTTAACACTCTGGCAGACATATGCCCGCCATGATTTCATGCGCGTTTTAAATGTCAATGATTACATCTACATTTAATTACACTCTGGATCATCTTCTAATTAACTGCCACAGCGATGTATGACAGTTTTTTACTCCTATTGTTATTCCTAACAATCAACACATTATCATGTTAAATTCACTCAACAACTCCGCGGTCGACTGACGATGACAAAATAAAAATAAACGCCGAAACAACTTCATTGTTTACACGAGCCGACAAGGGCCGATATAATAATACACTCAATTATGTTAATTCGTCGTCGATTCACTGTGAATCTGCGAATAAAATTAATGTGCATTTAAACGGAAAATACGAACAAAGCCAATAAATACTGCGGGCTCGGTAACGCGGCGATTTATCATCTCATACCGCGCCGAGCCGCTCCGCGTCCCACCGCGCGCCGGTATTATTGTTTATCGTGTTAATTTTATTTGTTGCTTCTCGCTCAGCTTATCAACTAATTATAAACGTTATTATTGAATATAATCTGCTTCTGAATGTGGAAACATTTTTGAATGTGAATTTGTATGTAAGCAGCGATCAGCGGCTAGCGCGCCGTTGTTTCATTTATAGCCAACTTTATATTAATGTTAATGTTGATTTTATTCAGAAAAGTAGATTGGTGAATATTAAACAATATTAATTATTCATAACGTGTGTGATATCGGTGTTCGTTCGTGATGATATTGTAATTTCGTCACGATGACCTTATGTCGTGTTTGTAGACGATTGTTTAACATTAATTAATGAGATGACTTTACTAAAAAGCGTTGATTGTGTTTCAGACGGAGATAGCGAAAAGGTTGAACGCGATAATAGCCCAGATCCTGCCGTTCCTGTCTCAGGAGCATCAGCAGCAGGTGGCCTCGGCTGTGGAGCGCGCGAAACAGGTCACTATGACAGAACTTAATGCCATTATTGGGGTGAGTACTCATTGCCTGCTCGCATATTGTTAACAGTACTAACAACATGTGGGGCACATCACTAATGATCCATCTTAACATCTAACACATCATGAGCTTGCTTCACATTGAGTGGGTTCACCGCATTACTTCAACGGAGCATGTATTTTATTGTGTACGTTCTAAAACCCTGCATATTTGTGCCGTATTTTTGTTTCTAATGCGTTTGTCGATTTAATATGAATAACAGAATAACTATCTAGCATGGCACAAAATAAAATCTTGTTGTACAAGAGTTAACTTTAATCGCAATTAGCAGACACGTCTTGCTAAGTACCGGAGCTTTAGAAAATACGAGGTATACGCCAACTATAATAATCGCTGAATTCACCGAAATC
Source organism: Agrotis puta (assembly GCA_943136025.2). Classification (NCBI taxonomy): domain Eukaryota; kingdom Metazoa; phylum Arthropoda; class Insecta; order Lepidoptera; family Noctuidae; genus Agrotis; species Agrotis puta. The sequence goes on along the minus strand of OW964182.2, from coordinate 10,588,292 downwards.
GCGTAGGTCATGTTTGAAATTCCGAGTAACGAAATAAATTTCTTCAGCGCGAGTAATATTTGACGCGGACCGATCTGAACAACACGTGTCTTGTTTGTACAGCAGTGGGCTGTTGTAAATGTGGCGTGGAATGTTTAGCTGCCGGCTCCCAGTGTGCCAGCCGACCAGCGCCAGTGTGAGTGTGGCATCTGTCCAAACATTCGCGACTCCGAGCTGTCATTGCTTAGTTATTCGCTTGTTGCACGCACACTAAACGGCGGGAAGGTCGATGTTATTATAATAGCCGTGCATAAATCACACCTTTCGGTTAAAACGTAATATTTTACGCGCTTCTCATCGGATGACTCACCTGCAAACATAATCGCAGAAGTTTTTCGCAGAAGCTATCCACCTCTCTAAAACATGCTTTATTGAAACAACAAATGTTAATATTCCAATTATCGCCGACTAACTCGCAGGCGTGGGTAAAATGTTATTGTTCAGAAGCCCCACTAAAATTCCCGTCCGGAACAAGCGGTACTTACGTGTAAAGTAAGTTGATTCTCCGAAAGCACGGCTTTCAACAGGTCGAAAGTTCGACGGTCGTTAATTGAACGATCTAAGCCGCGCAAGACGAGTTGGCGGCGACCCAACTTCGAGGTATTGATGAAATTGCTACAAACTACTGCCATTATATAGAAAATTATTTTATTAAACCGACACTCGCCACGTCCGCGACAAATTAGCATGTTTATATAATTTTCGAGTGGCCATTTGTCATCGGCGTGGGCGAGTATTGCTACCGACAATATCCAAGCGTAATGACAACTACATAATATTAGCTCTTACTTCAATTTGCATACGCAGTGTTAACAACACCTACCGTGTTATGAATTAGTGTATGTCCTCTAAATTGCTTCTCTAACTAATTTCACAACACTCTTATTGTATTTTTTAGATATAGTAAGTGTCGTGAGCACTTCATTGCCGTCTATTATTTCAATAGGTTCATTTGCAGCCGGGTGCCAAGTCGTTAGTGCGACCTATTCTCCGTATGTGTTAACGTTCGGCGTTCGAAAACCGTGAATAGATGTATGCGACTAAAATAAATCTCTTTAAAGATAATGAGGGCGAAAATAAAGTGGTGGAAGTCAGTCGTCACTCGTCCGTCTGTGGCCGATAGAGTGTTGCGGGCGGAACGCGCTGGCGCAGCGCCAACTTGATCACACGGCGCACAGTGGTGCAGGTAGTACGGGCATGCGGAAAATATTATTTTTAAATGAAAAGACGTTGCGTTTCTTCATAATACTTTATTAAAATGATATAATGGATGTACCAGTTTACAAAGAGAAAGATATAACACGTATTTTTTTTTATTAATATGAAAATATTCATCAAATTTTTTCACATGAATTTCATATAATTAAATCAGCATTTTTAAATAAATAAATATTAATAAACTAAATATTAAATAGAGAAGACATTGATTGAGAGATGGGTGCTATCCACTAATAAAGTTTTGGCATCATCGTGAAGAGGATAGTATTTTTTATTCGGTACTGCACGTAAACTGTTGATAAGGGGATCTGAGGTAGCTAAGAGCATATTCATAACATCTTCATTACATGATAGACGAGAACATTTTCTTGAATGACCTAACCTATAATTGCGGTAATCTTTATTTCGCGCTTCTTGAGCTTCCTCAGATAACATCCCAATAGGTAAGGCAGCAACACTTATTATTTCTTTGCCATGCAGCAAGATTTTATGCACAGTATTTGGCATATTATACCAGCTGTACAGGCTTACGTATAGTTCAGCAGTCTCGTAACAATAACTACCAAACTTATCCGAATCAACTAATGCACTAGAATTAATTGTTTGCAATATTATACCAAACCGATGAATAAGTTCTTTATCGACTCTTGTGACTTCAGCTACAATGTCTGCATTATTGAAAAATCTTCTAGACGTATTTCCATCGTTAGATGTTCCCATTCCTTGCTTTACAAAATCCACTTTTAGACCTAAACGTTGAAACAGCTCACTTTGGATTCTTTTCTTCTCTTCATCTTTTTGTTGTTAGGTAGTTGCGTTCGTTCTCCAACTGGTAAATGACATATTGTACACAATATGTAATATGCATTCCATAAATTTAATCCGTGCGTGAAGCGGGGATAAACCGACCTTGAGAGCCTCCGTATCCACAGTTTTATTTCGCACTTGGTCAAGGTTATTCATTTCTGATGGCTTTGACTTGCATATAAAACACACTGCACATGATGATGTGTCCGTAACTGTCTGCGCTATTTTGCCATCTATCATTGTGAACACAAGTTTATGGTAGACTTTGTAAGTCTTTTCCTTTAAACTAATAACAGTTTCATTTAAGTTTGCTATTTCAGACTCCATTCTAGCAATTTCATTTTTCGTAGATTCTGTAGTTTCTTTTTGAAATTGGAATTGTACCGGGCGACAACACCTTGTAGAAGAAGGAGTTGCATTTGTCCAATACACAACAGATTTATTTTCCTTTTCATACAGACGCAGTGGAACTAATGATGTCAAAAACATATATGAATCTGACACATTTTCGTCGATAAATGACTGTTTGTACTCAGCATGACCTGATGATCCGTCACATCCCCACTTGTGTAAAAACGTTGAATTTACACTAATCTGTGTAAGGTCGTCTTCAGACATTACTTCAAATAATCTTCTGGTTGTGTGATCCAGTAATGACTGCAAACTTACACAAGCGTAGCTTTCCGTTACATCAATATCCGTGGGGTAGCATTGCCTTTTTACTTCAAGTACTTTATGATAATCGGGAAAAATATCACAACCAATACTTTTTGCTGCATTTCTCAGTACTTGATATTGATGTTTCGAAAGTGATGCATCAAGTAATAATGCCAACGCTTTTTCTGGAGTAAACTTGATAGTATCCGATGATTCTTCTTGTACGAGTACCTTAGAGGCAGCTTTCTTAATCATTTCTTCAGGAACGCTTTCACACAATCTTTTAACTTTATATCGCTTTGTTCGATCGCAACATTCATCAAATGATTTTTCTGGTCGTCCTCTATGAGAGCGTTTTGATGGCCCTGGAACATTACTGTCACAATTCACCACATCAGTCTGCACCGAAGATGTCTCAACGGTAAAAATATTTTTCAGCCACTGTTCATTTTTTGCCATAAAAGCATTTTTATTTCTCGCTGCAGTTTGCCACTTTTTTGTAAATACGGGTAGAAAATTACGGCTTAACTTTTCATAAACTTGATTCCAAACACTTTCTGTAAGCTGTGGATACATAAGTTTTAAATTTTCGAGGCATTTATGTATCTCACGATTACTTGATATTATGATTTCCACTAAATCGGCATAGACAATAGTAAAGCTATCCATCACTATAATAACACTGTTATCGTAAGAGAAAATAATTGTAAGTGAAGTTAAAACTACCATTCAATGCTATTTATACTTACACGATATGATAAAATGTTAATTACCCTCATTAGAAACACTTATTAATATAATGCACTTTTTCTTAATTACAGAGCGTCATTAGTTAAGGACCTGGTATTTCCAAGATCGCAGGTTATCGCAGCCAAAACTAATGTATTCTTAATCTATAGGGTCTAATTAATCTCCGAAAGTATATTATTACGTATCGGTCGATAACGGAGATTAGTTATGATCTCATGATTGAAAACAAAAGGTTCCAAATGACCTTCTTCACTAAAAATGTAATAGCAAGTAATTATTCATTATATTATAACATTATGTTTACTATTTTATTAATACACACAATAAACTTATGACTAAACTAAAAATGAAAGTTGATAATTATAGTATTTTGGTTCTATTCATACTTGAAATAACAATATTTTTTGCACGAAATTTGTAAATTCTCGATCACCCTACTTTGGCATCATATAATTAAATACTGTATAATTATTTATCCGTATTAATTTTAGGACTTGTTTCTACTAACATTCTAGTATGTGTGTACCAAATTGTAGACATTTTAAATAAGGTTGAAACAAAGGACTTTTTTCCGCCCTTGAACCAATGTGCGGCGTGCCCGCTGTGTAGCCGCGACATGCACCTCACACACACCAAGCGACCACGTCCAAAACTACGTAAACTGAGATACGACAAAAATTCTCCACATTAATACCTGAGATCATAACGTTTGGCTACCCACCAACTATTTTGTTTACAGTAGCGCATCTTTCACGACGTGCGTAGCTACATCAATTAATAAATTAGTCTCACATTAGCGTGTGACATGTACGCGTTCTTTATTGTAACATTCAAGTTTTTCTTTCGGTATTACAGTCTATGTGCTTGTCACATATAAAATGTAAATTATTCCTCCGTGCTTTAAGTCCCTCTGTCCACTATCGGAAAACAGCCTCCAGAGAGAAGAGAATTCCTTAAGAGTCCCAAGTACTCGTATTTGCGGAAGGTTCGTCGCTCCGGATCGTGAGGATTTACCTACATGTATATACGAGTATAGCTTACCGAACAGCCTTCTAGACACTGGCAAAACGCAATATCGCCCTCCCCTCATAAAACACTCTAATTTAAATAAAAAAGCGGCGCCACCTTCCGTATGTCGGGCCTTTTTTATTACGTACCTTTTTTATTTTCGGGTCAGCTAGGGATCAAAGGGGCTCTCCCAAGAGAATGGCCGCCCAGCCTCCGTCTGATTTGCGAGCGTACGGGAGAGCGCCGATTTGTGAACGTGAAGTATTTCCCACTTCGCAAATAGGGGACTGTTTGCTTGCCTATTAAATTCACTTACAAGGTAAACGCTACATTTCTTTTCCGTCAAGGAAATTAAACGAGCTGCACATGGTTTGAAGTTCTGGTGCTTCTGAATTATTTGTTTTAAAATTTCTTAGTGGCAGACTACTCGCAAGTCTCGTAACTAATATTATGTATATGTTTTAAGTGAACTCGTTCATTAAATGAAAGTAAAAAACATATAAATAGGTCCAACCTACGTATAATAAATAACAATACGAAGACTCTTGTTTTGTTATAGAATTCGAGTATGATGATAAGGTGGCGAAACGATTTAGCTTTGTGTTTGAGCAATGTGCGTGAACTCGTCGTCAATAATCGGGAGAGGACGGAGCGTCGTCGGTGCGTTATCGGAGGGTAAATCATTTCTCGTTCTGATTTTATTCCACGCCAGCGCCCGAGGGGTGGCGCCCGACCTCCGCAGAGGTAATAGCTTACAGATACGAAAACTCCCTCTCAAGCTCACCTATACATGACACGAATGTTCACATTGAAACAATATTCAACTTGTGCAGATCGATCGGGACGTGCGACCTCGCGTCATAGATACGCTTTACGAATCCAATACTAAATCTCATTCTTATATTTACGACTGAGTCCGCCGAGGCCGTGATTGAAAAGCCGAATCTGCGCAAGTATGCGAAATAAACAAGTGTATTATGTGTACAACATTTATGCAACATTATCTGTCGAGATAGATGTGCAAACACGAGCGCTGGAGCCGTGCAAATAGAGCGTATCTGTTTCCCCGTCGATGGCTTTATAAACAAGCGAGTCGTGAAAACATTTCTATCTAGTTTACGTTGGGTCTCGCGCCCTCTGATAAAAATTACGAGGAGAATAAATCGGGGCGAGAAGCGCGCCGGGGTCGGGCGTCGAGGAAACATGAATTTGTCATTTTTTCCCAGGCACGTTCGCGGGCGGGTGATAAATATTGCATTGCAGGCCCTCGACGTTTCTTGTGAGTCGCACGACGCGACGCGCGACGCGTCCTCCCAGCGACTCACATTAACTTTTCCCCTGTCGCTTAGACGGAGCTCCTTGTTTTTCAACGCGGAAAAGTGAGTTAGGGCCCGTTCTGTCGTCGCTTCCAATGAAATTATGTAATCAGTTTTACGACTCATCCGGCCCGCGAGTGTCACGAGTTTTTCTTATTATTATCTTTCTTTTCTTTAAGTATACGAAGTTATTCAAAGTTACATGTTGTAGGAACATAGCATTAGAATAGACGTTGTTTATTAGAGTCGGTCTTCGTAACTGTATTCAAGTCGCATGTCAAACATGTTTCTGCTTATTTAACCGTGATATTTGGAAAGCTTACTGTTTCTTCAAAATCGTGTGTGTTGTTCGTAACATTACATGTAATTTGGTATAATATATGTGTTTAGAAGCAATTATGTTGAAAGTGTAACACGTGTAGTCGTCGCGTGTCGATTCGCCTCGAGGCTTCCTGCCTAATGGTGCGTGCGTCCCTTCCTCTGCCCCTGATAAACTCCCCTTTTATACTGCACCTACTGCTAACACATAGGACAGGTATACCATTCAAGCTAATTACGACACCGAAGAATTAAGAAGACATTGCGTATAAACAGGCATTGTCTTACAAAGTTTATAAATATGTATTCTGTGTCGATGTCATGCCCGTGTCCTTACATAGGCACTTAGCATGAGAAACGTTAGTGTGTCGCAAATTTACGAGCTTTTAATGTTCCAATGTGTAAAGTGACGTCCATTTTGCTGCGTTGTTCTACTGCCTGTCGTATTCCTCTTTATTTTTCTTGACACGTCCAGCACAATGGCAGTTAATGGCCACCATTGGAAGATTAGAATGTAGTTACAGCTTTGAATTTGTATTGTTTTATTGATCGTAAAATTTGGCTCGAAACATTAACATCATAAGAGTTTAAAGTTCCTTCTGTTCCAGTCATGCGTGCCATGCTTACCATTTCCTGGTTCAATGTGTTAAACATTGCAGTCAGGAATATGAATAAATTAAAGCTATTTTAGAACCTAATGGCACAGATTTTAATTGCATATTACGGTATTACCGAAACCCGTTGAATTCATTACGGTCAATGGTTTGCTAATCGAATAAATACGCTAATTCTATATTAACGCATTAACTTTGTTCTGGCGTAACCTTTGAACAGTAATTTTAAAACAAGAACGGAATATAAGTCAGTTTTACACGAGCAGAGGGGGTTGATTCAATTATGCTATACCATTACAGTTTATAATCTGTTCTTGTCTGTGGTGGCTGGAGGCTGGCATCGTCTGTAACAGCCTTAATGCGTCTCACACCGCGAACTAACGGACTCTTAATTATTTAACAACTGCTAGGGTTGGCGTACGTTACAATTAAATAACATTTTATTAGAAAAACGTTGTTGAAAAATAAAAAATACGTGTTCATTATTTTTCAATACTCTAACTGACGGACTAAACAGATTATAAAATTATTTATGCAACAAAATACCCTATTTAACAGGGACTTCGATTACACCCCATCTGGGAATCTACAGTGACCCTAATCCCATTCCACCGTGGAATTTTCTCATCCAATGAGTCTCATTAAAAAGATACTAATTATAGGTTAACGTCCACTTACGTGTTGATTGCCTGCCCATAATTGTGTAAACAGTAATTATTTTTAAATGTTCTTGCTACTTATTAATTGCTGACCATATTAAACTAATGTGTTTGTAATATGCTGTTGATCTCATTTCTGAATACAAGTGCGACAATATGCGTCATAAAAATATATAACATTTGTGTTTTTTTTTTCAGAAATGCCCTACTTTTAAGCCCACTGAGAAATATTGGCAATGAACACCTAAACTTGACATATTTTAAATCTAAATAAACATATTAAATCAGCTTAAAAACTCGTGGGAAACCACAAGATTCAAAAAACTACTTAACAAAAATATTAAAGCCGTTTTCAATAAAATTAAGACGAATGATTTAAATCGTGACTGAAAATTGTTCCGTACCTAGAAAATATTTTATTGATCATAAAGTTCAACTCTGTCTACCTAGGAGTTGATATAGCCACTATTCTTTAACGCAAAAAAGTCAGATAAAAAAATACTTGTTAAACGTGGAAAAATATTTATGCGTGGAAATCTGTGCGGTTGGCGTGCGCTATCCATTTATAAATGAAGAATAATCCCCGGAGCATAGACGGTGGTAAATGTGCCGTGAAAACCCGAACGCGGCGGAGCATTTTTCTCATGACAAAAGCTTTGGAGACAGCTCACGTCTGTTGCTACTTGCTACACGTACCGACACACGCGAAATTACATAGACCTCGTATGAACACGCTGATATAGCACAGATACGGAAAAATAACCTTTTGTATGTTTTTATCTATCCTAATCCACCCAGACAGTTATTTTTTCTCTTCTACTCGGCTGACACAAATCTTTATAATACAGCTTTAATATGGCACTTTGAGCCAAACATAATATTCATTCTCATCACTTGCATGGGAAAATACAAAACAATAGTCTATTTACACTTTATCTACAAGAATTTGAGGTTAGTGGTTTTTGTTCGGATTTATTACTGAATCATTAGTCGCGTGCCTCGTGACACCAACGTGGGAATTATTCACATCACTTATCGCATTATCGTACTGAATACATTACTTTTGAAGTTTTGATCCTCAAAATTCATTATAAAAATCTGACATCTCCCCTTGTAGGAGGGGAAACTTAATCAAACTTAAATTCGGTCGATAATATAAACACCAAACTTCGTTCAGAGATAAAGTAAACGGATGGAAAAGTCGTTAGGGGAACGAGTTTTAATCCCGGGGAGAGCGTATCGACGCTATTTAATCACGTCTAAATATGGAAAAAAATGTTGGTGAGGTATCACGCCACGTTATTGTCATTCATAACAGGCGGGAGGGAGGTTGTGGGGTAGCAGGCGTGTCGGGGTGTCGGCACCGGGGTGAGGTGCTCTCGATAGCGATAGCTGCGGGATCACGCCGCCGCGCCGTAACGAGGGAACAGTTAGCTCGAGCGAAATGTTTGTACAGGTATGTCTCCCACTAGCGAGGGACGAATACGTAATTAAAAGTCGCGCCACATAAAAATAAACATACAACCAACGACTACAAACGTCATAAAACTTTATATATTAATTTCTGCCACAGTTAGGAAATATTTTGTAAAAAATTAATAACGATGCCAATGTCGTTTTATAAGGCGTAGTTAATAAATAATCAACTACATACTGCTAGACATAAACGCAATCATTAGTTCCAGCTAAAGGTTTTTCTAATAGTACGCAATTAATTATTTCAGCACAAATGCGAGGAGAATCGTCGCGGTGGAAACACACATTAATGATAGATTCTAAAAGTTTTTATTAGTTTGAGGGGAAGGATAGGTACGTCGTTTGTCAGGACGGATGAGGGTTCACCGCGATGTCTAACGCTCGGGGACAGACCGCTTTTCAGGTCACCTCGTGTACATTTACGTAGAAACACTCTTTTAAATTGCTTTTTAGAAATAATTTGTCGAAATTATTCATTGTTTTTTTTTGTAATTTTTAACTAAGATTGAATTAGCAAAGTAATATCAAGGCGCCATGCACTCAATCATCAATTTTAAATCTCACTTTATAGCTGTTTTTTAATTAACGAAACTGCAAAAACTTATGAATAAAACACGATAGACAGAAACTATTTATTTTAATCATTCGAGTGGAAGACGTGTAAATGCCCAAATGGAATAATTTGAATTAAAAAAAAATCCCCTTTTGTAAAAAGCACTCCCAACTAAGTGGCGCTCGCCACCTTTTGACACACAATAAATCACAGCCGTGAGCGGCCAATAAAAAATATGTTCCACCCTCGGCGAAAATCCAATTAATTTTCGGCGGTTAAAAAAAGAACCTGCCCGTCCGAGCGGAAAAAGCTTGGGCGTACAGTACCAGTCATAAGCGAACAGCGGGAATATCGCGGAAGCGTTAGCGGAAGCGGCTAGCCAAGCAACAAACGCCGACGATGGCCGCAATTGGAACATAGACGCGTGTAAAAAAATAAGAGGTAACCAACGGAAATGGATATAGCGATAAGGTGCGCTTGGTTGGAGAAATGAGTCGATCCTCAGGGTATAGGAATAATAAGGTTAAACGAGACGAGATAGGAACGGGAAGTGCGGGAAAACAGGAAAAGTGGAAAAAGGGGAATAATGGAGAAGGAGTAATCAATTTCGCTCAGTCGCCGCCGCCGGCGAAGCTCTCATTTAAAATTTAAAATATCGCGGAACGGAGGGGTCCCGTGGAGGAGTTTTTAATTTGGCTTCGCTTCGGTTTAAAAATGCACAGAGCTCTGCGGTGACACATCAATCCACTTTGAATGTTGACGCTGAACTAAAATACATTACTCTTTTAAAAAGCAATACACTTTAATTTGATTGTGCTGTTGCCTGAGATTTCGTTTTATTTAGAGACAAAGCAGAGGGTTGATTCTGTTTAAAGGTTGTGGATTTTAATTAGTGCCCTACCGTAGTTGCGGTTTGCAACCTTCGGCCAAGAATGGACCGTTTGGCTTTGCTTTAATTTGGTCTATTCGCTATTTGTCTGAATGTTTAGCTGCTTAAAACGACTTGGGGTACTTCGGTCTTGGAATTGATTAGTGTGGAAACATGTTGTAATGTTAGTCTTTCTGATTGTTGCAGCAACAAAGGCCAGACCTGCCGCGGCTACTGCAACAGATGCACGCGGCGCACCTGCCAGCGCATGGCGCGCCTCCTCTGCCCCTCTTAGGCCAGGGTGCTCTGCCTCCTGCCGGCCTTCTGGGGCTCGGCGTGCCTCACCACCCTCTGTCAGTACTCGCAAAACCTCCAGACTTGCATCGACCAGATGATAAAGGAAACGGTAAGTTAATGATCAATAATTATTGTGATTCATAAACAAGAAGTGCCAGTCAGGTAACTAAGCTATGCGGTAGTTAATTTAAGTCAGAAAAGAAAAAATCTTGAATAACCTACTGTATGACTAACGGTTCGATACAAAGATGAATATTTTAAGAGGTTGTCGCGTATTTGTGTATTCGCCTTGTTTGCTGTGAGCCTCTGGAGACTATTAGTGCCGCCCCCCGTCTCCCGCGGCCGCCGCCCGCCCCGCCGCCCTCCGCGGCAGACGTCTCCGATCCCACTTCTGTTTCAATATTTACAATCTTCGAGTGGCTTTTTGAACTCACTGTTTGCGTGTTTTCGGATCGCTGACGGCTACGGCTCGCCCGATATTACTTTGAGAGTATGAATAAGTCAATTCTCCGAACTGGTAGGTAGTATCTACGCGCATGTTTGGACAGAATATGTAAACAGAGATGTGGAACAGATTGGTGGAAAACATTTTTCCTGTTAGTCTGCTATATCCATCAAACAAATAGGCTCTTTATAATTCGAGGGCAAGCTGAGTATTATTCATATCAAACAACGGGGAGTGTTTCCAGTTTTCACGGTAGCGCGAGTAATCCCGGCGCGGCGAGGACGAGCGCGCCACAAATGAAAATGTAACACAGAAATGGATTTGGAAGCCGCCCGTCGCTCCGGTTAATTACAAAAGCAAGCGGTAATCTGCGCTCCGGGATGTTCCGGCTTAGCGCCCCCTGCCACCCCCGAGCGCCGCCTGCCACTTCCCCGGCTAATTTGTGCCATTATCGGTGTACTGATGTAAGAGTTACCGCGCAGATGGCCCCCCGCCCCGACCCGCCCCGCACCTCCCCGCACACCACCCCGCCCGCACCTTGCCAGAGCTCAATTAATTATTCGTTGCTGGTGTGAGCGTCGCGTGTTTTAGTCAATTAGTAACGTAATTTTGCGGCTGACTTGAGTGTGTGCGGTCGCGGACCTACATGAAGTCGCGCTCTAACCAAATTACATCCACGCGTTGCATTAGAGTAAATAATAACCGCCCCAGTCGTTTGCGATGTGTCAGAGCGATAATAATACATGACTCTATGAATATTAAGTAGCTCAAAAACACGTATAAAACCTCTAATTTGTCTGTTATGACGTGATTGCATTGTTTTGAATCGATGTGCACGAAGCGTTCATGTGCAACCGGGCAATGTAGGGGAATAGCCGGCCAATAATTGAGGCTATTGCGTTTAAATTAATTGTGGCAATACATGCAGTGCTAATACGGCGTCGGGCAATATGTACGTACATATGTACCGTGGTAGCGCACGTGAATAGTAATAGGATTGGCTGCAATTGCTCACAAACTTGAGACGAATCAGGCGGCGGAGATAATGCCTTTGATGTCTGCAATACACAGTAACTATGGTATGTACTATGTACATACGTAATCTACAGCGGATTTGCTATTTCGATTAAAGTGTGGCAACGTATTCAGGTGGTGATGTAGCTAGTGTTAGGTGCTGGCAAAGTGGTAATGTTATTATCAAGTTTTAACTTAGTAGTAGTACTTAGTAACTTAAAGAATCCAATATAGATCCATTTCAAACCCAATATCAATAGAACACCATATAAAAAAACTAATTTACTACTTGCTTTACCAAAAACAAAATCAATTTAAAACAGAACTGGTAAACCACGCATTGAACACTCGAACACGCACTAAATAAGTTCACTAACATTGTATAGCAACCATGTAATTTAACTTGTAACTTGAACTTAAACAGACTGGAAGTTCTAACCGTGAACACGACTATTTTGGTCACAATGGCGGTGTCGTTAACTCCGCCACTATTGGTCCGTGAATAGTCACGATTGATACGTGTTGACGAGAACGGGGGCTAATACCGCCCGGGGGTAATGACAGCCACTACAGTTTGACAGAGTAGACTAAACTTGGGCTTAAACTAAAATTTAATCATAGGTTGACCAGTTAACCAAAAGCTAAGATTTTAAGCTTATTAAAGCGATTGTCAATTGAGCACTAGTCATATTTTAGGAAATGTTGAAGTAAAAATAACTTTTATAAAACAAACTAATTGAACTCAGCATTCCAATAAGTTGCTTATTAAAAATAGTTCATGTATCTAGTTCTTTATTCTGATTTAACTTCTAATCTGCAATTAACAGAAGGTTAACTACTTGTAACAGCTGGCGGTTATTTACTATTCTTACCTATTGCATGAATACTAATAAATTACCAATAATTTATTAGTATTCAATTTGCATGCATACTGTTCAATATAACTAGTACAATATATCCACAAGTTACCATATTACGTCGACTATAGCATATTCTATGAAATTGGCAGGCGAAGCTAATTTCGCCAGTAATATTGTTTCCAATTATCTCGGAGTTAGCAACATATGACAGACCATCGTCAGTGACGCTGCCTCACTAAATTGGTGGCTAGGCGTTGATTGATAACTTAACCACACCATACGTTCTATTGTGTTATTTAGATAGTAACCCAGTTCAAAGATTCAAAAGAGAAAGTCTTTTAATCTGATGATATTCGATCTGTTAATCACGACCAGTCATTCGTGAATAAGAAGAAAGTATCGATTCCATAGATATTGAAATTAAAGAATCAATCAATCGAGGTTATTAGTCGATTAAATTTCCTTCGAAAACATGTTACGTATCACTAACAAAATGGAAAATTTATTATTCGTTGAAAGTTGAAGGTAACATTAGTGGGTCGTTTAATAAGTAAACAGTAGCTATGGCTGTTATAGTGTATAACAGCATTAAGGTGTCAGGAGTGGCGGCGCTGGCGGGGGTGTCGTGACGAGCCGGCGACAGCCTCTGCAATATTCATCGACCACTTTACCCGACTCCTCATCGGATCCACCTCAATTACACTCACACGTCCCCCTCCCACTCAGATTGCTTGTATAAAACAAACATACGACTGGTTCGTGCTAGGCGGTAATACTACTATTTTCCGGATTTTCCCGATCTTGCATATTTGTCTGTCAGGTATAATATGCTAGGAAAATCTTATCTCGAATAGATCAGTCGATCTGATTCCGAGATTAGACAAGCTCTCATAATTAACAAGCTGAATATTCTCGTCTTACCTCAAGCTACTGTCTAACTGCATAGCTCTGACGTACGCAACAATTACGGAAATTAGGCATTCGCAGAACTGGTGTTGGCTCTGTGCACGTGAATACCACTGCTAATCTGATTCACGTAATCTCTCACTCAGTAAAGCCACAATATAAGCTGTGAACCATTGTAATCATTACCAAGTAATTGTGATCAATTAATAATGCGGTTTACTAACAATTCCTGTGTACAACGTGTAATATAATCCAGCTAACTTATCCCACTTGGTTGCAGGTATCAGTTCAGCAGAGGAGCGACATGTGAGTATAGAATAACTTTTTCCAATTTCGCCCGAGTTGTTAAAATTCCGTCGGCACAATTTTGCTTTGAAAAATTCCCCAACAGGCGTACCTACGTAGCTATAACGTAGGTAGCACGTATATGTACGTAGTGCCTTTTCCATTTGGGAATGTGAACGCGGAGAGTAGTGTTGCGCTCGAACACGTTGATTTCATAACACGGCCCTGACTGAAACAAGTGGGTGGTGCAAGTGGCGCACCCCGCTCAGGGGTGTCACGCTATAACGTGGCGTTCACGTTTTATTGATATTAAATTAAATTCAACATAGTTTCGGGTGTTAACTTTTCTTCTTTGTCACGACAAGATTTTATTCAATTAGTCTCTCTCTATTAAATTAAAAATTCAGTAAAACAATTACAGGAGCACGCGTTGTTTTCATGTTTACGTACCATATTATGTTACAATACATAGTTCCGAAAACGCGTCACGCCATCCTTACATCCGTTATTAACTTAGGCAGCTAAAGCACACGAAATTGGGGTTCGCCCCCAATCCCCTTAGGGACTTGGGGCCTGGCACTGTCACTGTAAAAGGGGGAATGTCCGAGCCAAAACGTACCTTGCCTACACTTACTCATTTGAGATTTACAAGCGTATAAATGGCCATTAATTAATCCTATGAGTTAATCTGTTTTGTGTAACTTAGTTCTAATTTGAACATATTGCTAGCGATTATCACTATCTCAATTCCAGTCGCGTTCAATTCGCTGTGGTATGTTTAATGGAGTGTGGAGAAAGTTGATTGGTAGAACGGGAAAACTGAAAATAATGGGAGAAGTTGTCAACCCTGTGGTGAAGTGAGCTCGGTCGCGAGTGCGTCGTTCCCGAGGTGTTGCGAATGTCGGCTATCGCACTACCGTGGGGGGAGGGGGGTTGAACAGTGGCGCACCGCACAGATGTGCCGACGAGCGCCCAGAAATGCATGCGAATCGATACGCCGCACCTACTTGTAACACTGTCTTTGTTGCACTAACCTACTTCATGACAATGACAACAATTATTCACTTTTGCCTTTGACAATGTCTGATCGTTAGTGCAGTCTATTGTAAGACTCTCGTCTCCTTAGGAGGATGTCCTGTTCCGGTAGGATGACGCTCCTTTCTGCATCAATTAACGCTCCTTTCAACTACATCCCGAATTAATAGCATTTTTATATGGGTGGAGTTAAAACAAGCAAACTGAAATAATCTATTTATGACCTAAGACAAACTTTATCTGCCCGATCAGTAGCCATCCTCCCCCAGACTCTAATTCCACTTGACTGGGAAAACATAATCAGTCACGTAGCGATCACATTACCGCACATCAGCTCGTACCGCATACTTTAACAAGTTTGTTGGAAAACTTGGGTGAGGTGAGCGAGTTTATAACTCGACGACAGCACGTGAAGAGTTTATCTTGCAGTGTGACCCCGATACGGCGCGGCTGTGGCTTGTGTTGGCAGTCCGCTCACGGAACCGTCGATCTGTGCAAACACGCGGCGAGCTGAGTAATGCACGGACGCGCCTTACAATTTGAAGCGAGGGAGCCGTGTGGGGGGAGGAGGGAGGGAGAAGTGCACTCCGTAATAAAGTTTACATAAACCGAGCGCGTCTTGGCTGCGGCTCCGCGGCTGCGGGGGCGTCAGGTTACACTCGACCGAGCCGCACCCGTTTGTCCACACTATGTTTTTATTGCGAATCACGAAGGTGCTACACAGTTGCAGGCACGTTGTTTATTTGCAAACATCGCGCGCCGTATATTTGATTTTCCGATACATCGGGCCCATGTTTACATTACAGTGTAGGGAAACTTTTCATTTCGATGCCGCTCTGTTTTGAAGCTCTATTTTATTTTATCGTAAAATATTATATCGGGATAAACATAAAACTTTTCGAATGTAATCTAAAATTGATGATGATCGTATGTTATGGTATCAGTTACCGTTATAAACTTAATAAAGGGTTCCCGAGTCTCCCTTTTGTAACCGGCAATTATCACCTAGCGGTCGAACCGTATAATTATCCATTTATACATAAATTAAATTCTAGAAAGGTGCTTAAATTCCCGCAGAATAACAAAGTTTACGACTAGCAATTTACACCGACGCGAAATTGAGCAGCCGCTGTAAGCCTAACAGAGCGAGCCCTTCCACAATCTCATTTGAGTAACATAATAACCGCGGATTTATTTCTGCCGCCCGCTCATTCGCTCTCAAATCGCGCCTAATATTCAATTTGGGCGCCCGAACCACACAAAAACTGCTCGGAGCCGGTTCATTACGCCGCGCATCTCGCCTCTTCATCCTCCTTACCTTATCTAAGCCACTCTGAATAACACACCCTGTGCCACCCCGAGCCGGCCCCGCACCCCGCACCCGCACACCACTTCAAGTGGAAAACTCGCAGGGCGAGGGCCGCTCAACCTTGTTTAGCATTCTCCTCGACTTCTTTATTTAATAGATACCGAAAAAAAAACTCCGGTCAGAATAAATTTGCGTTTGTTCTTCGATATGCTGGGGTCGTTGCGTTTTAAAGGTGCGCTCCTTTAATTAAGGTAGAAACGGCGAGTATAAATGACTTACATAAATACAGGCGAGGACCGACTACTTTATTAAACCGTTAAAACAAAAATGGGAGATTTTCCTTTTAAGTCGGTGGGTGGTAGCCCTAGCGGCATGTTTACGCGCGTTGTAACAGCGCTCGCTCGCTTCGCGCCCGCGACAGCCCTCACAATTTATAGCTCGAGACTTTTCTTAATTGGAAAGAATGGCCACTTGTAATTATTAAGACGCCCTAAAGTGAAACAGATTGCGCGGTAGTCGTCCTCTTATTTTACTTTTTACATTTTATACAACGTCGGCCATCTAAAGTAACGGTGGCTTGTTTATTGAAAAACAAAAGTTAGCGCTACTAAAGTGAATGTTTAATGTAATTTATTTATGCTGCTTTCTACTTTGCAGTCATTTCACTACGGCTGCGTGATCTTCCTGTTTATTCTAGAGACGTTTCTTGCAATTATACAAATTACACTTCTCGTAGATAGTGTAGAGAGATACGGAACTACATTGTGGATACATGCAAAATTATTCTTGAGCAGTTATCCTCCAATTACTGAGAGTAATATTTACTTATGGGTTGGATGTCTTGAGCCAGCTACTTTGTGAAGGAACGATCAGATAAAGAACAGGTTAAAGAGCAGTTACTAGGTAGTCGCGATGGATATCGATCTAAGGATTGTGCCCCTCGCTTGAGGCGCAGGTAGATTGCCCACGGAACGTTGTGGCTTGTTATTCATGACATTTCGATGAAATTGTGCGGCTTCTAGGAAATTGACTTCGATTTTAAATGGCCACTCTGCACGCAATTATTGGTTGATAACTGATAGAGCTCATTAAAAGTAACATACAATTAAGTGCATTTTATCGCTGAATAAGTAACATTTAATCAACTTCACAAGGCGAAACAGACCCGCCTCGCATAATAGGTAGGTGGCGTTACTGCGTGTTATCCAATTTGATTCTGAGAGCATTGTTATAATATTTGGCAAGGTGGCGGATCCTCGGGTAATCCCTAACATGGCTTCTGTTCAGTCGGTTGCTGCTCGAGTCCCGGCTAATGTCTCGGAGCTGAGGCACTGTACTTAATCCCCTTACACTGCGCGTCTCTTGATAGGGAATAACACATAGATTATGTCAGTGCATCCACATTATTCCGCGCCAATTATCTGTCGTGTTGTGCAGTCAGGGCCTCTATGTCTAACTTGAATTTATAATCTGCCAACAGAATTAATCAAGACTTTGTCGTGTAAAACACTCATGTATTTCGCCTGATAGTCTAGCTCTGAAGGAAATCTGTTAAAGCGGCTTTCATATTAAAAAAAAAAAACGATTACTACTCTTGCAAAGGGGAGAAACAAATAAATAAATCTTCAATAGATATAAAAAAGCTTTGATTCGTTTATTGAATTCCTAAAATAACAATACTTAGCTACCTGTTGTAAACTTGGCCTGAGAAGGTAATAATCCACGTACTCTTGTGAGAGCAAAAAGTATATCGGAATTCTTTTCATAATATCGTTTGTGTGACGATCGCTCGGTGCTGGGTGGATGTGTGTACTGCGGGTAGGTAGGGGTATACGGGTATTGCTCGTCTCGGAGCGGGCTTGCGGCTTTGTTCACGATCCGGCCGTATCGCATCGATTTATGCAAGCTTGATCGAATCGCTCCTGCCCCCGTCTGCCCTCCCTCTTGCTTCATAACAATACCTGCCTTTGTCGCTGCATTGTGTTAACACAATTTAATATTCATACTTTATAAACGATATTTGGAATCTGACGCTGAAATAATAACTTTTTATTCCCTTCAAAGTGGCAATATTAATCTGTAGAAACAAACTTAGGGTTGGCATTTTTCCAAACTACGTTCGGTGTCGCTATATCTTGATGACACTCGAAATACTGTAAGGCAATAACTTAGCTAACCTATTAACTTTCATGTTTGCTGTTAGCTATCAAGCTCTACCTTTGTTGTTATCATGATTTAAATCAACAATATTGTTTTATTTGATTCATTGTTTCACGATCAGATCGCGTCGATTTAACCAGCCGTATGTAACGAATAACGATGCCTCGCGCAGTTCGCGCTCCCACACGTTCAATATTTCAAATGAAATATTCAATAGATATTGCATTCGACGACTCGTTTCAAAGGTGCTTTGTTATACTAAGTGCGTCAGAATTCAAACAGGGTGTCTCTGCAACAATTATCGTGTATAAAAGATATGCTATATATTGTTGTTAAGTGTAGTATATGGAATAATATTAGGTAGGATAGCTAGTATATATAGGTCTGGAAGTCAGCCGCATATGTCGTAAACAGTGGATGAGTGTGTCGGTGACCGCAGGCTGACGAGGCAGCAGCACGCCGCGCTCGCGCCTGCGGTCACCGCTGCCTCTGTTGCGGTCGCACCACTATCACCCGCCGCGCTCTTTGTCGCCCTGTCGCCTCACCACGTGTGTGGCCTGCATACATCGCTACCGATGACGCAACACAACACACACCACCACATTTATTTATTACATTCGTTTCTTTAACTTTTACGACACCCTAAAACCACTAAAATCTAATTGCATCCATAATGCTATAACATCTTTACAACACGCTATTACGTGTGTTAATTGTGATTTAATCGCCTCGGACGATGTTCAATAGCGGATAAACTTAATAAAAACAAACCAAGCATGTTTGTTGTTGAGTAAAAAACACGCTAGAGCGCTCGAGTAATTGAAATCGCTGCATGTAATTAGCAGGTAAGGTGGGTGCGATAGCTCGCGGCTGGCTGCACGTCTTCATAATTTATCTCAATTAGTCGCCGGCGTAATGAGAGGTAGGGCGGACGCTACGCCACTACGGGTGCAGTTAGCGTAACAGCGCATTCTGCTAATGGCTGACGGCTCATTTTTATTTAACTCATTGTTTATCACCGGGTCTACTGTTTGCTGTTTCTGTGTGACGTGTGCGAGTGAGATATTTCAATAATTACGAACACGTTAGCTCTGAGCTTAGATATACTTGTTGTTATCATTAGCGAGCATGGACAATAATGTGTAGAGTGGCGTGTAGGCTGCAGTTGTCTGGCGGCATGTTAACAATGCGGCGTGTTGCGGGCGTCGTGTTGCGGCAGCACGAGGCGCCGACCGCCGTGTCGCGAAGCGCGCCATAGACCAGCCTCGGCGAGGCGCCCCCTTCGTGCTTATCACACATTTACATATGCTACGCCCGCTCACTGCCGACGCCGTGTACCAGCATCGAAAATGTTTCATGAATAAATTTGTAATCCAATTTGGTCGTTAACTTCTGACTCCACAAACACGTCGACTTCTCCTCGTTGACAATACAAACAAATACACTAAACACCAGTAAACAAACAAATGCAATCCGATCGAATAATCTTCGGTTCACTTAAAACGATTAATCATAAAAAGTGCGCGGGTCGCAGCCCTTTTTCGAGTTTCCTCGTTACGGACTAAGACGAGAATCATTAGGAATTAAATTTCCCCTTTCATTAGTCCCTCAACCCTCGTATAATTCCGGACGCGGAGCAATAACAATATAAATCCCCCGTCGCGCCGAGCGGGGGATTACGGCTTGTCTCGACCCTAATTTAGGGCTGCCCCCGCCCCGGATTAACGAAGTGGCGGAATCCGCTAGGGTTGTCGCTGCGCATAAACTTGTTACGTGTTTAATGTTTTATTGACGGGTGGCTAGGGAGCTCTCATTTAAATAACCGCGCGGCTTCAGCCCTTTCGCAACTCCGCGCCGCGCCCGATCGGCACCGCACCGTTACCACTCGTGTTGATCACGTGAACCGTGTTGGGTTGTCCGAGTGGCGACTACCCCTGATATAAAGACACTCGTGGGATCATACACAATCTGAGTAACACTCTCACTGTTATTATTGTAAAGGATTCCTGAAAAAAAAAAAAACACCTGTTCCGCCCACATGAAAGGCGCACAGTTTATAAAATATCTAAGCGATCTGCTACCAGATCTAATTGTCCTTTTCGGGATTTAATATTTTTGCTGAAATATAATACTCAAACTGTTTTTACAATCTTTTATTTACTTGTTTTACAACATGCGTAACAACGGTGCCTGGGGCTTACATAACAAGTTACAATTAAAAATATCATTTTAGAGGGAGTTTCGTTGTTTTATTCTAATTATTTTATATTGCTATCAAATCGAATCGTTCGTTAAAGTGAAACGAATTCTTAATAGGCAGCTTTGAGCCCAGTTGACGCACATAATATTGCCGTCAACTCTAAGAAACCTCCGCCAGCTCCATTGGCACCGCACCCTACTTGATGGATCATAATTAACGGAGTTGGCTTTGTCAACACGAACCACTAGCTCGATAAATCCTATTATTATTTAAACCAAAAGAAGTCTTGTAATTTATTTTTTACCTTATTATTTCTAAATAAATATACATCCCCAATTCAAAATTCATTATGTAACCTTGTAAAGTTACTTCGTTGATGCCAATTTTCCAAACCAGTTGTCTTTCAGTATGGCGACGAAACTCGATTCCAGGTAATTTATTTAAGTAATTTTACACAGCGAAGCCGCGTACACCGTATTAAAATTTGCCTCCAGACCGCAAAGTAGACGCAAACACAAAATTAAAGTCGTCGACACTTAGGGCTTCGTAGTTTCGAGGGGAGTTTCCGTGAAATTTCTCTCGGAATGTCGAAATGGCGGATGAATTTCGCAAGTCAACTCAATTATCGTTTTAATTAAGGCGCCGTGCCACGTGACATTTGTTTGCGTGCGTGAAAGCGATCGTACCCCTCCCCCCGCGCACTCCCGGCCGCGCCACGCAGCTCCCTCGCGCCTGCTCCTGTTAATTGTGCTAATTACTCCTGTAATAGAGCAAGGGGGCGGGGTGAGATTGCTTATCGATGGCTTCCCCGGAATTTACTTTGTGTGATACAGCTGCCCCACGGGCGTTAATTTGATATAATTTGTAGTCCACTTGACTTCGCTCTGCCTCTACACATATTGAAACTTCTGTTTTGAATAGCCGGTTTACATTAGACGAAGTGGAGCCGTTTAGCAGGGAGCGCCGACAGCCGCTCGCGCTCACGCTCGGTTAACTACAGGTTAACAAACAGTGCGGTAATGAACATCAATTGTATCGGGCAAGTTTCCAAGTGTATTTGTAAGTGCACGGCGGTGGCGGAGTTTCCACGAGAGAGCTCGTAACGCTGCGCGCCGAGTGGCGGAATAATGGGCGCTGCGACCAGATTGTGGAACGGGGCGGCCGGCCGCGAGCGCGCGTCACTCGACAACGAGCACCAGGCAATTTGGTTATTTGGGGTCGGCCATAAAGCGATAGCGAGCGCAGTAAACGCAATCCTCCACTCGCGACTATAAACTTTACGAGTCACGTAAAAACGCGCTCGAAACGCCGACTCGCTTCCATAAATTTATGCTAATGTATTCTTTATAGGAGTTTAATGTGTATTCAGAAATTCCTCCATTATTTATGTATACGAATGAACCGGTAAAGTTAATTTTAAAGTCGCACAGCACCCCGCGGTTTATGCGCTCGCTGACGATTAATTTTTTGTAACTTTTTTGTGGGCCAGGTTTCCGATGAGCGCGGATTCCCGTTCCAGACCGATTAACGTTTTTACGGAGGTCTCGGTAGCGCTTGCGACTGGTTTAATAACGCGTTGATCCGTATGAATGAGTTTATTCAATGAGGGCCGTTTTATTGTATCGTGAAGATAAATACAAATTGACATCTTAATGGAACTTAAAAATAAAATGCACGCAATAAAACTTTCGATGACAGTATCATAAAACGAAGCCGTATAAAATTGGTATTCTCGATAAAAGCTGAAAACGTCGCGTGTAAATCACGTAACTTTCAAAACTATTATGCCTGAAATATAGTCCGAACTCAATCCGTACATTTCCGAGCGGCGGGCGGTCTATTTATCTATTTCCCCCGCTTCCGCCCCAGAGCGTCCGGTTAACCGCCCCCCTTCCGGTTAACCGGGCGGCGGCGGCGGCGAGGCGCGCGGCTAAACGGCTCGTCGCGTGACCGCAGACAATAAGCCCGGCCGGCGTTAACAGCGCGCCTGTGTGTTGCCACTTTATATGTTACGTCACAGCGACATCGACTTGCGACGCGTGTGTGCGACACGCGCGACTCGCGACGGTAACCGATAACACAGAATAAGTCGTGTTGTCGGAGCTTGTTCCTCTAGTACTTGTTTAACGTCGCAGGCTCCTGTCCCCCCGCCCCCGCGACCCTCGTACCGCGCTCAATTGCCTTTTTCTTGAGGTCGACGCGCGTAATGGGATAAAGTAAAGATTAGCTCTGTTCGCTTTTCTGTTGAAAATAGAAAAGGTTGCGCGTCTACTCGATATTGAGTGTTTTGTTTGAGTAAAGAGATACGAAATAAGCGAAGAGGGAGACCTAAACAATTCTCATTTTATGTCGTTGTTTTTGTCGTATGTTGTGTTATTATGTTACAGTCCTCCATACATAGTGAACTGCTAATTTATACGAATGTTTACGTTACAGCACTTGTACTAACATTGGTAATACACAATGTTCTTTTATATGCACACATGTTATTGACGAATGATGTTTTAGTACAAGCTTACATAAGAAGAGAACATGTAACATAAATTCCATTAGAGTCGACCACATTCAACTATTCATCAGCCGACCACAAATTCAATCTATTAAATTAACGATTAACCACAAACGATCTACCCTCGAGCGAATGACTCGTATGGGCAACATAAAATCCATCCAATCGAATCCGACACGTCACATTAAGGCATCGAGCGATGCCGCGTCGGGTCAGCGGGTCCTCGATATAGCGTCACTAGAAACGAGTGTCGAGTTCTGTGGAGATCGGTGATCGTAAAATTAGGACTCGAGTACTCGCTCGACCCCTGAACGTGCACCTCGCTCACCTTTCTAGGTGCTATGTGGCTATTACACATGCTATGGTATGTAATCGTACGGAGAGATATTCGTTAGGTACTTATTCGTTGTGTTCCGTACCCCACTTTTATTTTGTTGTACTCGGCTGGTGCCAATAATAAAAGTTTATTGGTTACATCTCGCCTATCAAATATCCAATAACGACGGTCGCAATAAGCTGTGTTACTTGTTTATCTAACACGATGATGGTTTGTCTCGATGTTATTATCTAATTTCGTGCTCGTAAAAATCAGGATCTGTACATGAAAACAACTTTTATTTTTATGCTCTTGAGATATTATTGAATGGAATGTGGGTTGTTGTGTCGGTTAACATTAATCTATATATATAAAAGGAGAACTGACTGACTGACATATCAACGTACAGCCGAAACTACTGGGGCTAGGAATGTGCAATTTTGCACACGGCTTCCTATTATAATGTAGGGGAGCACTAAGAAGGGGTTTTTGGAAATTTAATCTTTAAGGGGGTGAAAAGGGGGAATTAGTAAAGTACGTAACCCACGCGGACGAAGTCGCGGGCAAAGTGCTAGTTAATTTATATAAACTGCTCACAGAATGAGGAAAAGGCAGAACTGTACTTGTCATGCTCTTATATTTACAGTAAGCCTGTATCGATTAGATCGACGATATTTAAATATAAAATTTGGGATTGAAATGATGGACCTAAGAGTCGCACTCGCTATACGACGAGGCGTTAAATAGATGCAAATCTGTACATAAAGTATGATTGTGTACGATCCGAGTGCGGGAGTGCGGGAGGGCCGTAAGTCACCGCGGGTGGCGACAGGTCGCCGTCTCGCCAAGCAAATTAACAGCCGCTTGCCACTCGCCTCTAACTTAGTGCCTCGTAAAATTAGGCCTGTTAGATCCCTTCAGGCACCGCCTACCCGCCTGCTCGCCGAATAGCCTGCTAGACACCCTGGGGACGACGGTTGAGCCCGAACGGTTTAATGTTCTGCAACACTTTGACTTACGACACTATGTGCTGTTTTATATAATTTTAAAGCGTACGAACAAAAGAGAAAACTGTTGCAAAATTCAGTAAGCATCGCATTTTGAAACAAAGAAAATACAATCTGAGTGGTTACGATGACGACGATCCGCTATGTTTAACTACGGCGTAGCGCGTTTCGGTGAACTACGGTTTCGCGGCGTAGCACGTCTCGAGTTGCTACGACGTAGACGCGTCGCGGAGCTACGACGTAGACAACTCGTGAGGCTACGGCGTAGACGCTGCGTAGAGTTACGGCGTAGACGCTGCGCTGAGCTACGGCGTAGACCTCGGGTGAAGTTACGGCGTAGACGCACGTAACTCGTTTCTAGGAACTACGCCTACGCTGCCCTACTAAGCGCAAAAGCGGTACCTCAGAAAAATCAACTTAGGTAAAACTGAAATAGGGACTTATTTGTTAAGGATATTTTTTATAGGTTTTGAACAAGATAGCGCTAAAAGGCTTAGTTCATGAGATACGTATGTGCAGGACTGCCCCGCTTGGCCAGAGCACCGCCGTGTCCTCACAGAGGCGATAAGCGCCGACCTCTCGCGCCCGGCATTGGTCAAGGCCATGCTGCGGGGCGAGATGGAACGGAAAGCCGTTGCTTCCTTCTGCAAAGCAGTCATGCTAACAAAGGAGGAGACGGAACGCGTGAGGAAGAGGACAGCGTTCAGCTGACGACCCAGCCGCCGCGGGGGATGCCCACGGCAATGGATGTCGCGAGGCGATTTCTAGCCACCGTAGGCGCGGACATGCGGACGATGAGTAATGGGTGACTCGCCGTCCGATCATAGACCAAGCGCGGCTCAAAGAGCTGTCAGCAATCTGACGGGGCCCCCTTTAGAGAGCCAAAGAAGCTATTCGATGGCTTTTGAGGATTTTGAGATACCGCTTTTGCGCTTAGTAAGGCAGTACGGTAAAGCACCGTGTTAAAATAATCTCAACCCAGTTATTTATGCGGAATTCACAGAACTACCCGTAGTAAATTAACACCTCATATTAAAGCCAAATAAATCTGTTAGCGATTACGTGTAAAGTGAAAATATAAAAGCGCAATACACACAGGGTACTCGTACGGAATTGCTTTTCGCTCGAATAACTGCATTCGCTGCTCGAACACTTGAAATAGCATCTGTCTAGCACATAACTGGCCGTGGGCATCCGACCGAATATATTGATAATCCGTGGATGTACACGACCGTGCTAGTGTTGGTCTGCTAGTGTAGTCGAATTTAGAAAAAAGTACTGATTTTGAACAAACACACTTTTTTTATAGGTACATGTGCATATTTGGCAAATTATAAGTCATGACAGTGTCCAGGATCCCCAAAAAGTTTATTATTTTTTCTTGTGCTCCTCATTCAACATGTATGATGAAGGCTCCACATAAATACTTGATTGTATGAATGAAACATTTTATTTTTTGTCTGGAGTGGACCAGATTATTCACAATCACACGTGCCGCTTTACGTTCACCGTTGCAATTTGCCAGTGGCAGCTGGCAGCGCGCATCGCTAGTCCGCGTTCGTACGAACCGTGCGGATGTGCGGGAAAGTACGCAGTGTCAACACGAACGGAATCAGTGAGGCGCGCGGCGGTCGTTCGTCACGTATATGATTATTTCATTAGTCCGTATTTGCGCGCTCATCCAAATGTTGCGGTCGACCCCCCCCACCCCCGCGCTCTCCACCATCCACTCCCCCCGAGGGGGCGATGACCACTCCCGGAGCTAATCATGCGGTCAGTTTGTTCTGCCTCAGCGTGTTTTGATATTGATATTGACTGTAGCGTCCGCCTCGCTGCGCGCCGATTTATTTGCGAACAATGATCGATTGATTGCTGTACGTACGTAAGCTCGCCGTAAACGTTTTGATTATGTTTACCTACTCGTATTTGTTAAACTAACAGACCAATACTGCCAATATTAATGGTCTTGCGGTTTGTTTTATTGCTTTATGTTTTTGTTACAGAGAAATTCTATATCACCCGGTGAAAGGGAAAAGTACAGGACACGGAGTCCAGCTGAACCAGATCACAAGAAACTAAAGAAAGAAGAGAAAGACATGGGCCACGTAAGTATACCTGAGTTAACCACTCTTCCACTATCTTCTTAAAATCTTTGCAAGTTCTGCAATGTTTGAATTGTTCATTTCCAGGAGTTGGTAGTAGATGATGCTAGTGAGGAGCCCACGTCACCACACAACGGCGCGCCCTCACCCCGGGAGAACGGACTGGACAAACTGCAACCCAAGAAGGAACACCCGCCACACAGTCCCAGGTACGTAACTCGTATAAATACTCCATGCGAAACCATAACAACAATATAAAAACAATATTAGCATAAAACAACAAAACTTGGACTTGACAAATTACATTAAAACCATGTCGGTCCATTTGACTTGTAATTAAATGTAACAAGTAATACATTAGTAGAACACGCTAAGTCGCACGCCCCGCGGCGTTGCTGTCGTAATACTCGCCGGCTGCGTTAACTCGCGATAATCGCTCTATCCGTTTAACAGAAGCCCTAGTGAGAAAACTACTTGTAACCGAAAGGTCATTGCACGCCCGGAGACAAGTTGTCCAAGTCGAAAGTTAATCCGCCTCCGCACTGAATCAATTACGTATACACGGCCGAGGTTCACTGGTACTCCCATTAACACCAATCAGATTAGACGCGTTGATGGATAGCATTAAGTTCTTTTTACAAAAACTACACACATTTTGTTGTACTAAATAAATACATGCTTATGTTACTACCGCCTCTCCGTGTTCAAAGCGACGGTTTTTTATAACGACCACTTTAGATTCTTTAAAGTTCCATTACAAGTTTTTGCGATTAGATTGATCGTTCATCGATAACAATTAGCGGGCTATTTGATAACTCAATTTTAACAATCATCAGATCGGGCACGTCTAGCAACGCGTCGACGCCTTCTGCCAAAAAGCTTGACGAGAAGCCTAGCACGCCGATCTCGAAGCCTGTCACTCCGACGTCGGGGGCGAGCGGGGCGGGGTCTGCGGGGGCTCCGCTGAAGGCCGCAGTGAAGCCCCCAGCTCTGCAGTACCCTTACCTGGGCAATGGGGCGCACGACGCTTACGGCCTCGCGGGGTACTCGGCGCGGGCCGCGTTGGCATATGAGCCGCTGCGGCCTCCCATCGGACCGGCGTCGCTAACGCCGATACCGGGTGGCAAGCCGTAAGTGATCTCAGCTCATATTCGTTTTAGTTGTTCAAAATTTGTTAGAAAATTTCGTTCCATTATTATGAACTATTTTTTGAAAATTTATCAGTCACCATCCCGCTTGCCCAGCGTGATGACATTGGCATTACCCCCAATTTTGTCTACCTAGCAGTGAACTGCGGCTGACCAACCATAACATGAGATCTAAGAGTACACTTACTTTATTTCAGGGCATATTCATTCCATGTTTCGGCGGAGGGTCAGATGCAACCGGTGCCCTTTCCGCCTGACGCGCTGATGGGCCCGGGCATACCCCGTCACGCGCGTCAAGTCTCGGCGCTCGCGCACGGGGAGGTGGTGTGCGCGGTCACAGTGTCATCGCCCACAAAGTATGTGTACACCGGAGGGAAGGGCTGCGTCAAGGTGTGGGACATCAGCCAGCCCAGTAAAGCACCAGTCAGTCAACTGGATTGTTTGGTGAGTGGGTAACTGTCGTCGATTCATGATACTTTGGTATTTTTATTTTGGCCTTTACAATAGAAAAACAGTAATAAAAATGCTAAATTCCAAACTAATGTTAAAAATATTCAAATCGAATACGAAACATTTATTTTGGTTTTCTAATGCGGTATTTAAATATCATTTTGTCAGACTTAACTCGAGAAAAAGATTTAAAAACTTGTTTCATCAATTTTCAGCAAAGAGACAACTACATAAGGTCTGTGAAGTTGCTACCTGATGGTCGCACGCTGATCGTGGGTGGGGAGGCGTCAAACCTATCTATCTGGGACCTTGCATCACCCACTCCTAGGATTAAGGCAGAACTCACTTCTTCAGCACCCGCATGCTATGCGCTTGCCATCAGTCCCGACTCTAAGGTAAGAACAAAAAACTTCATCTCGTTACTTTATTCCACCAGCGCCAGCAACAGACTCCAAGTTAACGGTAGTGATGTGTGTGTGTTACCGTCATATCCTGAACTCAGGAGTACTAATTTTTCTCTAAGATCTTATTCTAGCTACTTAATAAGAGCCCTCACCGTCACTCTCCTATCTTCAGACCAATTTACAAGGTACCAGCGGAGCATATGAGCTTTATAAGACGCCTCCTCAAATGTTTCTCACAGTGTCTTTCCAACAATTGATAACATTACTCGTTTTATATTGCAGGTGTGCTTCAGCTGTTGCTCCGACGGCAACATCGCGGTATGGGACCTTCACAATCAGACCCTGGTGCGACAGTTCCAGGGTCACACGGACGGCGCGTCTTGTATCGACATATCGGCTGACGGCACCAAGCTCTGGACTGGAGGACTTGACAATACTGTGCGGTAAGCATCTCCTATTACTACTGGGACCCGAGGTCGCTGTCTCATCAGGTAACCGTGGCCCCGGAACGTATTGAGGGTATTGAAGAACACCGTGGATTTTAGTCAGTACAAATCTGACAGTCCCTCCCGTCCTGCCCTGGGTGGGCTGACTCATTGGATTATTTCAAAATTAAAATCACAACTTCTTCTTCTTATCGTATGGTTGATGAACAACCTGGTGTCAGAGTTTAAACCGCCCGTAGGCCTCTGACATGGCTTCACACACCGTTGAAAAATCTCTCAGGTGTGCTGGTTTCCTCACGATGTTTTCCTTCACCGTTTTTTTAGCAAGTGATAATTTAATTTATAATACGCACATGAATTCTAAAAGACATTGGTGCGTGCCGGGGTTCGAAACTGCAACCTTTGACTTGGCAGTCCAACGGTCGCACCACTCGGCTATCACTGCATACAAAAAAATCACAACTGGGACTTTTAAATACAAACTTAATGCTGTTGATTTTTGTTTTTGAAAACATTTAACTTGCACTGTTAAGATAAAATGTTGTCTTTCCAATTCCTCCTAACAAAAGCCTACTTGACATTTTAAAAGATTTTAAGGGATGTTAAATTTTGTTCCAAAATGTGGCGCAGTTAAAAAATAACTATATGGGTGTTAATTGAGGGTCCAAATTTGTAATTTGAGGATTTGTAGCAACAAACATATATTTACCGAGGGTATTACACATTATACAGGCCTGTTGGTTTAGTGGTTAGTGATCCTGACTGCTATGCCGGAGGTCGTGGGTTCGATTCCCACCCAGGACAAATGTTTGTGTGATGAGCACGATCATTTGTTCTGTGTCTGGGTGTAATTTATCTATAATATGTATGTATTTAGAAATATATAAGTATGTTTATCAGTTGTCTAGTACCCATAACACAAGCTCTGCTTAGCTTGGGACTAGATGGCGTTGTGTGATAGTTGTGGAATATTTATTATTATTATTATTATTATATTTTTATGTTTTCCAGGTCTTGGGATTTGAGAGAAGGCAGACAATTACAACAACACGACTTCAGTTCTCAAATATTCTCATTAGGATATTGTCCGACAGGTGAGCACTACAAATATAATTTTTACTTTGCGAATCAATATTGTATAATTTCTATAGTGTCTTAAAAATATGCAACTAAAAAGATCTTTGATAAAATGGATTTCTAAGTTGAATAATGGAATGTTTTGCAGCCATTACAGTTTGATAATTACGATTATATCACTACTGGTATCAGTCGGGGAGTTGTGATTTATATACAAATAGCTTCAACCTGTTGACCGTCTTGGCCGATGTCATTCATTCATAATCTACATCTTTCGATGAATGACTCTCAAAGTCGTCACTTATAGTCTAAAGGTTATAGAATTATTCTATTCATAGGAAGTTCGATTACTTTCACTTGTGTACTTATTTTTTTAACAATATTATAATTTGACGGCAAGGTTGACTGCTACGTAGTGTGTCGCGGGTTCGATCCAAGCACGGATCAAGTATTAGTAGTTGTTGCGGGTCTGGGTGTTTTTGTATATGAATTTCTATGTTTGCAAACAGATCCACGATAAAGGAAGAAATTTATAGTGAAAATGTATAGTGAAGATAGTCTTGAAAGTACTCCTCTAGTCTTTGTATTAAAAGGCAGTTTTATCATATACGTTTGGTGAAAAAACCCACTAACAATGAAACATAATTCTCCACAGGCGAATGGCTAGCAGTAGGCATGGAGAACAGCAACGTGGAAGTCCTCCACGCAGTAAAGCCTGACAAGTACCAACTGCACCTCCACGAGTCCTGCGTGTTATCGCTCAGGTTCGCGTCATGCGGCAAATGGTTCGTCTCTACTGGCAAGGACAACCTGCTCAATGCGTGGCGCACGCCTTATGGGGCCAGTATATTCCAGGTAAGGAGAAAATTATATTCATTAAGCATGTTGTTTTCTAATAGTGAGGAAACATGGACTTATAAGAGGGTAAAGCCATCTCGGAACCCTGTGGAGTTCTAAGTTGCGGCTAATTGAACTCTCACACCAGACGAACATAATCACACGTAAATTAATCAGTATCGTGTCTACAAAACACCATTATTGAAAGCTAGGGCTAGCCAATAAGGCAAACAGACTTACAAAAAGAGTGTTGAATAGTGCAGCCGCTAGTCACCCGCCATCCTATGCCAAACTTTAAGAACATCCCATTCGAAGATGAACCTTCTACATTTGTGATAAAGTTAAAAATTTAATTTAAAGATATATTGGGGTAGGTTGCTGTTCTGGCGTTTGTGTATAAAGTTACAGGCTAGTTTAAAACTAAGAAGTATAAAACTTGACCTGTTAAGCAGTAAACCTATAACTATAACTTGTGAGCTTAGCATACCTCTTTATTTAGTCTCATAACGCCTGACACCATTATTATTGATGTCAAAGTCTTTACCACCTGTTTCAACATTACTTTATCGAATATTTGTGTTGTAAAGTTAGTGTCTGACTCACTTACTGTGTAGCTCACACAAATTAAGAATATAAAATACATATGCGCGGGAAATATGTGGTCCCGACCGCTTTCGGCCACAGCGGCTCGGATCTGCCTCTTGAGAAAATCTCTGCCATTTGAGGTTTGCCCTCCAGTGACTGATATAGCCAATTTTCAGTCAGCACCCCTCCGATGTAATAATATTGGAGTGCGGGTGGTCGGTCCTCAAGCTCGTCTCGTTTAGCATTGAAACACAAACATCTTAGATGTCATGGTATGCCTCCTCAATGACCAAACATATTATAATGCGAGGGAATTATTATTAAAAGAAATAAGTGAGGCCAATGTTAAGAATGTCGTTTATATAAAATTTATTCAATTTCAATGGCATTTAGTACATGGCAGTAAAAACACGTATTTTATACGCGTATTCGCACAAAGCATAATACAAACTGAAGTAAATGGCATTAAGAAACCAGGTTTACATAATTATTACGCCGTATAAAGTCTAATGTTATCAAAATACCCATATGGAATCAGCTAAAATGAAAATACCTTATCTCCAATGTTATTATAACTAATAGTAGAGTGAGTTATCACAACATAATGCATCTTCATTCACATTTAGGTTATCATAATTGAGCTAAGTGGTTTCAAGTGGTACTTTGGGATTTATTTTGATTCTGCTTCGTCACGTCTCAATAGTGTGATGAAATTATGATACACAGTACTTCAATATTTTAGTCACATCTTGATTAAGATTGACAAACAGTGTCATCATATTTTTAATGTTTTAGTCCAGTTCAACCAAGTCTAATTGGATGCAGCTATAACAATAATTTACCAATAATAGAGTGGTAGAAGCTAATTTCTAAGACACATCAATTAGAAACAGATTAATAACTTTATCTATTTCTTATTTTATAAGCCATTATTATTCACCTCCTTTTTATAGTCAAAAGATCTACTACTAATTCAACTTATTTTTATAAGACTTATGATGACTAATGACTAAGATTGATGGCAATAGGCACGCCCAATGTTTCATGAAACTTATACAAAACTGCCATGCGTATTATGTTGATATACCTACCTAACCTTTGGGGCATTATAAGCGTGATAAGTTTTAATTTTAAGACCTTTTATCACAACTGTTTTGTAAAATTCTATAAGCTAATTATTTCAATATATTTATTTCCAGTCAAAGGAATCTTCATCAGTGCTCAGCTGTGACATCTCTTCAGACGACAAATACATAGTGACGGGTTCCGGCGACAAGAAGGCCACAGTGTATGAGGTGATCTACTAGTGCGACAGACAAACAGACAGTAAAACAAGCGAACAAAATAGATCAAGTGACTGTGAACCTTAGTGAGTGTCGAACGTTCCGGGAACGTAGAGTGGCAAGTGGTGATATAGCTTTAGTGTATGTATAGAATATATCGGGAAGCCTGTATGTACTTATGCGACTTGTTTATATAGATTAGTGTGCGCGATTTATGTTTATTTGTTGAGCGCCGTAGTGTATGTTGGCAGCAGATCTCAAAATGATGATTTCGTTTCAATATTGTTGTAAAATGCTCGTATTAAAGAAAAGATATGCGCAACCCGTATAAATATTACTTTTATTTAATCACCCTTCATTTTTTTTTTACTTATAATTAGTGTTTTAACTACCCTTTTATGCTCTCATTGTGCTCTTTTTTAAATGTGCTCTGGCCTAATTGTGGTCCATGTGCCTGGTACCGTTGGCACACCCCTATTTTTGGTACTGATAGCAATACACGAAATGCATTTATATAGAGAATCATTCAAGTTTTGAAATTAATTTGTATAGTCAAGATCAAAGTAAAAAGACTTGTAATGCCTTGCAAAATAAATTGAAAGTTGTAAGAAGCCCAATCAATGAAAGCTACGCGCGATGCTATTTCATTGAATGAGTTCATGAAGTTGTTTAAATCGTCTTTTTGCAGTCACCACAGTTGCAGTATCTCCAGTGATACCATTTTCACCAGTAGGTATGCGGGAAGCTATTCTATTTCTAGTTTTTAGAACCATATGGAACTTGAAGGATTCCAAGATTCTAGTGGGAAGAAAATGGTGAACGGCTTTCACATGACCACTTAACGAGATTTTCAATAGTGTGAACGAGGCTTATTTAGATTGCAAATCAAAAAAACTCGCGCGAACAAGTGTATTAATGAGAGAGCAACATTCCATATATGAGAAGGCCTTCCACATTCTGGTCTTTGGCTTAATACATAATCATCATTCAACTAGTTACTAGCCTTTTCTTTATTAGGTAGGAATTAACTAACACAGTTTGACTGCTTAAGTTTCAGTTTACAGCAAGAAGCGACGCGATGATACTAGAAATGTAAATCTTTTCGTGTACTAAATAAAGTTAGATTTTTAGACGCGTTTTCGGTGTGAAGTAACCCTAAAGTATTTTACAGGAGCTACTTATCTATCTGATCTCCAGATTTAAAGGTTATTGTGTACTACTACTTTATCACCGCTAAGAACTATTATGGATCGAAGTTATCTACCGACAATTTTTCAATAATAAAGACGTTGAAAACATTTTTCAACTCGTGAAAAACTGGTATAACAGTAATGACCGGTAAATGCTAATATATTAGGTAAACAGACATCGTTATAACACTTATTCAAGTCAATGAACTTACATTACTACTATAATTTGTTCAATGATATGTATTTTAAGCAAACTAATATTTGTTTAACGGTGCTAACAATTCCTAAAGAATAGTAAGTAAAACATGTATATGAAAGAAACCTCGTCACCTTATTAGAGATCGTTCAATATTAGAGAAGCGTTTAGCACCCGGACGAGGTCTTGAAGTCCTTTTCTTTTAGCGTGGTAAAATCCGCTAATCCTCGCAACCAGGGCAGGGCAGGAGGGACTGTCAGACTTGTACTGACTAAAATCCATAGTATCCTTCAAAAGCCCTTTACGTTCCGGGGTCACGGTAGCTCGTTAGTTTCGCGACCCCGGCAGGCTATGGCCCTCTAAGGCCCCCGTCATTGTGCTGACGGCTCTTTGAGGCGCGCGTGAAACACAACGCGCCGCTGACCCCGGGCATGGTCCATGATCAAACAGCGAGTCGCCCATCACTCGCCGTCCGCATGCCCGCATCCTATGTTAGTACTACTAGTAGGATTTCTATTTATATTGGAAACAAATAAAAAATACTACTTATCATGTACCTAATCATGTGTTTCATACAAGTTAACAAATGATCATATATAGGTAGCTAACTTCTAAAATAAAGTGTGTTTTAAGTTATATAGAAACTAGCTGTTTTCATTCTTTGATTGTTTATAAAATAAGATAGGTACTATTTGAGTATTTGTCGTTACAAACTACGTATGACATTTGTATTGCGTATTAGAAGCACGTGTGTTGTATCTCGGCGGCCTCATTCCTCTTAGATAATGCGACCGGCTCGCATTCAGACGTTGTTTCCGTTAGCTAGACCTAACTGAAGACCTAGTTTCTTTCTAAAGGTACTAAGGTCGGTTTTTCGTAATTTAGACGAACCTAGGCAGTCGGAATTTGTGTAATTTTTTCCATCACTGCTTTCAAAATAGTGAACGAAAACATCGTGAGGAAACCTCCGGGGCCTAGAACCAAAAATTCAAAAATGACATCTACCAAACCGCACTGGGCCCGCGTCATCATCATCATCTCAGCCATAGGATGTCCACTGCTGAACATAGGCCTCCCCTTTAGATCTCCACATGTACCGGTTGGAAGCGTCCCTGCATCCAGCGTCTTCCGGCGACCTTTATAAGGTCGTATGTCCACCTTTTTGGTCGACGTCCTACGCTGCGCTTGCTAGTCCGTGGTCTCCACTCTAGTACTTTTCGACCCCATCGGCCATCTGCTCTGCGAGCAATATGGCTTGCCGGTAATCCGGTGGGCTATGTCGGTGACTTTAGTTCGTCTACGGATCTCCTCATTTCGGATTCGATCACGTAGAGAAACACCGAGCATATCTCTCTCCATAGCTCGTTAAGCGACTTTGAGCTTTGACATTTAGGTGCCGTAAGTCATCACTGGTAACACACATTGGTTGAAGACTTTCTTCTTGAGGCACTGAGGTATGTCGGACGAAAAGACATTGCGTAGTTTCCCGAACGCTGCCCAACCGAGTTGGATTCGGCGGTTGACCTCTTTCTCGAAGTTGGACCTACCAAATTGAACTACTTGTCCTAAGTAGATATATGAGGGGCATGCGGGCGGCGACGGGCATGCGAGCGGCGAGTAATGGGCGACTCGCTGTCCGGGACCATGGACCATGCCCGGGTCGACGGCGTGTTGTGTTCCACGCGCGCCTCAAGGAGTGTCAGCATAGTGGCGGGGCCTGTAGAAGGCCAAAGCCTGCCGGGGTCGCGGGACTCACAAATTACCGTAACCCTGGTACGTAAAGGGCTACTGAAGGACACCGTGGATTTTAGTCAGTACAAGTCTGACAGTCCCTCCCGCCCTGCCCTGGGTGGGAGGACTCATTTGATGACTACCACGAAAAAAAAAGAGTAGATATATGAGTCAACAACTTCGAGTACCGAGTTTCCAACAGAGACTGGGGTGGGCACAACATTGGCATTTGACATAATTTTCGTCTTGTCCATGTTCATTTTCAAGCCCACCCGTTGTGAAATTCGTACCAGTAGTTCCTGAGTTTAGCGCGTTCAACCAAACAAACAAACTCTTCAGCTTTATAATATTAACTAGCGACCGGCCCGGCTCACGGGTGCAATCTCTACTATATTATGCATGTTATATACATATAAACCTTCCTCTTGAATAACTCTATCTATTAAAAAAAACGCATCAAAATCGGTTGCGTAGTTTTATAGATCTAAGCATACATAGGGACAGACAACGGTAAGCGACTTTGTTTTATACTATGTAGTGATAAAGATAAAATATACAGTCATTATTTGTCAGTTACATAAATACCCAAAAAAATAACAACACATTGTTTTCTAAAACAGATGTGAGCCGTTTCTTCTGATTTTTTCACAATCCAACAAATATTTGCGCTGATTTCCATGAACTCGGGTAATTTATGATTACTCTGCAGTTGAAAACAAAATGACCAATGATTCGTAGCCTTTGGACAGTTTCATTCATCAACATCGTGATTTTTGTTTGTAGTAACTTGATTCCGCAACGGTATCAGATGTGTTTCCCACTTATTCCCGATGGATCAGAACAGTAATATTAATGATACCACATGTTCTATTAATGACCTTTTTATCTAAAACGCTATTGAAATGTGACTGAAACCCATTTATTTTTATTTTAGCAAGCTGATTAGGGCATGTATGTAGGCACAGACGTCAACAACAACCTACAAACTGTTCGATTTTCAACTTCATCGTAAAAACGTTCGTATTCAACTGGAAAAATTGACATATTGGGGTAGTTTGATGTGCTGGCGTCTGTACACAACTCATTTTGTTTTGGTTTTCAATATTTTATAAACGGTTTGGTTATTACATTAAAGCCATAGAGGTGCCGGGGTCGACGGCGCATTGTGTTCCACGCGCGCCTCAAGGAGTTTCAGCATAGTGACGGGGCCTGTAGAGGGCCAAAGCCTGCCGGGGTCGCGGGACACCGTGGATTTTAGTCAGTACAAGTCTGACAGTCCCTCCCGCCCTGCCCTGGGTGGACTCATTTGATTATTTTACCACGAAAAAAAAATGAAAAGCCATAGAGGTATGTGCATCGTTGGCGCAGTGGCTGAGCGATCAACTGCTTCACTGCGTGTTCGGGTTCGTTCCCCGCACGAAACAAATGTTTATAAGATATACAAGTATGTAGATGTTTCGGGTCTGGCTGTTTGTTTATGTGAGTTTAAATGTTTGTAAACGCACCCGTGATATAGAAGTAATTCCTAGTGTGGGGCAAACTTAAACATGCTGATGATCTACTGATTTGCTTATCCTCTTTTAGGAATTATTAGGTTTTTGTACTAAAGAAGATCACAAGTTTTATTAGCTTTTGCTCAGGCAAAAACTTAAGCTTAAGAGTAAGTAAGTAAGTAACTTAGAGCTAGGTACTGCATAAACTTTCCTTTAAGTTCTGTTTGTACGTTTCTGGTTTTCAAAGTGAAATCCTGGGAACTCCAAAATCGTCATGGTCCGATTCCCCTCCCTACGTAAAAAACAATACAAAATACCATTTCTTACGTATCACATTTAAGATAAGAACGAAGTATCTTAAATATTTATGTAAATAAAATTATCTATATTTATGTTTGTAAACAGAAACGAATGTAATGTTTACTTATAAATAGATGGATAATCTAAAGTTTGAATGTTATAATGGTGCACAAGTATAGGCTCAAAGTGTGTGTAGTGTCAGAAACAGATGGTGGCACCACCAGCCACCGGCGGCGGTTATCTTCTCGGACACATGTATAAATATAACGCGACCATATTCACTAATGTTGATAAAATCACATCAGATTGTATTCGTCGTTTTATCTAGTTTTCTATTTTGCGCCAAATATTTTACTGGTAAATCAAGGAGTAACATCCCGCCAGCAATTTGACGGTATGGTTAGTGCAGTGGCTGAGCAATTGGTCTGCTGCGCTAGGTTTGATTCCCGCACGGTACAAATACTTGTTTGATCTACAAGTAGTTTTTTATTATTATTATACGTAGCTCCACACTAGGAATTTGTCATGTATCGTGGGTTCGTTTACAAACATAGAAGCTCACATACACAAACACCCAGACCTGGAATAAATACTTGTATTGTATTGTATTGTATAACGGGCTGGTATCCGCAACTCCACGTCAAATGCGCGTATTTTGCGTGCGGGTGGGAAAGAAGTTATTCGATCCACCCGAGCTCCCCGAGGAAAGCCAGCAGCGCCTTCGTGTTGCCGACCATCTCGCGGAGAGTACCTGGGTTACCGAAGTACTTTGCCCTGTATGAAGCAATTTCAGGGCAGTGTAGGAGCACATGACCTGCTGTCTCGTCCGCCGCCATACAGGCTCTGCACAGGGGGCTGTCTGTGATACCTAGGACAAAGAGGTGTTTATTAAAGGAGCCGTGTCCTGTCAGGGCGGCTGTGATTGTTCGTAACTGCTGTTTGGTTAACCTGAGCACGAGTTTAGTGAAGCGGCTGTTGATGGCGGGTATGCGGGATGAATAAATACTTGCAGATCAAACAAATATTTGTTCCGTGCGGGGATCGAAACCGCGACACGTTGCACAACAGTCGATAGCTCGGACACTGCGCCAACCGTGTCGTCGAGTTGTTGCGGGTTTAGTAGAGGTGTACCAAAGAATACACCCTCATTGCGCCAGATATGTTTTAGTCCCATGTATAATAAGGAGCGAGACAAATGAAGTCCGTCTTCTTCTCGTTCAAATGCAGGTGTACGAAACGGTGCACTGAGATATAAAAAATGTCGTAAAAACGACTGGGGGCACCCCGAGTCGGACAAGTTAGCTTAGAAGGTGGTTATTTTTTTTCTAAACCACTCAGAAGTAGGAGCACCGCGAGACGGTGCTCCGTCGACGTTTTCTGACATTTTACTAGGTTTAGTTTAGTGAGACGACATATCACTAACGAGAAATTGGTGCTTTGTCATGTCACTAAATTCTTTTAGTAAGAAGATAACGTCAACGCGGCAGGAGATGGCGAGATGAGCTGGATTCAGTTTTAAAGGGTTGGCCTACAATCGCATTAGATCGCGAGAGATGGAAGGAGGGAAGGGAGGCCTTTGCCCTGCAGTGGGACAACGCAGGCTCATAATAATAATAATAAGAAGATAACAATAAATAAGAATATTCGATTATTCGGAAATTTGTGAAATCCCTGATATCCTCATTTCACTGCGCAGGTATACAGACAGGAATTGATTTAAATTATTAATGACTCTACTTATTTTATGTTCGTGGGTTCGAACCCAGCCAGGCGCATATTACTTTGAGTAATTTATTACATTTGGATTATGGTCCACTTTCTCTTACAGATACGATGATTATTATACTTATGACAATAATAAAAAATAAATATAGTTAGACCTATTTGCACCTAACTTTTACCAATTAAAATATAATCCTTCCGTAACAGTAAATTATTTGAAAATATTAGAGACTGAATGATATTTAACTCTAAAAGCATAAATCTGTTTATGGTCCAACCTAACAAGTAGATAATATTTGAAAATAGTGATAAAAGAGCCAGAGGTTCTTAATTATTAATAGCCAGGTCATTGGCGCGATTACTTATAAGAAAACTGCTATTACTATAATATGTACTTAAATAGTAAACAAAGACCACACTTATGTGGAACGGTGAGCTTCAGAGGAAAAAATCATGAAAAAATCTTTAGATACAAATTTCATTATTTTCGTAGTTTCTTCATGCACAAAAACAAGCCTATGTATTCACATTTGTACATATTTATTATCTATCACTATGCCGAAACCCGGAATCGGTCGGAAGCTTCTACAGCTCATCTATCCGGAATTGTGTGTGGGGATTTCCGAAGTGCGATAATATTTGTTGGTTTTTTATTTGTTAACTGTTGTTTAAGAACAGTACCTAAATATGCTAATACATAACAATGAATATAAAAAAGGAAAAACTGAAACCATTCCAGGTAAGTAGAATTCTAAAGAAACGCATCGTAAATTAAACTGTTACCCTATTTCACTACCTACGTAAAATGTACGTCATTGAAAGTTGTAATAAGCGATCAAACAATTGGGAATATTTGCATTCGTTTTCAAATTGATTGGCTATCGGTGCGCAGTTAAATCGGATGTCAGTGTAACGTGAGCAGGTTGGTCGACGTCGCCAGATGGTGGCCGTACCAGCCACCGCCGCAACCGATAGCGCTGGCTAGACTTGCAATCATGACGCAAGTAAAAAAAAATCATCTGCGCGTAAAACCTTGATAATTTTCCCCCGCACATTGTACTAGCTGTTATTCAATTCTGCGTATATATGTAGATTGTAGTAACTGTTAATGTTACGCGGGTAACTTTTTTATTTTATTTTCCACTGCGTTTTTAATTGCATTTAATCGTCGAGCTTATGAAGACGGTATAATATGTTGTTTATCTTTAACAAATAAAAATATATAGATTTTTTTATGTTCAATGGGTTTGCTCTTAACCTTAGTCTAGGTCAGGAGTGACTAAGACGAGGTCGACGATGGAGCGAGCTCACCCAGAAGAAGCCTGTTCACTCTAACTTTGAAGAGATTAGGGTTGTATGCGTTCGGAAACACAGTCAGATGTTTGAAATTACCAGATTGATACTTATTACTTACTTTATTAATTTACATCAAATCAGATTCTGTTTTGGGGTGCTTAAAACTATAAAACATGCCGAATGCCTTTGCGTGACAAACGAGTATGGCCAAATGACTCAATATGTTAATAATTCAGTTCCTACACCTACATACTATAATTTATTAATAAATACCACAATGGGTATCGCAACGGAAAAAATAGTGATAAGAATCCTTGAATGGATTTGAAAGGAATTCATGAATGAATGCGTTTCGCGTCCTGTTCCTGCGTGGGTACACAGATACGCGTTATTATTTTTTTCAAATTTTACCCGTCTTTGGTATTTGGAGTACCTACCTACTTACCACCTACTTAATGAAATGATTGTTGTAGTTTGTGTTCCGCCTATTTCAGTTGAGAGCACTACAGTACTTCATATCTTGTCTATGGTAATCTAGCTAAGGTTGGCCCAAAAAAAAAAGCCAAAAGCGCCCATTAGTTCCTGTTATGCACAACGGACAGGGCACGTAAGACACGATATTAAGTGCCCCATCGTTTGTGGAGTAGCACCACATTCTACAGAGGTCTACTTCCCGGGATGTTGGTTTGTCAATCTGTTAGTAATCCATTACACGTGCGGTTCACAGTTCACTCTTTCACTGATATTTTTTTTTTTGGGAATTACTAACTTTGTTATCTAATGCTAAATAAATAAACAGAATAATTTGTACATTAACATGACGCACTAGATCGGAATATCGGAAGTGAGACTGTAGACTTTGAACTCTAATTTCTGTTAAAAATATAGGAGTTTATCTGAGCAGCCAAGTAAAATACTGTAACGAGTGGTAAATTTTGAAAATGTTCTTATTTAAACGGTAAAATAATATAGGATAACCTGATTAAAAAATAGAGTACCTACCTAGCGGTCAACACATACAATGTTGGATGGAAAGACTTTGTTATAAACGTTATAAATCACATCTTACTTCAATATTGTTGTGAACTTAGGTAAAAGAACTGTGGGACAAGCCGGGCAAATAACCGATAACAGAGAATGAACGAGCCGAGTCTCGATTATGTTCAATAAACGGCTTTGTTAATTGATATTTTCTACTCGTTTTATCTATTTAACTGCAAACTGTATTAAAATGTAGACAAAAACAATACTCTTCTACATACCCCAGAGGTGGCGTTGAGCACGTAACTTCATACTTTGACCGGCTAATGTGTATTATTGATTGCGCAAAGGGTTAAATAGTTCTAAAGATATTTTTTTCAAATATGTTTCCACTCGGTGTTGGATGTTGCGGGACATGTGCGAGCGCGGATCTGCGATAATCGCTGATCGTCGTTATCGCGTCCGTCGCGCTGTCCGGCGCGGGCGCCGCTCCATCTCGACCACACTCATTCCAACCCTGGGACGCGACACAACCGCCTGTCTGTAGCTCATCCTCACATTACATCCACCAATATTACCAGCACTAATTTAAGTGTTCAGTGGGGAACCATCAACTAAACTGGCGACACAACAAAGAATTAAAAATTGTAAGTTATTGTGAACATCATAATAACTTTTCATTCATGATTTTGTTCTCTTTCATAATCTTAGTTAACGGTGCTGCTAATTATTTCCAGGTCCACAATGTTCTGCGACGGCTCTGGACCGCTGCTGGAGGAGGCACTCCTCAACGACCAGCTCCTGTTCGAGTACTCTCCTGCAGAGAGTCTCATAAACTTCGAGCTGCCGTCCTTGGACTCAGACGGCGACTGGCAGCTCAGTGACTTGGATCTCAACTGTGATAGTTTTGTTAATAGTGCTAGTGACTTAAACAAGGAAGCCTCTAACATCCTTGATGGATCCGTTTTTGACTTTGCTGATTTGGACAAGAGCATAATTGACGAATACCTCCTGGAAGCATTGAGCAGTGATCTGTCCAACGACTCGCCACAGTCGCCACACTCGGCTACTGACTCGTCTTTCAGCACTGAGTCGTTGTGTGCTTTGGAGACACACGACTACGTCGCAGTGGACAAAACTTGGCAGAGCAAAACGCGAGTATACGAGAAAGCCGACGTGAAAGTTCGTTCGTTTGGTGAGCCAAAGTTTTGTCCGGAGTTGGGTGCGTTCCGTTGTCCAGTAGAGGACTGCGGGAAACTGTACGCGAAAGCGTCCCACGTGCGGGCTCACCTGCGCCGTCACAGTGGTGAGAAGCCGTATAGGTGTACGTGGAGTGGTTGTGCATGGAGGTTCGCCCGGTCAGATGAGCTGGCTCGGCATAGAAGGAGCCACTCGGGAGACAAGCCGTACCGGTGCGCTGAGTGCGGCAAGCGATTCGCGCGCTCCGACCACCTCGCCAAGCACGGGCGCGTGCACGCTCGACGTGCTGCTGCCGCTGCCGCCGCTGCCAGACGTGCTGCTGCGGCACCACACGCACATCGGAGATCAACGAGAGGAATACTACTTCTATGATGATATAAAAAATCGCTTCTTATTATAGGTAGTGAGAGACATTGTTTTACCAGACGTGATTTAATAAGTTTCGTTTGAATATTCTGTAAATAGACATAGCTATTTTCAGAAATTACCAAATAATGATATTTGAATTATGTATTCAAATGGTAAACGTTACAGAATTCGCTGCTAATTTATTCAAGCACTGAAGACTGACTTTGATCTTATTAATTTCGAATAAGTACGGTAGTTTTTATTTTTTGTATAGTATTAGTCCACGGTTTCTGAAAGGCTGATCAAGTCTTTGATCAAATTTAAATTAAGCTGTAATATTTAATCGTCAGAAATAACTACAGCCTATCAAAGCACTAGGCAAGTGGTTTTATTATAGAGAGACATGATAATAATTTCAGAAAACGGTGTATAATTTTAAAGTAGTTATTAGTTTTAATACTTAAATATCATAAATGAGTATTCTGTGTGCGAATAATTACCAAATTTTGACTGTGAAAAAAAGATTTGTAAATGTTTTTTTGTTAAATAAATAGCAATAATTAATGTTAATTTATATTGTAAATCTATACTATAATAAATCTGTAGAAGGGTCAATTCTGTACATTGAAAATATTGAAAAAATAAATAGCGGGGGGTGTTGCTGGATCGATACCAAACCCAAATATATGATAAAAAAAATTTTTGTCTGTCTGTCTGTTTGTGCAGGCATCACGTGAAAACTAACGGTTCGATTTCGATGAAACTTGGTATAATTATTCCTTATTATCCTGGGCGTAACATAGGATACTTTTTAACCGACTTCAAAATAAGGAGGAGGTTATCAATTCGACTGTATTTTTTTTTAATTTTGTTACCGCATAACGACCGACTGGGTGAACCGATTTTCATGATTCTTTTTTTGTTTGAAAGCTGGTGCTTCCCGTGTAGTCCCATTGTCACCAAATCAGGATCTGATGATCGGATCTTGGAGAAATCGAGGGCAACCCTCAAATTTTATAGGCTCACCCATCGTTTTGCGTAAATTTTATGAAGTAATTTAAGTACTTGCGTATGGTAATCATCATCTTATGTAGCTGAGCTGATGATGGAAGGTACAACTCCTTAACAGTAAGGAGCAGGCATCGACTGATTCATTGTTCGCATATCTCAGGAAATACACATCCGATTTAAATAATTCTTTTTTTTGTGCTAGGTATCGTTCCACTTAGGGAATACTGAAAGTTTCATCAAAATCGGTTCAGTAGTTTTTGAGATAGGGAATTTTATTAGCTTATTGTGTACATGAGGGATGTTATTACCAGTGCTACGGATTATATTATATGTATTTGGCAAGAATTTGGGTTGAATATTTAAACTAAAAAGAGAAAAATAAAAAACTTTTTCAAAAAAAAATGTAACCGCCTTCAAAAAGAACCACAAAAAAGGGTAAAATAATCTACAAAATAACTTTTATTTCGGAAGTCGGTGGCAAAAAATAAACAAAGAAAAAAAATAACAAAGC
Organism: Agrotis puta; assembly: GCA_943136025.2. Lineage (NCBI taxonomy): Eukaryota > Metazoa > Arthropoda > Insecta > Lepidoptera > Noctuidae > Agrotis > Agrotis puta. The sequence continues at coordinate 10,543,355 of OW964182.2, read as the reverse complement.
CATCGACTTCCGAAATAAAAGTCATTTACATTTTTTTTGAAAAAGCTTTATGTTATCCTGGAAAAATACGTAGAAAAAAAAAACTTATTTTTCAGTTTTATTCATAGACGTTGTTCTGTAGAACCACGAAGACACGTTGCATTACCCGCAGTGGATTCAGCGCCGTAATATTTATAAGATTTCATTGTCAGAGTTACTCAAAATGGAGAAATAAACCATCCACGCGAAGACCGACATCCGCGCGGACGGAGTCGCGGGCGGAAGCTAGTATAGAATAAGTAAAGTTAATAGTAAATACCTACGAACTTATATAAATATCAGTAACGAAAATGAATAAATTTGCGTAGTATTTATTGAATTTTTAGTTTATGTTAAAAGTCTAAAACAATTTCATTGCCAGATGATGATTTATATTATTATTTATTTTCCTTATAAAATAGAGGTAACAAAATTCTCCACATCCACAAATCCGGTACAAATTCAAACTTTGGTCTGTATGTAATCGAGTTTTTTAATGATTACGCTCGTGAGCCGTTCTAGATCATAGGCGCCTCGTCGACGACGTCTTAGAGAATAGCTTAGCAGGCAATGTTAATTCGTAGTTTGGCAGCTTCGAATACAAATATCAACGTAGTCAGTCAGGCAGGAAGTTTGCAGTATAGCTAAAACTACTTAATTGAAGTTTTGAAGTTCAAGTTCAGTGTTACGTTTCGTATCGTACTGACAAGGCTAGCTAAATATGCCACGCGCGTTAGGCTGCGGCAGTACTGAGATACCTACTGAGCTAAAAAAGAACGAATAATAATAATACTGAATAGTAGAAAGTCTCTGGGTACAGAAACTTAATTCTTCGTTCACGACTTTGGTCTAAGCGAGAGCGACGGGAGGCACGAATAAGAAATTAGTTACTTTGTAAGTATGCGAATTCGGTACTGGCGGCGCCTCGTGGCGTGTTTGAAACATTTCTATACATTTGATCTTATCCGCTAGCCGCCCCGTGCCAAATCAACGCTCACAGGGGCAAGGTCATGAACGGGCCCATATGTCGCCTATTTAGAACATCTGATTTCCTGTTCATTAAATTATAATTGACTGGATGATAACTAGTTCATTGAGATGAGCTGGGTACTTTAGGATAAAGGCAGGCCGGTAAGGCAGGTAGGCCTAACAATCAAGTGTGTTGACCTCTGTGAAACAATACATTAAGCAATATTTTAATTTTAAGTATTTTATAATTAAAGTCCCATGTTATTTAAGTTATAGTTTTCCACAGGAATAGGACACGATTAAGGCTACAACAAAGTTGTGTCAAACGTGCCTGAGATAAAAACATTACTCAACTTATTGACTTTAGGTGCAGATATTTTTTTTAAACATTAAAGTACTTGTATATACTTTTCATGTCACATCCAACATTCGTTCATTTTTTTTTGGATTGACAGTGATCGTAAAATGCATGAGTTTGAAAAACTTTATCAAGCTGAAGTTCAGCATTCTCATTTAATTTGTGAACAATTATTATTTATGGAGGCGTGCATTTAATAACTACTTTATGTAGTTTTTATGTTTCTACTGGGCTAGAGGAATTCCTGTCGAATTTAGAAACAGTAGAGTAGCTAATAGAGGAGGGGCTGCTATTGCCAGCTACCAAAGTTCGGCTCGGTCCGTAAAGATTGTACATTACATAAACGACAATGAAGTCAGGAGCCCAAAATAAACAAGCATTAATTTGGCAACCCAATAAAATAGATCGATGGCCATAAAATAAAACCATCTGCATCATCTGGAGCAGAAAGCGCCTTGCTCTCTCTACATCGTGATTTTTCTATTTTCGTTTCTGTCAATTTTCGTTTAAATTTAAATAATAACAAAATTAAATAAAATAAAAAATTATGTCTTTCCGCACTCGACCCAGGAATGAACTGCAGCCGTATTATGACGTCTTAAAACCAGGCTTGTTCCAGTGACTGAAAGAGACAGAGCTATACACGTGGTCTAGCGCCACCTCGTTCACTCACTGGAACAAGCTTGGTTTTAAGACGTCATAATACGGCCGCTGAAGACAGAATGTGAAGTGCAGCTGTAACTCACTCCGATACATCTGACAGTCACACGTTACATGCTACGATTCACGATTCATTCATAGAACGATTGCCTAATGTAGCATCACTACGCTAGCAACGCAGCCTCTTTTACTGTATACCTAACATGAGGTTTCACAAGATATTATAGAATATCTATTTGAACACTATTTTTTTAAGTTCGATTACCTCTATCTGTGAACGAGCGATTATTCAAATTGTAGCGCCTAAGTTTTTTTTAAAATTCCTGGCATGGCTTCTGGGGTTTACTGTTATGCTACGTACACACCGGGCCAACGAACGTCAAATAACGCATTCGTTGACTATCCATACCGAGTTCGATGAAATGATTAAATTCCTTTGATGCTACCGCCTCACCTCAGATCACCGATCACGAACGATTGTCAGCGTTTGGTACAGCTTGGCAAGAAAGAGTCTGATGCGGTGACAATTGAAACTACGAAACGTTTGTTGTTGCAACATGTTAAAAAAGTCAACTACGAGCAGCTTCTGTGTCAAAAAACAATTCCCTCGTGTTATTTCACGATTTTCTACATTAATTCGCAACGATCAGTGCTTACTTGTTTATCTATAATGACATATGACAAGTAGTAGCGACCTCAATTTTTCCATACTCTTTTTTGCCAAGCTGTAAGCCGTCCATAAAGGAGGTCATGAGATAGCAGTCCATTCCTATGTAACATAGACATAAAGCATGGACTGAGCCTTCCATAGAGAAAAGGACAAAATGGATTATGCATATATAAAAAGCATACGCGTTTCGTACGGAAAGGATGATGCCAGGGTTTGTATGAAATCTGGTCCCACCCTCCAATAGCTATGTGTAATACATCGTTGGATAGGTATTTCAAAGCTGAATAAAAAATACTATGGCACCAATTCTGAAATCTTAGTCCATTCTGAGCTATGTTTGATTTAATATGGCAGTTCAAAAATAAACAAATAATGTTTTTTTCGCAACATTTTACATTTTGTTGCAGAGGAGAAGGTGGAGGAGCTCGATTCCAAATAATTACAGCCACACAGGTCGATCTTTCATGTCAAGCCGCACTTGCCGAGGTCGGTTTATGGATGGGTGACCATCTATCCCAGTTTCCACCGTGCCTCAGAAAGCACTTAAAAGACGTTGATTACGGCTGTCATTTGTAGATCTTTGACAGTCGTTACCTACTGTTAGAAGCTCGCTTTGGTGGTTAACGGCAGGTTGAAGAGCGATTTCAAGCTGTTACGAGTACGCCAAAGATCGTTCAACAATGCGTCAATGTCTTGTCGTATTCACTTACTACACATACGAGCTTTTTATTTAGCGTGGCCAAATCATCAAATGAGTCCTCTCACCCAGGGCAGGGCGGGAAAGACTCTCAGACTCGTACTGACTAAAATCCGCAGTATCCGGTAATTCATGAGTCTCGCGACCCCGGCAGGCTTTGGCCCTCTAGAGGGGGGCCCCATCATTTTGCTAACACTCTTTGAGGCGCGCGTGGAACACAACACGCCGTCGACCCGGGCATGGTCCATGGTCGGACAGCGAGTTGCCCATTGCTCGCTACGGTGGCCTGAGATCGTCTGCCGACGTCCGTCACCGTGGGCGTCTACCACTGCGGCTGGGGTGGAGGGAGGACGCTGTCCTCTCCCTCACGCGGCCCACCTCCTTCTTCGCGAGCATGACTGCTTCACAGAAGGAGGCGACCGCCTCACATTCTGTCTCGCCCCGCAGCATGGCCTCGACCAATGCCGGGCGCGAGAGGTCTGCGCCTATCGCCGTCGTGAGGACATGGCGGTGCTCTGCCCCAGCAGGGCAGTTCTGCACCGTATGCTCCACCGTGTCCTCCGGACGATCCTCGCAGTGGTGACACCCAAGCATTTCTTCCCTCCTCATCAGACGCAGGTACCTCCCGAAACTTCCGTGTCCGGTGAGGACCTGCATCATGCGGTAGGTCAGGACACCGTGATGCCTATCCAGCCACTCCTCAAAGAGGGGTCTTACCGCCGCGATTGCGGCGTGCCCAACGCATAAGAGCTAGAAGGTTTTTTTTTTTAACATGGTAAAAACCATATTAAAAAAAATCCTTCAAGCTCGTATGTGTAGTAACTGAATGCGACAAGACATTGACGCATTGTTGAAAGATCTTTAGCGTAACAGTTTAAAATCGCTCTTCAACCTGCCTTTAACCATCAAAGCGAGCTTCTAACAGTAGACAACGACTGTCAAAGATCTACAAATGAAAGCCCTAATCAACGGCTTTTAAGTGCTTTCTGACGCACGGAGGAAACTCGGATAGATGATCACCCATCCATAAACCGACCTCGGCAAGCGCTGCTTAACATGGAAGATCGACCTGTGCGGCTATGTTTATTTAAAATCAAGCTTCTTCTCCTCCTCCTCTGCGCCAAAATGTAAAATGTTACGAAAAAAACATTATTCGATTATTTTTTGAACTGCCATATTAAATCAAACATAGCTCAGAACGGACTAAGATTTCAGACTTGGTGTCATAGTATTTTTTATTCAGCTTGAAAATACCTATCCAATGACGTATCACATGTTGCTATTGGAGGGTGGGACCAAAAATAGCATCATCCTTTATAGTTGACTACATTTTTGTTATTAATATTCCATTTAGACAATTTTCGGTACATACATAACTTTTATAACCTCTTTGGTAAATCTGTGCCAGAGATAAGCAAAACATAAAAACCGTCGTTTGTCTATTCTTGACAGTGATTGTCTATGATTTTATACGGCTAAATTCAGGAGTTCACCATTGTGGTAGAATTTCTGAAGTTTTGAATATATTTTAAATTATCTATTTTTACATTGATACACGATTCAAGTCGGACACAAATAAAAATGGTGGTTTAAGATTAGATTTCTCTGATCAAACTGTTTATTGAAATAACAAGCGAACCTATCCAATAGTGTACAAGAAATACAAAACTTTTTTTTATATTTTTTGCCAATATTAGAATATAACTGGTGCGATTACGTGGTGCGTTGGGAACAGTTGTGTTTGACAAATAACAGGTTGTCGGAGACACCGATTTCGCTACGGTTTTGTATCTAATGTGTTGTTTTTTTAACTGCAATAAGTTTGTAACGTTTACATATTTTCAAATAATAAACTAAGTGAATATTTTAACAATGATTAGTTAAGTTATACGAGAAGAAAGTCAACCAAAGACCTCGCAGTAAGCTGGGCAACTGTTCTATTCAATCAGCATGTGACCCAAATCTGAGATTTCTCTTCTTTGTGTTTTATTGCTGGGTTCATGTTTACACAGTGAAACGCTTAATTGATCAACAAGGAATATAGCGGACGTTGTTCCCAGCGACGATCATACTAAGGACATGATATTTTGTGAACTTGTCACGGTTGACTACCTGTTCAACTCGGTGGGGGTCAGGTGCAGTTCGCTGAAAATTCACATTTTTTAAAACATCAACTGAATTTACGCTTAAACTGGAAGACAAACTTATCAACATTGAATGAAAATACACAAAAAAGATTGCTGTGGGAGATACAGAGATAACATAGATCAGTGTTTACCTGAAATGTATGTAAACACTCACAAAAGTATGGAACAAGTGGAAAACATTGTGCTAAAATGAAGATCAGCTGTAAATATATTGCATTGAGCCACAGAGAGTAGGACAATGTTCCAAAATGGCTCATTCTGAAAATCACAGGTATATTGTGCAGGTCAGTAATCTTATCTCTATTATATATTTTTGAGTAAAAGTACAAACTAATCTGCAAGTTATAACATTCAACTAGCTTTCAGTTTTATATGAGTTTATTATAAAACCTGTATATTGCTGAAATGCTAGGCTTTTTGAGTCACAAATTGTACATTACATTTATATAATTAGCTCCTAATTAATTAACTGAACTGAACTACCACAAACATATGGAAGTTTAATTCCTGAAAGCCTTTGTTCTATGCAAAGAATACAAGCATGTTTTTAATTGTACCTCATTTGAAAGTATCTCAGTTGACTCAATGTCAGGTTTTTCAGCACTGTGTTCACCCAGTTCATAATAATTAGACCAACTTCCTTGTACAAGAAAGGAAAACGGTAACATTACAAACAAGGCAATGACTCTTAAAGAATGTTTAATTTTTAACAAAGTTCAATGCCAAGCTTGTTTGTATAGAGTACTAGAAAGTAAACAAATGTATGTTTATATATTTGTAAAACTGTCAAACATAAAAGCTTTGGATTTACAGTAAATGTGTCTCATTTCCTTGATTATTCCTGTAACAAGTTTACATAGTTTATTTGTCAATCATGAGGAAGTTGATCAATTTACCTTTTGTATCACTGACTTTACCAGTTGAATTAATATGAAGTTGGTTAAATATCAACTTAATTTAGAGTCTACTCTTTTGCAGTAACCTTACATTAAATTATAGCATCACTAAAACGATTTTAATTTTATTTTAAAGAATAAATTTTCGTATAATTGTCCATTATGAGACAATTGCTATCTTGTTGATCGTGCTCACTTCAAAACCTCCCTGTAAGTGAAAAACCAGTTTAAAATATTTCTGAGATATAAGAGCAAGTTTTAATGCAAATACAGGTGTATGTGGGGGCTTTGTCGCCGCACTACGAAGCCCTATCAGTAGAAGCCTCTAAGCAAACCAGCTCAGAAGAAATTGTTTGCTGCATCACTGACAAACTTGGCTTGACCAATGGATCCGGCGGACCCTATGAACTGGCTGAGGTAGGTTTAATATATATTTACTAAAACTATTATTATAAATATGAAAGTTTGTAAGGATGTTTGGAATGATGTGTGTTACTCTTTCACACAAAAACCATTCAATGGATTTGGATGAAATTTGATACACAGATAGTTTTACCAATTCTTAACCAATTTTATCTTCCCGTGGGCTTATTTTCGAGTCATTGCAGGCAACGCCCGTGGCAACAGCTAGCCTTTACTTTTATGCTTATATTCTTAGATGGATGAATAAGCATATTATATTCTTTCCTTAATAGGACAGTTTGTGAAATCATTGGTCTTAACTGTCATTTGTCAAACAGTGTTTCAATAACTAGAAGCCTGACCAAAGAGTATTATATTACCCATAAAAAGATTGAGATCAGATAAGACCATTGGGTCGGTTCGTGTAGTGGCTTCAATAAACAACTGTTGCTCAGAGTGTGGAGGGTCTGGTTCCCGCATGGAACAAATATTTATATGGCTAATAATACACAAAATACATTGTGTATGTGCATTTAAATGTTTGTAAACACACTCACAATACCAGAGCAATTCCCATTTTTTTTTATTGTGGTAAAATCATCAAATGATTAGTCAGACTCATACTGACTAAAATACATGGTGTCCTTCAATAGCCCTTTACGTTCCGGGGTCACGGTAATTCGTAAGTCCCGCGACACCAGCAGTCTTTGGCCCTCTAAAGGGCATAGAGTAATTCCCTTACGTAATAAATATAAACTTATATTTAAAAAAAGGATGGTGATAAATATTAGGAGAGGGTTTATATCATCCTTATGTTTGTCCTGTATGTATGTTGGGTAGTGAGTTTGATTATCAACATTGTTATCTGGCCAATAATTAATTAAATTATTTGATAACCATAATATTTATGTTTGCCTCTGGTCTGTGTGATTTTTCCATTTCGAATTTCAAGTAGCATCCATAGTCGGAATTTAGGCTCACCCCTATTACACAAGACTTGAACAGAACTGGCATAATAGGCTGGTTATTACATACATCTCAGTGAAACCTTCAGGACTTGATAAAAGAATTTCAAACCAATACAGATGACTGTGTAAAAGGGCTAATATTCGATTGAAAGAGGAAGTTTTCTTATTTAATTTGGTAAAAACGAAGTTCAACATGATACTGCGGCACAGTGCATAGTTAGAAATGTTCCCAATTAATTTTCTTACTAGCTGGTCCCCAAAGTTTCACCCTGCTGCTCGGCTCCTATTCGTTTCCTACATCGTGCGTGATGTTATATAGCCTATAGCCTTCCTCGATAAGTAGACTAACCAATATAAAGATACCCAAACAAACTCTTCAGTTTTATAATAAAGTATAGAATAGATTTACTTGTTTGCCTGAAGCGAAACCTGTGACCTTTACAGAAAAGTTATATTGTATAATCTATAATATCAATTTGAAATTGTCGAATCTTATTTGACTACACGGTTAGTGCAGTGGTGGAGCCATTGATTGCTGCGTGTCGCGGGTTTGATTACTCTAAGGCCTCATTTAGACTATGCAAGAAATTGCATGCAAGCAGCGTTACACTCCGGACTATGGAGGGGCAAAAACTTCAGTTGGTTAAACAAATACCGCAATGTAGTCAAAATTGCATGCAATTTCTTGCATAGTCTAAATGAGGCCTAAGAGCAAACGTTTGTATGACCTACAAGTAGTTGTACCGCATCTGCCTGTTTGCGTAAATGTGAGTTAAAATGTTTGTAAATACACCTACAATGCAGGAGGAAGAAAAAGATTCCTAGTGTGTTGCCTCACTATTTTTTATACTAATTTCTTTATTCTCGTGGGTGGCTTTTAAAGAAAAGAAAAATAAAGAAACCACTATCCATTCAACGTACAAATTGTCTGAAGCACATTTACTCTGTATCAGTTAAAAGTTAAAACAGCTCACCACATTGATGTAAAAAATTGATTAACAATATAAACACTGCAATTTTTTGCTCATTGTAACTGAATGAGTCAGCGTCAGTCCAAGATGATTATTTCCTTTAGCTTGGTCATCAGTGAGACATTCTACATGTGCCTACCAGCTCATAGGTGATATTATCGCAGTTTTAGGAAATTATAGATATGATAAATGTTTTACTACATTTTGTTTTAAAAAAAATGATATCATTTTTGAGCTATTTCATTTAACTATGTTTCTTATCTAATAAACTGTTGAACTCCTAGCCTAAATCCAGTTATATTTGTGATCATTCTGTTTATATGAATAATAATGCGCGAAAGTGTTTATTTCAAATAAATTAGGTGAAGAATTTGAACTTTAGGGGTGTTTAAAAATGATAAAACCGGCGATGTATCTCTTTCGATACTAAAATCCACTACACCCTTGCGCACACTTTTAGCGATATAGGATTATCTGTACATAAGGGAAGGATACTAATAATATGTCATTATCAGGTGGTGGGGGACATGCTTAGCGGCGAGTGCAAGGAGCGGCGTCTCGGGCCCAATGAGTCTCCCGTCGCAGTCATGCTGCTCTGGCCCAATAACACCGGCTCCGGACAGTACAACAGGTCAGTACTCAGAAACCTTTCATGTGGCATCAACTATTAATTAGATAAGAATCATATTTTTTCGCGGCGCCTTTATCATATCACTACGTAAAGGACAGTTCACGGTTTTCAATGTTTTAATTAACAACAAACGGTTTGCCGTTTACTCTTGTTACATGCATTTTTCCTATTATAATTTATTATAACGCTGTAACGTTCAACTCGTGATTAATTTAATTAAAAAACAGACTGTAAATGTTGCATACCTACCCTATTTGTTGAATATAATTTTTCCTCGGCGCAAACAGTAGTCGGTTGCAAGTTCAACAATGTCAAATCAGGTTTTCTTATATAATTATCTTATTCCTGCAATTATCTGTTACGAGAGATACGTCTAACCTTGTCTTAAACACCTGCGTGTCTTGTATTTGTACCTTTACATATAGTTGTGTCCATTAGCGTCCTGTCACCGCAATACTATTTGTATACTATGTTCCATTGTGATGATTCATTTTATTTTACGTCAGACGTGATTACCGTAATTTAAACTTCTATGTCCTTATTTGTGCTCGGAAAACGTCTTTAAATTACTCAAATTTAAATTACTTATGTCCTACAGCATTTTTATTATTATGCATTTAAAGTCGCGTGAATACAGACGAAGCGAAATCGTTATCGAAGCCTCGCTATGAATGTGTCTATTATACATATTTAAGTGTTGGAATGAAATAAGTGTTGTTTAAACTAGTACTTAGTTGTTTAATGAAGGGCTGTAGCAGTGATTGGGGATAATATCCCAGTGTGTCGCATGACTCACTCTTCCTGCGACAGCGGCGTGATAACGCCGTCTCCATCCTGCCAATCAAACTGAAACTTTGCCGCTCGATCAAACATGGCCTCTAAAACTGTACCACAACTCACAAATATTTAGATTTCGTCATTATGACTCAAAAGTAAAATTTTATTTTTAGATACTTTCCCGTTTATTAACTTTGATATTGCAGTTCAAGGGTTTGATTTCTGTTTGCAGATTTTATCTCCGAGAGAAGATCCCCGACGAGCCATGGATAGAGAACTTCTCAGTGGACCCGCAACTGATAAAGGATTACTTCCAACGCTTCCTGTACCAGCCGAAGGACCGCGAATACCCTGACTTGTGTCAGCTGCCGGAACTCAACGAACAGACGCTACTGGAGAACTTGCGGGCGAGATTCTCGGCCGGCTACATCTACACATATGTCGGCTCTATATTAATAGCACTCAATCCCTTCAAGTTCTATCCGATTTATAATCCGAAATATGTGAAGTTGTATCAGAATAAACGGATAGGATCCAGTCTGCCGCCTCACATATTCGCAGTAGCCGACGCCGCATATCACTGTATGCTCCGGGAGAGAACTAACCAATGTATAGTGATCAGTGGAGAGAGTGGTTCAGGAAAGACTGAGAGTACGAATTTTCTTCTGCATCATTTAACGGCGCTGAGCCAAAAGGGATCTCATGGCAGTGGAGTAGAGCAAACAATATTGAGTGCAGGGCCTGTTTTAGAAGCGTTCGGTAACGCGAAAACTGCCCACAACAATAATTCCAGTCGGTTTGGCAAGTTTATCCAAGTGAATTACAAGGAAAATGGCATGGTCCATGGAGCTGTTGTACAAAAATATTTGCTGGAAAAGTCAAGAATATGCAGTCAGGGTCGAAACGAGAGGAATTATCATGTGTTTTATTATTTATTGGCGGGTGCGTCGGAGCAGGAGAAGGAACAGTTGCATTTACTCAGTGTGGACAAATATAACTATTTATCAAGGACTGGTTGTAGTGAGGTGCCAGGTGTTGACGAACAGTATGAGTTCTCGCGGTTAAAACAGTCAATGGAGATGGTGGGCTTCACTATGGACAAGCAGAAGCGGTTGTTCGCTGTTTTATCGGCCGTGCTTCTTTTAGGTAAGTTTAGCCTCTGTGAATATCTAAATAAACATAAAAAAATTGACAACTTTCTATTAAAAAATCTTATCAGCTGATAGAGAGCTAATTATCTTGATATCTTTACAATCGGTCATAATATTGTTGAATCATAATTATGTTGCTTAAGCATAGCTAACAAATTAATGTATTGTACCCATAATATTTAAATGTGTACATAATATTCATTGACAGTTGTTCTAATAATAGGAAATTGAATCCTTTTCCTCCTACACTCAATATGTTGGCCCTGCATTCTTGCATTAGTTATTAACACTAATTTTGCATAAATCATGTTAGTTTGCTATGAAATGTTTTATTCACAAGGAGGGCAAATTGAATTGTAATTTACGTAATGTAATTATTGCATTTCATGATATGACGGTAGCTTATTATAAACTGATTAACACGTATCTGATAATGTAAGGAAAACGAGTTCCTCCACTACTTATTTTTTTTGTAAAAATATGCTCTGCACAATTTGTAAGAATTTTGCTGTTAATACAAAATTATTAAAATACAATGAAGCTTATCTGCGTACAGCGAGGAAAATGATTTTGTTGATAAGTTTAATCACTAATGATGTAGATTTATTGGCATAAATAAATACGATCAAACTTTGAACAGAATGTAGCACTGAAGCTCGTTTTTAAGAGAGCAAAAACATACAATGTTGAATATGCAGATTTATAGCAGATTATAAAAAAACTTTTTTTAATCTAATATCTGGACAATATAAGAGCTAAGAAATCCATTTTTAAAGCAAGTGAGTCACAAATTGATCTTGACTCTGTTTTGGCATTTCTTCTGAGAAACCATATGCTTGCTTCACACGGCGCGTGTTAACCATACGCGCCCGCCGTATCCTGGTATTTCATACAAATATCGGACTCGCCAGCCAGCGCCGCAGCCACGGTGTGTGCACGCGCCGTGTGAAGCGATTGATCCACTGATATTGATTTTAAAAAATTCCAAGACACACATCAGTTTCCTAAAAATGAACATGGCAATTTCATTCCTACTTTATGCACCTTATTTCGCTTTTCATGCTTTGAGGATTAAATGGATGTCTATTACACATTAAGTAGACCATGATGACAAATGTCGACGACATGGCTCGCGTAGTAGTGGAGCGATCGACTGCTGCGTTATGAGTCGCGAGTTCGATTCTCGCACAGCACAAAAATTTTAATTTTTGACTGCCACAAACCATGACAAATTCCTAGTGTGCGGCAAAATTTTATAAATATTAAAAAAATACTTCTTGTTGTTGGCCTCAAACACAGCCGATAATCAATCGGGCAACAATTTCTTTGGCTCTTTGGATGATCTGTGACATGTCATTCACAAAAGCCATGTGTCTTGGATTAGTTTATTTTTCATTCCCATTGAACCCTGTTTTATAATTATCGAGTAATTCCCGGCCAGGCTGCAGGAAAAATGTAGTAAATTGATTATATTTGGAAACATACCTAAACACACACCTTTTTCCCATAGAGATGGACTGAAACGACAGCAGGTAGCGTGAAACTGTTCTGTGCGAGATTTAAGGACGAAAAAAGACATAAAATGATTGAATATAACAAAATTTCTATTGTCCTCAGCATAACGAAGTGTAAATGTAGAAATTAAATAGTAGTAGTACTGATCTAGAAGGGCACAGATTCGAGTCCGGCTCGCAGTTGAATTTTCTGCAATATTTTTATTCTTCAGTCGCCGACAGGTCGTTACATAAAAAATCCAACGAACCCTGTTCTGAAAACTGCATCAAAATCGATTCAGCCAAACACAAAATAATCCCGGACAAACTTACAAACAGAAAGTTCGGGTCGAACTGAGAACCTCCTTTTTTGAAGTCGGCTAAAAATCTATTTTTATAGATTTTTTTTCCTATTCTTTAGTAGAATGGAGAAAGAATTGGTCATGCCACCTATTGTCTATACTTCTCAACCTCAATTTACAGGCCAATGTCAGTATGGTAATGAAAATGGTATCATTTACAGGTAACGTGGAGTTCCAACCACAACGGAAGTCGTATCACCACGACGAGGCGGTCGGCGTGCGGAATCCTGAGGTCGTTTCGCTTATATCCTCGCTATTGCGGGTTAAGCAGGAGACCTTGCTGGCTGCCCTCACGTCCAAACGGGCTAGGGCTTCGGGGGAAACGCTCGTTATTAATTACAGGTAATGAATGGACACATCAAAAAGTATTTCAGGTTTGTAGAGATCTCTTAAATAATCTCCTAGTAACTACATTATTGGGTGCCATAAAATCTGCCATTTTTTTATAGAATAGAGTTAGAAACGTTACAATATGTTATGATGTTATGAAACATTATATTATGATGATGACCATTTCTGACTCTAGAGGGGGGGTCCCGTCATTTTGCTGACACTCTTTGAGGCGCGCATGGAACCCAACGCGCCGGCGACCCGGGCATGGTCCGACAGTGAGTTGCCCATTACTCGCTGCCCGCATGCCCGCGCATACGGTGGCCGGAGATCGTAAAATCCCCGTCTTAGCACAAATATCTGTCGCCCAACAAAAAAATATGTAAAATATAAAGCACAGGAAACAAACCATGCATCCACTCACTCCACAACTCTTTTGTTCAAAATAAATAAATAATATTCAACGAAAACAAACAATTTCTTTGAAAAGAGGCCAAGGTATACAGTCTGAGGCAGTGGAATCTTGCCAGCAATTAGTATCAAATGTGTGGAATTTATTCAACCAGGGGCTCTTATCTGTTATTGTAATCACTGATTTTGTGATCATCTAAACAATGTATCATGTTAATTGATGCAAAAGATTTAATAATCAGGCTCACTGTACTTGGTGAGAAGTGGTGGCTCCGAGTTATGAATAGTGGGTTCGAAACAAGTCATACAAATAAAAGCGTTTCCAAATGTTTTTTACAATGCGTTCAGTAAATACGAATTACCGTGACCCAGGTACGTAAAGGGCTAGTGAAGGACATCGTGGATTTTAGCAGTACGAGTCTGACAGTCCCTCCCGCCCTGCCCTGGGTGGGAGAATTCATTTGAAGATTTTACCACGAAAAAAAAAAAATGCGTTCAGTAAAGGAGTGGAACTCTGCCTGCGTTTGTATTTCCGAACGTATATAACCCTAATGTCCTTAAAATAAGAGTGAATAGGCTTCTTCTGGGTAAACTCGCTCCATCGTCGACCTTGTCCGTCACTAGACTAAGATCAAGAGCGAACACATTAACTATATAAAAAACGCCACTGCTCTGAAAACGGCGAAGGAAAACATGGTGAGGAAACTGGAATGTCCTAGGATCAATTCACATTCGAAGACTTATATGATAGCAATGGGCCCGCGTGGTAGATTACTGTCCACTCCCTCTCCTAGAGGGGAGGCCTGTTTCGCAGAAGTGAGAACAATTCAGGCTGATTATGTATTAATAATTTCTAGTATAATATACTAGAAAATGAGGATTTACTAAATTCTTTTGTTTTGTAGTCTTGCTGTTATCTATGAAGAGATAATCGTCTTGTTTCAAAAACACATTCCTTTTTTATGAAGAGTTTAAGAGATTACAATTAGCCAACATCTCTTGATATGGTTGCTTACTCTTTACTAATTTAAGCCTAAATTCTCAACACATAACAATTAAAAACAAGGTTTACTCAAATTTTAAGAGGCACGGTAAAGGAGTAATTAATAAAAAACATTTATACACCAAACGGGCAATAATTTTACCGCAATATATGGCTATACCTAACATTTTCGGCCATCCCAAAAACATTTTCAATATTTCCGCCCATCAAAAACATTTTAATGGGCTCATAATTTTGTCTTACGGCCAGACCAAAAAGGCCATGTGACCAGTCCGTACTTTGTTTGTCATAATTATATTGCATAATCTGTATTTGTATTGCTGCCATAAATTGCATTATAAAAAATTCTCGTGTAAATGCACCTTTATAGCTGCTATTCCGAGGTTGTATGTTCTGGCTAGTATTAAGCCGACATTATTATCATAATTATAAATAAGGTCCGACCGAAACTGGTTTTTCGGCCGTAACCGAATCCGAAACCGAATATTCGGCAGTGGCTTCAGTTTCGGCCGAAACCGAAACTCACGTGGTCAAATAAGAATTCCTTAAAATACTGAAATTTGGTGCATTGTACGGTAAAACTTGAAATAAGTAAACAACGTAATTTAACAAATTAAACACTTCACATTTTTCATTTAAACAATCTCTTTTTTACATGTAACTTGATTTGTTAATAACAACAAGTCAAAGTTACTGACTCAATATTTATTTAATTTAATTAACTACATAAATCATTCAAGTACTACAAGTACAGAAACGAAACAAAAATTTACATTTAATAATCACTTCCATCAAAACTTAACCTCTAAAGAATGTTTGAGTCGGGTGAAAACGCAGTAAGTTTTGTTGCTACGGAGCTATCCGAACGGCGCACGACAATTCCCGAACAGGGCCGCGAGCGCGAGCGTCCGCCAAAGCGTTGCCGCGAGAAACGAAGTTAGACGAGCGTGCACGACAACTTCCGAAATCAGTTTCGGTTTCGGCAAAAGTTTCGGCCAATTTTGGCCGAATCCGAAACTGCCGCCGAAAGTTGATTTTTGGCCGAAACTCGGCCGAAACCGAAACCGAAACCGAACCTTCGGTCGGACACTAATTATAAACATGACATGGGCAATTTGTTTAATAACAGGAGCAAATTTTCCTCTATAAAAATAATTGATTGATTGATGAACAAGGAGAAGAGATGCGAGGGTCGTGGGTTTGATTCCCGCAAGGTCAAATATTTGAAGGCCATTAAAATATTTGACAAGTACGGTCTAACTGGTACTGGATAGTGGGCTAGTCTGGAACTTTGTAGGAACTCATTGTAGTAAACAAGGATTTTGTAATCTATTGACTTTAATACAATTCCGTGATCCCGACACGCATTTGGCACTATTTTGGCCTCGTCAGTTAGCTGATAGATCCTTAAAACCCGCTTGGAACACGACGCGCATTCGTCTCGGGGTTAGTCGTTCGGTGTCTCGCTGTTTGTGTACGTTAGTTTAATTTTGGAAACTCATCTATGATGACACAATAAGAAATGACCGTGTGGGGGTACCTTTTATTTTCAGGAAAAATTGAAGCAGTTAGCTAGAATAAATCTGAACAAATGAAAAATATCATTTATTTATTATAAATAATAACCCAAAATTATGTTCACAAAGGAGGGCTTATATCTATGTAATATAATAATAAATTTAATTATTATATATTTTTCGTCTTGCAGATTGCCAGAAGCGATAGCGACCCGAGACGCTATGGCGAAGTGCCTGTACGGTGCTCTGTTCGACTGGATCGTGATGCAGGTCAACCACGCTTTGCTCTCTAAAAAGGATACGCTTAGAGAACATCAGGGACATAGTATAGGTGAGTTCAATAAAAAGGTTTGTTGCTCTTATCTAGTCTATGATATGTAGCGTCAGAGACCGCACTCCTCAAGATACTCTCTAGTAAACGACAAATAAAGACAACGATGTTTGACGGTACAATTGACGCAGTGGTTGAGCAGTTGATTGCTGCGCTGCCTGTTGCGAGTTTGATAATCGCACGAATAAACATTAGTATGATCAACAAGCAGTGTTGATAATCAGCTCGCATCGTTACATTTTTTTTTTTTAATTTTTACCCTTGTTCCTCAGGCGTTCTGGACATATTTGGCTTTGAGGACTTCGGTCTGAGCAACAGTTTCGAGCAGTTGTGCATAAACTACGCGAACGAGCATCTACAGCATTACTTCAACCAGCACGTGTTCAAGTACGAGCAAGAGGAGTACAAGAGAGAGGGCATTCCCTGGACGGATATCGGGTTTTCCGATAATACAGGGTGCCTGCAGCTCATTGAGGGAAAGGTCAATGGACTGCTGTGTTTGCTCGATGATCAGTGCAAGTGAGTTGTTATCTATATTATTAAAATATTGTCAGATTACATAATTATATTTAATAGCACTAAAAAAAGCAATTTAAAAATAAACGGCACGGTTGGCCCAGTGGCTGGCCGATCAACTGCTGCGCTACGTATCGCAGGTTCAATCTCCTCATTGCACGGAACAAATATTTGTAGTTGTTCCGGGTCTGGCTGTTTGTGTATGTGTTTCCTATGTTTTTAAATGCATCCACGACACAGGAGAAATTCCTAGTGTGAGACAACTTTATTTCATTTATTACATTTCCAATATACCTATGTAGTTGGGAAAAGTCTAGGCAGATAATACAGATACTTAGACTACAGATACAATAAATGAGCAATGTCTAATATAGATAATTTCGCTTCCAGCTTCCCATGGGCAACCAATGAGACTCTATTACAAAAGTTCAACTCGGTGCATGAGAACAATCCATTCTATGAGAAGCCACAGAGACGGGAACCTGCCTTCGTTGTCAGACATTATGCTGGCCGAGTTAAATATCAGGTAAATCTATTAAGCTATAATAATAATTAGCTTTTGCCAGGGGTTTCGCCCACGCGTAACTCGTAAGTTGTCCCACGGAGACGTAATAGCGCTGGGATAAAAAAAAACCTGTGTTAATCCAGGTTATAAACTACTTGTGTACCAAATTTCTTCCAAATCCGTTCAGTAGTTTTTGCGTGAAAAAGTAACAAACATCCATACATCCATCCCCACAAACTATCACTTTTTTATTAATTTAATATTAGTAGGATTACTAAGGCATGATAAGCCGTTACACATTGTTACCTACATCAAAATATAAAAAGCTTGAAACCATTTAACCAACCAATGCACTCACAAATATAGATATACCTAGATAACGCAAGAGCAACTAATTCGCGTGCCAAAAATCCGTGCTAGCTTACGATCAAAAATCGTAAGTGGCCATTTTCGCGTTCGTCCAAATCGGTCTATCGTTAGTTGGACGTCAAGTTTTAATATTTAAATGGTTAATTGTGGTGTGGGACGAGGGAGGACACCGTAAGCGGGGGCACATTTCAATCGATTTGGTTTTCCTAAAACTAAACAGTTTTCGTGGCGTCATAACAGGTAGCCAAAAAATGGCACGCTTGGTTTTCATACAGATATCTGATATCTGTGAATGCACCTTTGTCACTTTTTTTTGGTGCTAAAATCATCAAATCAAATCTGACTAAAGTTCACTTGTTCCTTGCTTTTTGCGTTCCAGGAACCTCTATGACTAAAAATATATCATTACTTTGTTTAGAGAATTGCATTTAATTGGACAAGTAAAATAATGTTACATCAGCACATTCTTTTGTACTAGTACTATTTCATTTTAGTTTTGTACCAGTTTTAGTTTATGTCTTGACAATTCAAAAGTGTCTGTAATTGGCCTAGTTGAAATAAATGATTTGATTTTGATAAATGGGTCGCTTTTCCGTGTATTTTTACATCGATATTGCTAACTACTCGGTGTTTCATACCTTTGATTATTTCTAAGATAAGAATATGCGATTAAAGCCTTATATCGTTATCATGTAGGTAGAAAATTAATCATGCTATTTACAGTATCTATATTATTAATCATATAAAAGTGAAAGGTCACTTACTCATCACGAAATCTCAGAAACTATAAGAGCTAGAGAAGCTAGAAGATTCAAATGTTGCATGAGGGTCTTTTAGGACGTAGGATAGTGAGCACTTACGTCCTATATAATTAAACTATATATACAAAAAAGACGGGATTTTGCAAATTTGACCTCTATTGGTTTTTTTGGGGTTGAAAATCTAAAGCGAGAACTTTAACCTCTCGGGCGCGTTACGTACACCCGGGTGTACATAAGCGAAAACGCCCCAGCGCCTTACGTACACACGTCTGTACATAACAGACAGTCGCTCATTGGACGTTGATTTTTATCATTTTCAATTATAAATCGCCCGAGTGGTTAATCCATATGATATTGTTATCAGGTAACGGCAATGCGTGAGAAGAACCTCGACCTGATGCGGCAGGACATTGTGAGCGTGCTGAAGAACTCTTCGCTAGCGTTCGTGAGAGAACTGGTCGGTGTGGACCCGGTAGCTGTGTTCCGGTGGGCCATCGTGCGAGCCTTCTTTAGGTAAATCTATATTAATTTTATAAAACTGAAGATGTTTATTTATTTGTTTGTTTGTTGGATTGAACGCGTTAATCTCAGGAATCACTTGTACAAATTAAAAAAAATATTTTTGTGTGTTGGATAGTTCATTTATCGAGTAAGGCTAAACATCACGCTACGATCAATAGCAGCCGAGCAGTTGGGATAAAAGCACGTAAACCACAAATCATGTAACTTTTACGGTTCAGACGTTGAAACCTTGACAATCAATCAATGTAAGTCTAAAGCCTTTAGGCCTGTGGAGTTCTTAAAGGTTTTTTAATTAATTCCGACATCAAAAGGTAACCACATTCACGCTCGAAAAAGAAGCAAAATTCAGGTTGTTGTCAGCTATAAACTTAACAATTTTAAGACATGAAAACATTATCTATAATAAAGCAACTGAGAACTTATTACCAATAGATCAACTCTTGCCCATCTCAGTCTAATATAGGAACTGTGACTCTCCTATTGCGTTAATTTTTTCCCAATTCGAACCCAACCCCTTTATAAAGTAGTTAGTTCGGGCCCGTTTGTCAACACGCGGAGACGTCTTTGACTTTCTTCGCCACCTTGCTTACTCTGTAAGCTACGGATTGCAACTTTGTTCCAGAATAACCTCCGTTTTAAATGTATTTTGTTTGCACACAGAGGTTACTTCGCGTTCCTCGAGGCTGGCAGGAGACACCGCGTCCACCGAGTGGACGGCGCCTGCAGAGTCCCTCGCGCGTCCATCCACGCTCCCAACGACAGCATCATCAGGTGAGCTCCACTCCATAACATACCTTACTGCAATGTTATTGTGTCCAAATTGCATTACAACATTGAATACAGCTTCCTTGACAAGTACATAAACTAACTGCAGATTTTGCGATATCGTATTAACTTGAAAGGCATGATGTCTATTACCTACTTATTATTATGAATAAATTGGCAGACTTAAATATTATTGAAATTTTTATTGTAGGTTGTGCTTACACCGCAAATGCTAAGTGAAAATCTTTACAAGTTATTGCTTTTTCTTACTTTTTACAAAGTATACGCAATTTATTATTAATCATTCCGAATGCGCTTGCATTTCAATTCAAATGTAAATAAAACATTTGCGGTTTGAACCACGACCTTGATGATTTACATTATATTGTTATGTATAAAATATGTATTACAATATAGCTTTGCAAGCAACGTTATGTGACGTAATGAAATGTGTCTTGTTGCTCAGCCAACTGGTGACAGTATCGTCAATCAATCTTGCAATCAACCGCATTGCGTAAGTCACCGAATATACGGCATGCTTGTTATATGTTCTATGTGCACCTAACGCATGGACGTCCATGTTTTTAGTGAACCTGTAACACACCCTTTGTTGCGTTATACTGTGCCCGACGGGACGGCGGCTCGGCCGGCTGCGTCTAGCCGCGGTCCCGTCATGTCTTGTTGACTCGCTATTAGTCCCAGAGCAATTAGTTTCCATCTGTTAGTTCTCTAATAGGATTTTATTCATACTCACTTCGCGGTCACACCGAACAGGTATGCATGCATCACACGGAAACAATTAATTTGGTTAACTGACTTATTTTTGTTACATTAATTTTGTAATCCTCGATTCCTTTCTCACCCTCCTTGGACCGGACGAACAGAACGCCCCACAGAGCGGCCAGTAAGGCGCGCGAGACGCCGCCGCGCGCGGCCGCGGACGCTAGAGCGAGAGCGGAGACGCCGAGCGTGACGCGCGCGGGTGGGAAAGGGACAAAAAATTACAGAATCGCCGAGACCCGCACGCGAAGGGTCGAGCGCGACGAGCGCTCGTTCGACGACACCGACGTCATGCAGCGCGCCAGCCAGATCGTCATGTACGTGCGCCGCACGCCATATCACATGCTGTCTCTGTCGACCACTTGCCTTCCTCAAACAAAGTCTACACGAGAATGAGTGCAAATATCAATCCATCTCGACTCCGATCCAATTTGAACTATAACGAAGGCGTTCGCTCTCTTTTCTGTTATTTTGAAACTTACTAGTTTTTATTTGTACTCATTTTAATTTTTCACTTTACATTTTGTTTGAAGAATTTGCGTGTTTCGGTTGGGGTCTCTCTTCACTTTTCTCTTTCTCGCGGTGATGGCTATGGGTTTTATGTTTTCGTGCATTTCTCTGTCGCATTCCTTTTGTGACGTTTTTATATAGCATATTTATTTATTATGTATGTAGAATTTTAATATAGCGGCTGTTTCCAGCCACACGCACACAATTACATCTTCTATTACAATATAATTTGAAGCAGTAAAAGTAAGAGGTGTGTATGTAGATGCTGTAATTGTCGTTTGCTGCTTTACTGTATGGGTAAGCGTAGTTAACAGGTTTCTGCAGTAATTATCAAAACACCGAGCTGTATATCAATGCAAAACATCAAAAATAAAACATATCACATTTTGGCTTATTTTGAATCGCAGGTACTTAAAATGTTTTATATTAGCTTGTTCTGGATTGCAATTGCTCAAAAAAGGTTTTGTTAAGAACACTTTACTAGCATGTATGTAAATAATTCGCACTATCTCACCAAGCAATCTTTACTTAGGTGGTTGGTGTTGTCCCTTTAAGAGACCTCATGAAGTTGTGGATATTTAAAAAAATCAAAACAAAAAAGTAAACTTTAAAACATCCAAGTTGCGGTCTCTTAAAGAATTGGTCACTAAAGTGCTACTTGTTAAAACAATTTTGATTTGATTCTACAGGAAAAACAAGTCGTTTAGGCCTAGAGAGCGAGCGAAAAAGGGTTTAAAGAATCTTCAGAGTGTAAAGACGTTGGCGGGTCGTACGGCCGCGCCCGCCGGCAAGCGGAAGCAGCCGCAGACCGTCGCCGCGCAGTTCCAACACTCGCTGTCCGCTCTCATGGACACCTTGAACCAAGCCAACCCGTTCTTTATTAGGTAAGGTTGTCAATTACGTAGAATGTATCTATCATAAAAAGCCTAGTTGGCTTTTTGATGATGAGTTTTACTAAAGAATGACGTGTCATTTTTTGACGCCTTTTTTTGACTCCTTTTTTTTGACGACTGTTGCGCAGCGTGTCGCTTGTTCGATCCCCTAACGGAATAAATATTTGTATGACCTACAAGTAGTTGTTCCGGATTTGGGTGTGTATGGTTGTAGACCTTACACCTTGAGTAGATGCTGATTGATACACTGATAGATGTGATTGATATTTATTGATAAAAGTATAATTGTATGATAGATGAGTGCACGCGGTATGAATGATAATTGTGTACTAAATTCACCGGCCCAGCGCAGGTAAAATGCTGACTTACTTATTGATACAAAACCGTGCTGTGCTTGCACTGTACATGCTCCAGGCCCGAAGAAGATAAAGGTGTATGTACGTTTCTATGTTTATAAAAGTACCCATGACACAAGAGAAATTTTTAGGGCGGCACAAGAATTTATCAAAAAAGTAAGAAAAAAAAGTAAAGTTAACCATTTCTTCTTCGACATCTAGTGAAGCTGTAGGAAAGAATAGAATATTAAATGGGTATTGCAAAACTTTCTTGACAGGATTAAATTGTTACAACAAAAATAATTACTTGCATAACTAACAACAGTTCGAAGCTAGATTTTAGTAAACTTAATAGAGAAATAACAATTCACAAGAACAGCTAAACATTAGGTGGAATCAATTTTTAAAATTCTACTTTCAATATTAAAATATTACCCCCACAGATGTATAAAATCAAACGGCGAGAAAGTTCCCCATGTGTTCGACGATGAGACCGTACAGCGTCAGTTACGATACACGGGCATGTTGGAAACGGTCCGGATCAGGCAAGCAGGGTACAATGTACGGCTTACATACGAGGAGTTCATCCAGCTGTATAGGATACTACTGCCTAAAGGACTGCTCAGCTCTCAGACAGATGTGCGGCACTTCCTCGCTACGCTTAACTTGGATAGGGATAACTATCAACTAGGTAAGAAACTTATTAAACTCTTCTTTTTTACAATATATTTATATAATTGTTGCTCAAGTGTTGTTATCGGTTTCCGTCGAGTGTCATCATCATCATCATCTCAGCCATAGGATGTCCACTGCTGAACATAGGCCTCCCCTTTAGATCTCCACATGTACCGGTTGGAAGCGACCTGCATCCAGCGTCGAGTGTGTTATGTGAACATTCAAACAGAAGATTTTAGTACCCCAGGAAGCGTTGATGAGTAAATTTACTTTTGCGATTTCTTGCAAAATGCGATGTCTCAATAGAATACAGGCAACAGTTCGGCAGGTGTGTACCCAAAAGTACACCCACATTTCGTCAGTTCTGTTTAAGCCCGGGCACGAATCCGGACTCCATGGCTGTCACTGAGAAATAAAAGAAAACACCTAAAAACACTTTAACCGTCCGACCCACTCAATTTCCTTGCTTTCCTGAATTCACTAATACCAATGTGCCACAGGTGCCACAAAGATCTTCATGCGCGAGAGCGAGCAGACGAAGCTGGAGTACCGGCTGCATCAACAGATCATGGCTTCCATCATCACTATCCAGCGCTGGTTCCGCGCCGTGCTGGAGCGGAGACGGTTCCTCGCGCTACGGAGAGCGTCTGTCGTTATACAGTATTTTTGCAGGTAAGGGTCTTATGTATTGCGAAACATTCATATAAACGCGTTGTCAGATATATAAAAGAGATGTCGACTAAGAGAGAGAAAGAGACCTCTCTCCCTCTTTATTCTACTCTAAGTTGACAAGACAGATGTTGAAATCTGTAGATTTCGACGTATTTTTTATATTGAATGTTTCGGCAGTACGATGCACTGTAACACCCACTGCTCATTTTCACACTTACATTGATCTTCATTTGCATTGTAAGCTTTGGAAATCTATGACATAATTTTCACTTGGGAACAAACCTATATGTTGCCATCATTACATTTAATTGTTTTAATCTTCAAAATGATTAAAACGCATAGCTAGATGTTTGCTTGTTGCTCTACAATTAAAAGATGATTTACATTGATCCAGTATTTCAGTACAATGCTAATGTAAATACTGTTCATCCCAGTCTAGTCCTGAATTTCTATAAAACAAATACTAATTGGCAACTGAGATCTGCAAATTCTGGATTTAAATACAGGATTGAACCACTAAAAAATAATATTCAATTTCAAATGCTGTTTCTTTGTTTTTGATAGCTGCTTCTGATTGGCCATCTCAGACTCGGATAGGCAAATTCGGTTGTTGATTGGTCACAGACAAAGATCCAACAGAAGATAGCAACTAAGTTAGATTATTAATTTCCAGCATAAATTAATGTAAATTAGCCTTTTTGTAATATACTCATCATTATCATCTTCCTGCCTTATCCAACGCCTTGAAAACATATTATTTTTTTCTTTTATTTTCTATTTTCACTCCTCACTCATATCATTTACTCTTTTTCTTTCTATGACACATCAAAAATGATAATAACCTAGAAAATTCGTCAGACAATGGCTTTCGGCGCGTCAAGAGGCCGCAGTGCGCTTACAGTCGTGGTACCGGGGGGCGCGCGTCAGACGATGGTTCTGTAAACTACGGAGGGGACTGGTGGGCTTCCAGGCAGCGGCCCGGGGACATCTGGTGAGACGGGCCATCACTGCGAAGAGGGCCATCGGTAACTCTGAGGTACGTGATGATTTTTAATCCCGCATGTGATTCAATACTTCCTTGTTTTCTTTGAAGTGTGTTTCGGGTGAGGGTTATCGAGAATTTTCAAATTGGTGTTCGAATAATGATGACCACTATTCATATTTGGACATGGTTGGTCACTATTCTTTTAATTTATGCCTTAGCCCAGTACATAACTCGACGCAAGTCTCCGATACCTTACGACTGGTATCCATTGTCGTGTGTCTGTGTACGAACCTCTATGGATTTGTATTGCCGTAGTCGCCTGGATACCAAAAGTTGTAAGGTACCACGGGTTGTGTTTTGTAAGAAGGGGCTGAGGTTGAGTAAAACATGTTTTATTGCACTTCGGCTTTCTGCACTCGATTTGTACAGCACTTGCGATGTTACAAGACATTTGAACAGGTTATAGCAACTTCATCACTCGGTAACCCTCGCCCCGAAATCAAAATTTCTCTCAAAATTAATGTTCAATGAGTGATCTCGGTTTGCACCCCTTTCCAATTCGATGTTACTTACCTTTCAGAACTGGTTTCACTACATATAAGTAATTTTAAATTTTACAAATAACATTTCGAAGTTAGGCCCTTCCGCTCCACCCAGGGCGAGAGCACTCATTTCATGATGTTATTACCTACACATTATTTGGGAAATCAGAAAATCTGAAAGTCGACCAGTATAACTATTCTTTGCGTTGGAAAATCAAGACAAGTCATCTCTGGGTGGAGCAGAGAAAACTGTCAGACTTGACTGATTAAAAACTACCCTGTTCCTTCGATTTTCCTTTGTGCTCCCAGGCCGTGGTAACATTTTAAGTCATTCTGACAGGCCTGTTGGTCTAGTGGTTAGTGTCCCTGACTGCTATGCCGGAGGTCGTGGTTTCGATTCCCACCCAGGACAAATGTTTATGTGATGAGCAACGATCATTTGTTCTGTGTCTGGGTGTAATTTATCTATAATATTTATGTATTTGGAAATATATAAGTATGTTTATCAGTTGTCTAGTACCCATAACACAAGCTCTGCTTAGCTTGGGACTAGATGGCGTTGTGTGATAGTTGTGGAATATTATTATTATATTATTCTCGCTACCCCTGGTATAACCAAGGAATATCGCAGTACCCATTACCCACTGGTTTTGGTGACTAAATAGGCGGTAGCTCCATGTAAAATTCTGGTGTACACGGAGTTACTGCCTATGAGTAACATCCGGTTAGATTGCCACTATTAACCAATAGGCTGTACTGAAAAGGAGCGGAGATCTACTGCAATCCTATTGGTTAATATTTCTTCGTTTCTCTACTCCTATGGCAGCCTTCAACCGGCAGATCGTTTAAAACAAAAAAAAAATACAGATAGATATTCTAAATGTGTACTGAAACCAGTCCTCTTGCTAACCCCTCGAGTTAAATGTCACTAATGGCGTGAGTAAAGTGTGGTAGTACACACGCGCATACAACGTTGTGGTTGGTGTTTGTGTTGACAGCATGACGGACGAGCGCCGCTGTCGTCCGACAACAATGTCAACAGGCTACCCAGCAAGGACCCCTTGTGAGTACATGTACAGAACATAATAATATGCTTTTTCACAAGTCGGACAGATGCCCTAAGACTATTGAACACAGTGTCCTGTCTACGCAACTCGGGTGGAACTTTACGGCCGAAAAATGACGCGAATCAACGCTGCACTCAATTCTCTCAAAACTCAATCCAGTTCATTTCGCGTCGGTAGACCACTCTTAATGTGCTTCTTATGGTCAAAACTCTTTTGTAATAAAGGTACAGCACAATGTCATTGGCGGGCAAATAATAACAACCCCTCTGATAAGCTGGGTTCAGGAATCACTATCTTCACTGTCCACAAAAACAATAGCAAAGTCTGCACTATCAGATGCTGTTTTAGATGTTCATTTTTGGGACACTTATCATTACATTACATTTTTCATTTGCATATTATTCCATGGTGTAATCAGGGCCAAGGGACAAAAAATCACGCTGGGTTGTAAATATTAATTGGTTTTATCTAAATCATCATTTCATTGACATCTCATATTCTAGGTATATCTTACGAACGGACTTAGAAAACTCGCGACAACTGAGAGCAACACAGTCACTGCCGATACCAAGGTAAGAAATTCATGTCAACTGTGCGCATTATTTAAATTAATTTTGGTATACATACTGAAGAGGAGCTCGTGGCTAAATAAATACAGCCGCACAGGCAATCTTCCGGTTTAAGCCGCGCTTGCCGAGGTTGATCTGTGGATGGATGACCATCTGTCATAGCGAGTTTCCTCCGTGCCTCGGAAAGCACGTAAAGCCGTTGGTCCTGGCTGTCATTTGTAGATCTTCGACAGTCGTTACTGTTAGTCAGAAGCTCTAAAGTCTGACAACCAGTCTTACCATGGGGTATCGTATTACCCAGTTACTGGGTTGTGTAGGTCCGACAGGCAGTCGCTCCATATAAAATACTGATATCCAGCTGCATCTGGTGTGACTGGAAGCCGGCCCCAAAATAGTTGGGAAAAGGCTAGGCAGATGATGGTATACATACTGAAAAAGAATATCTATAGTGTACAAGTTCAGGGCAAAGGTCTGGGAGTCCATTCGGCTCTAAAGTGGCTTTAGCAAATTCATAATACGAATCGCGATGAAATTCGTAAAATGGTCTATTCTGTGTCGTGTATAGAATAGAGTAAACCAATTTACGGATTTCTGATTGAAAAGTGACATTTTTGTTGTTGCTCTTGTTCAGTGTTCAAGTTGATAGCTCTTGCATAAGGTGGTTGGAGATTTCTTATTTATTTAGAAACACAAGTCTATGTTTTCACTCGATGTTGGCTGATGTCAGTGATGTCCAATTTATCAATCAATAACTCATTTATAATTTTTACAAAAAAAAAGGTTTTGGAAATATCGATTAATTGGAAAAGACACATTATAACTTGACCTTTGAACCTATAACTTCGTGCATGAATGAGAAGGAAATACGTCTATTCAGAATGCTTTACTAAAGGCGAATATATATTATTATAGGGCCGAGAAGAAACGGGAAATCATCATAGACACTTTAGACAATACGAATGCCATCCAAAAAGCCAAGAAGAGGGTTTCGAAGACAGATGTTCTATTGAAGCAAGGCAGTACAACGACGAGGTAATGCAATACAACTTAAATGTACTAATCTTTTTATTGATTGTAGATACAACAACTTTTTACTATGAATCAATAATTTTTCTTACGTGTAAGTAAGTGTAGTATTACTCGGTAGAAACGGGTTTAGAAATGTCTTTATCTTCTCTTGCTAGAATAAAGATAGAATTGGTCATGATGCACGTATCCTGACACGTGTTTTTGCAAAAGAGATTGAACTACTTTTTCTGAAATTCCACTCCACTAGATATCCCATTTCGTTTTTGGTAGACGTGAACTAAAATAAACCTATGTTACCTTGAAGTTTTGACCGGGAGGATTTGCGCTCTTCGTGGGAGGCTTATGTTCAGCAGTGGACGGCAATAGGCTGATAATATACCTTGATGTTTTAGGGTCAATTCTCTCCGAGGCACGACGCTGCGCGCACTTTTCAATAGAGCTATACAAAGCCCAACGCGTTGCGTCTCTGTGTCTTCTGGCCCTCAGCCCACTTGTTGTGTAATAAAAAAATGACGGGTTGCACTCTGGGAGTGCCGGCAGAAGTGAAAACTTGAATAGTAATAAACACACACGAACATTCGCGCAAGCGCCCTGCGCCGTATTACGAATTATCGATCAGGTCACGTGTCCTGACACGAGTTTAACATTTTTTACCCATTCCAAAAAAAGTGCACATCGCCGCTAAAGAAGTTTTCACTTCAATAATCAAAATACAGGCAGTTGTTAAAACAACAATTTTTTTAACACAGCTTTATACCCAAAGAAACAAGCGAGTGTTCGCCAGAGGATGAGCGATGGAACGTGACCACGAACAGGTATCCTCAGGCTGCAGTCACGTTGCCCAACAAGATCACACCCGAAGATTTAGCGGACGAGCTGCTGTGGCTGCGGCTCGACCAGAACTATCTCATGACTGAAAAAGAAGCTATTACTAGGGTATGTTTACTGAGAAAATTAGCTAGCTAAAAATGTCCTAGTGTTATAAGTAATAATAATAAATGTATTTGAGAAAAATGTTGTAACATTTGCATTACGTCTAGACATTTGTTTTTCTAAAGGATTTACAATTTAGCTGTAGTCTTCCCGTAAGTAGCCTAGTGTTGGAAAAACTGAATGTCATGGGATCTTGGTCCAACAATAGAATGGCACACCAACTACCTACTTGTCGACTACATCGTTGAGTATATGAGATAAAATGAGTAATCAACAGTATTTTGACCATGTTTCTTTTATTTAATTTTGTAGAAAAGAGAAAAACGGGAGAAAGAACTGGCTGAACTTTTGGAATCAATAACGAGTAGTAGTGAAGAATACCTTAAACAGATAGGCAATTGGAATCCTTCCGATAGCACGGAGACTGCTAAAACTACTGTCAGGTAAATTATTGTTTGTGTAAATGTAACGTTCGTGGCGCTCGTTTCTCAAGACGCAATGCCATTCAATTTATTTACGTCGCCCATCAACTACAAACGAAAATCATCCTTACTGCTACGACATAGAGGCGCTGTCGAAATAAAATGTTACCTATGGGTGATAGAGAAGAAACAGGTTTGCTACGACGACGGAAAAAAGTCATATTGAATTAAAATGTAGTAGTAAAGATGATTTTGAATTTTAGTTACTCGGAATCGCAATTCGGTCGAATGGCGTCATGAGCAAAAGCAACAATCATCTTAAGTCACTTGCACAGAGGATTTATTCTATTGGAATATGATAATACTGCAACCTGATACACTTGCCTTAACAACTTTAAATATTATAATCTTTACAAATTCAAAAAAGAGTTTCTTAGCATAGCAGGTTTTTTTTTCTATACTAATATTATAAAGAGGTAAATTTGTTTGTTTGTATGTAGGGGGTAATCTCAGGAACTGCTCAACCGATTTTGAAAATTCTTTCACCAGTAGAAAGCTGTATTGGTCCTGAGTGACATAGGCTATAAGGGGGGTGGGGGGTTAGGAGCGGGCGAAGCCGCTGGCAAAGGCTAGTTGTTTATAATTAAAATTGTGCTAAACATATTGTAATAGAATTTGAACATTGAATTTGTATTCCAATTCGTTGAAAATCTCAATGATGGTGTGAATCGCGCAGACGTGGTTCTGCGGCGGTGTACCAGCGCAGTGTGTCGAGTGCGACGCTGGAGGGTCGCGCGCTGCAGTCGCTGCCGCCCGTGAGGAGGGACCCGCGCGCCGCGCCCGCGCCCGGCCTGGCCGCACACCCACAACCTGACACAGGTACGTTACACTATCATTAATCCAGGTTAGACGCCTACAAGCAGAATTTGTTATTTTTTAGCTGTCAAAAAAGGGAAACGCACGCAAAGTGTTCTTGCTAAACTCTGCTAGTGGTCTACTACTGGTTGCGGGACTCACGAATTACCGTGACCCCGGTACGTAAAGGGCTATTGAATTACACCGTGGATTTTAGTCAGTACGAGTCTGACAGTCCCTCCCGCTCTGCCCTAGGTCGGAGGACTCATGTGATGATTATACCACGTAAAAAAAAAGTGGTCTACTACAGAGCTCTACTCGAGTAAAAAAAAAACTAGGTAACTTACGAAAATAAAAAAGAAACCTGTTCATGACTGGGATTTGAATCCGCGTAAAAGGCAAACGCTTATGCCACTAAGCTATTCAGACAGTGGAGACCGCCGCTAGCCGCTGCTCATGAAACATATTGAAAAACTGGCAGCGGTACGGAAAAACATAATCTCCTAGGTCGATCTCAATATCTTCTAAATCTTGTAAAACTCCAATTACGCTTTCCATATAGAATCACATATCGACTCGCGGGTGGTCTAAAACTAATTGCTACCCAAATTATTGTTTTTTTTTTTCTAACCAATGTTTGCAAAATTTATTAATCGCTCATTGTTGCTGTATCATTAAGTTCTTTAGCTCTTAGAAGTCATTAGTAACTACCATCTTTTATCTGATTTTGAAAGCTCTAAATCAAACATAATTTGTATAAATAATTAGCTTGATGGAAGCAGTTTTAACTTTTTTTCCGCATTTGTGTCCAAGTCTTTTATTCGACAAAATGTCAGTAACATTGATTTCTTTGGAAAAGAGAAATATCTCTTTTTACGTGTTCAAAGATAAAATATTAGTTGTGTTAACTGTGATGGGACTTATAGTGGAGCTTCTTAAATTCGTCGTTTATTACTATTGTAAGTTATCGCCTTTATTTATACTTTTTATCATGACAGTTTTAAAAATATTACAATTAAATTGTGATAAAATTTAACGTATCTTATATCTCTTTCTATAATATAATTGCAAGGATTATTTAAAATGCTTTTCTGAGGCGTGTATATTTTATTTAAATACCTACGCTTTATAATATTTAATTTTAATAATGTTATATTTTAACCTATAAAATTATGCATTTTTTTTTTCACCTGCCTGCCTATATGCGCAGTTCAATTTTTTTTCTTTAGCGTTAGTATCACGTTTGACCGCTATCTCGCCTGATGGTGGGCTACGATGTGGTCGACGGTGAACACGCTCGCCTATAAATAATTTATTCACTCTTCACTCGAAGATCTCAAGGTTGTAGCTATCAGGAAATATAGACTCCGGCAGGGAATTCCACTTCATAGCTGTGCGATAAAAAACTAGTAAAAACATTTTAAAATGTTCTCGTTTCCCTCAGCGAGTAGCGCGGAGTCTGTGGTGAGCTGTGAGTCAGTCCCGCCAGCGCCGCCCGCTCGCTCCGCTCGTCGCTCCCCGCGCCGCTCGTCGCGTGGACCGCCGCCTGACATCATCGTCGACGCCTCGCTGTCGCTGCACGACCATGATATTAAGCGGTAATTATGCTTATCTTACAGTTTCTTGCATTCTATAGAGTTTGAATGGTTTTAGTGGTAAATTATTGATACTAATGGTAACTTAACCAGCTGTCGTTCTAGCAATTTAAACACATTTAATTGTTTTTTTTTTTTGTTTTTGTGTGTGTCTACAATCAAATAAATGTTTTCTATTCCAACCGCGTTAACGATAAAACTCGAAAAAAATACTGATATACCTTGTGTTTCTTGAATGTCAGGAAGATAAAATTTTTGAATATTTATCCAAGAAATTCGCCTTTTCTTCACTATACTGGGATTACGAATAGTTCTAGGATTTTCAGGATTCTAACTATATTCAGCAAAAACGTACAGTCTTTTACAATCTTTTTAAACTAGCTGTTATAAATGAACTATCCAATACAAAAATATTTTTTCAATTTCGACCAATAGTTTTTTAAAATTAAATTATTCATAAATAAGCGCGTTCAACCAAACAATCTTCAGCTTTATAATACTGTTAGTATAGATTATTGATGCACATCTGTTGTCCAACAGTGCTGCGTCGGATCAGATAGGTGGTCTGGTAGTGAGCGTGGTGCCTCACGCGGCCGTGGTGTCTGCGGCGGCGCTGCGGCGGCGGAACTCGGACCCCGCGCCCGGGGACGTGCGCCCGCTCGACCCGAGGTCCACGGACTTCATCGGACAGACCGGGAACGGACTCTTCCGGATCGCTGGACACAGGTAAGCAGATCTTGCGAATCTATGAACTAAATCACATTTTTTCCGCTCAGGATCAAATAATTCAGGGTTCGGATATTACTAATTAAACTAACATTTGTTCTTGGTATAGTTATAATCTTCCCTTGCATTTCTTTGTAAAGGGTCCACCACAGGATACATGCGAAGGGTTTCATCAAACACCTTCCCTAAATACGTCATTTCGTTTATAACATCATAATTTAGTTTTTGAAGAAATATAACGGAGGGTCCGTTAGATTTCTTCAAAACATCATAATTTTTTTGAATTGTGGGGCTTAGCGCTAGTTGATATAGTAGGAATGCTAAAGCTGTTGCGCTCGTTTCATATCCAGCTGCGTAGAACGAAAAGGCTTGCGCAGCTATGATTCCTTCAGTTAACTCCACACTCCCCTTTTCAGATGTTCCATACTTCTGTGCCCGTTGAATATTCACTTGCTGTCTTAATTCTAATATCAAGTCCATAAAATCATTTCTTCCTGATGGTTTTCCATCCCTCTGACTGATACTGTTCTTACCAATTTATAAAAAAAAAACACATAAGCTTCTGCTGGGTAAAGGGATTTGTTAAGTTTATTCAGTAAATCTGGGAACAACATGTCGAATTCGTAAGCGTAGTTTATATCGAAGATTAACGTATCAATTCTCCGTAATAGTTTCTTCGTGTCATTGCTGAATTTGTCGTGCGTCTAAGCCGAACTCGACCGCAGCGATGGCGGCGATCGTGTACTGTTGCCCAAGCGTGTGTATTTCTTGTTTTTGCTTGTCGTTACAAGCCCCCTGTACGTAATGTAAGAACTTGACCGCTCATTCAGACAGTAGATACGTTATGTCCTTCAGCTTGCTAGTGGTAAATATTGGAGAGAATCTGTTCCTCAATACCTTCCAAGTCTCACCATCGGAATGGAACAAATTGGCTCCCAATCCTTCTTTACTGAACTCTACTCCCCGATCGATGAAGAAATTGAAATCCTTTATATCAACATATTTTTAATGAAATCCAAGTCTCGTAGCAATATACACGGTGTGGTCATTCTGTACATTCCCACAACTTTTTCTTCAGGAAACTATTCCTAAATATTCTTCAGCACGCTTGAAATAGGTGTTCGACGAAGTGTAGATTCCGACCCGTGGGCCCGACGATTTTGTGTTCTTCCAGTAGTTAAAAGTTCTTGTAAAATAATAATACAACAAATAAATGAAGAATAATAAATACAAACTAACAAACAGCATGGTTGCTGTGTTATGAATATGTTACTGATCTCCTCGTCCATAAACGTTTTGCTTATATCACGCCTATTAAAGTACGTGTTTATAGTGGAGAACCATTTAAGCAAATTTGATTTTGACGGCACGGTTAGCACAGTGGCTGAGCGATTGGACTGCTGCGCTGCGTGTCGCGGGTTCGATTCCCGCACGGACCATATATTTGTATGATCTACAAGTAGTTGTTACGGGTCTGGGCGTTTGTGTATGTGAGTTTATATGTTTGTAAACGCACCCACGACACAGGAGAAATTCCTAGCCAATGGTTTAAAAAAAAATGTTGTTTGATAAATCTTTTGTGTTTGAGTCCGTTTGTATTGCATTTTTTGCCTCTGAAAATGAGATTACACGAAATACTATTGAACATTGTATATCAATAGTGTATCACCCAACCTGTTATTATTATTATTATTTCATTTATTTCAGGCATCAGAGGCCCATATAACATACAATACAAAAATAAATATAAACAATATAATAAATTATATAGGTGTTTCAGTGTTTCTTAAATCCTTTTACAAAAATATCTGCTGCGTTAATTCCATCTACCAATTAAAGTGAACCTTGTATAGGTCAAGTCTACACCGAATCCTTGACCAAGACCGTGTTTGCTTAACTTTAACTGATTACTGACCACCGCAATACAATTAGCGGGTGTGAGGTCATACGATAAATGCTTTATCTAAGTCGAACATACCAATCGTTATAGACGGCAACGGTCTGCAACTTATTGCTGTCAATTGAAACTGTTATCGGTGTTACTGTGTTCATATTGTTTTAGGGTTCAGTACACAAAGAGTAAAACCCTTTACTACAAATCCGGTGTCGGTAACGTCTCTCTCTGTCTGTTCGTCTGTCACCAAGCTGTATTTCGTGAATCAGTGATAAACAGTTGTAACATTCACAGATGATGTGTTTCTGTTGCCGCTATAAACATTATTTGAGGGGGCTCCCATACAATAGAAATGATTTATTTTGCCATTTTTATAGATAATGGTATGGAATCCTTCGTGTCAGTGTCCATCTCGAACTTGGCCTGTTTGTTCTTTTTTGCCTCAACATATTATTATGATAATAAAAAGATATTTTTAATAACATCTCAAGTGAGATCTATTTATATACGATGATTGTGCTATATCTTGCCTTTTTGTAATTAGAATAATTATTTCTTTTGTTCAATAGCTGTTTTTGGCTACTCCCATAAAAAATAGTTAACTACTGAGGCTTCTTACTCAAGGTTAAAAAAACTACAACGTGTATTTAGATTTGTATACACTTTTAATTTGACTTCTCATTAACATGTCGTGAAACAATACTCATAAATAAGTTACACGTAATACTTTTGCTGTTAACATTAATACTTAACATCTTGTTGAGATTTGTTTACAACGTTGTTATTACTCGTTAACAAATTGTTATTAAAATCAGAATAGCTGCTTCAGAACTAGGTATTTTTCTAAGTAAAAAACGGGAAGCAAATTGTATTCAAATCGAATGTTATCTTCCCAGGTTTCGCAAAGGCACCCGATTCGCGAAAGGTGACAAATGCGTGTACTGCCATCAAGCCATCGACGCGTTCATCACTCAAGGCCAACGGTGCATCGACTGCAAGCAACTGTACCACACGAAATGTATCCAGAACAAGGGAGTCATCACCATGCCATGTTCCAGCCCCGTCACACCCGCCACCAGAGGCCGCCATAAGAACAGAAAGAGAATCATTTCAAACTCCAATTATAATTTATTAGATAACTCCAAAGGATCCGTCAGTTCGAACTTTAATTTAACAGGGACTTCAGAATTTATGGACAGAACTGATAAGATTATATCAGACGCGACTGAGTTACAAGCCATGCAGAACTTTATCACGGAGAAGATTTATGAAATGGAACCGAATGAGAAGAAGAAGCAATCAGAGGTATGTTGAAATCGTTAATATGAATTTTGCATTGGATTTATTTAGCTGTGCATTTAGAAAATTAGGGTATGTTATAAAAGTGTTACTTAACATTTTACCTACAGTATCTTAGAACTACTTGCAAACAAAAATGCAAGAATGAGTATTCTTATAAACTCTTGTTCCCGATAGGGGTGGGTCATAACGTGATTTTCACGAAACGTAAAGTAACAAGAGACTTCGATGGCGTCACCTGTTTTGAAAACTAGTTATGAACGCCTATGTCTATTTCCCAATGGGGAATTTTTAACTGCACCTCTATTTAGAAATTTAAGCAAACAAAATATCTCCACTAATAACCTACTGCATATCAAATAAATTACTGTACTACAAATTAACTACTTGATTACCTAAACATGTTGTACTAAAAAATGTTTAAAATTCATCGAAATCTGATGGCTTTTTTTATCTAATTTACAGCAAAAATCTAGCTGAAACCACAGATATACGCATTTTGAAACAATATTACTCACCGTAAAACAAAAATACTGATTTGCACACAAATTATTCAATATTACAACGGACCCAGTCGCATATTAACCAGTAAGTACACGCTGGCACCCCGACTCGGACAATTTAGGTTAGAAGAGGATGGCGGGGTCTGAAAGACCCCGCCATCCTCTTCGTGGTTATTTTTTTTTAAACCACCCAGAAGTAGGAGCCCCGCGAAGCGGGGCTCCGTCGACATGCTGGGAAGCGTGGACGCCCCGCGAAAGCAAGACCCTCTTTAATAGTTCAATAAATTACTGGTATGTGGTAATTAATAAATAATAAGACGACTGTGACTAATAAAATGCTGTTAATAGGTGATGGATTCCAAAAAAAATGATTCAATATTTTGTTGCACTCGAAGAATTATTAGATTTACTTTTAGTTAACAGATAGTCATTCAGTAAAACAGTTAAGCTTTAAAGATCTAACAGTAAAGTATAATTTATTCATTTGATGAGCAAATTTAGTGTGCGATTCAGTATTTTTGGTGGTAATTTCGAATATTTTCATTGAAAAAAGGGAATTTACAGTTAAAGTATTAAATACCACCCTTTCCCAATTACCAAACTAAGAGCCCACGAAGATCAGACATTAGTTATTAAAAAAAAAGGAGAAAGAAACATTCAGTTTTTTTTATAAAATTACAGTTCTAATTGTTCCTGGGATCTCGGTTTCTATATCTATGTTTTGCTTCAACAGGTTGACAGGGTATTCAAACACGCGTTACTAGAATTCAAAGACAACTTGGTGGCGACGTACAGCATCGTGGAGACGCGGGGCTCTGCCCTCAAGTACAAGGATCTCATAGGGAACTTCCTGCACGTCATGGAGACGGTGTGTGCAAGAGAAGGGTCCACGCTGTCCATCACGATGGGCGTCAACGCTTTCAGAGGGTTCATGGACGAATTCATGAGCCAACATGAAACGGACAAAGCGAGAACGAAAAGAAAAAAGGATAAAAAGAGAAAGGTAAATAATTTTCCGTGTGTGATTTTTGAAATGACTTCAGCCTTTTAGATTTCTGTAGTATACACAAAAAAAGGTTTTACTGTACGATGCGCTTCATCAATTGGTTACCTCAGTAACGAATGTTGGTGCTTCCAAGGAGTTTATTTTTTTTATTTAATGTGGTAAGAAATAGTTATCCCCTTTACCATTTCAACTTCCTCATAAACGTAAAAAGAATAACAATGGCTAGGCTATTTTTGACTCGATTTCGAGTATATTTTTACTTGTCGAAATGATCTGATGGATTATTTGATTTTCTTTATGCAATGACTTCGATAATGTTTCGGTCACCAAATCATCATAAAAAGCATCATCGTTTTTCAATTAACCCCTTGTTTATTTCAGGTGGACGATCCGATACAATACAAAGGTCATACGTTCATATTGTCTATGATCAACATACCTACGGAGTGTGAGATCTGCAAGACTTTCTTCATGTGGCCCATTGAACGGTCGCTCATATGCCAGACGTGTAAACTTGCCTCGCATAAGAAATGTTACACTAAGGTATTATATTTTTATTTTATTTTTATTTAAAAAAAGTTGAAACCAAAAAAGGTCAAGCCGACATTTCGGGTTGATATAAGGGTCGTTTTGCAGTTACACTTTTTTAGGCAAGTGTTCAATACAGATGTTTATCTTTTTGTGGTCAACGTACCCAAAATAACAAACAATGTTGTTTTCGGTACGGTTTTAAAGAGTTACCACAGCCCTAGAATAGGATAGATAGTAAATAATAAAAGAAAAACTGTTCATTTCAATAGCCAATAGCAAATATATGAAAAAGTTAAAAACTAAACAACAACAAAAAAACATGTGTCCTACGGTTGCGCCAAATAGGTTTAGTTCACCAAAATGTCAAGCATGATACCCCCGATCCACCCAGAGCCGGAGTAGTCATTTTATGATATGCGACCCCAACAGAAAAAAATCTAAAATACTGTTTTGTAAAATGATGGTGTGATGATTCTAATAAGTTTAGAGTCTCAATCAAAATAAGTATTTACATTTCAAATTCAATTTTAATTCGGAAATAAGTTTTTTTTTGCGTCACCATTTCCTTGTTAATTGTGCAGGTATCAACTTTATGTCGTAAAGACAACCAGTCATCCTCGGCTGCGATCGTAGGCGCTCTAGATGCGGGCGGACGAGAGCAGATGGGCGTCGTCTCAAGAGGAAAGGTATGACGAGTCTTTGTGGATTTGAGATTGGTAGACCAGCCTAAGTTTTGAATTTGAGATTGGTTGAGAGCAATGGTGGCCTAGTAGTATTGGCCCCGAATTACGAGTTGTAGGTCGCGGGTTCGAAGTCGAACTCAGCCAGGCGCATTACTTTGTGTAATTTATTTCATCAACACTACTCTAACTGTGAAGGAAAACTTCGTGCGGAAACCGGCATGTCCTAGAACCAAAAATTCCAAGACATGTGACATCCACTTATCCGCACTGGGCCCGCGTGGTGGATTATGGCCCACTCCCTCTCACAGAGGAGGCCTGTGTCCCAAAAGTGGGAACATTATAAGCTGATGATGATGAACAGCCTAAAGCTCCATAGGGAATTGTAGGCTGGTCATCATCAACCAAGCCAAACCATACCCTGGGCATAGACTCAGAGTATAGTTTGACACTGTAGGTCACCTGAAGAGGCTCCTTTCATGCACCCCAATGGTCATATGTTTCGCGGACTGTCTTGCCCTAGAATGCTGTTTTTTTTGGCGTGTTTAAATCATCAAATGAGTCCCCCCACCCAAGACAGAGCGGGAGGGACTGTCAAACTCGTACTGACTAAAATCCAAGGTGTTCTAATAGCCCTTTACGTTTCGGGGTCACGGTAATTCGTGAATCCCGCGACCCCGGCAGGCTTTGGCCCTCTATAGGAGTGCGACGCCATTTTGCTGACACTCTTTGAGGCGCGCGTGGAACACAACGCACCGTCGACCCGGACATGGTCCATGGTCGGACAGCGAGTTGCCCATTATTCGCTGCTCGCATACCTTGCCCCACCAATCTTAAAAAAAATGTAATATTAAATAGCTTTGTTTTATCCGATGTATTAATTTCAGGTGTTTGGGGTACCATTACCGGACCTACCTACAGGCGAGAGCAATATCCCGGTAGTCGTGGACAGACTAATAACCACCATAGAGATGACCGGCCTTTATACAGAAGGATTGTACAGAAAGAGTGGACTTAGTTCTAAGGTAAGCTTTAATTTGTTATGTATTTTAATTTTAAACAAACATTTTAATCATCACACACAGACTCTTAACGAAGACCAAAAGCACGTTTTCGCGTAGAACATAACGCGGCGTCGCTTGGTACTTGATCGGACGGTGCGTTGAGCCCGCGCCTATGATGGTCGGAAATCACTTTGTAATCCCCGACAACATGGGTGGGTCCCGGCGAGGCTAGGGCCTGTGGAGAAGGATTGCCTATAGATCATACCTGGGATCGTTCTCGTTACGGAAATATTGAAGTTATTCAATGCATCAGCACATTGATTTGAGTGCGTTTTATACAGACCTACAGATAACATAAAAAAATATTTTCCCAGTAGTAATTGTTGACGGACAAAATGATTATTCGGTAACTTCCTAATAAAGCCATTTACACCTTTTATAAATTTTTTTTAAATTTTAAAATAATAGGTACGCGAGCTCCGTCGTCTACTGGACGAGTCTCCAGAGGAAGGAGTGGACAAGCTGGACGCGTACGCGGTGCACGTGCGCGCGTCTGTACTGAAGAGCTTCTTCCGCGAGCTGCCCGAGCCACTGCTCACCTTCGATCTCTACGACGACTTCATACTCGCCTCGCAGATCTCCGACCCACAGGTGAGTGATAACGTACCTTATCATCAAAAAATATGTATAGACGATGTTTTCTTACAATAATATTCTAAATACAAAAACTTGTGAGAATGTACGGATGGATGTTTTTTTCTTCTTATCGACTCAATAGAGTAATTATAATGAATGGGAATTTAAGGATAAAATAAATAAATAATATATGAACATTATCTACAGAATACCTGTTCTAACAATACAATTACTTTTTTCAGGAGCGAGTGTCAACAATATTTACGATATTAAGAAAGTTGCCAAAACCAAACTTTGATCTCGTCGAAAGGCTAATATTCCACTTGGCGAGAGTAGCACTTGGAGAAGATCACAATAGGTAATATTGCTATCTTTTATGAATTTACTTGCCGAAAAGTTTTTGTTTATGGTTTAAAAATTTACGTCAGCGAGAAAAAATAAAACTGACTCGCGACTCAAAATCTAACTTTATTTACTACACGAAATGATACGCATATCACCAATGACGCAATGCAGCGCGGCGCCGCACCTTTTAATAGCAATTCAAAATTTCACTTTATTAACTACACAAAAAGATAATCGTTTCCAGTATCGTATCGTCGCCTCGTATCGAGTCGCGTCGCCTCTCGGTGTGTACTGACTCTAAATCTAAGGACGACTGCTGAAAATGAGGTCCCGAGTTCCCTGTCGGTTAAAAGTGTTATTGGGTTTTTCCATAACAAATTTAGCCAGTCTAGATTTGTGCCCACTTGATGATAATCACCTATAACATTGTACTTAAGCTGGTCAAATGTGGGTTTAGTAGGTTCACATCTTCGTAGATTTCAGACTTATAAATGTTTCAAGCATAAGCAGTGTGTAGTACTAAAACATGTTAATATCTCCCAGGATGGGTCCGAACGCGCTGGCCATAGTGTTCGCGCCGTGCATCCTGCGCACTCACAAGGTGCAGCCCGCGCAGGACTCGCTGCACGACATCGCGCGGCAGACGGCCTGTCTGGAGGCCATACTTGTTGATAAGATGCGCACCGTAAGTCATTCTCACCAATTTATTACTATTTTTACTCCTCTTTTTCTGTTATGTCTGGATCCAACAGCTTAATCGTTTCCGGGTATTGATGAGTTTCTCTAACTTTGTTGAAATTTCGGTCTGGGTGAACCTAACAATAATATACATGAAAAGGCACGACATACATATAGCTATACATCAATTTGTAGTGTTACAACTATTTCATACTATGTTGAAAAATGTATAATACGGTATACTGCGGGTCTAAAACGGTTTCTTTAACCTTTGGTATGCCGCAACTAACAACAGAACAACGCAAAATAACGAGTAAAGTCGTTTCAGCGTGGTTCCAGTAAGACGGAATTACGCGAATCTAGTACGTTCCGGCCGCTACCAAAGGTTAAGCAATATTCCTAAATTTCAGGCAACGTCATAGGCTGTTCTTCTATTATTAATTTACGAATTGAATCTTTAGTAATATTGCTAAGTGGCCGTTTTAGATCCGCTGATTAATCCTTCTTACAAAGGTTCTTTGTCTCAGCAGGACTTTATACGCCGATAAAATATTTGCCATTTTCTGACGCCAACGCTTCGGCATTCTACTTATGAATCGTAAGGACATGCCACATGGTACATTGTCTGCAGTTTGCGACATTGTACCGGCGTCATTGCGATGGTACATCGCTAGTGTGGCACTCAATGCGTGCAAATATCAAGACTTGTCGATAGTTTAGTCAGATGTTTAATTCAATAAACGATGTT
Organism: Agrotis puta; assembly: GCA_943136025.2. Classification (NCBI taxonomy): domain Eukaryota; kingdom Metazoa; phylum Arthropoda; class Insecta; order Lepidoptera; family Noctuidae; genus Agrotis; species Agrotis puta. The sequence goes on along the minus strand of OW964182.2, from coordinate 10,501,243 downwards.
TGTTTCAGGTGCGTGGCATGCTGGCAGACATCGCGACCCTGGACACGGCGTGTCACACGGCCACGTCCCGCCTGTCCACGCTGCGCTCTCACTCGCAGGCGCCGCGACCCGAGGAACAGATCCTGGTGGGACACATCAACGAGATACAGAAGGAGAAGGCCATCCTCACCTCCAACCTGCCCACACTTATCAGGTATGACGCGCGCACGAGGTGCTGGGACTAATTTTAACAAGTGGTACTGCGAAATATAACAACACACTTCACGTCTTGGCACTTATCAATAACCGCAAGGTTAATATTCGTTAGCCGATTACAACCGCGCCGCGCTAGATGTGCCTTTCACTAACGCATAAATAACTTCCTTTTGGCATTACTGTACTCGGAAAAGTATTACTATGTGGTACTTACTTCCTTTATTCTAAGTAATCAACTTTAGCAGTCCATAGCTATGTATGGTCACCCTTATCGTACGCTATTATTTTAGCTCTACCTTCGGAACACTCACATCTAGTGACCCTGCGAAGACAGTCATCTAGCCTGAAGGCACTCTACCTTAACATCCTAAGTTTCCCAACAAGTACTTCTCTATTATTCATACTTGTATTTTGTGACCAGAGCGACGTCAGACGACGACCTGCTCTCTACGACGGACCACGACGGCGAGCTGGGCAGCACGGACGACCTCAGCACCGGCGCCAGCTCCATGCGCTCGCAGAGACTGCTGCACAGACAGCTGTCCTCGGACGATCCCATCATGGTCTAGGTCTCCTGCCAAATAACCTGGACCATACACATCTCTATATGATTGAATGTCCGATTCAAGGTACGACGTAAGTACCAATCGGCGGCCTTCAACCAAATCTTATGCAAACATGTCCACGTTTTGCCATGATGTTTAGAACTAGTGTTGTCAAATAATGCGTTAATGGATAAGTTTCGCATTCTCAGATTTCTTACATTCCTGACATCGTAAAGTGAAAAGAAATTAGATAAAATGTTCCTGTGCGTGTTCCTTCACATTTTAAATTGTTTAGGATGGTAGCCATTGAATGTTACATTACAGTTAGGTTTTATTAAAACGGACCGAGAAATATTCCTGCTGTCTCCCATGTTGTTAATTTGTTAGCGACGCCACGTAGTAACAACATGAAGAGATCGACGTGAAGCAAGCAGGTATGTTCATGTTGTTTATCATACACATCCGTGCTATGTAACCGAGCTCTGTTTAGACAGTTTACATGTAGTAGCAGCAGGTGGTGCGCCCGCGCAGTCGACGGCGACTAGACACCGTAGCTCTGTGCTGTCGCACTACTGTACTTAGACGTAGTGATGAGCTTATTTCTGTAAGTCATAAAAGTCGCCACAACGATAACTAGGCGACTGCCCAAACAAGTGATGTATGAATATAAAAGTATTTTTTCGTACATAAAAATATTTACATTCATCTTTGCACTGACATATTTTATGATATATTTTCTGTGTAAATATGTAAATCTTGTCTAAAAGTGATTTTAAAATTATAGCAATATCGCTCTTCTGTCAATAGACGTATTTTGTTGGATACATAGATGACATGTGACTGTATTTTTCAAAATTTTCTATTAGCTGGTAGGTTAAAACTTGCAGGCTCTAACATGTTGAGAAGTGATTCATTCCATTTAATTTTATGCTTGTATTTAAGCACATCGTCAGCTTGTCGGCGCAGAACCGTAGTAGCAAATTTGATTGCTAACTCGTTAAAAGAAAATGCCAAATTGGTATTTATTAACTTCCCTATTTTGTCTAGATTTTAGAAGGGTAATACTAAATGATTATGTATTTTAGATTGTCTACAATTAGCGGTGTTGTGATTCTGAATTAGCATTGAATCGATTAAGGTGCGGCGAGCGATATTTGTGTAGACAAAAAATAATTCAAAATTAAGCTTTTACATACCAATCCAAAGACATCACTTAAAATAATGAGGTTTAGAATTACGCAATTTAATTGAGTGTTTTGTGAGCCTAGTTAACTATCATACTCAATTCGAAACTATACAAGGTATCAATTTATTTATAAACCAAAATTTTATCTATCTAGTTTCTGTACCTCATTTAGAAGACGAGATTATTTAATTCACACCTATTTTAGCAATTTATCATATTTATTTATATGTATACAAAATGAATGTTTTGTGATACATTCAGAACTTAAAAATCTGATATGTTTAAAAATATTTTTTAACTTACATGTTTACATTAAATATTGCCTGAGTACTTATGGTCATTACTTGTCTTAGACATTTAATACTTCTTTTATGTGTAACTCAATATAATGTATTTAAACATAACATTTTCTCTTGTCTACTTGGCTTCTTAGCAGAATCGTTATGTTTCTACAACATACCTACTCCTAAAATTAAAATATTGTCCAAAAAGTTATAAACACCATGTACCTTGCCTCTATCTTAATTTGCTTTCATATTCTAAAAGACTGTCTTAAAATAAGCTATTGAATTTATTGTTAAGTCACAAACATATTACCCGCTTTTTATTAATTAGTTTGTAACAATTTACTATACAAACAACGAATGACTCTGTGACAACTTGTATTGTTTGTAAGCCTCTCGTTTAACTATCGTCTGTGGATATATTTTATAGCTCAATATTTATGAGGACTGTATTAAACTTACTATATCTAATAAGCTTACACGCTATTTGTAACATTTTTAAAGCCACGAAAGTTTGAATCTCACAGTTGATACTGAGGCGTACCTTTTGAGTAATTTACACAGAACAGAAATATGAAGAAAACTATTCTTAGATTTATTTGAATTTGTTGAAAATGAAACACCAATAAAAGTACATGTCTCATCAAGGTGCCGAACAAATACTATATTTTTATGTATAAAAAACTCTGTTGGTTCTGTTTTAGTGGGGTTGTGTCGCAGTAATATAGTGTACTTTCTGTGCCTTCAACTAGTTTGCTTTCAGCAGTCTCCGACTGTCCTGAACACTTTGAAAGTCTAGCTACTATTGTTGATGGTTTAAATTTATTAGTATTCTTGTATAGCGTTGTTAGCGTCAACAGTTATATTAGCCACGTACATTCTACTTTGTTTTGAGATAATAATATAAAGATAGATGTGGTTAGGTCTCGATAATATAATCGTATTGTCTGTTTTCCGAGCTCCCCATCAGCGAACATACTCATAATCATAATTATAAAGTAAGTTATTTTACAAGAAAAGTTAATGAATGTGCAATGTGGCTACAACTAGGAATTTATTGACACTTTAGAAGTGTATGTAGATATTTGCCCGTTCCGTGTACGGTTTATGTAAATAATTTATTAGTTACTATGACAACTTTTAGCAAGGTACTATTTTATCTTAAGAACTGCTATAGTCTTTGCCACTGTTTATTTGTAAAAGTGCCTATCAATCAATGTTTCATTTTAAAATTCTCTATTGGTGCATTATATCATTGGATTGTTGAAATTGTATTGTAGTTTATTGTTTCAAGTTGAATATCATTGGAAATTAAATATTAGACCTAAACTTTTTGTGAGACATCACATTTTATTTTTCTGTTACCTACTATCTCTGTAACAGTTATTTTATTTTACCCATGTTTATGGAACTGAAGTTCTCAATTTTAAGATATTAGTTGGAGATATTTCATTAAGAATTGGATAACTGGCATTTGTGTTTATTCAAACTGTAACTGTATTTGCTATAAGGACCAATAATAAGCTGTTTACACATGGTCGTTTTATATACCTGTATGTCATTTGACTGTGAACTTTGTCCTACATGTTAATCAATAATGAATCTTGTATCATATAAACATGTATATTGTTCAACTATTTTTAGGGATCCTATAATGTGTCAATATAAATGAAATGTAACCAAAACATTATACTGTATACAAAATATGAAAATAAAAAAAAAGAATAATGAACAAATGTCTTTAATTTTTCATACTCATGGTAATATAAATAAAATTAATTGGTTTCCATTTCAACATTTTCTGTGTTATGCTGCCAAGGAAGTTTACCAACAGGACATGCAGACCAGTTATATTCATTGGAAGCTAGTCTCCAAACACCAGTCACCATCTGTTGTTGTTCCTTCCCATTATCATCCTCTTGATTTGCATCCAATACTTCATCTTGATTTTCAATAATCATAACATCATCATTTCCCATTTCTAGATCCTCAGCTGTATAGATTGTAGCTGATGGGTTCATCGGAAACTTTTCTGGTGAAGATATTAATTTTGCTAATGTACAAATTCTTTCTGCAATAACAGCAGGAAGTTTTGGTACAAGCAAATCTAAAAGATTTGATATGAAGTAAGAAAGATAGTGATTATATGTAGCAATGATTGGTTGAATGTATGTGATATCTTGCAACTCTTCAGGAACTGGCTTTTGAAGATCCAGCACAAGTGCATTTCCTAAATTACTGCCAGGGTACCAATGTTCATATGATTTCTTCAAATCCTTTCTTTTCTTTGATATTTTATTGACATCAGTCATTCTGAAAACATAAAAATTATGTTAATATCTTTATGCTATTACTAAAGTAATTCAAATCTTTACTTGTAGCTAACATTACATTAAGATACTAAATTCTGAAGAAAATTGTATCTCCTACCATCTTTTGTCCTGCTCATATTTATTTATAATTTGTTAAAGCAATTTTAATACTTACTTTTTCATTCTTGTAAGGATATTCTGGGATATCTTTAGAGAAGCAAGAATTTCTGCAAGCCATAATGCAGCCAGGCGTGCTCTAAAATGTCCACCTTCTCTAGTTTGTGTTATTTTTATAAGAGCCATAATAAAGTCTAGCAGTAAATCATTTGTGTGTAGAAATTTGAGCAGGACTTCAAAGCAATGAACGTAGCTGATGTATAATTTATTCTTATATTTAAAGTCACTTGCACTAAAGAAATATAATAGGTCTTTTGAAAGAAACAATCCATCATCTCCTAGCAAAGCCTCATTTACAGCTGTGCTTACATCTTTTACTTGCAACAGCTTTTTACCATGTGTATTTAGTATATTGATTATTGACCTGATAGACACAGTTTCTAAATTAGACAGATCAACATGGTCTCCAAGCAATTCTTTAGCATCACCTACAATTGATTCTCTCATAGTCTCATTTGGTATTTCTGACAAGTTTATAATCTTCAGTTTTGAATGTGAGCATATACCTAATGATATGCAAAAATTAACCAGTGTACCAATTTTATATGTATCGCCATTTATAGTATTGTTCTGCTGACCACATATGTAATCTTGAATGAATTCTTTATGTTTGTCCCAATAATTTGTTAGTAACCAATGTAAACTGATAGAACATGCTTCTCTTAGTAGTGCGATAGGGGGAAGTGTATTGCTGTGAGCAGTATCATGTCTCAGGTCGACAATCCAGTCGGGAACGCCTAATCTTTTAGCTGCCTGGTACAAACTTGTCCCTTTCACTGTCTCAGTGTCTAACATATGGTTTACAAATCGCATGATAGCAGAAGAATAAGCTAAACGCATTAATTGATCATTGGATGTTGTCTCTGAAGAACAGGCGTCCTCAACAAAAACTTGCAGCAAACTAAGAGTTGATTCTATGCCGGACGGCAAGGATGGGCTTCTGGCTTTCCACACAAGTAAAAGTTTAAGCGCATCTTTTTTACTTGATGTTGGATTTGATATGTCCGCATATACTTTTTGCCACTCCTCACTATCATACCAAGGGACAATATGGTAATGTTCACTCATATTCAATGATTTTTGCCTCTAAACAAATATAACCAAACACTGACACTAGTATGTCTAATTATACAGATAATAAATAAAAGGGATTCAAATCCTGTGACTAGTAAGCCTTTCATGCTCACAGACATACTCACTCACTCATTTCATTCAATATACGTTCATACAGTCCATTCGTTCTATTAGCATTAAGATTAAGTTAGTTCAAAATAAAAGTGTTATATGAAAAGACGTCGTCCAAGTTTTATTTCACCAAGCAAATGGATAAAGACCCAGTGAGCCAAACATATGGTCCATCGAACCGGAGTTATTGAGTTACCTACATCGGGCGTTGGTCGCCGCCGCCGTGACAACAAAAGCATTCCTGAGCGGATTATTTTTGCTAACATCGAGAGCATAACAAGTCATTAGCGAAAATAATCATTCAAAACATTATCTATTTTGTTTGGATTCCGAGTTTCAACGTCATTTATACATTTGGACAAAATGGAAGCAGTTCTAACCTATCAAAAAGAAGTTTTGGAAAACTTGAGGAAAGCAGAGAGAAATTACAAGAAAACACCTACAGAACGAATTAGAAAATCCTACTTAGAAACCAGGTTGGACAATTTGGAGGAATTATGGAAAGTTTTCAAAGACGGACATAAAACAATCATCGGTAAAGTGAGCCAAAAAGAGAAGCAAGATTCATATTTTACTGAAGATATGTACGAAGAGTTCGAGGAATTGTATGTGGCATACAAGACGCAACTGAAGGAAGCCCTGCAGCCCTATTTCGCGTCATCAAATGGATCTTCAGCAAATATGGCGAAACAAAGTGTTGGACATGTCGGCAGTGATTGCGAAGTGAAGTTACCGCGCATACAATTACCTACGTTTAGTGGTAAATATAGTGAGTGGCAAACATTCTACGATATATTTAATTCACTTATTCACACCAACAAGAATTTATCTCCAGTACAAAAATTACACTATTTAAAAGGTAACTTGTCGGGTGAACCGGAATGTTTGTTACGAAATTTCTCAACCACCGATGCGAACTATGATGAGGCGTGGAAACAATTAGTTAAACGTTATAATAATAAGCGATACAATTGTAATACAATATTAAGATCATTGTTTACGCAAAAACCAATGACGGGTGAGTCGGCTAGTGCCATTAAACTTTTATTAGATACAACAACTTCTTGTTTACAATCTTTGCGTAATATGAATATTGATATTATGAACTGTGACGTGTTCATTATTTATTTAGTGGTTTCTAAATTAGATCCTGAATCCATGAAGCAGTGGGAATATCAGCTTGGCCTAATTAATGATGAGTTACCGTCATGGCCACAATTATCTGAGTTTTTAGAGTCAAGATTTAGATCATTAGAGATGATAGATACAAACAAGGTACCTACACAATTAAAATCTACCAACACAAAAACCAAAACCTTTCATGGGGCTGTCGACAATAATAAGAGTAATTCCAAAGTATCTGCCAAGTGTCATTTGTGTAAAGGTGAACATAATTTGTACCACTGCAAGGAGTTTAGTCAACTTGCTGTAAAAGATAGGCAAGATTATGTTCAAAAAAATAACTTATGTTTTAATTGTTTTTCTTCATCTCACCCAGTTATGAAATGTCGGAATGCAGTGAGTTGTAGACGATGTGGGAGAAGGCATCATTCATTATTGCATTTTGAGAAGGAGTTGAGCAGCACAGCAAAGCCTGAGGATGTTTCTACGCAGAGTGAGTCCGATAAAACCGTAAGTACTATTTCAACTAATTTCTCAAGTGGAGGATTAGAACCGAGTCGTGTTTTGTTGGCTACTGTTTCCGTTTGGGCATACAATGAGCACGGGTACAAACAAGAATTGAGAGGACTATTAGACCAAGGATCGCAAGCGTCCTTTATTAGCGAGTCGGTTGTACAATTACTTGGACTATCACGTAAACATATCAGCGGTACAGTGTCTGGTATAGGTGACGGGGGTCATACAAACATCAAGCATATGGTTTCTCTTGAGGTGCAATCACGGCACAACCCTGATTCCTTGATAAAAGTAAATGCATATGTCTTGCGGTCTGTGACATCATTACTTCCCTCAACCAAGTTGAACTCACCTGAGTGGCTTTCCTTGAGTAAAATTCCACTAGCCGATCCAGGTTATGCTACACCAGGAAAAATAGACATTCTTTTAGGAGCTGAAGTCTACAGTGAGATTTTATTGGATGGTATTATACGTCACAATGAAATATTGGCACAAAACACTACCTTAGGTTGGGTATTATCAGGGAGGGTGTCAAGAGATTCAACTTCAGCGGTTGGTCGATTAATCAACATGCATTTACATTTAAGGACAGATGAACTACTTAAACAATTCTGGGAAATTGAAAATGAGCCTAACTTGGTACAGAAAAGGATGACAAAGACTGAAGAAAAATGCGAAGGATTTTATGATAGGACAACTACACGCGATGAAGAAGGGAGGTTTGTGGTTAAATTACCTTTTGATAAGGAAGATCCAGAGTGTCAATATGGAAAATCAGTAGTTATAGCTACAAGAAGATGGGATTTTTTAGAAAAGAGGTTAGAGAAGAATCCTACTTTAAAAGAAGAGTATAACAAGGTCTTACATGAATACATTGATATGAATCATATGGTAGCCGTAGAAGAAGCGGATATAGACAATCCCAAGGCAGTTTATCTCCCTCATCATGCTGTGGTGAGAGAGGATAAAGACACCACAAAGGTTAGAGTAGTCTTTGATGGTTCATGTAAAGGGTTTAATAACTTTTCACTTAATGATAATCTAATGGTTGGTCCTAAGTTACAACAGGACTTAAGACATATCCTAATGAGGTGGCGATGTCACAAGATTTGTATTGTCGCAGATATTGTCAAAATGTTCAGGATGATAAAGGTCAGTTCTGAGGATACAGACTTCCAAAGAATTGTATGGAGATCGCACGTAGACGAACAACTACGACATTATAAATTATTACGAGTTACTTTTGGTACTGCTTGCGCACCTTATTTAGCGGTTAAATCACTTCAAACGCTAGCTGATAAAGAATCTACAAGTTTTCCTGTGGCTTCATCAATTACCATGAGGGATTTTTACATGGATGACCTTCTCACAGGCTGTGACACCATAGAGGAAGCTTTACACATTTATAATGACATTAACAAATTAATGAGGTGTGGTGGATTTGAACTACAAAAGTGGAGTAGCAATAATCAAGAATTATTGACACACATACAAGAGGACAAACATAGTGACAGTGATTCATTGAGAATAAAAACATCTTCCTTATTGAAGGTTCTTGGATTGGTATGGCATAGAGAGATGGACGCTTTTCAGTATACAATTAACTTGCCAGAATTAAAGGAGCCTGTTACTAAGCGGCAAGTTTTATCGGATGTAGCCCGGCTATATGACCCGTTAGGTTGGATTGCGCCCGTAGTAATCGTTGCAAAAATATTTATTCAGAAACTTTGGAAGTCTAAGCTTGATTGGGATGATGCACTGACTACTGAATTGAGAGACGATTGGTTACAGTTTAGAACAGGTTTGATACATTTAAAGGGGATAAACATACCACGATGGTATTATTTCAGTTCAACATCAAAGGTTGAATTACACGCGTTTGCTGATGCTTCTAAGTCAGCATACGGTGCTGCTGTATTTATTCGTGTTGTCAATGAGGAAGGCAATATCCATGTGAGTCTAGTATCAGCAAAGAGTTTTGAAATATCGTGTGGATTTATTGTTTAGTAAAAGACTTTCCGTACACACGTTGGATAATTTTATTATAATGACAGTTCAACAAACCATAGATTTACATCACAGACATTCATCTTGACATAAGAGTTCCACAGACTAAAATTCTCTTCACATATCGTCCGTTTTGGACGGACTTTCAAATAATATATTATTCATGTTTTTATTATTAAAAGTAACTCTATTTATAGAAGTCAAACCAGGGATGCAAAATCTATCAAAAAAACTAAAAAGTTCATTAGCGTTTTTTTCTGATAATGTTTCTATCTAAATACTGAAGCGACACACAGAGGTTACGGGGAAAGGAGGAACTAATATTTATGGTGCCTTATACACGTTCCACTCCTTTATGAGAAGGCGTTTTTTACACCACCCCTCAACATAATATTTTCCTGTTTTCCCTGTTTAAAAACACAAATATTAAGACATTTAATTCTGACTAAATTGTTAGTGATGCATTTTATACTGGCACATTCAAATACTTAACTTACTCCTTTATTTTTAACAGAATTTAACTCTAAAAATGCATGACCAACATTACATAGATTATGTGCATAGCCCTATATTCTTAAAAAATTAACTTAACAAACTTCTCAAAAACAGTTTTTCCTAACGGCTTAGTTAACAAATCCGCCAAATTATCCTGCGTTTTAATATACTTTACTGAAATACACTTATCCTTTATTTTGTCCATAATGAAGTGATACCTAATATCCAAGTGCTTTAACCTTTTATTATTTTCATTATTATAAACAAGTTTTATTGCTGACTGGTTGTCTTCATACAAGATCACTTCATTACCGACAACATCAAAGTCACACAACAAATTTTTCAACCAACATGCTTCTGAAATAGCCATACTTAATGCAATATATTCAGACTCAGTGGAGGATAATGACACACTAAGTTGTTTTTTACAACACCATACTACAGTACAATCAAATATTTTAAACAAATAACCAGTGGTAGATTTTCTATCTTGTGTGTCACCGGCCCAATCTGCATCAACAAAGCCTTGCAATTCTGTGGATGTGCTATTATATATCAAAGAGTAATTTAATGTACCTTTTATATACCTTAGAATACGTTTCAATGCCTTGTACAACATAATACTAGCACAGTGTTGGTACCTACTGAGGAAACAAACTGATACACATAGATCTGGTCTTGTACCACAAACTGCATACATTAAACTGCCTATGAGTTGTCTACACTTTTTCTCTATTTCTGGACTTTCAGATTTTTCCCTTTTTAGTATTTCAAACTTAAAGTTTTGGTCTATTGGAGTAGAAACTGGTTAGCAATCTGACATATTATAATGCTCTAAAACTTTAGTAAGATATGTTTTCTGACTAATTACCGTTGTACCTTTCTTTTGATCAATATCGATACCCAAATAACATTTGGCCAAACCTAAGTCTTTCATCTTAAAGTTATTGCTTAGCTCGCTTTTAAAATCTTCCAAAACCTTGTTTTCAGTGCAAAACATAAGAATATCATCAACAAATAGCATACATTCATTTACCTTTCTGAAATATAAGCAATGATCATTTTTAGATTTACTGAAATTTTCTTTACTCATGAAGTCATCAAACTTTTTATTCCAATATTTAGGAGACTTTTTCAAACCATACAATGATTTATTTAACTTGCATGTTTCACCGCTTGGTAACTTTATGTATACACTCTCATCTATGTCACCATGTAAAAAAGCACCTATAACATCCATCTGATGAACTGAAAGTTGAAGTTTATTTGCAACTGCTATAAAAACTCTAAAAGTAGGCAATTTAGCCACAGGAGAATATACTTCTAAATCACAATCAGACTGTTCAAAGCCTCTTGCTACCAACCTAGCTTTATATACTTTATTAGTACCTACTTGTTTAACTTTAAAAACCCATTTACTAGAAATTACTTTATTCCCCTCTGGTACGCTATTTACTTCTGTCCATGTGTTATTTTCTCTCAGAGTATCTAGCTCAGTCTTCATAGCAATCTTCCACTCTTCCTTTTCTTCAGAGTCAAGCGCTTCCTCTAGAGTAGCTGGCTCTGTACCGATGGATAGAAGGTTTGTTTCGTAGTCATCTAGCCTTGATGGTTTCTTTATTGCTCTGCCTCTCCGTGAATGTGTTGATACTTGAGGTGTTTCTTCTGCCTCTTCTTCTTTTTCTGACTCTGATGTTTCTTCTGAATTTAGAATTTCCTCTGTTTGTACTTCTGTATTTTCATCAAGATCTGATAACTGTGTTACATCTTCTTCACCTTCCTCATTAAAACTGTGATATTCTTCTCTTATTTCATCCTCTTTATTATTTATTTCTTCTTTTAATAATAATGGGGTTATATTATTATGATCTTGAAAAGTATTACCTAGCTTTTGACTACTAAAATTGCCTTTCAGGAATGTTACCTCTCTTTTAATCAAAACATCATTTTTATGGGGAAAATAAATTCTAAAACCTTTTGTTGTTTCACTATAACCTACAAAGTATCCTATTTCAGCTTTGCTATCCCATTTTTTGCGATAATGATCTGGAATGTGTACACCTACCTTTGAACCAAATACTTTTAAATTGTTTATATCATATAATCCCTTTTTATACCAGAGCTCATACGGAGTTACATTTTTAATCCTACTTTTACCAGTTCTGTTTATAACGTATACAGCTGTATTGACAGCTTCAGCCCATAGAGACTTATTTAAATTACTTGATAACAATATTGTTCTAGCCGCTTCAGTTATTGTACGCATTTCACGTTCTATGCAACCGTTTTGTTGGGGTGTGTACGGAGCACTATTTTGGTGTACAATACCTAAATGATTGAAGAGAGACTTCACCTCTTTGTTCATAAATTCTAAACCACAATCGGATCTTATTATTTCAATTTTATATTCTAAGTTTTTAGTAACAAAATTTAAAAAAGTTTTAATTTTATCAACTGTTTCAAACTTATTTTTCAGAAAATAAACCGTTCTATACTTTGAAAAGTCATCCTTTATGAGTAGATAATATCTTGATCCACCTAATGATATTGTTTCCATCGGTCCGCATAAATCCATATGAAGCCATTGACCGGGCCTATCTGCCCTATTTATACTTATAGGAAACGGTCTCTTATGTAACTTACCCAAAAGACATGGCTCACATGTTATTTCCTTTTGTTTACTAACACTGAAATCTATATCATATTTATTTAACATGTTTTTTACCTGTTCAATATCCTGGTGGCACATTTTTTCATGCCATTCAGATAAACTGTCACTTGATTTACCAACACAAGCATTTTGAATTTTATTAGACCTAAACTTCATTATAAACAAGTTATTTTTCCTATATGCTAGTGCACAAACATTTTTACTGTTATTTTTCCTCAAATAACACATTTTACTATTAATTGTTAAAACATAACCTCTATCTGTAGTTGAACTTGCTGAAAATAGATTCATCTTGATGCTGGGGACATGTAAAACGTTATTTAATGTTGTATTTATCCATTGTTTACCTGTAAATGCTTCTAAAGAAATAACTCCAATACCAACGGCTTGTATGATTTTGCCGTCTCCAATAACTATGGATCTAGGGCATTCTAGTTTTTTATAGTCTATAAACATATCATAATCATAACACATGTGCTCTGAAGCTCCACTATCCATTACCCAACAATTATCACTTTCTAATTGACTGTAAAACAATGATGATAGCTCGAACACAGAGAATGCATTGCTTTGTTTAATTTTGTTTACATCTTGACTTTTCTCGCTTTTATTTTTAAACCAACAATCTGAACTTTTATGATTATTCTTCTTACAGAACTTACAACTAGTATTATTAATTATTGTACCTCTACTTTTCGATTTGCACTCCTTTTTCAGATGTCCCACTTTTCCACACCGATAGCATTTTCTATTGGACTTGTGTACAAACGCAGATGACTCATCTTCTTTGTTTTTGGCTGAGGCGCGTTGCTCTTCGATCAGTAATCGCGCTGTTAACTGGTCCATGGTCCTTTTTTTCTGCTGGCACCGATTCCCACGCTGACACAAAGTGCTGAAATTGTGATGGCAGAGATGAAGTTATCTTTGTGATGGCCATAGTTTGACTCACTTCAGCGTTGAGATTCTTCAGTTTGCTCAGGAGAGACTCGAACCTTCCCAGGAACTCTGACACGGTTTCCCTTTCTTCAAATTTCATTGAAAAGAACTTCTGCTGAAGTATATGCACAGACAGCTCGCCTCGCTGTTCAAATATTGTATGTAGCTTATCCCAAATCTCTTTTGACGTCTTGCAGCTTAATATTTGTGGTATAACCTTTTCAGATATGTTTGTTACCAACATACCTTGAGCTTTTGAATCTTTCTGCATCCATTTCTCCTGATCCTCGTCGGCCTTGAACGTGCCTTCAACGACGTCTAAGAGACCCATAGCTCTTAGTAAAACGCGTATTTTGAAACACCACGCTGTCCAATTTTGTACACCTTGAAGCTGCTGAAAGCTTTGTCCAGAAGCCATATTTTCGACGGAATCCATCGCCCGTATTATTATTGCTTTACCGCAATTACCAGATTTATCAGAATCTGAGCCGGCGACCGCCACACCTGGTCAGACAGCCCTGGCCGACGTATGTTTATGTAGCTACTTTACCGCAGCGTTTCTTGATAAAAAACCAATCCAGCACGATTATTAGGCCGTAAGTCTGTGTCTGGGCCCATAACCTTTTGAAATATCGTGTGGATTTATTGTTTAGTAAAAGACTTTCCGTACACACGTTGGATAATTTTATTATAATGACAGTTCAACAAACCATAGATTTACATCACAGACATTCATCTTGACATAAGAGTTCCACAGACTAAAATTCTCTTCACATATCGTCCGTTTTGGACGGACTTTCAAATAATATATTATTCATGTTTTTATTATTAAAAGTAACTCTATTTATAGAAGTCAAACCAGGGATGCAAAATCTATCAAAAAAACTAAAAAGTTCATTAGCGTTTTTTTCTGATAATGTTTCTATCTAAATACTGAAGCGACACACAGAGGTTACGGGGAAAGGAGGAACTAATATTTATGGTGCCTTATACACGTTCCACTCCTTTATGAGAAGGCGTTTTTTACACCACCCCTCAACATAATATTTTCCTGTTTTCCCTGTTTAAAAACACAAATATTAAGACATTTAATTCTGACTAAATTGTTAGTGATGCATTTTATACTGGCACATTCAAATACTTAACTTACTCCTTTATTTTTAACAGAATTTAACTCTAAAAATGCATGACCAACATTACATAGATTATGTGCATAGCCCTATATTCTTAAAAAATTAACTTAACAAACTTCTCAAAAACAGTTTTTCCTAACGGCTTAGTTAACAAATCCGCCAAATTATCCTGCGTTTTAATATACTTTACTGAAATACACTTATCCTTTATTTTGTCCATAATGAAGTGATACCTAATATCCAAGTGCTTTAACCTTTTATTATTTTCATTATTATAAACAAGTTTTATTGCTGACTGGTTGTCTTCATACAAGATCACTTCATTACCGACAACATCAAAGTCACACAACAAATTTTTCAACCAACATGCTTCTGAAATAGCCATACTTAATGCAATATATTCAGACTCAGTGGAGGATAATGACACACTAAGTTGTTTTTTACAACACCATACTACAGTACAATCAAATATTTTAAACAAATAACCAGTGGTAGATTTTCTATCTTGTGTGTCACCGGCCCAATCTGCATCAACAAAGCCTTGCAATTCTGTGGATGTGCTATTATATATCAAAGAGTAATTTAATGTACCTTTTATATACCTTAGAATACGTTTCAATGCCTTGTACAACATAATACTAGCACAGTGTTGGTACCTACTGAGGAAACAAACTGATACACATAGATCTGGTCTTGTACCACAAACTGCATACATTAAACTGCCTATGAGTTGTCTACACTTTTTCTCTATTTCTGGACTTTCAGATTTTTCCCTTTTTAGTATTTCAAACTTAAAGTTTTGGTCTATTGGAGTAGAAACTGGTTAGCAATCTGACATATTATAATGCTCTAAAACTTTAGTAAGATATGTTTTCTGACTAATTACCGTTGTACCTTTCTTTTGATCAATATCGATACCCAAATAACATTTGGCCAAACCTAAGTCTTTCATCTTAAAGTTATTGCTTAGCTCGCTTTTAAAATCTTCCAAAACCTTGTTTTCAGTGCAAAACATAAGAATATCATCAACAAATAGCATACATTCATTTACCTTTCTGAAATATAAGCAATGATCATTTTTAGATTTACTGAAATTTTCTTTACTCATGAAGTCATCAAACTTTTTATTCCAATATTTAGGAGACTTTTTCAAACCATACAATGATTTATTTAACTTGCATGTTTCACCGCTTGGTAACTTTATGTATACACTCTCATCTATGTCACCATGTAAAAAAGCACCTATAACATCCATCTGATGAACTGAAAGTTGAAGTTTATTTGCAACTGCTATAAAAACTCTAAAAGTAGGCAATTTAGCCACAGGAGAATATACTTCTAAATCACAATCAGACTGTTCAAAGCCTCTTGCTACCAACCTAGCTTTATATACTTTATTAGTACCTACTTGTTTAACTTTAAAAACCCATTTACTAGAAATTACTTTATTCCCCTCTGGTACGCTATTTACTTCTGTCCATGTGTTATTTTCTCTCAGAGTATCTAGCTCAGTCTTCATAGCAATCTTCCACTCTTCCTTTTCTTCAGAGTCAAGCGCTTCCTCTAGAGTAGCTGGCTCTGTACCGATGGATAGAAGGTTTGTTTCGTAGTCATCTAGCCTTGATGGTTTCTTTATTGCTCTGCCTCTCCGTGAATGTGTTGATACTTGAGGTGTTTCTTCTGCCTCTTCTTCTTTTTCTGACTCTGATGTTTCTTCTGAATTTAGAATTTCCTCTGTTTGTACTTCTGTATTTTCATCAAGATCTGATAACTGTGTTACATCTTCTTCACCTTCCTCATTAAAACTGTGATATTCTTCTCTTATTTCATCCTCTTTATTATTTATTTCTTCTTTTAATAATAATGGGGTTATATTATTATGATCTTGAAAAGTATTACCTAGCTTTTGACTACTAAAATTGCCTTTCAGGAATGTTACCTCTCTTTTAATCAAAACATCATTTTTATGGGGAAAATAAATTCTAAAACCTTTTGTTGTTTCACTATAACCTACAAAGTATCCTATTTCAGCTTTGCTATCCCATTTTTTGCGATAATGATCTGGAATGTGTACACCTACCTTTGAACCAAATACTTTTAAATTGTTTATATCATATAATCCCTTTTTATACCAGAGCTCATACGGAGTTACATTTTTAATCCTACTTTTACCAGTTCTGTTTATAACGTATACAGCTGTATTGACAGCTTCAGCCCATAGAGACTTATTTAAATTACTTGATAACAATATTGTTCTAGCCGCTTCAGTTATTGTACGCATTTCACGTTCTATGCAACCGTTTTGTTGGGGTGTGTACGGAGCACTATTTTGGTGTACAATACCTAAATGATTGAAGAGAGACTTCACCTCTTTGTTCATAAATTCTAAACCACAATCGGATCTTATTATTTCAATTTTATATTCTAAGTTTTTAGTAACAAAATTTAAAAAAGTTTTAATTTTATCAACTGTTTCAAACTTATTTTTCAGAAAATAAACCGTTCTATACTTTGAAAAGTCATCCTTTATGAGTAGATAATATCTTGATCCACCTAATGATATTGTTTCCATCGGTCCGCATAAATCCATATGAAGCCATTGACCGGGCCTATCTGCCCTATTTATACTTATAGGAAACGGTCTCTTATGTAACTTACCCAAAAGACATGGCTCACATGTTATTTCCTTTTGTTTACTAACACTGAAATCTATATCATATTTATTTAACATGTTTTTTACCTGTTCAATATCCTGGTGGCACATTTTTTCATGCCATTCAGATAAACTGTCACTTGATTTACCAACACAAGCATTTTGAATTTTATTAGACCTAAACTTCATTATAAACAAGTTATTTTTCCTATATGCTAGTGCACAAACATTTTTACTGTTATTTTTCCTCAAATAACACATTTTACTATTAATTGTTAAAACATAACCTCTATCTGTAGTTGAACTTGCTGAAAATAGATTCATCTTGATGCTGGGGACATGTAAAACGTTATTTAATGTTGTATTTATCCATTGTTTACCTGTAAATGCTTCTAAAGAAATAACTCCAATACCAACGGCTTGTATGATTTTGCCGTCTCCAATAACTATGGATCTAGGGCATTCTAGTTTTTTATAGTCTATAAACATATCATAATCATAACACATGTGCTCTGAAGCTCCACTATCCATTACCCAACAATTATCACTTTCTAATTGACTGTAAAACAATGATGATAGCTCGAACACAGAGAATGCATTGCTTTGTTTAATTTTGTTTACATCTTGACTTTTCTCGCTTTTATTTTTAAACCAACAATCTGAACTTTTATGATTATTCTTCTTACAGAACTTACAACTAGTATTATTAATTATTGTACCTCTACTTTTCGATTTGCACTCCTTTTTCAGATGTCCCACTTTTCCACACCGATAGCATTTTCTATTGGACTTGTGTACAAACGCAGATGACTCATCTTCTTTGTTTTTGGCTGAGGCGCGTTGCTCTTCGATCAGTAATCGCGCTGTTAACTGGTCCATGGTCCTTTTTTTCTGCTGGCACCGATTCCCACGCTGACACAAAGTGCTGAAATTGTGATGGCAGAGATGAAGTTATCTTTGTGATGGCCATAGTTTGACTCACTTCAGCGTTGAGATTCTTCAGTTTGCTCAGGAGAGACTCGAACCTTCCCAGGAACTCTGACACGGTTTCCCTTTCTTCAAATTTCATTGAAAAGAACTTCTGCTGAAGTATATGCACAGACAGCTCGCCTCGCTGTTCAAATATTGTATGTAGCTTATCCCAAATCTCTTTTGACGTCTTGCAGCTTAATATTTGTGGTATAACCTTTTCAGATATGTTTGTTACCAACATACCTTGAGCTTTTGAATCTTTCTGCATCCATTTCTCCTGATCCTCGTCGGCCTTGAACGTGCCTTCAACGACGTCTAAGAGACCCATAGCTCTTAGTAAAACGCGTATTTTGAAACACCACGCTGTCCAATTTTGTACACCTTGAAGCTGCTGAAAGCTTTG
Source organism: Agrotis puta (assembly GCA_943136025.2). NCBI lineage: Eukaryota > Metazoa > Arthropoda > Insecta > Lepidoptera > Noctuidae > Agrotis > Agrotis puta. Next base: position 10,482,451 of record OW964182.2, on the reverse strand, counting down.
TCCAGAAGCCATATTTTCGACGGAATCCATCGCCCGTATTATTATTGCTTTACCGCAATTACCAGATTTATCAGAATCTGAGCCGGCGACCGCCACACCTGGTCAGACAGCCCTGGCCGACGTATGTTTATGTAGCTACTTTACCGCAGCGTTTCTTGATAAAAAACCAATCCAGCACGATTATTAGGCCGTAAGTCTGTGTCTGGGCCCATAACCTTTTGAAATATCGTGTGGATTTATTGTTTAGTAAAAGACTTTCCGTACACACGTTGGATAATTTTATTATAATGACAGTTCAACAAACCATAGATTTACATCACAGACATTCATCTTGACATAAGAGTTCCACAGACTAAAATTCTCTTCACATATCGTCCGTTTTGGACGGACTTTCAAATAATATATTATTCATGTTTTTATTATTAAAAGTAACTCTATTTATAGAAGTCAAACCAGGGATGCAAAATCTATCAAAAAAACTAAAAAGTTCATTAGCGTTTTTTTCTGATAATGTTTCTATCTAAATACTGAAGCGACACACAGAGGTTACGGGGAAAGGAGGAACTAATATTTATGGTGCCTTATACACGTTCCACTCCTTTATGAGAAGGCGTTTTTTACAAAGAGCAAGGTAGCTCCTATAGAGAAGGAGGTATCAATACCGCGACTGGAACTCTGCGGTGCAGTTTTGGCAGCAAAATTGATTTCTGAAATATCACAAATAATGCGCATACCGAAGGAGAATCTGTACGCTTGGTCAGATTCTACAATAGTGTTAGCTTGGCTAAGAGGAGGGTCCAGCCGCTGGACCACTTTTGTGAGCAATCGTGTCTCTGAAATTCTTAACATTTTAGACTACGAACAATGGAGACATGTTAGCACAGACATGAATCCTGCTGATTGTGTTTCTAGAGGGATACCTGCGCAAGAGTTACCAGAGCATTCTTTATGGTGGTCGGGACCGTCTTGGCTTTCACAATCAATTGTACAGATTGACAACCCTGAAATCATTCAGGATACTCATGAAGAAGAAAGATCTACGTCTTTAACTGCTGTACCCGTAGTAAAAAAGGAATTTATTTGGACTATGTTTTCGTCATTAACTAAAACCTTAAAAGCAATGTCTTACTGGAGAAGATTTATACACAATTTAAAATTACCAAAGGAGAAACGTATTCAATATTCAAATTTAATTACACCATTAGAAATGGAAGAGAGTTTAGTAATATGCATCAAACAGGTTCAAGAAGAGAATTTTAGTGAAGAACTAAATTGGTTAAAGAAGAAGGAATTTGTCCCCAAGAAAAGTAAACTCCGCACTCTTTGTCCCATTTTAGATAGAAATGGGTTGCTAAGGGTTGGTGGTCGTATAGATGAGTCAGAAGTAATATACGACACAAAACATCCTATAGTTATGCCCTCTAAGAGCCATCTTACCGAGCTTATAATTAAGGATGCACATCTTAGAACCTTTCATGGCGGACCTCAAGCTATGTTGTGCTATATAAAAACCAAATATTGGATATTGCGAGCAAAAGAGAGGATAAAAAGTCATTACAGATCATGCGTTAAGTGTTTGAGATATTCTAAGACAAAGAGTAACCAATTAATGGGTCAAATTCCTGAAGTCAGATTAAAGCCAACCAGACCTTTTAAATCATCTGGCTGTGATTACATGGGACCTATTAATGTGAGATTCTCACCTGGTCGGGGAGCGAAATCCTACAAGGGATATATTTGTCTATTTATTTGTATGGTTACCCGAGCCATTCATTTGGAGGTTGTGACTGAATTGACTTCAAAGGCCTTTATTGCAGCCTTTAAACGATTCACAGCACGAAGAGGTCACTGTCAGGACCTATTTAGTGACAATGGCACTAACTTTGTTGGAGCCAATAAAGAACTCCGTCAGATGTTTGATCAAGCTAAGTCAACAGTGCCACGTGAAATTCAGGAATCACTGAATTTAGAACACACAACCTGGCATTTCATACCTCCACATGCACCTAACTTCGGAGGTCTGTGGGAGGCCGGAGTTCGCAGCGTTAAAACTCACCTAAAGAAGGTAATTGGAGACAGCACTCTTACCTATGAAGAGTTGTCTACTGTCTTAGTACAGATCGAGGCCTGCCTTAATTCTCGTCCAATTACTGTAATGAGCGATGACCCTAACGGGCCGCGAGCTTTGACACCCGGACATTTTCTTATAGGTGAACCGTTAATAAGTATTCCTGATAGAGATTATACAGGAAGTAATGTTGTAGGTTTAGACAGGTGGAGATTGACCCAAAAAATGGTACAGAGCTTTTGGAAAAGGTGGTACAAAGAGTACTTAGTAAACCTTAATCAACGGTATAAATGGAATACTAAAAACTCGGAGCCAGAAATAGGTGATGTCGTTATTTTGAAAGATGATAATATTCCCCCGGCTAAATGGATTTTAGGAAAAATAACTAATAAATATTTAGGTCCTGATAATATCGCACGTGTTGTATCTATTAAAAGTAAGAATGGAGAATTTAAACGCCCCATTAGTAAAATATGTGTTTTACCAAAATAAATTCAGTGTTACTGTGTGTACTCTCTTGTGTAACTTATAATCATGCAGTTACTAATTAAGTTTTGAAATTGTAAGACAAGGTTATTGGTCGAATATGTTTGTGGTGGTAATTAAATTTGAGTAAATGATTCTTAGTTTTAAGACATATTAACTTTACTGATGTGTTGTTGTAGTTGTAACACAAGGTTACAATTACCAAGTTGTGTGTTTAATTAAATACCTAATTATAAAAGTAAAATGTTTGTCAAATTAAAGTTACAGTTTTTACCATACTTGCCCTATTTGTGTTACAACGCAGGTGTGTCTATTAGCACCTTCTAGCACTATGTGGATGTGTTTTTTTTTTTGTTTGTTTACCAACTTCTTTACCCTATTGAATCCAAAGCTTGTTATGGATAGATCATGGTGGGCGGTAAAAATTAAAATGTTTAGAAATTTTAATTTTAGATAGTCTCTAAGAATGCAGAAACTTAATATGTGGTTCTAAGTATTATAGCATGTACTTTAATTATCAAAAAAGGATACATGAACAGTGACACATAATGAAGGGTTAAGATTGTTTTTATTTTGCCATTTGTATAAAGTTTAAAGTTATGTTGTTGATAATGGTTGATGTTTCATTGGTTACATTATTTGGAAAGTACGTTCTCGCACTGCGTACTTTGGTGGGCGGTATGTCTAATTATACAGATAATAAATAAAAGGGATTCAAATCCTGTGACTAGTAAGCCTTTCATGCTCACAGACATACTCACTCACTCATTTCATTCAATATACGTTCATACAGTCCATTCGTTCTATTAGCATTAAGATTAAGTTAGTTCAAAATAAAAGTGTTATATGAAAAGACGTCGTCCAAGTTTTATTTCACCAAGCAAATGGATAAAGACCCAGTGAGCCAAACAAGTAAATTATAACCTAAAACATCTTCGAGTTCTGTACTGTCAATATTGTCATGTTACGTTTAGTTATGATTTAATTTTTTTGATTTCGAAGAGAATCGGGAGAGTACAAGTTTTAAGTTTTATCCTAAACATCCTCCTGTCAATATTATTAATATATAAATAAGGAGTGAAAATCATCACGATCTCTGGAAATAATGTGATACTTTACGTTTGCCGACAAAAAAAAATACATATTAAATAAATGACCAAAGATAAACATTAAATATATTTTAAATTACGTTTATCCATATCGTTTATATTTTTTATTTTTAATAAATGAAAAATAATACATACCTAATTCGTTTGTATAACTATTAAATAAATCTAAAATATTCGGCAACATCGTAACGAAAATATCAAAGTGAGGGTAGTTCCGTATTCGTAGCATTTCAATACTTCGCCCGCGATGCTCCCCCACGTTTCCTCAGTCTAAACACAGATTTCGTTCAGAGCGAACTTCAAAACACGCCACACGACAGCACACTAGTGCTCCGAAAACAAGAGAAGAAAAATTTGCTGTGAGTGTCCCAAAAAAGTTGTTCCTTACAGAGTTGCGCCATTCCCGACCGGCTGTGGTTCAAAGTAAGTACGTATAAATATCATTATTACGGATGGGTTTCATATTTTTATAAGTTAATTGTAAAGAAAATGGCGGTATGTTAATATTTTTTTCTTTAACCTCTCGGGCGCGTTACGTACACCCGGGTGTACATAAGCGAAAACGCCCCAGCGCCTTACGTACACACGTCTGTACATAACAGACAGTCGCTCATTGGACGTTGATTTTTATCATTTTCAATTATAAATCGCCCGAGAGGTTAAAAATCGACGTAGCGGTATAAATAATGGGCTAATCATCATCACCATACGCATCATCATGGTTTACGAATAAATGTGCGTTAATGAGACCTCATGCGCACCTATGGTGATATGATTAGTTTGTGTTATAATTTGCTTATAATTATAGTAGATTATGCACCGAGGGGCTAAAGTTGTGTCTTATGTCACGGGCGTCATATTCATTCAAGCTAGCCCAAGGCAAAGACACCTTTAGCCCAGAGGAGGATACTCTACTTTTTACACCTACTGTGAGAAAATAATAGCCATAGTACGAAAAACAAAGTATTTATTAAATAAAAAAACAGTAACGCGTAGTAAGGGTTTCGAGAATAGCTTTCCTCTTTCTGGCACACTAAATCAGACTTAGCTGTATGGGCTCAGCTCCCTTTGCCTGCCCCAAAGAGGGACGAAAAGAACCAAAAAAAAAAATCTAGGCTGCATGGGCTAGATAGATCCCTTTGTCTTCCCAAAAGGGAAAAGAAAATTAAAAAAAAAAATCTTTCTGGCACCAAAGGGTGTTTGTTGTTTATAAACATATTCCAAATTCAAATCACATTATTGACCAGCGGGTAATAATGAAATCCAGTACAACATTATTGACCGGCTGTGCCCTCGGCCACTAATGACTCACTTTAGGTTAAGGTTGCTTGACATATAATTTGACATTTTCGAGCAGGTGGTGTGAAAAGTTACTTATCATACGAGATATTTTATATACACACTAAGAGATCGGAAGTTGAACATTAGGGTGGCGTTGAATTTGTCAGACGTCGTTGATTCACTCATAAACGACTTAGTAAAAGTCAGTGTGTGTCGTCTAGGGTAGCATACCATAAAATAATATTTTATGGTGCTACCCGAATTTCGATAATATTAAGTATTATCAAAATAACCAACCGGTATGGCGTTCACGGCCTCACAAATATTTGTCACGTGATTATGTCTGCCAGTAGGGCAAAATTTTTGCGGTGCGGCGCCGCAACGCGCCAATCGCGCCATGTGCTCCGGCACTAACGATGAAGTAGAGGCATAAATTGAGCATACCTGACATACCTCACCGTTATTTTAATGGGACTTCAACGCAAAGGGCGCAGGGAACAGCAATGGCCCCAGAACGGAAAAGGCTATTGATGGCCTCCGTGGATTTTAATCTGTAGAAGTCTGACAGTAGGGGTGGGACTTATTTGATGATTATAGTACATAAAAAGAAAGGGACGAGCATGGGCAATCCGCCCCTAAGGCTACCCACTGACCATGATTTCGGAGCCAAGGGCTGTTTGATTTTATGGAAAAGGAGGCTCCATTTAATTAACTCCTATTTAAAAACGCGGCCATCCAGTGGGTGGACGCAGTTAATCCCCAGTGGTAGCATCAGAAATGAGTTTGACTTTATTATGATGAGCGAGAAGCGCATATTCATCAGTCATGTCATGTCTCTGCAATTTTACCGGCACGTTTGGCGCAGTGGCTGAGCAATTGGACTGCTGCGCTGCGTGTCGCGGGTTCGATTCCCGCACGGAACAAATATTTGTATGACGTACAAGTTTCTATGCTTGTACGTACCCACGACACAGGAGAAAATCCTTCTGTGGCGCAACGATTAAAAAAACAATTGTAAAAAGGCGTAAGACAGAGAGACGTTGTTTCTCTGAAACTATTCAACCAAAGGGTGGAAATTTTTGGAAAAAATGAAATAGTGTCTATAAAATAAGGGGCTTTATTAAAATACTAACTTACAATTTTTTAATTTTAGTAATGTGTTCAACACGTTACTCAGCTCTCGAGCCGCTGCTTATAGCACCTAGTAAAAAAAAAACGACTTTTGAAAGAAAACTATGTAGTTTCGGCTCTTTAGAGCAACTTGTGACGCTCTTCGCTGGTTCCTCGTTCGTTGTGATAGGTCAAGGCTTTGTTTGTGTGACTAACTCTTTAGTTGTCCCTGACACTTGTCCCCAACATGAAATTAAATTTAGATAACACAAAGATTTAGTTGATGAAATTTGTCATAAAATCTCAGAATTTGTCGATCACTTGTTCAAAATTTTAGCGCAGTAGCTGAGTAATCGACTGCAGCGCAGCTTGTCGCGGGGTCGATCCCCGCACGGAACAAATACTCGTATGATTTGCAAGTAGTTCTGGGTCTAGGTGTTTGTGTATGTGAATTTCTGGTCGTAAATACATAAAAAATTGGGCGGCAACTTCTTTTTTTAATTTAAAAATAATTAACGACAATTTTTTGTTTTACTAAAATCCCTGATAATAATAATAATTTATTTATCTCAGAAAAACATGTCTACACTTTGAACAATGAGCAAACAAAAACATTTTTTTTGTGGGTAGTTTAACAATGTATGTATGGGTAGTATTAAAATTGAGCAACTGCGCCTGAGCTAGGCCGGGCCTGTAGTAGTTTCTTTTATAAAGTTAAGTTTTTACGCACACGTAGTGTTGTAGTTAAACTGTAATTACGTGTAAGTTCTACGAATACTATAATTTAATTTAATTTAATAATTTGTTTCATGTAGTTACAATACTCTTACAATTAAATCAACACATAAACACAGTTGTTTTAGTAGGATACAAGAGCAAAGTGTGACACTGTTAATTTCAATCCCTGATTCCGAAACTAGGTAAACCTGTACTATCGGAATCAGTGATTCCTCCAATTACAATAACTAGGTCATCAACACTTATATTTAGCATTAAACAGCAATTATTGAGGAGATTAAACAGCAATTATTGAGGAGTTGCTGATGTTTGTGAGTAGTGTCCCTAAGCCAGTGTCAATGACACTAATCGTTCATCCCTTATTCCGCGTCTAATTTAGGAGTCGGAATAATATTATGCGATTACGTTGTTGCGAAAGTAGGTACTGCGATGATTTCAGTTTCTTTGAAACTTAGTAAACGTTAGCTTTCTTTCAGAAAACACCGCTTTTATTGGGGTGTTTCTTAAATTAAATGACCCATCCCGGCCTGGATAGAGCAGAAGGGACTGTAAAACTCTGACTTAACATCCACCCTGTTCCTTCGGTTGCCCTGCTTAGACATTCCCGTGAAGAATAGATCCCATGCACCATGATTTTACTAAGCAATTAGATTATTTCGTTGGGATTTACACCTCGCCGATGATTCCCCATGTCCACCCCCAATTTGTCCCCCACTGGTGAACAGTGAAACGTTTTATATAAAACTTTCCCTCTGTCCCCCCGGGTTGGACAAACAAAGATTTTATATACGTTTATTAAATTATTTCGTTGTTACGAATTTTATTAAATATTACCGTTGGCCACCACTGGTGGACAGTGAAACGATTTTAAGCTGGAGTATTCTGTGTCCACCACTAGTGGACAGTGATAATTTTTTTTAAATGTTTCACTATCCACCACTAAACTGGAAGTAGCAAGAAAACGCCAACGTTAATATTTAATAAAATTCGTACCACTGTCCACTAGTGCTGGTCAGGGGGAACTTATAAATAAAAACTTCTTTTGGGGGAAAAAACAGAAGGAAAGTTTTATATAAAACGTTTCGCTGTCCACCAGTGGGGGACAAATTGGGGGTGGACGACACCTCGCCAGACGAATTTAATTTCCTACACTTATATTCATGGCAACTGGTGGCGCCCGTGTGTTAGACTGGTAAACAATACAGTAGGTATTAGGTGCTGAGCGTTACGCCTGCGTAAAATACATATGGCTTCGGGCTTATTAATTTTTCCACTCTTTTGGAGATGCCTCAAACACTATTTTTGGGATAAAAAAGGCATCTTTAAATACTGTCAGTCTGGCTTCGTTCAATGCCAATTTCTCCCAACTAGGTCTGCATATCTGTGTTTAGGGATAATTGAAGAAGTATTGAGAAAAATTTCAAGTAGCTCTTAGAGCCCTCGCGCACTAGGCAGGCTGGTTCGGTAGCCAGGCTGCAGCAGCCAGTAAAACATATGACGATGTACGAGAGCCCGCACACTAGGCAGCCACGATTTCTTGGCTGCGGCAGTCAATACAACGCGCCTGAGTGCACGGCAACTAGCTGGCTGCGCGCAGCCAGAGCGTGTGTAGGCGAATGTATGTGGATGCCGTCAGTGTCCGCGCACTAGTTGTAGCAGCCAGACGTATTTTAGGTTCCGAATTTTTGCAAAAAATTTCGAATAGTCAATTTGGCTGCTATAAATGGCTGTGCAAATATTCTGGCTGCCGCAGCCTGGTTGCGCAGCCAGGCTGCCTAGTGCGCGGGGCCTTAAGCCACCACTGATTTCTTCAAATCTTCAAAGGGTTAGGCAGTAAGTAGGTTGCAGCGACTCATATGCTATTAGCTCGGCATAAACTACGACTTCTGGCCATCTTATCTTATCCGGGCTATTCAGAGTTTGCGTGTAGGGCTGCTACACACATTTAAAGTTTGTCGGTTCGGCAGTTTCGTTGAACTACAAAGCCGACCCGAAGCTATTTTTGCTCTTGTTCAGTTTCAATGGGGTTGTGTTATTAATTTTTTGTTTTTATAAACAATAAATAGCAACCCTTATAAAGGATATCAAACAGGGGTAAATAAGAAAACTGCACTAAGAATTATTTTTTTTATTAAAAAAACTGATTCCAAAGCAAATGTTGATCATAATATTCACATGCAGTTAAAACGCTACATGTTTAAAATCTTTAATGATTTACATACATTACGTAGGTTCATAATCATCTTTTCAATTAAATTAATACTTTATGTAAGATGTCCTAAGTACACATAACAATCAGAACTGATATACTTCACAACAATTAAATTATTTGATGGTGGGCGAAACAGTAAATCGCCGTATTATGGCAAAGTTGTAATATATTACATTGGTTTTGAAATAATAAAAACATACTGATTTTATTTATACATCTGTAGACAGTTCAACTGATGGCTATTTTTATAATTCTCCTTTGGCACTAACATAACGTTCTGAAAAATAATAACAATGTTCCAAGACGTCATGTTGCGTTTTCACTGCCGGCGATATCGACGGCTCCTCTAAATGCACATTCCCGGGCCCGAGGCCGCGGCCCGGACACCGACCGACAAACTCAACGAACGAAACGACACGAGTACAAAACGACGCGCGAGCGCCGCCGACGCCGCGATAAATATCTATCAATATATAATCTCGATCAACAAATATAATTCAATATGGGCAATAGTAGGACAATACGAAGTTTAACCGTACCGACGCGATCACATCGCACGTCGTCATAAGTCCACGGTGGCGAGGTTCTGCGTCGGCGCGCGCAGCTCCGCGGGCGACGCCGGCGGCGACGGCGGCCGCGCGTGGAACTTGCCCGGCAGCGCTGCCAGCGCCGACAGCGCTGCGTCCGCGTGCGGGATGCGGCGCATGATCTTGCCGGACGTGATGAGTCGCCCGAAGCCCTCCTGGTGCGCGAACGCGTAGCCGGAGCGGACCGAGCGGCGCGCGCGCCGGGCGGACGGAGTGCGCGGCGCGGGCGCGGCCGCCCGCCAGCGCTGCCGCGCGCGCAGCCGCTCGGCCAGCGTCGGCCTCGTCCACGAGCACGCCAGGCGCCACGACACCACCGGCACCATCAGGATGATCATCTGCGGACCGAGCGGGGTCATTAGCCACGATTGTAACTCTACAACATGGCAACATTTATTCTAAAACATGTACTCACAGTGAGAACAGCAGTAAACCAGAAGGTGGCTTGTGTCAGCGCGACCGTGAGCGAGCCCACGTAGGGCCCGCCGATCGCATAGTTGTAGAAGTAATCCAGTACGAAGTACGACACGAGGGAGCCCCATATCGTGATGTGATTGAACGCCGTCCAGTACGTCGTGTCCAAGGCTATCTGAAAATTGTATGTAGATATTAGTTTACTTTTCTTGAATTCTGTAGATCCGTATAAGAGGCACATAATATTGGTTAATGATTTTTTAATTATAAAATGGTATTTACCTGTGTTGTATTGTCTATAATTAATATTGTTGCTACTACACTTCCTAATAACATGTGATCTGATAAAATCTTGCCATCAGGCGCCAGGCCGTCTTTGTATGTACCTGAAATAATAAAATAACATGTTTAACACTTTCTGATTCTGTACACCAAATGCCTTACCATTTAGTTAGGCGTCTGGTATACAGAATGAGTCTACTTAGACGTCCCATAAAATGATATAACGAATAAAGATCTTGGGAATACTACAGTTTCGCTTGACGTATTTTGTGGTGACAAATGAGGGTAGGGATTTTTCCAACAGTCATACTTCAGTAGCGACAAATATGACTACATCCTTATCGATACCGCACATAATTTAGCCTCAATGAGATTGAGCGTTATTGTAATTATTCAAAAACTTATAAATGCATGTGGAAATACATAAAATAAATAGGTTGAATTTCTTTTTCTCACCGTAAGGTATCAAAAACAGCACAAGCGAGGTGAAGCAGCCGTGCAGCGTGGACTTGATGAACTCCGTCTTGTTGAAGAGCTGCGAGGTGTGTCCGGGCGCGTACAGCTTGGGGAACTGCAGCGACGTGGTGTCGGCCACGTCCTGCTCGAACACGCCCAGCGCCAGCACCGGCAGCGACGTGTAGAACAGGTTGTACACCGAGATGAACATCTCGTCGAACACCGTCTGGGGAGAGAATAGTAAGTTGTTTGTTTATTCTTTGTAAATTGTGTTTATTGTTTATAAGTTGTGTTATGGGTCGGCCCACAATGGATCGCCAGCTTTCATTATTATCTTTTACATTGGGTTAAACTAAATTTGCTAGCGAAAGGTCGCCGATGCGACGAAGTTTCGATGTAACCAAGATCTGCAGAGTATAGCTCATTACCAAATTGCGTAAAAGTACGTTTTCTATTACAATTTGACCTTCTTAACAAACACACATTTTTACCAGTTTTCATTTAAAACTATATAAATTTATATAGCTTTAACTCAATAGTTGGATCAGTCCGAAAGTTTAAAGGCCAACAGCGTGTTTTTTGTTTAGGCATCAACTTAGGTATAATACTAAAATAAATTGTTGCGAAAAAAAATTTGAATCGCTATTAAAAGTGCGCGCGGCGTCGCGTATCGATGAAATGTTTATCTTTTCGTGTAGTAAATAAATTAGCGAGCAGCGTCACGTCTCAGTGTGAATGAACAGTAATGATATACACACATCAAAAGTGTCTAGGGATCAACATATATTTTTGCAATAACTTTTCTCCTGATTGATATTAATTAAATTTTTTTTTAAGGATTCATCAAATAAAGTGTTTTCGTTTGTCACAGTAACGATAAACCAAGTCACCTTTGCATTAATAAAGAAATTTGCCATTTTCCTAATAAAGGGATTTTTGACATTTGAACCACTAACACAAAAGTTCGAAAAAAAGACTGAAATAACAGTTTTCTTTAAAATTTTATTGGGTAACTTAAACAATTAATAATCCGTGTTTCTACCGCGAACACTAACAACACAAGAACATCGGTTTGGCATACTCAAAATGAGTTCATCCAAATCACGCTGTGGAATGGCCGCCCATGTTCGTTGCAACAACAAAAAAGGTCTTCTTGCGACTGGATACCCTCCATATTCGGCAGAGCTCTTCTCTGTAGCATATCCCATGCATGCTCAATCGGATTCAAGTCTGGCGACTGAGCAGGCCAGGGCAGGACATTGATGTTAGCTGCGGCGAGAGTCTGTCTTACAACTCTTGCGGTGTGCGGTCGTGCATTATCATGCATTAACTGAAATAAGGAACCGATTTGCACTTGTAGAGGAACGATGACGTCTGATACAATCGTCTCAGCATAAATTTGAGCGTTGAGGTTGCCTCTGATCCAAATCAACTCAGTTCTTCCGCCGATCCAAATACCTGCCCATACCATGATGGTTCCACCACTATAAGGATGGACTCTGATGAGTCTCGTTTTGGTATGAGACCGGATACAAGACGTATACGACACTGGAGAAGCCCTGGACGCCAACAGCGATTAAAATCCTGCCAGGAAGTCCATCCTTATAGTGGTGGAACCATCATGGTATGGGCGGGTATTTGGATCGGCGGAAGAACTGAGTTGATTTGGATCAGAGGCAACCTCAACGCTCAAATTTATGCTGAGACGATTGTATCAGACGTCATCGTTCCTCTACAAGTGCAAATCGGTCCCTTATTTCAGTTAATGCATGATAATGCACGACCGCACACCGCAAGAGTTGTAAGACAGACTCTCGCCGCAGCTAACATCAATGTCCTGCCCTGGCCTGCTCAGTCGCCAGACTTGAATCAGATTGAGCATGCATGGGATATGCTACAGAGAAGAGCTCTGCCGAATATGGAGGGTATCCAGTCGCAAGAAGACCTTTTTTTGTTGTTGCAACGAACATGGGCGGCCATTCCACAGCGTGATTTGGATGAACTCATTTTGAGTATGCCAAACCGATGTTCTTGTGTTGTTAGTGTTCGCGGTAGAAACACGGATTATTAATTGTTTAAGTTACCCAATAAAATTTTAAAGAAAACTGTTATTTCAGTCTTTTTTTCGAACTTTTGTGTTAGTGGTTCAAATGTCAAAAATCCCTTTATTAGGAAAATGGCAAATTTCTTTATTAATGCAAAGGTGACTTGGTTTATCGTTACTGTGACAAACGAAAACACTTTATTTGATGAATCCTTAAAAAAATTTTTAATTAATATCAATCAGGAGAAAAGTTATTGCAAAAATATATGTTGATCCCTAGACACTTTTGATGTGTGTATATTAGTTATTTATGCAACTGTTGTATAATCAGTGGTATTAAAACACGAATGTGGGTTTATCAAATGAGTGTTTTAATACCTAATTATAACAGTTGCATACAAGACTTTATCTACAATCATGATGTGAATCCTCTATAAAAGATCCTCTATAAAGTGTTGTAAGAACTATTTAAATTCAAGATGGCGGGATTCTACAATTTATACTACAATTTATTGTTCTTTTTTCAAAATTTTAGCGATCAGGTGGTGAAAATGTCATTGCGTGAGAATATTCTTTTTTTGACATTCATTATATCACGCGTTTGGATGATATAATGATCATAATAACATTGAGTGTTTTAATGTTGGCAATAAGCTAATTGTTATAGATTCTTTTATAGAGGATTAATAGCATGATAGTAGATAAAACAATTTAAACAATAAATAAATAGTAATGTTTCTTTATTGTTTAAATTGTTATAAAAACACTTTTTACGTCACAACCAATACTTTAAAGCTATATGAGGTCGCTGAGTATAACTAACCTGCGCACTAAATCCACAGAAGAATGCGAACCAGAAGTGACAGACGGTGAAGGCGAAATTCTTATAGAAGAAGTAGCGCAGGAACTTGCACATCCGGTAGTAGGACCAGCGTCCGTGCACCAGCAGGAGCCGCTGCAGGAACCGGAACTGCGCTATCGAGTAGTCTGACGCCAGGACCGCTTGCATACCTTCCTGGCCCGATATACCCACACCTATGTGGGCAGCTGAGACGAAAAATAAATGGTGAGTAAAGTTATGCACTCATATATCTTATGTCGGTATATGTGTCACTAAAATTTTTTTTTCTTTCTTTCTTTATGCTCGCGTCTAGTTTATTAATTGGGTATTTGAATCACCAATCAATAGACATCCATACTTTTTATGAGCTGTAAAAACCCGATTTTCCCCAAGATTTTGTAAGGCAATATCACATTGTGGCGTCATAAACTAGTTACTCAATGATTTGACTATTGATTTCAGAGTTACGTAAACTAATAAGTTTTTTTTTTTTTTTTTTTATCGTGGTAAAATCATCAAATGAGTCCTCCCACCCAGGGCAGGGCGGGAGGGACTGTCAGACTTGTACTGACTAAAATCTACGGTGTCCTTCAGTAGCCCTTTACGTACCGGGGTCACGGTAATCTGTAAGTCCCGCGACCCCGGCAGGCTTTGGCCCTCTACAGGCCCCGTAGAACAACTCCTTGAGGCGCGCGTGGAACACAACGCGCCGTCGACCCGGGCATGGTCCATGGTCGGACAGCAAGTCGCCCATTACTCGCTGCCCGCATGCCCGCGCCTACGGTGGCCGGAGATCGTCCTGTGACGTCCGACGCCGTGGGCGTCTACCACTGCGGCTGGGGTGGAGGGAGGACGCTGTCCTCTCCCTCAGGCGGCCCGCCTCCTCCTTCACGAGCATGACTGCTTCGCAGAAGGAGGCGACCGCTTCCCACTCCGTCTCGCCCCGCAGCATGGCCTCGACCAATGCCGGGCGCGAGAGGTCTCCGCCTATCGCCGTCGTGAGGACACGGCGGTGCTCTGCCCAAGCGGGGCAGTCCTGCACCGTATGCTCCACCGTGTCCTCCGGACGATCCTCGCAGTGAAACTAATAACAGTTACTATTTTTATGTGGTTTTTAACAGTTTTTTGAAAGCTAATAGTGTTTTCGGGCCCAAAATAAAGCGGATTGCACAAAATAAAACTAAATGGTAAATTATTCTGTGTGAACCCAGGTTATAAACTAGGTGTACCAAATCCGTTTCACAGTTTTTGTGTGCGCATCCATCCATCCATGCTCACAAACTTACGCATTTATAATACATGTGAGTAAGATCATCATCTCCGAAGCAGCGAAAGTCACAAAAGATCCCACTACCCCCCGACGCAAGTGTGCAAGGGATTCCTCTATTTTGCTGGGCATAGCAAATATTTATTTTCCGCTGAAAATGTCTACTATATCGACAAGAAATAGCTAAAACAATACCTTTGATCATAGAGACGTCATTGGCCCCGTCTCCGATGGCCAACGTGACCGCTTTCCGGCTCTTCTTGATGAGTTCCACTACCATTGCCTTCTGCAACGGCGTTACTCGACAGCAGATCACTGACCGACATTGTAATACTACATCTAGAAATCTGTGGAAGACATACATTTTTGTAATGGTTTCAACAGCCTTATAAATTATTGAACGTCGAGCACGCGGATTAGTGATGTAGCGGGCAGAACTTGATCGATAAACTAAATCGGCCTTATTACAAAAACTAAATAAACCTTGGTTTAAACCTGGTCTATCAAGTCCAGGCTTATCTGCAGAGCCATGGTTTAAATTTGTCCGTATTACAAAACTAAGATAAAACGTTGACTGTAGTACCGCCATTTGAACGATTGTCTATACAAT
Organism: Agrotis puta; assembly: GCA_943136025.2. NCBI lineage: Eukaryota > Metazoa > Arthropoda > Insecta > Lepidoptera > Noctuidae > Agrotis > Agrotis puta. Next base: position 10,466,949 of record OW964182.2, on the reverse strand, counting down.
TAAATCCACAATGAGTAATAACAATTAAATCTACCTTGTTTCAATCCATTTTGGGTGAAAATAACACAAAAACTACAACACAATGAAAAATTTGCTATGAGAAACTTTGACATACCTTTGACAGCTACTACTGTTAGACCATGGTTTATCGCAAAACCACGATTTGTAATAATCTTTGTTTAAACCGTTGTTTTACAAGATTAAACCTGGGTTTTTAGTTAAACCCCTTTTTGTAATAAGGCGGAATGGGTTTAGAAATGCGCGTTTTTAGTTGTCAGTCCGAATTTTAACGCAGTCAAAATCCATCAAACAAAAGTCATTTATTTAAAAAAGGCTGATTTATCAGCACTTTTTGAAGCTAATTTTTACATAAGACGGTCACTTCCTAGCGTTTTGGCTGGGATGTAGAAGTGGCGGAACAAACTCTCCAGCAACACATCTGTCTGTACAGTTAGAAGAACCAAGATTTTATCCAATTAAATAGAACATTCACATTAGTAAGATTCTATTTTCTTCTCTACGTGTATTCTTATTTTTAAGCCTCATTAGTTAATTAGAAGCCTCTTTATCACCTTCAAAGTCATATACTATGATGTTCCAACCTGTTTCAATGTTTCATCTAGCCTGTTTCAATACGACAGCCGTGCTTAAAATCTAGAATACAGTTTAATTAAAAGAAAAAAAATATCAGAACCGTGTAAGACGTAATGTTACTACGAAGAAAATGACTTCGTTAAATAGTGCCTCCTGGCAGTGACATGTTCATTAATAGTTATAGATACTTTTTTTTTAATTTTCGGCACCGTTTCTTTAGAATACTTCTTTTGTCTCTTTTTATCTTCGTAAAATCATCAAATGAGTTTTCCCACCCAGAACTGGTCGGAAGGGACTGTCAGACTTATACTGACTTAAATCCACGGTGATCCTTCAATAACCCTTTAAATTCCGGTTCACAATTACCTGATGAGTCAGTCTAGCGACTTCTTTTTTTCTTTTCTTTACTTAAGCCCGTACGATGTCATGTTACAGCTAGAACACAAAATACCTATTGGATAATAAATTATGTAGTTCAAATACTCACTTCTCCTCTAACTTAGGGTGCAAGCAGTGCACTAAGGAGTGTCCGTTGATGACGATGGCGAACCCGTTGGCGTCGTCGTTGTTGTGTTCGTGCGAGTCCGCCGAGTACGGCCCGCCGCCCGACACGTACTCGTTGCTGTAACATTCTGGCTCACTACACTGTTTCATGTTACGTTACACTTGTATTTACAGATACATTTTTGTTTTTTTTTTTTGCCTTGCCGTTGTCTGGGGATTATGTGGACATTAATTTAGAAAATTTACTCTATTATGTATACAATGGGTAAATAAAATACAACGCAGAAACAAAAATGGACACAAGGCCACTTACAAGTTATAGTTTCAAAGTTACGACTAAGAATCTTCTAGTACTTTAAAATTAACAGAAATATCTCAAGAAACAATATAAAAAAATTCACACAAATATTTTTCACACACAGTAAATCGGCAAAATATGTTTTAAGGGCCCAGTACACAATGAGTTTGATAGTTTTTAACAACCATTATTAAAATCGTAGAATTTTATGATCATCATTTAAACCTGACTATTTTTTAAACAAATTGTTAAATAATGTATATAATTTAGTGACCACTGATCAAAGAACTCGCCCTTGGGGACCATTGTTTGTTTATAGTTAAAATTAAAACTGTAGTTAAAATCATTGTCAGAATTTGTCAAGAAATAATTTTGTCTACAGTTTATTTTAACTGTAGTTAAAAAAACGAGCCTTTACTAGAGACCCCACAAAATAAAGTAAGATAAAAAAAAAAAAATCAAATGAGAAAAATCTCATTGCTTACAAGAGCCTTTAAAACAGCCAAGCTGACATAACACCAAGAACACACACATGACATGAACAAATCACATCGGTCACACCACGGCACACATTTTTTTTAATTCATTGTCTCTGAGTAAATATATTCAGATATTGTGATCGCGTTTAGTTGTCAAAGAACGCTTCTCCGTAGTCAAATTCTACAAACTCCGTAGTCAAATTCTACTGTTTTTTAGCGAAATTATACAAACGCAATGGGTGATATCTAAAGAGAATTTTTAGGAGTCAATACGTAGTGTCATTTTGATAGAACTTCAGATATTTTATTATATTTAAATATCTATATCCATCAGATCGACTAAGTTACGCTAGTCAATATTTTTTTTACTTTACTACTACTTATAAAAGAACTCAGGGACAACAAACATGTTAAAATCAACTACAATTAGCATTTGTGATATCTACAGTTCTATTCTAGGTGTCGGATTAAAAAAGATCGGTACAGGTTAGAGAGAGAAAGAGCACTCGGGCTTGGTGTACAAACAGGGAACGTGTGGACAGTTACTACGACTATGTTAGTACAGAGGTGGCACAGATTAGTTACAAAAGTCGGTTAGAAACAACAGAAACTATAGCCACTACTTTATAGCAATATTATTTTAATGTTACTTAATTGAGAGAAAGGGACGGAGCTATACATCATGCATATCTGCATCTCTTTCCCACACAAAAGAAAATTTAGAAATAATACCGTTATAAGAGGGAGTGATTAGCCCCAAGGTCGATTAAAAAAACGATAAAGCGAATAGGGATTAATTTAGACAACTATCGATAAAATTGTAAATCAATTCGGACAACACTAGAACATTTAATACGATACTACATACATGTAACGTTTCGTAAAGCCACACACACACACAAGTAGTATGGACGTTGACATTGTACCAATGAAAGCTGATTGACATTACATTAAGGGCCAGTTTCGCCAGTCTCTGTTAGTTAGTTTAATGCCCTGTTACATGTGTTAACCGACTGTTAAGGTTAGTGAGTGTTCCACCACGTGCTAATGGTACTTTAATTTCATTGATCGGCTGTTAAATTTAATGACTGCTCCATGGTTCCGTTACATTGGTAACAGACGATTAATACTGTCAAGATAACAAGTTTATTTTTTTATATGGAGGTTTTTACTGATGGCCAGTACGCAGTAGACTAAAAAGATCACTACTAAAGGAACACGGCGACCTCACCTTCCGCCTGACGCAGGTTCTAACTGGTTACTGTTGTTTCGGAAGAGTGGTGGTGGCAACCGAGTGTCTGGTTACAAAGTGTTTGGTGAAATTAGGTCTAAGACCCAATTTCACCAAACTCTTTGCAACCAGACATTAGCTAATGTGCTTTTAAAATTAACAGCGCTGTTATAATGTTATGTGTCCCATGGTGACAATTTAACAGACCATTGCTAGATCCATCATTATTTGAATGACACACAAAACCATTCAGTCACATTATAAATCAACTAAAACAAAAAGATGAAAAACTCAACGATGCAATAGACGACTGAACTACTTTTCCGTTTCGCTGGATAATATGTCAATAATACAGCTAATTAATATAAAAAAAAATAAAATGAGTTTGAGGTTTTTCATTTCGTTGTGTAAAGAGTTTGTATTTTAAATAAGTCTGGAGTAATCGTTTTCGTGTTAAAATAATATTTAGTTACTTCCTGGGTGGAGCAGAAGAGAATGTAAGACTCGTACTGACTAAAAATCCTGTTCTGTCGGTTTTGCTTTGCGTTCAATGGCCGCGACATCCAGTTTAGATAGTCCCGCGATCGTAGCAGGCATTTGGTTCTGTAGGAACTCCGTGAGTTTTCTGCCAGCTCTTAGAAGCGCGCGTGACCATGAAGCGCGCGTGCCATCGACTAGGGCAAAGTCTTTGATCGTACGGGTAACCCATTACAAAACGCCCACAAATCCGCGCCTACGGTAGCTAGAAATTACTCGCGATCCGTCGTGTGACCTGGATGATTGTCTCTCCCTCACCCATTCCACTTCCTCCTTCACTAACTTCACTTCTCGGAAAGAAGTGACTGCTTTCCATTACCCGCCGCTCCATAACATGGCCTGAATAGGTGCCACCTTTCGCCACCACCATGTCCACGCAGTGGTGACATCCGAGTGTCCATGTACCAGACACTCGGTTGCCACGACCACTCTTACACAACCTTCCGGAACAACAGTATCCAGTTAGAACCTGCGTCAGGCGGAAGGTGAGGTCGCCGTGATCCTTTAGTAGTGATCTTTTTAGTCTGCTGCGTACTGGCCATCAGTAAAAACCTCCATATAAAAAAACAAACTTGTTATCTTGACAGTATTAATCGTCTGTTACCAATGTAACGGAACCATGGAGCAGTCATTAAATTTAACAGCCGATCAATGAAATTAAAGTACCATTAGCACGTGGTGGAACACTCACTAACCTTAACAGTCGGTTAACACATGTAACAGGGCATTAAACTAACTAACAGAGACTGGCGAAACTGGCCCTAAAGCCCTCAATTACACAGAGGATATTAAACTACTGTTACTGTATGATGTTTTGTATATTTAATATGACATCTACTGTAATAATTTAAAACATATTTATTTCTAGTTATATAATTACTGCCTATTTTAATCGAAAATATTCATGAACATACTGTTTGATCAACAAATGTTTATTAATATACTCTATAAGAAATAAAAGCTTCTTGAATAGTTTTTAAATGAAAAAAAAAAGTCAATTTTGTGGTTCAATTAACTGCAAATATAGTAATTGTTTTATGAGATCACAGTCATCGTTATTTCAATACTGAATGATCGCACAAATGTTCAAAATATATTGCCATTAATAAAAAAAAGATTCCCTACGTTGGCAAGACACACCACACGTAAAGTTCATTCCCAATTCACATAATTAAATAGCATTACAATAAGGCCTGTTTGCACCACAAATCATTGAATATAATTTAGCGCTAAACGGTGTTCGAATATCACTCGGTCTCCGTAAAAAAATATCAATTGACAGAAGAAATAGAATGATACAGCGGGTTTAAAATCACCACTTTATTATACGTTGCTATTATGTTGCCAAAATTGTTATTTTTCAATTAAACTCTATTCCTTGAGCAATAGAATACGATATTTCATGTTACGAATTTTGATTGCGATAAAACCCGCTGGTCTTTTTGAGCTTGAACGGACACCTTCGAATCTGTTATCTGAACGGTCAATAAAATTGGTGGCGCAATTCTCGCTTACGACCACGCACCAAAAGATTTTCGTTTAAACGCTAATGAATGAATTAATTAATGGTGCAAACAGGTCTAAAAACGGGCACGCGACAGACGGTGAGCGACAAACACAGGCTGTGAAGGATAGCGGTGATACAAGGGTGTGTCTTTGTCTCTCTACCTGTGTGCTGTGTGTGTGTTATGTTCCCACCTAAATGTGACGACGGACACGGCGGGCGCGTTCAGCTTCACGTTGGCGCGGCCGGGAGACGCGCGCGACACACTCGCCCCGCCGTTGGCCGTGTCGCCTTCCGGCTTAGGCTCGGTTGTTGAACCTGTGGTAGGTGATTGTTGTTGTAGTTTCATATACTTTTCTTTTTCATTTTGTTTGCCTATCGTGTCTGTTCTTTGCTCCCAATTCCATATACAGGATGAATTTTTCAACTGGGCTTGGATGGTTATATCCGAAACTATGAGAAATATCGAAAAACGTTGAAAGGAGAGGATTTTTCTAAAATCCAATAATGCAGTTTACGTTTTCGTCAAAATCAGCTTCAAGACTCCTTTCAACGTTTTTCGATATTCTTCATAGTTTCGGATATAGCCATCCACGCCCAGTTGAAATTTCACCCTGTATAACCGTCTCCAGGAACCCATCTAATTTAAACAAAAATAGGTCCCTGACATCGGTCCAATGGTTTAGACGTGAAAGCGCAATACAAAACCAAATAAACTCACTCTCGCATTTGTAATATTTGCTGCTACTTTTACTATGCAAATAAAAGTAAACGATTGTTAATTTAGCAGCAATAATTCTTATACCCACAATGGGACTGAAAAAAGTTTAAAGATTTGGGGAAAAGCGATATTCCTCAGTAGATCAAAATACTTGGCCATGCAGCATTGGAAAAAAAATTAAGGAAAACCAAAACCAGTTTTGAACACAAAACTCTTAAAAAAAATCTGCGATTCAATTATTGGCTACTTGCTTTCGCCCGCGACTCCGTCCGCGCGGATGTCGGTCTTCGCGTGGTTGGTTTATTTCTCCATTTTGAGTAACTCTGCCAATGACATCTTATAAATATTACGGCGCTGAATCCACTGCAGGTAATGCAACGTGTGTTCGCGGTTCTACAGAACAACGTCTATGAATAAAACTGAAAAATAAGATATTTTTCTACGTATTTTTCCAGGATAAAAAGTATGCTATGTTATGCCCAGGATAATAAGGAATAATTATACCAAGTTTCATCGAAATCGAACCGTTAGTTTTCACGTGATGCCTGCACAAACAGACAGACAGACAAAAATTTTTTTAATCATATATTTGGGTTTGGTATCGATCCAGCAACATCCCCCGCTATTTATTTTTTCAATATTTTCAATGTACAGAATTGACCCTTCTACAGATTTATTATATGTATAGATAATAATTGAATCGCAGTTTTTTTTCCGTGTGCCTTTATTGTCCCACTGCAGAGCAAATTCCTATTCCCTCCCACCTAAAAGAGTTTTTTTTTTTTTTAAACTGTCATTATATTATTTAAATTTCAGTGTTACTCACCGTGAGGCAAAAAGGTGTTGACGACTCTGATGCTGTCCCTGCACTTGGCGAGCTGTCGGTCGACGTCGTCGTAGGACGCGCCGTCGATCACGAACACCTCCGCCATGTCGTCAGTGAGAAGCTGGCACGAGTAGCCGATGTTTATAGCTGTTTCTGAAAGTTATATTGGAACGTTAGAATGCGAATTTTTTTCAGATTTTATAACTAGTTTTTGCCTGTTGATTAATTGCACGGCGCACAATAGACTCCCATGGCGCGTTATTTATCGGTCGGTATTACCGGATGCCTGATTTCGATATGTTTTTAGTACATTATGTATTAGAACGGCTACGAAGTTACACACTGCTGCAATACTAACGATGCAATAGAAGTAGGATGAATTTGGACATGGTCCGATAACAACGCGCCTCTGTGATCCAAGCCTTAAAACATTAGAGAGTGCGTGTAGTGGCATTGAAGGCTACGAACGAATCGAATCCCTAGAGAATTAGTTGTCATTTGTTTATTAATTTGCAACCCAATCACAGCGGGCCGCGCGTTCATAAGGGGTTTGTCCCGCGACTCTGTTGCTCATCACGAAATGTATGAGTCGCGCGCGATGTCACCCGACGTAGCTTGCGACATCTAATGGTCGTGGGACTTGTCACAAGTTGAAATTGTTATAAACTGGGCAGATTGAACAAGATAAATGTCGAGTAAAGACACTAAAAGTCCATCAAATTGTCTCAACTCCGGTAGTGAAAATACTGTTTTAAACTTGAAGGAAAGCTTAATATAAATACATCCTAGAGTATTGTTATTATTACATAGTTGCTTACCTTGTTTATCACCCGTTAAGACCCACACTTTGATGCCGGCCATACTGAGATTCGCTATTGTTTCTGGTACTCCGTCTTGTAATTTGTCTTCAATGGCTGTTACTCCTGTAACAAACAGATAACCACTTTAAATCCCACGGTGTTTATCAAACTGTAGGAAAGAAATACAGTACTTAGACCGCTATCAAGATATCTGACTGGACATTTCAATATTCGAGTAGAATGATTTATAGCCGTGGATATTCAGTGGAGGTCGAAGATCCTGGCGAAGTCCTAGGCCCTAGTAACGTACCCATGAGCAGCAGGTCAGTCTCGATCTCCTCGTAGATGGCGTCGAGCTGCTCGTCCCGGTCGTGTAGCGCCAGCGCGGCGGCCTGGTGCCTCCTCTTCCACTCCGCGAAGCCGCGCTCCTCCAGCGGTCGCCACGCCAACGCCAGCGTCCGGAGACCCTCGCCGGCGAATTTCTAGACAATAAAGAAGTTTTTTGCAGTTCCAGTAGCAGCAAATTAATTAAAAGAAGCTTATTGGATAAATAAATATTCGTAAAAAGAGAAACGATTTCCGCCCACCATAGACGCGGGCGACGAGTAATGGGTGACTCGCCGTCCGATTATGAACCATGCCCAAATCAACGGCGCGTCGTATTCCACGCGCACCATAAAGCGGGCAGTACGAGTCTGATAGTCCCTCCCGCTCCGCCCAAAGTCAAATCAAATCAAATCATTTATTTCAAGTAGGCCAATTACAGGCACTTATGAATTGTCAAAAGACATAAAATTAAACTTGTACTAAAAATAGTTATGGTGCTACAGTCCCAGTCACAAGACATAAAAACTGTGAAAGTACCGTAGGTGCTCATTCCAAAGCGTAGATCTCTACGGAGAAGAATGAGCAAGAAACTCCATGGACACTCTTTTTCAATCGCCAAAATTTTTACAAAACCTTCGTTACATCATTCATCTTCAGATGGTACATTATGTGAGAACGATGTGGCAAGTTAATAGTGTCCATAGTTAATATAAAAAAGACAATTCAAAAATAAAGTTATTAATAATTACAAATTAAAATTGACCATGGCAGCTTAGAGATGACCAGTCCCAACCGACAGCGCCCGTTCACGAACATGACACATATATCAGCACCATTCAGCTCAACCATTTTGGAGGGAACCAAATGATCCGACATACGCGCCACCATCAGCGAGACATTTGAGTGAGCATGACATACTCTCAACCGCCAGAGTCATTCAAGTCAATAAATCTGGTCAGTGGGAGTAGTACTCATTGGGCAATCTTAATAAGTAAAAAAAAAGTTTTCAAATTCCGTAACATCGTGTTTTTGACAGTAGTCAACAGAGTACTAGCAGTTGTCACACAATTTACAATTTTTTTTGTGCCTAAACCTTTTTGAACACTTCGAATCAAATAGATCTGAAATTTTTTTTAAATTAATAATTATAAAACCAACTTACATTTAAATGTTCCTGCGTCTTTGACCTCACTTCTGTTTGGTATCCACTTTTTAATCTGTCATATATTACATTATCAGCACCTTTTGTATATAACCTAATTTCACCATCCTTCCTCAATATCACGGACATTCTTTTCCTAACATTATTAAAATCTAATATACATAACAATTCATACACCTGGAACAAACAAAAACGGTGTAAATATAAATGTTTTATAACATATTTTATTAAATAAATTCATTATAAATTATGTACTTACCTCTGTTTTACCCATTACTTCTATTGTAATACTATTAGGCGAGCGTTCTCTGAACACGAAACCAAAATTTCTGGCTGCTGATACCAATGCGGACTCGTCTGGCGATTGCGCCTGAAATAACACATTTTAAATAATAAAAACCAATAAACTAAAAAAAAATTTCTACTGATCATCAGTAGAATATTTTTTTTAGTTTATATATTTATATAAAGTACACTAACAAAACATGTCATGTTTTTGTCAAAATTCCTATTTTTCTAATTCAAAATCCTTTTTTTTTAAAGAGTCTTAATCAACACACATAAAAAATACGATCGCTTTGAATAAACTAAATCGTTTTTGTTACGGTTAGATTATATATGACTTCTTCTTCTTTTTAGAGTATTTATTTAAAAACTAGCTTCCGCCCGCGACTCCGTCCGCGCGGGTGTCGGTCTTCGCGTGGATGGTTTTTCTCAATTTTGAGTAACTCTGACAATGACATCTTATAAATATCTATTGGACCCAAATACGGCTAAGCCTATAATAATTAAGGAGATCGCGGTTCTATAGAACAACGTATATGAATAAAACTCTCTATTTCTACTTATTTTTCCAGGATAAAAAGTATCCCATTTTATGCCCAGGATAATAAGGAATAATTATACCAAGTTTCATCGAAATCGAACCGTTAGTTTTCACGTGATGCCTGCATATACAGACAGACACAAAAATTTTTTAATCACATATTTGGGTTTGGTAACGATCCAGCAACAGCCCCCGCTATTTATTTTTTCAATATTTTCAATGTACAGAATTGACCCTTCTACAGATTTATTATATGTATAGATAAATATTTAGAATATAAAAAACTGTGGAAATGCTTTTCCATAAAAAAAATATATATATCAGATTGTGCTAGTGATCACAAACTTTCCTGATGTGTATACGTTTCTGACAGTAAGATACAGCCTACAGGATAAAGTTCTCACCTGGTATTCCAGCCTCCCATTCTTCTGATCCGGCATGACCGTGTGACACAGTGCGAGCAGTCGAAAGAAATCGTGACAATTCTTGTCGCCCCGCTTCACCGCGTCCAGGAGAGTGCCGTCAAAGAACTTGAACTCCGGCTCGTATTCAGGGTTGAACGAGAAGTCCAACGGCTCTGAACTCTGTAGTACGCAGCAGAAAATTAAATTAATCCCACGAAGAAGGATCAATGAGGACAAATCTACGTTTCATTCTTTGTCTATGATACAACAATGGGAGAAGCAACTGCAGATCAATACTAAAGGATGTATCGCAAATTAGGAAGATGTTTACGCTAATTCTAAAACGACCAGTCATTGCAAATCACGAGCGCGTTTGGTGTGAGTTTTACAGACATTGTTATAAGGTTTAATTTACAATGATTGACGCGCTCGTGAAATGCTGTGATTATAATGAAACATTGAGCAAAGTAATAATGTTTGATGTAGTATGTTCCGAATTCCAATGGGCCGGACATGTTTTTAGCACTGTTGTTACGAAGGTATTGCCATTTGTTTAAAGTTCTGTGTTGCCTTCCCCATGAAAAAATTACAATTACCTTTTTTATTTTAAATTGTTTATCATATTTTTTGTTAAATTTATTTTAGAAATAAACATATTTTTTCGTAGATTTGTCTGTTATTGCAGTTAATAGTGTTAAAGCGAATTACAATAAACACACGATGCAAAGCTTACATGCAAACATGAAATTGATACCATTGGTTAATTACATATGGACAAACATTTATACATTAGCATATAGTGTGTGGGAGCGTTAAGTACAAAGGGCCCAATAGAGGTACATATTATTTAACCCAAGACAGAAGGAAAAGTAAATGTTACATTTTTTTAACTGAGGTATGTAGTGTTTTCTTTTTTTTTGTCGGTCACAATTTTTTTTTTCTTTTAATGTGTCAATTTTTTTTTAATATTAATTCGTTGTTAATTTTGTCATTCGTTAAGAAGTTATTATTAATTTTATAAATTATAAAGTATTCAAGACAACTTAAGGTCGAGTTCATACATACTCGTAAGTATAAAAATAAGTGCGCGAGCGAGTCTCATGAGGTGACTTGCTACACTTGTGTGGGTTAGCTCGAAATCATTCCAGAGATACAAAGGGGAAATTTAGAAGGCCAGATAGATATAGGAACGGAAATACAGGCTAGAGAGGTCCACTGCCCGCTCGAAATACGAACCACATAGGAAAATTTAAAATTTATAGTTTTATCCAAGGACAAGCGAACCAAATGATGGTAGCGCACTTTTAACATAATTGAATAATAGCATTAAGAGCTTTCGAATGAACTTTTAAGGAATTTGTTAATGTTAAGAGTGTTCCGCACGCCGCCAACGTTTGTGGGTTGAGTTGCCGTGGCAGCGTTAAAAAGTATAAGATTTTTTGAAGCGCTGCACTGAGCACTTCAATCTTTTTGATTCGATCATACGCTTGATAGCTCTTGTAAGAAGTTAACGCGTACTTGACATGCTAAACAAACATGATTTGGCAAATGCCTTATTCGAAATCACGGCTATCGTATTTCGAAGCGGGACAGCGGCTAAGAATGGGTTGAAGAGATGTATCGCGCGGGCAGAGAGTTACTCGTGGTGCGTACGCGCGGGCGCCGGCCGCCGGGCGTGCTGCGGCCTGCGTCCTGCTCCAGCTCCAGCAGCCGCGCGCGCGCCGCGCCCCGCCCCGCGCCCCCGTCCGCCCCGCCCCCGCCGGCCCCGCCCCCTGCTCGCGAGCTGGACGCTCCGCCCACGCCGCGCTGCCGCTGCGTCACCACACACACACACATCACACTTCACGAGTCCCTACACCCACACCCTACCTACTCTACTGTATGTGACCCCAAATTACGACTAGACGTTCAACTGTTAAATCTTTTTGGGAATAGTTGGACACCTAGTCGAGATAGATTTTCGTTCATATAGGTAATATTGTACGGTGATCATGGAACTGGCTGAATTGAGCTACTCTTCATGACCCGTGTCCCCCATTTATGTGTTGCTGTCAGCAAGGCACGTTGCTGTACCACTAATGCGGTGTGTGACCATGCAAAAAAAAACTCAAACAAAATTCTAGGAATCTAGTGATGCGATTGGTGGACGATCGAATGAGATTCATCCATGAAGTGAACGTATTAATTACACAAACATGATACTGAGGTGGTACAAATCCACAAACTAACTGTAAAACAAACACAAACATATGGACATGACAATAAAATTCAAACACTTCACATGACCCGAAAGCGTGAGCGAACGAGGACAAAATATCATAATTTATAATAACAAACATAAAACTTCAAAATACATGTTTGAAAACCAAACTCAAACGCATGCTCAAAAAATAAAAGATGGTGGAATTTCGGACGTGCGAGTCTCGTCAAGTTTCGAGTGCTTAGTGATTCTTCAAAGTCTGCATAAACCTACATGCATATTGTGTCTATTCTCTATGGTATATAGCATGTGCTGTTGTAATAGTTTGAAAGGGGTACTTGTTCCGGTGCGGGGTGTATAATTGAACGTACATGACGTACCTCGGCGAGATCTAGTGTTTCACCGGTGGTTTCGTCCATGATGTCTCCGTAGCAGACGCCCGCTATCGAACACTTGTTAAACGTCATGATGTTCTGTGTGAGTGTGCCCGTTTTATCTGAAAATATGTACTGGATCTGGCCTGGGAACAATATTACTAACATTTTATACAACTGCCTCAGTTTTTTTTGTAAAACACAGCCATCGCCATCACAATCAGGGAGGCAACTGAATAAGGCAACTTTTCCAAAAAGTATCAATTGTCTATATAGTATAAATCTGAGTAATTTGTCCATAAAACAGTTACGGATCTAATGTTTTGAACTTGTCGTAAAAACATGTAAAAAATAAGTAAATACATCAGCTAAAACCATTAATTAATAAATACAATACTAACCAAGTTCCTCATTTAGCGTGGTAGTTCTTGCTTTTGCCGCCGTACCAGTCTTATCATAATACATTTTCTCGTCCCAGTTTATAAGGAAACTCTGGGCGAACCTTATTACCTATAAAAACAGGAAATAACTATTGAAACATTTGTTGAAATCATGCAACTTAATTAATGTAAAGTATTATTATAACTAGTTTCTGCTCATGATTTTCGTTCGCGAGAAGTTTTGGTACCCGACAGACTGCGTCGCATCCCATCATCCGCCCGAGCGTTTACTTTTTCCGACTTGCTGGATAAAAATTGTGATAACTCCATGATATAAATATAATTTATGGCCTGGCACTTAAGAATAACGTAGTTTCAAACGAGGAAAATATAGAAATGGATCATTAGTCCCAGAGATCGATACAAAAAAATACCTCTTTCAAATATTAGTACTAGATAACAAATGTTCTATGCCATTATGAGAATCTGATCATACCTAGAGATGGGTGAATAAACACCCGATAAATGCCCGTTAACGCCTTTTGCCTTAGCTCTTTGACCGGTTAAGTTTCTGCTTAATTTTATCCTCAGTAATCGGGTGGCAAAATAAGCTTACGCCCAAATGCGTAGACTCATTTATGTTCAACCAAGTTTGTTCATAAAAGTTTTTGCCCTCGACCCATCTCTAATCATATGTATTACTCTACTGCAGTCACGTTATTATGTGATATATGTTATTGTTAAAGTATGGGAGCGAAAAGATTAGCGGCAAAGTGCCTATTTCTCTAGGTACATATTTATGTGTATACAAATGAGATTTCTTTTTTCACAAGTAGGTTTATAGATAGAAAGAGTAATCAATGTTTAAATCCTACATTAACTTTTTTTGATAAAGTTTCATAGAAAAAATCTAATATCGTAAACTTTTTCAAATGTAGCAATCAACATTTTCCTGTTGATGTTTTAGTCAGGTAGAATTTTGCTCGATAATTACGGGTTCGGGAATTCATATTTATTTTTATTCTATTGTGTGAAAATTTTCGTTCTTAAAAATAATAATTCCGTTAATTAATATTTTTTAATAAGTTTGCATGTTTCTCACTGTTAGAAGATAGAAATATTAGCATCCGTCAAATTAATGAAGATCAAAGTTGTTACCATGTATACGAATTTTTACATGATGGATGGATGTTTGTTAGGGCTTATTTACACACTGGAAGAAGTTGCATGCAATTTCTTGCGTCGCCTAAATCGGGCATTGCTCCACTCAATCTTAGTAGACTTTCGCATTTATACTATTATAAGTTAGATACTGACCTCAACAGACACATATAGCGATATAGGCACGACAGTGTTCATGACGATGGCGTAGGAGAAGAAGACCAGCAGCGCGATGACCAGCGCGCCCCACGTGGGCTCGGCCGGCACCAGCGTGTCCCACGGCAGGTACACCTGGAAGTAGCGCCCCACCATCCACTCCCACACGCCACACGCCACCGTGCAGAACACGCACATCGATAGCAGAAAGAATACTATCTGCGGACGAAAATACCAGCATTATTTAACTATTATAAACACAGAATAAATAACATAGGTTTAACACTAGAAGTGCTACGTAGCGTGCTTATTTCTTTAGAAAATTGCAGCCGCAGCAGACCCACTTAAGTAGAAAATAAAAAGATTCCGAGAGCTGGTTGTAATTTTTGGGCAGGAGGCTTTTTTTTGGCGTGGTAAAGCTATCAAGTAAACATCTGGCCCCTTTTTTTTACGTGGTGAAATCATTACATGAGTCCCACACAGGGCAGGCAGGAGGGACTGTCAGACTTGTACTGACTAAAATCCACGATGTCCTTCAATAGCCCTTTGGATATTGAAGGATTACCGTACGAACGTAAAGACGTTCCAGGGTGACGGTTTCCTGATGAGACAGTTCCGAGGACTAAGGGGGCTCCGTCAGTTTGATGACAGCTCTTGTGGAATGCGACGCGCCATCGACCCGGGCATGGTCCATGATCGGACGGCGAGTCACCCATTACTCGCCATCCGCATGCCCTAGTCTCATGGGACTTAAACATACCTAGAGAAATTTATGTGTGCTGCAAAATACTACATCTCTGCCTAAGCTCTTGGGAACAGCTTTTGGCAGCGGCTGTGCCTACATGGTAGTCGAGAATGATCGCACGGAAACCTTTAATATATTAAAGGTAGCCTATGTTACATTCCAGCGAGCCAGCACCCCTGGTGTGACGACCACGACCACATGATTTATTCTAGTCTATAATCTGTGCCACACATCAAGATTCAGTCAGCCGTTCTGGCGTTATTGAAACATCCATCCATCCATCAAATCTTTGCCTTGTCACATAGAAAAAACTCACCCCTATAATAAGAAAATTAAGTAGTCTATCTATGCTGGTGCGCTTGAACTTGGTCTTGCCGGAGTTCTGCATGAGCTTGGTGTCCTTGCCGGCGAACACGACGACGCCGTAGCACCACTGAGTGTTGCGGAGCACGCAGCCTCGCAGCAAGATCTTGTCGTTGTCCAGCGAGAAGTGCTGGTTGCGCCAGCTAAGCGTACCTGTCGAAGACATTTTTTTTTTGTTTATAAACCTGGTATGTGTAGAACAATCATCATCTTTTGCGTAGTATTTTCTTTTGGGGCTGGAAAGTCGAAGGCATAATGACAATCTTCTATGGGTGCCTTCATAAAGAAGCAGGTCGGTACTGATCGGTGCAGGTAAAACTAAAAAAACCGGCTAACTGCCAAATCTCAACCTGTGTCTATTAAGTACCCTATTTCTGAAATATAAGCAATATTTCTGTAGAAAATAAAGGTTTTGTTATTGTGAATTGAGATTTTTGTATTTATGAACAACAGCAGGTCAACCTACCCTAATCTGACAATTTATTTTACCAACCTATTGTGTTAAAGTTGAAAATCTATTAAAGACATTTGATAGATTGTGGTAGGTTGATGTGCTGGTTTCTGTACCTATTTTATATTTTGGACTTATTGGCTGTAAATTAACAAATCTTCAAGCCCTCTCAAATCTTAAATAACATTTTCACACTAACATCATTATCCCTTCCTCATTATTGAAAGCATTCTACTCAAACATGTCTAAATAAAAATAGTTTTTATAAACCCATAGTTCCCGCCTATGACGTCACAAATGAACTGATGGATATTGAAGGCAGTGAGGTGAACGTCGTAACAAGCGAGGCTGTGTTAAGTCAACCGAGATGTACCCTATTCTATTAATGTTCCGAGTAAAACCAATACCACTGACTGATTTGATGATACCAGATATCGGTAATTTAGTTCTGATTTATTATTTCATTAGTTTAAGTAAGTAAGTAAGTAAGTAAAATTTTTATTTGTTTAAACATGGTGTACATGATACATTGCATGCAAGATAACAAAGAGATACAGATAAGTTCTAACATGTTCAGCCGCATATCGTGGCGTACAAATTGGTAGAAAGAGATGGTGCATAAACCGTGATAATATTCATCAAAATTAACATTACAAATTATGTAGGTACTTATTAATTTTTAACATATTCAGGTTAGGTATCATTACAATTCAGCAAGCGTAATTCTTGGATAAAATTAAATGTCAAAATAGTTATTAAATAAATTAGTCAATAAAAATAATTCAAATTCCAAATTACAATTATTCAAAAAAATAAAATAACATGTCAAAAAAAATACACACAACATTGTCATCTCAAAGGCGAAGAAAAATTGTCCTCTTTCATAAACTCTGCTATACTATAATATGCTCTTTCAGTTAGTAAACTCTTCATTTTACTTTTAAGAGAAGATATATTTAATGTTCTCCAAGATTTGGGCAATTTATTAATAATTTAGAAGCGTCTTTTCTTGATAAAATCAATTAAATGCTTATTAAAAAACTATTAGGTAGATCTCTTTGGTCGCGGGACTTTCTTATCCGGTAACCATAACCCCGGAACGTAAAAGGGCTAAGTGACACCGTGGATTTTAATCAGTACGAGTGACCGTCAGTCCCGTCTGACAGGACATATTTGATGATATCTAAATATGTAAAAGGAGAACTGACTGACTGACATATCAACGTACAGCCGAAACTACTGGGGCTAGGAATGTGAAATTTTGCACACGGCTTCCTATTATAATGTAGGGGAGCACTAAGAAGGGGTTTTTGGAAATTTAACCTTTAAGGGGGTGAAAAGGGAGAATTAGGAAAGTACGTAACCCACGCGGACGAAGTCGCGGGAAAAGTGCTAGTTACTACAATAAAAAATAAAAGATACACCTCTGACTAAACTATGGGGGATTGCAGGTAAATTGTAACACGAAAAAAATCAGGAAATTCCGTCCCTTCTGGCTGGGTGAGCTCGCCCCATCAGGCCTTTTCTTTGTTTCTGGGCTAGATTGAGACCAAGAACAAATTTTGCATTTTAAAAAAAATAACGTGGATGGAGAAGTGATATGTTTGAGTCGGTTAAAGAATTTGTGAAGTGTGGAGAAATACTGTAGAAATCAAATATATTTTTTTTATAATAATATGCCACAGCTAAAGAACTTTGCAAACACTATCGACACATCGACTGGTCGCGGGACTCACCCATTACCGTGACCTCGGTACGTAAAAGGCTAGTGAAGGACACCGTGGATTTTAGTCAGTACAAGTCTGACAGTGCCTCCCGCCCTGCCTTGGGTGGGAGGACTCATTTGATGATTTTAACAAAACAGTAGTAACAACAAAAAGTATAGGTTAAAGTATAAGTCTTTGACAATAAAATTTTTAAAACGTTTCAACTTAAATTTCATTAATTATGGTCGAATACTGATATAGTGGAATTTACCGGTCAGTCTCAGAAAGAGGATAATGTTTAACAAACACCGAACTAAACCGCCTACTGGCACTGTTTTCGTCCACTAAATTACGCGGAGTAGTACTTAAAGAATCACAATTACGATGATTGCTTTTGTCCTAAAAGGCTACCATTTACTTAATTAAAACTTTTACTCAGAGTGCGTAACTATCGAGCACATACCTACATTTAATTTAGGAATAGGAAAAAATATAACTATTTATACATAAAAATATATATCTAGTATATATAAAAATCGTGTCACTGTGTTTGTGGACGCACTCTTCCAGAACGGCTAAACCAATAAAATTATTTTTTTTTAATTTAATATCAGCTAATATAAATAAAACTGTAACAGGCCGATGTCTGTACATTTAGTTTAGTGAAATGACATATCTCTGACTATATATTAGTATTTTGTCATATCACTAGATTCTTTTAAGAAGAAGACGTAATAAACAAGAATATTCCATATCTACCGGGATTTCGTGTGATCCCTGATTTCCCCATTTCACTGCGACATCTAAACGCATAACGCAAAAACTACTGCATAGAATTGAATGCAGTTTTGTGTTATGTATCATAATGTATATAAATGTGTTACTAGAAGTGTAACATAAGCAATATTTCAAATACAGACACTCGGTTCTAAATTTTACGCGTAAGAAGTCCCAGGAAAACAATGACAATTTATTCATCGTCAACGTCATAGATTACGCAATTAAACAATATAGTTACAATTAGGCACTAAACAAACAATTAGTTGCGAGCTATCAAGATAAGTTGAAGAAAAACAAATAATGATGTTCTTATAGATAATTTCCGTTAACCGCGTTAATGGCGGAGAATAACCCGAGTTTTGGATGATTCATACGTTCAAGTACTCGATATAGCATCCACCAGGTTGATAAAGTACCACAGTGCAAGCGGTGCATAAACAATAAGGCTGTACACACACGTGTCATGGCGAGTGCCACAATAAAGTGTTTCATCTCTTCATATCGATAAAAGTATTTCGGTCAAGGCGGTCTCAAAGGACATCAGATATCTAGGATCATCGGAATGTATCAGAGAATTTTTAATAAAACTTTTTAATATTGAGATGATGGATGATGGGAAAGTAAAACACGCTTTATATGCTCTAAGAACCAGGAAATAATAACCGCAAACTTTATCCACACTTCAGGCTACTCGTAGAAAAAATAACCACAGAATCTCCTTGGCGTGACCTCAATTTTGTAGACAGATTGTCGAGTCTCATAGCCTAGCAAACGAACCATGTGTATTCAATGTGTGAATCTGTGTTTTTCTATACCGATACGCCTTGTCGCAAGAGTTAGTGTGTTTGCAGCTTTAGGTACACAGTAGCGATTTCTGTAGCGTTTCTTAATCGCGACACCGCAGGGCAACATCGTGGATTCCACAGACGGTTTCGCAAATGTAATGGAACAGTAATCAGCAAAAAAACACGAACTCATTACCACCGCCTCATTACAATAGTTTATGGAAGTTTTACTTTCATTATGCGACAAGTTTTTTTTTTGAGAAAATTAGCATATTGCAGTTTTATGTTATTTCCTATGGAAAATTTGCTTGTTATTTTTTTAGGTATGTGGGTTTGGTTAATCACGTCTGAATCACTTTTAATACATTTAATAAATGACTAAGCATTACCTACCTAGAATATTTCAAAGTAAATTATTTGAGAATAGGTAAACCTAACTGAATTGGTCATTGATGGACAATTCACATTAGAAAATAATAGTCAGGGAAAACAGAACTGAATTAAAGGCATTGTTTAGACTAATCAAAGCTTAATATAGTTATCTGGCGGTAATAAAAGTACTCATCAGCTCACCAGCATATTAACGATTACATTGACTTATTTTTGTTGTAAGAGAACATTCGCATAAAAAAATATTAAAGAAAGATCTTTCTGCAATCTTTTTTTTTTGAACCCACTGCACTATTCCCAAACCACTGCAACTCTTGAAATCCAGAATAAACAGTGGCGATCACTAGAAAACCGTCGAGACATTGAAGCTCGACGGAATCCCGGAGAGTGAACTTAATTGTCTTTGACCAATACGCACAAATGGGCGTTTACAACTGGGATAAACCGAGTTGCCTAGCACCACGGATAAAAATTAATTCTAAAACAAGTTTAGTGACTTACCATCAAACTTATTAAGTAGATTGTTGGGCGTTTCGCAGACGATCTCTCCGTCAAAAGCACCTAGTTGTGCGTCGTCCTGCCCCATCGCAGCCGTCTCTAAAAGGCACTGACGACATTTTAAATTTGTCTCCCTGCAACCAAAAAACAACATAAGATTAATAAAATCTTAATGAACAGTTTTCTGTACACATGGACGAAGCGAAAAGAGTGCAGGGATCGTACCAAGAGTATTTTATTGTTCTGTGTTTAATTGTAAAAGGAGTGACTTTATTATATAAATAAGTATATGTAAATAGAATTGTTCTCTACACTCTCGAAATGTCTTTATTGAGTCATAGCACGTCTGTCGACATAAGGTTTATTTTTAATGCTGACACCCTGGACTGTTTACATTTAAAAACCTTCAATCAATCATTTGAATCAGCTTATCAAGCACACAGCTGCGTAAACTACCCCAAGGCCTAGCTAGTCACATGAGTACAAAAAATGCATAAAATGTATGTTGTATGAATTTGCATATTTACGCCATGCGACACAAATATGTAAATACGCACGGTCGCACGTGCTTTTAAGTCATAATAAAACAGTAAGTGAAACAAAGAGCCAGTATGGAACCACAGGAAATGACTGGAACCTTGGCCACATCATTCAAAACTACCTGCACCTGCTAGGATTTGGACCAAGCGAATGGTGGATCTGTCCTGCTTGCTTTTTAATAATCGGATAAATTAGAGCGGTGCTTGTGCAAAGATATGAGTTTTCTGATCCCAATATATCGACTACTAACTATTACAAAATGTTTTTTACGGACCTGTTTCTTGTGTAATGTGCTAGGTCATACAGAGAGTTGTATCTCCGTGTCATATATAACCGTTCTAATAGTCAATGAACTAGGAAGTAAGAAGTATAAACTACTGACCCATCCAACTCGGCAGTCTCTATGTAACAGAGACCGTTGGGCTCCGAGCTGCTGAGGAGTAAGATGTCCGCCGCGACGAACTGGTCGTTCTCCAACCGGATGACGTCTCCCACCTGAACAGACGCCCACTTCTCCTCCACAAGCTTGCCATTGCGAAGTGTCTTCGCCCGCCTGTGGTTTACTTGGGAATCGTTCTGGTGACGTTGCTGGAAAAGGATTATTATGCTACATGCTACTTTATTATGCTACATGCTACTTTATTATGCTACATAGAGAATTCTGGAGGTCAAATGAGCAGTTGCTTCATTTATCATATTGGTACATGGCTGCATCCGGCTATTCTGGAAGCCGATACCAAAATGGCATAATGGTAAGTGGGCTTAGGTTAAGGCTAGGTAGATGCCAAAGATGGTAGATGCTTATCTCATGCCTAACCAGGTACTACGTCATTCGATCTTCTTACAGCAAAATGATGAGACGAAACGACCTATAGAATCTGTGATAAAACCAACTAGAAAAATAAAAATGCGAGTAGGAAGACATTTGCCATGAACTGAGATAATACCACTTAAAAAATTCAAACCTCTGGACGTGAGTGGCCAGAATAAAGGCGACCACCTCTTCTTTTCAACCTTAAGGCTAGTACCTACTGCGTACTAGGTCCCCAAGAGAGCGAAGTAACAAAAATGCTTCGCTTTTGTCTACCAAGGTCATCTCATTCTGCCAAGCGTAATAACAATGTCCATGACACTAAACATTTAATTGTAGCAATAAATAACTTGTCCCCAGTGTAGTCGTTGTTTCAGTGTGGAGACCATGTGATAAACCATTACAAAAAAAAAACCGGTAAATACCTTAACCATAGCTATCAGACTTAGCAAGACAATTTGATGTTATCTTGACTACTTCATTTAAAAAATACATTTGATTCTGTCCACCGAGTATTGTGCCTACGGAAACGACTGTTCTAATCTGATTCTGAAGACGATAAATTCCGCTCTTTCAAAGAAAAAGAAACTGGAGCAATCTTGTCTATAACACAATGAGCGAAGTAAGAGCTTTCAAGATTGAGCTTCACGTAATACCTCTTTGGCCTAGACTTTAATCGATACACACGTAAACGATTGAGGCTATAAAAAGGTCTATGCGTGTTACAGCCATCCATCTGATTCAGATATAGCTAGTTAGTTCCATTGGAAAAAATGTGGGCGAGGACTAAAAATAGAGATTATTTTGACAGTAAAAAAATAATGATACGAGTCTGAGAACTAATTTAGTTCATTTACATTTACCAGTTGTTCCAGTGATTAATGACGTGAAACGAAAGTGTTTCGGAAGTGCGTATTTCTACAGGCCGGATATTGTAAAGTGTGTCAGAGCTCTTAACTTCGCCTATAAAAAGGTTTATTTGCTCGCATTGGTGGGAAAACCACAAAGAATATAAGGGGCCTATTCATAGACAAGGTCATGATGATATACGAAGGCCGGTACTGCTACAACTACAAGAAGTATTGTTTAATAATTCACAATAATACCAGCATACCAGTCTTACATAATAATATGAGTTTAAAAGAAAATTGGAGGAACAAAGTTCGGAAGTTATACATGCTACCCAGACAACTCATAGTTTCAAAGTTACAGGACTAACTTTAAGGTAAGTTCATCGTAAATTCGTAGTTCTCAAAGCGATGATTTGTTAGGACTTTCTTGTCAAGAATTTTAAACAAAATTCTACAGGGGCTAGTTTCATTATCATGTTTTTATTATATTGATGATTGCAATGCCATGTATGGAAGTACTTTTGCCAAAATTACAAAAGTAAGTTTTTAAACCGCAGTTTTTTCCACAGCAAGAATTATTTGATTATTCATTACTTTTGTACTTAAATACTGTCAAGGAACAGAACGAACTATTATGTCATTACAAAATTGATGACCAAGGTTAAAAACACAATGATCTTAATTGCTGATAAATCAAGATCGTATAAAGGAGCGCTTGTACGAATTAAATCAAACGATGCTCATCATATAATGCACATTTTGCCACGGATCACTAATTGCGTCTATGTCCTTGATCTACAATAGATGACATAATGGGTCAGTGAGCATTAGCAACAGAGAGACAAGGACGGCATGTGTACACACTGTCTGTTTGATCATTTCATTACTCCTACATGCGCTCATTAACACTAGCCGTCATATTTCCTGATGGCAAATTTTTAGATAAAGTGCGTGTTTTTTAGAAAACTCGAAATAGTTTATTGAAATAATTAACTAGAACAGTAAATATATAACATGTGTTTGCGACTTGCCTAGCACTGTATCGAGACAGGCTTCAATTAAATCCAATTTAATTTAGGACTCTATGAGACAAATTCATATTATAAGCTGTTTGTAGCTTTTGCCAGACTTTCAGCCGTTATTTTATTGCGCATATTCTTTACGTTATTTAGGAGAAAGAGGGGAAACAAAGACGACATTGCTTATTATTCAGCACAACGGCAAAACACAGTAATTTCATTGGCAATTGTTAAGTGCCAGACGAAGGAGGGCTGTTGAAACTCACTCAGCCTATTTAATATCCTGTCTAAATATTGGTGAAGATTGTTCCTTCCTTCAAATTCTTTGTCAAAAATAAAATAACAACGTGTTATCAAATAAGAAATTTAGTACACATCCGTATTATAATTTTAACGACGCAAATGACGCAGTTGCTCGAGTTCGATTACCGCATCGGGACGTAAGGCTGGCCTGCCAGCTGTTTGCTCCGAGGCTGTTTATGTATGTCATTCGGTACGACTATTGACTAATAAACCGTACAGGTACATCGTTATTATTTATATCTAGATCATAAAAGGTGTGCCGTCGAGATGTGGTGGAGGTTGCAAAACATGCCAATGTGCGTTCTAGACTTGAACAAATTCGGAAATTCCAAATTAAGTTTTCCCGATACAAGACCTTACAGAGAAGCAAGCTATTGCAATTTCTGATTCGATGAGTCATCATAAAATGAGATATTTTATATATCAACTGGGCTATCTAATAATGCGAAGCGATGATAATAGATTCTAAGTATCGGCCAGCCCATCGATATTATATTAGAATTTTATTGATTGATTTGTTTTGTCGCCACTCCACTAAAGTGTCTGTCCCACACGCCAAGGAGTGTTTTGTTTATTATGTGTATTATCTTTACTATGGTAGATAATATGTCAGTAATAACATTAAGTATTTCAACTAAGCTAGGAACAAAAGGTCAGACAAGCGTTTACATGAATTGTAAGCAAACCGCAGGTGACAGGTCACTCTAGTGACAGGTTACGTTTGATGGTAGTCGGGTCCTCTAGAAAATGGTCTTATTAGAGCTACCGGTCACAGGAGACTTTTTGTTTTGTTTGTTTTAGTCACCATAATAAGCGCAAACATAGCACTCGACTCGACTAGGAGACAAGAAGTCACTAATGAATCCAATGACCGACTGGTCTTAAGGAAATTGATTATATTTATACTATGTCTTTACTTACAAAGTCGTCGTACGCGTCCTTGATGGCAGTGAGTGCAAGTACGCCTATAAGTGGTATCGCGGTGGTGATGGGCGTGAGCGAGGAGATGGCCGGGATGAGCTGCAGCACCAACAGGCACAAGAAGTAGAAGTTCGCCAGCCGCTGGAACTGCTCCAACAGATTCAGCGGCAGGAACGTTATGATCGAATACTTCGATGTCTTGATGAAGTTGCTCTGTAACAAAATATTAAATATTACTTCACAATCAGCAGTCACACTTAACCGTTATTACTAAGTAAAACTTAAATCGCACTCATTATTTTTTTCTCGATACCACGAATGTTCAAGCATACGGCCCGCCTGATAAGATGCGGTCACCGCAGTCTATGAACGTCTACAACTCCAGATGTAATTAATATCTGCGCGTTGCCGACCCTGTCACTTTTTCAAGCCCTTTTTGAGGGTACGACGGAATTAGGAAGGCTTTTCCGACTCTTAAATGGACATACGAACTTTACTTGTTTTCTCAAAAAATTGACGTAATGCATTTAGGTATATTTAATAAAAACACCTGGGCTAATTATTGATGAATTGATATTTAGAAAAATAATCATTCCTAACACGCTAATCATTTTATTGTCGATGAGTAACAGGAAGACAGTCTATTGTTCGCGATATTTCGTGAACGCACCGGAACTCTAGGACACTCTGGTTAGGATTCATTCAACTGATATAATTAGCGATGACATCTTATCAGCCTATGATTTCATGTTCACATCCCGACCTACACTTAATTAGACATAGGCCGCGCAAAATCTTTGTTTACGTCATTTGCAGAATATGCCAGCATGATTCATGGTCATGGTGTTTTGTTAAAATAGGGTATTTTACAGCAAAAATAAAATTTGTTTAGTTCGTTAAAAAAAAAATCCGTCAGTTAGAGTATTGAAAAATAATAGACACGTTTTTTGTAAAATCAGTAAATCAATATTGACAAATAAAAAACGCTTCGAATGTCGGGAGAAGGGGCTCGTGACCTCAAACACAAGTTAAAACTATACTTCCTTGTGACGTCAGTTTTAGTTTACGTAACAAAAGAAAAAATTTGGTTCAAATATTTTTTGATAATACCTATAACCTAACTTTTGGACTAATTTGATTTTTTCAGTAAATTAGCCTGTTGTATCTAAACTAGATTCCTAATTTCCGATCGTGATACTCCCGCTTATAAGGAGGTTAACGGTTGTTATATTGTACTACTTATTAATAATTATAGTTCTAGTTTGTAGACCACCTTTGCTTTTTGGGTTAAGTATATTACTAAATTATCGTCTATATTATATCTGTATTATCTATATTTTCGTGTATATCGTATATTTGCTAGATTTTTGATAATTTTTTGTACCGTACCACAATATTCACTTATTTAACCCAAAGGTTGAGTGGTAGAGAACGCCTTGTGGCATTAAGTCCGCCTATGTACCACTGTTTGTACATGAAGTTTAAATAAATAAATCGTCCAACTCAGACCGTGCATTGTGGGGGAAAAACAAAGAAATATACTCTAACTTTAATCGTTTTCGGAAAAGAGTATTGTAAATCTTATTTTTCTGGAGTAAATAAAAGGATCTTTGTGATAAAATCCGTCATTATTATTTCATTAACGTAGACTAACTTTTAAAACACAGCCAACAGTTATAACGATTTATATGATTATCTAAATAAGCTATTTTTACAACAGTGATTAATTTAAACGGAAATTTAATAATCCACAATCTGACACTGAATGATAAGTGCAAATATTTTAACACTGTTGAATGACAGTATCAAATTGCGGTCATTATTTTTCGATTGGAAAAAACTGTGATTTGCTTTTAATATTTTTCAGCATGTCTGCAATCAGAAGTGTTCACAATTTATAATGGATGAGGAAAAGTTTACAAGGAGTATAGTTGCACTGTATGGGTAATTGAAATATTGAAAATATTTATCTGAACTCGAAATCTTTCCCTCGTTTTTAAATCATAAATGTCAGACTGTAATGTTCCCACTGCTGGGACACAGGCGGGATGCCTGTGTTCTCTATGAGAGTGGGCCATTTAATCCACCATGCGGGCCCAGTGCGGCTTGGGAGATGTCACATAATATAATTTTCGTAGTTATTAATATTTTTAATCAATCTTATTACCGTATTATCAATGGTATCAATACCATTGATAATACGGTAAACCTCCTATGGTGCCTTCCTATGGTAATATTCATATATTACCATCGGAAGACACCATAGGAGGTTGCTGTAGAGTCTCTCTACCTGTTCTTCTTGAGCCGGGTCGGTTTCCTTCATTTTATTGAGTTTACCCTCTCCTGGACATAGTCCTCCCTAATATTGCGACTCAACAATATGTCTGCCTTAGCTGCCTTCATATGACTAACATCTAGTGGGGCCACGAACTTGAGTATTTAGTTAATTTCAATTTTCCACCTCATCACTATGTTTTCGGAGAGAAATGTTTGACTGCGAGCGGGTCTCGAACTTGCGTCTTTCTGTAGATGTACTCTAGAGGCTTAACCAAGTAAGCTATATCAGCCCCACTATCCCAAAATCCCCATATCTATGCGACTCGCGATTCTGGCGTTATTGCATAAAAATATTTATATTTAAGCTTTTAACTTGGATATAATGTAAAAACATAACTTACGGCATAGCGGAACTGCGCGTTGTACTCCCTGTTGTTCGCTTTGATTCTCCGTTCATTCTCTGTAACAATAAACAATACCACTTAGACGTTGTTCTCACAAACCTACTTACAAACAGAATTATGGATCTAATTGTCTTAATTTATATAAACACTGCTTCAATACTAGAGGATGTTTCTCTTTGTCACTCAGATGGCTTTGTCTTAAGAGTGCACACGGAGTATGATTTGAAATTTGATTCAATAACCACCTACTATACATAGTCACAAAGGATATTGATGGATGAAGAGGAAGAGGAAGGCCAAAGAAAAGATGGATGTATTGTATGTGGAATGATATTAATGTAAAAAGAGTAAATATTATGATGCTTTGACGTCTGACAGAATGGAAGAAAAAACATGTAGCGCTGACCCCAATTAAAATGTTATAAGGGCAGGAAGATGATGATGACATTGTAGAAACCTACATTATTCTACTACTAGCTGTTCCCGGTGCTTTCAACCCAGCTGATCAGCTCCTATTGATCCTAGCGTGATGTTATATATATCCTATACCCTTCATTGATAAATAGACTATCCAACACAAAAATATTTTTTCAATTTAAACCAGTGGTTCTTCAAATTAGAGCGTTCAACAAAACTCTTCAGCTTTATAAAATGAGTGTAGATTAGTTCCTGAAGGACAATCAGCCAAATTATTTTGTTTGCACGAATGGAAAAGAACGCACTTATACGTACCGCAATGGCTGCATAAACAATGTCTGCAAGCATATCCTCATTAAATTGAATGGTCACAAAGTGTTGCGTGCAAAAAATTATACTCAAAGGCGCTATTACGTGCCACTTTAGTGGAAAGAACTTACTTAGATATTTATTAAGCCTACCTACTTTTAACGTTGATTTGTTTTTTGACTTCAAAGAGGAGGTTTTATTTATGTACCCCGATTACTCAGAGGATTCTGGTCCGAGTTGTATTTTTTTGTTCGATGCAGTATACTTGCCATTTGGTCCCATAAAATTTCATTTAGTTTGGTTCATTAGTTTTCATATTATCCATTTATAGAAAAAAACAACAATTAAAAAGGGGAATACTAATATTCTATGGACTCTCCGTCTAAAGTCCTTCTTATCACCTATCCTAGTCCTATATTCACCTACTGCAGTGCAAGCGACAACGGGAGATTCAATCCTACGGCTTGTCAAAAACTATTACGGGATTAGGATCCGACTGGTGCACGCAACTCTAATGAAATCATGAAGCCGGTCACATGAATGTCCGGCTAAAAGGAGAATGTAGCAAATACTCACTTGTTGTAAAAGTACACACGTCATTACGTGGTCTGAGATAATATCTAAAAGCTTTTTGAACAGAATAAAACATCTTCGTCGTATTCGAGCCTCGTACAAACATAATTCACTTATAAACTGGGTGTCGTCCAAAAATTCACTGCTAATAGAAATGGAGAACACGCCTTTAATGCCCTTTCTCGTATCATTAATATGCCATTATTGAAATTATTTATTTAGGCACATTATGGATGTTATACTTACATGGCACGTACATGGATAACATTTTACCATATTAGGTAAATAGATCTAGGGTACAAACAAACATAACTAGAGAAATTTATGAATTATTGATAGGAACGAAAATTACTTTCAATTTAATTTTCTTAAGGGCGCCATTATGACGTCTCTTCATGAAAGCGTGGGAAATCCTCAGTAATAGAGACTTTAACTAATTACGTACTTCTATCACCACGACGATAACGGTATCGGATGTTATCTTCTTCATAATAAACGAATAGTCTAAATTAAGTAGGTAAATACTAAAAATACCCACAGACACACTCGAGAAAAATAGTAGTAAAATTGTGGAATTGTAAAGTATATGTTTACATTATAATAATCAAAATACATAATGCATTCCTAACAGAATTTAAAGAGGAATGTAATATAACCATCACCGTGATACACGATGAAATCGTTATTTTTCAGTTACTTATTTCCGGTTGCAGTAATACAAAGCAGATGACCTGATAATTAAATCAAAAGTACTCGAATGAAACGAATCATAAAATTAAATGCACATGCGATACCCCTTCATGAAAAAGTAATTATAGTACAGGAGCGCCGGAACAAACGGCCGCATCTGTAAAAAGAACGTGCCCTGTCGTTTGCTACCAGGATAATTACTTGAACGCCTATTCATGAAGACTACTTTAAATGCTACGGCTGGGCAGAATGTTCTTTGTTATTGTACAAAACGTCAGTTTAAAAAATATCACGATAACTCTCTTGACTCAGAACAACTGTTTTTAGCAGCCAACTCCCCATTAAACAATTGAAAGGTCATTGCGAAATGTCTCCTAACAAAGAACTCCCACATACAGTTTCAATATTCTTTGCTAAAGATAACGTTTGAAAACACTCTGCTAATGGTGAATTGCGATAATAATTTAATGGTCTCTCAAGAATAAGATTGGATTAATTTCCCGCTCCACCGACTAGTAATTAACAATTGATCGTGTTCCTGCTTCAAACAAAATCTATTTGTTAGAGGATGTAGCTTCGAGGCTATAAAATAACTTCCAGAGGAATAATTTCGTTATGGGATCTGAACGTTTCTGTATTGACAATTCCTATAGCGGATGTAGTGTACATCTACATAGCTGTTGATATGTTCATCGTGGTAGTGGTTAGGAGTGCGTCTCGACGCCGGGCGCCGAGGGGACGGCGATCGATCTCCTCCCGAGTTTATGACTAATAACATTTTCAGGGGCATCCTCTCCGCACACCCTTCGTGAATCACATTACAATGCGAGTCGCAAACGTGGCTAAGACGTTTTGTGTCGGCTTGTCTAGTTTACCACATGAGACAAAGACATTACACTAATTTCGTCAGGTGTGTTTCCAACAATACGCATATTGTAACTAATTCATACATATATTTCTTTGAACAAGAATGCTCTGTACATCAACATGACTAAAGTATTAAAGCACACATGCACGATTATTTACCGACGTACGTGTATCGAAGCGAAAACTAAATTAGCTTACCCTAACTTGTTATTAAATTATGATTAAAATACTCAAGATTTCTCTTTAACTGTTTCCATGCGATGACATTTACGTGCATTTAAAAAACACAAGGACAAAGCGGTGAAATTGAAGGATTTTCCTAACGTCAACTTTTCCCGGCATTGGTCGAGGCCATGCTGCGGGGCGAGACGGAATGGGAAGCGGTCGCCTCCTTCTGCGAAGCAGTCATGCTCGTGAAGGAGAAGGCGGGCCGCGTGAGGGAGAGGACAGCGTCCTCCCTCCACCCCAGCCGCAGTTGTAGACGCCCACGGCGTCGGACGTCGCCAGACGATCTCCGGCCACCGTAGGCGCGGGCATGCGGGCAGCGAGTGTTGGGCTACTCGCTGTCCGACCATGGACCATGCCCGGGTCGACGGCGCGTTGTGTTCCACGCGCGCCTCAAAGAGTGTCAGCATAGTGACGGGGCCTGTAGAGGGCCAAAGCCTGCCGGGGTCGCGGGACTAACGAATTGCCGTGACCCCAGTACGTAAAGGGCTAGTGAAGGACACCGTGGATTTTAGTCAGTACAAGTCTGACAGTCCCTCCCGCCCTGCCCTGGGTGGGAGGACTCATTTGATGATTTTACAACGATAAAAAAAAAGTCAACTTTTACCAAAGTTCGTCGCTGATAATTATAAGGCACAGGAAAAATGCTTATGTTTTGGTTCAAAATAATATCTGTAGGCCTACGAAGTTCAAGAGCCCGTATCAAAACATGGGAGAATAAAGGATTCAATAATCATTTTCTATATCTTTGATACCGAATCCCTTAAACGTTATAAACTTGAGAGTTAGATTAATCTGTGAAAAGGTCTTTCAGTCAACAATAAATGAATGCAAATTAATCGAACACTTCCGAGGCTTCTTTGCGCCTTATCAATTACTGTTACACCTTACACCATAACCGCGCATTCATTAGGGTCTTCAGTTCCGGAACAAATGAAACAGCCATGATAGATTAACAATCGTGAAATTAGGCAATTTGTTATTAGTTATGGACACGCAGTAGCTTCCGGGGTCGCGGGACCAAGGCGGGGTCGCGGGACCAAGGGATTACCGTGACCCCGGTACGTAAAGGGCTAGTGAAGGACACCGTGGATTTTAGTCAGTACAAGTCTGACAGTCCCTCCCGCCCTGCCCTGGGTGGGAGGACTCATTTGATGATTTTACCACGATAAAAAAAAAAAAAAAAAAAAACGCAGTAGCTTCGAAGAGGTACCCAATAAAAAAAAACATAATTTCTATTTTTAGGTCATATAATTTATCTGCACGACTGTAATTCTTCGTTTTTTTTCAGTAATATAAAAGTCAGTTCTTTCTTTTCATCGACTTTATGGTGGAAACCCAAGAAAACGCAGGCGTAGCTCAAAGATCTAATCATATAGGGAGCTAGAGCCAGCCGAGCAACTTGAAGAATAAACAAATCATATGCAATAAAGATATTCTATTATCCACAATTTCACAAGAAGAACCACGGTCCTAAATAAAGACACGGACAACATCCCAGATGTGACGTGGAGTGTCGAATAAAGGGAAAAGGATTCACTGATGATTTTAGGTGAAGGTTTAACATTACAATAGAATATCTAAAGAATTTTTAAACATATGATTCATCATGATAATTTTCATTCAGCTGTTATTCCGCCTACATTATACTCGTAATCTCACAATCCTGTGATTGCTCTGGTCCGGTCGCATCCAGGTCTAACTTCCAATGTCTAGTGATGTTATTGACCCATGTGTCCTTCATCGACTACTAGTTTGTCTATGTTATGCAAATCTTCATTGTATATTGAATGAGTTGTCTAGTCATGATTTCATCGGCTTATTGAAGCAAGACACACTAGTAACATTGTTTCAATAATACAGGTTATTGAACCCTTCAATTTAATTATTATGGTCCTATTTAAAGCAACTTACCTCTTTTAAGGTATTTCGAAAATATCTTAACAGATTACTGATTAACTCTATTGATTATTCGACACTTGAGTAATGAGCTATTTCAGGATAACCTTTGACCACATTTGTGGAAATTAAATTGAGAATAAAAAATTCACGTTTGGCATTAATTGCCATAGAAGCACATGAGTCAGACAGACACAAACATTTCAGAAAACCAAGCGCGGACATGAATGAACGAAAACGGTGTCCTATTTTACTAATGCGCATAACATGAAGCGAAGAAGTTAGGTTACAGAATAACAACAGTGTTTATTTCCAAAACAATTCTTTAGTGCAGCGGCAGCAATAATCTAATTACGTGCTAAGGATTTGCTCGCATTATAATGGATACCTACACCAGTAGAAAAATAAAATACCATTATAAGCAAACAGGTAGTCACGCTATTCAGGTATTGATTATCAGGAAAAGATGTAATCTTATCTTTTTTAGCTTTCCTGATACACGGAAGTTGACACATCAGCGAAAGAACTGCATCCTAATTAAATTTAGTGAAGTGAAACATTAGCGGCTAATCGATAACAAGAGCGCGGGGGTCATTCGCGAAGCGCTGAAGCGCCGTCTCGCGCCGGCCGTTGACCGTACGGGGGGGGGCGCCAATACCAACTCCGACCTTGTCTACTATGCACATCCTCTCTATTCCTGAAATACACCTACTCATCATCACTTCGGGGGAAGTCGCTCTGCCATTCATAGTGAGCCGGCCAAAACGAAAACATGACGGCGGCGCCTTTGTAGAATGTAAAGACGTTACGCAAACAGCTTTGGCGATGCATGCACGCTCCAAGGCACGAA
The DNA here is from genome assembly GCA_943136025.2 of Agrotis puta. Classification (NCBI taxonomy): domain Eukaryota; kingdom Metazoa; phylum Arthropoda; class Insecta; order Lepidoptera; family Noctuidae; genus Agrotis; species Agrotis puta. Next base: position 10,433,791 of record OW964182.2, on the reverse strand, counting down.
CGAAACACGATGACGCAGGACTTTACCGGCGTCGATCCAACGAAATAAAAATTCTATAAGAGATTTCTTATTAGCACGATCTTAATGACAACGACAAATCAATAGATACCGACCACATGAGACGAATGTTCGGAAACGATGGTTATGCCGGTTCCGGCGATTCGACGGGGCGGGCTGGTCGCGGCGCACCAGCTTGCCCAGCAGCTCGAGGAGAGACAGGCGCAAAGGGCGCGGTGGGGGGCGCGCCTCGCCGCCTTCCGCGCCCAGCACCTCCAGCTCCACGGCCTCGGAGCGCGCGCACATCCGCGCCGCTACCGCCGCCCCATGTCGCGCGCCGCCCCGCGCGGCCACCCCGCCTGCTGGCCCGCGAGCCCGCTCCGAGCCTGACAGGCCGCACGCTCTATTCGCGACACGCGCCCGCACGCGCGCTCTGACCCGTCGCAGGGCCGAGACTCGTGTGCCGCACACACAAGCGCCGCCCGCCCGGCGCGCGCATCCCAACACTCTACTGATTATTCCGCCGCCCCGGTGTTGCCATCTCTTCTCAGTGTTTACTCCTAATAAAACTGATAATTCGGGGAAACCAACATCCTTAGTCTCGTGACCTTTGTGGGAAATACTCACATTTTATTAGCAGATAAAGTAGATAAAATTATGTATCCTCAGTTACACAGAATTGTATCCCTAGAACCGATGATTGATTAAGTGTTTGAAAACGGGTGTTTATAGAGTAATGAAACTAGAAGAAAAAGAAAATAAGAGGCCTGCGTGTTGTTAACTGTATTCCGGACAAAACAAAAACTATCCAATTGGTTTATAGAGGAATTAATTGAATAGGAAGAAGTGAAAACCCACTTCGTTATACTTGGGATACAGTAGAATTGAAATGCAGAGAGAGAAATAACTTTAAGAATGTTTTGGAAGTCCAATGGCCGTACAAAACCAAAACCGAACAGAACAGAACAATTCAACTACAAGAGAATAAATAAAGTACGGCATCATTGCTCTAAGATGTAAGAGAGTCAATAAATAAACCTTTCGATAAAAAGAGATTTGATGCCACGCTTACTTAAAACGTACTGCAATGCTTTTACGTCGTAGTAAGGTTTTGAAGTTCGGACATCATAAGACAAAATCTAGATAAAGCAAACCACAAAAAGCAGCGTATTCTACAATTCTGAAGTAGTTGAGTAAAGAAAGGGATTTAAAATGCGACTATGTTACACTCTTTTTTCCAAATACCTGTTGTAAAGAAAGTTAATCTAAAATCAGAGTATGTTAAAAAATAGAGCGATTGACTAAAGTAACAGCTGGCTTTGTGTCGAAAATTTACGAGACGGCCATAATAATAAAGTAATTCATGACATAAATAAATATTCTTTCATCTTGTCGGAGAGTAAAGAAAATATTGTTGCCCAAGTGAAGTGCTGTGATAATAGAAAAACTACTATCGACAATAACAAATTTCCAGTTTTTGCGCTGTGCATACGGTTCAGTTCAAACCATATTAAAATGATTAGGGAAACTAAGTCTTTTGAGATAAAGCGAAGACAGTGGAAGCAGTGAAGCAATGCAAACCAGCCTTATCTTATTCGCCGCGACAATTGTTCAATTTGGCACATTTGGTATTCTTCGCCTGTCTCCGCTTTCTCCGCATCGTTTCAGGCTCTCACAACTTTCTCGAATAGGTTGTGGATGTTCGTAGGTCAATCGCTGAATAAGCCAAATGGTGGTAGGCTTCATGATGTGCCCAGAAAAGTCAGACGCATCGACGATCGGAGGCTTAACTAGAAGTGCTCCATAACACATCTAGTTAAGCCAACCTCAAATCAAGCAACCACAGTTTACAAGACCAATTTCAAAACCGCGCTGATGAACAAGATTTCTAAAAAATCATGTAATGTAAACGCCCGGTAGGTATACAAATAAATTAAAAAAAAAAAAAATTGTGAATCCGCATCTCAGGAGACTTCAAACCGAACACTTGAGAACACTTCCAAATTGAAGCAGTTTATCGAAACAGGCCCAAGTAACATCGAGATTCATAATAGGGTAGTATTTGAATTATGTTTAGTTGGCAGAATTTCAAACAGGAGAGGCCCTTACGGCGGGGAACAATGGAATACAATGGCGACTGGACATGACTTTATCTGGATTCTCCAGCTTGAATACTTCCGTAGCGAGTTGAATTTATGTCTCAAGATAACCTCAAATATTCTTCTTGGAGTTTTGGAAGACCCGAAAGTTCCTTTCAACAAAAATTGAGTCCAACACTGACCTTTAAAGAATTCCTAGGGGGGTTGCTAGACTAATTTTACTTAGAGCACACACAGGTAATCCCACTGGTTGATGTTTTAGGTCATCGCTAAGGAATATAATACTATGCAAACATTTATGTGTATGCTAAATTTACATAGCGTGGCCGAGCAGTTCTCGCTGAGCGTCAAGGGACGCGTCACCGCTGACGTTTATACATAAAGAATATAATAAAAAATATATCATTGAATCGCATTAACGAACATTGCTTTTCCTTCGACGTTTATAATATGAGGTATCGATGACTAGACCCGTTGTAGGCTCAATTGCACCTGAAGTTTGCATGTAATATCGTAATTTCTAAGTGTAATTTGTTACTCCATACAGCCATACGGGTTGGCCGATGTTAATCAAAGTGATTTACAACATTAAAAGTAGTTTATTTTTAATCGCAATTGCTGAAAGTCCTCGGGTTTTATAGGGTTAACGTACGACTACATATTACATAATCTATGTTTGTATGTTAATGTCACGAATGTATCCTTGACGTCAAGTTATACGGTTGTTATATTTATTTACTGGTGCTTACCCTTTACTGTATTTTCAAAGATAATAATCATGTAGTATGAGAAATATAATAATCCCATACTCGGTTAATCTAGTAGTACTTAGTACTTTTTTTTTTGTATCGTGGTAAAATCATCAAATGAGTCCTCCCACCCAGAGCAGAGCGGGAGGGACTGTCAGAGTCGTACTGACTAAAATCCACGGTGTCCTTCAATAGCCCTTTACGTTCCGGATTCACGGTAATTCGTAAGTTTCGCGACCCCGGCAGGCTTTGGCCCTCTAAAGGGGAGCCCCGTCATAATGCTGACACTCTTTGAGGAGCGCATGGAACACAACGCGCCGTCGACCAGGGCACGGTCCATGGTCCGACAGCGAGTCGCCTATTACTCGCCGCCCGCATGCCCGCGCCTACGGTGGCCGGAGATCGTCTAGCGACGTCCGTCGCCGTGGGCGTCTATCACAGCGACTGGGGTGAAGGGAGGACGCTGTCCTCTCCCTCACGCGGCGGGCCTCCTCCTTCGATAGCATGACTGCTTCGCAGTATGAGGAGACCACTTACCAGTCCAAAACACCTACACTTGAAACAACTAACGTGGGCAATTGAGAAAAATCACGACAAAATCAAAATTGGAGAGAACCGGGTATTCCATGGTATACCATTATAAGGAAAGAAAGAGTCCTTCAATTAGACGAGTACTGATAATTATAGCAATTGCGGAAAATCACAACAGAATCAAGATTGGAGGTAACCAGGTATTACATGTAAACCATTTTAAGGAAAGAAAGAGTTCATTAGTGGAGTAATACGTGACATGGCAATTGCCGAAAATCTCAACAAAATCAAGATTGGAGGGAACTAGGTATTACATGTTTGCCTCTATAAGTAAACAAAGAGTGGTGACCGACAGGCTGGCAACTCGGCGTCGTTGTTCAAGGCTTTTAGAGATTAGAATCAACCAAAGCATCGTTACCGATAAGCCTCTTGGCCCGTTTATCTATTGACTCAATTGCATCTAGTTGGTATTTGGCGGATCCATCCCAGAGGTGAGAGCAGTAGTCCGTACTCAGATATGCCAGGAGCTTACTGTTCAGCACACGTTCCGTTCTATTACAGAGGATGGAGTTGACCACGATGCGTCTGTAGTTGCACGGGTCAGTCCGACTACCCTTCTTGGACACAGGTTGGACGTTAGCTTGCTTCCAAACCTCCGAAACCTTTCCGGTTCCCAGTGAAAACTGATATAGGCGTGTCAAGATCGGAGACCGACAATTGCCGTGATTCCGTCGGGGCCACTGGCTTTATTCACGTCGAGAGAACGCAGCACCCTACAGACCTTCTTCTGACTGATGCGAATATCCGACATACTCGTCTCACATCCCACAGAAAAGGGAGGCAACGCGCCATATGAGTTCAGATGCGAAGATTCCGCAAAAAGGGGGGCAAACAAGTTTGCATTTCATAATGCTTTGTGAATTTTAGCCTGTTTTACTTATGAGGTCAAAAAACTCATAAGTTTATTTTTTTCACACTGTTCTCAACAAGAACGCTCACTTATTTATTAGAAAACTATCCAAATATGTATTTCTTCAGAATTGTATACACTTGACAAAATAAGAAAGTTGCTGTTTACATTCAATCAGCATGTCAAGTCAAATCACACACTTGAGATCACCAGTACCTACTACTCAATGATCTCAAGTGTGTGATTTATTTATATGCTATAATTCTTGACATGTTTTTAAGAAATTATTCCAAGAACTAAAGATGTGCATAGTCTTAACTCTTTTGGAATAGTCCAGAGTCCGCCGCGTGGACCACTAGAGGCAAAAAAGAGAGGAAATAAACTTAAATTCTGCAAGATTTAAGAAATTGATTTATATGAATGGACGTTGTATCCAAAAAGGCACAGCTACATTTTATTTAAATATACTGCATTGCAGTGATTTCCTTGAACAGTCAATTATAAAAAAGCGCAAAATCCAGCTAAAATAATAATGCACCAATCAACCACGCATCATAGGTTATTACAAATCGATTGCAGTTTAAAAAAAAATCAAGCAAGTTGAAAGACAAAATGTTGGATGCCGAGCCGTGCCTAGTTCGCTAAACATATTTTTTTTTTTAAACGGCTTATGATCGGGCACGCCGCAATCGCGGCGGTAAGACCCCTCTTTGAGGAGTGGCTGGATAGGCGTCACGGCGTCCTTACCTACCGCATTATTGATGAAATATACTAGATAACTAGGATATGAAAGTAAAAAAGTTGTTTGCACAGAGAAGACTTTTATTCAAGTGAATGACACAAGTCATTATCAAAAAACGCATGTTCGAATATCAATTTGAAATGCTGTTTCAACTAAAAAGTTTCCACACTTCCCCTCAAACAACATCCATCATCAGATATCCTCACATCACACCACACCAGACACACTCAGATTCAGATCGCGCACACATTTATTAAATGCCACACGACCTAATGGTTTTGTCAGCACATCTGCTGGGTTATCTTCCGTACACACATAGTCCAGACGTACAACATTCTTAGCAATACAATCTCTGACATAGTGCGCCCTTATGTCTATATGTTTCGTCCTTCTATGCGCTACAGGATTGTACGCAAGTTTCAAGCCTCAAGATATTCACCTCTTATAAATGCATTCAACTGCCGCAAGTGAACTGCCTCCTTGGTTGCCTCCGAAAGTGCAATATACTCGGCTTCCGTTGACGAAAGTGCCACGCAAGCTTGTTTCCGGCATTCCCAGTTAATCAACGAGTTTCCGCATCTAAAAATAAATCCAGAATACGATTTCCTATCTTTGATGTTCCCTCCCCAGTCAGCATCTACAAATCCCGTGATGTCCTGCACCGGCGACTTGGGAAATATCAAACATAGATCCCTTGTACCCTTAAGGTATCTCAAGATATGTTTAGCAGCTTTCCAATGACGTTCCTCACAACATGAGTTGTACTGTGCCAAAAAATTTACCGCAGCCGCAATATCCGGACGTGTGTTACAGGCCAAATAGTTCAGCGACCCTATGAGCGCCTGATAACAACGAGATTCTTGGCAGGATAAGAACTTACCTCCTTCCCCTTCCGCCAAGGCTTTATGGAAATCCATTTCCATCGGAGTTTTTACTGGTTTGCAGTCAGACATACCATATTTATCCAAGATCTTCGAAATAAGCCTCTCTTGATTCAAATATATTCCAGTATCAGTCTTAGATAAAAGCATACCTAAAACTTGTCTCGCTTCCCCTAAATCCTTTATCTTGAAATGTTTACAAAGATTGTCTAATAAAACTTCCTTCTGCAGTTTGTCTTTGTAAAATAATAAAAAATCGTCTACGTACAAAGCGATATAAAAATTATTATTTTTGTAAAGACAGCTATCAAAGTCACAGCGCTTGAAGTTCAAAGACAATAAAACTTCATTTACTTTTTCATTCCAAGACCGTGAAGCTTGTTTGAGGCCGTATATCGCTTTTTCTAGTAAGCAAACTTTTTCCTTCGAGTTTTCATCTATGCAACCCTCCGGTTGTCGCATATAAACTCTTTCATGTAAATTACCGTTCAAAAAGGCGGTGTTCACATCGAAGTGACTGATGAACAAATCCTTTTCAACAGCCAACGATAGCAGCAATCTAACTGTCGATCTTCTCACGACCGGTGAATAAGTTTCGAAGTAGTCAACCCCATAGGACTGAGTGAAACCCTGCGCCACAAGTCGAGCTTTATAGGTCTGATTACCATCTGCATCAAACTTGTACTTGAAGATCCACTTGTTTCCCACGACTTTAGCGTCAGGTGGCTTTTTGACGAGCTTCCAGACCTTGTTCTCGTACATCGAATCCATCTTTTATTCTATTTTTTCATGGCTTCCTTCCAGTTATCCTTATCTTCCCGACTTAAGGCTTCCTTAACTGTCAAAGGTTCCTGGTCTTCTGTACAGCATGCAAGTCCATGAAGGTTTCCTTTTCGGATTCTACTACGTAAAGGATAACGACATACACCCTCGTTTGACTCTTCTCTGTTAATAGAATCTTCAGTTTCAACATTTTTCACCGCGACATTTTCTTCTCCGCTATCACCCGCTTCTCCCACCTCCACCTCCGCGTCTTGAAATACTTGTGCCCCATCTATGGAACTCGGCCCTTGAGAAGCTTCTGCACTATCAGGTGACGAACCTGACTGGTCTTCTACCTTTGCAAGTTCCCAGATTACTTCAGTACCTTTGTCACCGCTACCTACGAGCTGACTAGGATCCTCTGAAACTACTGGTGTAGAGTTCTCCAAGAAAACTACATCCCTTCCTCTAACAATGACGCTAGGATTACTGGGATTAATGAAACGATATCCCTTGGTTTCTTCACAGTAACCAACAAAGAGATGTTCTACTGCTTTAGGGCTCCATTTCTTCCGAGTTTCCTTGGGCACGTGCACAAACGCTTTCGTTCCAAAAACTCTGAAATGATCGAATGACTGAGCCTTCCCTGTCCACAACTCCTCAGGAATCTTACCATTATTGCCACTGTGAGGCAACCTGTTCTTGATATAAACAGCCGTATTACATGCCTCTCCCCACAGTCTCGCACTCAGACCCTTTTCCGCCAACATAGCACGAGCCATCTCCACAATAGTGCGGTTTGCTCGCTCCACTACGCCATTCTGCTCTGGAGTGTAGGGAACAGTTAATTGATGTTTTATACCCTTTTGCTGTAGAAACCCATCAAACTTTTTGTTCACAAATTCTGTTCCATTGTCCGTGCGTATGCACTTCACCTTCAACCCGGTTTCAACCTCTACACTAGCTAGAAAAACTTTAAAATGATCGAAAACCTGATCTTTTGATTTCAGGAAAAATACAAAAGATTTACGTGTAAAATCATCTAAAATAACTAGCATATATCGAGATCCACCGTACGAGGGTTCAGACATTGGACCACAGATATCTGCGTGAACCAGTTGCAGTCTCTCGACTGCCCTCTCAGCCTCACCAACTGGAAAAGGTAAACGATGTGCCTTCCCCTTAATACAGGCGACACAAGGTTCCATTACGCTTTTACCAAAATCCATACCCAGGAGCTTACGTAAATCTCGCTCATTTACGTGTCCAAGCCGCCGGTGCCACAACATCAAAAGATTACCTGCTTTCACTGACGCCAACGCAGTCCCATCTACAACCGCCTGACAACCTTCAAGCTTGTAGATCCCTGAGACTTCATTTGCGGTAGCCAGAAGCTTTCCCTTGAAATAGCCTGGAACCAAATGGTGAATTAGCTTGCACCCATCTCTGTCAAAACTTACCTTCCATCCTTTCTCTACTAATTTAGACACTGATAACAGATTAACATGCAAACCAGGTACATACATGACATCCCTCACAGCAAGCATTCGTCCTTTCAAACTCACTATGATATCACCCTTACCCTTGCATTCAATCTTATCACTATTCGCACAAGTCACGTTACTTATACCAACATTCATAACCAAATCTTTAAACCAATGTTTCTGGAAAGACATATGTGAAGATGCCCCGCTGTCAATGTACCACTCCGTCGGATTGAAGGAGTCCCCGGCGCTGAATGAAGACAGGCTCACGATCGCAACGTCATTTAGTTTGGAGATTGAGCCCGCTTTCCTTCCTTCAGGACAGTCCGGCTTCGTATGTCCTCTCTTTCCACATTTAAAGCATTTTATTTTGGTCATATTAATGTCTTTGTTCCGATTCCACTTCTTACTTTTACGCACAGCCAATGCCGAGTCCGCTGAAGACAATGTACTACAACCTTGACGTGAATCCTCTTGTAGTAACTTCTGCCGTACGTTCTCTGAAGTCAACTTCATCCCAGAGTGTTCCAGCGCCATTCGCATAGGCCTGTACTCTTCAGGTAGTCCTCTCAGCAACACGACAGCTACAAGATCATCGTCAAATCCGGTGGCAATATCCTTCAACTTTTGAGAAAGAGACATAACTGCAGCAACATATTTATGCATCGACGAGTGTCTCTCGAGCTTCTCATCCAACAACGCGTTCATGAGGGTGATTCTGCGATTTACGCCTTTGTCCTCAAACGCTTTCGCTAAGCTATCCCAAGCATCCTTAGCATAATTTGAATCTTGTACATACGTATAAAGCGTAGGTTCCACATGTAGACAAATCAAAGCTAGTGCATCTTGGTCCTTCTCGATGGCGGTGGAGTCTTTGGAATCCGGATACGTAGATGTAAACGTGAACAACTTTTCTCGTATGAGAATCATTTTTATAGCGAATTTCCACGTAGAGTAGTCATCTAGGCCGCAGAGATTTTTGATAGCAAATTTCGTTACTGGGCCCATGACCTATTGATGAAATATACTAGATAACTAGGATATGAAAGTAAAAAAGTTGTTTGCACAGAGAAGACTTTTATTCAAGTGAATGACACAAGTCATTATCAAAAAACGCATGTTCGAATATCAATTTGAAATGCTGTTTCAACTAAAAAGTTTCCACACGCATGACGCAGGTCCTCACCGGACACGGAAGTTTCGGGAGGTTCCTGTGTCTGATAGGGAGGGAAGAAACGCCTGGGTGTCTCCACTGCGAGGATCGTCCGGAGGACACGGTGGAGCATACGGTGCAGGACTGCCCCGCTTGGGCAGAGCACCGCCGTGTCCTCACGACGGCGATAGGCGGAGACCTCTCGCGCCCGGCATTGGTCGAGGCCATGCTGCGGGGCGAGACGGAGTGGGAGGCGGTCGCCTCCTTCTGCGAAGCAGTAATGCTCGTGAAAGAGGAGGCGGGCCGCCTGAGGAAGAGGACAGCGTCCTCCCTCCACCCCAGCCGCAGTGGTAGACGCCCACGGCGTCGGACGTCGCAGGACGATCTCCGGCCACCGTAGGCGCGGGCATGCGGGCAGCGAGTAATGGGCGACTTGCTGTCCGACCATGGACCATGCCCGGGTCGACGGCGCGTTGTGTTCCACGCGCGCCTCAAAGAGTGTCAGCATATTGACGGGGCCTGTAGAGGGCCAAAGCCTGCCGGGGTCGCGGGACCAAGGGATTACCGTGACCCCGGTACGTAAAGGGCTAGTGAAGGACACCGTGGATTTTAGTCAGTACAAGTCTGACAGTCCCTCCCGCCCTGCCCTGGGTGGGAGGACTCATTTGATGATTTTTCCACGCAAAAAAAAAAAAAAAACGGCTTATGATGTAGCAAGTACCATTCAGGGGTAAAAAGATTGGGAATGATCACTACCATGCTCGATTGCTCGTACTACCAGAGACACCCTGTTTATTAAGAAAAGTAATAAAAGCTTGATTCATTTAATAAGGCCTCGTTTAGACTATGCAAGAAATTGCATGCAAGCAGCGTTACACTCCGGACTATGGAGGGGCAAAAACTTCAGTTGGTTAAACAAATACCGCAATGTAGTCAAAATTGCATGCAAGTTCTCGCGTTGTCTAAATGAGGCCTAACAATAATAACATGGTCTTTTCTCATGTATTACACGTAAACTACATTACCAGCCTACTTATTACAGGTGTAATTATATGTTAAAGTGATGTATCGATTTGCCACATAAGAACGACCATAACTATTTTCCATCATAAATCGACATGGTAAAACGAAGGACGATATAATGACCAGCTACTGTGTATGGTAATGACAATGTATGGTCAGTGTCATGCATGACGTGCAATTATAAGTTCAATATCATAAGTGATCGATATTTCGTAAGTGAAGGTAACGAGAAAGTGGAACAGAAATTAAAGCAATTAATGAACCAAGTTCAGGTGTACAATTGGAATAGTTTGAGTGGTCGGTCAATTCTAGGTACTGTGACTAAGCGAGGTAATTTGAAAAGTTTTTGAGTCACTGTATTCATTGAATTAAAAACTTTTGATGATAATCTACAAAACTTTAACAAATGCTCAGGAATCAATAGATTAAGAAACGTAGACAGATTGTTTCCAGTTATAATATTTCTCGTTGTTTCTTCGTGGATTCGAATAACACTCTAAAACTTTCTTTGTCTTAATGTCCCTAACCTGTGTTTACACAGCCATGACCAGATTTTCACAAGCTTATATTCATACCCAGTGTTAAAGCTTTGCGCTCGTTTGCAATAAATTTCTTTCCACGCAAATGAAAATGTAATCTAAGTGATGTTTCATGCAAATAAAAAGTCATGAATGAATCATGTGTACTGACTCAAACCACATTGGTACCGCTGAAAGCTTCGCTGATATCATAAAGAACATGAATGATACAAACATTAAATCAGATATGAACATGAGATAATATACGTTTTAATAAAAAGCGACGTACAAAGGCCGCCGCTGGTTTTCGATCAAATTCTACAATGATATGATGGAAAACCAATCCTTTTACAAAGCGGGTACTACTGTTGCTACTACTGCTACTGTTATATCCTTGAGATTCCGTCTAAGAGATACTACGCGTGTAAAGAACATGAAACAGCAAGAGTGACCTTGGGGACAGGTGTATTGTGGGCGGGAAGGCACTCACCTTGGCCATGTGTTCTCGCCGAGGACTTTCCCATGTCGGCCGCACCATCGACACACATATACACTCACACTTGCGCGCGACACTTAAACACTCTGTGCGTACTTATACTTAGGTCGGTATAAAAGAGGCGTACAAAAAGTTAGACGTTATATTATAGAAGGACACTTGAGGGTTAAGCTAGGTCTCCTACGGAGAAGCAGGTGGTAGGGAGGCGTCGAGGGCGGAGGGCCGCGCGGCGCGATCGGCATTCTGTGCACCGCCAGAGCACTTCGTCTTCCTGAAACAAACACAAAGAAAATATGAATAGAAAGTACCAGCGCAGATAACTGAATATGAATTATAAGTCATACTTTTTAACGTTTCTATAAAATTCTTTAATCAGACCAATGTGTAGCCTGCACAGCTTTAACATTGGCTTTGGCGAATGCACGTACTTGTACAGGATGGACAAGGATATTAAATGGCAATTTTATCAACAAAATTATTGTAACAAAATATATAACAATATCCTGTCATGTGATGCATATTACACAATAATATCCTGTATCATGTTGAAGGATAGTATTTCACACTACCTACTCGTATTTGTTTAGGTTTTCAACGTTTTTCCTCTAAACGAACTTTAACATGGTCTGTTTAGTTAGCCTTTTTTTCTATCGTGGTAAAATCATCAAATGAGTCCCGCCCTGCGGGAGGGACTGTCAGATTTGTACTGACTAAAACCTACGGTGTCCTTTAATACCCCTTTACGTTCCGGGGTCACGGTAATTCGTTAGTCTCGTGACCCCTGCAGGCTTTGGCCCTCTAAAGGGGGGTGCCATCAGTGCGCCGTGGTCGTCTACCACTGTGGCTGGGATGTAAGGTGGACGCTGTCCTCTACCTCACGCGTTCCGCCTCCTCCTTCGCTAGCATGACTGCTTCGCAGAAGGAGGCGACCGCTTCCCATTCCGTCTCGCCCCGCAGCATGGCCTCGACCAATGCTGGGCACGAGAGGTCGCCGCCTATCGCCGTCGTGAGGACACGGCGATACGCTGCCCACGCGGGGCAGTCCCGACAGTGGTGACACCGAGCCGTTTCTTCCCTCCTTATCCGACACAGGTACCTCTCGAAACTTCCGTGTCCGGTGAGGACCTGCGTCAGGCCGGGAAGCCGTGACGCCTATCCAGCCACTCCTCAAAGAGGGGCCGCAGGATTTCTTCATAAATGCTGGTTTAAACCTCCTAACTGGAAGAAAAGCAATACTTCAGAATAAACCTATACATATTTGAGTAAGCACTGATAAGACTCAATTAAATCATCGTTGTGGTTTGCGGTCAAAACACATACGTCAAGCTGATGAGTGGTCTTTTAAGAATTTTAATTGTGATCTCTGACGATCACAATATTTTCCGCAGCTCCAGAGTTTTTATTCGGAGCGCGCTTATTAATTGATTTAAATATACAGGCGTTATTTTAATTAGATGTTCCGTTGTATTTTATCAAACTAACGAAACAATCAAGCGTTACTAAAACCAAGTCTCAATTATATACCAACTTAAGTGTTTTGACAGCCATTCATATTCATAACTATCATGAGAGTGATGGGACTGAAGATTATATATCAGAGTATTATTGTTACCATTCTAAAAAATAATTCTAATAAATATTTTCTTGGTTTACTAAGCATCTAGTATGGCCTAACGATGACCGTTGATGGCGCGTTTTCGAGTGGAGACCGCTAATCGGCAAGCGTAAGGTAGGACGCCGTCACGCAAAGTGGATCGACAACCTTCGCAAGGCGTCGGTAATAGCTGGACGAGATTAGCCGGTGATCAAGTGATACAGCGTATTGCGTATCACTTGATCACCGTAGTGATCAGTCTGTAAACTTACTGAACTTCATCTAAATAAAATGACTTGTGAACAATTTACTTTAGACATTCTACTGTCCTTCGAGCCGTATCTACCTGATTCTCAAGATTACGACGATGCGGCGACCAAAAATATTTATATAGTGTAGGATAAACTATAACAACTTGTTTGAGAAGTGAGACAAAGTTTTAAGTTAAACACAATACGCCTAAAACTAAACACATTTAACATTAAATCCCGCCCACAAGCAACAAGTTCATGACATTCAAAGATGAATTGCTTTATATTACAATAATCATCATAGTATTACACCTACACTATCAGTTGTTTCAGAAGGCTATGTTATTAACAACTTTGGGTAAACAATCTGAATAGATAATATCAATAGATTTGATGAAACTAGTCACGACAAAGTTTCTGATTCGTTAACATTCTAGGAGAGGATAACACAAATTATGTTTATTAGAAAATATTAATTTTTGTGTCAAATGCTGCTGCAGTACCTAATTCATATAATGGTATTCAGTCATTAATCTACGGCCTTCTCAAAACAGTCCATGGACTATGGAATATACCATGGTCAAGAGGGCTGCATTACTCGATCGCTCACGTGACTTATTGTTCGTATCAGGGAAATCTCCTTTAGTCGGCCATTATGAGAATTTTATGCGAGCATTAACATTGATAGCAGTGTCACATAATCGGTTCATTTTAGTTTTTGTCATCAGTAAATTCTACATGCTTGCGGTTGCAAACAATTAGACGCAAATTCCATCAAAGCTAAACGGTTTGCAACATAGACAATGAGTACCTAGATTATCTGCAATTACATTTTATGATAAGAAACACCTTATCATAAGAGTTCGACATGCGCTTGACTAGTGTTTGTTTAGGCACAGCATTACGCTTCAGTGCCTTGCCTTAGTTTAATATATTTAATGTTCTATATAAACTAAGATGTTTTTCGTCCTAGAGACAGACCGCCAACCAGTGCTAATAATATGGCAATTAAAGTTTATTGGGAGAATTGAGATGCGCCGCTTGATACAGTCACGTGTCATCGTCATCTTTTATCAACGATGGACTTGAATCTGATTCAATGGACAATCGTTAGAAGAATATTTGTGACAAAGTGACAACCTGCGAACAAGGTCGAGGTGACGAATAAGTTCTAGTCTTACTAACTGATTTCTACAAGCAATTCAAAACTAGAAAAGAACCTGCTGGCTTCATTTTTGAAAGAAGAAAACAAGTATATAATAGTGTGGTTTACTGGTAAACTGGTAATGAAATCAGCTCAGGCCTATATGTAGTTATGTGATTGTTACATGTCTTCAACACTTTCTACAACAGACAGTCACCTCGCAATGATTATGTGCCAGATCTTTGTATACGATGATCTATTAAACCAGTTACAGCGTTGCATAATTTCGCAACGTATAACATTTGTCCCAAAAGAGCGGATTTGGTATTTAAAGTGAAGGACACACGTATTTTGTTTAGCCAAAAACAAGTTTGAGTTTGCGCAAATTTAAACGAAACGATTATATACTTTTTAGATCAGTAGGTAGAAGGAAAAGCACGTCAATCTAATCGCTGTTAACAGGATAATTTCATCCTGCATTAAAAGCACTAATCAGGATTTTTTTATAATACCCAGAAATTAAATAGACGGCAGTATCACTTTGTATGTTTTAATTATAGCACACACTCTTATTATTTTGCATTTGTCCTTCCTCATTATTTCATGAAATAAAAACAAATGATATTTTTATACGTATTTTTCGAAATCATCAATTTTACATTGTCGTGTACCAGTTGGCAATTACACAACAAGAATCACTCAATTCAGTGTTAGCGTCAGAAGTTAATTGGCTCTACCCACAGTTCACTCCAAAGATGGTTACAATCAAACGGTGGAGGACCACCCATTCTTCGTTTTTTTTCTAGCAGTTACTACTAAATCTAAACTACACGACTACGTGTAACTATTGTTACGTCGCCGTCGTGTGGCCCACTTAAAGTATACAAAACTACGGGGCTCATGCGTGGTGGTGACATCATAACATGTTAAACCTTGACTAGTACACTTACACGGAGATTTTATTACATGGCACATTAGTAATGATCCATCCTTTATAATATAGATTTTGAATATGAATTTAAATGATTACAGGTCTTTACAGGTACATTTTAAGGACAATCAAATCATCGAGCGAAGTGCATGTTGTCTACCTAACATTTTAAGCTCTTAGCTGAATCTTCAAATCAAATCTTTTATTTGAAGATTCAGCTAAATCTTTTTTTTTTAAATATAGGTAGGTAGTTAGTACAAGTACAATTTGGTATAGGTAAATACTGTATGTTTTGAGTCTTTTACATGACTGAATAGAAAAAAACTAGTTTCAACAATTCCACATTTCGACGCCTTGGAGTGAAAACCTCGGGAAAGCATATTCGCTCAAATTTATTTTATTGCATTTCTAGGAAGAACACCTCGAGACGCACATCCTGATCCGACTGATTGGTTCATTCGATATCTGTAGTGCTATCTATGAGTAAACTTAGTATTCGGAACTTCAGAATATAAAAAGTGCCAAGGTACTTTTTAGCAAAATAACTGGGTGTTTGTGTATATTATACCATATTCGTAAAAAAATATATCAAATTAAAACTAATATTGATCTACACCTCAAAAAATTATCACTTGGGTTGACTGTTGAGCACGTGAAAAATAATATTTTTAAGCAGGTTTGTTTCGAGACAGAAAATGTGTAGCCGATAGCACAAAGTATAAAGACCACCTGTAAATCTCGAGTAAAGTAAGGAAACTTTCTGTTCTCGAGATAACGTAATATTATGAATCAGACAGTGAGTATGAGTCAGTCTGCTCTTTGAAATCATTTTAAGTATTGACTGATAATAATAACCAAATAAACACAGAAGCGTTCGTTCGAAATAACTGCGGTAATTATATTTCAATACTGTCGTCAGTTTCCATAAGGAAAATGTAGTACATCTAGTGCAGAGTCCACAACACAATAATGGTTTGTTTAGATATTGACGCAAATACTTTATGTTTGATATCACTTGTGATCGTATCGCCATCGGAACATAATAATATGCGTGCATAAAACACTTCAATTGCACGATATATATACGTGAATAAAATTATAGTATTTAAACCATAATTCAGTCCAACTCTGGGGCATTTAGAGACTTAACTTATTCATTCGAAAGCACTAACAAAAGTCAATAAAATGCTATCTATTGGTTTTCAAACACCTTTGAAGTAAAAATAATTTAATTTAAAATAATTCACGTTAACTTAATAAGTCTAGATGGTAAACATTTCTGTTTCTGACTAAAATTGGGTGTACTACTTCGAGGGAGTATTTTAGGCCCCATACTATTCCTTCATAAAATACAAAAATCTGTGGTATTACTAGAAGTATAAATGGTGTCATCATCAATCAAAAAGCTTTTTGTTGTACATACACTGTAAGGAAAATAGTTGGTATGAAAATACAGGATACTAAACTAAGTGTTTAGCTAGCTACTGAATAAGAATGTAGTCGTTATTAAGCAGGATGCATTTCGTGAATAATTTTCTTGGGAGCATTTTGTTACTTTTTATTCATATCATATTTAGAAATGTAGTAAACTAATAAAAACTTGTAATAAGCCGTTTTTCGGCACACATCATCTAACCGTTTCGTTCCCTTATTCAACTGTCAGCGCATTATTTATTTATCGTAACTGTAAAACATTCCACGTTTGGATTTTTACTATAGGGATGGCCTACATTCTATGTGCGAGGGAGAACCTTAATTTCGTGTTTGTAGGTCAAAGGGTTTGGCCCAAGCGACGATGACTCAGTAAAGGAAACGTTACTACACGCCACACGGTTTCTTAGGAGGAAAAACTTTAGTGCCATTAAACTAATTTATTGTTGTTTGTTAGTACAAATATCTTAGGAATTACGACATCTTGGAGCAACAACCTCGTATGTGTATACTCTTATATGTGAATTGTCTTTAACATAATGAGCTAACAATGTTCCCACTGCTGGGAAACTGGGAAACATGCCTCCTTTATATTGGTAAAGAGTCAGAAAACCATTGTTTCAATCCAGTAAACGTACTGAAATCATTACTAATTTTTACCCTGTTTGTATCGAGTGTTTGACAAAATATCCTCACAAGTGTACAGTCAGCAAAACGTATATTTGCGTAGAAAGCGATTTTTAAAAGGTTTTCCAATAAACAAGGATCAATTTCTTTGATAGCTTACAGAAAAACGGCGTATACAGCATATAGCATGCAGCAAAACGCGTTTAAAACTTGCTGCCTGCATAAATACTTCTTATGTTGACCGTACATAACTGGGATAATGTCAACCCCATTACCCAATTTCCTTGCCGTGACCTAACATTTGACAGTGACTGGTAGTTCTGATGATAGCATCCATTCAACCAAGTTATTGATGGCTTCTCTACAAATACAATCACACCTAACTAGGCATGAGAGAGATAGCACTTTCTTTTTTATCATAACATATCTGATATTAAATCAATACTAACATAATGATTTCGGTTACGTGTCGAGTGTGTTGTGACTTTAACTAGAACTGAAACTAGAATTTAAACGATCTTCTTCATAATTTTTGTTTTACGATACTCTAACTCAGTTTTTCAGTACGATTGTAGCAGCAACGGGGTAATTTAAACGGTAACTGATAAGTAATTATGCATTTGCAAACAAATGGTAAAGAGATGTTTTTCGGGTTTACTTAGACTCAATTCACATTGCTGCTCAAGCGCAATAAAATTTAAACAAATTTTTATACCGAAAGAAAGAAATACAAAGCATAATATACGATTAACTTAACTTGTTTACTAACTTGTTAACTCTTTAACCGTAATAATAGTTGGATAATTTGGTACACCAATCAGACCTTTATCTGTAAAACTAATTGGGATATTGTTTAGTGTATTTTACATAATTCAAAATAATTAATAGAGTTATCAACAATTCGTCACAATACACTTAAAAAGATCCTGAAATAATGTGGTTTACCAAAAAATTTGGTACCCGTTATTCTGTTTTCCTCAAATCTAATATGGATTAACGATTATGATGCGTGTTAACACTTAAAAGACAGTTATATACGGCTTTTTGCAAAATTATGTGATTTTACGATTAATTTACTTAAATAATTTGAAACACACGAATTTTAATGTGATTTTAATATCAGTGCAAAAATAGGTTCTTACTAACTACTCTAAATTTTAATAACATATAAGTAGTTAAAACTCCAATAAATAAATATTGGAGTACTGATAAAACTTGTTTTGCTTTCTACTAATATTATGTGCAACTACACTCCATTTCACATGAATTTATTATAAATATTTCATAAAAAATCACATTACTATAATAAAAATTTGCACGTGCAAAATCATTTTTATCAAAATCATATAATTATCTTATCTTTTGTTATGCACGTTTTCTGAAAATACTAATAAAAGCCTGCTTCCGCGTTCCTGAAAAATGTTATGCTTAACTCACATCATCAAAATAGGTTTCGCCCAGACGAATCTCAGACAATCCAATGAGACGCTGAGTCCGCGTTAAACACGTCACATTCACATTACAAAAATAATTTTTGTTTGATTAACACTCCAAAACCATATATTTATGATACTAAAACATAATAAGGCACTGTAGTAAATCGCTGTAGAATTCTTCGCGACTTTAATTCACAGCTTTATTTGTTAAACAATAATTATACGGATGGAGCGTCTGCCAAGCGAGCGTGTGACTCGGAACGGTGAACGAAACGCACTGTTTTGATAGTGTATTTTAGCGTACGTAACAGCAAGCCTCAAGGTGAGTTGGAGCTCTACCAAAGCTCGCCCACGACACCACTACCATTGAAAGTTTCGCTCCAGTCGTCGTCCAATGCCGGCTACAGTACGACAAACTTCCACACTACCAAGTCGTTGCCAGCAATCAACCACTCCAGCGTTAACATTTCGCTAACAATAACGACCGTCTGTATTGTTGGTCTTAAAACTTTAAAGGGAATGTGAATATTTAACTAAGATATAAAAACTTGAAATCCTTCACTTACTTTCTAGTTCCAGGTCAAAATTTCGTTATTATTACTTCTAAAAAGACTTCAACTATAGCCCCCCAACGAAATTTATGTGGCAGAGTTCAGGTCGAAGCTAATTTAGCTTTAGGTAATACATGTAAGGAATCAGCACGGCGAAGAAGAAAGGACTTCAATTTGTTTTATTTAAACAAACGATGATAGACTTCGATCAATCGAAGATGATAGAATATGAGGAAGCTCCAAGAATTGCAAGGGTGAATAGAATGATAAAGCAAATCAATAAAACGAATCCTTTTAAAGGCCAATCAATTTTCCTATCCTTAAATAGCATACACTAACACCGTTTGTACTGGCCATTATGTCGACAGGTCTTGTGCAACGGCACACACGGATGGCTAGTCACTGTTACTACTGACGACATTATCAATGCAATATGACAACATTGGCGGTGCGAATTTCACCTGGAATGCAACAGAGAACCGCTGATCCAAACAGAACACAAACTAAGTAATGAGCAATGATGGTAATTGCAAACAAGGTGTTTAGAACCAAAAATGTCTGTGATTCATGAAAATTATAGCAGAAAAACAACATAACTTATCCCTGAAGATGTTTTTTTTTATAATGATGCACGAGATCTAGATCTAAGATAGTTAACAATATCTACAGAAAATGGTACGCTTGTGAAAGTGACGACGCTGCAAGGTCTTTTTTTTTTAGAAAAAGGTCTTAGAAAAATAGAGCGTTAATTCACAATTGGTAACAACATGCTAAGTTTTAGTAAATGATACGCTTAGTGGTTTCCATCAAAGGATACTTGTTTCTCTTCATTTGCGAAACAATAAATTTTGGATTATCTTTCTATGGCCTAATAGCAAAGATACGAAGATTACAATATCTGAATTTTGCCACAATGTGAATTTTCGGGTCAACGTCGTTCATGGATGATTTTGGAACTTTAAAAAATCACATTCAAATTATAAAACACTTCATCAATATCCTGATTAGGTTACTTGGACGATAGTCGAGACATCTCGTAAATATTATCCCGTTCGTGACTTCATACGCGGACCATATGCGCAAGAGCATCATGCAAAGAATGTAGTTCGCTACGAACAAATTATTTGATGATTCTATAACGATGTTTATCCATAACTAATTTTGTTATGCTGGGTGTGATAATTTTTACACCAGTATGGCTCATGAAGCGAAACTTGACAGGCCCATAATTTTCGAAATGTAAGAAACACCGAATAAAGGTCTTTACTGACAACAGTCAGTAGACTGTTGCGGAAATTTTAAATTATTGATAAAATTGGTCAGTGAGGACGTTTCTTTAGACTATGACAGTTGCGGAAATGGGAATGTTTTAGTATCAGTTGCAAAAGAGCAACATAAATACAACTACCACCGAATTTTTTGCGTAAAGTAGGAATTTCTTTAATTCAAAAATTTTTTGATATGCTCGAAATTTAAAAATAAATCGGTGAATAATCAGGGAAAGCAGTCACACAGAGTTGGCAATAGTCCAATTTATGTAAAATAGTTTTTGCATATTGTTCTGGACAAACGAATATTTACTTAATAGGACACGGACGTTGGCATTCATTGTTGTATCATGAACTCAATTACACACGCTTTTGTTAATTAAATGAAGAGCACACGGTTGTACTCGTAAAATAATGTAACACATATAAAAGTTGACCTACCAAAAATATTAATGCCAGTTTTCAGCTATGAATGACATACATTTGGCATTTCGGCCACTTTTATCAAAGATAGTGCAGGACAAGACTTACATAGACAACTCATAAAATTGAATACCATAAACACGTTTAAATTCCTAGATTCAAGTGCTA
The DNA here is from genome assembly GCA_943136025.2 of Agrotis puta. NCBI lineage: Eukaryota > Metazoa > Arthropoda > Insecta > Lepidoptera > Noctuidae > Agrotis > Agrotis puta. The sequence continues at coordinate 10,412,622 of OW964182.2, read as the reverse complement.
ATTTAGTCTGAACAGGCAAGTTCATAATTTTACGTTTTGTAAACTGTTAATTTTCCTAAGCTAAATACGAACCTACAAGATGACCTCAATGTAGCGTCGTTTATTATTACCGGATTATCAAAGGATTACAACTTCCGATAAACATTTACGGGAAAATCTAACGAAATACTCCGTAAACACGTCAAACTGAGCGGATATATGGGCCATTATACCATATGCGTCAAATTGTATGTAAGTAAACTACTATATTGCGGGAGCCTATGGAATATATGGAGGTATCGTGCCCGTTAACAAAATCAAATCACTCCAAATTAGGGCAGACACGGACGGGGCGAGTAAACAGAGCCACCCCTTAAAACAATAGATGTACCTTTGACGTAGAGCCTTTATAGCAGAAAAGAAGAACTAGTTTGCCGTAAAACGCTTACGTGTTTCCGCGTTCTACTTTCGGGAACATTAAAGCTTAGTCCCGCTCGTGATTGAGTTAGGCGTGGCATGGCACCCATCATGCGTCTATGTCTATGCGGTCACTACCAATATAGACTCGTCAGGGTAATCGATTAGCGGATAGGGTTTATGTGGTCACTATAGAGAAGTAATACCCCATTTTTTTATCATGTCAATTTTTTTTTGTTAATTTATTTATAACGTACCGTGTCCTAAAAACTAAACTGAAAGTTATTACGATTATTTATTTTTTCACGTCTCAACGTCGACAAAGTTTTTAGTTCAAGCTGATATTACATTTTTTCAGAACATTATAAGTATTAAAGTTGTAATAATTGATTATTGATCTATACGTAACATCATGTTGTTTCTCAAGAACTTGAAAAGAACTGTGGTGACTAAACTCATCATTTATGTACTGTGTGATTTTATACATATGACAAGTGAGGAACAAAGAGAATTTTTCCCCACAAAACGCTGAATCACAGTTTCACTAGAAATATTATCTTTACTATGTAATTACAATAAACTAATTACTACTCGTATATTATAAAGTTAAATTCTATATTATAATGAGTTCTCACATTAATTAAATGTATGCATGGATTTAATCAATCAAAGCACATTATAAACGATGCTGTAATTTAATTAAACATTACGTTTTTAGATTAATTAGTTACTAAAACATTGCTGTTTTTAATTTGGCAAACATGGCGACCGCACCTGCAAGCTAACGGCCTTCAAAGACAATACACATTTCGCTTTTCGCGAAAAGTTAGCGAAATAATTCATCAACGTTGTTGACATGCAAGACAATGGTCACCTGATTGTACACAATAACTGTATATTTGGGGTAACATAAACTTGGGGACTTTCTTGGCGATATTGTTACGTGACGAGGCAGAGCTGGTCATCATTCATCCATCTCAGTGACAAAGCGAAACAATTAACGAAAATGGGTCACATTGGCAAGTTAGGACATTGTAATAACAGACATAGCAATAAAAAGAGCTAAATATGGATTGTATAAATAAATAGAGAATTCTTGGAGATGAATTCTTCCCACTCCGTCTCGCCCCGCAGCATGGCCTCGACCAATGCCGGGCGCGAGAGGTCTCCGCCTATCGCCGTCGTGAGTACACGGCGGTGCTCTGCCGAAGCGGGGCAGTTCTGCACCGTATGCTCTACCGTGTCCTCCGGACGATCCTCGCAGTGGTGACACCCAAGCGTTTCTTCCCTCAAGTGCTGACTAATATTAAGCTGAAGAGTTTGTTTCGTTGAACGAGCTAAGCTCAGAATTTACTGCTTAGAATCGAAAACATTTTTGTGATGGACAGTACATTTATCGAAGAAGACTTTAAGTAATATAACATCACGTTACGACTAATAGGAGTCATGTATCGGACGGATCTGCGGGGAACAGCTAGTTTTTTCTTATACTTATTCTATAATCTCAAGAGCTCTTGTGCCTACTTGAAAAAAGTTTATTTTTTTGTTTTTTGAAGGATACAGGGAAATTAAGAAACTAAAAAAAATAAACGAAACATCTTCTGGAATTGTGGCGCGACACTTCTGCGATTTAATGGTATCGTAACAGACAAAACTAGAAAGGCCATGTTTCCATTAAAAAAAAATGAAAATGAAATGCTCACCTGAAGCCGAATCAGCAACACGTCCTAAAGACAGTGGCCCATTACCGCCATGGTGATTACCTGTTAACAAAAGTGAACCATTAAAACATCATTTATGTCAATTATACTATCGTCGAAATTATTGTTCAGTTCACGCATGTATAGTCACTGTATAAAATCAATGGGTAATATTTTAACGTTTTACAAATCAAGAATAAGGAAGTGAGGAAATGGCGACAAATAAATAAGCTTACAATAATAACAAAATCATAAATACTTAAAATCAAAAGAAACGTTGGCGCGGCGAGCTAGCCTCCTTCTTAAGAGACTGGCCAGAAAAGGCAAGATGTAAGAATGATTGGAAGAATATGGGGAGGCATTTGCATAGTAGTGGGATAGAAAAAGCTATTTAAAAAAAAAGTAGGTAAACGGAACATGAGCTCGTGTCTAAATAATAAAAGTCGCACAGATCCATCTGCCAGGTTCAACTTTAAACTGCGCCTGCCGGGGATGAGTTGCAGAGCGTGTTTTCGTGCCTCCAAAAGAACTGAAAGCTGATGGTAATTTGTAAATTTTTCACAGTCGTTACAGGTAGTCAGGGCCGTAAGGTCAGGCAACCAGTTTTAGCAGAGTGTATCATAATATGATGTAGTAACAACTGGCTTTTTTTGGATTCCCAAGCCACATTAACTCCTGAAAGTAAAATACAACAGAGCCGATAAAATGAAAAGCGCCGAGACAATGATGCTCAATGGAGTCCTGGAGAATAAATTTAACTGTCTCGGATCCTGCAACGAAATCATTCAGAAAAGATTAGCAGGGGAGTAGAAAAATACGTATTTAACAACTGGGTACCGTTATCCGAGGTAATGTGGTGATCAGTTACGGAGTCGCTCCGTGTAAAATCAAAAATCAATCTGCTATATCCAGTTAGACTCGACGCCGATCCCAACATAGGGAAGAGACTAAGGTAAACGCTCGTTAATGATTAAAATTGGTCACGTGTGTATTTTACAGGCAGGTTCAATTCGGCAGAACAGGTTAGTGTATTTACCCTGAAATTTCCAAAGTTCACCAGTTTTCTTATAAATAGGGATTTTAAAAAAAATGCAGTCTATGGAATCTGGAGAAACCAATCGGAAAATGCGGGAGTACATGTATGTGCCCTTTGATTGCCATGTTAAATCATAGCAAACAAAACGATAGGTAAGTGTCTGTGTGGTAGGAGTACATGCTCGCCAAGTCATAACACAAACCACATACAGAAAGTAATCTCGGGTAAATATTATAATAAAATATTTTCTAAGAAGCGTCACAATGACGGGGCAGTACGTCACAGAATACTCAAGATTGCAGCAAATGTTAACAATTTTATATTACATCACTAGCGGATTAAATGTCAACATTGCTTTATCCGCTTTAATACTAATGATCACAGGCTTTATCTCTCTGAGATTATGATATACATCCAAGTCTCGAAGAAATCGTAATTAAAATAATAATGGCATTTTCTCATACTAGATATAAACGAGACGGCTCAAACGCTACTACGTAGCAATACAATAAGCGTACATAAACCTACAGTTTATCGAGCTCGTATCTCGGAGTTACTTTACCGTGATTAAACTGAACCCATTTCAGCCTATAATTTAGCAACTATCAGTGCTGTTAACCATAAAAACGAGGCCAGTCCTAAGAAAGAACCTTGGGGGACGCTCCGCTCGGACAACCCTGTCATGACAAGAGATTAGGGTGGGCACGGGCGTGGCAAGCGCACCGCGAAATGTCGCGCCATTTCGCTGATGACGTCACAGGCCGCGCCTGACATTTTCGGATAAAGCAACAAAGCAGCCCTACCTTCCTTCGTCGTTGATAACCGAAAAAGCTTAATAGCTTTTAGAGCTTTTGCGGGTTATTCGCTCCGCATGCTCGCGCTTCTACCGCGGTGCCTTACCTTACCTTGACATTTTGATGTATTACATACACAGCAGTATTCTGTTTAATTCTAGGATTAGCAGTGCTCGTAAGCTCTACGGGACGTTGCCACGAATGTTTCCGCTCCAATTATTTGTTAGATTATTTTTTTATACTAATGTACCGACATAAACGTGATGTGGTAAACTAGCAGGAACACAAAATGCGAAACGAGCTTAGTATTTCCGTGTAATAATCGCGCTTTACTTATATTTTTTTTTTAACTACACTTTAATTTTTAATAACTCTTATGCCATGCCTTGATTGCTCAGTATTTCGGATATGAAATGAACTCGTAAGTTTTGTTTGAATAAATGTTACTAGGGCATGAAATATCATTAGCCCACATTATATTATACAGAGGACTAGGCCATATAGACACCCTAATTAACAAACACAGTGTTGATTACGTCAGTTCTTCACCTGTCATTTGAACCCCTCCCTAACCCCATTAGGAGCCTACAATATCTAAAAATGGATGGTATTATGTGAACTAGACAAAGTATTTGTGCGTGTTCATTAATGACCTTTGCATCGAACAAATGAATGCCGCAATATTTTGGATGACGTAGAGGTTTCGGGTTCGTTTCCGGGCAGGTGTCCAACCTTTAAAGTTGATGATTGTGATGTACGAATGTGACCTTCGCAGTTGGGATTGCAAGCTATTCGCGAGCTATAAGTTACCGTGTTATGATACTCAAAGCTTTTTAAATTCACGCATAGCATGTAAGTACTAAAAATAATAATACATTACTGGTTGGCTAAATACATAGATCGCGTGCAGACTTTTAATATTCTTTATAGTCGACATGGGTCAATAAACTGCTAGGTGATGGCTATGCTGCCTGTGGCCGTAAGTTAGCTAATCTACAAAAGTTATTCCATTGTCAAACCAAAATGTTAATGTCAAATAATGGTCAGTTCAGACTTTCGGTGTGCTACGACCTAAGTGACACATAACAATTGAAGAGGTACTTTTGTTGCTTTTTAAACAACATTATTTTTAGTATATGCGAAACCTGAATATAGTTTGTTCAGAATCAGTAACTGATTCGATTCCAATAGTTTTTACACCATAAAAAAAAAAGCAGGCTTTGGCCCTCTACAGGCCCCGTCACTATGCCGACACTCTTTGAGGCGCGCGTGGAACACAACGCGCCGTCGACCCGGGCATGGTCCATGGTCGGACAGCGAGTCGCCCATTACTCGCTGCCCGCATGCCCGCGCCTACGTTGGCCGGAGATCGTCCTGCGACGTCCGACGCCGTGGGCGCCTACCACTGCGGCTGGGGTGGAGGGAGGACGCTGTCCTCTCCCTCAGGCGGCCCACCTCCTCCTTCACGAGCATGACTGCTTCGCAGAAGGAGGCGACCGCTTCCCACTCCGTCTCGCCCCGCAGCATGGCTCGACCAATGCCGGGCGCGAGAGGTCTCCGCCTATCGCCGTCGTGAGGACACGGCGGTGCTCTGCCCAAGCGGGGCAGTCCTGCACCGTATGCTCCACCGTGTCCTCCGGACGATCCTCGCAGTGGTTACACCGAGGCGTTTCTTCCCTCCCTACCAGACACAGGAACCTCCCGAAACTTCCGTGTCCGGTGAGGACCTGCGTCATGCGGTATACAGGCACACAGCCTCAGTGCGGCATTGTGTGGCTTTGCAGAGCGCTGTAGGAGCTCCTTTTTCCTAGCCTGCTTTGTTCCACGCATGGGCCAAACACTCTCTCCACTCCTACCACCTCTCGCAAACTCCGGTCATCTCCTCCAATTTTGTGATGTTCATCCCGTCAACTCCGTTATACATAGTATAGACCCACCCCTATACTATGTATAATGATTTGATATAAGGATAAAGTATTGTGTCAAACTGTCCAGTGGGGGTACAGTTCTGACCCGCAACATTATACTACTTATTTATATAATATGCAAATACTGACCTATGCAGTCTGTCGCGCTAATGCCAGTTACATCAGTCCTTCGAAAGTCACTAGATAATAAAAACGCATTAAGTAATAAAATCCTAAAAAACTTCGTCTCGTAACGAAAATCTGGTTTCTGTTCAAAAACTTATCCGTTCAGAAACAATAGAGCACTTTATATAGCGTCTGCGTGTCCTCTTGTTTGCTCATTAGAGGAACTGATGGACGCAACTGAAGGTGTCAAAGTTGTTGTCAAGTTATGGGCCGATTCGAATTAGATGTACTTAATAACTATCGACACGCTAGGACGACTGGTTTTGGTAACGGAGACGGAAAGTCGAAAAATTGAGGATTATGACGATTTTGAAAGAAGTGAGGTTTAATCACACTATTATAATTTTGGCTTGTTGGTTTTTGGCAAAGCAGAAAGCTAACCATTTAGGGACTGTTTTCACTAAACGGAAACTTACGGATCGTACTACCATTGAAAGACGACAATGAATTGTCCTTACGTTTAAGCAAAACAGAAGGAAATTTTCTACTTTCCGTTCAAAGAACTCTGATAAATGAAGTGTAACCAAACAATAACTACATTTTGTAAACATAGATAGCACTACAGTAGGTACATCAAAAGACAAAATATCACGAAGCCCGCGACATTTAAACATCCATTGCAAAAAGAAAGTTCAAGGAGACGAAGCGCCGATATTGGTTCGATTTATGAATATTTGAAGCGATTAATTGATCGACGGGCGTGAGACTGGCAGCAGCCGACGTCCGTTCACGTCGCAATACACGGTTAAAATAAATCACGCCTGTCTTCTCCGAGGGTTTAGACAGAGGTGACCTGTAATAGTAGGTGTGTGAAAGTCCCTTTTCTGTGTTTTAGCAGATGAACCTTTTATCCCTATCACCCTTCAGCTTGGTACAAATCTGCTGCTCAGTTGTTCTCTTGGAATTTCTTCTGTGTCGTTGGTGCGTTTACAAAACTTTTAACACCCGTTCATCACCCATCAGACCCAGAGCAAGGCGTGGCGCAGTACCTAATTGTGAACCAATGCACCAACCATGCCATTCTGATTAAAAGACAAAATAACAGTTTTACAGACCTAACCGAGCGGTTCATCACCTTCGACCGAGCGTTTCATCATCTGTCAAACCGGATGCAGCTGAATATCCGTATTTTACATGGAGACTGCCTATCTAACCTCCATAACCTAGAAACTGGATAATACGATACCCCTTGGTAAGACTGGTTGTCCGACATTCGAGCTTCTGACTAATAGTAACGACTGTCAAGGGTCTACAAATAATAGATGGGATCAACGGCTTTAGGTACGTTCTTTCCGACGCATAGAGGAAACTAGCTCTCCCTCCTCCAAGAGCGGGTTGTGCGGCTGTGATTATTTAGCCAATGAGGCAGTTAGAAATAAACACAACATAATAAAAATATCGAAAACAATCTGCTTGTAGCGAGTTCGACAAACGATTGTGCAATGATTGCCTAAGTGATTATGTGAAAATGCACATAACTGTTATACAGGCACCTAGGTACATTATTACATAAGATACATCACTCTGTTATTTAGTTCACGCACACGAAAACAATAAAAACCGTCCGTTAAATACAATGTTGCCTAGCTTAGTTTTAATAAATTATGAGATTTAGCTGTAAAATAAAATAAAAACAGGTTGTCTGTGGCACAAAATGAAAAAATACCATTCTTCTATTGACTATTCCTGGAACAATTAAAAAGTCGCTCGCTTAGCCTTCACACAGCAGTAACACAACACAATGAATCGTGTTTAGAATGCGATGTTATAGTTTAATCCAACTTGCAACACAGTTCGTAAAATATTCCTGAACCTATGCCTACATGTAGGGAAGTATTCTTAAAAATGAAATATAGTATTTTAGTTAAATTAAAATATTAAATAATTTTATTTTTCACTAGCACTTTTCCCGCGACTACGTCCGCGTGGTTTACGTACTTTCCTAAATCCCCCTTTTCACCCCCTTAAAGGTTAAATTTCCAAAAACCCCTTCTTAGTGCTCCCCTACGTTATAATAGGAAGCCGTGTGCAAAATTTCACATTCCTAGCCCCAGTAGTTTCGGCTGTACGTTGATATGTCAGTCAGTCAGTTCTCCTTTTATATATATAGATTAAACTAGTTACCAAGTAATTTTGTTCGATGATTCCCGATGGATGGCCACCTCCAATTTTGCCACCACAGTACACACACAGTGGTAGACAGCGAAACTTTTATATAAAACTTCCTTTTGTCCACCTCGGGGTGGACAAAGGGAAAATTTCTCTCTGGTCACCACTGGTGGAAAGTGATAAATTTTTATTAAATATTACCGTTGGCCACCACTGGTGGACAGCGAAAAGATTTTAAGCATGAGTATTCTCTGTGTCCACCGAGTATACTCTCGTGTGTGTTAGTAATAATGTTTTTTTAGAAAAGTTTCGCTGTGCTGTTTCGCTAAGCTGGGTGGCAAGAACTATTGCTGGTTATGAGGTGTTGGGTTTGATTCCCAGGACGGAAACGTGTTATCGGGTGTTTCTTAATAGAGTAACCGAAATAAAGAAACTGTCAATACCGAACCTTGACGTCCTGTTGACTGTACTCTTTCCTAATTTGTTATTCAAAGATTGCTTGGACTATCAAAGAGCTTTCTTTACGTCAATTATTTTACAATCAATTCACGATATTCGAAGTTTCGAAGCGTGCTACGTTAAACAAAACTTCATTTTGTATTACAAGAAGTTGCCCAATAAGATTTCCCGTAATTAAACAAAAATCTCCATAGAATAAAAAAATATATTTCCATGCATGCTTTTATCCCTTATTAGTGACGCGCCCCGGTTTCACAGGGGTAGGTATAGTTTGCTCATGTACATTTTCTTGCTTAAATCGACGTATTCTTGTATGCAAACCTTACCGGGACAATTTACAAATACAAAACTTTTAAAGATTTTCTATAGAAAGAAAAAATAGAATCGCGAACGGGATTTGAACCTGCGACCTCTCCGGATTCAGTTCGGTTCTTATGTGTAAACGTCAAATTCTTCAATTCAATTGTGCAATCCGGCTCGCGGTTTGTATTTTTCTATCCATAGAAAAATCTTTAAATTCACGACGCAAAAGAGGGCGGTAAGACCCCTGTTTGAGAAGTGGCTGGATAGGCGTCACGGCATCCTGACCTACCTCATGACGCAGGTCCCCACCGGACACGGAAATTTCGGAAGGTACCTGCGTCGGATAAGGAGGGAAGAATAGAGGGTGTCACCACTGCGAAGATCGCCTTGAGGACACGGTGGTGCAGGACTGCCCCGCTTGGGCAGAGCACCGCCGTGTCCTAACGACGGCGATAGGCGGAGACCTCTCGCGCCCGGCATTGGTCGAGGCCATGCTGCTGGGCGAGACGGAGCGGGAAGCGGTCGCCTCCTTCTGCGAAGCAGTCATGCTCGTGAAGGAGGAGGCGGGCCGCGTGAGGGAGAGGACAGCGACCTCCCTCCACCCCAGCCGCAGTGGTAGACGCCCACGGCGACAGGCGTCGGCAGACGATCTCCAGCCACCGTAGGCGCGGGCATGCGGGCGGCGAGTAATGGGCGACTCGCGGCCCGACCATGGACCATGCCCGGGTCGACGGCGCGTTGTGTTCCACGCGCGCCTTAGGAGTGTCAGCATAGTGACGAGGCCCCCTGTAGAGGGCCAAAGCCTGCCGGGGTCGCAGGACTCACGAATTACCGTGACTCCGGTACGTAAAGGGCTATTGAAGGACACCGTGGATTTTAGTCAGTACGAGTCTGACAGTCTCTCCCGCTCAGCCCTGGGTGGGAGGACTCATAAGATGACTTTACCACGTAAAAAATAAAAAATCCAATCCATTAAATTAATTATTATGCATTAAATTAATTGAAATTAATTTACCAAGAAAAAAAATGTTCGACGATAAAAATAAATTGTCATTGTCAGTAATGTTTAGCCAGCCCTTGATAGTTCAGTTAAGAAGAAGGAATTCCTAAAACAGGTTAGTGGGCCATGACATGATATTCAAAGACATGAATTATAAATTAATCTTCTTGTTACCAAAAATTTGTATCTAAGTTCGATAATTACAGTAACTATTAATTATTATCACCATATTTTATAATGTATGACAAAAATGTGAACTATAATTACATAGATTTTTCTGTACTCAGCATACCTATGTTAATTGCTTCTGCCGGGGATCGTGGGGCTGTCTTATTAGTGTCAATGGCTAAGAAGGAACAACTTTTTTATTCTTATTTTAATCCATATTGATGTATGTATCATAGTCCAGTTGATGATAGTACCTCCCGTCCCGCCCTGGGCGTTTGGCCCAGGCTTTGGTGGCACAGGCTTTGGCCCTATAAAGGGGGGCTCTGTCATTATGCTGACACTCTTTTTGGCTCGCGTGGATCACAACGCGCCGTCGACCCGGGCATGGTCCATGGTCGGACAGCGCGTCGCCCATTACTCGCCGCCCGCATGCCCACGCCTACGGTGGCCAGAGATCGTCTACCACTGCAGCTGGGGTGAAGGGAGGACGCTGTCCTCTCTCTCACGCGGCCCGCCTCCTCCTTCGCGAACATCACTGCTTCACAGAAGGAGGCGTGTCCTCCTGGCGGTGCAGTTTAGGACTTAACATAATGAAGTAAGGTTTTAAAAAAGACATTATTTTTAATAGAAAATAATAATCTAAATAATGGTTAAAGCAAATATCATGGTTGGAAGTAATCGCGATCTAAGGAATGTGGGTGATTGTTTTACTTAATAATACAACATAGTTGGAAATGTTAGAATCTAAGAAATAACATTATGTTGTAGGGTGTCTGTAGGCATGACAACCAAGACTCGTATTAGTATATGCTGTCACCTTTTCTACCTACTCATTATTATTCCAATAATTATAAACTTCAATGGTAGAAATTTCAATTCCCAGAATTTGTAATAGAAATTTTTAAAGAATATGCCATTTATCAACTCACCCTGGTCTTGCCTAGTGGATTATAGCACATCTTCTCTTATTGAGTGAAAGCTTCTGTACCCAGTTAGAACAGTCATCATCATTAACATTCATAAACTCACGCCTTCTTCCCGTGGGGGGTAGGAAGAAATTACAGAGCGCCATCTGCTACAATCCTTACATACTCCTTTTGCCTCAACCACATGATTAATTTCCTGTCCTTATCCCATTCTACTTGGTTTTGGCACAAAATATTTTCTTCTGATTCTTATTTACTCCTTTTTCTTGTTGGAACATTATAAACTGATTTAATTTTCCTTTATTCATTACTTTCATTTACTAAGTATATTTATAATATTTTTACAAAAGGAAAAAACATTTAAAAATATAAATAATTCTAAAATACGAATACTGACCTCATATTTCAATGCCCAATAAAAATACTAAGACACTGTTGGGAAACCAAACATATTTCTTGGGTGTTTAAATAGTTATAAACTATATATTTTACTTTCAGCTCATAGAATGAATTTGTGAATGGAAAATGGACTGGGATATTGCAGAAACATAGGAAGATTTGATTCTAACTGAAAATGCCATTAGAATCTGATATTGAAGCTTCCACAATACAAGGATACAAGTTAAAATGAAATAAAAGGACACATGAAAAAGGTCTGATTGAGAGAAAAACTGAAAATGCATTATTGAATACATGTGGTTGGTTTAAATATTCATGGCAGGTTTTACTATTAATACAAAAATACAATGTACAGATATTAGGAATGTGTTTGAATAAGCAATTAGTAGCTACTTCACTAATGTTTTATATTATTAAAAACATATTTAAATTGCAACTTTTAAAACTAATCTAAGATATGTCCTAATCATACAAAAGGGTTAAAAAGATATATAAACAGGTAGATGATAAAAACACAAGTGGGTAATCTTGTTAATGCAATAAAATTGTCCATCTATTATCAGATAACTGGCTTTGGTGCAACAAATTCCAGTTACTAGTTGTTAGTGAGACATTCAATGTTTGAAATTCAATAGATTGTACCTATTTGTTATTATTTACATTCAACACCTTTCTTTTAGACCAGCAAACATACTCTGATGTCAACTTTATCTCAATATAGGTCAGACATACAATATTCTTACATCAATAAGAACCTTCTAATCCCTAATAGATAACAATATTATCATTGAAATTCATAAAATGATTCAAAGTGAAAGTACCAAAGCAATAGTTGACATCATTCAACGAAATAACCAACACCAGTTATTGAGAAATACGAGGAAAATACTTACATGTGAATGATTTTGGATAAAAAGTGGACACCTCTGCAAACACCACATAAAATTCTTCCGATAGAGCGGATTCTGTTCGTATTTCCTTCAGAAAATTAATAAACTCAACGATTTACACTATTCACCGAAGTCAGAATTTCGACGACCGACCGCACTGAACTAAATAAAATAGAAGGGATTGATGATTGTGACGTCTTGTGAAGCTCGATTGCTAGAAGGCTTGAAGCAACAAAATCACATTTTTCTCAATATTTTTGGCTCAAAGAACACCGTGCTCAAGCCAAAAAAAAACATAGATTATTGTTGCCAATGTCCTTTGCAAAAATTTGCCATCCTCATTACTTATTATTATTAGATATGTACATACTTTGGAAAGTATCAATACATTGTGTGTCGCCATTCAAACATTGTTTAATCAAGTAATTTTGAACTTTCAATTTCTAATAAAGTTAGTACTTACTGTCAAAATAAATAATAAATTTCCATTAATTATCACGACATATTTTACGCTTACAACATTAAGTCGGATATGTCATTTAATTCTAATAGATCCTTGACGTTCACTGTTCGTTTATCTGTTTGTCTGCTGTCTGTCTGTCCAACCGTCTGTCACCAGATTGTATCTCACGAACCGTGATAGAGAGTTGAAACTTTCACAGATGATGTATTTCTGTGGCCGTTATAACAACAACGAGATATGCAATCTCAGAGAATATTTCCTAAAAGCCGACGTGGGAATGCATCGAGATGTAGTAGAGGTGGACAAGGGCCTCACCCCGCTCTCCTTGGCTAAAGAGAACTGGCGCAAACCTGCAGTGCTTGACACTAATGATCGCATGGAGGCATGGCAAAGCAAGGAGCTTTACGGGCGCATTTCTGGGCCTTACATGGGCCTGATGTAGATTTGTCAGCGTCCGTGGCCTGGCTACGATTCGAGGACCTTTTTGGAGAAACCGAGGGTTTTGTCTGTGCAATTATGGATGAAGTTATGATGACGAATAACTACCGGAGATTTATTGTTAAGAATGGCACGTTTGACATATGTCGGGCATGCCAACGTCCTGGCGAATCAATCCGTCACATTATTTCCGTATGTTCTCGTCTGGCTAACGGAGAATACTTGCATAGACATAACCTTGTAACCAGGATTATCCACCAGCAACTTGCTCTTGCCTTGTGGAATTGTAAGTGCCGTACTACAGGTATGTGCCCGACCCAGTTCTTGAAAGTGGCAATATCACACTGTACTGGGATCAATCCATCATCATCATCACTGACAGAACTATTGTAACCTGACATAAGTGGTGGTGGATCGGTCTGAGCGACGTGCAATGATTGTTGACATAACCGTCCCGCATGACGAGAACCTCGTGAAAGCTGAGAAAGATAAGCAACTCAAGTATCTTGATTCGGCTCACGAGGTTGTCGAAATATGGGATGTGCATTCAGCGGTCATTGTGCCGATTAATTGCCACGAGCCTCGACCAACATCTAAGGAGGCTCTCGTTAGGCAACTGGATCAAGGGCCTGATTCAGAAAGCAGTTCTTCTGGACACGCGCGCATTGTTAGGAAGTTCCTTTCTCTGAAGCCCTGACCGCTGTTAGCTTGGACCCTGTTCCCGATACCGGTGGTTTATATTTTTAAATGTTTTGTTTTTATAAAAATATTTCAAAATGTATATAATACGTAAAAATGCAAAAAGAAAACTAAAATATGGCATAAAACCCTGAAGCCTTTCCAAAAATATAATTTTAAAAAATTGCTTTCTGTCATTAATTGTCAAAAATGACAATTACCCACTAACAGTTTCATGTCTTCATAGTTTCATCGATTTTATCTAATATTTATTTACCGTTTTCTGCTATAGCACCAAATAACCATTTTATAGTTGTAATCGTATTTGGTTAAGCAAAGTAAAAATGAGTACAATGAATATATCTATAGAGAAGAAAAGATCGGACTGCCCTGCCTTACCCAAAGGATGGCAAAGGGAAGAAGTTCTCAGGAAAACGGGCTTGTCTGCCGGAAAAGTAGATGTTTACTATTACAGGTATAAATACACATTCTATACTGCTTGTATATAAATTGTTTCTGTTATTTTTAAATTAATTTGTTCATATCAAAAATGAAGATAACTTGGCGTGTCATTCAATATATCAATATTTATTGTAAACTTTAGAAAACTTTTCTCAATTAATATTAAATTTGATGATAAGACCCTAACATGGTTATAAATTACTGTAACTCTGCCCAGCAGGTATTAAAATTAGCATGTTCACTGTCATTTGTATACAAACATAATGTTGGGTTATGAAATAGAACTGAGAATTTACATGTAGCTCTCTAAACCCTAAGCCCTAAGAGTGAGTTATGCCATACTCGACTAGTCAGTTAACATGGCTAATAAATTGTCTAACTTAACATTTACATATCCATCACTAAATCAGGGATTAACCGACAACTAACGCACACCAGCTCATTGCAGACTGGTCAACAGTGACAATAAACTTTTCTGTAGCCCAACAGGTAAAAAGTTTCGCAGTAAGGCTGAGCTAGTTCGTTATCTGGGTGATAGTATGGACCTGTCGTGTTTCGACTTTCAGCAGGGTCAGATAAACACTATGCTGCTGTGCAAGGCCAAGAAAGCACGCGCGCAGTTTGACTACAGGTTCCCATTAGTGTCATAACTTCTTCCACTTGTGTTGTGATCATTAGTGCAGTCCTGCTTTGTGTACCATCTGTATTTATAATGCTATCCAATAGAAGCTTGTAATCAGTGTGCCTAGGTATAGTATTGTGTGTGAACAATGATTATGTTTTGTTTCTTTGGTTTTGAAACATAATCAGTGTTGTTTGTCTTTGTAGTTGTGTAGTCATCACACCAGCGCACCGCTTCACACAAACCAGTTTTAGTACCTGTTCATATGTTAACCAAACTCCTCGTACAAGCTTAGGCTTTTAGTGCTTCATCATTTCACAGTTCATTCCCATATCATTCAAATCTTGGCAGCTTTGCTAATAAATCTTGAATCCGTGACTACTATGGTAATATCCAGGGAAGTAATCAACTACCTGCAGTATGAACATTGAATTTTCAATCATTTGAGGCTTGGAATACAGTTCATATTGCAAGTAGCTGAAGAATCCCTTCTTTCTAAAATATCTTCAAAGCAAAATTCTTATTTCCTGACATTACTGCCTTGCTTCCTACACACCTTTGCACAAAACAGTATGTATTTTATGTTTTGGTGAGTGCCAGTAACTGTAGAATGTAGATTTGAGTTTTGTATTTTTTTATGTTGTGAATTAATATTATTTGTCCACTTATGGTTTTGTTAATTTACTCTATCCATGAACCAGTATCTCCTAATAAGAAATATTTTTGTAACTTTAAGGTATTACCTATCTAAATTTATATTCATTATTACTAAGAAGTAAGTTGAAAGAAAATTAACATTAACTTGTTTTTTTATTGAAATACATGTTAAAAATAAAAGTATTAAGAATCTATCTAGATAGACTAACTGTACCAGAACACTAGAATTTAGTATCAAATTTATCTCACGCTACTCACAAACAATTACAAAAAAGGCATATCACTTAAAGTATAAAATCCTGCTAAGTATAACAATTTATAATTGGATCACTTCTGCGCTATTTTGTAGACTTCACACATCACATGTTCATTCAATCTTTTATTTTTCCTTCCCAATAAAAATGGAAATACAACATTTTCTCATTCAAGGTGGTAGTTGTGAGTGTGTTAAAACATTGTATTCAAGCATGTTCAAGTAACTTTCATGTAGCATGATATAGTGCGGTTCAAACATGTTTTTTTTTGTGTGTAATTACCCCTATATTTATATTATCATTATAAAAAAAAACCTATATTATTCACAATATCCCTTAATACATAATTAACTTTAACACAAAATAAAACCTTTACTTTTTCAAAACAATATTAAATTAATACTTTTTGATACAGGGGAGTCCGATCTGATGCATCACTGGTACCTCCTATTCGTCAAACGGCATCGATTTTCAAACAACCAGTCACTGTCTATAAGACACAGGAAAGCAAAGTGAAAACAGACCTGAAACATGGCACACAGGAGAAACCTAAACAGCTTTTCTGGGAAAAAAGACTAGAAGTAAGTATTTTGAATTGTATGAAAGTAAATGAGAAGTAAACTGAGTAAATAAAACTTGTGATGCTACTGGATTGCTTGGTAGTACCCCGGGCAACAAAAGAATTATTTGTTTGTAGAACCGAATTGACAGTAGTGCTGCACGTCGCAACATGCAGCACCTCAGTCAATCACACAGCCACTGCGCTAATTTTCTGACATTGAAACAGGCAGACATCATGAGAATATTTTTGTGATAATAAACCGGTTTTCTTGACCTTATTCCAGGGTTTGACAGCATGTGATGCGGATGGGGTGAAGGGCACCACTTCCTTGCCTAAATACATCAAGCCATTGGGCCCATATAACTCTGATGCCACCATCATTCAGTCACTGGCAACAGCCCTTCATGTTTCTTCTCAGCCCATTACAGGTAAATCAAAATCTTACTACTATTATGCGTTTATTAGAATAGATTACTATTATTTCACGCAAAAAAGAGTTGAACGGTTTTGGATGGGCACATATATTGTTTAATGGGCTTACACATAGGATACCTTATACCTCGGTTTTATGTTCCCTTGGGATATTATTCGATTTGCATACGTGTGAAGTGACAGTCAAAAGCTATATTTTCATATTTGTTGCTAACTTCACACCTGGGTTTTACCCTCCATCTAGTCTAAGGGACAAGATATAAAGCAAAGCTGCAGTTCTGCGAGCTGTAAAGATATAGCACAGTGCGCGTATTTGTACCTGCAGTCATTTTATGTATGTGCCCCACTGAGTCTTAACATTTGAACTGTCAACATTTTCTGATTTCTGGCACGGTATCTATAAATTAGTATTGTTTTTCCGTTTCCAGGTCAAACCGGATCGAAACAATCCATTCTCGAGAACCCGGGTGTTTTTTTAAACCCTGAACAGCCGCTGATTGCGGCTGTAACCATTACTAAGGACGACGTGAGGCGTCAAGAGGAGCGAGTCAGGAGGGCGCGCCAGCGGTTGCAGGAGGCGCTAGCGGTCGCATAGGGATGCGCCGGCGACGGGGAGGCCAGCGCCGACCCCGTCGCCGTCGCAGACCTGTCAGTCTCGTCCCGACTGTCGGACACAGCTGACGCCTCTCCGAAACCCTCGTCGACAGATATAAACATAGATAATAATGAATAAATATTTTATAGGCAAGAGAATCTCAATACAAATTCTCTGAGGTTCTAAGCACCTAAGAAAATTCCATGTCTTTTATGGACTTCTTTAGAGTTAAGTGTGGTTGGTACTGCCACTATTCATAAGTGCAAAATAATAATTTAGTGTTATAGATAAATTGTAAAAATAGGTTTTGAAAGTATATGCATGTGTTGTGTAATCGTGCTGGTTTGAAAAGTAAAGTACGCGCCACGCATCTTTCTATCTATGAAGTTAACTGCAGGATTATTGTATCAATTTTCCGACACCGAAACATAAATGACATCTGGTCCGGGGCGCGTGCTTTGTGTGCACTGAATATTGTAAAGTGAGAACTGTGGTCGTATTCTTCATTGCTATAATTAGACTTCATCAGTGTCTTCTTCTACTTCTTTAT
Organism: Agrotis puta; assembly: GCA_943136025.2. Lineage (NCBI taxonomy): Eukaryota > Metazoa > Arthropoda > Insecta > Lepidoptera > Noctuidae > Agrotis > Agrotis puta. The sequence goes on along the minus strand of OW964182.2, from coordinate 10,394,636 downwards.
TACTTTTTACGTTTTCCTTCACTTCTTGTCTTGGGCAACGATCACACATTACTCTTTTCGCTTATCTCAATTCCTATTTTATTATGATATAATAATCAAGAATATAATGCGATTTCTGCGACAGAGGATGAGCCAATCAGAATACGATCTACAGCACTAGTAAATAATTGGATTTTTATAATCATACAATAACATCTCTGCACCTGTAAATTTAATAAAAAATTGCTGATATTTAATTATGTGAAAAATAATTTTGTATTGTAACAATAAAACTATTTTATAACTTGTGATTTCGTGTTTAATTTAATATCAAGGATAACAGAAAGTGATAGTGCGATCTAACACTAATATTCATTAAAACATATTCACAACCATAAATAAAACATTATAAATTATGTTTTGTTCAACTTTTTATAATTAATGGATATGTAATGAAATGCAACTAATTATTTTGAAACAACAATAAAAATCCAGTATACATTTAGTATTGTTTTAAATTAAAAATATTAATAATAACAGTATATACATAATTAAAAATGTTGAGCTCAAAGCATTTTAGTCCAATTTTTAGCAAAAGCTAATATTAGAAAAATTCTGGCAAATCTGTAATTGGTAATACCTATCCTGTAGTTAAGTCTGTAAGTACTGTATGTTTTTGGTCTACTAAAGGACCATATTCGGGACTGAGGCTTATATGGCTTCCTAAAATGGCGCAATATTTAATGTTGACTATTTCAAAATGGACGGCTGCTATATGTGTATAAATCGAAAAAGCTGATGTGCTGAATCTAATAGAAATATAATTATTTTAGAATATAAAGCTAATAGGACTTGTCAGAATAAGAAACCTATCTAAAGGATTTGTATGAGTCACCGGTAGTTTCATCTAATGTTCATTCGGTGGTCCCTTTCTATCTTAACAAAGCCTTATGAGTTCTTTTAAAGCTAATTCGTGTTCTAAGTCAATTCCATTTCAAGATCAAAAGTTTGATCATTATTATCTTTATCTAGACCTACTTTATCATTCTAATAATGACAAGAAACTTTCATGAATATGAAAATTGACAAAACTGCAATTGACGAACCTAAGGGGCGGTAGCAGTAAATACTTAGAATCAAAAACGGCCACTTAGTAATATGATTCACTTTCCTGAATGAATAACCTTTTTGCCCATGCCGTACAATTGCGGGAATCCCGCAAAACCATTAGTTGGAAGGTGAATCATTTGGGATATTACTAAGTGGCCGATTTAGACCCTCTGCTAATGTATGCTCGACGAGTGCATTGGGATTCGAACTAGTGACCTTTTGATTGCCATGTTCATTAGTTGCTTTTGAACACATAGTTTCTTAAGTTCGCTATGATTTAACCATGTACACACAGCAAGACAAGTACTCCAACTTATTACCTCCATTTAAATTAACGGTGAAGTCATCCTTATTTGGTTTCAGAATAAAATACTGTCTTTTAAATTTCACGTCTTTCTGTGCGTACTTTAATTCCTAACTACAAAATTACTAAGTAAATGACTAGAAGTAACAGTCGATTTGTACGAAAATCTTATCCTTAAAAACTACTTCATAAAAGCGATATTTATTAAATGACGATGTAGCATATTAATTGAATATTGTTAACATTGAAAGGCCCCGTTTCAAGCATATAAATCTTAACATGATCGTTTAAATACTAAGGGCTTTAGTAAGTAATAACGCTGATATTATTTCCACTACCTTCTATAAATATTAATTTGCTAAAAGATTTCGTCATTACAACGTTTATTATAAGGCAGTAAGTAGTAAATATATTTTGAACTATGATATTTTTTATATGGAATGTATTTATCACAACTGATATGTTGATAAATAAATTGGATCAATTTAAAACCATCAATCAGTCTGTAGCTGATACGTAAATGATATGTCCAGTGGAATAGTAAAAAATATTCAAGTCCATGGGTAAAAATTTGAAAACAAAATTGTTCCTACTACATAATATCCAATGAAATAATACTGAATCATTCGCGATTGGAAGTCAGGCATCTTTCTGGAAATTAAAAATGTTTTCCATTTGCTGTACATATTGTCAACTCCCTCCAAATTAGCTATAGACAAATGATGAGAAGGTATTCTCTTTCCTATTCCTATACGTCGGAAATGCTCATTTATGGTATTCTGATCTGATGTTGGTGTAGGACCAACATTCATTTTACTAGAACATATCCAATACAAGATAGGACTACCTGATGCCAAAAGTCTAGTTGAGACTTGAATGTGTACAAAAATTATGCAAAATATACACAAAAACAACACATGAACTATATACACAAACATTATAGGATCATTGGCCCCAAAACATTTAGAAAATTGCTTTGGTCTGTACGGCATCTTATTTGAATATCCAATAACATTATTTTTCAATCCAAGCCTAAAACAGAGCCTTATGTTACACAGTACATAAGACAGACAGTGATAAATCACCAACAAGATTATTGGGGCAGCAAGAATGAAGTTAGGAATTTGTTTTAATTTATAATACTTAAATAAACCAACATCCCAGTAATGACTTTGAATATAGGAATATGACAGTGGCAGACTGTTATTACACCATGGACTCTCAGCACTGCCTGGCAATACATACTCTGTATTTGATAAAAATTCAGGTAAGTTATGTTCACTATGTACACAATACTTAAAGTAATTATATGTTTGAACTAACAGAAATGGTAACAGGGCTATGATCACAGTTAAGAAGAGTGACACAAATGATGTGAACAATGGTAACACTAAGAATGGCAATATTAGCTTATGTTTTAATGTTCTATATTTGTACACAATCTCAGGTAAAGTTCTTTCTATAACATTTTTAAAACTTGCATACAATATGAACCCTAAATTAACAGAGCCATTGGATCGAGTGATCATTGAAAATCCTGCTGGCAGGCCACTGAGTATATCAATATTAGCAAATCTTAATGTCTCACTTTCTGTACACTTGAACATTGTATAGAAGGACATCCATGCAAACAATGACTCTGAATAAGGTGCTGAAAAGAATATACTTGCTGGATTGATGCAGTACAATATTGCAGATTTGTATGCTCTGCATTCGCTTCGCAAAATTCTTAAGCTCAGTATGTGTAATATATCAGCTGATTTGATAAAAATTATAACATTCAAAAGGGTTGCAGAAACCAACAATGAGCTGTGGAAGTTTAAAAATGTTCCAAATAGACTATTAAGCCCATATGCAACATATCTTACAATTAATGGAAATAGTGGAAAGAATGCTAAACAATTTTCGTAAGTGTAACCATACTGAGCGATGTGTATGAAGTACTGAGCATCCCATCGCTTCATGCCCCCCAATAGTTTATCCACGACGATGTCAGCGTTCGTTTTTCGCAAGTTTGGGTCTTCGGGGCTTATGAACACGTTAGCATCATGATCTGGTATGATAAGGTTTGATATGGCTTGTAAAATAATTAAAATAACTCTTGTGCTGAAGGCAAACCATAAAACCTTTTGCCGTGGGGAATACATCTGAAACATACAGACACATAAATATTTTAATTTATTTTATAACCAAGCTGGCCGCTGCACTGAAATGGGCTTGGGCCGGCTACGTCTGCCGCATGCCCAATGATCTGTGGGCCTAAATAACCACTATGTGGAGCCCTGACACAGTCAGAAGGCGACGTGGTAGACCTCGTAAAAGATGGCGGGACGATCTTGACAAAACCTATGACCAGTGGCCCACTTTGGCCCTGGATCGTGAAAACTGGAAGTCATGAGGAGAGGCCTTTGCCCAGCAGTGGGACGATGTAGGCTAGCAGTATCAGTATTATAACCAAGCAAGCATGTTTTTATTAAAACGGGCAATTACCCTAAAAGACCTGTTTTTTTCATTTATAGTTACACATAATTTAATCAATATTATTGTCAATAACGCAAAAAATTCATTACAATCACGTCCACTGCGATACGAATGACATTGACAGTTACATTCTAACAGCCGTTTGACATGTGTCATTGATATTTTTTTGGTTCTTTTCGTCCCTTTTTGAGACAGGCAAAGGGAGCTGAGCCCATACAGCCAAATGTGTCATTGATAACCTCATAGGGAGGGAGTATTGTCTATGAATGTACCAATATATGGATGTAATAAGTACCATGGACTACTATATTTTGAAACTGATAATGATTGTATAAAATACACATTTTTCTCTAAACATTATCTCTCAGTTGAACGTTGATTTAACGTGGCCCACATCATCAGTTATGATAATAATTTATTATTCCTAATAGAGAATTCACGGCGAGAACTGAACTCAATTCCGGAAGCAGCGTTTAAAAAATGTTTTGATGAATGGATTATTCGTTGGCGCAAGTGTATCGTTTCTAAAGGAGCATACTTTGAAGGTGATAAAATAAATTTGGATGAATAACAGACATTTTGTGTATTATTGATCTTTTCCCGGTACTTTCTTGACAGAGTATTATGTTGTACAGAATATCTCGATTACGAGGCAGTACTAAGGGTCAATTCCCACTGAAAGAGCAGCGGCCGGCAGCGTCTTTTTGAGACAAAATATTACAAACTATTTGTAATATTTTTAAAAAAATATTTTGAATCTTATCTACGTGATTAAAAAGTTCATAGTAGTTTGAAGGCAAAGGACGGGTAGCGTGGCGTCGCGAGGCTGCACGAGCCTTCTACCGACTAATCAAAAGAGGCGCCGCGCGGCTGATCGCGACGCAGCTAGCTGACGTGCGGCCGACCGCGGTGCAGCTAACAGACTCGCGGCTGCGCGCGAGCGTCCATTTCTTTCCGTTTTGTTTGTTACTTCTTGTTCTTCTTCTACAGCCAGTGCTCTGATACATAAATCCAAATCCACCATATTTATTACCACACAACTTTCCTTGAGTGAAGTAGATCGCACACTAGTTTTCAAAGCTACCACGCGGAGGCTCATTGCGGCGCCTCGGGATGCGCCGCACTGCCCCGCGCGGCGCCGCACTGCCCCGCGCGGCGCCGCACTGCCCCGCGCGGCGCCACACTGCCTCTTGCGGCGCCGCGCTCAGTCACTTGCTCTTACGGCCGCTGCTCTTTTAGTGGGGATTGACCCTAAGAGTCCATGGTGTAATAGCAGTTTGCCACAACCGTATTCCTATATCGTCATTACTGGGATATTCATTATCATCAGCCGGAATATTTTTAGTGAACTGTCTCCCTTTCAATCTTGTTATATATATTTGTACTAGCTTTTGCCCGCGGCTTCGCTCGCGTAGAATTTGGTCTGCCTCATTAAATTACGTGACATTTTTTTTAATACTTATTTTTTTTATGTAACTTCACATCGTACATCCCAGATTTCTAACTTCAAAATATGTTTCCATACAATCTTTGAACACCTATACCTAATATTTAGAGGGAATCTCTTGAGGGTGGAATTATCTGAATTCCTTTCTAAGTGCTCATTATTTTAGAGAGCCAAAGCCTGCCGGGGTCGCGGGGCTTACGAAATACCGTGACCCCGGTACGTAAAGGGCTATTGAATTGAATTTAGTCAGTCAAGTCTGACAGTCCCTCCCGCCCTGCCCTGGGTGGTAGGACTCATTTGATGATTTTACCACGATAAAATAATAATAATAGAACTCTGCAAATTTCAAAATTCTACCAGTGGTTTCTTCATCAATCTTTACCTGTATGGTGTGTTTATAAAAAGTAGCACTATGTCCTTCCCCGGGCTTGAGAACATCCTATCCAGCACAAACGGATTACTAAACACTGACTAATAAACAGGTCGGACCAATGTTACTTGCATTTAATCACTACATAGTATAAAACAAAGTAGCTTTCTTCGTCCCGTGTAACAATCGAACTCGTGTAACGATCGACATCATTGCGCGATCACCGCCATCTATCGAGCATAAGGACCACTCGACATATAGTACTAATAGAATTATCTATACTCCGTTCATCATCTGCCTAGCGTTTTTCCCAACTATATTGAGGTCGGCTTCCAGTCAAACCAGATGCAGCTGGATATCAGTATTTTACATGGAGCGACTGCCTGTCGGACCTCCACAACCCCGTAACTGGGTAATATGATACCCCATGGTAAGATTGGCTGTCAGACTTTAGAGCTTCTGACAGTATAACGACTATCAAAGATCTTCAAATGACAGCCGGGAACAACGGCTTTACGTGCTTTCCGAGTGTTTTTTACCCATCCACAGACCAATCTCGGCAAGCGCAGCTTAACCCGTAAAAATATATATAATAAAAAACTTAAAAAAAAATATATTATTTTACCCTTTTTTGTGGTTCTTTTTGAAGGCGGTTACATTTTTTTTGAAAAAGTTTTTTATTCTTCGTGTTTTAGTTAAAATATTCAACCCAAATTCTTGCCAAATACTTACATATAATATAATCCGTAGCACTGCTAAAAACATCCCTCATGTACACAATAAGCTAATAAAATTCCCTATCTCAAAAACTACTGAACCGATTTTGATGAAACTTGCAGTATTCCCTAAGTTGAACGATACGTAGAACAAAAAAAAAGAACTATTTAAATCAGACGTGAAGTTCCGGAGATATGCGAACAATGAATCAGTCGATGCCTACTCCTTACTGTTAAGGAGTTGTACCTTCCATCATCAGCTCAGCTACATAAGATAATGATTACCATACGCAAGTACTTAAATTACTTCATAAGATTTACGAAAAACGATGCGTGGGCCTATAAAATTTGAGGGTTGCCCTCGATTTCTCCAAGATCCAATCATCAGATCCTGATTTGGTGACAATGGGACCACACGGGAAGCACCAGCTTTCAAACAAAAAAAGAATTATGAAAATCGGTTCACCCAGTCGGTCGTTATGCGGTAACAAACTACTGTTAAGGAGTTGTACCTTCCATCATCAGCTCAGCTACATAAGATGATGATTACCATACGCAAGTACTTAAATTACTTCATAAGATTTACGAAAAACGATGCGTGGGCCTATAAAATTTGAGGGTTGCCCTCGATTTCTCCAAGATCCAATCATCAGATCCTGATTTGGTGACAATGGGACCACACGGGAAGCACCAGCTTTCAAACAAAAAAAGAATTATGAAAATCGGTTCACCCAGTCGGTCGTTATGCGGTAACAAACTACTGTTAAGGAGTTGTACCTTCCATCATCAGCTCAGCTACATAAGATGATGATTACCATACGCAAGTACTTAAATTACTTCATAAGATTTACGAAAAACGATGGGTAAGCCTATAAAATTTGAGGGTTGCCCTCGATTTCTCCAAGATCCAATCATCAGATCCTGATTTGGTTACAGTGGGACCACACGGGAAGCACCAGCTTTCAAACAAAAAAAGAATCATGAAAATCGGTTCACCCAGTCGGTCGTAATGCGGTAACAAACATTAAAAAAAAATACTAACCTCCTTTTTTTGACGTCGGTTAAAAACTATCCTATGTCCTTTCTCAAGTTCCAAACTATGTCTGTACCAAATTTAACACTAATCGGTTCAGTAGTTTAGGCGTGAAGAAAAGACAGACAGACAGACAGACAGACAGACAGACAGACAGAGTTACTTTCGCATTTATAATATTAAGTTAGGATCAAGGTGATCTATACCATACCAAGTTACGCCGCTAGCTGAATGAGTCATGACACTCATTTGGTAATGAGTGATGAGCCTATTATTGAGGTTTGGTGGATGTATCATGCACGCAAGTTCTTGTTTTCCTCTTTATGTGGAATGTTTGTAGAAAAATAACCTGTTAGGGTGATATTTTATTTACTATCATTTAGCTGAACAGACGTTCTTAACAACATAGCATAGACAGATGCTTAGTCGGATACATGAAGTAACTCCCTAGAAAAGATGTGGAAAAGGACCAAATAAAACGATAGTTTTAAGTTTATTTATAATAATTGCATTCTGTCACGTAATAATATTGTTACACCCAGATTCATACGATTTTAAACAATTCTAGCAGTCTAGAACACATCACAGAGCACACACCTATTTTGTTGGTATAAACATGGATTTCAAAAGCTCAAATCAATGCGTTGTTTGGCAAGAATTTAGAAACGAGAGTTAGTGTCAACAAGCATGTAAGCTAGCAAAAAACTGAACTATTTATATTCACAGCTGAATTTTTTCAATGCCCAATAAATATGAGTAATTGAATGCATTTACTTCCTTTAGGCACAAACTTGAAGACTATAAAGGTGCTCGCTCATCGGGAGCATTTGCCTGTAATGCAACCTTACAGATTCGAGCATCACAATGCGCGTCTTGTAATAATACAATGTGTAATACCTCGATACAACTAAAAACATCAATGAGCTCCACTTGTAATTAAATGTATTCGGTGGACCCGAGTCAGGAAAGTATAGTATTGTAATGTAATGCTCAAAGTCGGGTCTGAAATGTTACATTGCACGTGAATGTTCCTGGTGAGGGAGCACCTTAAAATAATAAAGGTGCGCCTATGATCAATGCCTCTCTATACAAGAAATAGCTAACACAAGTGGTTCACCACTTTTGTGTAATTTTAACACATTCCCCTACAAAACTGAGCAACATTAGTACTCTTCATACTTTTTACAACTTAAATTTAATTACCTATAAAACCACTACAATAGGCTACAAATGAAAAGTTTAAATATAAGTTTTTTACCACCACAAAATAATAGATAAATGATAGTTTACATGGCTACAAACAAAACGAAACCGGATGAAATATAGGCATTATATATAATAATTGAGATACATAAAAGAAAACAATGTTTTTTTGTCTTTTGTTATATATTGATATATTTTTTGTCCATATTCAACCAATATTCAGTTTACCTGGCATAATGCAAAATAATCAGTCAACCTTATATACCCCTTTGAATTGTGACTAACGTAAAAATTGTGAAGAAACTTTGAAAATTATACAATAAAATATAAATTTTCATTACTCATAAAGTTTATTGCATGAAAGTGCGTTTCTTCCCACATTTTTTCAAAGCAATTCTATTTACATAAACCTATTATTTACGTAATTCTACGCAAGTGAGTTCACATCGATAACATAGAGTATAACAAGAATACATTAAATTAAATCATAGAAATACCGTTTTATTTCTTTACAGTAGTACAATAAAAAAAATCTGACGATTTTAATCAGGAATTCTAGTGTTTTTATTACTTAAAGTATAAACAACAATTTTGCATATTGCCTAAAAACAAGAAGGAATGAATTTTTATCATTACAATTATATAAAGGGAAACTGAGACGTGCGTAACGACAGACACGGTCATAAATTGAAGGGTGTTAGAAATCGTTGTCGCTAGCTCATCCTTACTTACACCATTGCATTAAAAAGGAAATAAGTGAAAGTGTTTCTATATTGTATAAAATGACGTTATTCAAAATGTTTGTATGCTTTCAGAATTCACTAAGTGTTATCTATAAAATAATTATTGAAATTACCTTTCAATAAATATGAAGGTGAGTTAAAGTATAATTTCAATACTTATTATCAGTTGTAAACCACACGTATTCCGAATCCTGTCATTTTAAATTAGTAATTTGAATACATCGCTCACACAATTTTTATACCAAAACCGTTAACAACATAAATATCTATCTGTAGTGTTGTTACAAACGTACGCGTTTCTAAACTAACTAATCAGATGTCGTCACCCTTGAATATCCGATAGTTTAATTGTCTATCACAATTTGCCCCTATTTTTTTTAAAAAGGAAAACAAGCACACCCAACTGCAGTTGTAGCGTCTTAGCCACGTCGCGTGGAGGTACCACGGCAGCAGCACTGCGGCCGTGCATCAGTTCATCGACCAACTACTGCGATGTGCACGTAGTTTTTATTCAGTCTACACGTTAACGAAGTCAGGTCGACGAATTTATCTATCAGGTTCAGCAGTAGATACAAAGCCTTCAAAAAATGGTAGTAATTCTTGAGAATAAATGTAGAACTCTATGATGCTCGGACCTAGCGAGAGCAGCTCTGCAACCGCGCTGTACTTTGCAGCAAATATGAAGGTGCTTCATAATATTTTTTGATTGAATTATTGCCTTTTTCTACTGAAAATGAAGGGACACATTTTTTTAAAGGGCTTTCTTTGTCCCAATAACATAGTATCACGACATCTAACAAACCACACGTGATCAACGACAAGTGACGAAGCCTTTTACAATAAGTAACTGTGATACATGAACAAACGAACTTCGTTTTAACTTGGTTCGATAATTTCAACCCGTGAATATCTGTCGTTTGTAACAAAATTACAGTAGTGTCAGTATGGTGTAAGCAAATCGTAGCCGCAGTAGTGGACGTCTAAGTTGCTAAGCGCTCGAGTGTTAGCTCATGGACAGCTGGCCGAGGGCGAGTAGCCTCTCCACCGCCGCGTTCACGTCGCCGAACGTCGCGATCAGTGCTGAAAAATAAGTACCACACTCGATTTATACACACTCATCTATACTGATATTACAAAACTGAAGAGTTTGATTGTTTGTTTGGTTGCTACACGCTAATCTCAGGAAGTGTTATTGTTTCGAATTGAAAGAATATTGTTATGTTGGGTAGTCCATTTGGCGAGGAAGGCAAAATACAAATAATAGAAACCGAGCAGCGAGGGTTAAGGTCCCATAAAGCACACTGTAGACGGTAGTGTACGAGTATGGTGGACTTCATCGATTAGCATTTTATTATTACTACTTTTATTATTACTGGGGTTAGTAACGAACGTAGATGCTTTCAAGGGGGCTAACCACATCGTGACACAGACCAAGGACAAGACCTCGATCTGGCCAAATTACGCTACATACTTGAAGTATAAAAGCGAGCATTACACCAACCAGAAAATTAGTTGTAATAAGGTGAGACCTTTGCAAGAGAAAGACAGTGCGAGACAAATAAAAAAAAAAATCGGCACACTTCAACCAATGACACTATCGCCGTTAGGTTAAGTGTTTCCTTTCATATTTGTTATCTGCCTACCTTGCAAGTTAGCATCTCGGTTGAGAAAGCCCATAGCAGTAAGTTGTTCAAGCTGTTGCGAGTAGCGTTGTTCCGGCGGCTGCGATGAATTCGTTTGGTTATTCGCCATAGCAGACATCATCCGTTGCATGAACTGTGTAACAAATATTACGTATTAACAAAGTGAAGATACGATTTATCGAAATATATTACCAATATTTTCATTTTTACTACATAAGTTCTTCAAATACGTATACACCGACTAATTAAATACCGAGTAAATAACCTCATATGCACTGAATTACAACTCTATCAATGATGAATCAAATCAACAAATTAAGAAATTAATGAAGACCACTTTAGCAGTTCATTACTTGAATTACGATAAAAAATCAAAGCATTTATTTCTAGTAGATCAGTGTTACAGGCAGTCTTGAATTGTTACAAGACAAAAAATAGACTACAAAATTTTGATGCTGAATTTCGTTTAATTTAGTTCTAACCTTATTAAATCATTGTAACTATTCCATTGCTTGAGAAATTTTATCGCAATTCAATTTAAATACCCAGTACCGCATAGTCGTCAAATCATAACCCGAATTACATTGAAGTTTTCAACAACTACAATCTGTGACTACGTTTTTTTTTTTCACCATACAACATGATCTGGTACTATTCTAGTGACTCACTCAATAATAAAAGGTATTATGTACCACATCGACGTGCGGGCGGTGTGCGTTCAACTACGACGGGGCCGGCACATATACAAAAAGTATTTAATGTCTACCATGTAAGAGATTTCACTGCAGTTAGGAGCAAATAACTACTAACTTCTTGTGAAACCACTCTTTAATGTTATTGAACTGTAATTAGGGTATTTGAATGAAAAAATCGAATGACTGACACGTAATTTTGTTTTGAACACTGTATTTTTTTACCCGACTACGGCAAAGCCAAAAGGAGGGTTATGATTTTGACCGGTATGTATGTTTGTATGTATGTAAGTATGTATGTATGTATGTATGTTTGTATGTATGTATGTTTGTTTGTTCCCTCATAACTTCTAAACTACTTATCATTACATGACAAATGAGGTCTCGTTAGAAGCGTCTCAGTTGTCCGCTGGTTATAGGGTAGGTGACATGTCACCAAATCCAATATGGCGCCCTCTAGGGGATGAGAAGTAGTTACAGAAAATTTTTTTTTTCGCACAGTATCGACATGGGTATCAAATTAAAGGGCTTGATGAGCACATTTGAAATATATATACATTATATAGCTTTTACTAGCAAATTTTCTGTTTCTAACAGTGTCAACATGGGTATCAAATGATAAATCTTCAATTCACAACTCAGAAACTATACATATAACATAAATTATTTACTTCAAGTAATATAACACCAAAATAGTGTAAATAAAAAAATAAGTTAAAAATAACTAAAACCCGACTACGAAAAAATCGCGCACTGAAAAGTATAAAACAAGAACAAGCCGTGGTCGTATGCCACCTAGCCAATAAAGATTGTGTGAAACAACCGCAGGTGGCATACGACCACGGCTTGTTCTTGTTTTATACTTTTCAGTGCGCGATTTTTTCGTAGTCGGGTTTTAGTTATTTTTAACTTATTTTTAAACATTGCCAGTCTTTCCAGTAGTCATTATGAATGTAATCTCTACAGTATTGTTTCTCTCTCTTCTTCAAATCTATCCAAAATTAGTCTTGACAAGATCGCTTTTTACCCGACTACGGCAAAGCCAAAAGGAGGGTTATGATTTTGACCGGTATGTATGTTTGTTTGTATGTATGTATGTTTGTTTGTTCCCTCATAACTTCTAAACCACTTATCATTACATGACAAATGAGGTCTCATTCGAAGCGTCTCAGTTGCCCGCTGGTTATAGGTGACGTGTCACCAAATCCAATATGGCGCCCTCTAGGGGATGAGAAGTAGTTACCGAAAAAAATTTTTTTATCAGTATCGACATGGGTATCAAATTAAAGGGCTTGATGAGCACATTTGAAAAATATATACATTATATAGCTTTTACAAGCTAATTTTCTGTTTCTAACAGTGTCAACACGGGTATCAAATGATAAATCTTCAATTCACAACTCAGAAACTATACATATAACATAAATTACTTACTTCAAGTAATATAACCCCAAAAAGTGTAAATAAAAAAAAAGTTTAACTAAAACCCGACTACGAAAATATCGCGCACTGAAAAGTATAAAACAAGAACAAGCCGTGGTCGTATGCCACCTAGCCAATAAAGATTGTGTGAAACAACCGCAGGTGGCATACGACCACGGCTTGTTCTTGTTTTATACTTTTCAGTGCGCGATATTTTCGTAGTCGGGTTTTAGTTATTTTTAACTTATTTTTTAGCAATACGAATGCCCATTATGTCACCCTATAAGATCTACTTTGTACCTGCAATTTGTATGGTGTGCATAATAAAGTGTATTCTTTCTATCTATCTAAGTTTCTTAATGTTGCCCGGTTTACCAACACGCTAATAATTACTCCTTTATCTCTTATATAACTACTCACATCCATCTATCTTTTTGTTATCTTTCTCTCCCCCCTTCCACACACAAATTTATGCCAAAAAAGACACTAATAATGTTATAATATGTATTACCTGCGTAAAGAGTTCCTGGTTCTGTTGCTGGCGTGGCGGCGCGTTGTTGGGCGCGGTGGCAGTGGGCGCCTGTGGCGTGGCGGCGGGTGGCGTGGCGGTGGCCGTGGCCACTCCCATGCCCAGGTTGCCCACCAGCGTGGGCGCCGCGCTGCGCAGCTGCTCCAGGCCCTGCTGGATCTGCAGCAGCGCGTTCAGGGCCTACACCATATCATTAACACCAATATTGTACCGGCCTTGGCAAACTTACTGCTATTGAGTCCCAATATGACACAATAGTCGTAAGTATGCTAAACAGTAATAGTTTTAATAATCTGAACAATGCTCAGGTTATAAAAAACGACTAATTAAAAAGTTTACAAAATCTGTACTCACATTTAATGTGAGTACAGTTTTTCTTAATTTAAGACAGACTACAAATAAAACTCTAGTTGGTCTAGCGTTCGCAAGCAGTAAATAAAATGACTTCATCAGTCCTACATTTGATTCCCAGGTTGTATAGTGTTATTGGATTTTCGGATCACAATTTTAGTAGCCATGAAATTTGGATTTATGTACACCACTTACTACGATCCATTCAAGACCTTACGGCTGAAAGCGATGAGTTACCGCGGAGCGGCGAGTGGTAAGATCAAATGTATAGAAATGTTTGAAAGACGCCATGAGAGGCCGCCAGTAGCGAATTCGCGTACTTTCAAGTTATTAATATCTTGTTCGCGCCGCCGTGACTTCGCTCACCGATAAGGCCAAAGTTGTGAACGAGCTGTTACAAGGGAATTTAAACATAACAGGTGAAAAGTGGGTGTACTGTACTCTGTTACTCCTTACGGTCAGTTCACACCGAGACGTGGCGCAACGATACTGCAAATGTGTATCTTTTCGTGTAGTAAATAGAGTTAGAATTTGAGTAGCTCTATTGATATGTGCGCGCAGCGTCTCGTCTCGGTGTGTCTTGGCCCTTACTGGGATTACAGGTACGATATTATACAAAAAAACTCTGCGAAACCGAAACTGGAAAAACATCTACAGATATATAGGCAGTATTTCTGCACATGTTAAAACTATAGCTCTGACTTGAAACTGACCTGTGGGTTAGACATCATTTGCTGCATTTCCGGGTTCTGTAGCTGTGCCAACATCTGCGGCATCATTGTGCGCATCTGGTCCTGTAGTTGTGGGTTGTTCGCGAACATCGGGTTCTGGTGAAATTTAATAAGAAACGTCAATAAAATAATAATATAAAAGTTTATCAACACTTCGCCCTTTTTTTACAGAAGAGTAATAATTTATGAATAACATAATTCTGCACATATTTATTTAAAGTAAAAGGATTACTACTTTTATAATTGTTCTTGGTTGATTGGTATTTTTTTTTGTGAAATCATAATTCAACTTTCATTGTGATGATAATTAGCGCAGTGGCCGAGTGATCGAATGCTGCGCCGAGTGTCGCGGGATAGATTCTCGCACGGAACAAATACTTATATGACCTACACGTAGTTGTTCCGGATCTAGGTGTTTGTGTGTGCAAATTTTATTGTTTTTTAAACAAGGGTGCGTTTATACAGGCTACAGAAAAATTAATAGTGTGGGGCAAAGTCAAAAAAAGAAATTGAAATTGTATGTAATAACAAAGATTTGATTTCACACTTTTAAATCTAGTCATCATCAGCAAAACTCACCTGGTTGATAAGCTGAGACGCCATGTCAGGATCAGCAGCCAAGGCCTGTAGCATGTTGTTAGTATAGGGCGCCGACAGCATGGACTGCACCAGGCGAGGGTTCTCCGACATCTGCTGCAGCAGCGACTGCATGCCGGGCGTGTTGATGAGGCCGGGGCCAGCGGCCGCCCCCCCCGCGCCCGGCGCCGCCCCGCCCGCGCCCCCGCCCCCGCGCTGCCAGGGGTTGGGGAGGGGCTGCCGGTTCTCGGCCCCCTGCTGCGGGTTTGTGCCGTCTACTTGGAGCAGAAAGGGTACAGGGTTAACGCAGCTGTGTTATGGTTGGTCGTCGATCGTGTGATTGTCTATAATAATTAGCACGATAACATTTAGATCAGCTTGTTTGAGGAGTGCACAAGTATGGCCAATTATAATGGAAGACTGCGGCTAGTATGCCCAAGACTTTTAAATAAATCAGCGCAGCCCAGACAGGTGGTGTCGACGCAAACTTGGTAAAAAATGACGGGACGATTTGAACAAAACTATTAGCGCTGGTTCAAAAGCACTGAAAGTCATTGGAACACGTCTTTGCCCAGCAGATGTCAACATTTCAGTTATATTTATTCCTTCAATGTCATAGCTGCAAGATGAGAATATTTTCGCAAAACAACTTGATGGAGTTCATAATGAGACCAAAATCTAATAGAAATGTCTTACCAGAGTTATCCACCAGTCCAGAGAATGGGTTGCCTGCCATACTGCTGGCCACATTCAACATTGGCTCCTGTATGTCTCTGTACATGCGTTGTAAAGCATTGTAGCCACCTGGAAAAGAACAGGAAATCTTATTCACAAACTCAAAATGGTTTCTCACTTTACTGCATTAAAGGGCTGTATTTTTGGGATATCCCATTAACTTTTTTTTAGTGTGATGATCAATACTATGAATCTTTTCCATACGAGATGAAGGGCCGTCTTATTAGGGCCCTTGGGATCTTTAGGACTATCTATAGAAGCCATGTAGGATGTTAAGGCGAGTTTAGTGAATCGAATTCATTACGCAAGTACGTGTTTCCTTTTGATTATTATTCATGTAAAAATATAAAATTAATGATAAGAATCTAGGATAAAGAAACGGGCTCGAAAATTGGAACTTTGGCATAAGTTAGTTTTTTTTTAAAGTCTCTGTTAGGAACTCTGGGCCTTCTGGATTACGAGGCCCTAAGAGCCTAGGTATGTGCCTAGTGTCCAAGGGAAAAATGGCACTCTCAGTCCCATCTTTCCCATTGACCAAAAGCTGGCTCTGCACTGGGACAGAATAGGCTATTATTGTAATAGGTACATTTTTGAACGAAACATATACTATTCGTGTGTAAACCACTGTTTACACACAAATAGTATACGTTTGATTATTATACACTTATAATAATCGTCTTATTGCAGAAAGTGGTATCTTGACGACCAGTTGAATGGACAGGAAAGATAATAATAGACAGTGTGTGTAACCCCAATGTACATCTAGCCTAGCTGTACAGAGTAATACTTTGTTGCACAAGTCGTCATGTTCAATCAAGTTGATATTATTCAATTAAGAATATATTCGAACTACGAGTCTCCTTGAATATATTTATTGCCTGCTGCATTTTCACAACGGGCTCGGCTGGATACACCAGAACTGTTGCAACCAGTTCGTGTAAACTTAAACCCGTTTTTTATTCGTCGATATTTGTCAGCCCTTGAGTGTAAAAATACCACCGAGAAATAGTGAAAAGTGCCCTTTTCTGCTGGCTCTTTCCAAAAGTCGGTTTACAATACTGATTGCCGGTAGTTGTAGACTTGCTGCAGATTTATGCAGTTGCGTTGTGGTTGCGTTTTGTTTACCACGCAACACTTCACTATTGAATGAGTACTTGCGATGACGCAACGTTGCGCTTGCGATGCAGTATCATTCTCGCAGTCGATGTGAATAGAATCTGAGAGAAAAGCTTAGCTGGAAGATATATTCCAACTGTGAGTTCACTTACCAGGTATGCTCTCAAGGTTGGAGAGCGCGCGGTCATGTGAGCGCATGAGCTCCTGCAACATAGCTGGGTTGCGAGCTAGCTCCATGGTCTGTCGTAACAGCTCCGGGTTGTTAAGCATGTGGCTTATCTCTGGATTCCTCTGTATAACAGAACAAAATAAAATTAATTAGTTTAAGTCTACATAAAATGAGTTCATCTAAATGGCTTTAGTATACAAAGCCATTTATAAGTGAATACCTAGAATTTTATTAGCATAGGCTAATCAGAGAAACTTATGTCTATGCATAAAAAACGAAATCTTCGACGTAGCATCTGAACACCGAACTGAAGCAAATGAACGATTGCATTTCTTGCTTTTGTTTTTGGACAGGACCACTACAACTTGGTTCTGTGTCAATTTCAGCATCAGGCACTAGTTGTCCGACATTTTTGCCGAAATGGGCCTCTTTGGTACAGCCGTCAGGCAAACAATAATTTTTTTAGTTCGTTATTATTTTGTATATGCCCCAGTCTGTACCAATAAATGTCATTTCGTTCTATTTTTATGATAATTTCTAAACAAAAATCGAACAGAACTGACTGCCTCAATGACTTGCTAGTAACTTTATATCATACTAGCACTTTGCCCGCGACTTCGGCCGCGTGGGTTACGTACTTTCCTAATTCCCCCTTTTCACCCCCTTAAAGTTTAAATTTCCAAAAACCCCTTCTTAGTGCTCCCCTGCATTATAATAGGAAGCCGTGTGCAAAATTTCACATTCCTAGCCCCAGTAGTTTCAGCTGTATGTTGATATGTCAGTCAGTCAGTTCTCCTTTTATATATATAGATAACTGGAGTTCAAAACTCGTATTTAGTATGTGGAATGCTAGTAATCTGAAAATGAGAATGCTGTAATGTGAAAGATAAACTTACGGCCATGAGGTCCTGCATCTGTGGGTTGGATGTGATGAGTGTCCGCATGTTCTCAGGGTCATTCATCATCTGCTGCACAAGCGGATTGTCGAGCACTTGCCTCAGCATGTCCGGGTTGGACAGTAGCTCTTGTTGCATACGAGCCTACAACAAATCATATAAGATAATAATTTTCTAGTTTACATTGCCTGATCACCTGGAGTTAATCGGTTGTGGCAAAAAAAAAACAGTACATTTTAGACGATTTTTACCTGTAAATCCATGAAGGTGCTCTGACCAAGCCCCAAACTTTCCAAGCCTGCTAATCCACCCAATGAATTTAACCCAAACGGTGTAGCACCAACATCAGCTGAAACATTACATTATTAGTTAATTTACAAGATTTTACAAACAGGAGCTTCTTTTCATACCAATTTATTCAAGTAGAATCTATGATATTGTATTTTAGCTGTATATATATTTTTTTCTTATTGTGTGAATATTTTTCTGTCCAGTATTTGGTGTAAAATTTGACAGTTTGCAAAAATAGTTGGACCAAAGATGAAATTCATTAACTAATGTAGTACCCCAATAGTAAAATCCCATAGTAGAACTATTACTAAACTCTATGCAGGCAAAATTGGTGGCATTAAAATAATAAATGTTTGCCACTTCAAGAAGTACAGGTGTGATATTATGTTGTATTACTAACACAATTATTATTGTTCAAACATTATCACTATTCATTTGTACACAGAAATTATTTATTTCACCTTTCTAATACTATTTTATTTTTCGGTCCTCCGATTGTGGTTGAGGCACTGAGTTGAATAATAATATAATACTATGTTCAGTCTAATTCAAGTCTGGGTACATGCCAAAAAAGTTTTCATAATGTTTGAACACAATTTATCATCAGTCTCAACTCAAATAAATGATGAAATGAGTATAACTATGATGAAACTACAGATTGTTTAGAAGTGACAACTTAAGAATTATTCGGAAACAAAACTTGGTGATGAAACTTTATGTCCATGTCAAAAGTATAATTGGATTTAGTTTTAAATACAGAATCTACAGCTCTATAAATTCAAACTTTTCTTTGAGAAAGTGATGTAAATGGAACACAACAAACACTTGTGATTCCCATTAAACAAATCAAAGTATTAAATTTTATTAGTATAAATTAAGGCAAAGCAGATTAGAATTAATAGTACTAGTGTTACTAGATTAGTAGTACTACCAGTCTGAAGACTAGACAATCATAGACGGATAAAATATCTAATACAAGCCTATTATTGTCCCATTATTGGGCAAAGGCTTATTTTCAAGGAAACTGACCACTACTACCATGTTTAAAAAATATTACTACCTCTACCTATTTTCAGATAATGTAAATGTATGTTCTGCTAATAAGAGATACAGGTAGACCAAGCTGAATTATCAATAATAACAGAAGCTTTGTATTTCTATGTCAATAAAAGTTTTATAACTTTTAGAAACATGTTCCCTTGATATTAACCCTTGATATTTAAAAAAAATGACCTCCATAATACATGATAACTTGGTATTATCTTTTTTTTTATCAAACAAGAAGTTTCTATGCAGAAAGTTCATAAAAGGCCTTGTTTACATGTATTGTCGGTTAGTATATAATTTATAAGAAAATATACAGTTTTTATTACATTGCTAGGGAATTATTACATTATTGATTGATGGAATACTTTGTAGTCTATTGTTTTAGCCTCTTGCAAACCTCAATGTTACTTGAATACATTAATTAGTCAATGACCCAATTATAATACTATTCATTGAAACATTTTGAATATAACTATGAATTGAACTGTGTACTTAGTATGAGTAATCTCCTTCACATTGAGTATTAGTGCATTTCAATATACTAATGTCTGCATCAGGGTATATGCAAGCCTCTAAAAGAAATTGAATTAGTATCTTGGACAAAAATTCTTCAATACCTGTCTTCACTTTGAGCCAACCTATGTTTCACAGTAATGACAGGATGTAAGCAATTCAGTACCTGGCGGGCGTCGTTGTGCGCCCTCAGGCTCGGGCCTGGGAGGCGTCTTTATCACGAGGTGGACTGTCAGCCCGTCCTTGATGTTGTGCTGTTTCAGGGAGTCGGCATCGTTCAAGATCTTTCCGGCAAATATGAGACATAACTGCTCCGGTTCCGCACTGAATTTAGGGGACAACACTTCCTTGAGCTAAAACCAAACAACGAAGTCACATTTTATGTTCCCGATTAACTAAATAATGTCGTCAGCGATTGCGTGTGCAATATCTATGTTATTACGCCATGAACGAAGTTTCTGACGGTGCCGTACTCACTTTTTTAACGTCAGCATCCTCTTCTATATCCACTTGCTGTTTTTCTTTCGGTGTTTTCACTGTAATAGTAATTTTTTTGGGTTCGTCCTGTCCCTCTGCCATTTTGGCAAATCTAGAATGACTCTGTACTTTGGCGGAAAAGCAGAAATATGTACAAGAATGTAGAATTTGACGATTTGTGTAAGTTGACGGCCGAGGGTACGGCCCACTTTGGTAATTTGTTAGAACTTCGAAAGCTTAGATCACAAGCACATTTATGTTTTATAGGGTGAAAAATAGAGTTTAATTTGATTCCCACGTAACACATGCGAAGTTTGTCACTAATAGATTACTCTATGAAATTCTATTGCTGGACCGCACTCAATGAACAAGCTAAAAAATGGCAAGTGTTGCCACGGAAATAATTTTGTTTTTGGATGATCAAAGACAAAATAAGGGTTAAGAGTCACTGGACTAGAATCCATCGTGTAGGACACCATAGACATTTCCAATCACACGTGTCTATGTTTTCTGTGACTCACACTTTCAAATGGCCCATAGTCACATCCGTTTCCGCATTTTCCGGAAGTTTGTGTATGAAACTTTCCATGGTTACTAAAGCGGAAATAGAGTTTCGGTTTACTTTGACAGCTGACATGAAACAAAAACAAAAAACAGTTTCCAATAATGTCTCTCGCAAAATTTTAATGAAATTACTAGTTAGATAACCAAGATTGGTAAGACAAAAGTTATACATTTAGCGATGATATGAACATCGAGCCAATCAATTGTTTTACTACAGTAAATCCTGTTTTAGCGGTTTTTAATTCTTGTTTTAGGTCGGCGTTGTTAAGTGACTTATTTTTAAGCACTGAACGATATTATTGCACACCATAGGATGCCTAAGATTAGCGTTTAGGCCGTCTGTTATCACTAATAAGAATTCATTGCAGCAAATGGAGGTATGAATAATTTAATTGTGATTACTTATTTGACTAATTTTTAGTTTCTCCTGCTGGTTGTACAAGTCTCAACATTTGTAGGTGGATTTACAAGACACTTTCTTGCGTGGCGAGGATCAACAATCTCAAAATAGCCTGAAACAAACACATGCAGTGGCAAATAAAAAAAAGAATGAAAAAGTGCATGGTGAGAATTCAAACTTGTTTTTATTATTAGACAGTTATCACTGCTTGCATTCCAACTAGCATTCATACAAATATTTTTTCTGATATTATTGTTCCCCATGTATTAGCTGTTCCCTGTGGCTTCACCTCTGCTGCTCGCTTCTATTGATTGTAGCATGATGTCTTATAGCCTATAGCCTTGTTTGTTAAATGGACTATCCAACACTAAAATAATTTTTCAATTCAAACCAGTTGCTCCTGAAATTAGCATGTTCAATCAAACAAAAAACCTCTTCAGCTCTTTATAGTTTAGATTATTGATTTACTAATTACAGAAAAAAAAAGAAAAATTATGCAGCCTTAAATAATAATCTATGTATTAAAATTAAAATAAATTACTTTCCATTAGAATACCAAACTAAACAAAAAAAGAATTAGCCAATTAGGTGCAGTTGCTTGGAAGTTTTACATTTCATTGATTTCTTTTTATATTTTTTTGAATAGTATATAGATATAATGCATTCTTTCTTATCTAGATGGAAAAGCAACAGCTGATCAGCAAGCGAAAGAGGAAAAAGAACATGCTGAGACCATAGCTTCAATGCTTATGCGAAGCTATGACACCAAGTTAGCTGGTGAAGATGATACATCTCAGCCAACTTCACAGACTGCACCCATTATACCTGTAGAGGCAACACGAAAGAAAAAGAAAAGAAGGAGGTAATTAAATTGTATCCAGTCTAGAAGTAAATTAAAAAACTTTCTAGGGAGTGGAACTGGCATCTTTAAAACAACTTACTCAGTAGTCCAGCTAAGGTCAAA
Organism: Agrotis puta; assembly: GCA_943136025.2. Taxonomy (NCBI): domain Eukaryota; kingdom Metazoa; phylum Arthropoda; class Insecta; order Lepidoptera; family Noctuidae; genus Agrotis; species Agrotis puta. The sequence continues at coordinate 10,372,134 of OW964182.2, read as the reverse complement.
AAAAATTAACAATAACATAGTTTTTTTTTTACTGAATGTAATCTAAAATCTTTTTTCTGCAAAAGGCAGAAAAAAGATTTATATTCTGCAAAAGGCAGAGTCCCATAATGGTTTCTTACATCAAGAAAAACTGTCTACATTTACAAGATCATCTTCATGCTCAGCAGGTAACAACTTAATTAAAAAAACATATAGAACCTAAGCAATATCAAGAAAAAAATGTTAATACTGCGTGACTACTATTTAGTATGTAGTAAATATAAAATTGTTAAATATAGTTTATGATCAGAATCCCCTGCCTGTGCAATATTTCAAAGACCGCGACGACGACGTGGCGTGAGCTATCAGCTCACACTATGTATACGCCGTGCAACAGTTTCATCTACAAAGATACTTATTTCGATTACATTAAAATGCCTCCCAAACTCCATTTCCTTTCCGCTTAGTAATAATTTATAACTATTATATGTCTGCTGCATTGCAGATCTCAAATATCAATTTGTCTCACGAACTGCCGATATGAATCAATACGGAAAGTTGCCAGTGCTTTTGGAATGCGAGAAGTGTCTGAAGAAGATGCTTGGAACTTCTACTGGACTGATATGAGTGTCTCTGTAGAAAGAGCCAAAGAGATGAAGCGGTTTCAGCGGATCAACCATTTTCCTGGAATGCTAGAAATCTGCAGGTGAAATGATTACTTTGTCATTTATAGTTTTTAAAATAATTAAAATCATTGCGATTTTAAATACTATGGTATTTTTAGGAAAGACTTGTTAGCACGAAACTTGAACAGAATGCAGAAAATTTATCCAAAAGAATACAATTTTTTCCCAAAAACTTGGTGCTTACCTGCAGAGTAAGTACTTTTTTGAACTTAATTCATCTTCCTACCCTTATCCCATTTAACTTGGGGTCGGCGCAACACGTTTTTTTCTTCCATTCTCCTCTATCAAACGTCACCGTATCATTCACTCCTCTTTCTTCCATATCATTCCTTAGACAATCCATCCATCTCTTCTTTGGCCTTCCTCTTCCTCTCCATCCATCAACATTCATACTCATCACTCTCTTAGTCACATTTTTTGAACTTAATTGATTTAAAAAATTTACGGATTTCATGTAAGCCAAATAAAGTATAAAAAAACATAACGATGTACTCAACAAAAATGGGTTATATTTCAGTTTCGGTGAAGCATTAAATTACAGTAAAACACGTAAAAATAAGACTTTTATTATAAAACCGGAGTGTGGGAGCCAAGGCCGCGGTATCTATTTGACGAAGTCCCTAAAAGACATTAAACCTACGGACAAACTAATTTGTCAGGTAACTTTAACCAATATCTAATAAGCAATTTATTAAACTCTATTGTTCCTACTAGAACTAGATTGCATTATTAACTAGATTGTATCAAGAGGATAATGTACTAAATTCATGATAACAGCTTGTGCGAAGTTTTACATTATACTGCGTACTCTGTTTTATTAAAATTACTTTAGAAGGTACTGAATATATTTTCAGGTATATCTTTCAAAGCCATATCTGGTTGACGGTTATAAATTTGACATAAGAGTATACACACTTATAACGTCGTGCGATCCTCTCCGAATTTTTGTCTATAATGAAGGACTTGTAAGGTATGTGTTACATAGTTCCGAAATAAGTGAACAAAAAAGGAATTTTATTTAAATAGAAATGAAATCATTCAGTACCATTAAGTCATTGTTTTGACAAAGAAGGAAGGGGTTAATTAGACTACCCTGAGAAACCCCTAGATTTTTCTTTATCTCGAGAATCTTCAGAATAGTAAAATTTCTTGAGACTCTGGAGTCAACTAACTGAACTGTCCTTTAATCAGGTTAGAAGTTATTTGAGTGCACTGTTTCCAACCCTGCATCCAAGCACTCTATGTGCAAACGAATCAAATGCCTAACTCAAATCTTAGTATATGATCAGGTGCCTTCTAATGCTATTGAGCTAAACCCTGAAATGAGATCAAGCTAGTTACTAAATAATTGAACTTGTTTTACTTTTTCAAAGGTTTGCAACAAGTCGGTACGCGGATCCTAACGTGAACAATACGACTAATGTGTTCATGCACCTAACTAACTACGCTCTGAACAAACACAGTCGCACTTACGTGTATGATTCCGAAGCGGGCAGCAAACGGTAAGAATACCTACTTCCGTATTACTAGAATTTCGTGAAAGATAAGTTGGGCAATCAATTTAGATAATGATTGTATTAAATGCCCAATGAGAGCGCTAATTTAGATCCTAATCCATTTTTCCTTTCTAAACACATTGAATTAAACGGAACTTCCTTTCTATGCCTATGCGATTTTGTTCCGATTTTGACTCGACACCCGAATGTTTGTGCATTAAGTTGGGTTGGGAGGCACAACATGGATAAGATAAAACCCGTTTACGGATTATCTATTAATGAGTCAGCACTGTTATAAAAAGGAGTTTTCGTTTCCAAAAAACTGCGTTGAGGCATCTGTACCATCACCGAAAAAGGACCTAACTGTTTTCTCGTTCAAGTTGCATACAATAGATGTACACACGGCGGTATTCGAATATTGCTAGTTGATTTTAGACTTAACACATTGCCGATGAAAATTCTCTCTATCAATTAGTCACAGCGATAAAAGCTACAAATAAGGAATAGCTTGTTACAAGAACAAACCAGCAAATGACTGGGAGCGAGTACTCGACCGCACTTGTTAATCGCCACGCGAAAAAAACTACGCTACCATCGCTTGCCGATGGTTGTTCACCATCTGATTTCCACTTGCTAGCTCTACTGTCTTTTCGCGAACTGTCGGTGATGGCATAGGTGCCTTAGGCTAAACACAATCCCACCCCTCCTAATCGAATCTAAAGTCACGATGAATTTCCATTCGTCAGCAAGATATCGACTTTGAACAAGATCCTGCTCTCGCAAGGTGTGGACTTGGACAGTTTATGGCACGCGATAGACCAAGTGATCGTGAAGACGATAATATCAGCGTGGCCGATACTCAAGCACAGTTACCACGCGTGTTTCCCTTCGCATGACATGGTTCTTTTCTGTTTAATAGTTGTTTTAGATTCAGATATTGTTGTATTAGAGTATGGTTAAGCTTTGTATGCTTTTATTGGGCTGCCATCCGATATATCAGGAGTAACAGACTATAATTAGGGTTTCGTAGAAATTAGGTATCACAGGCCTCTTTAAAAAAATAGAAAGGCCTCATAAAAATTGAGGAAACACAGAACTGATGGCCGCCCTTCTTATTAAGAATATCAGTAGAACTAGACTCGATTAGATATTTGATGTGGCATTGTTGATACTGTAACTAGACTTCATACGCTCTGGATTCATATACACATACATACGTTTACGTACTTCTAATGACTTACATATTTTATAAGGACCTGATTTTCTACAGCTTTTGCCTTTTCTTTCTCTGTTCAAATTCATCCAAAGCCTTAATAAAACAGGACTTTGATAACAGCTTGATTTTCAAGGCTCACATAGTAAGAAAACTTTACATTTGAAAACCTACGCTCACAAATGTATCTTAATATTAGTAGGTAACTATGTAACTAGGTCTTTTTTTCAGAACAAACTTCATGTGCCACTATTTAATGTTAAAGAATATAATTATGTTGTTATATTGCAGGTACACGCCTGTTTTGAAATACTGGGCTTCGATATTCTTCTGGATCATAAGCTACATCCGTATATATTGGAAGTAAGAATTTCTTTCTCTTTAATTTTAATGGTGCTGAGGAGTTCAAAAACAATGCTGGCTATATGCTAGATCTCGTTTTAACTGCACATATATTTATTTATTTAACTATTTATGAAAACACAATAAATAATACAGGAAATATGACAGATTCAGTACTAAAGTGCAAAGGTGATGCTTATTTCTTTAGAAATCTCTGCCTTCAGACCCTCTAAAGGAGAAATAGAAAAGAAATGTAGACGATAGTGTGTAAGAACAAGAAGAATTTTTTTCCGCCCGAAGTTAATTTTCTATCTCAATCCAAATTACGTTCCTTTGTTTTTGACGGCTGCTGACTGCTTCTGATTGGACATCTTTAAAACTTGGAGAGGCAAATTTGGCCTTAATAGGTTACAGAAAAGGTAGGGATCAAGATAGCAACCGAGATAGGTTATTAATTTCCAGCTCAACACACTGAGCTGATAACATAAATACAAATTGTTAAAAAGACCATTAATCAAGTGGGCTTTGAATACCCGGAACGTCACTTACAACATCGATAATGTAACTACACGTACCTAAGTACTACGAAAATTTTAAAATATATTTTTATTTGTAATATGAAACTGCAAAATATACATTCAAATAGTTGTTAACGAGGCAAATACCCATGAAGAAGGGCCTGGGACCATTGTAATAGATCCGTGCTTTCTCTTTAGGTAAATCACTCACCAAGTTTTCACACGGATACGCAGCTGGATCGTGAGGTGAAGGAAGGGCTGCTGACGGATACCTTCACCATGCTCAATATATGGCAGTGCGACAAGAGACGAGTGCTTGAGGAAGACCGCAAGAGGATACGAGACCGGCTCCTACAGACCAACAAGTTAGTATAATTAATAATCTTGCCAAAATATAGAGTAGACGATCGTAGCACAACGCTAAAGTTACCTTCACGCGTATCAGATATTACGTTTGAGACAAACAAGAGATCAGACAGACATGTCTCATAAAAAACAGCGCATACACAAGTGATAATCGATTAACAAAAACACTCTGTAGTGTTTTATAGACTTTCAACTTTATTCCGAAAATGACTACAGTGCGTTTTCGTTTATCGTTCCGGTTTCTTTTTTTCCTTTACTATAAAATGTGCCTGATTTGGCTACAAAAGATATTTATGATGCGATAAAAACATTGCAGGTTTGCAGAATTTACACCTATAGAAGAAAGGGAACCAGAAAAAAGTCCATGGCAAACTCAAATACAGTGGGAGGAGTCACATCTGGGAAATTTTAGGTACATTCCATGTTATCAACGTACTAAAAAAAGAAATCTATTTTGAATTGAAGTACCCGTTTGAATATATTTGTTATTATTTTTTTAATTATGTAGTTTCATTTTCTTCACAAGCATCTTATTAATTCACAACATTTCATAGATGAGTCATACAGGCTAATCATCAGCTCTTGCATATAGATTTCAGAAATATGCACAAATTCATGTAATGAACAAAATGAAGGAACAAGTTATTTTACGACACCTTAGAACTCGACAAGAATTTGCATTTTGCTATAACCATTTATTTCTGCGCTCTATTTGCAGTGTACAAATTCGGGACATAACTTTCTGAGTATTAAAATGTAAAATATCCTCGATCTGTACTGCCATTCTCTAAAGACTCAGTACCGCGGCAACGCTGACGCTACGGTTTGTGGCTGTGCTGGCTCTTCATAGAGTCTTATTGAGAATAGCATAGCTGATCCGAGTTGAACGTGGCAGACTTTCGTATTAAATGTCAACAGACGAGTATATCCGGTGGGCGAGCAGTACGCGTCGCTATTCCAACAACCGTCGGGTTCGCTGTACACAGGAACTGCTTCATCCCGCGCCCGCGGCGACTGCACTCGCTTGCAACGAGAAGAGTTTCAGGTACCACACTCTGCGCACCATATACTGATACCACATTCTACCATATTTTTAAACGAAACATCAAAGTTCCTGGATACTTACCTGTTTACAGCAAACGAAAGCCAAAGCTGAAGCTCTGAAGAAACCATCTCAACCTAAAACTAATAAAGAAGGCGAAAAGAAGCCCATTGAAGAAGCAAGTTCCACCACAACTGCTGCCACTGCTGCAGCCACTGTTACTACGGAGAAAACGACTAAATCTAAACCTACTCGAGTGGAGAAAGAACAGAAACGCAAAGATGATAAGGATAAGAAGCTGTCCGCCAAACCGTCGCTTTCACAGCAACCGGTTAGTCATTTTATTGTAATAGAATCTTTCTCCATAGTAGATTTGGAGATAGTAAGGGAAGACCCGTGCGCTTTGTAAGAGTAGGTAAGGGCTCAAGAGGCCTACCTCTTGAACCCCTGAGCCATGCCCTAGCATGGGGTTTAAGTCGAACAGGGCAAGGTTGTGGGAATCTTTTGGATACATGAGGTACAGGACCGGTAGTTATGGAGACTGTCTGAAAAAGGCATTGTGGCCCTTAAACGCAAAGGGCAACCGATGGAACAGGGTGTATTTTTAGTCAGTAACTCATTAACAACAGTAATAATAGAAAAAAACTTAGCTGAGAACGATTTTTGCTGTGGTCGACATCTTAAGAGACTCTTTAACTTATATACCCTTCTCGTGATTGATATTTAACCGAGTTTTCGTACTATTCTTGATATAAATAATGTAATATTTTTGCCAACTTTCTAGGTGATCGAGTGCAAGCCTGCGTACGTGCTTTGTTCATTTGAACCTGATCCTATCGTGGAAAAAGAGGAACGTGAGAGAGTCAACTTACTCGCTCAGAGAGACTTTCTTATAAGGAGTTATGGCATGTTAGAACAGGTAAGAAGCACACAACTAACCAACAAAAGCGGAGTATCTTTATTTTTTGTAACTGGTGGCAACATGTTTTAAGTGATGAAGTATTGCCAGTTAATTCGTATTGAAAATATGAAAATCTGAATGTTCTAACAAACTTTTTTTAGTATCTTGCGACTACGCCGTAAGGAAGGGTAGTACTGGGTAGTAGTACTCCTCCGTGAAGAATGAATGATTGATTATACAGAGTTGCCAATCTAAAATAATAATTTTAGAGTCCAGTGGCAGGGTTGCCACAAATGAAACGCCAACGTAATTTTTTTTAACATTTTTGCCTGCAGATATATTTAGTGATGAAAAAAATGGGAACACTTAGGCCCGAAGACGAACGCAAATATGGTGTATATGGACGACTATCAGTGGTATCTCACACGCCCAAGGTAAATGTGAATCATTATCATACAATGTTCTCAGGCCACTTCATTCGCTTGTACTTTCTTTGGCTTACACAATATTTTACAAAGTATTCACCTATGAATTGGCGCTTTGAACATTGCTAAAATCCTCTAAAAGTACTATCATTATTCTAAAATGTTGTGTTTGCCAACAGAAAGTGTGAATGTTTATGCTGCATGAAAATTAAGCTTTATAATAGAAAAAAAATTAGTTGTAAGAAAACAAAGATGGACCAATAAAATTTTTGTGTACAGACTGCCTATAAGAAGAGCAAAATAGTCGCACACAGGCCTAACGACCAAGGGGACAATGGTGAGTGGAAGTAACAAATACTAAGCAATAATGCGGAAAGCCAGGGCAAGACTGGGCTAATGTTTATGTGTACACAACATGCACAACAACTGCGGTATTAAGACTGACCGGCCCACCGCTATATGTAAGGGTCCGTACAAATCCAATTCGAGGGTAAATACAATATACAGAAGTGCTGCTACGGCACGAAATGCGCATATCGGCTTTGGTGTATAGAGTCCATAAGTACCTCGTCCATTCACTCTAAGACCCAGGCAGTACTGTGCTAAACCATACGCAGGGCAAGTCGTGTGCTGTGCTGTCTGATCATGGTTTTAGCCGCCACCCACACGACACGAAGAACACACAGAAACAACATTCATACATACATGAACACTATCCTCCCGCGAGGATAGTCAAGCGCCACCTGCTACGATCCTTACATTTTTTACTTCTTCTACTAACTCACGGTAGACTCTTATATTTGAGTTGTTTTTTTTCTTATGCACAGCGGTTAGCGTATTTTTTTTATAAATATTGTATAAATAATATACACTTTGAATTATTTATAGGATTTGATGTGCAGTGCCGTGACGTGGTGATTTGGAAACGACCGTCGCCCTTGCCGGCCAATCCAGACCGTGCCACCAACGCACACATAGCCCGCACTGCCTACACCATTTGGAGAATGAACTCGTTTGTGATATGCTTACATTTTTATATTTCACGATCAAGTAATAAATACTTCGTGAAAGCGTCACAAATGGCGCAATTTTTATTAGTTGTTAGGGACCACATGCCGGGTGAGAGAGATTTCTGGAACGCATGCCACAGGGCCCGCATTCGGGGAACCGTTTTCATTAGGCCATAGCCCGCGTGCGGGTGTAAGAAAACCTCCATGTTCGTCGCCATTTATTGACAAGAGTGGCAAGCTTTATATCGACCGATGAATTTCATTGGTCGATATCACGATCGGTATTAAAGCAAGCGGGGAATCACCGCAGACGGTGTAACGAACATGTATCGACTTGTAACTTTCATTGGTTGTTATCTCGCCTGCGAGGACTCCCCGTATGCTGTATACTGTACGAGTTAACGACCAGTCGGTTATTGTCTCTAAAGATCACACTACTGGAATTTAAAAATCCAAAATTTACATTAGGAATTAGTTTTCCCGAGGTCGCGGTACCATCTGTAAAGGTAACCGTGACCCTGAAACGTTAAGTAGTGTTTTTTTAGTCAGTAAAAGTCCGATATTCCCTTGCTTTGCACCCAGGGTGGGAGGGGCTCATTTGATGATTTTCCCCTTTCGACAAGCAATACAAAACTATGTCTGCTATGAATTATTTTCCCTAGAATTCCGTAGCAGACCATTGACTATTTACTTTTCTGGAAATCAATCGCTAATCGCCAGTGTCGGCCAGAGGGTCTAGACAAGTGGCAAACGATAAATGAAAACGCTCTGTAATCGTTAATAGATTTTCAACTTTGTAATTAAAGACTACAGAGCGTTTTTTTATCGTTTGCCACTTTTGTACGGCAGTAGTGATTTATTGTTTGTTTACAGATCAGTTTCGATTCCTCTGCCCAAGTGAACGTGGGTGTGTGTAACATACGACAATTTGCGACGTTCCAGTGTCGTCGTTGTGTTCATGAGACTGTCCAGTTACAATACTTCGATCGTTCGAGTGTTTGTAACAGAATATCGTCGGTAACTGTTCGATGATTATTGTTTGCTACTACTTAAACAATTTACTAGCTTGCAATACATTCCAGTTACAAGTTAGAAGTATTTTTTATATTGTAATTGCTAACGTGTTCATATTGTAATCATGATTATATTAACATTACCGATAATCCTTAATGAGAGTAATTTCGTCAAAGTTCTGTAAATTCTGGTGCATAAAAAAAATAAGCAATAACTGAAAGATTATTTTTACTATAAACTGTACTGTATTTACAGTTATCATTGTTTTTATGGAATAAAACTATATTTTAATATCAAATCTATATTTTCTCTTATCAATAAAAAGTTAATATTATCAGCAAGTCTTTGCAGTTCAGTTCTGTCAATGGGTAGAATCAGTTTAGTCTGTTTTTTTTACAATCATCTGAAAAATATGTAATCGTAAAACAATACATTTGCACGGTTAGGCAATACATCATGAGTTTCAAAATATTTTAATTTTCATAACTGTAACTGCCTCTTTCGATCACATATTTAATTCACTAACATAAATCATCTGACACGCTTTAAATATATTATTTCGCGTATATTATATAGAATGTGGAATTATATTTAGCCACCTTCGTAACATTGCACGAAGTAAACTCCTGATAATTACATGTAACAAGCCCACATGTGTTTTTCATCTATTCTTTTACCAAAACGTCAAAGTCATAATCAACAATCATAATAAAGTAAATTGCACTTTCAATGTACTAAAACCAGCAGTACTTAAGAATGTATTAAATTGTTTGTGGGTCAAAACTGTAGTCTCTTTGCTAAGGATCCTCCATCAATGTTCTCTAGAAGCTTCCTCTTGAGTGATGGTTTATCTATCTCTATTTTGCTAATATTCGATGGCATTGGCAGCTTTGAGCCTACTGAAGGAGCTGGTTTGTTACTGAAACAAAGATTGATAAGTTCTTTATCGCAAAAATAAATTAGAATGGGTAACTGAACAAGTACCTATATTTATATATCTCATAGTACTCACTAACGGCATCACCCGTTAATTTCCGTGATAATAATCGTTAAATGTTCGTATAAACGTCAATTAACGCGATAATTAATAGGATTTCCCGTTAGTATAGCCCTAGTGTAAGAGCTACTAGTACAGTTACGAGCAATAGTATGTATACACTCAGCAGTATTCAAAAGCGATGTTCTGCTACCAAATTGATTAAACTTTTGCCTTTTCATTAGACTTCTATTTTGGAAGCCATACTATTACGAAACAGGTCTTATTTCAAAGTGAAAACCAGTATTTTAAGAGTAAATTGCTTTTGAATTTTGTTAGCTCGTGACTGTTCACATTGGATGCTCGGCGTTGCGTAATCGCATCGTTTGCATAGCACTGGGACCTTGCATGTGTACACTTTAATATCACTTCTTGGTTCCCAAAACACGCGATTGCAAATCGCATAATCACGGACAAATATATAAACATACCTAAAGTACGGCATCTGCAACGCCTGCGTGCAGTCACACCGACTTGGAGGGTACAGTGCCAAGAGGCTCTCCATCAGCTGGATCAGATCGTCTGACGCGGCACTAAATATGTGGCGCAGCTGCTGCGGTGGAAATATCTTGAACTGCACATAGTCTGTCAAGTTCTTCATACCCTAGAATTGAAAGTGTGATTGTTAAGGTGCATCTAAACGGGCAATGTATGGCTGCAATACCATTGCCTCAACAGAGTTATAAAAAACACAAAAATTATTGATACTCACGGGCCAAGTTTCTTCACTTGGTGTGCCAAATACTTGGAAAATCCTCGACAATTGATCTAGGTCTGACTCTCCAGGTAAGAAGGGCACCCTTAATAGTAGTTCAGCAAGTATACAGCCTATCGCCCACATATCTACACCGGTGCCATATTGTCTTGCTCCAAATAATAGTTCTGGTGACCTGAAGAGAGAAAATTTGTAAATTTATGATAAAGTAGTTTTGTTTAAAGAATTATTTGCAAAACTATTTAAATGTTGGTAGACCTCATTGTTAGATCCAAATATTACTTTTAGTGAAAATGGGTATTAAATGCCATTTAATGAAGCTTTCCCAGCAAATCTTCTGCATTATTTCAAGTCTCTGCTCTTATATAAAATTGTGAAGGCGGAGGACTTTCGTCTAGCAATGAGATAGAATAGACCGACAAAATCTATTGAAAATAATAATATTTATTTTCTTTATTTAGAAATATTACAAATGGCCGTCTGCTAGCATCGGGAACTGGGTCCGGGCTAACAATGGTCAGGGCTCTTAAGAGGGGAACCTCCTACCAATACGCGCTGTATCCAGGAGTACTGCTTTCTGTATCAAGCGGTTGATACACCTGCCCTACGAGAGCCTCCTCAGGTGATGATCGAGGCTCTTCACATCCCATCCCACATATCAACAACCTTTATTCAGACCACATATTATTAAAGAAAATTGTTATTCATTACCTATACCATCTGGTTACCACTTGATGTGTGTTAATTCTTGTTGGAGACCCAAAAGCCTTAGCAAGACCAAAATCACCAATTTTCAGGATACCCTCTCTGTTTATAAGTAAGTTGTTAGGTTTCAAATCTCTGTGTAATATCCAGTTTTGATGTAAATACTCTAAACCTGTAGAATGAGAAAAGTATTTTCTTTTTCAGATTTTCATGCGGCAATAAATAAATTGATACTTTTTTCAATAAGGTTTGAATAAATTTCCTTTTATCATGTGATGCTGGGGGATTTGTTCTTGCCCAGGCTTAAACACAAAGAATTAAATCGTACTACAAAACAGTAAAAATACTTTACTGTCAATTGGAAAATGGCATTGATATAAAGGCCATTTTGCAGTTAAAAGTGAAGATCATTTTGATTGGGAAAATATGTCATATTGGAGTAGGTTGATAGTCTGGAGTCTAGTGTTTGATACTGCTTCATATATTGGTTAGCATTATATTTTTTTATTTAAAATTCCTCACCATTGCATGAGTTTCCATAAGATTCCATCTGCTACTTATTTATTTTTTAATTTGAGATGCATTTACTCTTAATTCTAGTCTATTTCAGGGGTGACAGAGACGAGGTCTATAATGGAGTAAGCATAACCGGAAGAAGCGATGAAGATTTGGGTTGTATGTGTTTAGTAACACAGATACAGAGTTTTACTCTTTTTTTGCTGTGCACAATACTTCTGTGCAGAATTCTTTAACCTTTTGCAAAAGACAAAATATAGATGATGTAATACCAAATAAAAACAAAATTATACTGTTTATGACGAAACTTACCTTTTAAAGTCATAATCATGTAAGCCTTAACATTAGCTGGAGTGAGTACAATATTATTGTCCTTAACAATTATTTCTAAGTCTGTGTCCATAAAGTCAAACACTAATGATACATTTGATTTTTGTCCAAATACATCTGCAAAAAGAGAAAATTATTCACCAAAGAGTTTTAAACTTATACAGTAAGCACTCTGCAATTGTTCCTAAGAGGTCTGGTTTTCAAAGGTTCCCATCACAAATAGTTTTGACAAATATTTAGTGTGCTAAAATAGGCGAGATTACTATTATTATGTACATACCAGACCAATTTATTAACAACGCAAGGCCTGATAAAGCTGTGTTAGCTGTGTACATGTGGAACATCATTAACAAAATAGTGAAATGAAAGAAAAACCTAATAATCCAATGAGATTGATATGCTGTAACTCTTGCAACAGCTTTATTTCTCTCAGAGCCGTTCGATTAATACCATCCTGTGCCTCGAGACGGGAGCCTATTTTGATCTTCTTTACAGCAACTATTTTATCTGTTTTTACGTCTCGAGCTTTGTAAACTGTCGCGAACTATAACAAAATTTTAGAGGTTATATTTCGATACTATATTTTTAAATGTTAAATAGCTGTTTACAGTTAGGCACAAATATCTAGCAATAATTACCTGCCCCTCTCCGAGAAAGTCGATTTTCTCATATCGTAGAATTGGTTCGTCCATCGTGTGTTTGGTGTAACTTATTTCGATGAATAGCACTTAAAATACGTAAATTTTAAACTTCACTGGCGTTAATTAAATGAATTGTAACATTCTGCTCCACACATAAGTTATAAAAAATTTAAAAATACAATATCTTGCTTAATTTAGCTCCCGTTTGAGTGGATTTTATTTTAAATTCAAAATTTGACAGTTCGCGTTGGTTGGCTGCATAGACATAGAGCATGGATGGAGTGAGTGAGCTAGTAGTAGTGCCAAATGTCAAAAGTGTCAAATCTAAAATTGCCATAATTTAAAGATCCACTACGTAATATAAAACAAGTCACTTCTCGCTGTCTGTCTGTCCCTATGTATGCTTAGATCTTTAAAACTACGCAACGGATTTTGATGCGAAATTTTTAAATTTAATTGATTCAAAAGGAAGGTTTATATGTAAATAACATGCATAATATAGTAGAGATTGCACCCGTGCGGACCCGGGGCGGGTCGCTAGTCTTCTATCTAAAATGTGTTGGTAAGCGCATAACTCAACAACGCCTGGACCAATTTGGCCAATTCTTTTTTTGTTGTCTTCCTCATTGTGAGGAAAAGGTTCTTATGAAAAAAAAACGACGGGTTGCGCTCTGGGAGTGCCGGCAGAAGTGAAAACTTGAATAGTAATAAACACACACGAACATTCGCGCAAGCGCCCTGCGCCGTCTTACGAATTTTCGATCAGGTCACGTGTCCTGACGCGAGTTTAACATTTTTTACCCATTCCAAAAAAGTGCACAACGCCGCTAGAAAAGTTTTCACTTCAAAAAATTAAAATTAGGGTAGTGTAGCTTTATTTTAGGAACTTCACGCGGGCGAAGCCGCGGGGGTACAGCTAGTAGATAATAAATTTAATAATTATGACATCTATCTCTTTCCTATATATATACTTTATGCCTGACAAGGAAGAGATATATTACGGTCAAATCATAAGCAGATAATGTTCAGTCCATGCTCTAGTCCAGCGGGCTACTTGCGACCCGCTATTTTTTAGTAAACTGTAGATTTTTTTGTAAGAGTATGATAAACTAGCTTCTGCCCTCGGTTTTACTATGGAGGCTCCGACAGTTTCCTTGAGGAACGCATGGATGAAGACGCGCCATCGACTCGGGCCTTGCCCTTGTTCGGACGGCGAGCTACCCATTATTAGCCGTCCGCAACCTCCAGTGGCGTAGCTAGGCTTTGTATAAGAAAACTACGTGGCCGCGCTGTTCACCTTGTTTTTTTTTTTGTGTATGTCATCTGTGTGTGGATGTGTGCTGCTTAATCGGACTTTTCCGTGTATGCATTAAGAATTTACTTAAGGCCTCCAGCCAGGGGCAAGCAAAACTAAGCGACCACACGATAAGGACCCTCCTGTGGGGTACGGACCTCCGCTTAGGGTGTCGGTAGGCGAGGCAGCAAGGGAAAGACTGGATCTGTGGCTAATTTAAAACTATAGGCTCAGCATCGCCGGCCGGCTCGAGCAAAGAACCGGAATCGGACCCTCGGCTTCGAGGGTCTCCTTGTACCTATAGATCTACAAGTTTGCGACTTTCATTTTGTGTTTGTTTTCTTTTTGACACTGTTGGCCGAGCCGTCGAAACGGACATCTTCTAGCACAGCTGTAGGTAGGAAAATTTGTTTGTGTGTGTGGGTGTGTGTAATACATACTTTAGAAAAAAATAAAAAAAGTGCATTCAGTACAAGTCTTTTAATTCAGAAATATTTTTATCTTACATTCCACCTCTCAACCTTAATACTAAATGAAGTGTAGATTCCTTTTGAATGTTGTAATCTGAGAGTGTGCGTCCATCTTCAAGCTGTTTGCCGGCGAAGATAAGACGTTGCTGATCTGGGGGAATTCCTTCCTTGTCTTGGATTTTGGCTTTCACATTCTCGATTGTGTCAGAAGGTTCAACTTCTAATGTGATGGTTTTACCAGTTAAGGTTTTGACGAAGATTTGCATACCACCACGCAGACGTAATACTAAGTGAAGGGTGGACTCCTTTTGAATGTTGTAATCGGAGAGTGTGCGACCGTCCTCCAACTGTTTGCCTGCGAAGATAAGTCGCTGCTGATCTGGAGGAATTCCTTCCTTGTCCTGGATTTTTGCTTTGACGTTTTCAATTGTGTCAGAAGGTTCGACTTCCAAGGTAATGGTCTTGCCAGTCAAGGTCTTCACGAAGATTTGCATACCACCACGAAGACGTAATACTAAGTGAAGGGTGGACTCCTTCTGAATGTTGTAATCGGAGAGTGTACGTCCATCTTCGAGTTGTTTGCCGGCGAAGATCAATCTCTGCTGGTCTGGTGGGATTCCTTCTTTGTCTTGGATTTTGGCTTTCACATTCTCGATTGTGTCAGAAGGTTCGACCTCCAAAGTAATGGTCTTGCCAGTCAGGGTCTTCACAAAGATTTGCATACCACCACGAAGACGTAGTACTAAGTGAAGGGTGGATTCCTTCTGAATGTTGTAATCGGAGAGTGTGCGACCGTCCTCCAACTGCTTGCCGGCGAAGATAAGACGCTGCTGATCTGGGGGAATTCCTTCCTTGTCTTGGATTTTGGCTTTCACATTCTCGATTGTGTCGGAAGCTTCGACCTCTAAAGTAATGGTCTTGCCAGTCAGGGTCTTCACAAAGATTTGCATACCACCACGAAGACGTAGCACTAAGTGAAGGGTGGATTCCTTCTGAATGTTGTAATCGGAGAGTGTGCGTCCATCTTCGAGTTGTTTGCCGGCGAAGATCAATCTCTGCTGGTCTGGTGGGATTCCTTCTTTGTCTTGGATTTTAGCTTTGACGTTTTCAATCGTGTCTGATGGTTCAACCTCGAGTGTAATGGTCTTACCAGTCAGGGTTTTCACGAAGATTTGCATACCACCACGTAAACGTAATACTAAGTGAAGGGTGGACTCCTTCTGAATGTTGTAATCGGAGAGTGTACGACCGTCCTCCAACTGCTTGCCGGCGAAGATAAGACGCTGCTGATCTGGGGGAATTCCTTCCTTGTCTTGGATTTTGGCTTTCACATTCTCGATTGTGTCAGAAGCTTCGACCTCTAAAGTAATGGTCTTGCCAGTCAGGGTCTTCACAAAGATTTGCATACCACCACGAAGACGTAGCACTAAGTGAAGGGTGGATTCCTTCTGGATGTTGTAATCGGAGAGTGTGCGACCGTCCTCCAACTGCTTGCCGGCGAAGATAAGACGTTGCTGATCTGGGGGAATTCCTTCCTTGTCCTGGATTTTTGCTTTGACGTTTTCAATTGTGTCAGAAGGTTCGACTTCCAAGGTAATGGTCTTGCCAGTCAAAGTCTTCACGAAGATTTGCATACCACCACGAAGACGTAATACTAAGTGAAGGGTGGACTCCTTTTGAATATTGTAATCGGAGAGTGTGCGACCGTCCTCCAACTGCTTGCCGGCGAAGATAAGACGTTGCTGATCTGGGGGAATTCCTTCCTTGTCTTGGATTTTGGCTTTCACATTCTCGATTGTGTCAGAAGCTTCGACCTCTAAAGTAATAGTCTTGCCCGTCAGGGTCTTCACAAAGATTTGCATACCACCACGAAGACGTAGTACTAAGTGAAGGGTGGATTCCTTCTGAATGTTGTAATCGGAGAGTGTGCGACCGTCCTCCAACTGCTTACCGGCGAAGATAAGACGCTGCTGATCTGGGGGAATACCTTCCTTGTCCTGGATTTTTGCTTTGACGTTTTCAATTGTGTCAGAAGCTTCGACCTCTAAAGTAATGGTCTTGCCAGTCAGGGTCTTCACAAAGATTTGCATACCACCACGAAGACGTAGTACTAAGTGAAGGGTGGATTCCTTCTGAATGTTGTAATCGGAGAGTGTGCGACCGTCCTCCAACTGCTTGCCGGCGAAGATAAGACGCTGCTGATCTGGGGGAATTCCTTCCTTGTCCTGGATCTTTGCTTTGACGTTTTCAATTGTGTCAGAAGCTTCGACTTCTAAAGTAATGGTCTTGCCAGTCAAGGTCTTCACAAAGATTTGCATACCACCACGAAGACGGAGTACTAAGTGAAGGGTGGATTCCTTCTGAATGTTGTAATCGGAGAGTGTGCGACCGTCCTCCAACTGCTTGCCGGCGAAGATAAGACGCTGCTGATCTGGGGGAATTCCTTCCTTGTCCTGGATCTTTGCTTTGACGTTTTCAATTGTGTCAGAAGGTTCGACTTCCAAGGTAATGGTTTTGCCAGTCAGGGTCTTCACGAAGATTTGCATACCACCACGAAGACGTAATACTAAGTGAAGGGTGGACTCTTTCTGAATATTATAATCGGAAAGCGTGCGGCCATCTTCCAGTTGCTTTCCGGCGAAGATCAGTCGTTGTTGGTCAGGTGGAATTCCTTCCTTGTCCTGAATTTTGGCTTTGACATTTTCAATTGTGTCAGAAGGTTCAACTTCTAGTGTGATGGTCTTACCAGTTAAGGTCTTGACGAAAATTTGCATACCACCGCGGAGTCGCAGTACTAGGTGAAGAGTGGACTCTTTCTGAATGTTGTAATCAGAAAGTGTACGACCATCTTCCAGCTGTTTACCGGCGAAGATCAATCGTTGTTGGTCTGGTGGAATTCCTTCCTTGTCTTGAATTTTAGCTTTGACATTCTCAATTGTGTCAGATGCCTCAACTTCTAAAGTTATTGTTTTACCAGTCAATGTTTTAACGAAGATTTGCATTCCACCACGCAGACGCAACACCAAGTGGAGCGTAGATTCTTTCTGGATATTGTAGTCGGATAATGTACGCCCATCTTCAAGCTGCTTGCCGGCGAATATCAATCGCTGCTGGTCTGGGGGGATACCTTCCTTGTCTTGGATTTTGGCCTTAACATTTTCGATTGTGTCAGAAGGCTCAACCTCCAATGTTATGGTCTTTCCTGTCAAAGTTTTAACAAAAATCTGCATACCACCTCTGAGACGCAGCACCAAATGAAGAGTAGATTCTTTCTGGATATTGTAGTCTGATAGTGTGCGTCCATCTTCTAGTTGTTTGCCGGCGAAGATCAATCGCTGTTGGTCGGGAGGGATACCTTCCTTGTCTTGAATCTTAGCTTTCACGTTTTCAATGGTATCAGAGGGTTCCACCTCCAAAGTGATGGTTTTCCCCGTCAAAGTCTTCACGAAGATCTGCATATTGTCCTGTAATAGAAGTAAAATAAATTGTTAGCACATAAATATTAAAACTGACGTCACTATATCACTAGTCGTTGAAAATAATTTCATGTATGAGTCAGTACTGTGATGACAAAACATCACGCAACTGATAAAGGTTTCGTTCGACTGTGCAATACTAGTAGATATTTATCTAAAACGTTTAAACCAAATAAATAGTAGGTCAGATAATAGTCAGAAGTTTCTAAGGAATAGATATATTTTATCATCTTTAAATACATTTTAAAGTTTTACACAGGCATGAATAACATGAAAAGCGATTTGGGTGTTTTTGCAGCATCGGTCTAGTCGAAACGCAGCAGTCGGATAATAAAAATGGCCGCGGGCTAAGTATTAAGTAGGTCACGGATAGAATAAACTGGGGTGACCTACTGACACGGCCACCTCTGAACAGTTTGAGTCTGTTTTACCTACTTTTACAATAACCGAAGTTCGTCCAAACAAACTAGATAGGTTTATGTACTATTATATTATTACACACCCGTTTTTGCTTTTACTTGCTATTTGAGTCGATGTGTAAACAAAACTAAGTATATAAATAAGCTGGATAAATATTAAATATGAGAATAGGTATTTGTTTAGTGGACAATGGTATAGAACTGTAGAAACAATGGTTTATTGCATTTCACAATAGCTTTAGAAGTTGAGCATTATATTGCTAACGGTTTTTTTTTTTATTTAGAACGAATACTTGGCTTGTTTTTTAGAACATAACGTTCAGAACAAAAACACTTCCGACGGCAAATCTGACTGTTATCCAAAATGGCGACACACGAACACGATCAATAATAAAAACTGCGCAGTACCTACTCTCTAACCACATTTCCTGCCAGACAACACATAAGCTATGCTTATTAATAATCTAAACGGTACGTGAATTTATTAAAATGAACACTTACCGATTTATCACTAGAATTTAGTCTGATATAACACAAAATTTCAATAAAATACTGTTTTCTCTGACGAACAACTCTAAAAAGTCACGCACTTGTTAATTCCTTTTTCAATTTCTCGTTCTGAAATGCGCTCCGACTACTGACGTTCGCTTTATATAGACACGGTCTCGTGAAAAATCAATGACTGCCGAGCACCTGCCGAGACTGACGACGATAGCCGAAGCAAATTTTGTCTCTTTCTAACATACTGGAAAAGATAGAGACAGCAACAATGTTCTAGAACGCATGCGTAACTTCTTTCCTTTGTGACGCAAATATTGTTTGGTCTGAAATGAGAGGAAGCCCAACAAAACAAAGCAAATTCAACGAATCATGGCGATCAATAAAGCAAAGTTTCGACGCAAAACCGAGACACTGCTCTCAGTTTAGACCGAGATAATTATTTTATACAGGACGATGAAATATCGAACTAACTTCATTGAGCGTAAATACTAGGAAATGATGTACCTATACGGTGTATACTTATTCATCTAATTAGGGAAGTAGATACTTAGCTATTAGCTACTTATGTACATAACAGATCGTAATTTAATTAACTGTTGGAAGCCTTTTCAAATAACCTGGGATAATGCGCTCAGGATATTTTTTATGAAATTAGGAAGGTTGACATTCATTAGGAAGGTTGAGGGGATGATACAAGTTGGTATCTGCATACCTATAAATGCACACAGATTTCTACTTGGCATAAAATAATAACACCGGTTGTTGATTCGAAAAGGGTCAATAACATATTTCAATGTTGTGCGACCTGATTATTTTTTTTTTGTGACGGTACGGTAAGATTTTAGGTAGTAGGTACTTTATTTTCGTACAACTACAAAATCTTGGAAATACATAACAATATTGAAGTCCTAATTTCTCAAAATGTCGTTAGACATCCACTAATTAAATTTCATCATCCTGATTCGAAGATAAAAAGTGCTTTTGTGTTATATTAGAAACGAAGGAAATAGGTAGTCGTCCGACTGTATGAGTCATCCGTAGTAGGCATTGTGAAATACTCGTGCAATAAATAAATTTCTCTTTTTTACAGTATTGCAACGGATCCTAAAAACACTAAAATGAGACGGTAGCTTTTGGTAAGGCAGGTACTGCGTTGTTATAAGGTCACTACGACGACGGCGAAGTAGATTTCAATCATCATTTTTAGCCCTATCGTGCCCTATCTTTGCAGTCAGATAGACTAACCCTTCATAGTTTGGATTGACGCTATCGCCAGCACTGCATCAACTTACACCAATCCGTCAAATTTTCCCAATCAAACATGAACCATCTTCTTTCGTGATAAAGTTGAAAATCAGATTGAGGTAAGTTGATGCTGGCTGTAGAGTGTAACTGAACCATCTATGCCCTTTGCCCGTGTATCGATCGGCGCATTGCAGTCGTATAAGTTATGTACACGTATGGTGGTTTTGTATAGATTGTGTGTATGTATACAGCCAGCTATGCAGATGTATCTCACTCTTTGTTGTCTGTTGCTGAATTTACATTAGATACTTATATAGGGCTGACTTTAGATAACTGTCTAGCTCTGATAAGTATCGTCATCTAAGTTAACATTAGTTTTCAGACTTGCGACCTTACGACTATATTTTTCATAGACAACAGGCTGCTTGCGGCGGGAAGTAGAAACTAGTATTTTTCCTCCTATTATTTTCTGATTTTTTCGTCGCAGGATCCAAGACAGGTAAATTCATTCTCTGGGGCACGTCGAGCTTCATTGTCTCGGAGCTTTTCTGGTGGTTGCCACTGTTGATTCTGGCTTTCAGGAGTTTCAGTGGTTTGGGAATAGTGTGGTGGGCTGGTGCCAATCAAAAAAGGCAACAGGCAGGTACACCCCACATCATAGGTAAAATAACAGATTACTTACTTAATTTCTATTATGTAGCTACTTAGGCACAGCGCAGGTAGGTAATATTTTTTTATATCATACTCTTCATTCATGCGGATTGGGCTGCCATCGGCACCGCGCTCACGTGTTATTTAAAAAAAAAAACAACACATTTCATGTTTGTTATTGAAATGTTCGAAGTCATGTTTGCGTTTTAACTTTGTTTATAGATAGGAATACGTTGAGCTGTTGATAAGAATAAACATTCCGCGTCAGTTGTGTCGGTCAAGCGATCCGGTCATTATCATAAATTCTTAGCCGAATAAAACAAAGATATCATGATATTATCAGATAGATAAATGATAAGATGACATACATAAGTGGTACCTATGTGTTACGATGTTATTAAGTCTCTAGAAACACCTAGAAGCATATGACTGCGACGTATATACCTATACAAAAATAAATATCAAGGTACTGCTATTGTTTTCAAATCACAATAAAAGTCGAACAATAGGGGGTCGAATGTAAATAAAGAAAGATATATAGGTAGGTACCTACTTGGACAGCGGTGTTAATAAACGGAATCAAGATTTCTTTTTACTGTATCTAGGTAGCTACAGTAGTAGGTGGGTAAAAAGCGTCACTCATTCTCACTTGCCTCGTTGGTTGATTGCTGAGCACAAGGTATCGGATTCGGTTCGCAGGTCGTGGACGGGTTATTCCCAGATATAATTTGTCAGCAATGATGTGATAGATGGTGAATGATGGCACGGTTGCCTAGAAGTATCGTGAAGTAACGTGATGCTATGCTGTGCTTCTTTTTTAACTTTGTAAACTCATCCAATGAATTGCGTTACATTGCGGACTTTATAAGTACAACGAATTCAGTTGATCAAACAAATACCGCAATGTAGTGAAACTCACAAGCGAGTTCTTGCTCCGTCTAAATGAGGCTTTAGACTCAAGTAGTAAGTACTGACTGAAATCCACATTGTTCCTTCACAAGCCCTTTACATTCCAGGATCACGGTTATCTGTTAAATCTGTTCCGCGACCCTGGCAAGCTTTGGCTTTCTATGGGGCCCCGTGAGACACGCTGACAGTGCTTAGCTACTTTTGGCAGCATTAATAGAGCTTATGAACACCGACTCACACCTTGCCTAGAGAAAACTAATGTTATTAATTAGAATAGAACCGATGTGTCATGCATGAAACACTAATGAGTTAGCTTGTGAAGCCAGACAGGGTAATGATATTTAGTAGGTATGAGTATATTAGGTTTAATATTCTCTTTGTTTAACTTCGTATCCATTGGGTGATGAGATCAAATGAGTTTATTTTGGTATACAAGAAAAAATAATACTAACATATAATTTATTAACACTTTATCCTGAATAACAAATGGTGTCGCTGAACTCGCTGACCAAGTTTATCTTGGTAAAATACACCGCAAATCTAAAAATAATAAAAGTGAAACTAGAATTCGTCTGTGTTTTCGGTCATTAACACCGAACACCACTGAAATATGGTACAGTTAGTACCTATTCCGTAAATTCGTGAACGTTAAATTAAACACCTTTATTTTACTCTCTACTTATTCCTAAAATAGGATGTAATCCATTAAAAAAAAACGCGCTTTTGACCTTATTTATTAACCGACTTCAAAAAAGTAGAAGGTTCTCAATTCGACTATATTTTTGTTTCCTCGTTACTTTCGACTGGGTGTACTGATTTTGATGATACTTTTTTTGTTGGATGTAGAGTATACCTGCCATTAGTATGTGCCCATGAAGCATCGCGCTTATTGTGTACTTGGATGATGATTACCGTTAATACCTACTGATTGCAAAAATCTAGTGCACGTTAAGAAAACTAGGTATTCGACAAGAATTTGGGTTGATTAATTAAATTACAAAGGGTAAAATAAAAAACTCCCTTATTTTATATTTTTAAACTTCATGTAATACAAAGGTACATATTTTAGGCGGGACTTAATGCCTGTGTTTTTCTCTTCCAGTCAACCTAGGTCAGATTCTAGCTGAATAAAAATTCACCCTATTCCTTTAAATGCCTTTACGCTCCATGGTCGCGGTAACCTGCTTATACTGTCCCGCAATAATAACGCATACGCTGAATTTTGGAGAATTCTCGAACTGAAAATATTTTTATTAGATTTCGTCGACTTTCCGCAAACACTTAAGGTCACACGTGTATGTACCGACCAATGCGCAGCTACTATTAATTCGTAGCATTAAAATATACGCGGAACAATCGGTACCTAACTATTATTATCGCGCTTCAAAACGTAGGTAAAGGCACTGGGCAAGGCTGAAGCATTTGTTTTTTAACCGAGTTGGGAAATGACGCTATTCACGAGTTAAATTCTGGATAACTGCCAAGTTTCTGAACTGAGAAAATATTAATCTGTTTGCGTAAAATTCGTTCTCGGAGACTATCATTATGAAGGCGTTTGTTTTTGTGTGGTTTCCCGGTAAACTGTTTACAAAATTTTATCATGTAGTTTCCCGTCGATGTTTGCTCTTGAGAGCAAGTCACCTGATTATTATTTATCATAGACACGTCATTGCCCGACAGCGACGTGGCAACTCAGTGCATGATTACAGATTACATGGACTCAAGGTCCAATGCACATTAGTTCTGTTTTATGTTCCATTTATTTACTGATTTTACTGATTATCGGCCAATTATGGGGCGGCGCCCACTGACAATATGCCGTTTTTGCGTTCTACATCAGGATGCAGGAGACGCTACCTCAGAGCCAGATTCAATTTACACCAATGCTTTTATATCGCCGCCGTGATTGCGGCACTCTCTCTAATTAAAAACCCCTCCTATTCATTTGGTTGCCCTTTGCGTTCCAAGGCCATGGTACGTTTTTAAGATAGTCCCGCGACCCTGGTACGTGAAGTTGTTAACAGTGTCAAAGTCAAATCATTTATTTCAAGAGTGGCATGCCGCAATACGTTGCGTCATCCGCATTACACTTAGACCTATTTGTATTAAAATAAAAGAATTTCAAAATTAAAAGCATACAATAAGGTCGAAAATCATTTGTCCACAAAATTGCCACGTGGCATGCCGCCAGAGGGCGGGGGCTGCGCCGGCCCTTATAGTCATAATGTGCATACCTACTTCAGATTTCTATAATCACTTACACAAAATTCCTACTAAATTTAATTACTCATTTGAACAATAGCAATGACTTGTGGGCTAATTAATAAATGTGTACTCTGACAATGCAACTATACAATTCATAATATGAAAAATAAAATTGTTAGTGTACAAAATAACAACTAATTAACTACTTGTTTTGAAACAACATCATTTTAATTAAACTATTAATCGGTAATAATAAAAATATTTACAACAATAATACAATCAACACTTGGTTTACATTCTTTGGTGTATGCCGTCCACTATTTTTGTTCCACTGTTTCCCAGGGTCGAGGTCCTCGTTTGTTTTCCCAGTTGTCTATATCTAGTTTTTGTATTTCTTCATATGTTTGTTCTAAAGTTACTTCTTTTTCTCTGTTTAAGCCCAATTTTGCTGCTTCCTCTTTACTGACACCTTTTACTTTGGAGAATTGATATCTGAAAGTGATAATTTGAATTTATTATAATGATAGAGTTGCCCATTATTAAACACTAGCAGCCAGTGACTTTGCCCATTACAACTCGAAAATTATCCCTTGGGAAGAAAAAATCGGGTAAAAACTATTCCATGTATTAATTATGCTAAATTTCATCCCCAATTTGTTCACTAGTTTTTGCTTTAAAGAGTAACAAAACTCTAATATTTTCCATTTATAATATTAGTAGATTACACCTGCAATCTTTGAAAGGTGGGGCAGAGATGTACTTCTAAGAGTACTCTACAAATGCTTTGCATTTAAAACTATTTGTGAAATGCAAACTGGCCCTAAATAATCACCCATATTTCCTTATTTATGTTGGGTCCCATAAAAAATGGTCAATCCCTTATTCGCCATAGACATAACCAGGCCTAAGTACTGGTTTCAGCTTGCAACCGAGATGGATTATTGGAAACTCATAATACTTTGCCTATACCTGTACCTTTTCACTAATCTTTCACCTTATAGTAGGTCTTATGAAAAATTGGTTTATATGGGTGTTAATGGTGTGATGCATTTCTACCTAGGACTGGGTGGGTTCCTAGTAATGTAGGGTGTTTTTTTTTTTAATAGCCTAGTTTGTGTCCCACTGCTGGGCAAAGGCCTCCCGTTTTTCCTTCCAAACCACTCTATTTTGGACAGAATTATGAAAATGAAGCAAATTGTAGGTATACCACAGTCTTATCAAAGATAACAGATATTTACTTCTACAAATTTTAATGGAAAGTCATTCACCGATATGTAATCATGAGAAAGAGAGACGAGAGAAATTTATGTAGGATTATTCATAATGTCATCAGTTTAATGAGCGTGATTTTGCATGTTGTTACTATGACAATATTTATGTAAACATTTACAAGAATATAAATAACTATAACTACAATATGAATTAATCTAATCTACTGTTAAGAGTCCAATCCAATCGTCATAAATAGACTGGACTTTATGCAAAGATTTCAGTTTATTATGAAACTTTTCCTTAGTTTTCAAGAATGCGGTATTTCAAAAACCTTACGATTTTCTCAAAGTGTCTATACCTATCCGCAGGGATGCAATATTAACAACTAGAGTGGAAAAAAGGAAATTAGTCCCCTGTTACCAAAAAAATAATGTAGCATTCATGGAAGATAAAATCACCTGATTTGGGTCCATTCTCGCAATCCGAAAGAACCTCCAACCATGAATATTATGAAAGGCAAACCATATTTGAATGATTTACGTTTGCTTAAAGCAAGAAATGAATTCCGCATAGAATCTAACCGGGAATATAGTTTCTCCATTATTTATATTTATTAAAATAAGTGAAAAGAAAAACACCGTGATATAACAACATAACCTAGAAAACCAATACAAGTACAACTTGTCAAAGTCAGTTTTCATGTTTTTGTTTGTGTCAAAAAATTGTTCAAACTGTCAAAGTAAAATGGAATGTTTCGTTTGGTAAATGCAAGACTATTTTAATTATCTTTTTCCAATTTTACGTTCCCGTGGATAAATTTTCAAGTTGTAGCGGGCGGCCGCTGGCAACAGCTAGTAAAGTCATAAAAAACAACAATAATTCGTTAATTTCCAATTTTACATGTTTCTTTGAAAATAAGAATGCGAAGCACATTGAAAGGTGTGGACACCAGCCCATCAACCCACAAACGATTGGATCAACCTACCCCAATTAAATGTGACGCTTTTCGTATTGTTTTAAAGTTGAAAATTCTATTAAAGAAAATTGTCAGATTGGGGTAGGTTTATTTGCTGTCTTTACAAAGCGGAACGTCAGTTTCGGAACGTAACTATAACTGTCAACAGAAAAGTCAACAAAACAGCTGTTCCTGACATTTGGTTTTTGTTGTTTAGCGTCAGCCAGCGCTGCCGTAATTTATTACTTTCGAATGGAAATGCTTTTTCTAATAAACCTAACTAGGAGTAGTGTTTTATAACTTATCATGGCTTCCACCAGTCAATCAACAAACGTTTATTACGAAGATCCCCCACCCGGTGCTCTGAAGGAAGATGAGTTTTTCTGTACAGAAAGGATCGTGCCTCGTAAAATCAAGCCCCAAAACTTAGTCATACGGCTAATGGACAGAGAAATATATGGTTCTCGAAAACCTGGCTCCCACTTCCATGTTGTTCGAGAGTTTTACCAGAATGTTTTTCCAAATTTGACTATTGTGAATGTAGAAAAACCACCTTGTTTCTTGAGGAAGTTTAGTCCAGATGGAAAGCATTTCATTGCATTTTCTGCTGATCAAACTTCTTTAGAGGTATACAATAGCTATTACATCAATTGAAAACAGGTTGTGTTGTATTAGTTTTACTTTAACATAATATAATAATATTTTGTTTGTAGATCTATGAATACCGAGGTGCTGCTGCCGCTGGGGACCTTGTTGCTGGATATCCCTCAGACTTATTAAATGCTGATGCTGATGCTCATCATAGAATAAGAACCCACATTTTCTATAGGTTTTTCAAGGTAAGGTTTTCTAAGTTAAATGTAGTCTGATGAATGTATTCAAATTGCCCTAATCATTCATTTACATGAGTTTACTCATGACTTTTCTCATCCCACCCTCTAGATCCTCACAAATTCCTTTAATTAAACTTTCTTTTCAATCTTGTCCACACTTTTGTTTGTAAAAATCCTGCACCTGTGTCCCATTGCCATTCTACACCAATAAGTCTGTAAAAATAGAATCTTTATAAAAATGCTTGTCTGTTTTCCAGCCTAAATTCACAGTGAATGTGTGTCAACAAAGAGAAGTACCCAGATCTGAACGTAACAATGCAGGTCACATGCCATTCATGGACCAGCAGCTTAATCGAGAGTGCAGTCTGTTCACTGAGGATGGCAGATATGTGATAGTGGGTTCTGCAGCACACATTCCAGATGACCTAAGACCTCATTTTTATCATATTCATAGCAACAATGAAGCAGTTACTCCTACCATTAGGTAAGTTTATTGCTGTTCTTTTTCTAAGACTAATATTCCTAATTTATTAAACCTGTTTGTGATTTGGTTGTACAAAGGACCATTACCAAGTAACTGTAGAGTCAATAACAAAAGAAAATTACAATGAAACTGTCAGGCCAATCTTTCTTAAAAATTAGCTGTTCTGCTTTATTATTTTTATCTTATTTACTAACAAAATAATAATCAGAGAGTGATGTATTCTTTTTTTGCAGATCTGCTTTAGAAGATTATTCCCTGCATCTAGTGGACTTGCATCAGGGTAAACTTTGTGACACAAAACATTTTAGAATAGATAAAATTTACCTCTCACACAATCAAGGAATTTATTTATATAAAGAAGTTCTGGCAGTACTATCTGTTCAACACCAAACAATACATTTGTTTCAAATTGTTGAGGGTATGCTTATAGAAATAAGAAAAATTGGGAGATTTTGTTATGATGATGACCCATTTATTGTTAACTCTGTTTTTGTACCATTGATGAATGAAAGGCCTTTTCATGAAGAAACAATAAATAGCCTAAAACATAGATTACTTGTCTTCCTTTTCAAAAGGGCTAAGACAATCAGTGATGAAACAGGAGATCCCCTTGAATTGAGAAAGTTTTATAAATATTTTGACATGTTTAAAAGCTTGAGAATGTGGAAGATGCAGTTGTTAGATGAGGATCATCTGTTTATAAAATATGCAAGTGAAGAAGTTGTTACATTACGCGTGGCAGAGCCCAACAGCCAGTCTTCCTTTTTTGTTATTTACAATATAAGTGAAAGCAAAATACTAGAAGTATATGAGAACACGTCAGAAGGACTGTTGCAGCTTTTCGAAAATTATTGCGATTGCTTTAGGAATGCGAGATTATGTGCTGATTCCCAATTCACTTGTTCGCCATCGAATAATTTATATGCAAGGCTGACACAACAAAGATTCAAACAAACTATAGTGAGAGCCATTTATGGCGGTCGAACAGAAGCTACAAAAAGAATTCTTGCACAGTTGCCGATTAGCGCGCAGTCGTACAGTGGATCGCCATATTTAGATTTAGGACTATTCAGCTATGATGACAAATGGGTTTCTGTTATGGAGAGGCCCAAAGCCTATGGAGAATACCCCATTAGGTAAATAAACTTATTGTTGACTTCTACATCTTGAATCTATTAGACTTTGTTGTTGCTAAAGAATATATTTATTTTTGCAGATTCTATGCACGTGACTCAGGGTTACTCAAATTCAAGATTTACGCGGGAGTATTAGGGCAATCAGTGCCAGCGAGTGCACGAAGACTCGTCGCATTCACCTTTCATCCTACCGACCCCTTCGCAATCAGTGTGCAGCGAACTAACTCAGAGTACATAGTGAACTTTCACATTAGAAATGCAGTGTTCAGTTAATATGTCGTATACACAATTCATTGTAATTTTAAATGTAGATTTTTTATAATCTAAGTTAATGCTACTGTGTAGTATTTAATTTAAAACAACTGTATTTCTAATTTTTATATTAAAACATTAACTGAGCTTATGAAATGTAGCAAGTTATCTTATTTACAAAAAGGAAATGATATTGTTACACACAATATGAAATATTATATGAATGTGGATTGACGTAACTGTTCTTTTGTTAAGACCTGGCAAATTAGCGTTATTTAAGAGTAAAATATTAAGAAGTAAATCCTGATGGGAGCTCATGAACGCACAGAGGGCTTACTAGTGGAATTGCGACTCGTAATGGCCTAGGCATAGAGGTGAACACCTTGCCTCTCATGCATGATGGGGTTGTGATTATCAGCCCAGGCAAATTCGGATTTGTCTTTTTATATGAAGAGATATATAACATTCAAGGAAGCGGTTTTATATGATTAATTAATGTAAGTAAATAGCCTATGGCATTTCCAGAGGCAGCTTATTTAAGCAGAACCAAACGTAAAAAAGGAAGATATTGTTGCAACTTATTACTTAGCTAATGTACAAGTAAGTGACCAATCAGAATTACTTTTAATGATAAGCTCAAAACAAAATTAATCATAGTTAATGAAATTAAAACAATAAACTTAATAGACTTGCCTCCTTTCACTGACATAGCTATAAATCTATGATAGAACTGTCCAAAAAAGAATAATGTCATTCACAAAAAAGTCAGGCAAAATGTCGACAGGACTATGATTGCTCAACAAATGGACATTATATCATTGATAAACGTAAACACACATTAAACCCAGTACATGACTCCCACAATACAGATATGACTGGAAGAATTACAGAACAATAAATTGGACCGCAATTATGCAGTGCAACCAAGCTTTCTGTGGGAACGGTTTCCCCAATGGACAATATTGTAGTTCTTACAGTACACGTTAGTAACTTTTCGTTGTAAAAATATTTTGGTTTGGCTGTCCCAGAATGCGGCAGATGCATGCCATTAGAGACACTTGTGAAGCAGTAGCAGTTGAAGGGTTCGATTGGTGGCGCGCATTGAACCGTTATGGTGGCGGTTCGATTATCGCAATGTATACCTACAGGTTTCACGTTAGTTATGTGATCTGCGTTAGTAGAGCGGTCACTAGGATTGTGGACTAGTTGTTTTTCGACGGCGCGCATTGGCTGAGTGTTCAACTGCCGTCTGCTGCGTTGCGTGTCGCGGGTTCGATTCCCACATGTAACAAATATTTGTGATTTATGTTTATGTAGAGTTGTTCCGGATTTGGCCGTTTGTGTATGTGAATTGTTTGTAAATGCACTTATGATACAGGAGAAATTCCTAAAGTGGGTGGGGCAGGTTTCAAAAATACTAAAGAAGTGTTATAGCGAATACTAAAAATACTAACGGTGTAAGACTACAGACTTTTTTTCTCATAATAAAATGTACTTTCATAGCATTACAGTCAAATCAAAGCATGTATCCAGAAATAGTAGGCGAAGGACAAGTTTCTTCGATAACATTACCAGATGGATCTGTGCAGTTCTTTTTCATGCCGACGATAAAATGGCGGTCACCCAATGCCACTCAATGCTATCCATTTGGGGCCGCACCTAATATGTTTGCTAACATGAATTATGGCATCCCACCACAATGCAACAATAATTCAGGAAGTTGGTTTATAAGAAGTTTTCTTCCGTGAGTATCAGTTATTTTGACAGGCCTGTTGGTCTAGTGGTTAGTGACCCTGACTGCTATGCCGGAGGCCGTTCGGGTTCGATTCCCACCCAGGACAAATGTTTATGTGATGAGCACGATCATTTGTTCTGTGTCTGGGTGTAATTTATCTATAATATGTATGTATTTAGAAATATATAAGTATGTTTATCAGTTTTCTAGTACCCATAACACAAGCTCTGCTTAGCTTGGGACTAGATGGCGTTGTGTGATAGTTGTGGAATATTTATTTATTATTATTATTTTTTATAATGAGTTTGAGATGAGGGCTACGATGGAACGAGCTCACCCAGAATAAACTGGAGCTCCTATGGAACACAGTTAAAACTGCTTGGCGCCGAACTTCACCGCCTTCCTTCGCCTACCACAGGTGCCTGTGGTGCCGTTGCTCGGAGTTTCCATCCAACCGGACGGTTGCCACCCGTCCGTGTTTCCCCTGTTTTGCCCTAATTTAGAGGGGATCCGGGGAGGGTCCGGGGGGCTTCATTTGTAGTCCGGGTTTAAAAAATTAAAGTCTTGGGCCGCCCGCGACACATGCACATTTCACCGTACCCTCACCCCTCCCGACGCAGTTGTCACGGTGCGCATTTCGACTCATGTCCGGGTTCTGGACTCTAAAATCCGGGGTTTTCACGCGTCTTGCCCTGGTTTCCAAATTTTAGAGATGTCATCCCTACTCTGAGTGGAACCCTAGGAGGTGGACAAATCTTTTGTTAAGTAGGTATTATAAACCATGTGTCTTCCTTATCCAGGTGCCCTCAAAGTGTGTGTTGCCCTCCAAGAAACGAATTCTCAAAACAGAGTAATACGGATTGCTGTCATAATTTGAACAGTATTGATTTTGGGTACCAAGTAAAGGTAAAATCTAAACTTAAAATGAAGTTGGTTTTTTTCTGACAAATATTATACTAATACTGTTATTTACAGTTTCATAACGATGCTTGGTCATCAACCACCGATTTGGTCTACTTTTACCCAAGCTTGCGAAAATGCGACTTCGTGTACACGCTTCCTTGTAAAGATAAAACCGTTCAGATAGACACAGGACCCATTGCAAATAAGAAAGTGTGTCATTATGAACTAGTGTGCTCCAATCCATGTAACTGTGCTTGTAGTGCACTGGCTGCCCCCATGAGTTTAGAGTGCCTGGTGGACTCCAAGAATAACAAAATCTGTGGCGATGACAGCTGTTGCAGTAAACATAATAATAAAAGAAGCAAAGATAAAAATATCATACAGAAAAAATGTAAGAATATAATGTGGGCTTGTGATTCCACGGCCAACATACCGTGTGTAGATAAATCTATTACGACTTATGCAGATGAAAGCTGCGATTGCGGTCCTGCTGGCGGTCGCGAAACACAAACAATAAGATCATGTTGCGATGCTGATACTATACCTATGAACAAAGCGCTACTGAAGTCAAAGGGGACCGCTAAGAGTTATAGTCGAGATTCTATGTCTGTCGAGTGTTCGTGTGACGATTCCAGTAAACCCCCTACCAAAGATACTCGAATACTATCAGAAAAAAATGCCAGGAGTAAAAGCAGCCGTACAACGTCTGTCGAATGTTCGTGTGAAGATATCAGTAAAAAGCCAGAATATAAACCTATGAACAAGGCCCTACTAGAGCCAAAATGGACTGCCAAGAGTTACAGCGGAGATTCAATGACTGAAGAGTGTTCATGTGACGATCATTGTGAAATACCTAAAAAGCGAGTAACGAAACGGAGAAAACCGAAGAAGTGTGACTGTGGTTGTGAATCGCGCAACAGGGTTAGGGGCAATACATGTGCTTATAACGGTGCGTATCCACATCATGAGCATGGGATCGCCGGGATTAGCTTGTCTGCATTCGTATAATGTCCAGTGCCAATTTTGTGAACGTAACTGAGAAATAAATTGATCAGCACAAAGCAATCCCTATGCTCTGAACACTCCAATGCTGATGTGGACGCGCACCTATATACAGATGACAATCAATTCTTCATCCCTGCAGATGAACGTGGAACATATTCCAGTACATGTACAAGTAATTGCTGTACATCAGTGTTGAAGTTCAAATATTCACCTTATGATGTTGTACAAAAACCGTCAAGTGAACTGTGGACATCATTGCAGCAGATAAATCTACACAATGTGTGCCTGGATTGTGAACTTAAGGATGATGACATGAGGAAACCGCCAATCTGTCCTTCAAGTGATAAAGCGTTGGAAAGAGAATCTTCAGAACATTTACTAGATACCAGTTGTCTAGACTGTGATACTGTAGCTACCACTTGTGATGGATTTAAGTGTGAATGAATGAAAACACATCTGTTTAGGTATTTATACTTTGTTATAATACAATTTATTCCTTAAAGTTAAAAATAACTATTTACATTGTTGAAAATAATAGTACAAGTAATAAACAAAAACAATTGAGATTTTAATACCTTAGTTCTTATTTTTTATAAATTACAGATTAAAATACAACTGCAAACAATTCAGTCCTTACTACTCTTTAAAGACTAGTAAACAGTTGTACAATAAATTTAATATGTTGTCTCCATAAGAAATTAATACATTTTTAGTAAAAGGAAGACTATAATGGAAACAGCAAAAATATCATGCTCCTATGCTTTGGCAGAAATCAAATGTCTTGCATCTGAATCGCTTCATTACATACTTCTCACAAAATTTCTGATAGAACATAAATATATGGTAAAAACAATTTAACACTTAAAACTAGTATTGCATAAGATTAAACAAAAGGACTTAAAAATGTGGTAGTTGAAATTTAAAGTCTCATTTTTATAAAATGCTCAATCTTACTTTCTAAGTTTGTTGTAATACAGAAAATAATGTATTTGCAATTCTCGAACGTAAAAGACGCTTGTACATTTATTTAATATTATCAAATAGATCATTTTGGGACATGTAAGCAATTTTACGCAAGAATGTTACAAGTTTACAACAATAACTTAAAAAACTTGCATTTACGTGAGATTCATGGCTTATATCAGACTATTTGTCATGTTTCACACAAATTATTTACAACTACCTACCGTAAATTAAATAAAACTCTATAGACGCAATCGTTTCTTTTGTGTATAATTAAATTATATAGGAAAAGCTTTTCGGTACTTAGCGAAAAACACCGATTACAATTTGTATTAGGATGTAATTTCGGGAGAATTCAATGAAGATTTGGGTCTGACTTCTGTTTAGTGATTGTTTTGCGCGTACCCGCCGAGACGTATTCTTAGCTTTACGATAGCACACAACCTGGTAGTTGATTTATACAACTTCTCCTTACTATGGCTAAACATATCTTAGCCTATAACACAAAGTGTACACCAATTGAACCTAATTGAACTTTTAACACATTAACAAAATGCACTGATTGTTTTAGATCATTATACTATCAGACTTTGATGCTAACGTCGTCGTAACGAATTAATAACTCACTCGAACAGCTGCTATTAATTTTTGACACAACACTGAATTTACACATAATACTCCATGAACGTGAGTGGATGGAGCCCACTCTTACTTATTTCCTAGTAAATAAACTAACACACAAGTACGTCTAATTGTAATACTTGTTGTTGCTTATTCGTGGCGTAAAAGAATTTTATTTTTATTTGAGCGATTTCTATACATATGTTTACAACCAGTAGTGAATGTTTTTTTTTCTTGATTTGTTTGCAATCAGTCCTCTTTGATTAAATAAGTGCAAATACTATAATATGATACAAACAATACTTTGACTAGACAGTACCATAGTACCGACATAACCTTCGTGACCTCTAGTGGGTGGAATCTTTACGAGAATATGTAGCATACATTGAAGCTTAGGCCTTCAATAAAAAATATCTTAAAAAGATCTTTTAGTGGAATTGTTTATGTAAATACTTGTGCTTTGCAGTTGTGTTCATTTATGCTTATAGCTAAATATTATACAATGTTAGTTGGATACCTAAGTTGAAAGGGATCTACGGGAAATCATATTTACTATTATATTTTTTGTATGTACATGCGCTATCTACTTCCACAAAAATAGGCATCCAGCGTTATTAAAAAAAGAACTCTTTTTAGTAGGATAATTTATTTATCAATTCATATTTTACTTCCCTCCCGTCTTAGTGGGCCTCTCTGACTAACACTGTATAACTGTAGTAAATAATTCATCTTTTACTGGTATACAGTTCTTTTTATTTAACATAATTTATTGCGTGATAGGGATAATGATTCCACTAAAAGTTCCTCCAACACCTAACATCTGACACACATTCTTGTACAACACATCAAAATTACACATTATCTAATCTACATTATAATTATACTTAGCGAGGGAGTGTCTTCAAACATATTAAAATAATTTAGTACTTACAGTATGTATTAATTAATGTATAAAATACATTTCGCCACCTTCACAGCACTTTGCCTATCCTGTGTGTACAATTTGCACTAATTCACGAAGTCCCACGCTACATCGCCCGGCGACCTTCACTGTAAATAAATGTTTCATGTTAGAATTGACGTCACGTTAATTAGGACAAATTGTCGATGTTTTTTTTTTATCGTGGTAAAATCATCAAATGAGTCCTCCCGCCAGACTTTTAGTGACAAAAATCCACGGTGTACTTATGTTAGGTACCTGGTGCGGGTGCGGCTGCGGCTGGCTGGCGGTGGCGTCGCGGATGGCGGCCAGGCGGCGGCGCGTGGCCGCGAACGTGGGCCGCTGTGCCGGGTCGGCGTGCCAGGCCGCGCGCATCACCTCGTACGGCCCCGCCGGGCAGCCCTCGGGCGCCTCCATGCGGTAGCCGCGCTCCACGTGACGCTCCACTTCCGCTAGCGGCTGCGCAACAACAGAGATCAATGACGATACTATGCAGTTCAATTAGGAAGTAAAGTTTGTTGAGGGCGTGGGCACATGTCCACGGTGCTGCACTGGCTACCGTGGAGGGCACAAAACTTGATATAGACATTCTAATGTATTTGTAAAATTTTTCATCACTCCTTTTTTTTAGCACTTCATATTTCCTCCCAAAATGATCTCCATAAGTCATTATAGAAAGATATGGATTCACCCAATATATTCTTTGATTCTGTTTTTTCTTAAAATTAAAATTGAACTATGGTTGCTGCCTTGTGTCCGCGCTGCACCGCGCAAGGTGCCGCGACACGACGCCGTGTCGCCTCCCGGTAGCGGCGCCGTGCAATTACACGGTAGCCGCGGTGCCGCACCGGTTTTACGTTTTCTATTTTATTTCAACGATATAAAGTTCAAATTAAAATAACTGGTGTGCCATCGTCAACTAATACGACTAACGTTTTCCTATTACATATTGTTAACATCATTGCACGAACTTTTCCTCATGAATTCGTTTTAAAACAAAACAATAGTCAAGTTCAAGGAGATATTATTATGAATTGGTGAAAACAGCAATCAAATGAACAGTACTTACAATTCGAGGGTACGGAACTCTTCCAAATGAATAAATCTCCCAGAGAAGGATGCCAAAACTCCACATGTCAGACTTGTTAGAGAATTTCTGGAACAACAAAAATGCCCGAATTTAATTCGTGTACTTGTACTACATAAAACTTTGCTAAACTTATTATTGATACGAAAGAATAAAAAAAGAATAGTCCCTCAATCCAGATCATCAGTCAGCGACTAGTACTAGTAGCGAACTGGCTGATTCGTGTTTTGAAGGCATAAAAATGTACATTTCTATGACAGTAGGGAAAGTTTTTTATTGCACTCGAGAGGAAATTCTCAGGCGAGCTGTTGGCGGATTGATAAGGAGCCGAGAACACGCGTGTGAAATACATTGCACCTAATCCTGTTGAAACTAATCGTAGTGCGATAAGAGCCAGTTATTGAGAAAGTTATTTTTGCATGGAGCTGGCGTTGAATGGGACAGGTAGCTAGTTTTATGGATGTACTGACGTTGTACTTGAGCGCCTCGGGCGCAGTCCACTTGATGGGCAGCTTGGCCTGCAGGCGCGCGGCCTCGGCCGGGTCGTCCAGCACGGTGTCGTTCCTGGCCAGGCCGAAGTCCGCCACCTTGGCGGTGCCCTCGCCTGAGATCAACACGTTCCGCGCCGCCAGGTCGCGGTGCACCACCCGCTTGCCTTCCAGGTACTCCATGCCGCAACAAGCGTCACTGTAACACGAATGTTTATTTATTTGGAACTAACTTCAACATTCTCTAAATGACTGACAATATTAAAGTGCCTTAATTATTCAGTTTAATTTTAACGAAAATAACGGATTTTGAAACTAATATTTCAAGTCACTATGCTAGGTGAGGTCATTTACCACGAACAGATCAAACATAATTTTTTTTTTGATACGCAGCACGACTGCAGAGTTACGCTGGCTAATACAATTTGACTTTATTATGTCACTAGCGACCCGCCCCGTATCGCGGACTTTTTTGTAGGCATTATTGAGTTCTACAACTTTTCTATAGAAGTCAACCATACATCTCTAACCATTTAGGCAGCGTTAGCGAGAATCGTTAACGTACGGCAGTTTTTTCGACGCCTTACTCCACAATTTTCCCTACCACGAAAAATCCTATCTATTTTCCGGGATAAAATAAAGCCTATACGGATTCGGAAGAATCCCTCTAAGTAATGGTAAAAGAAATTTTGAAATCGGTCCAGTCGTTTTTGAGCCTATTCAATACAAACATACAAAAATACAAAGGTTTCCTCATTATAATATTAGTATAGAAGTATAGATAGTATAGACTAGGAAACAGCCTGATAAATGTGCATATTACATAATGTAAACATAAAGAGTAAAAACACAATACTTGTAGTCGTCACATCACGTTTTCAACCTGTCAGTTGTCACGTCATCATTAAACGTTGTTTTTTTTTCATATCCTTTCTTACTCCCATCTTATTCTTGACATTCTTCTCCCTCTCTTTTCCTTAGTCGAACACGTATAAACTCAAAATATTGTATATAGTAGTGTACTTACTAAGCAAAGTTGATCTGATTGAGTTGCGTGACGTAGTGTCGTCCGCGGGACCTCAGGTAGTCGAGCAGCGAGCCTTGCGCGCAGTGCTCCGTCACGATGCACGTGTTGCCGCTCGATGTGAACACCAGCCCCAGTAGACGTACTAGGTTATCGTGTGTTAGTGATCTGTGAACGAGGACTTGGATATTAGTATCAGTCAATCAACTCGGTCTTAAGCTGCCTTCATACAGACAGGTTTCCGGTACACTGGTCAGCTATGGTATAACTTGCATAAAGAATACGGCATTTTTTTTTACTCTTCTATATTCATCAAATGAATCCTCCTATCCAGGGCGCGATTGTCAGACTCGAACTGACTAAAATCCACGGTGTCCTTCAATAGCCCTTTATGTTCCAGGGTCACGGTTACCTGACAAGACAGTCCCGCGACCCCGGCAGGCTTTGGTCCTCTAAGGAGGGCCTGTCAGATTGCTGACAGCTCTTTGAGGCACGCGTGGAACACGACGCATCGTCTTCCCGGGCATGGTTCATGGTCGGACAGTGAGTTACCCATATCCACCAATGATGAGAGCATATAAGATAACATTGGTCTATTTTGCCTGCATCTTTATAAAAGCACTCATGGGAGCCACAACAACCAGATTTCTGTCACTCGCCTTTTTCAGAGTGCTTTCAAGGAGATAAGCTCTTGGTATGCAACTCTGTTACTATGTTTTAAGGTTTAAATTGCAATAATTGATTATCTCTTGTGATATGCAGAAGAATATAAATAGATATCAGACACCTTCTTGTTTAAATCTATATATATAAAAGGAGAACTGACTGACTGACATATCAACGTACAGCCGAAACTACTGGGGCTAGGAATGTGAAATTTTGCACACAGCTTCCTATTATAATGTAGGGGAGCACTAAGAAGGGGTTTTTGGAAATTTAACCTATAAGGGGGTGAAAAGGGAGAATTTTGTTTGTATGGAAAATCTTCTATCGATTGAAAAATCAGCCTTCGAATTTTTTAGAGGAAAGTACGTAACCCACGCGGACGAAGTCGCGGGCGAAGTGCTAGTAGATAATATTTGTAGGAGCTTGAATGTTCAAATATTAAAAAAAAAAGACTGAACATAGATCTAAATTAATTGTCCCATTTCATCGTAATTAGAATAAGAAACGTTTTTCTAAAACCCAGCCTACACTATAAAACATAGTGTTATCATTACAAATACGCTATGATGACTAATACACGTTTTTAATTAACTCGACGACCTTGCGTGGGAAGATAAGTTTAATTTCCATTAGTCACGTCAGTTGACAAACATGAAATAACTGAAGGATGTTTGTTTTTACATTATAGTAAATAATTATTATTGATAAGTTGCTTTTTCCGGGTTTTAAGAATCCTATGTATCTCAGACTATGGCCTAGCTCGTTGCCCATTCAGTTAAGGCTAGTTCCGTTTTTTATATAAGTTGCAGAACGAGAATTTATTAGCGGTCTACAATGAAAATTAGGTTATATTCTTATATGGTGCATCTATGCTCACAATCTATCTTTTACAAAAGGCGGTACCCTGATTAAGAGGCAAAATTGTAACAGACAGAAAGAGTTACTTTCGTTTATATCTTCAGAAACTTTAAACATTATAAAGTACTTACGCCATAACGCTAGCTTCCGCACGGAACTTGCTAGCAGCTTCCCGATCCTTTAAGATCTTAACGGCGACCTTCTGTGTGCCGTTCAGTATGCCCAGCATCACATCTCCGAACTCTCCTTTACCTATGTTTTCACGTATCTCTAGGTCACGCTCGTCTATTTTCCAGCCTGAAAATTGAATTAATTGATCATTACTCATTAATAATGGGAGGTATTAACCGTGTCTAGACCGGTTTGCATTGCTGCACAAACCACGTATTAAAAGTTCATGCTTGATCGCAACCGCATTTTGTTGCGTGTTACTGCGAATGTTTTATAACGAACTTATTTACGTGGAACGACCAAAACATGTATTGAGCTCCATCTATACAAATGACATTATGTCATAATATTTGTTACTAAGCAAATTATTGGGCCCTTTCGCTTGTGGCCAGCATATTGAGAAGTGTCATTGTTCCAGTGCAAAAAATGAGTAGTACTATTAGACTGTGCGCTAAATAGATCCAATCTTTCTGGCTTCCTCAGGATATAATACAACTGACCCACCAGGATCTACAACCGTCTGATCGGAGGATCTTCCCTTTTCAACGCAGTATGAAGGAACTTTACACCGATTGCATATAGTAAATTGTTTGGGTCTTTTTGATAAACTTACGTGCATCTACAAAGTTCTGCGGCTGTAACGCGGAGTCCGTCTGGTCGGAGGAGGCCATCTGCGTGGAGTAGGTGTGCTGGAAGTGACCCGAGCTCAGCGCGCTCGACACGCTCGGCGTGGGCGGGTAGGGCGGCGGCTGCTGTGGCCGGGAAACACACGTTACATTAGAGTCCTGCATACACTTTTTTTGGTCGTATTAATCGGTAATTGGTACTACCAGTTTTCTCAGAAATTAACACCAAGAAAAGCTCCATATGTTTATTTTGTAATGGTAGAGCGGAGCTTGGTAACATGTGAGGGCGAAATAGTTCAGATAAAGACCAAAGATTCAGGTATTATTGTATTACCTACAGTTCAATAATAAAATCAATGTTAAGGTATTTTATACGCAATAACAGCTTCGACACGAATCGTAAAGCCTTTTTTTAAGAAAAATACATTGTGGCTGATCAAAAAAAAAATGGTTCAGCGGTTTTTGTCGCCATTGTACTAGAATTATTATTTTAACGATTGCCCCAACCACAATTCCCCAACAAAGTAATACAGTGGCTAAAATTAACTTCTTAGACTATAATTACGCTTGATGTGATTTATTGCTGAAAGTGATCTTGCGCACCGTTTTAAATTTTAATTGCTGAAAGTGAAATAATTCAATTTTGGTGGCTAGTCTCAGATTTTTGAATCGCTTGAGCGAGTTTGGCTCAAGTAACCGTTTTTGTGAGAACATGTAATAGTTGTTATAAACATTTACATGCTCTCACAAACACGTTAAATGAACAAGGTGTGTGCCTGCTGAATTATCCCACTAATAATGACGAACTTTTAAAAAGGAATACTTTTCAAAAGTAATTTCTATGATTAGTTCATTGCATAATATGAATATTGCAATGCAATTAAACTAATCATAGGGATAATAAAGGATATTCCGATTTT
The DNA here is from genome assembly GCA_943136025.2 of Agrotis puta. Taxonomy (NCBI): domain Eukaryota; kingdom Metazoa; phylum Arthropoda; class Insecta; order Lepidoptera; family Noctuidae; genus Agrotis; species Agrotis puta. The sequence continues at coordinate 10,331,150 of OW964182.2, read as the reverse complement.
TCGTACACTTTTATAATTTTTTATGCTTATAATTATGTCACCTTTAGACACCTTGTGTGATCTCAAACCTAGAAGTGTGTAGGTTGCATATTCATAGCATTGTCTCTTCAATCGATCAATTGCGATTCAACCACTATGATTTTATTTAAATGAAGTAAACAGCCTATAACAGTCTTCATTAATTTCCGTACAATTACCACCCCAAGGAAATCCGCGGACAATGTTAGTGTGATATAAATTACGCGTTCTCGAGAAAAGGGGTCTATAAGGGTTCCTATTTTCCTTTTGAGATACAGAACTCTAACAAACAAGTGAACATTTTCGTATTCATTATTTGAGTGCTATTTAAAGCGGACCATAATGCGATTTAATAGAAGCCTATAAAATCGCATTTTGTCCACTTAAAAACTACATTGGCCACAAAATTACTAAGTAAGCTACGAATCAAATAACTCATCAGCAAAATGTACAAAACATAGGCCAAGCCAAAGCGTAGAGGTCGCGGGACTTACCCATTACCGTGACCCCGGTACGTAAAGGGCTAGTGAAGGACACCGTGGATTTTAGTCAGTGCAAGTCTGACAGTCCCTCCCGCCCTGCCCTGGGTGGGAGGACTTATTTGATGATTTTACCACGATAAAAAAAAATAAAAAAAAAGCCAAGGCGTAGACGACGGGGCCCCGTTGCGCGGGGCTCCTACTTTTTTTTCAGGGTTTAAAAGAACCTAACCAACCGAACGTCGGGAACCTGTTTATTATATTACTTACGATTAAGATATGTTATTGATATCTAGTATATTTTACCTGCGGATGAGGCGGGTATGGCGGCTGCAGTAATCCGTTGTTGTTCGCACCGTTGGGCGACGCCTTTGGTAAGCATCGCACTAGTCTGGTGCACAGGCCGTCCGCGTCTTGTAAGTAGTGCTGTAGGGTAAACACAAATGTTGGTCATATGGAAATAGTTCAAGCAACAATGTTCAAAGGAATGTACAAAAGGACGGAGAATCTAAAATGACCGCTTTAGCAGCGTTGCTAATATCAATGTTGCTAAAATTGTTCTCTATCAGTTATCTAGTCTATTGCTTGAGCAATAGAACAAAATATTCCAAGTAACGAATTTTATCGCAATAAGCATCATACAAAATTCGTAACATGAAATCTGGGGGCACGGCAGTGCCCCAGCCAAGTCTCGAGCAAAACGGGCACGGCCGTACCATCTTTTCTCGATGCGATTCGCGGCTGTTTCGCCCCCCCTATATCTTCGACGTGGACAAAGCTAGGAGTTTAGGTTTTCGGTGAATAATAGTAGGCATTAGAACAAGCTTAAGTTCGAAATTACATGCCAATTGAATTAATAGTTTAGGAGTTACGGTCGATCAAAGTTACACCATTTTGTCACTCACTCACTGACTCACTGACTCACTGACCGATCATCAAAAATCTAAGGTACTTCTAGCAGACTTAGAAACTTCAAATTTTGCACCAAGATAGGTCATTAGCCACATATAAAGGAAAAATTATAAAAACATTAAAAAATAATATACCATAGAAAACAATTTTATATTTGCGGTTTGGCAAGAACATTATGTATGGATTTTGACTGCATTGTTAACTTTGTTCGTTGTTTAAGTATTCAATTGGATGAATAAATACATGGAATAGAAAAGAATAATAAAAATGTAATACATAGACTATAATTAATTGATACATAAAGTTCATAATTCATTAAATTAATAAAGCTAAAACTCCATTGTATTGCGATAAATTTCGATTGTATGCGCGCTCGATAGATGGCGTTGTACCTGTCTGAATCGCGCTATGGTTTCGTTACCGAGCGCAGTATAAGTAGTACTTTAAAATAATTCGATAATTTTCATTTGATAGCGCCACCTACCTATGAAAAACCATTTCGAAACTAAAAAAATATTGTAGCTATATTCGGAGAACTTAAGTTAGCCGGATTAGATAGTAGATTTATTATTGTTACTGAAACAGTTATTTAGGCGAATAGTTTATTAATATAACATAGACATAGGTAGTTACAATATCTAGTTGTTTACGTGTTATTTAGTTTAGTTATATTTATTTTGTAAGTTAGTAGATTTATGTTTATTTAGCTCGTTGAAAAGAAACAAAAGAGATAGAGAATGGGTTCTAAGCAAAGCAGTAGCTGAAGTCCAAGAAATTATGAGGTCACCTAAAAAAAAAGAAAGAAATACACTTACAAAAAATAAATGAGATCCCACCAAAAACATTAAAATAATGTAAAAAAATGCCAAGTCTCTCGATGCAGTCTTTCCATCGTAAAAAGTTTTGAGATCTCATAGAAGCCAAGTCCTATTCAAATTATTTTGTAGTTATAAATCAACATTTAGTAATTGTATCAATAGTTTTCTTTATATTATAATTATAGTGACTTGGCAATGAGCACAAGAAGAAACAAAACGGCATATTTGGAGTTGAAAGTCACACACCGCATGCGTAAACATTAATATCACAAAATTAATTTTCTTTTGGTTTATCCGTGTCGTCCCAACCGAATTTCGGCAACGGCAGTCAGTCTCATCCAAGACTAGTAAACTGCGCAGGACATAAATTATAATGCACAATTGCACAAGTGTGTACGCAAACACTAGTGTTAGTGTACTCTCGGTTCATTTACTTTCATAAAGCGGTGGCCCGTAAGGTACTTATTTTTTATTATTGCATTGGAGCATGTAGTCGGTAGTGATCTGATCACAGGTCTCGTCAGTAACATTTGCACATAATTCCAGGCAGCAAGCAGCTTTTAATTGGTGCTCATTGCCAAGTCACTATAATTATAATATAAAGAAAACTATTGATACAATTACTAAATGTTGATTTATAACTACAAAATAATTTGAATAGGACTTGGCTTCTATGAGATCTCTAAACTTTTTACGATGGAAAGACTGCATCGAGAGACTTGGCATTTTTTTACATTATTTTAATGTTTTTGGTGGGTATTTTATTACAGCATTGATCTTAGCAACGCTGCCAAAGTGGTTGTTTAGAACCGCAAGTTTTTGGAAGATAACCCTCGAAGATAAGTTGAAATTCCTTCATCAGTAATCATTTAGCCTGGTGAAAGATTATCGCTAGTTTTGGGAACATCAGGTTTCCAGAGATAAAAAGAACCCTATGCATACTTATTTTGGGTTACAATCTATGGTATGTTTTTTTACTTACATGGATTAAATCCGTCATGTTATCGAAGAATTCTTCATCGTCTATAGTTAAACGTTGATTTTGGTTGTCAGGAGCAGTCGCCCATTTCACTCTGAAACGAATAACATAGCATTTTCAATAATTTTTACCTCATTTTTATTCAATAACATACGTACGTAAGTATTTAAATTATTATTATTCCATGGGTGACAAAGAATGGTAAATACATTTTTGCAAAATAAATAAAGTAACAGAATAAATAATGGTGATGAAGTATAGAAAACACGCCATTTGTGGCTATTAACATAAAACGTTTTATTATTCTCCAATGACGTGGCTGCACATGTTTCAAGAACTTTTATTGTTTAATTATGTAGATTCTACTTTGTGTACTTACAATACATGGAATGGAAAATGAATAATGTAATTACGAAAAATATATTAAAAAAAAAACAACTTTAACTACAATTTTCGAAATTTTATCGCTAAAAACCATGATTGTAGTTTGGTGTGAGAAGTACGAACGCTGGTCTCAAATCTAAAATATATTAGATTTGTTTAATCTCATGTCTGGAACTGGAAATCAATTCCATAAGTATTGATAATGCTGTCATGCAGTCATTTTCAAGAGACTATCTCGTTTCTCACCAAACCATTGTATACCATTGCCTAAGGCTTTAAAACTAGGTATGTTAAATAAGGAACATTTATATTTCTTACCGATAATGTTCAACTCGACCTCGATACCGCACGCAGAGCGTATGGTCTCCGGGAAAGTTGGTACTCTCTCGAACTAGAAACACGCCGTCTGGGGAGCCCGACAGGAGGGCTTCTGCGCGCTCGCGGGAGATCGCGCCGTGGTGCCATCTGGTGATAAAGTTATAATGATGTCAGTGTTCAAGAATCAATTTTATTTCTTCGGCATTAAACGAACTTAGTCTATAGGTTATTCCGAAGCGCAATAAGGTTTCCATCAGAAAACATAAATGTGTCCGGTTGTATAGTTGATGGGAAAAAGCCTCTTCTATTGAAGAATACAGGCATTACATAAAAAATTGAAACAACTTATTACAATGAAAGTTACTGTTGTTCGTAGTAATTTCTCTAGCTAGAAAAACTAAGTGAAATTAAAAAAATAAATGAGATTAACTGTAACACTTGGAACATACAAAAGACGCTTTGTTTTTGATAAAGACTAGGTCAATTTGTAATCATTACGTATGACAGATATAAAAGATAACAATAACAACATCGATATAGTTGATATTGAAATCTACAGATTTTCTATTGCTTTGTCTAGGATTGATTATATCTTTGTAATGTGAGTGATTCAAATCATAATCACTTAAATGTGATATTACCTTAAATTCAAATATTATTGTGTTTGTAGACGTAAATTATTGTTAGAAATCACCAAAACTTATTTACAGCTTGAAAATAATGTTGCTCTTAATTAGGTCTAGATTTTGAAAATTTTATCTGAACATGGTTACTTATGAAGTTATGATCACGGTTTCAATCTCCATCATTGACATGGTTAAGTCACGGCATTACCGTAACCTTGGCTGACCAGCTAATCTTTCGTTTCATGATAAATATCTTCGAGGTTTGAATGAATAATACGTAATATCACGGATTTTTCCCGTATGAATCAAAATATCATAACTCGATTAAATCTACTATGATCTTTACAATCTTCTTTAGTTTTTTAGCTTCGTCAATTTTAGAACATCTAATACTGTTGCAATTAACAAAGTCTTATACTCTGCGTGCACGTACATACCATTTGGTCTTATGAAAAGTATAGCTATAAACTTACTTTCGAAATCTATACAAATATTCATGTATTATCACCAGGTATGCAGTCGTCACAACTGTCGTGTTTGTATGACCAGATATATGAACGTGGACAAGGTGAAAACATGAAGTAAAGAAATAGGTTTGCTTCTTCAAAAAGGTCTACCCCCTCATGGGCAAAAATGTGTGAGTTTATGTATGTATGCCATACAAGACATAACAACATGGAGGTGAATTAATAAAATAAATAACCCTACTTTTAAAACAGTTGAGTAAAAAATAGAAAACATATTTACTCTGCATCCTCGTACGCAAAGACCGGGGGTATGAACAACAACACTTTATTCGGTTTGTAATAGCACCGGGTAATGTCACACGCACACTCCATACTTCGTTGTTTCAGTAACTGAAGAATGAACGTCTATTATCACTCAGATAAGCAGTGATAGCGGCGATCTTATCATAAGTGTGCTGGTTGTTTTAGTAAATTAGTGTTTTCTAAATACAAACAAGGCGTATTTTGTCAATGTGGTTTTTGTTTGGAGTAAATCGTAAGGGTTGCCACGAGAGCGTTTATCACAAAATAGGTTATGGCCAGAAGTCATTTTGGACATTGATGACGATTTTTTGTGCATTCACTTCATTCTCAACTGAAATTAACAGTCCATTCAACTTGTAACATTTAGACAGACGTGTCTTACATGCTTATCTAAAAGAAATAATACAAGCGGCCTTCTGTTGTGGTTCATAAAGAACTTCATGCATGATAATCCCAAAAACTGAGTAGACACTGAGTCTAATTAGTCGTTACAGAAAATTCAAGTACAAAAACGTTTTTACATATTAAAAGTACCGTTAAGGAATTAAAAAGCTAACATTTGATAACTACTTGATTTTTTATGCTCGCGTCGTTCGACTATGCACTGAATAATTTTGAATGCAAATCTTCAATCTGCTTAACCTTTTTTCAAACTGTGTTGGGGTCGGCTTTCAGTCTAACCAAATGCAACGGAATGCCAGTATTTTACACGGAGCGATTACCTTTTGTTCTTCAAAACCCGGTTACTGGGAAATAGATGCCCTTTGGTCAGGCAGAACTGGTAGTCAGATTATCGGGCTTCTGACTTCTTGTAACGACTGTCAAATTTACAAGTTACAGTCGGTCCCAGCGGCCAAAGGCTTAACGTGCTTTGCGAGATACGGTAGACCGTTGCGGCATTTGTTATTAAGAGCCAAGCAAATTATTCTCAATTAGCTATGCCCCGTGATTTCACCACCGCCTATAACCTTCCGCGATATATGGATTATCCAACCCTAAATATTTTTTATAATATATTAGCGCGTTCAACCAAAAAATAACCCTTCTGTTTTATAATATTAGTATAGATAAAGAGGACACGATTCACTAATTGCATATCCATTTAATTCTTCGAGTGTATAAAGCCAGTAAAATTCGCTATTGTCCACTTTTCAACCTTATTTCTAAAAGGATAAAGGTGAAAATTGATGGACCAGTAACTCGGTTAGCTGCACAACAGATATTGTGGAGATAAGATACTTACGGCCACTGAGTCATGTTGACGAGCCTGTTGCCGGCGGGGGGAGGGTTCACGCTCGTCGAGTTTACCAACACGTCACTAGGGCCTTTGGCCACAGCTGTTAAAAAAAAACACATTATTAATATTTTTAGCCGTTGATTAGTTACTTAGTACTTTGAACTGATGAGTTCATGCCCTAAATAGACTTGAACAGTTGAATGGTGGAAATTTTTTATTTGCTGGCCTCATGCTTTTATTAATCAGTGTGGTTGGTTTTGCTGCAAGACAATGGCCATTTTCTTTCTTCCAATAAACAAGTAGCCCCCTGACTAATATAGACTAATCCAACGAAAGACTGCTGTCGCTCGAGTACAAGTTGCTTCAGAAGTTTGACAGTAAATCCATTCAGTTTGAATCGTTGAGGTATGTTGGCAATATAAAACACGTCATTAAAGATTCTACATCTGACTGTACTGAAAAAGACCCGAATTATTTGGAAGAACCCTTGTTCCATAATAACTTAGCTCAGTCTTAAACTTGCATAAAGAATTGTCTCCCGCAGTAAATACGTTAAGCAAAACTTGCTTATTCATCTTCTTTGTATTAGCCTTTCCCCGGCCTGCTGCCAAGGTTCGCGCAGCATTATAAATAATACTGCAATGTTATTTTTGCAAGTCATGAATGCCTGTATTCCTGTAGCGTCATCTTCTGGCATTTGCAGTTTTATTAAACCAGGTTTCTTTGTGACGAAGAGGTTATACCTTGGGTCATGGAAATCACTGAACTTTCTGGAGGGAGACTTTGCTGTGAAATGCTGCCGGCATTTCACAGCTCACGATACCTTACTGCATCCTGTATCCAAGTCTGAATTTTTGTCGCGTAATCAAAAATAGTTATTTTTCATAACATTTTTTTTAATTATTTTAATTTCAACTAGAAGACTAATAATTAAGAGTCAACTAGTTATAAACTATGTTCAGTTTCTACCTGAAATTAACCTAACCAAAGTCTCCGTAATCGGCTATTTGACTTAAAAAATATAATTAGCACGTCACTTAGATTATCACAAAATATTCGACCCGTATTTTTTCTTTTGTTTCGTAAACCAAAATTGACGGAGATACGATGCTTTCAAAATTGACAATACGTCACAATTTAGTACAATTTCTATTGAATTCTGACGTCACGAGCCCCCACTCTCGAGTTTTCATGTGTTCTATTTTGGTGAATATTCATTGATTTTACAAAAGAAAAATTACGTGTCCGTTATTTTTTTTAAACTCTATTTGACGGACTAATTATATTTGTAATTTATAGCTACTGTCAAATAGCCAATTCTATTTCGCTTGCAACCAGACCGCGAGGCGATTGCAATTTAAAGAACTACGCCGAATAACGAGTGCCGATCGTGATTTGCATGTCCGAATACATTACATGAGAAAACGTGCGTAACTGTCTATTTACACACACACGGAATTCACATTAACTACACTACTACACAAGTTAGATTAACTCGTTAATAGCCGATACTATAAATATCAGTTCAGAGGTAGATTTATTGGCGACTGTCGTGACGTCAGTTGTGAATTTTCTTTTCTTTGTGAAACGTTTGCGCAATAACAGAGATATAAATGCGAGGTGCATGACAAACTGAACAGTAATACTTATTTGTGAATCATTAAATGGACTCTCGCTGTAGACATTGAACTTCTTATGAGTAAACTTTGATTTCATTCGATAAGGTTTGATCAGGTTTTCTGTCTTGGTAATTAGGTACAAGACTGTAAATGCTTATGTACGTAAATGCTTCACATCTAACTGAATAATAGTATCCATTATATAATTTAATTCAGACGCAGTGACCTAAGGGCCTATGTGATATTATACTACAATATACAATTCTTATTGAAGTCATAATGGACAATTGAATATATAGTTACCCGACGTGGTCTGCGAGGTGTGCATGGCAGAGGACGCAGGCCCGGGCGGCGCTGGCGTCCGAACCGACGATGACATTACGATCTGTTAACGACATAAACAATTGAATTTATTAAATTAAATATAAATAAAATAGACAAGAATTATTTCTAAAATACCGTTGTAAAAGGACTTCGGAAAGTTACTTGTAGTACAGTAAAAATTCACCGCACTAGAGTAACAAAGGTCTAGCTAGCACCTACGTGGAATGCGAGTATCGGCTTGACATCCTACATAAATAATGTAACTAGGTGAAGTTCGATTTGAAACTAGGGCAGCAGTATTTAGGACACTTGACGCATTATTCCTTGTCACAAATATAAACCGTCAATGTATTTATATACAAGAAATGTAAAAAAATCACAGCAAGCACAAAAGCAGCTAACGAAGAAGACCATTATACAAGTTGTAGAATGCAATGCACGTAGTCCAAATAGCTTCATTCGCAAGTATGTGAAGCAAAAATAATATAAATAAATTGCACTCACATTATGTGGAATGGAATTCTGCAATGCGGTGGGCGAAAGAGGCGCGTGTGGCCCATTACTGCCGCTCACACTACCTCCACACTGAAACAAAGTTTTAGACTATCGTAAAAATAGCCCACATGTATTGTGAAAATGCCTATTCTAGATATAAAGCTTTACGCTAACGCCACATCTGCCTTTAGTGGATAAATATTTACGTTTGATCCGGCGCGGTGTCTTACTTTCTAAGCAGCCGTGAGAATTTCCATCGAATACAATGCTCGTTCTGACAAAGGGATTGAATGAATATGAACTCTACTTTCCGTCGCCGGTAAAGCGTGGTTTAACGCAATATAAAAATGGTTGACACTGAGACAATAACCTACAAATCATTTTAAAAAACTTGTCACATGTCTGTGGAATCATGCGACTGTGATAATGTTACAATTGTTTTGTTTCAACTACGTGTAATGGGAACTTGTCTCGCGCTTAGCCTTGTGAATAGATCAATGTGGTCGCACAAAGGGACATAAATTAAGTGACATCGTTGTTATAACTATGCCACTGTGCTTCTCGTTCTAAATGCTTTATGATGAATACAATAAGTCTCGCCTATCGACGTAATGTACTAGGTTGCCTATTAAGAAGTTTCTAAATGCTGTCGCTTGTTATGATGATCGCGTCATGTTCTGTTGTAGCTCATGTTTACTAATTTAAATTTTATGTTAGATTCCTTCGAACTGTATATAGTTAATATCTTATGAATCATATATTTTTGTGGTAATAAAGAAATCATAGAATATTATCTCACATTAAATCAGAACGGAATCACTTAATTACAATAAAATTGTATACGAAGAAGTTTCTTACACTCGCAATTATAATAGCGTTGGGATATTTTAGATGTGCTAATAAGCTTTACTGTGAAAACAATTAAACTCTTAATCTGGATGGCTGCTGCTTCATAAATAACATTTTTTAAATAAACGTTATTCGTCGTCCTACCTTTTAGGGTTGACCTGGGATCAGACATATTCTTCCTTACCACAAAAAGATAAACATCTGGTGAATGCTTGTCTGAAAAAAATGTAACTGCAAAACGACCCTTTCAACGTGAAATGTCGTTTTGACGTTGACAGTTTTTTTTATACAAGCGTTCACCTGATGTTTATCTTTTTTGTGCGCCTCAAGGAGTGTCAGCATAGTGACGGGGCCTGTAGAGGGCCAAAGCCTGCCGGGGTCGCGGGACTCACAAATTACCGTAACCTCGGTACGTAAAGGGCTATTAAAGTACACCGTGGATTTTAGTCAGTACAAGTCTGACAGTCCCTCTGCCGTCCACTAACTAAAAGGCCGTTAAGTGCAAAAAGTAGTTTTCGAGAAAACGCTAAAATTGTGAATTGATGTCTCTTGAAACATATGCTATCTAGGAACAAGGCTGCAAATTATATATGTAGGCATAGTGTTATTGCACAATATGTTATATGTTTAATTCATTTATATTTATTTAAATTTATTTAAATTCATTTTCAAATTTTTAATTAATAAATAATGAAGAGCTCGTGGCTAAATAAATACAGCCGCACAGACCGATCTTCCGGGTTAAGCCGCGCTTGCCGAGGTTGGTCTGTGGATGGGTGACCATCTGTCATAGCGAGTTTCCTCCGTGCCTCGGAAAGCACGTAAAGCCGTTGGTCCCGGCTGTCATTTGTAGATCTTGTGACAGTCGTTACTGTTAGTCAGAAGCTCTAAAGTCTGACAACCAGTCTTACCATGGGGTATCGTATTACCCAGTTACTGGGTTGTGGAGGTCCGACAGGCAGTCGCTCCATGTAAAATACTGATATCCAGCTGAATCTGGTTTGACTGGAAGCCGACCCCAATATAGTTGGGAAAAGGCTAGGCAGATGATTTTCAAATTTTTAATTATGCATTTTATGTGGTTTAACTGCACAGCAATCTTCCTGTATCTCCTAAACTATTAATCGTAGAAAAATGACTCTTAGACCAAAAGATAGAGCATCGAAAGTTGTATAAGACTACATTAAAAAGTGAAAAACGAGCAACTGTGGCTTAACGGCCTTTTAGATAGTGGACGGCAGCCCTCCCGCCCTGCCCTAGTGGGAGGACGCATTTGACGATTTTAACACGGTAAAAAAAGACGGATTATCTTAACCTACTAGTTCGAAGAGGCAGTAGTAGAAAATCTACATATGCTGAACCATCAGTCATCGTCGTAGACAATTATGACTTATAGTATTTATTACTTATTACTTACAGTATAAGTTATCCTCTCCTATTTAGACCTAGTCAGTTTTACAGTGCTCAGAAATTTTGGCTTTTGGTTTGGCTTATACCAACAGTAAAAAGAGATTTATACGCACTGGTAGCTGGTGCGGGGGCTGAGCACGCTTGAGCCGGGCCGGGGCGGTGGGTGCGGGCGCGGCCGATGCCGAGTACCAGCCGCAGGGGCCCACGCCCTGCGAGCCCGCGTGCACTCCGTGCTGAAACAACAGATATTACTGAACATCTCATTCTTATTTTTTTTAATATAATCTTAAATCTTCTAGTTTGTCGGTCTTTTTTTTTATCGTGGTAAAATCATCAAATGAGTCCTCCCACCCAGGGCAGGGCGGGAGGGACTGTCAGACTTGTACTGACTAAAATCCACGGTGTCCTTCACTAGCCCTTTACGTACCGGGGTTACGGTAATGGGAAAGTCCCGCGACCCCGGCAGGCTATGGCCCTCTACAGGCCCCGTCATTATGCTGACACTCCTTGAGGCGCGCGTGGAACACCACGCGCCGTCGACCCGGGAGTTTGTCGGTCTAAGAATAAAAATGTGAAACGCATGAAAAGACGTTCCACCGTCATCATTATATCAGCCGTTAGACTCTCCTATAGGTTTCTAATAAGATCAGTTGGAAACGGCTTGCCTAAACGTCTGTCCACCACGTTTTAGCATATTTGCAAATAAGTAATTTGAACTTGTTTAAAGAGATTTAAAACTTCCAACTTTTAAGCGACTGACTTAGAAGTAGGTAATCAAATGTTTAAACTATGTAAAGGGAACGTTCAAACCCATCAATTGCACGATCATGAACGAGATCTATTGAAATCAATAGAAACTAAAGTCACACTAGTTCAAAATACAAATAATCTTAAGGCTTTTTTAAGGAAGAGTAGGGCTTGTGAGCTCTATACTGTAGGTTATAACTAACATATCAAATATTACTATGATTTCAAGGGATCATAAGAGAGTTACAGATACAACACATTAAAGCTGAAATTCAAAATACTGACTATTGTATATAAAATAAACTATTAAAGTAAACTAGAATATTGTGTCATAAGCTGCTTATAAACGAACGGGCATTTTCGAAACCGCAATATAATTTGAAATGTTCATTTAGAGGTCAAAATCTCAATGAAATACAGGCAAACATTTTGCGAAATTAAAATGTAATATCTGGACGTCAGAGTGCATTTACTCATTCGTCGTAAAACATTGATAGTTTACACAGTAGCCAGAATGAAAATACATTCGCTACTGTTGAATTTGATCGTGACAACCGAGGCTGACCGCAAATCGGCCTTTCATAAAGACGAGTCATGACTGTAGAATACTGAAAAAGCAAAGCGATATTTGCACCAGACTTATAGTATATCTAATGAGGACGGGGATTAAGAACCCATTGATATAGTAAACGATAAACAGTATGCCAGACAGTGAAGTGTTGTAATACAACCGTAATTGTTTAGCAGTATAACGAATTGGAAGCACTCAAATAAACGATAATGTTCCCAGTAACGATCCATTGAAACGCACAGCCTTGGACAGACGCCAAAACTGTTGATGCAGGTACGCTGAATAAAAAATTTCATGCGAATTTTCTTTTTCACACTACTTTTGATGTGTCGAATAAAAATGCAACAGCGGTAACAAAAAATAAAATTGGAAATGATTTTACTGTAGTACAATTCTACACAAAAATGCTTTTACGGAAGACTTTAACAGTAAGTAAAAGGTAGGTGCTACGGGAAGTATTTCAAGTATACGCACTAAAGAAAGTCGGGCACAACAGTAGCTGCATGTGGCCCGGCACGGATCGAGGACGAACGTTGCGTACAGAGTGGCTGATACATCGATAAAGAATGTACTACAGACGTGCTGTTCTATAACTTTAGCTTACTTGCATATGTTACTGAAAACTACGACACGAATGATGTAACAAGGAAATCCTTTCAGTGTTGACTGCTTCGAGCCAGCCGTGATTCCAATTCAAATGTACATAAATATTTAATGTAGGTAACAATTTGATTTGTTAATATTATAGTAACAGTTTCGTGGATTGCTTTCAAGTATAGATCTAGAGTATCTATGTGATCGCTTTGATGATTCTATCTTATATTAAAACTTTCAAAGAACTGGTTGATTGCTGATGCAAATTGAGTAAAAACGACACCGCAGATTTCTTCGAATTCAATTTTGTGTCTGGAACAGACACAAAGTTGCATTCTGCCTTTATATATTTAATAATGTGTTTGCGGGGCCAATATAGCAGGAGATCGCAAAAGATCGGCTCGAAAGAAGAATGAGAAAGCTTCAAATTAAATTAGAATTGGAGACCTTTGTCCAACTGTGGGACATAATTTAGATCAGCAAACAATATACCTGTGCCAATGGCGGGTGCGCCTGGTGACGATGCACGTCAGAATTCATGTCGCGCTCCTCCTACCACGACTGATTACCCCTCATCATCTGTGGACAAAGAAAATGAATCTTTAGTAGGTATAATAATCAACACCTCTTCCTTCATTTTATATAACTAATCTTATTTTGGAGATGATATATGAGTGACAGACAATTAAATGATTTGCCATGATGACTTGATTTAATCATCTAAATAACAGTGTTATTTTTATGGAAATTAATTGACACATTAACTCAGGTTCACGATTTTATCAGCTGACTTAAAGTATAGTTTTTCCTTCCATTGCGAATTAAGTAAAATGTGTATACATAATTAGTCACAAATCTAAATAATAAGCAATAATTTCCGCTGTATTCAATTGTTTTGCGCAACTAGATTTACGTCGTTATAACGTTCACGTAAACAAACACATTACAGATGAAATATTGGACTACTAGCTGTTCCTCGCGGTTTTACCCGCTACTCGGTTCCTATTGGATGTAAACTGATGTTTTATAGCCTATAGTCTTCCTCGATCAATTGTCTATGTAAAAAGAATTTGCGAACTGGAACCAACAGTTCCTGAGATTAGCGCGTAGAACGAAAAATCTTTTCACCTTTGTAATTTTAAGCATAGACTTATTTCAGGCAATTATTGTATTTACTGATTTGCAAGAAAAAAAACGACGGGTTGCACTCTGGGAGTGCCGGCAGAAGTGAAAACTTGAATAGTAATTGTTGGAAATATCTTGTGAACAGATTTTAGTAAAACTCGCAAAAATGGTTGACTTTTTATTTCAATAATTTTCCAATGTGACGTACATCTTTTATAAACAATGTTACCTAGCAACGAATGTATCCAGCATACAAACTTCTTTAAAAGTAATAAAGTCACACGAACATTCACGCAAGCGCCCTGCGCCGTCCTACGCTTTTTCGGTCAGGGTCACGTGTCCTGACGCGAGTTTAAGATTTTATACCCATTACAGAAAAGTGCTCAACGCCGCTAAAGAAGTTTTCACTTCAAAAATAATTCGTAGTTCGTTTCTGACATTTACGTCATAATAATATGCTTGCGGTTATGTTAGTCAAACATGTAATTTGGGGCTTATGTTGTTATACAGCTTGTAATCCCGTCAGCAACGATCCGTTTCAGTAAGTAATAGAAAAAGCGTTATTTGCCATCAAATAATTATACCTGAATTACCATTGTCAGAAAAATATACAGGCTAAAGAAAAATAGTGAGGTGTATCTAAATCAGTATCTTTAGTCTGTATATCTGAGAATGTCGTGGCGACTTTGCATACTAGAAACCACTTAGCAGATCAATTCTCGGACATACACATGGTTTAAACATAATTCTATAAATAATGTGAGTACTTAGGCTCGACTCACACCAAAAGAGCGGCGAAGGGCAACGAAGCGGAGCGCAGTTTCAGTGTCATATGAATTTTAACTTTATTTTCATTACTATAATATTCATTCTTATTATCGCACTCATACTCGAAAGAGTCGCGGGAATGCCCGCGGATCCGCGGGCATTCCCGCGACTCGTTCGAGTTTCTCATGCGATAATAAATATTATTTTAATGAAAATAAAGTTGAAATTCATATGACACTGAAACTGCGCTCCGCTTCGTTGCCCTTCGCCGCTCTTTTGGTGTGAGTCGAGCCTTATGGCTATTAAAATGTTTGTGCACAGTTTGCTGTAACTTTAATTCATATTATGTTCCTATTGTAAAATAAATCCGCGAAACGCTCGTCTATACTCTAAAATTAACATTATAAAGTTGAAGTTTGTTTGGTTGAACGCGATACTCTCAGAAAGAACTGGTTCGAATCGAAAAAACTCTGTTCTTGTTGGATAGTCCATTTATCGAGGAAGGCTATAGACTATATAGCATCAAGGTAAGACAAATAGGAGCTAAACAGCGGGTTTTATAAATATACGCGGAAACAATACGAACTCAAAGCTTAGTCATCTGTCTATTTGTGTGGATTTTCAGAATTCATAACATAACCTTCTATGGCATAAATTGTATAACGTAGGTAGAACCTGTGTACCTACCAACAAGTAGAGCGCTAATTGCAGAAGGCACAAGGCGTGGGCAGGGAGTGGTGCTGATTCACTCTCGTCCTCCCACCGATGATGTGGAACTAACGAGGACGGCGCGCCCCAGCCAACCGTGGCGTATCGTGACTGGCTTCCATGTGAGCCAACTTATGTAACAGTACAGGTGGAAATGCAGATGACAGCATAATCATTAACGCGTAACGTCTCTACGAAGTATTCGATGTAACTTTCCAAGTGAACGTGCAATAAAATTTATCGTTGGAAATTTTATACACGGTTGTATGCATTTTCTTCTTCAGAAATGATTACGGGTA
Source organism: Agrotis puta (assembly GCA_943136025.2). Lineage (NCBI taxonomy): Eukaryota > Metazoa > Arthropoda > Insecta > Lepidoptera > Noctuidae > Agrotis > Agrotis puta. Next base: position 10,315,100 of record OW964182.2, on the reverse strand, counting down.
GATCTGCAGAGAATATTGGAAGTTCGGAGCGTTTCCTCCGTATTAATGTAAACTACTAGCTACAACATTCATAGCTCTAATTGAGAACGGAATTAGTAACTAGGGGAACCAATCTAGTGCACCGGGCGGAGCGTCGACACTCTTCGTCTACACCGTAGAAGCCAATAAATAGATACTTTGAAAGGCTTTGGAACGAGAAAACTTAGTATTTTCTCGCTACTTTCCTTCCACAATTACGAGTGGAGCTTATTATAACTGGGTCAACGCTAGATCAGTTCTACATACCAAAGAGATTACTATCTACTTGATATAATTTCTAAAGAAAATGTTAGATTCCGTACTTCCGATCTTCAATAGTAGGTATGAAGTGTCTCAACTTTTCCACTGATTGCTGTCTAATTAAATTAACTACGTCAGGAAACAATTAGAATTTCTCTTGACGTAAAAGTCTCTCGAAATATTTCGGATGTTGCAATAATATTATCGATTTTCACTCAGCTGACCTAGCTCGAGTGTGAGTACTTGCAATGTAATGTGTTGTCCAACTAACGCAATTGGCTGATTATTTGCAGTTTTTGCCTCATGCAAGCGTGACGCGCCGCACCGCGTATGGTACTTGCATAATTCCACAGTAAAAGAAATGTTATTGTTATGCGATAGTAGTTTTTACGTCCAGAATAAAGATGAATATATATAGATATATATACACCCAAAATCCAGAAATTATATTTGTTTAAACTTAAATTGTTACTTTGATAGCGCAAAAAGTTCGTGCTAAACTGAGCGTTTCAGTTTTGGAACAGAGATCAGACCGAGGAACGGAAACAGCAAACACTTACTCAACTCAACAACTTTAAACAAATTACAAATGAATTATTTACAATGACTCCGTACAACACATCTGAGCACATAACAACGAAGGTCGGAGCTAGCAGCCACACTTTAATTTATTTAAATTATCCTCACTGACTATTATGACTTATACTAAACGTACTTGAACAGGAAAATTCTATTGCTAGCTAGCTTAACCTCATGTGGATGATAACCAACTGAAGGGATGATAACAATACCTATAAATAAATACTAATGTAAAATGCTCCTTTTAATAACAACAGTGATAAATAGTTATATTAGCTATGTACATATTCAGTTTTGTGGTTTGAATTAAGCAAACCAAACAGTGTTTAATGTGGTGTTATTTGTCAATGGCTGAACCTAAAGAGGAAATTTCAGACCATTTCCTCCTGATCCCGATTGATATAACGGGTCCATTTTATATTTTAATTTGGATTGCCAAGGTCCAATGATATCATTTCTGTCGTCGGCTCGTATATGAGCTCTCTTTCCATGGCAAAACCAAATCACTTCCAAGATTCCAAATAAATAAAGTCTCTGATACAGTTTCAATTTATACCACACATTGAAACTTGGGGAGAAACGTGATCGAAGGATTTCGCGCTGCGCTGTAAGGCAAGAAGGACTTATCGTGTAGTTGTTATTAGATCACCGCTTTGGAATCCGTCCCAGATCCGTATATGGTATCTCTTAGTATAAACTACCTATGTACTAGCAGATACTCTAAATAAAGTATAGAAATTATCTTGTGGTCTCACGTAAACAAATGGTGAGCAAAGATATCATTGTACAACAAAACTAATTATGTATTGCGATTCGCAACGTACATTTCCATATTTCGTGATAATGAAAGAAAAATACAACACGTTTTGCAGAGCGTAGATTTTAAAACTATAAATTGTTCTATATCTTTTTTATGCAACTTTTAATTTTATCCCTATGAGTTTATTGAATAGTCACACTAAGGTGTTACGTTATGACTGCCATGTTACCTCACTTAAAAAAGTAGAAGTAGGAAGTCTACGAAGATAGCACCTCAGTGTGTCTTTTTTTTATCGTGGTAAAATCAAATGAGTCCTCCCACCCACACTGTCAGACTTGACTGGCTAAAATCCACGGTGTCCTTCAATAGCCCTTTAAGTACCAGGGTCACGGTAATTCGTAAGTCCCGCGACCACCTCAGTGTGTCTTAGACAAACTTTAGTAAACGGATTTAAGAATAAAAACGCAATCCCCAATAAAGAAGAAACCATCAAGGTATTATCAACCAATGGACCTCATAAGAATTTTGAAGTGTCTGTGTAAAATTTACATTCTATTTGGAATCGATGGGAGTTTGCAAGTGAAGCACGTTCGACACCCACTTTGAGGCGCGCTTGCCGTTAAAGTTACAACGGGGCATTTAGGCATTTGGCAAGCAGCACAGAAATCGTACCGGGTACAACAAAACAACACTAGCAGCGAGATGGGCCGTCAGAGGATGCAGGCGCGTGCCGAGTTGAACGACCACTGGGACCACGCGCGCGTTTCACTTTCATCGCATCCCGTCGAGACCGCGACCACGCGACCGCCATTACAGAACAACATCATTCATCACTTCATCACCCCGACCACGTTTTGATTGTTTGGCTTTTTCGTATAAGTTGTATAACCGGACCTTACTTGGACAACAGGAAATATAACTCAATATTATGGCTGATTGCTGTATTAGCATTATTATTAGTTACCAACCAGTTTGTCTTGCTGTCAGTTTTTATCAAATTGGTCGATGTCTCCACCTTAAAATTCTTTCATAATATCTAGTTAGCTAAAAATATTGTTTATAATTTTTTCTCAATATAAAACAAATTCGAATGAACTTTCGGACATCCGTTCGAATCGAATGCATAAAATTTTCTTTGATGTTTCACGGTTTCTCTGACATTTAGCTTCTTGCCACTTTCGCCGATTACAATTTCATTGAATTGAACGCTAATATTACTAAGTGATTCTGTAAATTTTGTACTCCATTTGCTGATCGTACTACCTTTTTGAAATGGGTTCAGTGGTTATGCACACAATGATGATACGATAGTTTCGATAGAGCTGTAATCAGATGTATAATAAATATGCGATTGCGCATACGTAATTGTATTCAGTGTCATATAGCTGAATTTAAGGTTAAAGTGGAGTGTGCCGGTCAACGACTTTTAGCCTTTAAATGAGTGCAGGAACTAGGAAGTTATACGCAACAGCTGCAACGGCAGACACATTTTCAATTATCACTGTTTATGTTTGTTGGGCTTTGTTTACGTTTTATTTTTAGTTTGTGCAATGTGTAGCATTTAATTTTAAGAAAAATGTGTGATAAATGTAACCCGGTTCTGTGGCAACGACCAAAGACATGGTTGTGTTTGTGTTATGAACTTTTTTGTTACGACCATCATGTAAAAACGTTGTTACTCTTCTATTCATTTAATTAAAACTGCTCGCTCCAATTTAGATTATCTTGGTCTTGGTACTAGTTGACGTAACAAAATTGAAAGCAAACTTGATGATACGCGATTTTTCGAGTGAATCAACAGTAGCACGAACTCCGCAAAAAATACGGCCTTTAACCGGTAAAAATCGTTTCCTTCCCTCGAGTAAGGTCACATAAAAAACAACTGTCGGTGCATCGTTAATGAATAAAGACCAGTAGCACTTTGTAAAATAACATTCGAGACCGAGTTAATTTAGAAAGATTTATAAGAGGAATTTAATGAACATTTTGCTGAATGATAAGAAATTAATTAAATCTGAATCTGTTATAGAATTTCCGAGAAAATGGTTTTGCTGAAGGAATTCCAACAGAAAACGTTACAATGTTGCTATAAAAACGTCGGAAATAAACCTTGCAGCAGTCAAGGTGGCTATACGAGTTGTAAATAACTACTTCCGGACGCCATTTCCATGTTCGACGACCATTAATCCTGTTTTGGCGAGTGACACCCCGTTTTTATTGTTGGCCATAGGGTAAAGCCACTCCTCATTTTTATTTTAGTATGAAAGTTATGACTCAGCAGAATGAACTGTTAATAATTGCGGATTATGAGTTCTTGTAATCCCTCTCAGCACACTTGTTACAAATAAAGCAATAGGTACTTATTAATTACTACGTTGAGCCAATTAGCTAATAAAGTGAACCCACTAATTATAACGAGGTAGGTATACAATTAAAGTATTATTTTCTAAGAAATTTGTATCGATTTGGCTCTTGTAGAAATTGTTGGTCGATTGGACACTAAAAAGTTCGGCAGAATGATATAGTTTTTCAAAAATAATACAAATTAATGAACTGTTGTGTACGATCAATCAATAAACAAAACAAGACAAAACGCCAAAAAAAAAACAAGACCATGAGCTCACATTTTTGCATACTATAAACTTGTTTAACCTTCACGAATTCGCATTTTTGTGTGATATTAACAAACCTCCAGTATTTGAAGTCAATTAAAATACCTATTTGAGATGGCAACATCGATTATGGCAAACAATATCAAGCGCATGGGCAGACCCGCGGCCCACGTAGAGCCAATCAAGGTGGACGTGTTAACACATTGGCCTCGTGACACGATGACTGCCGGTTCCACTTTATTTATGACTCCTATTGTATATTCCCATACAAAGCATCAATATATCATATTAAATTTTTGCCCCAGCTTCTTTTATTATGGCAATCTTTTAATATCAAAAGCTGAGTCACTAGCAGTCGCCAATTTTGAGATCATAATGTACTACGTAGTATTGTAAAGTAATTAAATGTTTTAACTTTGATAAATATTGCTTTATTTACAACATAAATATTACGGTTCTCAAAATAAATCATAACACAAGGAAATAACAAGACTTTAAATATGCGCATTCGCGGTATAACGCGCAAAAATTACATACCTCGTCGTACAATAAACTGCACTGTCTTCATTTAGGAAGCTAAATGATCACGGTAAAAACCTCCAATAAAAATCACATTCGTCACCAACACAGTGCTGAACAAATGGTCCTTTTAACACTTTACTGTCTTGTTTACACTCGACGATTTTCAGTAGTGAGTCAACTCAAGTGAACTTAAACTTTGTTTATTTACTTGGGGAACATGTTTATCACTGCACGGTAGATTATTACCAAAGTTAACTCGCTTGTCCGCACATATTCTAAGCAGCCACTTTCCGTAACAATAAACGTACATATGTCGCGACCGCCAATCGCAAACTGTCAGTGGGGGAGTCGCGGTCTGCCCACCAACTCGTGAATATCCCTATTAGTAAAGGTATTACACAAACGACGACGTCTATATCCATGCCGTTCGTCTTTACTGCGTAATCATAAACGGAGGCCGACAGATTTGGACACAGAAATCTTCACGGTTAGTGGCAATGGTGTAAACGTTAGCGTTAGTAAACGAAGTGCTACTAGTGATGACATTAATTTACGCCATCTGTATGCTTAATCTAGATTTCATCAGGTCTGATGGTTGCTTTACAAAGTCTTTAGCTTGTTTCATCAACTTCTTCCGTGCTAATTTATTATGATTATTTACTGGCGGTTATTACTAGTCGGAAAGATTATTCTCATAATGAGTACATACAATATGCATAAGGAAGACTGAGCAAACGAGTGTCGATTTCCTGGTGCGATCACTACGATTCTCAAGTTACAGCAAACGAACGCCGCAGCCGCCGCGCTGAGCTGCACAGTTGCACACAGGAAACGCTCCAACACATTGATACCTTGTAATTGACACGAGTGCAGTTACCACGTGCCTACTGAGCTCAAACAAGCTATTACATTACGAAAACATACAATATGACTCAACATAGACTAGCTTTATAACGAAAGGCCGAAATTAGGGAACAAACGCGTGTGTTTAGTTGCAACATGTACATAAATCAAGCAGTGTTTATAAAACAAGGTGTTATATTTTGAATTGTAGCGATAAATAATATGTTTCATTTTAGACTGTTTCTAACACAGTACTTGGTCTTGCTCATGGTCTTGGTTCTCCGACCGTGCAAGTATTTGCTAAGTCACAGAATACTTAATAGTCTGGCTAAGTCTAAAACCTTGGATCCACATAGGCCTGCACTTTAAATGAGCTGTCGGTTCTGAACATGTAATAATCAAGTTTTACAGTTTGCTTTTAAATCATTCATATTGCTGCGTCTTGGAACGTCATGAATAAATAAACAATATACAGGGTGTCCCAAAACTCAACGTCAAGCCGAAACGGGGTGACAGGATTGATCATAACCATCACGAGAAAAATCTGAAAAAAAATCTATCCCGTGCAGTTTGAAAATTATGGGCATTTTAAGAAAAACCTAGAAATGTGATCAAACTGTACCATTTTTCGGTTATTGTGGTTATTCTTTTTTATTTTTGTTCATTTGAACTTTGGAAACGTAATCCTAAATAACATTTCTAGAATCCCAATAAAAAATAATGACACAATTGCCTCAAGTTTCCGAGAATTGAGACTATTTGTTAAACTACGAATTTAAAATTTTCTAGATTCGTCGACTTTGACAGGCCCTCCTATAAAAAAAATGTACTAGAGTGCCTTGGCAAGTGGCATTAAAAGTTGGCGCATTTAATCAGAATTCTAAAATGGTACAATACTTGTTAGTTCCATACAATAGAAAAGAGTAAAAAAATTAAAACCTCAAGTAACCCGATTTTTGCTATCACATTTTACTCAGTTAAAATGTTTTTAATTCGCACAAGCTGTAGGTAGGTTCTTAATTTTAAGACAGAATGATGAGAGAGATGGATAATGGGTATGTTTGTCATGAGTGAGCGAGACAGATAGTGACGCCACTTTTACCAAAGTGAAAAAAAGTTAGTAAAATAATTAGGTTTGTTGGACTAAAAGTCAGATAGAGAAAAAACATTTTTATTACAATAAATGTTCAAATTGTTTACCATCAGCCTCAATACAAGCCCTACATCTTCTTAAAAAAGATCTACTTATAAGTCGGGCATATCTTCGAGAGTTGATCGCCTCAGCTGCTTGAGAAATGCGTTCACGCAGGTCGGCTACGTGATCAATGGGCTTTGAGTAAACTTTTTCTTTGAGAACTCCCCAATAGAAAAAATCCAGGGGATTTAAATCTGGTGAACGGGCGGGCCACAAGATAGTGCCTGAACGTCCAATCCACCTTCCCGGATATTCCTGGTCAAGGAAATCTCTTACTTGCACTGCGAAATGCGTACCCATACCCATTATCCATCTCTCTCATCATTTTGTCTTAAAATTAAGAACCTACCTAGAGCTTGTGCGAATTAAAAACATTTTAACTGAGTAAAATGTGATAGCAAAAATCGGGTTACTTGAGGTTTTAATTTTTTTACTCTTTTCTATTGTATGGAACTAACAAGTATTGTACCATTTTAGAATTCTGATTAAATGCGCCAACTTTTAATGCCACTTGCCAAGGCACTCTAGTACATTTTTTTTATAGGAGGGCCTGTCAAAGTCGACGAATCTTGAAAATTTTAAATTCGTAGTTTAACAAATAGTCTCAATTCTCGGAAACTTGAGGCAATTGTGTCATTATTTTTTATTGGGATTCTAGAAATGTTATTTAGGATTACGTTTCCAAAGTTCAAATGAACAAAAATAAAAAAGAATAACCACAATAACCGAAAAATGGTACAGTTTGATCAAATTTCTAGGTTTTTCTTAAAATGCCCATAATTTACAAACTGCATGGGATAGATTTTTTTTCAGATTTTTCTCGTGATGGTTATGATCAATCCTGTCACCCCGTTTCGGCTTGACGTTGAGTTTTGGGACACCCTGTATAGAAAACATATAGTTTATTTTGAGATTTGAGTTAATGCAGGAAGTGGGTCTAAAGCTGTTAATCTAAACAAGAACAGAGAGACAACATGTCTGGCTAATGACCGCAAGAAAACACGGCGGCAATTGCGGACTAGCCAATGCCAGCGTCCCAGGAAGTGTCTCATAATGAAGACGACGAGAAACAATAGCCTGATAAAGAACGTGGCTTCTTTATAGTGCAACTTATAGAAACAATATTATTTGCACCAGGAATGGCTATTTTTACAAAGATTTTGTTTTCAAACAGGCACACCAAAGAAAGTCCTAAAGAAAAAGGCATGTTCCAAGTAAATCGAAATGAACCATGCGCAAAATAACACTTTTTGCACGTGGAGTTGCGGTTAGCCTGATATGCAATACAAGAGATATAGAACGATGATCCACAGGAACAACTTAGAAGCTGGAAATTACTATAAAGTTCAACGATTAACCTATAGCGCATATCCCGTCAAAGTCCAGTTCCACATCCGTGCAATGGCAAAATTCAATACAATTAGTGGTGTTTGAGGCAATTGGAGCGTGAGAGGAATCCGGGCACGGTAGAGTTCACGGCGCAGTGCCCCGGAACCAAGTGTCGTGTCGACAGTTGTCATCGCAGTGTCCTCTATTCATCGTCGTTCAGTGCCACAGATGACTATGTTTTCTATATTATGAGGTGCCTACTTACCACGAGAAAACTAGGACTGATCGTCACCGGTAATTGCTTATACACGCAGAAAAAAACGGGTCAACAAAGCCACAATAAATGCTTTGTTGATAATTTCCTGTCGGAGCAACTAAATATTTTGTTACTATTACAGAAAGAACTTAGTTGAGATTAGCAACTTTTTTATTGTGCGCTGATTTCCCGTCGTTTAATGTGCTAGGAACAATTTAGCTTTGTCCTTACATTAAAGTTAGTAAAAAAATGGATGTGGTAACAATAAAACGTTTTAGGTGTGTCAATGTGAACATTGTTAATAAATTTGACAAAATAACTATAGTCGTAGCATTAAACTACCAATTGTCGTTCAATATATATGTGGCTGTGGTGACAATGGAAGGTTGCAAGTGTGTCAATGTGAACATTGTTAATAAATCTAACAAAATAACTATAGTCGTAGCATTAAACTACCATTGTCGTACAACATACATGTGGCTGTGGTAGCAATGGAACGTTGTGAGTATGCCAATGTCAACATTGTAAATAAATCTAACAAAATAACTATAGTCGCAGCATTCAACTACCATTTGTCAGACAATATATTTTGGCTGTGGTGACAATGGAAGGTTGCAAGTGTGTCAATGTGAACATTGTTAATAAATCTAACAAAATAACTATAGTCGTAGCATTCAACTACCATTTGTCAGACAATATATTTTGGCTGTGGTGACAATGGAAGGTTGCAAGTGTGTCAATGTGAACATTGTTAATAAATCTAACAAAATAATTATAGTCGTAGCATTAAACTACCATTGCCGTACAACATACATGTGGCTGTGGTAACAATGGAACGTTGCGAGTATGCCAATGTCAACATTGTAAATAAATGTAACAATATAACTATAGTCGTAGCATTCAACTACCATTTTTCATACAATTATATGTGGCTGCGGTAACAATGGAACGTTGCAAGTGTGTCAATGTGAACATTGTAATTATATCTAACAAAATAATTATAGTCGGAGCATTAAACTATCCATTTTTCAAGCAATATATATGTTGCTGTGGTAACAATGGAACGTTTCGAGTATGCCTATGTCAACATTGTAAATAAATCTAACAAAATAACTATAGTCGGAGTTTTAAACTACCATTTGTCATACAATATACATGTGGCTGTGGTAACAATGGAACGTTGCGAGTGTGCCAATGTGAACATTGTAAATAAATCTAACAAAATAACTATAGTCGTAGCATTTAACTACCATTTGTCAGACAATATATATTTTACTGTGGTGACAATGAAACGTTGTGAGTGTGCCAATGTGAACATTGTAAATAAATCTAACAAAATAACTATAGTCGTAGCATTTAACTAACATTTGCCGTACAATAATAATATCGCTGTGGTGACAACAGAACGTTGCAAGTGTGTCAATGTGAACATCTTTACATCCATACTAATATTATAAATGCGAAAGTAACTCTGTTTGTTTGCTACCTTTTCACGACTAAACGGCTGATCGGATCGTAATGAAATTCGGCAAGGAGATAGATTATATCCTGGGGAAGGACATAATTAATTTTTATCCCTAAAAAACGCGAACGAAGTCGCGGGCAGCAGCTAGTATAGTGTAACATGAAGATGATTGTACTAGGGATGGCGATTCTTTCCGAAAAAGATCGATTTTTAAATCGATTCGAATCGTAACTTGATGAATCGATTCAATAAACAATCGAGGTCTAAAAGATCGATTTCTAAAAATCGATTTTTTTTTTCAAGTTGCAATGTAAATATATATCGGTTTTATGAAAAATAAGATACCATAATAAACGATCACTTAGTAGTAAAATAGGGGTTTTTTTAGTTCAGGGAATTTGATAACCACAATTATTTTTATAACCATATCAAAGTACCAGGTAAAAAATAAGACATAATTTTACTTTCTCAATGTATTTGTTACATAAGGTAATAATTTTAACAAAAAAACTCACTTTAAATTATAACTCTAAAACTACTGAATAGATTTTGATGGGATGGAGAATTTAAATGATGGATCACATGGAAAGCACTAGCTTTCAAACAAAAAAATGATTTTCAAAATCGGTCCAGGCGTCTTCGAGTAATAACATGAATACAAATGAAAATCACAGAAAATAGATAAAATAACTTACAGCTCCCAATGCTTAATATCTAAGCTTTTTAAAAACAATGTGTAGCAATTAATGACGCAATATCAATAAACAGATACGACAGATACAAAAAGCAAAATGTGTTTTTTTTTAATTATTAAAGAGAGGCGAAGTCAGGAAACTAAGCACACAGCCATCTCGGGAATAGAAAAAATCGAATTTCGATTCTCTAGGGTGAAATATCGATTCACTGAATCGATTCAGTGCTGCATATCGATTTAAAAAATCGATTTATTCGGCCCGAAAAATCGATTCTTCGATTAATCGATCTCGAATTGCCATCCCTAGATTGTACGCTGGCGCGCGTGGTCCACCGCGCTCGCCGGCCCGCCATTTGTATTGTGTGCGTACGCATGGGCGGCAGTGACTGTGAATAGTGATTGTGATCGGTCGAAGAAAATGGAAGAATTTCTTGATTCTGCCCGTTTGGGTCATCTAAAGGACAGTTTCATTGGTAAGTTTTCATGTTATTTGCTTACTTATTAGTTTTTTATCACAGATGAATGAAATGGTCCGAATCATCATAAGTAGGTACATAGAGATACTTGAGATTTGATTCATCATCTGTCTAGCCTTTTCTCAACTATGTTGGAGTCGGCTTCCAGTCTAACCGGATGCAGCTGAATATCAGTATTTTACATGGAGCGACTGTCTATCAGACCTCCACAACCCAGTTTGTACTGGGTAGGTAATACGATACCCCTTGGTAAGATTGGTTGTCAGACTTTTTGGGCCACGGACTACCTGTAATGACTGTCAAAGATCTACAAACGACAGCTGGGACCAACAGCTTAACGTGCTTTCCGAGGCACGGAGGAAACTCGGTATGTAAGGGTGGTCACCCATCCACAGAACAACATAAAAAATTGTTGACGCCATTTTGTTTTGTTATGTTTTGACTTGAATTACACTAGTACCTATCTACCTTTTTTTTATAGACCAAGGAGTCGATCTTAACATATTATGCATGGCCAACGACCACGAGCTATCAGTTCTGACATCAAGCATTGTAGATAAAATTAAATTAAGGATTGCAATACAAAATGTAAATGTATACCTACCACCATTCGTTTGTATTTTAAGTTATTAATGCCTTCTTTTTAAAACTCGCTAAAATGATACACTCATAATGTAGTTGCATAGAAATAGGTAGTTTTAGGAGTAGAATTAAGTAGTTTAGTAATCATCATTTGGTAGTAGCTTTGCTTTCTGTTCCGTAGGCCGTGGGTTCAATCCCCATCACCGAGAACAAATATTTGTGTGATAATCTGGATGCTCTGTCTGGGTGATATTGTATTACATTTATGTATGCATGTAATTTTTTTTTTATACATAATGGAAACCTACATGGAAGTAGTTTCAGCAGTTAAGAGTTCTGTAGTACTCATCATCCCATTCTCTATAAGTAATTCTATAGCAGTATTACTCTTAAAGTACCTAGTGATACTTAGTAGGTAATTACATGACAGAATAAATTAATTAACCTAGTACTTTTTTTTTCAGCAGTATCAAAAGCCTGTGTTACCTCCTGAAAAGGTAAAATTGTTAGAACGACAAGGTCATATTTACATACAAAAGGTAATCAACATAGAGGTGAAAGAAACACTTCGTCCATTCATTGACTGTCTGTTGGTTACCTTTTTAGCTTTAACGCATTGCAGTAAAAAGTTATGATCATCTTTTTTAGGAACTTCAATCATCAACTGCTACAGCAGAAGCATTTCAGTTGAGTAGTACTGGATCATCACAAACAACATCAAACAGATTACTGGAGGTAATCATATTTTCTCTCTTTCTACTCTCCCAGCTTAGAACCCGATTCTTTTTTATTTAATTATATCTACTTAATACTTAATATTATACTTGTTTCTTAGCAAATTAACAGAAACTAAAAAAATAACATTATGAGTCTGTTTTTTTATTATTCTTATTAGTTAGAAGACATGTGTTATTCATTCATTTTATTTTTCAGATTGGAACGGATAGCAATGTTTCATCTCCTGTAATATTCATGACAGATGATGGGCCACAAAATACGTCAATTCAGCAGGTAAACCATACTTCAAATTAAAACTATTATTAGTATTCAGTTGGTTTCTAACCATCTTCAAAAAAAGGAGGAGGTTTCTCAATTGTCGTTTATGAACTGATTTTGATGATTCTTTTATTGTTGGAAAGGAGATAATAAATGAATAATGACTTGTTTTTGAATGAAATGAAATTAATATTGACTTTTTTATGTATTTTGTACAGGACTGGAATTCACTGGCATTCACATTAGACAAAGAGTTGGAAAATTTGGATCGTCAGAATATTGGAGCAGACGGCTGCAAAAATTTAGATTGGGTTATTGGGTTACTACTGGTAATGTTAGATTTTATTGCAAGGAGTGTACTAAATTAAACTGATTATTATGTACCTACTTATAAGAGAGTATGTAATTAATTTTATTTTAATTTAACAATACACAAATACCCTAAAAATAATATGTTGTTTTTATCATAATTTTGACCACTGTTAGGTACTCTCAAAACCGTTTACTTTAGGTGTTTAGAATTTCATTTCAGTAGCTATTCTTATAACAAATATAGTGCCATTGTTACTACGAATAAGCCTTTGTTTCACTAACATATTATTGTACTGCCTGTACCTATGTATCTAATACTCATTTGTGTTTAAAACAAAAACTAGTTTATTGTTATATTTAAGTACATACCTATGTTGACAAACTATAAGTTTATTCAATAAGAAATCAAATGAGTATTAGTTACTGGTACTAATACACTAGTAAAATACAACTTTATTTAAATGCAGGAGAGCTATTCTACTTCGCGAAAACAACTATACTTCCTATGTTTATATGAATGAGCCTTTGTTTCAGTAGCTAACTCTCCTTTGCTAAAACAACTACATTTTCTTCGTTTATACATAAAAGCTTTTGATCAAGTAGCAATATTATTTAAATGCTGGAGATATGTACTCAACTTCGCCAAAACAATTATATTTTCATTGTTCATATTAAGAAAAAGTTTTAGTTCGAGTAGCTTCTATAATAACAACTGTATTTTCTTTATAACTACGAATAAACCTTTGGTTCAGTAGCAAATATATTACATTATTTGCTAATATATTTATTAGCTACTGAACCAAAGGCTTATTCGAAGTAAAAAAAGAAAATATAAAAATTGTTTTATATGGAAGCTACTGGAACAAAGGCTTTTTTATATGAACAAAGGAAGTATAATTGTTTTGGCAAAGTTGAGTAGCTCCTGCATGTAAATGATATTGCTACTTGAACAAAAGCTTTTATGTATAAACAAAGAAAGTGTAGTTGTTTTAACAAAGGAAAGTCAGCTACTGGAACAAAGGCTTTGTCATGTTAACAAAAAAAGTATGGTTGTTTTAGCTAAGTAGCGTAGCTCCTGTATGTAAATTACAATGCTACTGGAACAAAGGCTCTTTCATATTAACAAAGGAAGTATAGTTGTTTTCGCGAAGTAGCGAAGCTCCTGTATTTAAATTACATTGCTACTGGAACAAAGGCTCTTTCATATTAACAAATGAAGTATAGTTATTTTAGCGAAGTAGCGTAGCTCCTGTATTTAAATTACATTGCTACTGGAACAAAGGCTCTTTCATATTAACAAAGGAAGTATAGTTGTTTTCGCGAAGTAGCGAAGCTCCTGTATTTAAATTACATTGCTACTGGAACAAAGGCTCTTTCACATTAACAAAGGAAGTATAGTTGTTTTCGCGAAGTAGCGTAGCTCCTGTATTTAAATTACATTGCTACTGGAACAAAGGCTCTTTCATAATAACAAAGGAAGTTTGGTTGTTTTCGCGAAGTAGCGAAGCTCCTGTATTTAAATTACATTGCTACTGGAACAAAGGCTATTTCATAATAACAAAGGAAGTATAGTTGTTTTCGCGAAGTAGCGAAGCTCCTGTATTTAAATTACATTGCTACTGGAACAAAGGCTCTTTCATATTAACAAAGGAAGTATAGTTGTTTTGACGATGTAGAGTAGCTCCTGCATTCAAATAACTTTACTACTGTAGATAATTATGAGTTGATTAAGTCAAACAACTTAAATACCGTGACTAAGCTTTAATGGTGGTTACAAAGGCAAAATATTTAATTTAACTAAGTAAAGCTGTTGCGCTCATAACTTAGTATTGTTATTACAACAAAGTGACAGTTAAATTGAATTAGTTCCACAGACAAAAGATACATTGTTGTAGTATCAATATTGTAGTATCAGTATTTTGTTGAAGAAATGTTGTCGCTACGACAATTTACTTCTTAACAAAAGAAACATTGTTGTAGTATCAATGCACATTATTGTTGTACTGAGATTTAACTTGACAATAGAAACATTGTTGTAGTATCAATACATATATTTGTTGAAGGAATATTGTTGTACTGACAACTTAATTCATGACAATAAAAACATTGTCGCAGGAACTATACACTATGGTGGGCTCTCCCCTGTTAAAGTTTTATTGTTGGAGCCAACAATATTTTTTTCTGGGTGTAGCAGCAACGTTGTATGTTGTTGTAAACCTATTTGGCGCAGCCGAGGAACACACAATATTTTTGTCAATTTTTTCTGTGGTGTCGTGGCTTATGCCAAATTAACATTTTTTATTGCTTTCTTTTTGTAAGATATGCGATGGCTACGTTTTTTTGCGTCATGCTTTCGCTTATTTAGTCCAAAACTGTTAGCCCATGTCTAACTCTCTAACAAAACATTTTCTTACACAATATGCAATTTTTCAGACTTAATATTTGTTGACAAATACGAGTACATTGAAGTTTAATCTAAAATGCACTGCATGCAAAAAAGAGAGCGGGCAAGTGATGGCTAGTAATCGAAATTACTTTTTAAAAAGTTGGAAAACAAAGTCATGTAAAAAAATTAAAAATATTAATTCAGGTCAACTGAAATAAAGCAAAGTTTAAGGAAAATGATTAACAGAAATTCTAATTACTTGAGTTGTAAGTACTTTGTGTACAGACTACAGATAGATTCCCGTATAAATGAATTGGCATGTGGTTATGTTATCGAGTGTACGTGCTCATCAAATTAACTGTGCAAACAGTCAGGGCGTAGCGCACATCCGATGATGTCATCAGATCACCAGCACTTGTCAAGAACGTCGTATTATGACTAGTAGGTAACGAACGATGGTTTTACTTATACAGATAATATTTAGAAATCTAAAAAGTACTCGCTTCCTCTTCTTCAACTCACGTCACCTAAGCATATACATTGTATATTAACATCCAAAATTGTTTCTCGACTATAGGCTTGGTTCTTTTTACCATCATGTACGTCATACCAGAGGGAACTTTTCGCCGTCTTTATTGGCTTGATTGAATTATAATAGCTTTCATCGCATTAAGTATCAACCCACTCTAAGAAATGAATGTAGCCGAAAGATGTCAGCCCCAACATCGTACGATAAAATTTTAACAACGTTACTTGTTATATTTTGGCCGGTTTGTTGACTTCGACACCGCAAGGTCGTCTTTAATTCAATAGGTATTTTTGTCAAATGAAGTAATAATAAAGATTAAAACAACCGTGACCGCTACTGTGTATCGTTGTCTGACTCACTTGTGTTGGGATGAATACTAAACTGGTTACGTACGAAATAAGCCAAGCATTAATGATTAATTAGAAACATAACACAGCTTGTTATTAGGGTCTGCGAAAAATAATATTGGATTAATTTACTAAGCCTTTAACGAAGGCTTTGTTTGCTTTCGCATTGTTTTCGCGATATTCTATTAAATAGATGGCCTTAAGAGTTTTTATGAAGAACAACAACTCCATTGTTTCTGTGATTCTCACATTTATCTTTCGATAGGTATACTTTATTCGTTCTCAAGATGGTCTCATTATCTTTTATAAGTACCATCTTTACTGAAATGTTTTGCTGTAAGTTCCATTTGAACGGCAATATAAATGTTTTAGTGATCCTTGGCCGTTTTCTTTGATCCTTGCGTCCAGTTTTGATCAATGACATGGTGAGTCAGAATACGCTTCGACATCTGCGCACTGATGTTTTCTCTAAATATAGTCACAGACACTGCGGCTGTTTAATTATATCTACGGTTAACATTGGTACAGTGATAAATTTAGGATGTCAAGTCTGCTACGCCCTTAGTACTTCTACAGCCTTCCGCTTTGTACCTTCCATTGTGGCACCGGTTCAAACTCAGTTGGAAATTCGTATCGCCAGTTTTCATAAGTATCTATATCGATATCTCAATATCCAAACAGTCAGAATTATTTACGCGGATTCCTCTTGCGTAGGTATTCTGGTGGACAAGCAGCCTTAGGTCTGTTGGTTGAGCTATGTTATCTCTTAGAAGCTCAGTATAATTACGAGCGATATGCATAACAGTGACCTATTTGTCTCAATTGGTTCACATTACTTAACCTCGGAGATAAGTTACTGATAAGCTCGTCTCTATTCCTTTATCTTTGAGAAATTGCAGAGGCATAATTTTCTAAGTAATTCCTGCTAAACCTACCTAGGTATTGGCAAAATCACTGTTACCTTACTTTTTCCATACATCCAGTTTTTATGGGACGGACGGATTCCGGTAGTTTTAATATGGAATACGATGTTTTGTGATCTTACGTAGGTACGTAAGATTATGGTAGTTTATCTAATCCATTTTTTTTTAATATACTCTGAAGCTTTTTCTGAGGTATATTTAAAGGTGATTGCTTACTTCACTGACAGTATTTAATATTTTGTTGAGCTAAGGCATCGTCACTTGGTCGCGGGACTTACGAATTACCGTGACTCCGGAACGTAAAGGGCTATTAAAGGACACCGTGGATTTGAGTCAGTACGAGTCTGACAGTCCCTCCCTCTCTGCCCTGGGTGAGAGGACTCATTTGATGATTATACCACGCTAAAAAAAAAAGGCATCGTCACTTCCACGACGCGGTGTCATTACACCGACACGCCAGGGGTCACTTTGAACTCTAAATATAAATCAGGATACTTCTACATCGTTTACTAATATGTTCACCGTTTTCGATCAGAACAAACAATAAAACAATATGCGTGTCCTTTCAGTATTTTTCGCTATAGCTCATGGTTTAGGATTTAGCCATTCATGCCTAGTTGGAGATTTCACCCTGTAAAATAAAGCTAGAGTTGTGTGTTAGAATCTTCAAATCAATCTCATCAAACAATCTTAAGCTTTGAAAAGTTCGTTTGTATATGGCCCAATTCTCGAGGAAGCCTATAGGGTACTTAACATCACACTAAGATCCTTAGGAGACATGTGCCCCCAGGTGGAACCCCAGGCCATTGCTATAAATTCCCATCTTATTAATTGAAAACCACTGCAATTCCTGAAAGCTGAAACCAACAGTGGTGACAACCAGAAAAGCGCAGTGAAGATGAAGCACGACAAAGTTCGGAACAGATTTTGACTATCTTGGATGCTGCAACAAAATTAATCCAAAAAGAATAGCAGAAGAGTAGGAAAATATGCAGTTTTTCTATTTCTCTTCAAATCAAGCAGGAGACAGAACAAAACAAGGGCAATAGGTACAAAAGAGTGAATCTTAAATTGGCCTTCAGCTAGTGAGAAATATAATTATATTTTCTCTTGTTTTCTAGGATAAGTGTGAATATCATGAGAATATGCTTGACATCTTCAAAGCTTGCTCTTATTAGGGTTTTTGCAGTGATTCCAAATCAAACTCGTATTTGTTTCCAATGGACTTCTTATATAATTTAAATTGACTTGCTATTTATTTAGGTGTTGATGCTGGTGAGTATATAATACTATTGCAATGACCATCAATATATGAATAAGAGTCAAGCCAAACAACAAGATTTTACGCATTTGGAGTTTATTTAAGACCCAGCATTCATATTTAAATGGTGCTTCTCATTTGCAACTCTGATATCACAATCATAAAACGTCTTTCTTTTTATAGAGCTGCTGGTAGTAACTTCTTTTGAAGGACTTCTGATCTCTTACTTATACTGTTTTCTTGTTTTCT
The DNA here is from genome assembly GCA_943136025.2 of Agrotis puta. Lineage (NCBI taxonomy): Eukaryota > Metazoa > Arthropoda > Insecta > Lepidoptera > Noctuidae > Agrotis > Agrotis puta. The sequence goes on along the minus strand of OW964182.2, from coordinate 10,296,505 downwards.
CTTTTTTAGTAATAACAATTGATGAAGGAAAAAAATAAAATATAACATCTTAGGAGCACAAAAAACGAATAAAAAACATAATTTGCATAAATGTAAGGAAAAGCTGTAAAAATATAATCTAGTTTTAAATCATTTAATTCTACTGTAACCAAGCAATTAAAGTAAAAACAAAGAATAAACGCTATTATAATGTTTTTATGAGTACAATACAATAGGGTTTCTTTTCCCACATTATGGAAAACAAGAATATACACAGAATGATGTTACAATATCATAAATGGGGTTCAATCTTGTTGCATGGATTCAGTGCGAAACAATGCACTTTGTATCTCATTTATTGCAAGCATTTTTCTAATAAGTTTACATTATTCTGCTATCGAATATAGCGAGTTTGTTTGGTTCGTCTTTGTGGTATATTTCTATGATTTCTGTTTGCATTTAGATGGCAGATTGCAAAGGAATCTTTCTTTTAAGCTGCTTTCATGTTATCGTTTAATAAATTTTTAATTAAAGTGGTGGTTTCGAAAGTCGAGGGTCTGGTTTCCCGGGATCTACCTAACTAATTAGATTAATAAGGAAAGATGACTCTGGGCTTGTCCATTGAAAGTTTTTTTCAACTTGAGTAGACGCAATGCAGTACTTTAGAACAAGACATTTTGTAAACTAATTAAATTGCTGAAGAAATCTTCTTTACAGTGTAGTTTGGATTTGTGCAATGCATATTGAAACGAGGACGTTCCATCCCGCCTACAATCTACAGCCAACAACCAACACCGTGACAAACACTTCCTAATACTAACGATACCAAATAATAATCAACTTACCAAAACGACGACAAATAGATAAGATGATAATAAGATTAAACAGTCCTCACTTCATTATATAAATCACTGTAATACGATAATAAATGAAATTCATAAACACACAACACATACGTCACTCAAGACTCCGCCATTTTATAAATTTAAAACTTTTTTTCTTGTCACAGCTACAACGTGTAAAGGGGGATTATTCATACAGCCTACTTTAATTTTAATGCTTTTTTTATGAAATAATGTAGAATACAATAATTGATACTCTTTGGATTATTTTATTCAATGATAATAGCAAGTAAAGTATTCGTCTCGCTGTTAGATAAAATTATTGTTCCTTTGTAGCCAGAAATCCTGGTATTTGTGCCCCAGAATTTAAGCCAATTCACACAAAGTTTGCTACCCAAGTTTACGTTAACTTTGCTAAACATATTGGTACCAAGGAGCATTGTCTAGACCTGAGAGTATTTGACAGCTTACTTAGCCCAATCTTATTTGCTATACAGCTTGTCACAAAAGCCCAGAAGCGCTCAGAAGCCTTGCCAAAAATATTGTCGTTGGTATTTTCTGTCTGTTTGACATTTGACCACCATTTGACATTGTTGTGACATATGTATTATTGAATCCAAATTCAATCGATGAAATGAATGTTCATTTAAGTGAATTTTAGGATTTTTTCTGAATTAAATGACACAGTGCCGAAGTAACTAATATAATGTATAACATTATACTTTCAATAATAACAACATTATCAACACTTTTTGTATTAGGAAACTGTAAGTATCGAATAAACACACTGCGACACTCAAAACAATATTGTGGTAAGATTTTCAATGGATTTTATTTATTTTAGGCTCTATATACCATAATCTAAAGTATTTTGAGACCATACATGCCTCGAAGCTGGCTCATCATGTTGTTAAGCGAGGTGTGAAGTTGTCCAACCATCCTTTTAATACAATCAAAGAGGTTCATTTCAAGACGCTGGGAAAAGACTTTAGATTGATTTTACATCCCCATAGCTCGGTACTACATTCTAATTTCAAAGCATATGCTGTGGATGGTGATGGAAAGGAAACAACTGTTCATGTTGGTAAGAAACCCTTATTCGTTTTTTTAAACATATCAGATAATACTACAGTAATTAGTCATATTTTATCTTGAAGTGCATGAGGAGTGTTAAAACAGAGTCAGTTGGGACTAACTGCTCATAATATGCCAAAAGTATATTTATCTATACTTTTACTCAACTAAAGAAAAAGTAGATATTTGTCTACCAATAGAATAATAGATACTCATAGTATATATATAAACCTACATGAATGATAGATATTTCAAAATAATGGGTCCTTTCTGACTACAACAGCCTGTCTGAACCCTGAAACATTAACTAATTAATTTTGGTAGTTGTTAACCTAATAATATTATTAATCAATATAAAATTGTAAAATGCTAACTGTATAGACAATGTTATTTTTGTTACAGATAGAGAAAATTTCTACACGGGCAGAGTGTTTGGTGAGAAGACTTCAGATGTGAAGTTGCACATGGATGATGGTCTCATCACTGGTATTATTCACACACCAGATGAAACTTATCATATTGAGGTTTGTACCAATACTAATTCACCATGACATCATAGTCATTTGTGGCTTATCAGGTTACCATAACCTTTTAACATAAAGGGCTATTGAAGGAATACCAAATTTTAGTCAATACAAGTTTGACAGTCCCTCCCATCCTGCCTCAGGAGGGAGGACTCATTTGATGATTTTACCATAAAAAAGGTAATATTATTTCTCCTGGAGAATAAATGGATGGAATAAACAATCAATAACATTTCTCCCATCTGAGAATCGGACTCGGGCGTCTGACCAGGTAGGGTAACTGTTTATGGGGGCTCAACATAAGGCTACCTTTTTTTACTGATTCTGAGCTAAGCTAGACCTAGATTGAAAAACTAGAAAGCAAAATGAAACCATCCCCTTTTAGTTAGGTTCGTCTTACCACCTCTATCAAAACAGTAGGTTATTTTAAAAAAAAAGTCATAATCATTTTGTTTTCTAGCCCTCCTGGCGCCACCTACCACATCTAGATGACAAGACTATGATCACTTACCGATCATCTGACATACACTTCAGTTGGAAAGGTGGTGAAGAAGCCAGTAAAGGTGCCAAGCCACGTGTCTGTGGTTATGTGAAAGAGGGAAAAGGTAAAGCATTTTGTGACTTAAATGAGATTTAGCATAGCATTGCCCATTACCCAAAAAAATAACAAGATTATTGTCTTATTTTTTTTTTGTAATCTAGGTATTACCATAAAAAAAGACAAAAATCGAATGACCTCTTCATTCATATAATATTACTTTGATTTTTGTATAACTAAAAGATTTTTATGAAAATTCTGTAAATTCATAAAATATTTTATTTTTTTCAATTAGAATTAGAAGAAGATGATGATGATGAAGAAACAGCCACTAACATAGAATCAGAACATGAACAGTTAGAGAAGGATAAATATTTAGAAGAGAACACACATTTTGACAACACTGCAGATGTGGCACAAAGTAACAAGAAGCGAGTGAAACGACAGAGCGACTATGAATACACGCCGACGAAGACCCGGTGTCCACTACTTCTTGTGGCAGATTACAGATTCTTTCAAGAAATGGGTGCCAGTAATACTAAGACTACTATTAGTTATTTGGTAAGATAGGTATTGTTATGAGCTGGGTAAGGGATAAATTAATTAACACCAATTAAAACCAAGTAATTTTTATTGACACACGAACCACTAATTACAAAAATCAACACTTCACTAGTATTCACCACTAAAACACAATTGTACACACTTAAAAGTCACTCCGAGATTCTCATTTCGAGTTTCACTTTCGAGTCGTCTCGATCGTAGTCAAAACCAGACTGACTGCCGGGCCCTATTGGTGCCTTTTTATAACCCGGCCGGACCCACTGAATGTTAAGAGAAGATGGTTGAAGGTTCTGGAAAACATCCATGGACTTCTACTTAGTCTTCCGGTCAATCAATCTTTCAAACATTCTTCATTAGAATTGTCGAGAACCTTATAGCTTGGTCTCGCAATTCGATCGATACGTAACAGTATTTATGTTATTTCCCAATATCTTCTATGTATTCTAGCTTACAGTTTTCACAACTTGTTTTCTTTCTGTTTTCAGATCAGTCTCATTGATCGTGTTCACAAAATATATAACGATACTCTTTGGCAAGACCGACAGGTTTGTGGTACCAATTTTTTTTCCTGCCAATTATAAACTGTTTGATAATAGTTTTTTAAAGTGTTTAATTAATTTGACGGCACGGTTGTTATTGAGCCAGAGCTATTGGACTGCTACTCGGCGTGTCGCGGGTTCGATTCCCGCATGGAGCAAATATTTGTATGATCTATAAGTAGTTGTTCCGGGTCTGGGTGTTTCTGTTTGTTTGTAAACGCACCCACGATACAGGAGAACACCAAGTGTGGGACAAGGTTTAAAAAAAAAAATCCGTTAAAAATTACATTTTTGCTTAAAAACCTTGTTGCGCAACAGGACATGGATGGTTTCAAAGGCATGGGTTTCGTGATAAAGAAGATTCTCGTCCACTCCGAGCCGACTCGCGTACGTGGTGGCGAGGCGCACTATAACATGGTGCGCGAGAAATGGGACGTTCGCAATCTACTTGAGGTAAGATAAGAGAAAAAAATACATACCTAGTAGCTTAATTCCATGTCAACTTAACGAAAATGGTGTTAACTGAAACTGTGAACACAGTTATTGGTGGATTCATATAAGGACATGTTGTCTGATGAAATAAAGATAACGAAATAAACCAGTCCAAGAGACAAGTGAGGGTGATTATGCATATGAATCTCCACTCTCCAATGTCAACTAACCAGTCAAGTCAAGAACTTTGAAAATTTGTGGGTAGACATAGCAATAACAAAACTTTTCGTGGGCTCTTCACAAAATAATTAATTAAAAATAGTTTATTTGTATTTTTGATGGATTAAACTAGTTCATCTTTTACTACACCTCCCCACACTTGCTATCTAATATTATCAAGTTTATTGGACTTGCCTTGATTCACTGACACTGCACTACATCATGGACACAAAGCTTGCTGCCAGTCTGGAGGACCTACAACAGCTGTTTGGCTCCCGAATGCAGGAGTATGAGACAAAACTGCAACAAGCTACCGCTAATTCATCACCGGCATCACCTGATATTACTTCCATTGCACGTGAGTTCTCTGACTTTAAACTGTTTGTCTGTCAAGCACTATCTACACTAAAATCTCAAATTGAGTTGCTTGCTGCTGGATATGACAGACATGAAACTGCCATGCGAAGAAAGGTCCTGCTGTTCCATGGTGTTCCAGAGCAGAAGAATGAAAATTTACATGTTGTGGTGAAGAACATAATGATCAATCAAATGAAATTGTCAGAGTTGGGAGACAAGAACATTATTCATGTCTGTCATAGGCTTGGTTTCTCGCAGCTGAAAGCACGTCCCATACTGGTACGATTCTTCAGGATGGAGCACCGGCAACTTCTATGGGATGGCAAGAAGGCTCTGAAGGGCACTGGCATCACAATCTCGGAATTTTTGACCCAAGGAAGGCATCGTGTGTTTGCGGCCGCGCGTAAACATTTTGGTATGCTGAATTGCTGGTCAATGGAGGGAAAGATTGTTGTTATTTGCCCTGACAAATCCCGCCACAAGCTCGAAACAGCAGGCGAACTTCAAGTATTAATCGCTAAGTTCCCATTGACTGCAGCCGACACCGAGGATTCTGTGCATTCTGAAGAACCTGGATCGCCAAATGTCGGTGCTTCGGCTACACCGGCCAAGAGGTTTAGGAAGACGCGTCTGCGCAAGTAATTGTTCATTCTGTGTTCAATCTTAATAACGGTTACAAACGCAATCACTTTATTGTTAGTGCCGGTGGTTAAATAAGTCACTTTATTTGGTTACCGACGTAATTTTTCTTTTTGTTGTTGCCGGTATTTAATTAATGTTCATGTTTGCTGTAACTTGCGACGAACGAAATGTTGACATTACGTATTGTGATATGACAGATGTAGACAGCTGCTGTCCATGTCAGTGTCATCGATCCGCACATTGGTCTCCTGCGTTTCGTTCTACGCTCAATTCGTTTTGTCAATCGTATTTTAGTTTTGCTTTTTCTTTTTAGTTTTTGTTTTTCAAATGTTAATTTTTAATATGATTCACTGTTGTTTTGATAGTTGTAAAAATTCCTGCCAATTGTACTAGCAAGTTGGGGTGGTTTGCTCATCGTAGGAAAACTTATTATTATTTTTTTTTTATTTTTTTCTTTTTTTTATTCACATTAATATATTTATATATATATTTTATTCTTCATATATTATATTGTAGCTATTTATTATAATGGATGATCTAGCTGATCTTAATGACAGCTTTTTTTCATGCTCTTCCTCTACTAGCTTTGTTAGTGTGGACAGTGACTCTTCCTTACCACTAACTTTACATGACAAATTATTTTCTCTTTTCTCCAACGACCCTAAAAATTTGCATATTGCACACATTAATGCTCAGAGTGTTCCTGGTCACTATTCTGATCTTCTGGCATCATTTAGCAGTGCTCATTTGGATGCTCTATTAATTTCGGAGTCTTTTCTGAAGCCATCTCTCCAATCTACACATTATTCACTCCCTGGCTTCGTCTTGATCCGCAATGATAGGGTTGGCAAGGGTGGAGGAGGTGTCGCAATATATTTGCGTGCCGATTTACCCTACAGGGTAGTCAGTGCATCTCCCTCGCTATATTCTGGATCGGCTGAATACTTGTTTTTAGAGATATTAATTCACCATACCAAACTGTTGCTGGCAGTGCTTTACAGTCCAAATCTACATGTTGACTACTTTGATTCCCTTGAGTCCTCTCTTAGTGATCTTTGTCCCTTGTATGAGCATGTCATTTTGATGGGTGATTTTAATACTTGCCTCATTAAAAATGACTTTCGCTCCATCAAACTTCTCTCTCTCTTGTCTTCTTTTAATCTCCAAGTTTTGCCTCTCTCTGCTACTCACTATTTTCCTAATTGTTCTCCTTCTCTTCTAGATCTTATGATTATCTCTTCTCCCAATAATGTTACTTTTCATGGTCAACTTAGTGCTACATTTTCCTACCATGATCTTATCTACTTATCTTATCGCATTCGTGTTCCAAAACGTAAGCCCCAGCTTTTATATCTCCGCAACTTCAAGAGCATAGATCTGGAGGCTTTGCAGCGTGATGCCAACTCTCTCGACTGGTCCCCTTTATTGGAGATGGATTGTATTGATGAAAAAGTGGGTTATTTTAACACATCAATCCTTGACTTATTCGACCGGCATGCTCCCACTCGGCGTGTCAAAGTAAAATATAACCCTGCACCATGGATTTCATCACAAATTAAAGAACTCATGGCTCGCAGGGATAAGGCTAATAGTAGATATAAGCGCAGACCATCAGAGCTGAATCTCTGTTATTATAAATTGCTGCGTAACCGCTGCAATCATCTGTGTAAAGATGCTAAGAGACGCTATTTCCACGACCAACTTGACAACCGCAGTTCTTCCGATGTTTGGAGATTTCTGAAGTCTGTAGGTATTGGCAAAACTTCTACCAATCAGTGCAAGGATGTGAACCTCAACGACCTGAATAATCATTTCTCTTCCCTTCCCTTTTCTTTCGATCCTTGTGTTAAAGCTATGACTTTGGATAGCCTATCCAGTTTGTCAGTCCCACCATGTTCTCCTTTCACCTTAAGCAATGTTTCTGAAGCTGACGTCAAGAAATCTGTTCTTGCTATTACTTCGTCAGCAGTCGGTAACGATAAGTTGAGTTCTAGAATGGTTACTCTCATCCTTCCCTCCTTACTTCCTGTTCTCACTTACTTATTTAATTATTCCTTCTCTTGTAGTTCCTTTCCTTCGGCTTGGAAGCAGGCTCACATTATTCCTTTACCCAAAACCAGTAATCCTTCCTCGCTGTCTCACTTTAGACCCATCTCTATTCTCCCTTTTCTTTCTAAAGTGTTTGAGCACCTAGTCCATAAGCAATTAACATTTTTCTTGACGTCAAACTCCTTAATTTCCCCTTTCCAATCTGGTTTCCGTTCGGGTCATAGCACTGTAACTGCACTTTTAAAGGTAACTGACGATATCCGCTGGGCAATGGAGAATAGGTCACTTACTGTTCTCGTGTTGCTTGACTTTAGTAGTGCCTTCAACTCAGTGGATTTCGACATTTTGCTTGGTATCCTTAAATCTATAAATTTCTCTTCTCCCGCTTTAGCCTGGTTTGACTCTTATCTTCGGGGACGTTCTCAGTGTGTTCGCCTAGAAGAGACTCTCTCTGATTGGTGTAGCCTTACTGAGGGCGTTCCTCAGGGTAGCGTTCTCTCTCCTCTTCTTTTTTCAATTTTTATCAATACGGTTACTAAAGTAATCTCTTCTAGTTTCCATCTTTATGCGGATGATCTGCAGCTTTATCGTCATTTTACCACAGCAGATGCGACGTCTGCCATCGGTGCCATGAATCTTGACCTGGCGAATATCAATACCTGGGCTAAGTCATTTGGCCTGCGAATTAACCCATCTAAATCCCAGGCCATGATCATAGGCAGCCGATTTGTTCGCAGTGCGGCTCTTGTTGCATCCTTGGCACCTTTATACCTTGACGGTGTGTGTATCGATTACACAGACACTGCTAAAGATTTGGGTGTAATCATTGACTCCAATCTCTCATGGCGTACTCAGGTCAACGAAGTCAGTCGTAAAGTACACTTTTCCTTACATTCGCTGAAAAGTCTCCAGAGTGTCTTGCCCTTGAAGACTAGAATTTCTTTGGCTCAAACTCTTATTCAGCCGATCATTGACTATGCCGATGCCTGCTATTTGGATGCTACTGAGGAGCTATTAAATAAGCTTGAGCGCTTGCAAAATCTATGTATTCGATTTGTTTTCGGACTCCGTAAATATGATCACGTCTCTCACTTTCGCAAGGAACTCAAGTGGCTCCCAATCCGCCTTCGCAGGAACACTCGTATCCTATGTCTCCTTTTCAATATCCTTCACAACCCTTCCTATCCCTCTTATTTGCGAGAACGTTTTAGCTACGCCCGTCCAAACGACGCACCTTGTAGGTCGCACCTTAGATCCTTACTTAAATCTCCTCCTCATAAATCCAGTTACTATTCATATTCCTTCTCCGTCCATGCTGTAAAGTTGTGGAACTCACTTCCGCCTAGCATCCGTGACTTAAATACAATTTCACTGTTTAAAATCAGAGTAAAAGAGCATTACTTATCATCACAATTGTAATTTATATATATATATATATATAGATATATATATATGTATTTATGTATATATTTATTATATTTTTGCATTATATATTTATATAAGTATTTATCATGTATTCGTATATTATAGGTTAGGTATCTACATATTTACAGTTTTATTCCTCGTTTCACACACTGCAGTCTACATTTCTTATTAATTTCTCCTTTTCGCGGGTCTGCTGGCAGAAATTTCTATAGAAATAAGCAGTACCCTTGTACTAAGTTTTATGTTATAATTATCCTGTGTTGTGTATTGTGTGTACATAAATAGTAAAATAAATAAATAAATAAATAAACTTTGGTGCAGTAGTCCACCAGATACAACATCCATCTTATTTGGGAGATCGTCTCTTTTCATCGGAATATCGAAGAACTTTACACCCTGTTTCTCATAATACGTCATACGATAAAGCTTCTAAGGGTCAATTCACAACGAGACTCGACACTGCGCACATTTGAGACTTTAACTTTATTTATATAACTTTATTTGCAATACGAAAAGATTCATATTTCACCTATGACGATGGAAAGTGATCACCTTTTAATAGCTACTCAAAATCTAACTTTATTTACTACACGACAAGATACACATTTCTAGCATCGTGGCGTCACGTCACGTCTCGATGTGAACTGAATCTTAAGAGCAAAGAAACATATTTCATATTTGTTTGGCAGGTGTTCAGTCGCGAGTACTCTCACAAGGACTTCTGTCTAGCCCATCTGTTCACGGACCTCAAGTTTGAAGGTGGTATTCTCGGACTAGCGTACGTAGGTTCACCGCGACGAAACTCAGTTGGCGGAATTTGTACACCAGGTAACATTTTTTACCTATATTGTGTTACTTTAATCATGTTATTTGTCCGATTTTATTGTTTATCATTTATTTTATTTTGGCATCAAACAGCCATGTACTATCGCGGACACTCCCGCCTGACCACCACTAAGCTCATTTTTGCTTGCACTTACAATATAGAAACGTTCTCTAGCCCCGCCCCGTTTCCTTTGTGTAGAAATAATGAATGAAATACAATACCGATCGGCCGAGCGCACTGTCGACGCACGCCAAACGAGTTTTTTTTTTTAAACTGCTATTTGAATTATAAAAATACTTTAGCTTAAATTGGCCTGCGTTACTGACGATAAGTATGTGTGTGTTTTTTTTAACTTTGTTGAAATTGGCTTACGTTACGTTAAGTCTTTGTGTGTGTCGGAAATTCGGAATTCACTGATTTCTTATTTATTCATTTATTATCTTTCAATTTATTATAGTAATCTTATAAAATCCTATGCTATTGACAGGCAATAGATAAGCTTTTTTTTAGCGTTGTAAAATCATAAAATGATTCCTCCCACCCAGGGCAGAGCGGGAGGAACTGTCAAACTCGTACTGATTAAAATCCACGGTGTCCTTCAACAGCCCTTTACGTTCCGGGGTCACGGTAATTCGTGAGTCCCGCGACCCCTGACAGGCTTTGGCCCTCTAGAGGGGGGCCCTGTCATTTTGCTGACACTCTTTGAGGCGCGCGTGGAACACAACGCGCTGTCGACCCGGGCATGGTCTATGGTCGGACAGCGAGTTGCCCATTACTCGCTGCCCGCATGCCCGCGCCTACGATGGCCGGAGATCGTCTGCCGACGTCCGTCGCCGTGGGCGTCTACCACTGCGGCTGGGGTGTAGGGAGGACGCTGTCCTCTCCCTCACGCGGCCCGCCTCCTCCTTCGCGAGCATGACTGCTTCGCAGAAGGAGGCGACCGCTTCCCATTAGTCTCGCCCTAATTTTACTTGAAGTAAATAAAACAAACAGATATTCGTAAAATATTTATTAGGTTCAATATAGGAACTGAATCAGTAAAAATAGGTTAAACACAAAATCATAGAAAAAGTTATGAAATTAACTTCAAGGAGTGACATAGACAATAAGGGCAGGGAGGGGGTGAGCGGGCGCAGCCACTGGCGAAATCTAGTTACTTATAAATATATTTTAAGTTAATACTAATATCTTTACAGTGGCAAACATTGCTTCCTTAAAACCAAACTAAGAAAATGAAACAGATATTGCGTGAGTAAGCGAGAAAGAATACAATAATACCCGTGCATAACGTAACATACAGAATTATTTCATTTTAATTGTCGCTATTATTAAAATTAGACTTTCTAGTTAAATTGTTCAACAAATCAAATATTTGTTTGTTTGTTTTGTTTTGTTTTTTTTTTTTAAACGTTGCCCCACACTAGGAATTTTCTCCTGTGTCGTGGGTGCGTTTACAAACATAGAAATTCACATACAGAAGCACCCAGACCCGGACCAACTACTTGTAGGTCACACAAATATTTGTTCCGCGCGGGAATCGAACTCGCGATACGTTCCACAGTAGTCCAATCGCTCAGCCACTGCGCTAACTGTGTCGTCATATTAAAATTTTTGTTGCTCGGTGAGCAACAAAAAGTGGTGATTTTTTTCGCTATTTCGCGGTTTCCTATAATGGAGCCCCTCTCTATGTAAAGCACGACGAACTGTGCGTAGTGATACTTCGTACTCCTCGGCGAACAATCTCGTCGGAGTAAACGCGTCCCCTTGTTGGTAGGTGTTCACCATACGTTGGACGTTTTCCTCAGGAATGAGAAACGGACGTGGTGCCCGCGGTCTTTCCTCTAAGACACCCTCTTCTTTATGGCGTCTGATCCACAGCCGCGAAGTGTTTCTCTACAAACAATAAACAACCTCATAAGTCACAGATACAAATTTTTAAAAGTGTCAACCTGAAACTTTAAATCGGTTCTCTATCTAAACATAAATCTGAAATGCCATTATTTATTTTAGTTAAAAGTCATCATTTGTCCGAATAATAACTTGCCCCAACATAAGATCACATGTTATCACATGCCATAACATTAAAATTCCTTAATACAATATGTCCTAAATACTTAGGACATATGACTAGAATTTTTTATCAATATAGATATTTAATGAATTTTTTAGTTAACGTGTTCTGGATAATTAATTTTCGGACAAACAATTTTAGGAGATGAAAAGGGATACCTTTTAATCAATACAAAACATATTATATTTTCCCCTTTATTTACACCTACTCTGGTGTTATTTATGTGTAGGTAATAAAACTGCGGCTTGGGCCCGATTTTTTTGTCATATTATAGATATATTTAGAACAAAGCATGTTCTTATTTCGGCATGCAATTTGACACAAAGAAAATAGTTACGCAAACAAAGAGCCGGCGCCTTTTGTTTATACTTTTTAGCAAAAAAAATTGAAAACCACAAACATAATAGATATTGCTCTTTGTTATCACTCTTTAAACGTTGTCGGCAAGGATTAAAATTCTTTGATGCCTTCTACTATTTCTAATTGCTTTGTTATACTAAAGTAAAAAATAGGAAGTTCGGATTTGTCCGAGATATTAATATCATTTTCCATTCAAACTAATCTGAAGCTCATTCGAAATAGATACGAATGATCTTTTTGTAACGAAAGAAATTACGTTTGTATTGGCATTAAAAAAAATAAGACTTATAATTTAGTTTTTTTTCTGTTTGGACACAACTAGCAAAGTTGTGTCCGGGGGCCTAAAATGTCCGCTTTAGTCGAAGCGTAAATAGAATAATAATATGAATTACATTACAATTCGTAAAATGGTCACAAAGTGACAATCCATAATATTAACTGCTTTTGTAACTGGTTGATTCATAGTAGTATGCAATTGATTCTGCTAAAGCGCTCATCTTATCCCTTGGGTATCATCACAAATCATCTATAGCTACGTATAACGACGACTCGGGAGGCAGGTTGTGGGCTCACGTAGAAATAATAATTGTTTGACCCATATGCTAAGTCGTGCTTGGCACCAAAAGTTTTAAACAAGATTATGATATTAACTATTGAAATACCTAATAACTAATGAATTATTTATAAGATACAGTGGCAAAGATTGTTCTTTGAGAATCAAAAACAGAAATAAAAACAACTGAGATATTAGTGCGTGTCTAAGCGAGAAAAAGGAAAATAAGTATTTGAGTTCGCGAAGTAATATTCTATTTGTTTCTAGTTTAATCATATGTATCAAATACTTTTACTCTTTATATAACGAGCTAAAAAGTTTTTAATTATTTACACAAGATGATAATTATTTGCATGAAAAACTTTAAATCGTTCGTATTAAAAAAAAGAAAGTCGTTGAAAATAACAAAATGTATCATAATAATAAGTATTAAAATAATCTATTACTTACGCTCATATGCAGCTGCTCAGCGATTTGACTGAAGTTAAATCCTTGTCCATTCTTCTATTCTGAGGTTTCTGGAAGACATTATGCACAAAATGTTCTAGCACAGGTTCTCAGGAGTCCAATATTATTGCACAGGTTAACGTTTAGGCAATCAAAGGTCAGGTAAACAGAGCAATGGTCAATATTAAAAAGGTCCGGTGAGCGCGCCAAACTTCGCGCGTAAAATTCGCAAAAAAAGTGTACAGAGGACACGTCAGTAACCTGCGTAGAGCAGATTGCAACTAATAACGTTGACTCTTTCCTAATAGGCCCAAACTGTAAGGGGGCGTGGCTCGGTGCCTCCGCATGATTTAGGCAAAAAAAAATTTAACTGGTCAGGCGGAAAAGTCCGCGATAGTACAAACAATGCGGTTCCGTAAATAATTAGTTCCTTACAATAGACCTATAGTGCCGACAATGTAATAAAATGGTAAAAATTAAAAATCAATCAATTCCTGATAAAGAAAAACGCGTTAGAATACATAAGATGTTAATTTTATATCAGACTATGAGTTCGCTAAAATATATTGTAATTTTGATCTTTAAGGAAAAGGTAATGTGTAAAATTGGCTTATATTGGTCTGAAATTGCCAACTTCCATATACTATCCTCAAACAGGTCGTGGAAAATTTGCAAAGTCGGCATCCATAGGGTACGGTGACCGCTTTCCATCAGGCGCGGGCCTTTGTAAAAAAGCGACTAGTGGTGTGGTGATCAATGCCCGATCTGTACCTATGAAATTGAAGTTTTATAAATATTATTTCCAACCAAAATAATTGTAAAGTAATTATTTCTGCCTTTTACATTATGATTTGATTCACAATTTATGTTTGTTTTGTTTTCAGCTATTATGGTGCCTTGTGTGAGTGTCCCCTTTTTGTTTTGCTTATTTATATATTATTTGTGGTTTATCCTGTTAGTTTCTAGTTTAAAGTATTAAATAGCGCTTCATTAACTACTATATTTATGCTTATAATGCTTTATGTTGTTATTAAATAAATATGTAATACGTATATTCGTCGTGACATTATGGAAATCGAGGGTTGGAATTGAATGTTTAGATTTTGATAAGTATTAGTGAAAATGATCAAAAGAACCTCTTTCTTATAACTGAAAGCACAAAGCCCAATCATAGACTTTCATTGTGCCCATTTCTTTCAATTTCACTGGAAACATTTATTCCAATAGAAAAAAAATATTAATAAACCAGGTGTTAGTTTATTGCTGGTGTTGGATGTGACAGCAAGAAAACTTGCAATTTCTTTTTAGTGTGGTAAAATCATCAAAATGAGTCCTCCCACCCAGGGCTGTCAGACTTGTACTAACTAAAATCCACGGTGTCCTTCAATAGCCCTTTACGTTCCGGGGTAAAGTGATTCTTTAGTCCCGCGAACCCGGCAGGCTTTGCCCCTCTAAGGACCCCCTCCGGCCCCGTCATTGTGCTGACACTCTTTGAGGCGCGCGTGGAACACAACGCGCCTTCGACACGGGCATGGTCCATGGTCGGACAGCGAGTCGCACATTACTCGCTGCCCGCATGCCCGCGCCTACGGTGGCCGGAGATCGTCTTGCGACGTCCATCGCCGTGGGCGTCTACCACTGCTGCTGGGCCGTGAGGTGGACGCTGTCCTCTCCCTCACGCGTCCCGCCTCCTCCTTAGCATGACGGCTTCGCAGAAGGAGGTAACTTGCAATAGAATAATATTGCATAGGTCAGATGTCTCGCCGGCTCGTGACACGAATCTAAAGTTACGTGGCGTTAATCTTTCCTCCCTATATGAAACCATGTCAAACTAATTCTGGCAATATTACTAACTGCTTTAGGTACATAGGATGAATTTTTCAATTGGAATTCGGTTCCGAATTTTTCAATTGACCTTCAACAGTAAAATCTGACTATGTTGCCGTTCAAGCTCAATTGAAAAATTCACCTTGTATTAACATGATGGATCCTTTTTTTACGTGGTAATATCATCAAATGAGTCTTCCCACTCTAGGTGGAGCGGAAAGGTCAGACTCGGCGTTTGTAAATATATATATCTATCTTATCACCTAAAACAGAATACTTCAAGAACGGTTACACCTTGTACCTAAACTCCGGATTAAGTTCATCTCGCAACCACTACGGGCAGCGCGTGATCACCCGCGAGGCTGACCTGGTGACTGCGCACGAGTTCGGACACAACTGGGGCTCGGAACATGACCCCGACGTGGCTGAGTGTTCCCCGGCTGCTAGTCAGGGCGGCTCATATCTTATGTACACGTATAGTGTCAGCGGGTATGATGTTAATAATAAGGTGAGCTGTCGGTTTTATTACTACAAACATATTATTATATTAGCCCATAGTATACCACTGTTCGGCTAATGCCTCCCTTCACTATTTCCACTTTTCTTTCAGAGATCATGATCTAGTCCTTCATGAAGCGGTCCAATTCATCTCGCCATCTTGGGCCAGTCACGTCAAGTTCTCCCTTTTGGCATATTCTGTTTGTTTTGCTAATCGATTTTATGACATTCGACACGTGGTCTGCCCAATGCCATTTCAGCTTGGCAGCTTTTTCTCCACATTGGCAATTTGCGTCAATGAACGCTGTACTATGTTTTTTATGCATACAAATAGGTCACAAAAATATGTTTTGCATATTATATTTTTTGATTAATTTCGCTGCGAAACTTCCGGTTTTTCGTCCAGTTCATTGCTTCGGCGCTTTTAGCGCTTTTCTGGTGGTCGCCTCTGCTGGCTTTCAGGAGTTAAAGAATTTCATAAATAGTGTGGCAGGATCGTCCTAAAAATACATGATGTGTATGTGTTATAAAATAAAATACGTGATATACATGATAAATTAACCAAATAAACCGATATCTTAATATGGCTTGTATCAAACAAACATGTACATATTTGTTTTTACAGCGATTCTCGCCTTGCAGTCTGCGATCAATCCGGAAGGTTCTTCAAGCGAAATCCGGTCGCTGTTTCTCTGAACCTGAGGAGAGCTTTTGTGGCAACCTGCGTGTTGAGGGCGGGGAGGAATGTGACGCTGGCTTGCTCGGTAATTTTTTACTAAATATATTTTAATTCAGTAATTTTTTTGAAGTAATTTTCTTGGAATTTCTTGTGCATCGTAAGCAAGTTTAAAAAAAAATTAAGCTCTCATACACAAACCCAGAACCTGAACCAGAAATTACCTGTAGTGTAGGTCAAACAAATATTTACGTCGCGGGTTCGATTCCTGCAGAATCGAATTGCGACGGAGGGCAGCGCAGCAGTCGTCTATCCCTCAACCATTTTGATCCGTCGCAAATTACCAATTGGAAAATCAATACGCTGCTTAGGCCACTAACCATGAAATCTTCATCGCTTGTTACAGGTACCGAAGACAATGATATATGCTGTGACAAAAACTGTAAATTAAGGAAAACTCAAGGGGCAGTGTGCAGGTAAACATAGTTAATTTTAGAGTTTTGAGAAATATACTGATGTTGACGGATGGAGACAAAAAAACCAAGATGGTTGGATTGTCAGAAAAAATATACGTAAAAAAAAGAAATAAATGATGCTATTAAGACTGACAGCACGCGTAGCATGACCAATTCTGTCTCTATTCTACCAAGAATAGACAACGTCATTTTATCGTTATTTGTATACAAATTGACAGCATTTTTGCACATGTGTGATACGATTGGTACACCATTGAAGAATAGTACCATTTCATTTCTATATTTTATACATTTCCATGCTTAAAACGGTAAAAATCGTCCAACGTTCTGTCATTTCGTCTCTTCTTCCGTCGACAAACAACCCGTTTCTACGGCGCCATGCTACGCGTGCAGTAGAATGGAAGCAGAAAACGTGTTATACCGACCCCAAGTATAATGAGATAAAGACAGGAAGACGATAACTTTTAAGAAGCAGACTAAATTATTTATATATTTTTGTTATCAAATTATGAAGCTAGTACTAATAACACGATGGGATTACTTTCAGTGATAAAAACTCTCCATGTTGCTCGGGATGTGTGTTTGCTCCACCTGGCGTTGTGTGTCGCGAGGCCGCACATTCAGCCTGCGAGGGCGAAGCTACCTGCAATGGAGCTTCCGCTGACTGTCCCAAGGTATACTTAGCTTATTTTGAGTCGATTATGAGACTCCAGTGTCTATGAACTTTAGGGCGGTTTGAAAGTTTGCAGTGAGCGTTATTTCGCGCAGGAGTAATAAAATCCTGTAGTACAGAGCCCCTCTGATAATTTTAAATTGTGTCATTGCACAGCTTTATGGATAATTTTCTGAGTCACCCATAATCTTATAACATAGACTGAGTTTTCCTAAATTAATGGTAAATAAAATAGTCATACTCTCTAGAATGAGAGAAAAATAAGTTTAAGACCGTTAATATCTCTTTCCTGTATAACATCTGTGATAATGTAAAGGAAACAGATAGATTGTCCTGCAACTGTTTTACACAGTTTTTAAAGAGTATGAACATTTTAAGCAGGTAAATCAAATGATATGAAAATTATTTATTTGCTCTCGGTATGTACAAAAATGCTTAGTCCATGCTCTATGTCTATGAATCCGTCAATCCGCTATAAAGTATTCCATTAACTATATATGCGTGAAATAATAAATAATGCTCGGAGCTAAATTCTGAGTCACCTTAAAGTTTGTCTTGAACTATACTTTTTCATGTTTTAATAGGATAATAAACTTGATCGTGCTATTGTTTTGCAGGCACCAGCTATAGCGGATGAGCATGAGTGTGCCGAGCGTGGTCGATGTCGGAATGGGACGTGTGTGCCTTATTGTGAGACGCAAGGCATGCATAGTTGCATGTGCGATATTGGTAAGAAATCACATCATTTGTATTCTTTTGTCCTGGAACGCAAAGGGCAATGAAGGAAAAGGATGGACTTTAGTCAGTAAGAGACAGACGGTCCCTTTCGCTTTACCCGAAACAAAAACTTCCTTATAAAATATTCAATAAATATACGTCGCGATTTCCAGTTGCGGATGCGTGTAAACGCTGCTGTCGTAAGAGTCTAAACAAGACTTGCTTCCCGGTAGCTCATAACGACATACTGCCCGATGGAACACCTTGTATTCAAGGATTCTGCAACAAGGTGAGTATTGTCCGAATTTACACGACCGTTTTTCTATAATATTTCTCCACTGTCCCAAAAAAATATGTTAGTGATATTTAAAAAGTTGCGAAAATAATCTAAATTAAATTGGTGCAGATTTTTTAGTTTAGCAACACTAAACGTGCAGAGACAACATTACACATTGGAACCCGAATCAATAGCGCAATATCCGCAAATGCTCGTCGCCTAGGAGTTATGTTTTTATTCTTATGGTTAGATTGGTCGCAGTCTTATGTAGGAATATGTAACTAAAGTTCATACTAATAAAGTTTAATTTCTGATGACGAGTAACTTGTGTAAATATCAGCTAACTCTTAATTATTTCTATAGTATTGAGCCTACCGCAGTCATTTATAAATTACTCTGCGTTATATCCACAGGGTGTATGCGAGAAAACTATCCAAGATGTAGTGGAACGTTTTTGGGACATTATTGAAGACATCAACATAAACAATGTGCTTGGTTTCCTTCGCGACAACATTGTGGGCGTCGTCGTTCTAGTCACCGCCTTCATTTGGATACCTGCTAGTTGTGTGGTATGTATATAAAAAAAGCTCGTTTCTCGAAAGAAGTTGTATGAATACATCATACAACTTCTTTCTTATGAGAATACATAGTCACATTTTCATAACCATGAAGTTTTTATCGTAAATGGACGTTCTAAAAAGTAGTTAGTTGCAAAAATTAATAATTCATTTATGAAACACATTTAGAACAAGTATTATTGCAGATATTATTGAAGAGCCATTTTAAAATGTTAACTTACTGTATTTCAGATAAGTTACGTAGACCGTCGTCGACAGCGCCAACATCAGAAGTTCTTGGACTGGGAGAGGCAACATGATCTTATCCATCCATCGTCGCCAAGGAAAATTATACATACAAGGTAATCAGATGAATCCCTCGTTACAATAAGAATTGAAGTCACTTCTAAGAATTCTATAACCATTAATTCGATATATAAATAAAAATGTCCTGTCAAAAATATGGTGACTTTCGAGAGAATAAACTCAAATTTCCATTGTATTGTTGTAACTATAATTAATGTATGATTGCCTCGTTGGCTTAGTGGTTGCAAGCGCGAATGCTGAACAAGAGGTCTTGGGCTCGATTCCCAGGTCGAGAAGTGTTATTCAGTTTTTCTATCAGAGAAATTCTTCAGTAGCAGCCACGTGCCCAGTTGATGGCAATACGCTCGTCCCGTATTACATGTGACGACATTGCTGGCGAAATGTTGAGAGTGCTATTAGGTACACCTCCGCCTTACCCTTCTGGAATTTAGAGGGGTGATATATGTAATAAATGCATTCATACAATCTTTTGTTTTTCCAGACTGCCAAAACAAAAACCTCCCGGTATGAAGACCACAATTCAAGGCACAAGTCAACTTTAGATATACATACATAGTTATAGTTTTATTAAGTTTAACCTATCCAAATAAATATAAGTTTATCAAAGAAACAACTCAGTATTATTAATATTTTTTATTTCTTGTTTCATATAAATAGCGTGCGTAACGTTAAATGATTATTTAAGCAATAACATTAATTAATGAATAAATAATAAAGAAAGTGCATAACGGCTAAAATAAGGACTACATAATCTTGCAAGCTGCAATATATTTTTATCAGACAACGACAAATTCGAAGACGGGTAATGTGTTTTTGGATAGAGCATGACACAAGAAGGTTCCATCTATTCACCTCGATAAAGATATTTCTAATTTTGACCGATTAAGTGAAAACTTGGCTCAACATTTTGGTGAATGATCAAATTCTTGTTGAATTAATAAATTGTAAGGTAAGGTACAGTACTGGCCAGCAGTGATAGGCTGATAAATTAATCATTGATGGATCGGAAGTGATCGTGTTCCACGAATTTGGCCGATGTATCCTTTGTGTCATTCTATGTGGCTGTTTAGTTGAGTGCAGTGGATGTGAGTAGGGCAACGCCCCTCTCGTAGAAGGCGTGCGGCTCCTGTCCGGGCGCGATGGGCAGGCGGACAGTGAAGAGTAACTCTGAACGAGCGCTGTTCAGGTACACTGGGAGAGTCAGGGTTTGGCCGCCAGTTGCTGTTTCAGGGCCACTGTAAAAAAAACCACATGTTTTATAAAGTTGAATTAGGCAATTTATATTGGTCAAGAATAATAGTACCGAGACGGTTAATGATTTTTCTCGGTATGGTTTCGAGTTTTTTATAAACTAATATTGTCCCGATTCTAGGGAAACGTCTGCCCCATAACCTTCCACTCGTCCTTTTGAGATAATTATAACATAAAAGATTTATTTTTAGATAAGATTTTACATTGTGATGACTTATGTAAGCAGAGTTTGAATATTTTACAACTTCAAATGAAAAGGGTTTAAGATGATATTTACCGGATCCAAGTGAGCACAGTAAGTGGCAGGTCGACCATAATAGTGTTCGTGAGCAGCAGTCTGTTGCCCTTCACAGTAGCGCCCTGCAGCTTGAGCCCGGTCACCGAGAACGACCACTCCGTCTGAGCGTTCTCGGTTGGAGTGCCCGGGTCGGGGATTGTCACCTGGTTTGATCAAAAAGTACATATTAGAACATAGACTAAGAAATAGCTATAAAGTTGCAAGATCTACCAAGATCCCCAACTTTGATGCCAGTTTTCGGTCTGAGCGATTTCAGTGTTGCGACAGAGGACTCCTCTCTGTCGCAACCTGCCTATCTAACAACCATGCAGGCTCGGTGCAAGTTGGTGTATTAAAATATTTAATGAAGGAGTATTGTTTTGTTGCGACATCACATCATTCTGGTTGCAAATTACAGGAAATCGATGGATAAGTTACCTGCAGATGAAGTTCTTCGAGAGACCAGGAGTTGGCTTGAGCGACGCACTGACGAGTAGCGGTTATGTAGGCTTCTGGGTTCAATAGACCACCGAGCCATACTGGGATACTCTGTAAACACACAATTAAATGACAATGCATAATACACATTAAAATGTTAGGACGAAGCATCTTTGGTGCGATCAATAAAGATCCCAAAATGAGTTTTAATAGCTGTGGTGCAACAACAACCTTTTGATGATTTAATAGCAAAATAACATTGAAAAAAAAAAGACGGTTGTGTAATTAGCTCCGATTTTAAGCAACTCGGAAATAGATATCTTTCTAAAAGTGTACCTGCAGCCTCTTAGCGCCCATGGCGGCGACAGCTTCGGACACGGCAGCGAGCTGTGTGACGCGGTGCGCGAAGTCTCCCACCCACTGCTGCACCGTGCAGCCGCGCGCCACCGCGTACCGGCGCCAGCTGGACGGCAACATGCCGCGGACTAGCGATCCCACCATCGCCCGCGTCTCGTTGGTTTGCTTCATCTCGCCCTGTTCAACATGTCAAACATAGTTTTAAACAGGAAATAAAATTCTGAAAAACTGCGAGCAAAACTTGAATTCGCGACCCAGTCAATGTCGGCAACGAAAGGTAGTTCTACTAGTTCTATACAACACAAGAGTTACAACAGAAGAGTTGTGTTAAATGTTTATTTTTTAAGTGGTCAAATGAATCCTCCCGCCCTAGGTGGAAATTAGAAGAATTACTTTATTTCGTAAAGCGACCATTTCCCGTAATGTTTAAAAATATGCTATGATATCACACAGTGGGTGCCAACGAAGGTGACGTAGAAGACTGTTGGAACTGAGGCGGGCTTAAAAAACATTGGCGTGACGTTTTGGACACATTGAGAGAGCAAAAAAGAATGCATTGTAGTAGTAATAATCACTAGGATTGAAGCCCACTGCTTTTCAAAACTAAAATCCAACCTTCTAGTAGTAGTATAAGACCAGTTTATAAGATTATAATCGTGACATTACCTGACAGATAGATAGCACGTTGCGCAGATCATGCAACACTTGTTGCAGTAACGACGCGCCAGCAGCCACCTCGCGCTCGAAGAATCGATACAGAGGGTCCTTGATGTTCTCAACAGTACGACGCAATGTCTGCAATAAAAAGGATATGATTATAAACCGATCGGTGTTTTCTATCAATATAAATCTCAAGTCTTGTCTGAGGCCTTTGGGGTTCCCCGAGCTGGTTTAATGAACTCTGACAATACATCCTCACATGACAAGATCATAAAAATAAGACAATGTGATAGTATTTTTTAACCCAATCAGTTGTAGTGGTAAAGTTAGGTTGCTCCCAGTGAAGGCTGATAAAAATAACATTGATCTTCTGGTTACTATAACATTGTTGTTGGTTACCGAAGTCACAGTTAAAAAAACATGTGTGTTGATTTAAAATTGCGAAAATCGGTTGGTTTCAGGCTTGATTCTATGATGATGACATAGAATCAAGCATGGACTGAGCATTGTCTGCTTATAATAGACTAAACAATGTCTGTTGTGAAAGAAAGAGATGGTCAAACAATAGTTTTTCTGTGCTTAAGGCTCAGTCTATGGTGGTTACAGAGAAGAGTATTATAAACGAAAATCAATCATACCGGTAGCTCTTGCGGCAACAGTTGCAGCCAGGTGGTGGCGGTGGAATGTAACGTCTTCATCCAGGCGGGCCTTCCGTCGACCATCGAATCTGCAACTTAACATTTTGTAGCAAGTTGTATTTAACAATAAATTCATAACATAATCCGTCTTACCACAAACAAAAGTAAAACATCTGTTGAACACGTGACTAAAAAAACTGTCAACTTCAAAACGTCATTTGACGGTGATATTAGGCCCACTTGCACCACACATCACTAAACGGGTTTAGCGCTAAACTGCCTTAGAATATCACTGTATCCCTGTCAAATTGTTTGAAGTTGACAGAGACAGAACGATGTTTTAAATCAGTTTAGCGCTAAACCTGTTTAGTGATTGTGGTGCAAGTGGGCCTTAGTGTCGTTTTGCTGATACACTTTTTTAAGACAAGTGTTTTACAGATGTTTAACTTTATGTGGTACGATGGAATATGTCTATACTCCCTTTGATTTGAATTAGAATCAAATTTCAACACTGTGTTAACTAACTTTGGTTTCATGCAGGGTTAGTTAAGTTGTTTCTGAGGGCTTCAATATGACAAATAAAATATAGAAGAAAAAAAAAATACATCAATAAGTTGCAGAGATAGTGCTACGTAGTAGAGTTTTAGTCTCCTCATTTACGTAAAATAAAATAATTACAAACTTAAATAATTGAAAAAGTGGTCTAAGTGGAATGAAGAACAGGGTAAAAAAACCCTCACACCCCAAAAAACGTGGGTATGGCATCTACAAATATGGCAATTTATGTTTAGAATATGGTGTTCATAATACAGTTCAAAATATTTATATGAAAAGTTTATCTGTGTAATACCTGCGACCACGTCATGGTCTGCTGAAGCTGCGTTGTATGCTAGTTCTTCTTCATCTTCCAGTTGCTGCATCTTCAGGAGTTTAGACACCAAGTCGCTGCCTTGGTTTGTAAGGAGTACCTGTTTACAAGAAGTCAACGTGGTGTATAGAAAGAAACAGAATATGCCTATACATTAAACATTAATAGCCCAGACTATTCCATACGTTTCTTTGAAATATCACCGCGAGAAAGCGTGGAAAGTCCTTCCATTTGTCAAAGTCTATATAAATGGAAAGCGACTAATCGGCAACAAGATATTGATTGTCAATTTACCTTCTCAGCATTGTTGGGTAGACCGAGCCAAGATGGTGTCTGTCTATCAGACAGATCCTCGATCCATTTCAGGAAGTGATCACGACGGTTACCATCTGGCATCGTTATATGACGTTGATTACCGCTTGCCTGAAAACATTAATTCAATAAATATTCGTTTTTAGTTACATGACATGAGATGATGGGGAACATTTTTTAGTATAGTAAGATAGGTTTGCTCTTAACCTTAATCTAGGTCTGGGGGTGATAAAAACAAAGTCGACGATGGAGCGAGCTTACCCAGATGAACGAACTATTTAAACCAAGCTATTCGACTCGCTTTTATCCAACACACGCTTCGATATTATATTAATTAATATTAAATTACACTGATGAAATCCATGTAAAACATTTTCGTAATATTTACGTACCCCATCAACATTAGCCACCAGTGCGAAGTCGGCCTCAAATGATTTAGGCGTGAAGAGTTTGCACAAGAATGAGTGCAGAAGCCGTTGGTCGAATGAGTTATCGATCTTGCCTCCGTAGATACATTGAGAGAGGAGGGTCACTAGTGCCTCCCATGGTACCTTCTCTGGTGGTAGGTTAGTGCGGCCCTGGTAAGAGAAACAAATAATATAAATTTTACGTCTGAAAATCAAATTCTCGTATTTAAAATGGTCGCATTTCATTTCAGCGACAAGCTGGTTTCATAACCGTAAGTACAGCGGTTTTTTTTCTTATAATAGGCGATAGGCTCACGCTAGCTTGAGCTGTTAAGGGTCGACAGTTGGGAGAGATCAGGGAAAATTAATATTAAAATCTCAAACTGAACATTCACTTACCATGGCCGTAGCGTCGATCCAAGTATCAAGAGTATCGCAAGCAACTCTCAGATCGGACTCATTGAACTCGTAGTACTTAGCCCATCCAAGCGGCACGTAGCGCAGACGTTCTTGAACAATACCATGGAACCAAGCCAGCAGGAAGTACAGTCTTGCACGTTCTGATGGTTGTTTCATCATGCGTGCTGCCGGGACCTGAATAAAAGAGTAGTATACTAATAAAATATGCTCTGACTAAGAAAACGTATTGCGCCACCCAAGTAGAATAGAATAAGGGCAAGAAGATGAGTATGAGTGCATCATCATCATCATCGTTAGACAGGCCTGTTGGTCTAGTGGTTAGTGACCCTGACTGCTATACCGGAGGTCGTGGGTTCGATTCCCACCCAGGACAAATGTTTGTGTGATGAGCACGATCATTTGTTCTGTGTCTGGGTGTAATTTATCTATAATATGTATGTATTTAGAAACATGTAAGTATGTTTATCAGTTGTCTAGTACCCATAACACAAGCTCTGCTTAGCTTGGGACTAGATGGCGTTGTGTGATAGTTGTGGAATATTTATTTATTTATCATCATCTGCAGATGACAATGCTACTATTTACTCACCGTAGCAAAAGTCCTGAGCAGGTTAGCCCTAATACCGGGTGGTGGCTCAAACACCAGCACTCGTCCAGCCCTCAGCAGGTTGACAGGCAGCTTGGGACTGATCTCCGTGGTCAGGAACAGACGGAAGTTCGGGTGTGGCTGCAGAGAATGCAGCTTCTTCTCTAGCTGAACTAGCCAGACCGGGGCTAGGTGCACGTTCTTTAGCATTACCCAGCTGTAATAGAAAATATTGTGATGAATAGTTTTTAAGATATTGTGTTGGATATGTGCAATATCATTTACAGTAGTATGCGAATTTAGAGTTTAAACTAGGGACATTTTGTGTAATTTGCCGCTACCAGTTCCACAAATACCTTGAAAGAACTCTTTCAAGACATTTACTGGGTCGCGGGCATGCGGGCGGCGAGGAATGAGCGACTCGCTGTCCGACCATGGACCATGCCCGGGTCGACGGCGCGCTGTGTTCCACGCGCGCCTCAAGGAGTTTCAGCATAGTGACGGGGCCTGTTGAGGGCCAAAGCCTGCCGGGGTCGCGGGACTCACAAATTACCGTGACCCCGGTACGTAAAGGGCTATTGAACGACACCGTGGATTTTAGTCAGTCAAGTCTGAAAGGGCAGAGAAGGAGGGCAGGGCGGGAGGGACCGCCCTGCCCTCCTCCTCGGTGGGAGGACTCATTTGATGATTTTACCACGTTAAAAAAAAGAAAAAAAAAGACATTTACTGGGTGGATTCGAAGTTGCAACTGAAGGTCGTTGGCACACTTAAATTTTTTTAAGGCTTTGTTATTCTTCAGTATCCTAAAAAGTTTGAAATTCTTACCGTCCAGTCTTGCAGGCAGTGTTGATGGCTCGCTCGGCTTGGTTGAAACCTTCGGCGGAACCAATGGCGATGCTGGACAGTGGCTTGTTCAACTCAGTTGCCATGTCATCCACACGACCTGTTTACATGTTAAAAAGCATTCGTGATGAAGATCTAACTATGAACTAATTATACAGAATGTGTCTTTTTTTCCAAAATCAGCAGGTTGAATCGTACGAAATCCAAAAACGCCGTTTTAGTTTTCGCCAAAATCGGCCTCGAGACTCCTTTCAGTATTTTTAGATATTCCTCTTAGTTTCGGATATTGTCATACACGCCCAGTTGAAAAATTCACCCTGTATATTTAAAAAAACACGCTACGGCTAATAAATAAGGAGGGAAGAAACGCCTGGGTGTCACCACTGCGAAGATCGTCCGGAGGACACGGTGGAGCATACGGTGCAGGACTGCCCCGCTTGGGCAGAGCACCACCGTGTCCTCACGACGGTGATTGGCGGAGACCTCTCGCGCCCGGCATTGGTCGTGGCCATGCTGCGGGGCGAGACGGAGTGGGAAGCGGTCGCCTCCTTCTGCGAAGCAGTCATGCTCGCGAAGGAGGAGGCGAGCCGCGTGAGGGGGAGGACAGCGACCTTCCTCCACCCCAGCCGCAGTGGTAGACGCCCACGGCGTCGGACGTCGCAAGACGATCTCCGGCCACCGTAGGCGCGGGCGGCGAGTAATGGGCGACTCGCTGTTCGACCATGGACCATGCCCGGGTCGACGGCGCGTTGTGTTCCACGCGCGCCTCAAGGAGTGTCAGCATAATGACGGGGCCTGTAGAGGGCCATAGCCTGCCGGGGTCGCGGGACCAAGGGATTACCATGACCCCGGTACGTAAAGGGCACGTGAAGGACACCGTGGATTTTAGTCAGTACAAGTCTGACAGTCCCTCCCGCCCTGCCCTGGGTGGGAGGACTCATTTGATGATTTTACCACGATAAAAAAAAAAAAAACGGCTAATAAATAGGAGCCGAGTAGCGGGGGGTTAAACCACGGGGTTCACTTAGTCGGGCTCTAAAACGTAGATTTTTGAAGCCCCCAATAAATCCTAATAAATACTGACCGCTAGCATCATATCCGGGCACGGAGCACAGTAGCGCGGGCGTGGTGGCGTTGAGCTGGGTCTCAGTGATGGACGCCAGGTCCAGTTCAGTCTCTGCCTTAGCCATGTAACCCGCGCCTAACACTGCTGTTACTAGCTGAGTGGCTGCTGCGATCACGCGGTCAGGACGGAATGCCTGGGGAAATAGGATATTATTGAAAATTGCAAATAATTAACTTATAATAATGGTAATTCTGCAAGTTTTTTAACTGTGGTAGACATTTTTAATTCACTTTTAAAATTGAAAACTTATCCTCCAACTGTGTTGGAGTCGGCTTCCAGTCAAAAAAGATAAAGCTAAGACCAATATTTTACATGGAGCGACTGCTTATCATCACCATCTGACCTCCATAACCTAGTAACTGAGTAATAAACAATATTTCTTGGTAAGACTGGTTGTTAGACTATCGAGCTTCTGACTAACAATTTAACAATGTTAAAGATCTATAAAAGACACCCGGGATCAATGGCTTGAGGTGCTTTGAGCCACGAAGGAAACTCGCTATAACCTCTGTATTTTTGGGTTAACCTTGAAGATAAATCTATATGGCTATTATTACTGAGCCACTTTAAAAAACAATAATTAAGATGATTAAGATAAATAGTGCTGTGCGTGTGTAACTGTAACAAAGTTTGGGAGTCAGTAAATGGTAGAGTAGTAAATAAAATAAAGGCCTGACCTGTATGAGCAGCAGTCGGTACATGGCCAGTGTGTGCGGCGCGGGCGGCGCGGCGGCCTCTCCGTCCCACAACGTGGGCACGCACTGCTCGGGCGCGGCCTGCGACAGCCAGGCCGACAGCTCGGGCAGCTCGCCCACCTTGTCCAGCAGGCGACGGAAGTGGGGCAGTCTGGGGGAGAGTAAGCATGGAACCTCAGAAATTTGAAAAGCGACGACAGCCGTAAAGCCAATTAATTGGTTGACAGACAGTGCTGATACTACTTCTTTTTTATAAAAACGCCTCGGTAGATGGCGTGACAATGCGGTGACGTAGCAACCGGAAATCTTTGGTTCCATGGCTATCTGTCATCAGCAGATTTACAAGACATTTCTTGTCAAATAATTTTCGCTGGAGTTTTGACTTAGTGATGGAAATTAAAAAAATGACAATATTTTTTCTGGTTTTTGTCACTAAAACAATACAGAATAAACCCTTCCTCCGTTTAAATAAAGACGCATTTGAAGAAACTTGGACTTATAATTTATTTAAGTCTAAAACGATATGAAACCTGTGGAGATCACACAGAAGCGGTTTGATTAACTGTGGTGCCTGTATCAAACCCTCTGATCATCTTCTGGGTTGACCACATACTGACAGAAAAAAGACAAAAAAAAACTTCTTAATAAGGATTTTTTAGTTACCTGGAGCTAAGCCTAGCCGCGGCGTCATGTTGCTGGTGCGTGAGAGGCTCCAGCGGCGAGGTGGTGGACACGAAGCCCTCCTTCCCTCCCAGGAACACGGTGAAGGCCCGCTCCAGCGTGTCGTCGGCGCCGGTGCCCTTCAGGTGGATACGACACAGCAGCAGCGCGAACGTCAGACGGTCCGTGTGCAGCATGCCTCGGGCTACACGCTCGTATACCACCTGGAGAAGTTTGTAATTCAGTAACTTTCAAAAATAGGGAATAAAAACCTCGAAAAGAAAACTACATAAGGTTTGATTTTATGTAAACCTGAAAATCAGCTATAGTATATATATAGTGGTTGATTTGCTGAATAACTTGACAAATAGGGTATTTGAATCGACAAGCTGCGGTTATAACGCAATTCTCCCATAGATTTTGTATTGTAACATCAAACTGTGACGTCATTAACTAGTTAATTCAATGGACATACTACTTATTGGTTTCAAAACTACTAAAAATTGAAATAAACAGGAAGAGTATTTTTAGAGAAATATTTGTGTTCCTAACCAAACAGTAACAAAAATGAATTATTTGGTAGTCATTGGCAGAAACCGAACAGTGTTATAGTTGTTACAAAAGTAACCAGAATTCTTGAATACCTAGGTCACAATTTCTAATAACCATAAATATATGATATCCTTTGACTACTTACCGCAAACAATTCTTCAGTAATAATCTTGAGTCTGGCGGTATAGTCAGTAATACCGCTGAGCATGGGACACACCAGTACGGAGCTGAAGATATCCAGGAACATCTTCAAAGAGTACTGGTATAAGAAGTGCACTTGGTGAAGGGATTCCATCGTGAAGTAGATGCTGCTGCAAGCCTGAGAATAAAACATAATTATAGAGACAGTGTTGCATCTCAATAGAACAGAGAAGCGGGAGGATAATATTCCTAACTATTAAAAAAAACATACAATCAAATGACCTCTTCCTCTTTTTAAGTCGGTTAATAAAGGTAAAAGTAATCACAATGAGTGGAACATAGCTGACAAAGATGTTAATTATAATTGTGAATCAAGGTATTTCAAAGTGGTATCAACAACCACTTCGTTCTAGTTTTCGCGGAGTTTCCGTTCAGGTAATGCTTTAACGGACTGCCCGAATCTAAAAACCAAGGAGAGCATATACAACGGGTTCGCGGAAATATCTTAACAGATTATTGCGGCTCTGGAACGCAACTGAAGGAATAGGGTGCTTTTTAGTCAGGAAGAACAATTTGATGATTTTTTACCCCAAAAAAGGTTATATTAGGTACACTAGTTTGTCTTTAACTTTGTATACTTACTTGAGACAGCGGCAAGTACTGTTGGCTGACAGTCTCAATTTCTCCAATAACCTTGTCAGTTTCCTCGACCTTCTGCCCGATGTCATCGGCTTCCTTCTTCAGGGTCTCAAGAGTGGCGATAACGGAGTCATCGTCCAGGATTTTGCCTTTAGCGTCGTTGAGAGCTTGTAGTAACGATTTCTCTAGCTGGCGGAGACGGAGGTGGAACTCGCCTAGAATGGAGGGTTCAGCCGTTATTGTGTGGTATTTTTTGGGTTTGTTTAGATTTTAGTTAGAAAAGTGAATAGGACTTGACCGGCGTTCAACATAATATAACAATCGAGTACAGTCGGGCGGAAAAACATTCGAGTTTGTCGCCAGGCTTGCGCCAAATTAAGCTGATGCGAATATGTGCGTAGCACGGTCACGATAAACAAGTTTTGCAAGGTTTAACTAAACTTCTGTAGATTTAGTAATTTTTATCGATATCGACATTTGTATTAACTGTTATTCCTGTTTTTACTGCACCTGTAAAAGCGAACTTACCTTGCAACTTGAGAAGATCAGACCTCTTAGTATCAATATCAGGTCTTTCAGCCTTGAGCACTCTGTGCAGGCACTGTGACTGTAGCGAAGACCGCGTTACAGTGAAGTTGACGAACGTCACTCGAGAGCACATGTCCGGAGGGAACTCTACTGTCGGGTCCCTAGGGAACGTTAATAAAAAGAAGTCAGGTTATCCATTTTAGATTATTTTTTTGTAGTCGTTTTTGTCCTACTGCTGGGTTAAGGCCTCCCCCATATCCATCTAAATGCTCTTTTCTAGTGCCACTTTGGACCAGCCATCAAGGTGCGCATCTAGATCGTCCTGGCACCTGTTTTTGGGCGTCGGCGGTGGCGTCGTCCATGTTCGGGCACCCATTGAGTGCAAATTTTCTCATAAGTTAAAGCCACATAGAAGTAAGAAAACATAATTAAACAGCGATACTTTTGTTCAGAATTCATTAAATGAGGACTTTTGGGGTGTATGATACTTCTAGTAACGCTTTACAGATGATAATAAATTATAGGAATTATTACAAAATGTATTTTGGCAACTTTATTGAGATCGTTTGATTACTAAGTCAGTTGTCTTCCCAATTTTCATAAAGAGGCCAATGTAAACTTACCTGGTACTAAGGAAAATGACGAACGAGGGACTCAAATCAATGTCCTGGTCACCGAGAGTAATGAGCACTCGGCCACCAGTACGACGAAGTTCCCTGTTCAGC
Source organism: Agrotis puta (assembly GCA_943136025.2). NCBI lineage: Eukaryota > Metazoa > Arthropoda > Insecta > Lepidoptera > Noctuidae > Agrotis > Agrotis puta. The sequence goes on along the minus strand of OW964182.2, from coordinate 10,264,913 downwards.
ACGGGGTTCAGGATTGGATCGTAGTTTTCGACATCCTATAGAATGATAACAAATATTTAAGAAATAGAACAAATATTTCTTAACAAAATATTTTTTTAATGAAGAATTTAGCCATGTTCTAATTGCAGTACAGATACCGGCTACAAATATTGCGCTTCGTCCATTGAAGAGAGGACCTCTATCGTATGAAACACTACATCATCATCTGCCTATAATGTTCCCACTGGGCTAAAGGCCTCCACCTCTCTGTGTAAAGGAGTGGGCCATAATCCACCAAGCGGGCCCAGTACGGGTTGGTAGATGTCACATGCAGCATTACCCACAAAAAAAAAAAAATTGTTGACTACTTAGTGTAGTACCTAAATAATATGTTGACGTCAAATGACAAAGTTGTTCTGAGTAATACTCACTTGTACAAGAAGCGGGTTACCGAAACGCAGTGCAGACTCTAGGTTCTTCCTGAACGAGTCGTCGAGGAAGGAAGTCTTGGTGATCTTGCGTTCCTTGAACTCACGCATTATGAACTCCGTGGCTTGGCCAGACGGGTCGATGATCAATGGGTAACGGTTGAAGCGCTAAAATTAAAGATTTAAATGTAGCAAATGAATTATAAATATTAAAAACATGCTGTATATTTAGAGGTTTTTTTTTAAATTTAGTAGTAACTGGAACTAAGATACATACATCTTTAATTTGTTTTAAATTCCGACAGAGGCAAAGTCGAAGAAGGGAATATATCCATTAGCGATATCAACACACAGGTTACCTCAATCTTCGTCGTAAAAATTGAACTCTATTGTTAATAGTTTAGTTAGCCTTTGAAGAATTGAATTTATCAAAAAATCCTTACCCTGAGCATGATGGCGTTCTCTACACACAGTTCATCCGTGGGCAGAGCGTTGGCCTGCCAACGTAGTCGCTCGTCTGGGTTACTGAGGTACTCTGTGCGAGCTATGTCCGCCCGGTACTTGATGTTGGCGGCCGCTAAGTGGGCGGTCCAAGTTGTGAATAGGTTTTGACGGTACTGAGGAGAAAACAAAGCTTTGTCAGATTATTTCTAGGCAAGCGCACCGTCGACATCATTACTTACCATTCGGCGAGATAGAGGTCAAACGCGAGCATATAAAAAAAAATGTACAAATAACAAAAAATCCATGAGTATTTTGTGCCTACGGTTTATTACTTGTTTTCAAGGCATATTTTGATTTGGTATTTGCATATACTGAAGATTATTAGGGTTGGTATCGAATTGTCAAGAAATCTGAACCACAACATGGTCCAAACGTTTTATTGACATTGACATTGGCAAGAATACAAAGTTAACTGAATAATAATTATACTACCTGTATCGTTCAGATAAAGTTGAACTTATTGTTTCAATTACTTTGAGCGATTCCTTTAATTTTAACGATGTTATAGTAGAGATTAATGGTTGCTCCCCATATACAATCCGAGTCATCTATTACTGGAGATTGAAACTTTATTTCTATCTCTTTCTTTGGTTTTGCCTTACTAGAGATAGTAAGACTATTTCTATGTCTAGTAAGACAAAACCAGAGATAGTTTGGATATTGGAATCGACCATATATCATTGACCAGTTATTTTACTTACGTGCTGATCGAAGTATCCACCGTAAGCGATGAAAGCGGCAGACAGTAACACATCTCCGACGATGGTGCTCATTTGTGAGCGGAACGTCTCCGAGCTCGACTCCCAACGTTCTCGCTCGATCACCAAGCTCTTCAATAGAGCTATGGACCTGTCCACCTGGGAAAACGTAATAGTTTATTAAGAAATAGTATAGAAAAAATATAAGGCTTAAAGAATTTGTTGGATTGAAAAGTCGTATAATAAAGAAAAAAAAACAGGTTTTCGCTGTGGAACTAACAAAACAGAAAAGAAGAACAGTGGTAAAGGTCGAGACTTACATCCCATTTCTTCTATTTTTACCATGCAACATTCAAAAGAGCTTTGATGAGTAAATTGAAGTTAATTAGTTTGACTTTCACTAGCATTGCTTTTGGCTTGAGTAAAGTCTTAGGATATCTCAGCCTCGGTGTTTTTCATGACCGAATCTTAAAACCAGTTTTAAAGAAACGTTGACACCCGTTCAATTAACTAGAGACCTGAATAAAGATGGGGTTATGCTTTCGACTTTTGGGGCGCGTTGACTAAACACCCAATAAATGCACATAAACGTGCTGAATAAATTTCTTTTGCCTGACATTTTTGCCCAGTTAAGTTTCTACTTATTTTCTTCCTAAACAAAGTTATTAGTTTTCATGCTCAGTGATCGGGCATTTATTTGGGCGTAAAGTCATTAAATGCCCAATATGCCATGTTTATGCCCATTTTGTTCATAAATGTTTTTGCCCACGACCCATCTCTAACCGTGACTACCTTACTCCTAACTTACCTTAGCCTGCACATTCTCCAAATCAGTCTTGATAGCCTGAGCCTGACTGATGAGCTGCGCGTACTCCTCCTTGTAAGACGCAATCGACTTCTCAAGCTGAGCGATCAGCTCGCTCACTTCGTTGCCAGCCGTCACGTTGCTTTGAGCGCGGTTCTCTAGAGCTTGGAGCTCATTGCGCAGAGGTTCTACACGTTTCAACATGTCTGCGTATTCAATCTGTGGACATTTATGAGAATATTTAGATTTTATACCAAATCGAAAAAGAAGTTTCTATTATTTGAACGTGGAGTGTTGAACAGAAAAAGTAGAAAACGACGTTATTTTTACATAGAGAATCACTAAATTCAACAGCCAACAGCAAGTTCATGGTAACAGCTGATAGGTAGCACTTTTATGTCGTAGCTATAAAGTTGGTTTTCGTAGTGACCACAAACTGAATTCAGATGAAAAGTTTGCAGTACTTGATCATACATGAATTTAATTAGCGTGGCGATCAATGTTCGTTCTTTTTCTGTACTATTGGCATTTGCCCGCCAATGCGACAGTAATAATTCTTACTATTCTATAGACGGGATAAGTAAATGTCTTACCTGAGCGATAGCCCATTTGACCATAGGCCCGCAAGCCATACTGGCTCTGTTAACTTTCTCGAAGTTGTAATCAGGGTTGCTCAGGTACCGAGTCCTCATCTTCTCACGAACATCATCACTGGTATACACACATACACGTCATCAGTATAAGGGATAATTTCAAATTTTGGTAAAACTTTTATCTTTATTGCGTGCATCGTGCAATGTCAATGAACCAGACCATCTCAATGAATGACTTTTGACCATGTACCAGAGGAATTTTGACTTGTATGTACGACACGGTATGCTTGCTATCGGTCAAATTCATGTCTTTTTTCATTAAGCTTACTTAGCTAGCCTTTTTTATTTGACAAAAGGCTCATGTTTGACCATTATCTTGGTCTATGTCTGCTAATATTTGGAAAAAAAAATGGTTTTGAAGCTACTATCCAGTGACTAATTAGACCAGTGCTTATCCATGAATTTGACCGACAGTTTAATTTACTTTACAGTAACCGCGTCCAACATGCACATCTTACTCCTGTACCTCACTTCAAATATAAAACGGGACGTCACTTACCTACACAGCAAATAAAGATTCTAGAGATAAACACATTGCCTGCCCCTGCTCGAAGGACACATTAGATAGCAAACAAAACAAAAATAAACATAACATTAAACAAAAAAGTAAAACAAGCTATTTCACCGACGGTAGTGAGTTTCTTCTTCGGCGGTTGGACACGGACATTATTTATTGGCAAATACATTCATGCGTCCTGAATGTCAAGGTAATGTACGAGTATGGTGTATCGTATATTCTGAAGTGTGTGTTTGGTTCTGGTCGATTTTCATCTTAAATTGTAAGCTTTAGTCTATAGTGTTATGTAATTAATTATTCTATTAATTATATTATTGAGAATGGAACGGTCGTTTCAGTGATTAATATCTACTTTTTGTATTAATTTCTTCGAATGTCTAAGTGTTTTATTAATTCTCTAAAATTGTCAACCTACCACCACATACGTACCAATTACCGATACATGCGCGTGCGTCTCTTAACATTAATAAAAATGCAGACAAACTGAACATACCATGCGAAAAGCATGCAGCAAGCATCAAAATTAAGCCTAACTTAATATGCGAATTGCACACGATTTTCATTTATATATTGAAAAAAATGTTTTACAATGATACGAAAAATCATGTGGAACTAGCATTGGAATACTTCGTGATCAGAAGATCAAAATCCTTATATACCACCACCAAACAAAACAGAAGGGACAAGTGGGAGGGGTGGAAAACAAGCGGCGGTGCTCACGTTATGTCCTCGGTGGAGAAATTGGAGACGATGCTGTTGATGAAATTCTCTCGCATGATGACGGCTCGGATCGCCTTCCAGTCGGTCGCATTCTCCCCGAGGAGGAGGCAGATGGACTCCAGAGCGACCTTCACGAGCGCCGGCGGATTGCCCATAGATCTCACTTCCACCAAATGTTGCTTCTTTATAGATTTCACCGCTGTACATTACAAATGGTTCGCCGATTTTCGTAGGTTTTCAGTGATGTTCGTCAGCGCCATTGGTGCGTCGCGTCGCGTCCGTCACCAGCACGAAGCGAGAGCGAGAGAGTACAAAAAAGAGAGAAACAAAAAAGGCATTTAGCTGCTTTCTGTGACACATGCGGCTGGCGTTATTATTTAACGTTGAAATTATAATACCGCTGCTACCAGCGCGGGTGCCCAGGAAACTGTTACAAATATTTATGAATTTAAACTTTGACATGATTTAATTAATTGATAACAATTTCCTTCAGCACCAGATCGCTGAAACGTAAAAAATAAGGTTTTTTTTTCTGAAAAGGAACGGTTAAGATACGTAATGTTAAAACAAATGTTAAATGATTCACGACGATGCTTAGCGGGGTTAGTCACGAGTATTCACTGTATATTAGTGTGCCTTACATTACATAGATGCCATTTTACATTACAGTGATCACAGCGTTACGTTTTCTTCTATATTAATAACAACAGTCACATAATGCAAGCGAGCTTAGCTTATTTACAACAACATATTTATCTATAAAATTCATTCATAACAATAAAGAAAAATGTATTTAAAGAATTGATTACATTTCAATGTTCTGTTTCATGTCAAAACTTACAAAAAAAATATATATCAAAATTGAATGCATAACATAACAATTAAAAATAGGTAACAAGGTAGGTAATGTTTTTGCCAATAAATACGACTAGGGTATAAGAGCTAAGAAACACTAATTGCTATCTAGGATGTTGATCTCTAGAACATTACATAATAAATATTATAAAAGTTTTTTTTTTCTGTTGAGATAGTATGTCGTTTTATACGCGACGTTTTTTCTTATTCGACGATTAAACTTATCAAAGAATGTACTGAAAGAAGAGGGTGCATAACATATTAACTCCAGGTTACAACAGACACTTCTAGACGCTACACTCTTATCCCGTAGCTGTCCTAAGCTGTTTGGGTACACAACAACATCTAAAAGAGTGAAAGCGACCATTAGTGCCATACAACAACAAAAAAACTACGACATGCTATCTCAGTGGGAAAAATAGACGAAACTAACGTGATGTTTTCTGTCTCGAAGTTAACGATGGTTGATATGAAGTTGTCCTTCATGACCACGGAGCGGATGCCCTTCCAAGTGTCCCCTTTCTCCCCCAGGAGCGTGCAGATGGACTCCAGCGCCATCTTGACCACGGATGGCGGGTTGGCCATGGACCTCACTTCCACTAGCTGTTGCTTCTTGATCGAGCGCACGGCTGTGTTTTATAGGATTGTCTTCGGTTTTAATACTAAATGTCGTTATAGTCGGACCTTTTCGGACTTCATGTAGTTAAATTAAGGTATTTATTTATTTATTCTGTGTTTGATAACAACAGTAGATTACAGGTTAAAATGAAGTCTGAATGTGCGACTATAGCCACGCTGCTATAAAATAATATGTTTGATTTCTGAACAACCTTTAAGCCTTTGTCAAACAGACAGGCGTCGCGAATGCGAAGCGTGACGTTTTTATTTGTAATGTATGGAATTGTTTGAATCTAGTCACATAGAACAGCGAAAGCGATCCGATAGCGTGACAAACTATCCGACTGACGTCTTGCTTCGGTTCGGTATCGCTTCGGAAACGCTTCGCTTTCGCCAGTCTGTTTGACAAAGGCATTAATTTTTTTAAATCGTTTAATTTTTTGTTTAGAAACCAACACATAAATAAAAAAAGAAATGTAAATCATTAAATACATAGCAGAAATAAACGAGGCATCTTTCTTGTGACTGCAAAATTTAAATGTTAGAGTCAAACTACTGACATTGAAGTTAATATAATAATTATTATTATTATGTCAGCAACAAACTATACTAAACTAATAATTACTTGAACAGTGACTAAACAAAGTAACGTCGTGGTATTCATTTACTGGACAACACAAAAACATGAAAAAAGTAATATCATACAGGTTTTAGCGGAAATGCAAAACGTCCACAGACAGTCGGTCATAAAACGTGCGAGTGGGACGGTGAATACACTGAGACAGGCACCATCTCGCTCCCACATTGTATGACCGCGATCGTTGGCTCTGGCGTACACAAAATGAATACTTTTTTTGGAATCGAACGTTAATTCCCGTTATTTAAGACATTCATGATTTGGTCATCAATATTTGGTCTATCTCATCCGACCGATAAACAATATCAACACTAGTTAGTTAAGACTAAGATTGGAATGAGCTCACTTGTAAAAATTCGGAAAATAGCCAGCACTTCAGGTCATATCTTCTAATTTCATCAAAAACGATTGCATTTTAACTAAAACCGGTAGATAATTAGATGAATACCACAGAGTCATGCGAGTACAGTAAAGAGTCAAACCATTTTGTGCCTCAATGACAGCCGGCTCCACTTGCGCGAGGTCGGCCATTACGTCACGACGTTTCGCTTCTATCTCCTTCGTTTGTTTCTCTAGAGCAACCTAAATCACAGAGTAAATCATTTAAAAACGTTTTATTAAAAATATATTGGAAGAAACAAATATGTGATATGTCCCACAAGTTTATTTTGCAAGGAAATCATAAAATTACTTCTACACTGGGGAAGGGACAGTCAAGCAGACTATAATCTACCCTGTTCAATTATATTTTGCTTTCCAGGTACGCGGTAGAGTGATGCTTTTCGATTTTTTTAGTAATATACGTGTATAGGTGCTCTCACAAAGCTACTCGTTATAAAATATTGCCTAAAACGATAACATTTTACAGTAATGTGTAACATTTTGTACTTTTAAAAACAGAAATCAAGAAATGCTATGCAAAATCTCTCTTATTGTGAAGATTGAGAACGTGGTAATGAAGCAGTTTCGTACCTGAATTTCTTGACTCTCAACTTTCTTCTTTTCAGCCTCTTGTTGGTCCTTCACCATCTGCCGGAGCTTGGCGTTGGCAGCTTCGTTCTTTTGTTGAAGTTCCTATAAAGGACAACAACACAACCAATTAAGTTTTAAATTATAAATGTGAAGTTTGTAAGGGTGTTTCTTACTCAATCACACCAGATCGGCTGATCGAATCTGGGCGATAGATACATAGGCTTTCAACTAAAACGCGAGCGAAGCCGCTGGCAGAAGTTTGTCATTTTATATTTACTATGAAACTTTTATAAACACAAATATTAAATCACTAGTAACTAAGACTAGACTACAAGCTGAGAGCGTTAGTTTTCATTATAATGCAGTTGTATCAATTTCTAAAAATAAATAGGTAATTCTCTACAGACATAAAATCTCACAAGTCTGAGATATGGAAGAGACTGAGGGGCCTATGCTAAGGAGCAGAGTAGCCTGAAGAAATCCGAAGACTTAGTTGAAAAGATTGCTAATAAAGTTTATATGAAATTGATCCTACCTGTGATTTAACAGCCAGACTCTTCTGCATCTCTTCGACCTGTTCCACGGTCTCCGCGATCTTGCCCAGACCGACATTCAAGTGAAGCTGTTGTTCTTCAAGATCAGCTCGCTTCTCCGCGTACAGTTTCACCATTTGTTGGATGAAGTCTAAGTAGTGTCTGTAATTGAAGGAAAAAATATTGTGATGAAATTAATACTAGGCTAAGTAAGGAGTAAGTATGTGTGTGAACCTTATTGTGTTGTGAATAATGTTCATATTACTATGAGCCTAAAATAGGTGCCAGAGTTATTTTAAATGATAATTGTTTATTTGAAAGCGTGCAAGTGTTAATAAGGGGTGCATGACGTCACAATATGGCGTCAGCAAACTCTCCTTCATAGTTCAACTGCATAATAAATGCGTCGACTATAACAAGAAAACATGATTCAATAATAGTGTGAAACAAATCTTACCTAGGTGTAATAGCCATAGTACGGTTAGCCCTCTTGGCCAGACTAGCGTTAGCTCTATGTAAGGTCTGGTGCACGTAGACGCAGGCGTTGACCACGGCCTCGCGGTGAGACGGACGTTCACCCACCTCGCCGCAAGCTGACGGGAAGCCGTCCGGCGGTGAGTACTCCGCCGAGTCCAGGTCCATGCGTTGAGTGAACTCTTTGCCGACCTGTTATGAAACGGTTTGGTAGTGGCTATTTTTTTGACACACATTAGCTAATCCATATTTTGCCCGTATTTTTAAACGCGGACTACAAATGAAGCCCCCCCCCCCGGGCGCTCCCCGAATGCCCTCTAAACTAAGACAAATCCGAGGAAGCCCGGACGGATGGCAATACTGACCCTGATGTCTGTTCATGTTTTTTAAGAAGAAAAGTGAGTTCTGAATGGCAATTAATGTTTGCGTTTTAACAATTTTTTGAAGTCAGTAGAACTCCCCACATTTATATTATTATTATTCGTCAATAGTAATGGTTGACTGGGACAGGCAGATATGAGAGCTCAATACGTACACTTGAAAAAAACTTTTATGGCCACAGGACTGTATAGACCTGACAATAATAGGGGATCAATAAATCTAGTTACACAAATAACTTACTTGGAACAGCGCTCCATCGCTCCAGTCTCCGAACCAGTTGAGCACACATCTGTTGAAGAGCGCGGGCGAGGTGGCCGCGCGGTCCTTCAGACCCTCCGAGGACGGATTCATGGTGAACACCACATGCAGGTTGCGCATCACCTGGCCGGTGAACCTGGGTTACAAAATATAGAAACGTTAAGTCAAGGAAGTAGTTGAACATTTGTGTAATAGAGTTCTCAGCAATATTACAAATTATAGAGAAAATCAATAATAACTGTCGGGTAGTAGCCCACCAGATAATATAATACCCATCTGATTGGAGAATAGGTAATTCCTTATTAACGAAATGTCAATAATTATATACTGGATTATTCTTTTAAGTTGGCCAACAGGGGAAAAACCGAATCCAGAAATACGAAAAAACTTTGTTAGAAGATTAGCTCTTTTTTGATGTTAACAATTTTGGCATATTTATTTTTTTGGTTTATTGTGAGTTGTCGACAAAAATGAATGAATTATTTAATGCCTTTCGACTCTCGAATAATTAGTTGTTTCATGTTAAGATTGTTTTCATTGTATGGGAAGAAAAATAAAACGTGTTTAGAAAAATATTTATGCATAAAAATTGTACGAGATGTAGTAGTAGTGAGCAAGAGTTTAATTGAACAGTAAACTTACCATTTGTACAACTCATCGTTGGAGTCCAGCATCAAACCCTCCCTCTGTGCGCCTTCTTTGCACTGAGTCATAAGAGCGGCGAATTCATCGCCTTCGAATAGACCAGGAACCTAGAAGACAAGTAAGGACTTTTAGAATTACGTGAATTAATTGGTTATATACATATTATAAGGCATGTATATATGTATTATAAGGCATGTACGAAATGAATATTCAATCTCAATCCAAGACCCGTTCCTTTGTTTTGATAGATGCTTCTGATTGGACATCTTAAAGACTCGGATAAGCAAATTCGGACGATGATTGGTTACAGACAAAGATTAAACTGAAGATAAATTATTAATTTCTATAGACATCAGCTTTAGATTGAAACCTCAATGAATTTATGCTTACCTCTCCGTTAGCCAACAGAGTGTTCATCCTCTCAAGGAAGCCGCTGTCAAGTACGTTGGACTCGTCCAGAATGAAGGCCACCTTCTCATCACGACAGCCGGCACGACGGAGCACTGAACGAAGATCCTCGTCGAAATCAGCACCCGTGTATTTGTTGTGCACCTATAAAGGAAGCGAGAGGTTTACAAAGGAACTGACGCTCAAGACGTTTAATTGTCGAAAAAGTGTTACAATGTAGAAAGATTACACAAAGCTCAACGAAACATTAGCCAAAACACGACACTGTGAGTGTGTAAGTGAATTTTCAGCTATTTTGGTATGTGATGAAAACAAATTGCATCTAAAAACCTGCTACTGAGAACAGGTCCATCAGTATGTTTATGCCATACTGTAGCATTTCCTAGATATAATATTTCAAACACGAATAAAAGCGGAACAAGTGAGTTTTCATCGATTTACGTAATTGGTATTTTAGTAAGGTTTCGTCAACTAAAGTAAATTATTCTTTTCAAATTGATATACAACAATATTTAAAATCTATACAACGGGTCTTAGAAGGCCCGAAGATAAAATGGAAAATTCTATTCTATTGCTCAAGCAATAGAGTAGATTACTGATAAAGTGGTATAATTTTAGCAACATTGATATTAGTAGTGCTGCTAAAGTGGCCTTTGGCCCGCAGTTCTTTCCTTACCTTAATCTGGAAGATGCTGAGTCCATTCATCCAGGCCACGAAGCGACTGAGGGTAGTCTTGCCGGCGCCTGACACTCCGATCAGCAGCAGATGTCCCTGAGGCTGTCTGAATATACGGTCGATACGCAGAACGTGGTCTAGCACCTCGTCGAACAGTACCAGGGGTACGTCAAGCTCTTCTTCGTAGAATACCTAGAAATATGGTAGACAATTAGTACACAGACATTTTCAATATACAAAATCTTAAGGCCTGAATTCCGCTTACGCTGATATTGGTCGCGCATTTAAATGTACACTGTGTTCTACAGACCACCATACTGCGCTGACGTCAACGGCGCGTACGTTGTAATGGATTTTCCTCTGATGTACGTTACCGAAATCAGCGAAGAGGAATTCAGGTCTTAATATAGGATTGTAATAGTGGTTGATAACATCAAAATAGTTAATTCCTTCTTCTCTCTTCTTTAATTACACTGATTTTTATTATCAAATTATGATAATTATCAAATCGAACCAACCATATTTCCAAAGTATTTTTGTTAGACTTACCTTGAGCCTAGCCTTGACGTATTCTCTTAGTTGATCTCTGAGCACAGGCACATAATCCTTGCTGAGCCAGTTAGAGTACAGAATAGGACGAGCCAATGCTTGTTCTCTATTGATACCTGAAAGAGACCAAAAAATCTTTAAAAACCTACCTTAATCCAATGCCCTTAAAATTCAATTTACAAAACTATAAGTTTCAAAATAATTTAGAACATGTTAAAGAAAATTGCACATTATACTAAAATTCAAAAGGTTTAATTTGTATTGCATACCTGGGAAGAACATCATAGCAACGTTGTCAATGTTCTCGTCGGTCCATTGTCTTTCTGATTCGTCAACCAATCGGTCTTGGAACAGACGGAGGGCTTCGTGCGCCCATAATCTTACTAGGCCTTCGACGTTCAGGTTGTCCAGAGGCCTATGAAAATGAAGAAGTTAGTAGCGAAAACGTTCATAAAGACTGAAATATAAAGTTCAAAATAGGACACCACAATATCTAGTTCCAAAGCAAAGCAGCAGAAAGGAAAGTAGCACCTTCTGAGTAATGAACTTACAAATCAATTCTTATGAAAATAAAAGCACACTTGCTCATGACGCTATGCGATTTCCGTCAAAAGTGAAATTCATCCTTATTACTGCGACATAAAGGCGCTGCCAAATAAACCCTCCGGTTATCTGCAGGTAGATAGTTAATAGGCTTGCTAAGACGACGTCATCATCATCAGCCGGAAGACGTCCACTGCTGAACATAGGCCGTCCCCTTAAGTCTCGCTGAACGACAATTCGGCACTTGCATCCATCGAAAATCAGTCAAATTGCATCCTTACTTCGTATTAGTAAGGAATATTTTCACTTCTAGTTGGTCGGCGGCGTAATGTCGACGAATCAAGCCATGAGCAAGGGCGTTTAGTCCGGAAAGCAAATGTTTTACCGAACGTCCTACTGAAATACATGAACATAGTACACCTACACGAGACACAAAATACATCAATCTTAATCGCCTTACTGGAATTTAAAAGTATGTAGGTACCTGATAGCCTCGCATATACCGCGCACCCATCTGGTCATTTCTCTAGGCGAGTACACGTAATGTGGCTGCATGTCCTGTGTGAACCTCTCTTGTGATGCGAGGTATAGCTTCACCATCGCCTGTGTTAGTGGTTCTGCGTAGCCGCGTAGAGCTGGTTGCATGCGGAGCATAGCACGGGTGAACGTGCCGTAGATCTGTGGGAGAGAATTTGGCCAGTTATAGGAGATCCTGTGGAAGTAATGCTAGCTACTTATACCATCGGGCGGCGAGTAATGGGCGACTCGCTGTCCGACCATGGACCATGCCCGGGTCGACGGCGCGTTGTGTTCCAAGCGCGCCTCAAGGAGTGTCAGCATAGTGACGGGGCCTGTAGAGGGCCAAAGCCTGCCGGGGTCACGGGACTCAGAATTTACCGTAACCCCGGTACATAAAAGGCTATTGAAGGACACCGTGAATTTTAGTCAGTACAAGTCTGACAGTCCCTCCCGCCCTGCCCTGGGTGGGAGGACTCATTTGATGATTTTACCACGAAAAAAAAAAAAGCTACTTATAGCATCATCTTCCTGCCCTTATCCCATTTTACTTGGGGTGGGTGCAACAAAATCGCTTCGTAGAGCGGTAATTTTGTCGCAGATAGTCTCATAAGACGTTTGTTGAAGGTTCGTCTGTGGTTACGATTAGTAAATGCTTCGTACGACAAATCCTGTTTTAGTATTTCTGTAGCTATTGATTAACATACATATTATTCGTGGCTAATAAAGATGCCATTGCTGAATTGACTGTAACTTTGAACCCCAAGACCCCGCCCATAGGAACGTACAGGGCGTCCTTGATTCTTGTTTAAAATACGCTGAAGTTGAATGTAAGATCAATAACTCTAAACTGTCTAATTCTCGTTAACCAGTAAATTGTAAACAAAACTAGAATAACGCAATTGATTACAAGCGTACATAGTACTGTTTTGTACTTTAATGCGCTGGACAGATCAAAGCTGAACGATCCCCAACACGAATGTACCATGAAGGCAGCGGTGCGAGAGGAATCGCAGCGGTGCAAGAGGAATGGCGGCGAATTGTGAAGCGAGCGACCAACCCTTATGTGACGCACAACCACAATGCCGCATGTAGTGACTAAGAAGACACAGTTTTGTATAACATACCTGTTCCAGCGACGTCTCTCCAGGATAGTCGACGTATATGACGGGCACGTGACGTAGCAGACGATGTGACAGTGGCTTACGTCCCGGGTCGGTCGGCGGGTTACACGCTCCGACAAATTGGATGCGCTCCAGGTGGACCCATGAATGATCTGTGTTGGGACATTTCTTAGTACATCGATACTCATAAAACTTCATTTTATAAACGATTTCATTATGTGTATTGATAACAAGAACAATAAAGGTGTACTAGATTAAAGTAGACCGACAATTTCTTCAACTGGTTCATCGATCGGCATCTATAATTGTAATACTGTCATACTAACATCGCGGAACTGTCTTATCAGGTAACCGTGACCCTGGAACGCAAAAGGGCTAAGGAACAAAGTGAATTTTAGTTCCGTTTAGTATTTTTACAGTCCTTGCCGCTCCACCTTGGGCGGACGGACTCATTTGCTGATCTTACTACGATCAATAAAAATAAAGCTATATTAACGGGAAATACCGGTAACGGACGTTTATAGGAACATTTAAAGACTATTATCGCGAAAATCAACGGAAAATACCGTTAGTGTGGCTCGGCTATAAGATTTGAATGTACTGCGTCAGTCGACAACAATCGGCTTGTTATTCTTGATTCTTGGATATTGTGGAAACATGTTTCAACTTACCACTGGCCCTGAAGAAGCCCTTATGTTCGAGCAGCTGTCTCAGGAAGGAGATGACACGCTGAGTGCCGTATTGATCCATGTCCGGCAAGTTGATTTCGTCGCAGAATAGTACCAGCCATTTGCCGAGCTACAATAATTCAAGCATTGTAAAAACCTCACACTATTAATTGCCTATGATAAAGATTCCAAGGTATTAAGATCAAGATCAAACAAAAAATTTGTGCAAACCTTAAACTTCTTGGTTCTAATGAAGATAAAAAAAACTATACTACAGGAGCAGGTACAATACATGACAACCGTGTGTACTGTATTGGTATTTGCAGATTCTAAAGATCTTTATGGAGAAAAATAGACAAGAAACTTTATGGATACACCTAATTCAAGTTGTTGTTCAAAATTTTTAAACAAAACAACATAAAAGAAGACAATTTGTAATAACAAACTTTCCCAAAAGTGGACTATATTTTAAAGACACAGAGTTGCATTTTAAATGAATAACATTTTGCAGAGAACAAAAAAAAAATTAAAATAATTAAATTACCTGTACTGGAGCCAATACAACTCCGTTCGGAGTCTTCCTGTACTCGCAGTAATGGTCGAAGGTCTTCAGCAGAAGCTCAGGAGTGGTGGCAGACGAGAAGTTAAGACCGACCACCTCCATGTCTGGCAAGGCTCGGAGTGCGGAGAATAGCGTCATGGTCTTACCGGAACCGGGGGGACCGCAGAGTACTGGTGTAAAAGAATAACTATTGTTATTGTGGCCATTTTGTTTGCACATACTTAATTATATGTAATGGTCTAAAAGATATCGTCATAAACTTTTATATATACCTTCCCCCCTCCTCTTGAAAGCCATGTATAATTAATGAACGCATCGTAGGGAAAGATGTCAAAGGGTTTACGCACCGTTTTTGAGGAAAACCTTAACGGCCCCTTCACGGTGCGCGCCGCTTAGACCAACGTCGTGGACTGACAGGGCCGTTACGTGCGATAGGCGGCGCGAATAAGACATTAATTACTTTGTAAGTACGCGAATTGGCCACTGGCGGCGCTTCATGGAGTGTTCCAAACATTTCTATCAATTTGATCTAACCGCTCGCCGCTTTGCGCTAAGTCCCCGCTCAAAGTGGCAAGGACGTGAACGGGTCGTGAGTCTTAGTAATTTCTCGTTTGAGGAGACAAATACACAATAACATCGTCATAAAAAAATTTAAACATACGAACCCAAAGGTTTGTGCTCCGCCAACCAAGTGTAGAGCAGCGCTTCATGACGCACTGTATCAAGAGTTGGTACGACCACATCCGGTGCGGCCACTTTATGAGTCTCCACTTCGATCTGAGGCACCTTTGCTGACCATGGCACCCACTCTCCAGTTATAGCTACCTAGGATGCAAAAGTTGAATTTATTTATGTAGATTGATAGTTGAAGCAAACCAAGTTTTCTGGATAAATTAATACAAGGGACATTTTATAGTCCTCGTAGTTTCTCAGACTCAGAATGCCGAGGATGTAAAATGGATGAGGTAATATTAGCTTTATACTTACTTCAAAGTCAATGATATGCTGATTTGCGCCACAGTTCGGCAACTGCATAGTACTGGCAGATCTGATGAAGTCTCCTAGTTCATTGCGATCCTATGAACAAACATCACATTACTAAGGTTTTTCTTTCATTATAAGCTTTTGGCAATAAATAAACTAATATCACATTGTTATGTCTTTTCTATATTTGAAAACAAACAATCATTTCAGTTTTAACACAAACAATTTTAGTGGCAATTAAGAGTAAGCATATAATTATTATCTTATTTAGATTATTGTTCCAGTGAGTACATTTATTATATAGTCTATAATAAAAAAAAAGTATGGAAGATGAATAAAAGCTGCGTCGATCCTATATAAATTAGTATAAGAGCTGGAGATTTATTATGATGGTGTATAATCATTAAAGAAAATTTTAGTATTTTACCTTAAGTTTAGCATCTCCAGCGAATGACCACAGAAGAGAATATACAAGCCACTTTGGCACGTAAGCTTCAAGTTGCTCGTTGGTGATCGGGAAGTCAGGGTGTTGACGATTGTAGCCAAGGATGTTCCTAGAAGACATAGTTTACGGTAAGATTTGCGTACGTGGAAAAAAATTCATGAACCGAATGTCGGCTGTGTGAGATTATTTCTATATTTCATTCGAATGTATTGTAGTTTTCATTGTGATTTATTTCATTATTATTTTGACATGGCCAAAGCTTGGGTCGCGGGACTTACCCATTACCGTGACCCCGGTATGTAAAGGGCTAGTGAAGGACACTTCCCTCTGTGCAATTGCGCCGTGTAGATGTGATTTGTATCGCTGCCGTTAATAATTACGTTTTTCGTGTCTCGTTATCAATTACCGGCTCGTGAATTGATCCTAACTGTGTGCCTTTATGCTTAGTGTTGGTATTGTAAGTTTTTTTAAGTGTTATTACGCGTATTTAATTGGTAAATATAATTTTAAATTAGTTCATCAGCGCTCGGTGAGTACTTTTTATTTTTTGGGTGTGGGGGTACCGCGTAAGGAAAAAAAAAGTCTTGTTGTTTCGTCTTGTTTTTACGATCTGATTTAAATCGTTTTGTCATTTTGATTTAAAAATGTTGTCCAGTAATGATGATCCGCCAGACCGTGGCGGGGGGACTTCGCGACGCGTAAATAAACCTCCCAGGTCACCGACCTCCGCTTACTCTAAACGCTTGTTTACCGAATTGTCTCCGTCTTATTTAACACCTGAAGATAGGCCGAAGAGACAACATCTGACCGATTCTGCCGAAAAATCACCGTTATCAATAAATAATGTCAGTAATTCAAACGAAGACTACTGCGATTTAGTTACTCAGGCATCTGCATACTTGTCAAAAATAAACGACCTCGTGAGCGATCAAGGATCCCGTATTAAGGCGATGTGAGACGCAAAACCGTCATTTTGTATTGTGTATTATTCCTTAATAAAAGGGATTTAAATTTTGAAAAAAACATAGTACATATTTCAGTCTTCGGTCTACAGGTTTCTGCTCTTCGATACACGATTGCTTGCACTTTACTGCATTCAATTAAATCGCAAAAACAGGTCCAACTCATGGTTTGGATACCATTTTATTTGAGTTATACTAGGCTTTGAATAATAAAACTTATACCATCTTAAAGAGCATAAAAAATTAGATAGAATTTAGCAGTATAATTGTAAAAGGATGAGAAACCATACCAGTAAGTCCAGAATTAGGTGATTTCATCTTTTCATACACTCGACCCGTGGCATTTAGTCGGTCTTGGACCGTGTCGGAGGTCGGATGTACGTCAATTTTTTTGCAAACCCACCACCACGCTTAGTTCTATTACTGACAGAGACAAACATTTATTTTAAATAGTAATACCTGTATATATAGTAATTTTCAAAATACTTGTAATATTCTTCATTTTATAAGGTTATAATTTTGTAAACAAATGGGCAGAAAAAGTAAGAAGTTGTCATCGCCGGCTCTTCGAAGGCTGAATAAACAAAAAAGGTAAGGATGCATTGGAAAAATTATTAAAACCTTCTTTGTATATTTATTTCTCTTTACTAATGGTAGGAGAGCTACTGAACCATCCGACTTACCTGTTTTTCACAAAGTTAGAATTTAAAATTATAGTCATACTGTGAGAGCAAAAACAAAATAACTTTGTCTCCGTTTTGAGGAATGATAATGCAACCACATAGATGCCTGCTACAACGTTACTTTTCAATAATACAATTTTAAAAAATCTAGCTTTGTGGAGAACGGGTGGGATGTTTCAGTGGCTCCTAGACTATAACCACAGAATATAATATAATGGTTTATTTTTCTAGCGGATTTACCAACCGCATCAAATATTTAAGACAGTTAAATTTAGACCCTATGTCAGAGTTCATAAAGCCACCGTGAACGCACTTATTATAATGGTTTACTGTCTCCAATTGTGAAATAGGTAGTGGTCATAGTGTGGAAGTGTACACAGTATGATCATTTCCTACAAAAATATTAGTTATTAACTGCCGTGACCCCTGATTCACCTCCACGCTTTAAAATTACCTAGATTTTTATATTTTAGAGCAATGCAGCTGCAGGCCAAGCGCAGTGCGCATATATCGACTAATGATTCAGGGGATAACGAGTGAGTCATTTACTCCACTTTTTTTTTTATTAAAAAAAGCATTTAGTGGTAATTATTACAAACTAATCAAAATCAACATTTGTATTATAGGTGAATAGAGCATACGGAAGGGCGTAAGGTGTCTCCGTTAATTACTTTACAGCTTGTTCATTTGAATAACCCTAAAATTGAGGAGTATGTAACTATAATGTACTTAATGAAAACAATTCTACTGATGATATCCGTTACTTTTTAGAGAAAAAATAGTATTAGCTTTCATTAGCTTCTATTTGATTGGTTCCGGCGCCAAGTAATTTCTTCATTCAAACGTAATACCAAAATTATTTGCGATACGAACATATCACCAACTTAATATAATGATAGTCGAATACAAACGGCATTTATCTAATGGTCCAAAGGTCCTGAATTTTTTTTTACTTTTTAACATTGTAACATTTTAAGATTGTAAACATCATATTTCCAACTAAATTATTCTGTATGTTCAAAAATAATGCAATATATGCGAAGGTAGTTCTACATTATATTAATCCATATTTCCAAATAAATACGTTAATCGTCATAAGTATTTCATTATGAACAAAATTGTCCTTGACATCATTTGATTTCAAAATAATACCGCAACAAAAAAAAAATATACATACAAACGTGCCTATAGTAATCAATTCAAGTTGATTTACTGCTTTGCTCTACTCTGTAACTACTACCTAGACTTCGCAAGTTTTGGCGCGCGTGTCATCGCGCATCGTAATTCATTACGTATCCGCTAGTCCTTGCGGGCGCTGCGGTAAGCGTTGAATGCCTGCGGTGCTCAGGAAAACCTCGCCTTAATGTAGCCAATAAATCCGCGATTATGGACATGACACAGCGGATTACGTACATTGTTTCTTTGTTAGCCATACGGTCGTCTTCAAATGAAACAAAGTTAGCAAATATGGAGCGCGAATTGGACAAAGTCAAATTAAATAATAATGTCAGTATTGTTAAAACAGATTTCAACAAAGTTTCTTATTCAGATTCTCTGAAACTTCGTCTGCCTAAGGTCGCTCCAGTGATGGAGTCTAGACCACCGCTGCCGTGTGTAATAGCATACCCCTCCAACGAAAGGTCAGCTGAATTCGCGACTTCCTCAGCCACTAAAGAAGCGCTTAAAAAAGCAATTAAGCCAACTGACGACGGTTTTCAAATAGTTGGCATGAAAAAAATCGCGAAATCGGGCGTTGTATTACGTGTCGCTAACGATAGTCAAATAAGTAAACTTGAGTCGGTTGATGCTATTAGGACTGCCGGGTTAAGACTTGAAAAACCGAAAGGCCGCAGGCCACGTTTATTAATTAAAGACGTCCCATCCTCAATGGAAGACAAACCTTTTCTGCATGCGTTGTACCGTCAAAATATTAAAGACGAATTGGCAATTAGTGAGGAAGACTTTATTAAGTCGACAAAAATTATACGTAGACGTGCATTAGATAATGGCCGGAAGTGGGTAGGCATTGAAATCGACAACGCCATACGAAAGCATTTAATTAGTACCAAAGAGAAGCTTTTTATTGACTTCGCGACTTGCCGATTTTTTGATGATATCGATGTAGTTCGTTGTTTACATTGCCAGCAGTTCGGTCACGTGAAAAAATACTTTTTTTTTTTTTTTTGCGTGGTAAAATCATCAAATGAGTCCTCCCACCCAGGGCAGGGCGGGAGGGACTGTCAGACTTGTACTGACTAAAATCCACGGTGTCCTTCACAAGCCCTTTACGTACCGGGGTCACGGTAATGGGTAAGTCCCGCGACCCCGGCAGGCTTTGGCCCTCTACAGGCCCCGTCAGTGAAAAAATACTGCGTTAATAAATCGCCTACCTGTGCTAATTGCTCTGAAGCACATGAAACAAAAGAATGCCCGCATAAGGATAATTTAAATTTTACACCAGTATGTGCGGCGTGTAAACGTATTAAAAAACCGTTTGACCATCGATGCGGGTCCCAACAGTGTACCACCTATAAAGTTAGGCTCGAACAGTTAATACGCAACACTAATTACTAATATAATGGATAGTTTAATAATAGGTCAATTAAATCTACACAACGATAGGGTGGCGACTTCTGAATTGGACAAATTAATTATCGATTATAACTTAGATATTGTATTGGTTCAAGAACAATACCAAAACACGCGCTTACGTCACAAGGTAGTTCAGTTGGATAACAAGGCACGAGTCGGAATTTACGTGTCACGTTCTTCTAACTATACAGTAACGTCTTTACGAAACCTCATGAATCGACACTGCGCGGTTGTGGAAGTCTCATCCGCTAGTTCTAAAGTTTACGTTGTGAGCTGCTACTTTCAATATTCAGACCCTGTTGGTCCTCACATACATAATCTCCGTCACGTCTTGCGGTCACTCGCGGGCTGCAAAGTTATCGTAGGCGCAGACGTTAATGCGTCCTCGTCCCTGTGGTATGGCAAAGTTCGGTCCACGGATTACGAACGGCGCTGCGCTGTTGAAGACTTCATTGCTGAAATGAACCTAACTATTCACAACACCCCCGACGCACCACCTACTCTTTGCAGCCAAATGGGCGAATCTTGTATTGACGTCACACTTTCTAGTGCAGACGTACACTTGGATAGGTGGCGTGTCCTACCGGACGCGTCTTGTAGTGATCATCGCTTGATCGTTTACGAGTTTGTTCCGGTTTCTATTCAGGGTTCCTCACATGTCATTGGTAATTTTAGGTACAAAAGTAAAGGTGCTAATTGGGAATTCTTTAGATCGCTTTTTGCATGTCACGCCAAAGAGTTCACTCGTGATGGGCTGTCAGCCGAAGAAAGTGCTGAAATTATGTCAGACACCTTCACTTACTGTGCTGACATTGCCATTGGTCGCGGACCTATGACCAATATACGTAGATGTGATTGGTGGTGTGACTACCTAACCGAACAGCGTAAAACCTATCGTCGAGCGCGTAAACATCTTAATAAGCTTAAAAAACGCCAAGTCACCGGAGACTCGCTAACCACTGCTTTAAATACATTTAGAGTTGCCAAGTCCCGTTACAGAGCATCGGTTGAAAAATCTAAGGGTAATTTGTTGCGTAAAGTAGTCGATAAATTAGAAAAAGAAGGTCCGTGGTCTCCTTTATATCATGAGTTTAAAGCCAATCGATCGATCGACCTCGCGTATGTTCAGAATATTAAAGTAAATAATAAACACACCGCCGGTATTGAAGAAACAACGGAAGTTTTATTAAATACTCTTATCCCTGATGATTCACCTGTTAATGATAATGACTACCACCAACAAATTAGAGCATGGGCAACAGTCCCGCCTGAATCACCAGCGTCAGACCTTCCATCCACTGACGAATTAATGAATGTTGTTAGGAGATTGCCCCTTAACAAATCATCAGGTGAAGATAAAATATCTAATCGTATGATAAAAGAAGCGTATAAAACAGCGGGTGACGCGTTATTAACTGTTTACAACCGGTGTATTTCTGAAGGCGTTTTTCCTCGTATATGGAGACATGGCTTTATACGAATAATACCTAAAAGCGGCGACAAGCCACCAGATGACCCTAAGTCATACCGGCCAATAACTTTATTACCATCTTTGGGAAAGCTCTTGGAGCGTCTTATCGTCCCACGATTGTTACCGGACGGGCCCAAATTCCATAAAAATCAATTCGGTTTTACTATCGGGAAATCAACCGTTGACGCGGCACTTTCTGTTAGAAAAATGGTTAATACCTCTAAACACAAGTACGTAGTTGGGATCTTTTTAGATATTTCCGGGGCCTTTGATAACGCGTGGTGGCCAATATTACTACTTAAAATAAAAGCTCGTGGTTGCTATAATAATATATTTAATCTCCTTTGTTCGTACTTTTGTAATGGATCCGCGAAACTTAAACTCGGACATCATTCCATATCGAAACCTCTCACCATGGGCTGTCCTCAAGGTTCGGTTATCGGTCCTTATTTATGGAATCTAGGCTTCGATGATTTCCTCGCGATTCCACTTCCAAGTGGTTGTTCTTTAACTGGTAATGCGGACGATGGCCTTCTGCTCATTCAGTCGAGTACTCGTGCTGGACTCGAGAATTTGGCTGACACTTGCCTACGATTAATATCACAGTGGGGCGATCGTAACCGTCTGACCTTTGCACCACATAAAACCTATCAACTCATTTTAAAAGGTGACCTTAAATCGTGGCCTAGTATTAAATTCAATAATGTTCCCGTTAAGAAAAAGAAATCGGTGTGCTATCTTGGTTTAGTCTTAGAGAGGAATTTCACATTCATAGAACATATAAAAACAGTTGGTGAAAAAGCTAAAAATAATTTTTATGCCCTAACGAGAATATCCAAATCTACTTGGGGTTTGTCGTTTTTAACCTTAAAAACTATTTATGGTGCTACTTACTTGGGCTGTATGTGCTACGGAGCACCTGTTTGGGCCGATAGGGCCACCATAGGGGCGGCACGACGTAAATTGCTTCAAAGCCAGCGCTTGGCTTTGTTATTCTTAAGTAAAGCGTATAGAACCGTCAGTACTGAAGCTTTACCGGTACTTGCTGGTGTTCTTCCAGTCGATCTTGAAGTACAGCGACGTGC
Organism: Agrotis puta; assembly: GCA_943136025.2. NCBI lineage: Eukaryota > Metazoa > Arthropoda > Insecta > Lepidoptera > Noctuidae > Agrotis > Agrotis puta. Next base: position 10,241,968 of record OW964182.2, on the reverse strand, counting down.
TGCAATGTACTTTTCCACACGGGAGACCACTGATGCTGATTTTCTACCTCAACGTGACCGTGATAAGATATCTAGATTATTCAAACCCCAGAGCGACGTCTGGGAGGATCTTTTATCCGAATGGCAAAGTAGGTGGGATAATTCTATCAAGGGGCGGCACCTCCACCAGTTCTTTCCATCCGTTCGTGAGCGGCTGGCTAGGACGTGGCTGGAGGTGGATCACTGTGTTGCCCAATTTCTCACGGGACATGGTAACTTTAAAAGTAAATTATTTTCCTTCAAGCTTGTTCCCTCGCCTTTTTGTCAATGTTCGACATCTGACTGTGAATATGAACAATCAGCACATCATATTCTATGGGAGTGTATTCTTTGGCAGAACGAACGTAATATTATGTTGAACACTGTTCAGACTACATCTGGAGTCATTTACTACTCGGACCTTGTTGAAACTCGAACAAACTTCCGTGCGTTCAAGCGTTTTTGCCATACCTATTATTGGAATAAAATTTAGCAGCTCACAATTTAGGACCCATTAATATTAGTAGTCATTTTACCCGTGGTGCTAGGCAACTGGGCTTCTCCCAGTTGTAATGTCCCTTTGTGCCTATTGGCCTTGTTTTGTTCTGTCTCCTGCTTGCATGAAGGGAAGTGGAAACATATATTTTTTCCTACTCCTCCACTATTCTTTTCTGATTAATTTCGTTGCAGGATCCAAGACAGGTAAATTCATTCTTCGGGACACGTCGAGCTTCATTGTCTCGGCCCTTTTCTGGTTGGTTGCCACTGTTGATTCTGGCGCACAGGAGTTGCAGTGGTTAGGGAATAGTGTGGTGGGTTTGTCCCAAAAAAAAAAAAAGTCCCTCCCGCCCTGCCCTGGGTGGGAGGACTCATTTGATGATTTTACCACGAAAAAAAAAAATGGCCAAAGCTTGTCCTTTTATGGGTGCTTCTTCGGTCAGATTAATGCAATCCAATCAAAAATATTAAAAATAGCTTTATTACGACCTCAAAATAAAACATAATAATAGACTAGATCTGCCGACAAACCGCTCTGCAGTTTGGCAGGTGTAATGTGAAAAAAACCGCTGTATCTTTTTTTGATCAAATAAATAATATAATAAAAAAATACCTCATTTAAAACAGCAGTATTAGAGTTACTGTGTTCACTTACCTTACTCCACGGTTGAGCATAGAATGCAACGATGAAAGCGCCCTATGGCGTGTGAAGTCCATAATATGGTCGAGACTGACGGCGCGCTCGAGACACTTCACTACTAAGCCATCACCGAAAAATAGCGGCTGCAGGATCGCTGCCACATCTCGTTGAGTCTATGAAAATAAAGGGATTTAGTCATATTGACTCCAATTCTCAACACTGCGAAAATGGGCAAAATTCTATGAGGCCACGTTTTAATCAAAGCGTACGTCCGTTCTTTTACGGACTGAGAATGACTTCAGGCTTTTACTGCAAGCTATTGACACACGCATGCAATGATCATGCATGCGCAGATCGATCGTATTAATGAAGTATTTCAACCACCAATCAATTGAAATACTTTATATGAGCTTTCAAAATACGATTCTTACATAGATTGTTTAATGCAAAAGCAAATTGTGAAGTCACTAATTAGTGAACTCAATGATCTTACTATAGTATTTATTGATTTCAGAGCTAGACAAAATCTTCTTTTTGGTGTCTAGAATAAAGCGTATTTTTAGAGAAATTATCAGTCAAATACTCAAAGACGCAAAGCAGGGGTTCAAATAATTTCAATTTACTTGTAAAGCAGGAGATAAAATGTTCTCCGTAGCGTTTTGGTCACCACCAGCAGTAGGAGCAGCCATGACGATGCTGAATGAGTCTTCTTCTCCATCTTCAAGTGGAATGTTCCTCAATCTAGAATTACAGTAATAATGTAAAATATGCAGTTTTTACTGGACTTAAGGTCCACTTTAGCATGAAAGATATTTCGAAGAAGAATGAGTATGGAAGTATGGATTTACCTCATGAGATAGTTTTCGAAGATCATTTCGGTTGTGAGCACATCCTGTGAGAACCAGACCATACCACAACGGGAGACGGTGGCGAGGGTAGCGTACTTCAGATCTTGTACCTAAAATGTACACAATAAAATTGTGGTGTTACCTTTTTGGTATAAAACTATGGAAGCTGCAAAGTCAAAGTCAAACCATTTATTTCAAATAGGCCATCAAAGAAGCTCTTTTGAATGTCGAATATTAAAATTAAAATAAATAGGATGAGATGGAATTGATTCTACACCCGTTCGCACGGGAAGGTTCGTATGGAGAAGAATAGACAAGAATCTCCTTGCTTACTCTTTATAAAAATGTTTTAAACTAATACTACCAGAAAGGAAGAAAAAAAAAAGAACAATTTTATTGATAAAAAGGTACACGGTGTTCACATTTTTTCAAGCCGACTGCGAGTACTGCGCACCGACCTCTTTTTTTAGTTTAAAGAAAAGAAACGTTGCCCCACACTAGGAATTTCTTCCTGTATCGTGGGTGCGTTTTACAAACATAGAAACTCACATACACAAACGCCCGAATCCGAAACAACTATTTGTAGATCATACAAATATTTTTCCGTGCGGGGATCGAACCCGCGATGAACTGAACGATCGACTGCTGCGCAGGGTGCGCAGCAGTCGATCGTTCAGCCACTGCGCCAATCGTGTCGTCAATCCTTTCTGAAGGACTTTGCCAATAAGGCCGGTGTAGTGTATTTCTTCTAGATGATTTTTGTGACCATAATCTTACCTCAAACATAACTCGAACATTAGGAGGCAGCGACAGACGCTCTCCGTTGGGCAGAGTGAGCAGCTTGTTGTCATCAAGTACCGAGTTCAAGTTCTCAACCCACTCAGGGTCTACATCACCGTCAAATATGATCCATTGGCGCTTGTTGATCTCACCGCGGACGTTGTCGATGATTTTCCTTAGGAATTACATATGTTGAGAGTTTACGAAGGAGATTTTTATTACATTGTTGTCAATTATGGAATCGGAGACTAAAGTCATGATTAAATGTGTAAACGTTACTCCAGGAAAGGTAACTAAGTCGCGGGAGCGTTTTAAATGGACACACGCACAAAGGGCAACTGAAGAAACCTAGTGCACTTTAAGTTAGTGAGTCTGATAGTGCTTTCCGCTTCACCTAGGGCAAAGCTTCTTAGATGACATAGCTAACTAAAAAAAAAAAGGAAATGTAAGGAAAACACTAAATCGAATATCGCAATGCAATTACCAGACTACTATCAGGCTAATTTAATTACAACCCAAAACATAGTTCCCTACCTAATTTATGACCAGCGTAAGGAGCAAGATAGGTTGGCTTACCTGAGTATATGAGTAAAGAGACCATCGGTCCATTCGCGGGTGTTAGGATCCAGTACACCATACAATGTTTCCTTGGACATCGCCTTCGGGTCGATAACGTGAGCAACACCTTCGACGCCTTCGAATCTGTACAAAAAGAATGTGTAACAAGGTTTCCAACGGTACCAAACACATCAAAATCGGTTCAGGCATTCAGACGTTATGGTGGAATAAAGAAATTCACAATATTATAAATGCGAAAGTAACTCGGTCTGTCTGTCTTTTCTCCACGCCTAAACTAATGAACCGATTTGTGTGAAATATTGGTACAGACATAGTTTGGAACTTGAGAAAGGACATAGAATAATTTTTATTACAAAAAATAAAAAAAACAAAAATCTGCCGGAAGTCACTATTCCACGCGAACGAAGTCGCGGTCAAAAGCTAGTAATACATATTTTTTGGCACGAGCTCGGTCTCGAATTTATGGAGTGGTTTCCGACCACCTTAAATCGGATGTGCAGTCTTGAATAAGGGGTAGTAACTTCTTGACCCACTTTTACATTATTCTGCCGTATAAGATAGGTCATAATAATGATGGGTATGATAATCTTACCTCTCCAGAGCCTTCAGTAGTACACGCCACGCAGTAGACTTGCCGCTTCCAGACGGACCAACCATCATCAATCCATGGTTCAACTTGCAGATTTGGTACAATTGAAGGACCTGTACACATTTTAACAAGTCAGCTTTATGTCAAAGGACTAGGACTCATAATCCTTTGTTTGAGTCGGATTATGAATCGATAAATTTTGTAGGTATCCATTTTAGCACAAGACCATAAAATAAGAGATTTTAAAGTTATTGAAATACATGAATATTGACGAAATAATACAGAAGGAACATTTGTCTAAATAAGAAGCTTAAAGAGAAAGAGTCATAATATACCTTCTTTCACTAACACTTAGGGACACCTTATTTACCGCCCAAATTTTTTTAAATGTTAGAATTTGAAGTATTGGGTTTCCAACAGAGAGCTTTTTGATGGATCAATTTGGGAGTCCCAACTAAGTGTTAGTAAAAACAGGCAGTGTTGCAATAGAATCAACCCCCTATGTTTGAAATAATAAAGCTTAAAGTCCAGAAGCTACTCACTCCAGAACTTGATTAGAGCTTTGAGTACTTGAGTGGTGACTGGCAATAAGTGTTCGAACAAGTAATAGTAAAGACGAGTATGCAATTAAAGTTTATGTTAGTATTATTGCGTTGTTTATTTGCTTACGCGCCTTTATATTGTCGTTTCAGCAATATTTTACCTTTATGAAAGACCATACGTTTTAAAATCACTAAAAACTTTTCTACGGTAAAGTAGGGGTGCTATCTCAGTTTCTTCACATGCTTTCTTGCAGCTATATATTACATGGCCGAGTATTCCTGATCTACTCAAGAAATTAACAAAGAAACTAGTCATAGCAGAACTGCAAAGGAGAAACATCTATGAAATAATATCCAGACAGTGACGTGTTTGATCAGGTGTAGTGGTGTGTAAGCTTAATGAAGTACAAGTCGTCAATGTGAGTGGTGGCTCGAAAAATAGGGAGTTGGTAATCAATGGAGTACTTCTGTTCTACACGCTGCAAACGTGTAAGTTGCAACGGGTAAGTTGCGGTCGAAATAGATAAAAAGTCTGCCATTTGCGCATTTCTTAATTATAAGGAATGAATTAAACACAGATTTTTTATATTAGTAAGTTTAATTTGTTTTGACTGATATTTAAGTCCTTATAAAGCCAGGATCGCGGAATTTATAACAAGTATTAGTACTCCATTTACTAGCAACTCCGTGTCGAAAATTTCACACACATGAACGTAAATGTAAAGACACAAGAGCACACCAACACCGCTCGGTCACTGACCTTCTCGATCCACGTGCTGTGCTGCGCGCGCGACGATGCACTGCGCCTCTACGTGCCGTTAGCGGGTTAGCATGGAAACGCATACGCATTCACACTCACGTACTACCATATTATGTATCGGTATAATAGGTAATATGGGTATGGGGAGGCTGATTTTTACAATTTTTCTTTTACTAAAATATACCAATGTTAAATAATATTAATTTGAAAAATAAAAGGTTAGTATTTTGAATTTAAATTCATGTGAAAAACAGCCTCAATGTAAATAAAATGGATAAAGCAAAATGTTAAATTGTTATGATTATTGTCGCATGAAATATATTAATCAATATTAAATTTTATATTATAAAAATCTTGACACACCATCACCTTCTCGGTTAAGATGATTTATATAATAATTATTATGGATGTTATAATGTTATATAATAAATCAAACGATGTGCAAATACAATGGACCTGGTGTTCAAACAAATTGACTGTGCAGTCCATGATATGGATGTTATCAGTTAATTCCTTGACCAGTTAATTCATCGAGTTTATTCACCGGTTTTTTAGAGCTGGTATTAGTAGATAAAGTACCTTGTCCATCCATGTGGAGCCTTGTTCGTCACCTTCGCCGCAGACCAAGAATTCTTCGGCGCACACTGCACGGATCTCGTTCTTCAATCCTGTTGTAAACGTGTCAATTTGTAACATCTAATTTTACTTGTTCAGGCTTATTAACATTGTGTTGTGTTTAAAACAATTGATTTAAATCAAAATCGCATTTTTTAAAATTTATTAATCGTGAATGTGCGTTATTTATTGTAGTATCAACATAATGAATGTCTCAAACGACACCTATGCATTCATCAAATGCTTCAATTTTTAATCTTCGTACAAACATTTAAGCTCACATACACTAATAGTTACACCAGAAACAACTGCCCGCAGGTCATACTAATATTTATTTTGTTTCGTGCGGAAAGAGAACCCGCGAGCACGCAGCGCAGCAGTTATCTTTCAAGCGCTGCGCTTAAGAGGCAGTGAATCATGTTTCGTGTCATCTTTCATTCAAAACATTCCTTATTTGTTTCTATGGTATTCCCCAGTGTATATCGCCAAATCCAGATACTAAGTTATAGCCAAAAGAAGTTTGAATTAGTCAGTAGTATCAATGGCAGCTCAACTTTTTTTACACAACTTACCAGTCATCTCAGCTCTAGTATACCCAACGTTGGGGAACACATCGTTCAGCAAAGAGAAAAGCAGAGGTATATCTTCAGCCACCAGCTTAGGCACCATCGTCTCACATACTGATTGGATCAGGATGTCCTGTTCCGGAAGGGATTCGGCAATCGACGCCTCGTCGGGCACTTCTGTACTGCGTTCGATTAGGTTCTCCTATAATACAAAGAACAGGTGAAAGTCTTTGGAAGTCTATGGAGCAGAGTTTCCTAACCCTTTTTTTTTGGTAAGATATAATAAAGAAGATCATCAGAGAACCCACTAAAAAAGGAGTAGTATGAAATCGAATCGTAATCTTGCTCAAAGATTTATGTTAGGAAACCCTGAAGAAATACGGCGGTTGTTTTTTTTTAAAGCATATGGATATAATATTGATGTTTCGAAAGAAGGTATAGATAAAATATCGAGACACACAACAGTGAAATAGGGCAGTTGACTACTTTTAAACTTAAGAAAGAATTTAGTTCAAATTCAAAAAAAGCTGTAGAAAGCATTTCATAGTTTGTTGTTAATCCTACTAAGTATATAAAAATATTTCTAGCAATTTTCATGCGAATCGGACACGAATCGTGAGTTTTTAAAATATTACTGCACGGTAATAACTACATTCTAGAAATTTAAATTTTTGCATTGAAAATTGACAGTTAGTTGACCACCTATGAAAATTGACATATAAATTTTGACATTTTCCCTTGCAGTTCTATTTCAAAAAATCACTTCTTAGAGCGCTCAACTGACTCGTACGTCTATGTCAGTAATATAATTAAAGAAAAAAAAAAAACGTATCTGTTGTAGTTATTCTTTTAAAAAAAGTCAACTACCATATTGTTTGGTTTTCTTTAGCTTACCATATTCTGAAAAGATTTTTCTAGTTTCTGTTTGTTCCGGGCATAAACAAACAAAACATGTTACTATTTTATTTCACAAATAAATGGATCCCATTCTAGGACACTGAATTTCACTCTTTACAGTGTCTAAAGCCAGTATTCTGGAACGAAGCTCAAGAATTAACCCCTTTTCAAAACTGGATAGAACTAGATTTGAGAACAGGTATAGAATCAATCGGTTTCGGATCGAGATTAATATTTTCGCAATGTTCCGGGATACAGTAGTGAGCAACCAAGTGTGCATTGCCAACAAGACTGGTGAATTTTACGAAAGATGCCACAAAATTCAAGAATACCATCTTTTATCAATTCTGCATACTGGTCACCCTGATTATTAAGCCATGAGATAATATATGTTGCCATGATGTTAAAAGTCAAATGAATAAAATGAGACATACCTTGATCTTCTGGATACGATCACGCTTGACATTACCAGCAGATACGAGCACAGACTTGAGGGCTCGCAATCCGAAGTCGTAATGCGACTGGTTGGACAATTGTTCGTCGCACAGCCTGTTAGAAGAATTTTGATTTTATGATGCCATAAATTTCGTCAATTTTGTTGTGTCATTATAAAGCTGTGTTTACTGAGACAATTTTTCACTAAATGTGTTAGCAGAACAACTAGTGCGATGTTAGTGTTTGTTTTTAATAACTTAAATAAAAACAAATATTTCTACGAGGAAGAAATTACTGTTTTAGCAACCTAATCCATTTCGAATTCACTTAATCTTTTTAAATTCGCATTGTATTTTATATCTCCAATAGGGCATTAATTGTTTATGTTCCGTTTTTGGTAACTAAACGGGCCACGCCACTTGTATGTTAGCTAACAATGTCTTATGTTGTAAAACACGATAAGATGGCATAGGTGACCCGGCTTAATGGATACATCGACGGCTAACAGAGAAACTTCGATCAAATTTCGTCATTAATGTAATGCGAAACTTCACCACCTTGTTAGGAAAACTAGAGCTTGAAATACGAAATAAGAAACTACAGTACTCACTTGAAGAAAGGCACAATCTTGCAGGCCAGTTTTTCAGCAGTCCTGAAACCTTGACTGAACAGCATCACTTCGGCAATCAGCTGTCTATCGGGTGTGGTCATGGCCAAGCTTCGGAACAACTTCTTCAAGTTATCAGGCAAGTTGGAACGGCCCGCGTATCCAGGGTTCATTGTGATGAAGATCGCCATGTCTTGACTTACGCGGACTTGTTTGCCAACCAGCTCTACTGTTATGGACTTGGCTGAAAGAGAAGTTTTGAGAATACAGACTCAATATCATACATCATTATGTTCGAATTCCATTGCAAGCAAAATGTATTTAGGGATGTTTTATGTTCGATCAAAAATCAACTTAGACATCATAATCCTAAAGTACGAAATAGTTAGTGTTTATGTACCAGTATTGTCACCTTCCTGGTGACTCTTGAGAGCTTCCTGAATGGTCTGTACTTGCTGCGATACGGCTGACAACATTCTCTCTTCCAATCGATTAAACTCGTCGAAGCAACCCCAGGCACCCACCTAAGACATTTTGTACTTAGATTAATACTGTTCATTAGAATATGGGAATTAGGCATTGCGCCTATTGTGAAAGGTCTTGATGACCAGTCAGTTGTTCATTAGAATATAATCTCTATTCAATCAAAGTTAAAGTTTGTTTTTACCTGACAAAGACCGACGAAGATACGGCCCATAGCTTGGAAGTCAAATGTTTCGTCACAGTTGAACACCAAGACGAAACGACCGAGTTGGTTTCCGAGAGCCTTCACAGACTCAGTCTTACCGGTACCGGCGGGACCTAAAAATATATGGACATTTACTTATTGAGAGAATATTTGCACTATATATTTCAAATAAGGCTTTGTAAATCGGATTTCAGTTTTCCAAATAACTGATAAAGGGCCAAAAATGCAAAACGCGGACGTCCGCGCGGTGTGACGGATACCGCGAACGAATGTATTCCGGCTCTGTGCGACGGAATCCGTCGCGGATGCCCGTTTAACGCAGTTTCAGCCCTAGAAGCTGACAATAAACATCAACATTTTCATTTGCAGTTACATACCGAAAGGTGATCCTCCAAGCCTGGCTTCCAAAGCCTGAGTCATTGTGAGGTAGCAGCGATCTGTCAATGGAGTCTGTACCAGACGGTCTTGTACACCAAGGTATTCGAAACCGTACAGGAATTTGGCGTTTGCCATGTGAATGGTCAGTTGTTGTAATACCTGAGAAGAAAAAAAGAAGACAGTGTTTACACAAATTCTATGATTTACAGTAGATATGATCACGAACATTCTGTAGAAGTCAAGTCCCATGTCGTCTTTACAACTTTTAGGTGAACTTTGATGGAAGACGAGATTATAAGATTTTTTTTAAAACTTTCCGTTTACATCTGACACATGGTTAGTTTCAAATTTTTTTTTTACACTCATAAACCTCGATTTAACCAATCTCATGCAAAATTTTACTAAAATAATTTCTAAATGTGTCTAAAAAAAAAATATATTACTTAAAAAAGTATGAGCCGTTTACTATACAGTCATTAAAATAACATAACGTCTGTGTTTGCCAAATGGTGGAAAAAAAAGGTGTACCTACTCGTATAATCTGTATAAATACTCACGTCATTATTCCTTGGGTCAAAGTAGAATCGCATCTCGCACAGCCACTCGAACGAGCGCGGGCTGTTGACGTCAGAGGCGATCAGGCGACGAGTCACCGTACGCTTGTGGACGAACTCGTTGATCTAATAAATGAGACAAAGAAGTTTAATCCTACTAGTCCTACTAATCCTACTAGTAGTATTATAAATGCTAAAGTTTGTGAGGATGGATGTTTGTTACTCTTTCACACAAAAACTACTGAACAGATTTAGATTTTCCCGTGGGATAGTTTTCAAGTTGTAGCGGGTGAAACCGCTGGCAACAGCTAGTGTTTTATAAGGCTGTTTTATGTGGCTTGCAAGTACCTTGTTAGAAGGAGCAAGTTTCTGCCAGTTTATAATTGTTGACCTTTGAAAGGTGTCTAGCATAAATAGCTAGAATTTTTCATATAATTGGCAAACAGGGTTTCTGACTTTGTGAGAGAGCGGGCTTTGACCTTTCACGTAAGCACAGTGTGGATTAGAACTGGTCGCATAGGTAGGATAATGCAAAGGAGGATGTTTTCAAGCAGTAAGACACTAAATAAAACTGAAGATAATTAGGTGGTTCATAACTTACCAAATGCTCAAGTTTCCTCCTCCTCAGCGGCGGTTGTTCTTGCAGCACAGAGTCGGCGAGGATATTCAGCATGTTCTCCACATGGGCCAACACTCTCTTCAATCCTTCTCCGCCACCACTTACTAGAGCTGCTTCCACATCTTCAGACCACAGGATCTGAGCTGCTAGCACTACGATTTGTGCCTAAAAACAAAGAAAAGGTTAAAAAAAGACTTATTGAAGAGTATTTCGTTTTTGAGAATAGTGCTTTTGTCCTGCAGCAAGTCTAGCTTTGGCAGCAATAAGCAGCCTACTCAGCCTAGAGAGAACACTTTGATACTTTCAAACAATCTGGTTAAAAGAGGTTTTCGATTTTTAGGTTTAACATCATTCAGTAGTACAAACTGGGGCCGTATTGACGTCTTAAAACCAGGCTTGTTACAGCGAGTGAACAAGGTGGCTTTCACTCACTGGAACAAGCCTGGTTTTAAGACGTCATAATACAGCCGCTGAACTATTAAACTATAACTTACTCATAGGCGTAGGCGTGGCACGGCCACGGGGACCGTGTCACGCCAGAATATTTACTAACAAAAAATGAAGGCTGAAAAATTGAAATATCTTAACACAAAAAATCTGTGAAAGTTTGGCACTTAGTAAAATACCAGAAAAAGAACTTGATCATCGCATCTAAGAGACTTTGTGCACTGGAGGCCAGGAAATGTCTCTAGATATAAATCAATAAATATTCCACAACTATCACACAACGTCATCTAGTCCCAAGCTAAGCAGAGCTTGTGTTATGGGTACTAGACAACTGATAAACATACATATCGACGATGAAGAGTCAATAAATAATAACTGCAAAAACGCAACTTTACAGGAGGCGAAAAAAACGTTTCAAGTCCGTTTAATTATTTTTTTAGTATATTTGATTTTTTAAATGTTTTATGTAAACTGACTACAATATTATGCTTATGACTACAATATTAATATATTAATCAATGATTTTATTAGTTTTTAGATATATTTTAGATAGATTTTATTAGTATTTATTGCCATCGTAAATGACGTAACACCACTTAGTATATATTGCAATAATTGTTTATCTTGCAAAATTAATAAGAAACAGACCTAAGATCTTTGTCAGCATGTGCATTACTCTATTCTACAATAAATAATGCAATAAAACAAAAATGGCCAAAATGTTAGATATTATATATTGACTCTTCATCGTCGATATATATTTTTAAATACATATATATTATAGATAAATTACACCCATACACAGAACAAATGATCGTGCTCATCACACAAACATTTGTCCTGGGTGGGAATCGAATCCACGGCCTCCGGCATAGCAGTCAGGGTCACTAACCACAAGACCAACAGGCCTGTCGATATGCCAATGAACTTACTTGATATTTATCACACCAATCAATAAACTTCTGAGGGTCAACATTTCCGTCCTTGAATTGTTTAACGTCCCCAACTGCGTCCTTGAGCCGACACGCCAAGGTCACGCGCATCTCACGCTCCACCATTGACAGCCAAGAGTTGATTTTGGGATTCTCGATCGTTGACACAGGTGATGTGAAGTAGACCTGGAGGAGGAAATTATGAATAAGTATAGTTTTTTGGTATGCAAGTCTTTCATCTCTATCCAATGAAGGTATAATACTATGTATTATTGAAAAATATGATCTTACAGCTTAATGCTGTTAAAGCGATGATGACGTTTATAGGAACAAGTTTTTTATCGTGAAAATTAACGGCATTTCTCGCAGTATGAGACATGGGATGGCTTGCAATAGATTGGTAATATCATGAATTTTATGGTAGTAGAATATTTAGCAACAATTTCATTTTTAGCTCATCCAAATGATAGGATAGGATAAAATCCTGTCTAGAATGTAAAAAAATATTGATATAAGGAGGAGAGGTTTTATCTGCTTGTGTCTTACCTCTTCACCCTCGCGAGAAGCAATACCGTTGATAATAGTGTTGTCCTCATTGAGAATGATGGCAGCGACACCAGCGAACATCTTCTTGAAGTGCTTCTGCAGACGCGCGATATTCTTGCTGTTACCAATGATCTCGAGAAGGTCCTCGTCTCCCACGAAGTAGAATCTATGATTGAGAAGATGATTGTATTAATTCCTTTCAGATATTGCTCATAGCAGATGAATGTTATGAAATTATGAGATTTCGTCACTGATAATGGAAATCTACGTCATTTAAGTCTCTCAAAGTGATATGTGATATTTCCTCCGCAAAGTTCACACAGGTAACAGTTTAGTCGAAAAAGGAACATAGACAAACATGGTTCAAAACAAGATTAATTTAAAGAACCTAGTTTTTCTTTTCTATGCTCAAATTTGATTTCGGCGGAACTTAGATTTCAACGCCGGTATATAATCAAAATAAAGATATGATTAAAAAAGTGACATACCTTGGGAAGCTGCTTCTCTCCCTCTCCAAATATTCACCCAGCGCCTTCTGAATCTTGCCAAGCAAGTCGGCCAGACGCTCCAGAGAGCGTTGTACACCAGGGATGTTCAGGACATCCATCACCATCGGAGATTTGCTTACCTTCTTCATCAGGCCCAAGAATTCCGAGCTGGGAGAACATTAATGGTATATATGTAAAAGAAAAACACAAAGTGAGTTTTTCTAGGTTAGGTGCGTTATTTGAAACATCATTTTAGGGCGAACAAATGTTGACCCTTCAAGGTCGGCAAAAGTATCAATTTCTCTTACCTGATGCTCTGGAAACGGCTAGTCTCAACAGGGAGTAAGGTCTTGATATCAGCAGACCCGCTGAAGATACCTTCCAGGTACACCCAGCGACGTTGTACGTCGATCCAGACGTCGAACAAAGCATTGATGCGGTTCAGTTTCTCTTCCCAGGTTAGAGCTTCCTCTTCGAATACCTTTGGAGTGGTTATGGAGATGGTTAACAATCTGGATAGCCAAACGGAATCGTAGCAAAAGTAGTCATAGAATTTACGAAAATTGTGACCAATGGCACCATGTAAGTCCTGAATCTCCTATTGACTTATAGTTTCTTTCGACTATACATAATGGGCTTGATTTAATATGATTTTAACTGTAAAATGTATAGGGTACTTACTAAATGTACAGGAATCTCAAAGTTTAATTTTACAATAGTTCTTTATTTCAATTTTTTTTTGTTAAGCGTCATGTTAGATCCGTAAAATAAAAAATAAAATAAAAATAAAATTTGAGACCTAGTTTAGATACTTGGTACTTATACCTTTAGAAATACAATCAAAATCTCATCATACCTTGTAGTAAGGCGACAGCTTCATAGCAGCGACGCTGTTGATGTGTTCCTTCACTTTGTTGAACAGATCGTCCCAGCCGCGGATGATCTTGCATTTGTTCTGATAGTTGATCAGGTCCAGTTCATAGCTCTGCCAGGATTCGCGCACCTACGAAAAAAAAAGATATCAGATTTGGACGGAAAAATGCATTATTCAGTATTCTGTATTTACTGAAACGAGGATAAATAAACCAATTGGTGCTATCACCACACTTTTCATTTATATACGCTATGTGTGCGATGACAGTGCTTCCTAGTGCCCACATTATAGGGGGGCATAATATCTGCCAATTTTTGCTAACTAGATATTAAGATAAACCTTTTCGGCTTGTTCTTCATCAAAAATGTTATGAAAACTTTAAAAAGTACTTTTCACATACTACTTTAACATTTCTGCCATATTGCTGGCTGCAATCAAATAGCTAGTCCCCACCACCGATTTCACACATAGTGTATTGACGTGTGTGTAAAGCATTGCAACCACATTGTTTAATTAAATTTTTTAAGAGGAAAGGAGATGGAGATTTCTTCCTCTCTTTTTCTTTTTGTAAACTCACCTGTTTCAAGAACTCTTCGAGCGCCATTTCTCCTTGAGCGACAGACACGACGTCCTTGACGGTATGTTCGTTGTGCAACAGATCAGCGTCCCACACTTGTCCTAGAGTGAGCTCGGACAGTGACCAGTCAACTTTGAGTGCGCGACATAGTTGACGCCAATGACGCTCTTTTAGGGCGTCAGATTTCAGCTCTACGATTAACATGTTGACCTGGGGATTAGAAGTGAGTTAAAATTCGTGTTTATTTTAATTATTATTCGGTTTTAGGGTAAGAAGCATTGTGTGGATCATAAGTAATGAAATTCAACAAAAACGAATATAAATCAAATAAAAGGCAAATTCGGTGTTCAGGACAGGTGAATCTTCCCTTCATTACAATAAGTGCCATTTTATTTATGGCAGAACAGCTGAAGATATAATGATTTCCTTCAAACAGTGAAGTGATTTTTTTCATGGTTTTTACCTTAGTGTAGGACTGCAGTAGTTTACGGACATACTCGTAGCTGTCGTACATGCGTAGACGAGCTGGCAGCTCCTTGAGCTCGTTCAACATCGCCTCCAGTTGTTGCCTGAGGTCAAAACACACGTTTTAAGCCTGTTCCACTAAGATTTAACGACACCTAATACATTATTTAACGATAAATAAAAATTTTTTATAGTGGTCATTCGCGATCACCGCAACACTTGCAGTAGTGCCGAGTTATTGAAAACTCTAAACCAATATAGAAATTATAAGTTATATAGAAATTATCGTTAAAGTGAGAGAAGAAAGAGTTATTTAAATACCTAAAATTTAATAGTCTTTTGAGCTCACCTGAGTTTCCTAGGCTGCACAGAGAGCCATGGCTTCTCCCTGATATCATCAATCTGAGTCCAGATCTTGCTGAGTGAAGACCACACTCCACGCAAGTCTTGCAACTCTTCGAGCGCAACAGTCATACGCTCGTTGTTGATTGAGCTTCCTAAAATATTGAAATTACACTTAACAAATGTAAGCAATCTCTTATTTTGATCTAGGACTGTTAAAATTGGTGACTTTATTGTCACTAAGACACATCAATGCCCCCATTCCTTTGGCCAGATGGGTTGAAATATCGAATAAGTGATTAAGAAAACTGACATTGCATTTAGCCCCCCTTTAGTACAAAGGTACTGCTTATTCTATTAAGAAATCTCTTCCAGCAGACCAGAGATCAACCATTTACTTTACACCTACTTACCAGTATCATGTAACTCAAGAGCCTCTTTAGCCTTAGCCACGTTGTCTCTCTCGTCCTTCAGCCGAGTGTATCTGGTCTCCATAGCCTGGAGCCTAGCCAGTGCATCTTCAGGTCTAGTGGACCCATCAGTGGGCTTGCTGCGTTCCCATTCAGTAAGGAATTCGAGGGTGCGGGCCTCGACTGCCTTGTCTTCGGCTACGATCTTTTGTTGTAGGGAAGCCACCTTTACAGAAAGATGAGAGGCAAGAGTAAGTAGATTATAAAAAATTAAATATCTATACATATAATAAAATGGTAGGAAAGTCAAAACTGTCCATTGTTTCTTTTTTTTTTAAAGAATGCTTGGGTGTGATCAATACCGAACCCATCAATATAGTTTTTAGAATTTTTGTCTGTTTGTCTGCATGTATGTCTGGGATAAACTCAAAAAGTACTGCGTGGATTTACTTCAAATTTGGCAAGAATATTATTAAGAAGTCGGGTCAACATATAAGCTACATATTATCACGCTATCACCTACGGGGAACGAGCAGTGAACCTTCATCGTAGGTATTTTTGGAGCTGTATAGCGTTCACGCACCGACCTCGCGGGCAGCAGCTAGTTTTAAAATAGTCTGAAAGCTATAATTTGTACCTAAATAAATAGTTTTGTAATAGTAGCTGAAAAGAAAATTATAGTAACAATAATATGTTAAGTATTTTAATCATAGAGTGTTGGTTCTTACCTGTGTCTGAATGGAAGAATCCTTTCTGCGCATAATCTCATTGAACGCACTCCATTCGCCTTCGATGTTGTCGACATGCAGCCATTGAGCTGGGAATTGGAATCTACAAAAGGAAATAGCAAATTATTGATAAAATATTAATGAGCACTTGGAGTAATCTTCTTCTTTGCGTGTCGATGTTCTCAAATTCCATCTGACCAATACGTAGCTACCCGCACAGCTCTGTCATTTGCCTCATTCAAATCCTGGAAGGTGCAGGTGGTTGGGCAGGATGGGCACGAAAGGAGGTGGGACATGTCCTGTACAGAGGTTCCGCACTGTTATTGTGTTTGGGATGATCTAGTATACCCCATTTGACCAGATTATTTTTACAGTGGCCAGCCTGTGCTCATTGAGAGATTTCCAGATCGGCCACTGCAGTTCAGAACCAGGTGGGAGGTGCTCTGCTGGATTGAGGAAATAAGGAGGGGTGGGATTACTTACTCTCCACAGTTCTCATCTCTCATCTGAGGCATATTTATAATTACATCCGTAAGTTATGCCTGAGTAGATTTTGATAACTAGCTTCAGTACATAGCAGGAATCAGTACATAATACTTCATCTTGTTTACCTCTGCCTTTCCAGAATGCGTTGAGCTTCTCTGTAGATGTCGACTTGTTTCTCCCACGCCAGCACTTCTCTCTTCAGTTGCTGTACGTATGTAATGAGGGATACGGCATCGCTGGTTGATGCAGCCTCTGCAGGAGCATAGTGATATTAGAATAAGATTTTTTTTTGCATTCACATATACCCACCACCGTTTACATACAGGAAAGTAAAAATGCCATAATCACAAACAATTCAGGGACTCTGTATTATATTATAGCAATCTATACTAATATAATCTATAATCTCTTTGATCTGACCTCAAGAACTACATAAGAGTCGAATTAAAAAAATATTTTTGTGTACAACGATGGCTATATAACAGTACACTGCGACCAACAGCAGCCGAGCAGCGGGGGGTGAAACCACGGGGCAGCTAGTAATTCATAAACCTCTGAAAGCTTTTTGCTAAGAACTGTTCCTAAAGCGTCTTTTATCTTACCAATGGTCTGTTGTTCAAGCTGGCTCCGTGACTTAGCCAGTTGTCCGTGGAAGGTGACCATCTCTCCTCCGAGCAGAGCCCCGAACTTGCCGAGCACTTCCTTGTGCCATGCGTCGTACTTCAGCGCTACTTTACTCTGTACTCGAGCGAAGTCTATAACAACGGGCCCGTATTCGCGACGGGTGTCAGAAGTGTCGAATGTTGTGCGGGATTTCCTAATAAGTAATTGAGAAATCAAGTAAATCGATGAGTATATTTACAAAGAAAAACATCTGTCATGTAACAAAAAAAGATTTGCTTTTAACGTATTTTTCTTTGATGAACCTGTAACTTCAATATCGTATCGAGATTGATTTACCAAATGAATATTGTAAGATATCAGTACACAAATTAACTTACTTGATATCATTCAAGCACTTGATCCAGAGAGTGATGTCTTCTCCGAGGCGGCCATACAAACTCTCAGGTTGCAGATCCCACAGAGCTTGGTAACTATAAATAAACATATAAATCACTACATATTCATTCAATACACCTTTGATAATTACTTGTAGAATATTATTAGACACTTACCGCAGCCATTCATCAACGTATTCGCGCACTTGCGAGATCTTTTGTTCGATAGCGTCGTATGCGTTCTCCAGAGGATTGGAGCCAGCAGGCAACTTGGTCAACAAGTTCCTGTAGGTAGCTGTTTGAGCGCGAGCCACGCCCACTTGGTATCTGTAAATAAATTAATAAAATGAAATCAAAATAGATTTTAAAATAGTAAAACAGAAGATTTGAAAACCATCTACAAATGACTCATTGTTCGGTTAAAGAAGTGTTAGAAAGTGATAATTTTTTTGCATTTATAATATTAGTAAGAAATGCTGTTTAATTAGCAAAAAGTGTGAAACCGTATAAGAATTTAAATATCACCTGGTGCTCTGCAAGCGGTGTTGGCTGGTGACGATAGCTTGCCAGGCGAACATCTGTCGCATCAGTTGGAAGCGAGCCTCCTCTAGAGACGGGAACAGGTACATCTGCTGGTTGGTGATGCGCACCTCGTGGACCACGCGAGCGATCTGGTTATAACAAAACAAATGAGTAAAGACATGCTTGAAAAGAAACAAACATTTCCTTTGAATGATCAATGGTTCTGACCAGTTGCAAATTAAAGAAAAGAATACTTGCCTGTGGTTCTCCACCAGGTTTGTGGGTGGGCTCGGTGGGAGAGTAGGTGTCCATAGACAGATCCAGCTCATGGCTCTTGCCGAGTAGGGCAGATGTCCACGCTTCGATACCGGCTTGGAGACGAGCGGCCAAGCTCTTCTCGACCTAGAAAAAAATAACAATGTAAGATCTATTTCATTGTACTGTGTTGAATGAGTGCCAGAAAGTCTACCCCGTTCCTTTGGTTAACCTTAGCGATCCAGCGAAGGAGTACGCACACTTAAGCTAAATCAGTCCCATACCTAAATTAAAAAAAAATTGATAACAAACCTCTTCATCAAGACGCTGCACCCACAGATGCAAGTTGCTGTATTGCCTCAACGACAGATCATCGATAGCCCTCTGTAGTCTGCTCAGGATATCAGCCAGGCTGACGGCCGAGTATGGACAAGTTTCCAAGGAGCGAGCGTCCACGGAGATCTGTTCCTCGACTGCTAGTAGGTCTTCAACCTGTTGGAAGTGATAGTAAATTTAGTAAGTAATGTATTTGTAATGGCAAAAGAACAACGGGAAAAGGCATGAGTTTATGCATATTTATTTGTAAAGTTGTCTTGCGAATCATTTTGAACAAAATCATTGTAATAGTAAAATTCAACATCAATATCAATGGGAATAGGAATTTTAGAGTGTATTGCACATATTCATAAAACAAA
Organism: Agrotis puta; assembly: GCA_943136025.2. Classification (NCBI taxonomy): domain Eukaryota; kingdom Metazoa; phylum Arthropoda; class Insecta; order Lepidoptera; family Noctuidae; genus Agrotis; species Agrotis puta. The sequence goes on along the minus strand of OW964182.2, from coordinate 10,222,590 downwards.
TAAGTTAGTGTTTACATTTATAGCAATACTTATATACATTTTTATTAAATCTAAGAAATACATTTTTTTTTAAATCTTCATTGTTTCAAATGAACCTGAATTAATAAACAAAACAGTCAAACAAACCTTCTCTTGGAACAGAAGCACAACTTCGCTGAGCTTCTGCACGTACGGGTCCAATTTGTATGACTCCCATACAAGAGCCATGCCTTCTGAAACTTGGTTCAACACATCACGGCGTAGTCCAGCCACGAGCGGTATGATGGACGCTTTATCACGGATCTGAAGTTATTCCAAAAATTATAATATGGTGGATAGAGTGTTATAAATAGAGAGGTAGGTAAGGTATTGGATAAAAATAAATTGGAATACTACATGCAAGAAAATAAAGCGACGTTGACATCGGACATAAAATATATCGAAAGCTAAAGGTTCATGTTTCGGGAAACTATTGGGAAGTGCTGCAGACCGTTAAAGTGCAACATTTCTTTTTAATTTCAAATTTTCTAGTACTTATATGAGTAGTCAGATATTGCATTCATTTATTAATTTTGTTTCTCAAAGTGAGGTATTTTTTCATTAATTTTGCGATATTAATCATCTGTGTTGTTAAGTATAAACCAGTACTAATCATTGTTAGAGACTGGAAACTTAATAAAAAATAGTTTCTCGAAACAAATCTAATCTATGCCTAAAACATAAATTTAAAAAGAAAACAATACAAATCATAGTGAGTAGAAGTGTTTCTAAAAATATGATAAAACAAAAACAATAAAAAGTCGACACATATCATGCAGCCTATAAATTCATAAACTACCTTTGTATGATTCCTATTATTTAGCTGCACAAATGAAAACGCACCCGTGTTAGTGTTGTCACATACACGCACATACAACATATACATTTAAATGAAGATTAGGCTAGGTTGCACCACTATTCATTTAACAATGTTCAATCAAGAAAGAATACTTCTTTGTACCTCAAAGCACTCAGCAATACGATGGACTATTTGTCCAGCAGACAGAAATTACCGATGAAATGTATCCTGTCAGTTCATCATCATCATATGCAACCTTTTTTCACCCAATTTTCCACTCTCTCATCTCTTTTGTGCTTAATTGTGTCTGCTCAGCGCTTTAACACTACTATGTGAAAAAAATTAAACGATGTTTAAAATTAGTGGTGCAATCGGGCCTAAGTGTAAAATTGTAGTAAAAAACAAGTGTTTGTGCGAATATCGTGTTATGTATCTAGTGCTAGAAATCTGTAAATTCACACTGTTTAAAAACGTTTTCGATATGTTACCTTTTCTAGGGTACGTTCGTAAGTGCGCACGCTCTCGATGAGGGAGATCGCGAAGGGGTACAGTTGGTTGGCCTGGTGAGCCTTGTTCACTATTGCTAGAGGCACCCTGTGAAAGAAAACATCACCGTAATTAAAGACATATGAGTCCATTATTTTTGACAACCTCTAACTGACAGACTAATTACATTTGCAGTTTATTTCTGTTATTATGCCTATTTATGCTGGAAATTAATAATCTTTTTCGGTTGCTCTCTACGGTTGGATTTTTGTCTGTAACCAATAAACAACCGAATTTGCCTATCTGTCTTTAAGATATCAATGTCCGTCAAAAACAAAGGGTTTGGATAATAATTTCGAATGTAAGTGGCAAATAATTTTTTTTTCCCTCGTCTTCTAAAAATTAGAAAGAAAATAAGGCCTCGAATAAAGTTTTACATCAGTTTAATGAGAAATATGAAGAAATTACTTGATATAACTGAAACTAAAAATACTATAATTAAGAGAATCAAATCAAGAAGAATATAATACTAATGTTTCATATACACAGCAACTACAAAGGAACGTACCTGAAACCAAGGTTCTTTAAGTTGCGGACTTCCTTGTACAGGGTGATAATCTCAGGCAGGAAGTTGACCTTCAGTTTCAGTATAGTGCCAGTTTTGCTGGAGCGAGCACGAACAGACTCAATGGCGAAAATGCGACCGGACACGCCGAGGTTACGTTGTTGGACCTTAACAAAAAAACAAAATATTGAAATATTTTCATAAATCACTGTAATTTGAACCTTATGACAGTTGTTTAAAAGTGATTTTAATTTGCAGGACTCGTGAGAGCCTATTTTACCTTACGAGCCCAATCATCAAAGACTTCTTGGGTGTCCAATTTTAGCCGGAAACTATCACCATCAGCTTTCAGCTTTTGACCTTCAATATGGTTCTCCCATCCTTTACCTAATAATACAAAAGATTTAAATGAGAAAAATGCATCCAATACTAACAAAAAAAAAAAAAATAAGTTGCCACCTTACCACAAAAAAGTTCAACATCTGTTGGATATTTGAATAAAAAAACTGTCAATGTCAGAACAGCATTTCACATTGATATAAGGGTTGTTTTGCATTCACACTTTTTTTTAGAAAAGCATTCAATAGATGTTTATCTTTTTATGGTAAGAGAGTGCGTGTTTACATCATTGTCGAAACCACAGTTATCATTACTTTAAGGTTCAAACACTGACAACCTTGTTAAGACACAGTGATTAGTATTTTCATTACTTTAAGGTTGCTATTGAGTTATTGCTAGCAGAGGAAAAATAACTAAATATGGGTTGTATAACATATTATTTTCTTACCAAGGACATCCTCGACTCTCTTCAAATAAGCAGTAAGTTGGTGGTCGATCTGCTTAGCCCAGATAATGGAACCAGCCACTGGGGGCAGATCACGCACTAAGGATAGGCGACTGCATTTCGATTGAGGATATTGTACCTGAATGAAAAGGAATTTATAATTGAGGGTCATTTTGATGAACGAAGCTTGTGTCCAAGTAATAATAGACCCACGGGTTGATCATTGGGATTAGGCCGGTGGTGGTGGCGATGTTAAGCACATCCCACCTCGCGCGTCCACCCTGTCCGTGACTGAGCTGCGTATACTTTGTTAAGCTTTGGTCACACACAGCGACTAATCGCGGCGAATGCCTACTCGTCGCGAGTATTCACTGATGTGACAGGGTAATATTCGCAGTGAATAGTCGCCGCGGATTGAATTGAACATGTTAAATTTTACTCACAGCGATTAGTCGCTGTGTGTAACCGAAGCTTTACACACATCCGGAATTGTCATCAATGACACCAATGCTACGAGTGTATTGAGCATGTTATAAGTTTCTCAGTGCCGAAACTTTAAATATTACAGCACACTGTCCGTTATAATTCAAATAGTATTATATATTTAATACCTTGAATTTCTCATGTAATGCTTCGATATCGTCCTTCACTCTCTGAATCAGCTGCGTCTGGTACTCGCGGATAGCGCCTCGGATGTGCGGGCGTACAAACAGGGCGTTGAAGCGGGAGAAGATGCGGAACATCTCGTTGGCGTTCTTGGCTGTTCCCAATTGGTCACGGAGGTGGGCTGTGATACGGGTCTCCACACGATCTGAAAGTATTTTAGAGTTAGTATTTTATCTGCAGAGTATTTTAGAAATAATATTATGTCAACATGCTAGTAATACCCGACAATTATGTTAAAGTCCCAAGTGATAGTTGGTCGAGTTTATGGTCATCAAGCATTCATCACACACAAATAGGCACTTATAAATACTTCACCTCCCTGAGGATGGAACCCAAGACTAAATACTGAGCAAAAACGTTGTCATCGTAGTCATTGAACATTGTTCCATGAACATCTAAACCTTGTAATCAATGTCTTCTTTATGTTGGAGTGCTGCTGTTAAAAAACTTATAATTATGTACTTACCGATTCTATCTTCATAACGGCGCACGGCCGCTTCCCAAGCATCGCATCCTTCGCGAGAAATATCCAGACAGTCAACTTCTTTCACATTCTCATATGCGAGGTTCACCTAAACAAAAAGGTAGGAACATTAAGACTGGTTACAGTATGTGGCCAATGTGGCAATACATGTGGTATTATAAAATGTTTTTTTTTTATAGATGTTAGGCTCCGATCTCAAATTGCGTCTGGGCCTTTTTCAGGAATTCACTTTTTGAAGTAATAGACACAATAAGAATATTGACACTTTTTAATCTAGGTGAGATTTTTGAATAGCAGGTTGTTACATTACCTCTGCAATAGCATTGGCATCAGCAGCATCCATGGGCAGTGATAGAGGCTGAGCGGGTTCACCACCAGCACCTGTATCAGTCGCAACTGTAGCGCGAGGACGAAGCACCTAAAGAAGATTAAATAATATGTTACACTCTGGAAAACTATTATTAGAAAACACGAATATTTCAAGGATTTCAAAAATCAATTGGTTGAATCAGTGTTTGTAAATGTTCAAAACTTTCTCAGCTTCTATTTAATGCGTCATAAGTTATGGCTATCTGCAGGATCTAGCTTGTTTTTCCGTTGACTTCTGGGCATGCCACAATAACTTACCCTAAGCATAACTGTGCGCAGTTGTTCATGGTGTCTACGGAACCGGCGCATATGTTCCATGCGAGCTTGCAGCCGCTTGTGCGACGGCGACACACGCCATACCATCTTCAGGTGCTCGTCACGCTTCTTCTTTACGATGTCACTACAAATATTTGATACGTATTACAGGCTATTGAAGTAATTAAATCAGAGTGTATTGAAAGTTTTACCACAGAGAAGCAACTCTCCAGCTAATTTGGAAGTCACGAACATTATCGAAGCACTTTCTGGTGTAACTCTATGAGGTGTCTTACCGCAACAATCCCTGCAGCTTTTCATATTCGTCATCCCAGCAGGAGAACACCTCGAAACATTGGGTCATGACGCGTTCGAAGTCCTCGAAAGGAATGTGCATCAAACGGCGAGTTCCCAGCACCTTTATGTGACAGAAAAATGTTTAAAAACGTTAGTAAAAGGCTAAAGACAAAAGAATGCCGTATTCCAAAACGATTCCTAAATACAAAGTAAAGATATTTATTACCTTCAGGAGTTGTTGACCAAGATCACGCGAGATAGCCTCAACGAGTCGCAAACCACGCTGGATAGGATATTTAGTAGAACGAATCTTTCTAAGGTGGGAGAAGATCTGTTGCACTGCCAATCTGTATGAAAACATATTGTATTTTAGACACATACTTTAAAATAAAATTACTATGCTTAGGCTCATAAATCTGGTTTTTCTTTAGCCATACCTGATCCTTTCCAACTCAGTAGCACTAAGCAGGTCATTGATAGGGAAGTCTTTCATCAGAGGGTTGTAGTCCGAAACAGTTGCAAGAGCTTGCTTTAATCCGGTGTCGGTGTCAAAAGATACAGTGGCATGGAAACGTTTGCCATACTTCAAAATCTCCAAAGTTAGGGCCACCTAGAATAAAAGAAAAGTATTGTATACCTATAATTTTATATGAATAGCTTTTTATATGCAAGTTTAATATCTTTGATTCATAGTTATAATATGCTAATGTGTGAATAAGACAATTTGCATATTCCTTTTACGGAAAAAACGACGTAAGTTGCCATTGAAGGGTAAACAGAGAATTTATTCATTGTGGAACCAAAGATCATAGATAAAAGTTTATCAAACCTCAATGCTTTCCCTCTTCTCCTGAATGCGATGGAGAGCTCTTTCCAGGTTGAGCCAGAAAGAGATTTCTTGGAGGGCTGTGCCATTTGATGGATCACGATCTAACTTGGTGACCTAAATAAAACAATCATGTTACAATAGAAGGAAGACAAAAATGCTATTGAATAAATAATATTGGAGTATGAATTTACACCTGAAATTAATATTACATCTTGATTGCATTCCTTAGAGGCTGGTTCTGATTGGATATGTAGAAGACTTGCAAGGTAACTCTGGCCATTGATTGGTTAAAAGCAAAGATAAGGATTAACAGCAATAATTGGTCAATCATACCTTTTGTATTTCTTTGATCCAGCGGTTCACTCCATTTTGTAGTTGATTCAGGAATGTGGAGTCTTCCACCTTATCACCGAAGTCAGCAACGCGGGGTTTACGCCCTTCATCAGCAGCTCTGATTTAAATTAATAATAAATTACTATAACAATACTTGTAAAGTTTTAAAAGTGCAGCAGTGTTGCCCCGACTTGCTCGGAATCAGCAAGGCAGTCAGCATCACAATGGCAGGATTTCAGAATCTTATCTTGCCTAGTTGCATAGTTTAGAACATTCGACAATTATTAATTATTCCTTACTCAATGTAGGTGGTTAAGATATTCTCTTTTAAGTTTGAAATAATAGTTTTTAAATAAGGTGCAGTATTTCTGTTTTAGTCTGTAACTTTAAATTAAGTTAATATCTGTATATGGAAATAAAATCTTACCTTTTAATGACAGCTGCTACTAGAGGATGAACAGGCAGAGTAATCTCAGGGATGTCAATGTTCTGCTGAAGATGCAGCAGTCCCATCTCCAACTCAGCTATCTTCTTCTCCACTGATGGTGCCATTTTATCTCCATCCCTATAAAGTATCATAGTTTTTTATGTCTGATCTCATATTGAAACACATGACTTCATTTTTTTTTATTTGGCCCATAAACCAGATGTGATTGTCTGCTTCATAGACAATACTGATACTGATACTGCTAGCCTACATCATCCCACTGCTGGGCAAAGGCCTCTCCCCATGACTTCCAGTTTTCATAGACAATGAAAGTGTTAAAAAAATGAGGTGATGGTTCAATTTTTTACTTGTAGCAGATTTGAATGTTATGTGTTCTACCTTAAAAGGTGGATCTTGTGTGAAATGTCACTTTAACAAAAAAAAAACACCTTATAACGGTTATATCATTCCATACCTGTCAGCCCTGCCACTTTCTTTCACATAACTCTTAAAGAATGGAGCCATGGTTTTGCTGATGAAAGCATGAAGGGTCTCGTAGGGCGAGCCATCAGACAAGTTGATGAGTCGCATCTGACTGTGGATAGACTTGTCAGCCTCGATGACAGCACCTCGCTTGATGCAGACAAAGGCTGCCACCCGGGACGATGAAAAGTGAACCTAGAGGTTATAAATATGGGTTTACAACAAGAAAAAACTCCTTTGTAGTCTGCAACATTGTTTTATTAGTATTCTTGAACTTGGTGAGTATGGTATGGCAATATTGTTCTTCAAAAGAAAAAAAATGCATGGCCTCTTTTGTCACTAACCTCATTGCTTATCTGGTAGGTAACAGCTTCCTTCTCCTCTTCGCCTTCAGTTGGTTGTTCACTGTCATCTTCTAAACATGGACAAAATTAGATGTATTAAACAAATTGTTGTTGGAATAAATCAATAATACAAAAAAAACTGAGGATGAAGAATAATAAAAAGTTATTTGAAACTTGACATCATCACTCATTGAAAAATGCAATGCTGTATGATCTAATACTGCAGCAATGCAGGTAGAAAGTTGACAAGTGAAAAAAAATCGGACGGATGCCGCATACCTTTGGAAGAAAATCTCTGCACGTACAAAGAAGATACTTGAGGGTCCGAAATGAACTTCCTGATACAATCTTGGTTCACTTTATCGTCCAGAGCAGTATTTAAAGCCGGTGGAACGATGTCATCTTCGGGCAAAAGTACCGTTGCGGCTCTGCGTAAGTAGTTTGCAAAGTCTTGGAAGTCGACCGCGACGACGTTTTGCGATTCAGGTGAATTTTCACTTCCATCCAAAGAATCTCCCATGATGTTTCAGGGAGATTCCAATTTTTCTAATAGAAATCAATAAACTTTTTTGGAAAACGGCCGCAAGTTGTTGCAGTAGGGCAGCCGTCAATTGACAAGTGATGACGCATCGACGAGGGTGAAAAGCTTAAAAAAATATTAGACAGCTGTTAAATTTTCATTAAAATTTTGTTCAGATTGGAATATCAAAGTTTTACTAAATTGTCGTAAGTTTATAAAAATCATTAAATTTTCAATAGTTTTTATTTTGAGCAAGAGAGGTTTGATCACAGATTAGATTATTTCATAGATTTGTTCAGAATATTTTACTTCTGGCAATGTAAGAACTGTTCGGAAACACAAACACGTTAAATTATTGTGCAAGTCTCGCATTTTTGATAAAGTTTTAAAATTCTTATTTTTTATTTATTTTAATCAAAAACAAATTATTTAAAACAAGGTTAGTTCTTATCGGCATAATAAACCGTAGCGATAGCCCGCGAAATTCAAATTTTCTTTTTGCAAGTCAGTGTCGAGTTGTAATTTAATCAAAACATGTTTCGCGATATTAAGAAGTATGCATTTACTATACATGAGGTATTGATTATAAAGATAAGAATAATTAATACACCGCTCTGTAGATTTCGGTTAGATAATGGATAAATGTAAGTACAAGGTAAGTACATAAAAGATTTTATCTACTATCATGCTATTAATCCTCTGTAAAAGAACCTATAACAATTAGCTTATTGCCAACATTAAAACACTCAATGATATTATGATCATTATATCATCCAAACGCGTGATATAATGAATTTCAAAAAAAGAACATTCTCATGCAATGACATTTTCAACACCAGATCGCTAAAATTTTGAAAAAAGAACATTAAATTGTAGACTAATTCGTAATTTCGGATTCTCGTCTTATCGTATTATATCCCGCCATTTTTTCACTCGAATATGGTATGCGAATATGGTATGATATGAGAATCTTTTATAGAGGATTCATATCATGATTGTAGATAAAGTCTTGTATGCAACTGTTATAATTAGGTATTAAAACACTCATGTGATACTATTATCACACTCGGCTACGCCTCGTGTGATAAACCCACATTCGTGTTTTAATACCCCTGATTATACAACAGTTGCATAAATAACTAAAGTCAAATAGGTTATTTTTATAAGTTAAGTATTTTTTTATTTATTGAAGAATCGCCGGACCCTATGGATTTAGGCTGCGGTTCCACTGAGGCGGAGCAGAGCAGAACGGAGAGCGATTCACCCATGGCTTGAAATCCACATCTCTTCTCCACTCCATGTGATTGGTGAATTGCTTAAAGAGCGGTGTTGATTCGATGCGTTGTTCACTTCTTTCACATTAAAATTCGATAAAGGTACTTGCGTTTGGAGGTCCACTATACTGTCGACGTCCGCAGTCTATTGATCGGCATCCGTTGATCGTTGCCGTCGGTGGTAGTGGACAGTGACCGTGGAGGTAGCTGGTGACGGATGGTTGTAGCACTGGAGATGGGTGAACCTATCTGAATGCTTCAGGCGTCCTCCCTTGCGATCTTGTAATCGATTTTCTTTAGCGTGGTAAAATCATCAGATGAGTCCTCCCACCCAGGGCAGGGCGAGAGGGACTATCAGACTTGCACTGACTAAAATCCACGGTGTCCTTCACGTACCGGGGTCACGGTAATTCGTTAGTCCCGCGACCCCGGCAGGCTTTGGCCCTCTACAGGCCCCGTCATTATGCTGACACTTTTTGAGGCGCGCGTGGAACGCAACGCGCCGTCGACCCAGGTATGGTCCATGGTCGGACAGGGAGTTGCCCATTACTCGCAGCCCGCATGCCCGCGCCTACGGTGGCCGGAGATCGTTTGGCGACGTCCGACGCCGTGGGCGTCTACCACTGCGGCCGGGGTGGAGGGAGGACGCTGTCCTCTGCCTCACACGGCCCGCCTCCTCCTTCACGAGCATGACTGCTTCGCAGAAGGAGGCGACCGCTTCCTATTCCGTCTCGCCCCGCAGCATGACCTCCGCCAATGAGCGAGAGGTCTCCGACTATCGCCGTCGTGAGGACACGGCGGTGCTCTGCCCAAGCGGGGCAGTGCTGCACCGTATGCTCCACCGTGTCCTCCGGACGATCCTCAGTGGTGACACCCAGGCGTTTCTTCCCTCCCTATCAGACACAGGAACCTCCCGAAACTTCCGTGTCCGGTGAGGACCTGCATCATGCGGTATGTCAGGACGCCGTGACGCCTATCCAGCCACTCCTCAAAGAGAGGTCTTACCGCCGCGATTGCGGCGTGCCCGAGCATGTTTGATGATAGTTGCTTTAATATAAGTCTTCAGGTTTCAGAAATGTTTGCAGAGATCCGGCTCGAAGGACCAACGGGTGTGCCGGACGGATAAGGATACTATGGATAAGGATTGTCCGGGGCGCATCTCTTATGTGTTTGATGATGCTTTGTCGCTAACAATAGATTTTATGTGGGTTAAGGTTCTGATGTAAATACCAAAATGTAACACAAAATTAGCGAGCAGTAATTATAATCACATACACCGAGATTTCCCAGAGTTATTAGTTATCATCATAAGAATAATGATTTAGTCAATTTTCATGACATTATCAATATCAATACTAGGTAGGTCTGGCTATCCAAAGATGGCACGTAACATATTTTTCAGAATTTTGGGTTACTTTTATTTCTGTAAGTATAATAAAGACATTTTCCAGAGCGATAGAGCGTCCGATATCTTATTACGGCGAGCTTGTAAACTGACTAAATGCTCCTCGAATCACTGCCTTTATGACCTGAGTTACCGATATTCACCTTCTTGTTCCATTCTGCCAAAAAAATATTCAATGTAAAATGAGTTGTAAATTGTGATGGTTAGAGCTGCTCTTCGCTTGTCAGAATTTAGAAAGCTGTGTGAGCTGATTTAGGCAGATTTTTTGTCGACTGTGATGGATAAAGCGAAGGAGACGCAGACGACTTGATTGAAAATGCCGTTAAAGGAAAGAGGTACTTTTAGGGGTTTTCTGAAGTCTATAGGGAATATACACTGCTAGGACCGGATCATCTCGCTTAGAAATTTATAGAACTCTGAGGTTCTTAGTAACAGGTTCAAAAACGTGGCGGGCATTCGTCAGACTATATAACTAAACTATACATGTTTCAAAAGCGTTAAAACTAGCTCTGCGCTACGATCTCATCAAAAGCACTTATGAAAGTTTAATTAATATAATCTGTTCAAAATGTTCTACATTGCTTTTCCAAAGAGAAATTGCTTCTCTTTTCACAATTCTATAAAATGGACCTCTACATTATGTAACTTCATAAAACTAGTAGATAAAATCGTTTTATTCACTCAGTGAATGCTACTACAAAATAAACACTAAAGCAACTTTTCCAGGGGAAATTTTATAGCAGGTAGGAACTTAATTACATTAAAAGCAAAACATACAATTAATGATGCTTACCGAAGGCAGTAAGTGGGAAAAGAGAATCTATTTCGAATTGCCCATCCGGTGTTACTAGAGTTGAAATTGATTCGAAAGTTTTGTATGTAGGTATGCCAGCTACTGTTAAGTTTTCTTTCTGTAGCGATCCCATTTTCGCTAGTTCCCAAGTTTACGAAGAAAGGGTGAAACGTTTTCGTGTGGTAATTTGTCGCTAAAATCCTTATTTATTGCAACAGAGAAGTTGGATCGGCCCCGGGGGCAAATTCGCAAACTTTGCTCCTTTAACTTCGCTTCACTGAGTACCGACACCTTGAGCACATATTGAGGTTGAATCCTCGTTTTCTTGTTTCAATAGAATTATGGAGGATTACTTTAATTCGTTTTATTTTCCATGCCCGAGGCGGTTTATTTTCGTTCATAAAGCTCTATTAAACCAAACACTGGTTTAATTTTAAAGGTGCGTTTGACTTTATAAATGAATAAGTATATCACGGTTTTATCCATGTTTATTTCATAATTTACTCATCAATTGGATAAAAGGGTCATTATTAACTATCTTAAGGTACACCTTCCTGGGTCGACGGCGCGTTGTGTTCCACGCGCGCCTCAAGGAGTGTCAGCATAATGACGGGGCCTGTAGAGGGCCATAGCCTGCCGGGGTCGCGGGACTTTCCCATTACCGTAACCCCGGTACGTAAAGGGCTAGTGAAGGACACCGTGGATTTTAGTCAGTACAAGTCTGACTAAAGTCCCTCCCGTCCTGCCCTGGGTGGGAGGACTCATTTGATGATGTTACCAAGCTAAAAAAAAAAAAAGGTACACCTTCCTATTCCATTAGCCGTTAGTTGTATTTGCGTAAAAGAGTAACGAACTTCTATCCTCATGAACTTATGTATTTATAAATAGTAGTAGGATAGTGGTGATAGGTAATTGTTTTATAATTAGACTAGCTTTTGCCCGCGACTTCGTTCGCGTGGAATAGTGACTTCCAGCAGATTTTTGGTTTTACCCACATAGTTCCCGATCTCGCGGGATATTCTAGGGAACTCTTCAAAAATCAACATAATGAGCTCTGCGTTTGAATTTAAGAGATATACTCATTTAGGGCATTAAAGCCGTTTTGCCGATCGAAAAAGGCGAAAATGTTATTTTTCCCTTATTTTCTCATCATTCTACAGATTTGACATTTCAGTCCAAAAGGAAAAAAGACTGTTTCTTCCTTGACAAATTTTCTATTATTTTAGGTTTTAGAGATTATGAAAGTTTCTTACACCAAGACATTTCTGTTTACCACGTTTTTAGTTTAGCCATCCTTTGCAAAAATATAAAGGTTTTGTGGTTTCGACACTCTTGAGCACGCAACGTAGAGTTGTCCATGGGAGAAACAGTCTTTTTCAAGATGTACCCCCGCAACTTTTAGCGTTTGCCCTTGGGCTTTATTTATGGTCATTGCAAACGCAGTTTTCAGCGGAAACTGAACTCTTTTGAATTGGAATGGCAAATCAGTTGGAATGATGGGAATACGGGGAATAATAAAAGTTTCGCCTTTTGCCATCCCAGTCATAATAACGGCTTTAATGATATTCCGTCCTAAATAGGTTATTTGTAACCGTATGCCGTTATGTAGTCTTGGTGGATCTAGTTATATAGTTTCTCATAAGCATCACAGAAACACCAATTATACAACGGAACAATTTAAAATTTACGAAACAGGACCAGTCCACATAAACTATCATACAACTGACAATAAGTACAATTTTGGTTCCAACGCCATTTATCAATCCATAGTGACAACTCGTGTAACGATCGACACCATTGAACGATCACCGCCATCTATTGAGAGTTTAAGGAATTATCTATACTCCGTTAGAGCATTTCATAAATTTTATTTTTTATTTTTATTTTTTTGTAATAAAAACTATCCTATGTCCTTTCTCAAGTTCCAAACTATGTCTGTACCAAATTTCACACAAATCGGTTCAGTAGTTTAGGCGTGAAGAAAAGACAGACAGACAGACAGACAGAAAGACAGACAGACAGAGTTACTTTCGCATTTATAATATTAGTTAGGATTAGGATTAAATAATACATTTAGGTATATTCAAATAAGTAGTCAAATAAAAGCCCTCTTCCTCTCTCCCACTTTTTGCAGTGCTCAATAGGGTAAACTCAAAACAAATAATGAACATGGTAAGTATCCCGCTTTAAATCTAAATTATAGTTGTGATGAACATGTCAGTCTAAAAACTTATATCTCATTATGCTTCTGTAACGTTTCTAGGAACGAATATCAATTTAGAAGTATTATATAAGCCGTATATTATAAGCCGTTTTCAGAGAAGAGACCAAGATACACTTTATAACCATATAATGATATTTTATCATTAATTACTATCAGGGTAGTTACTCTGTTACTAAATAAAAGACCCGTTTAGTATCTGTTGGCGTTTTTGGCATTTTAGCATCTTCATATAGCAGCCGTCGGACATGAGCTGTCGCATATAACTAGGTAGTAAACAGCTCCGGGGTCGCAGGACTCACGATTTACCGTGACCCCGGAATGTAAAAGGCTATTGAAGGACACCGCGGATTTAAATCAGTACGTGTCTGACAGTTCCTCCCGCAGTCCTGGGTGGGAGTCTGAGTGGGAATTTGATGATTTTACCATGCTAAAAAAAAAGGTAGTAAACAGCTCCACCATCCACCAGCGAACTTGTCCCTTCGTCGGCCAAAATACCATATTCCATTCCGGAACAAGGTCCAAAGAGCTGACCATGTGTTTTGCGTCAGTATCTGTGTAGTTCATGTTCATCTAGTATTGTAAATAGGCTCATATCGCGGCAAACTTTTGCATAGAAAAATATAGCTTATTGTATTGTTGTAAAGCAACTTTCGCACAATTCTATTGTTAACAGTGGGTTATCGCACCATTCATAGTTGCGGTCAAACAATGCGGACATCGACTCTGTTCAATACACAATCGATTGTACCTTTTAATAGTGTTTAGAACAAACTTCGCTACGCTGCGGTGGAATGGATTTCAAAATCCTATACGTGTTTTGACGGATTTGGAGCATTGTACAACTATGAAATAGAAAATACACGGAAGTTGCTTGTGTATAAAAAGGGTCTGAATAATGGTTTGTTATTAGTACGTAAATGTATTGTTGTATGTATTCATTTTGTATGATTGTGTTAGGAATGTGTCTCGGACTCTCAGTTGATTATCAGCATTCATTTGAAAGCACACATTAAATTTAGTTTTCTTTTAAATTACTGATACGCATATTAAACAAGGCTATGTCTGCTGCTAGATGTTGTTACGGCAAACCGAATAGTATGCGAATTTGTTTAAAAAAATTACGACTGCATGAGGCAAGCATGCTCTGGCTCCCCATGCTATGCCACGTTGCTGTAAATTTATTTTAACGTTCTACGAACTGCCTTATGCTATTCTAAGCTACAACCGTGGCGGCTCCTCCTGACTAAACCTACGCATAACGCTATGCTGCTACGTGTTTCTTTACAATTTCCAAATTGCCCCATTGCGTAGCTACGATCGCTGTGAGTCACCGCCCCACCGCACCTACGCAATACTGCTACGAATTTGTTTATAAGTTCTACGAATTGCATGTTGCTACGTGTAGCTACAGACGCCGCGAATTACTGCTATGTTGCGCCTACGCAGATCTGCTACGAGTTTGATTACAAGTAGTCCATGTTTCTTCATTCATCACTGTGACCACTGAACGAGGCTCTAATCATTTTCTAATGACTTATATTTCCATGCAGATCTTGCTTGCACTCAGTTATGAATATTATCACAATAGCTTTGCATTCAGTAATTAGAGGAGTGATAAAGTGCTACGTGAGAGAAATCCCTGATACATAGACGTATAGACGACGTCTATCAGCATAAGGAGTTTCAGACTACGTCTCACGTCTCTGTTTATTATTAGTGTAGTTATGAATTATCTATTTGCTAGTACTATAGTGCTATGGCAATTCTGTGTGTTCGTCTCGGCTGGTAACAAAGCCGGATCACTTTAGTGAGTAATTAATAATTAAATTAAATTTCGCGACAGTAGTTCTACGGTGAGAGTTGCGACCGCACAGGTTTATTAACACTAGAAAGACCGAAATTTTGAACTACCTATAAAGACCAAGTGGGGTCAAATGACTCATTCATGGGTTGAAATGTTTTATTCGTATATTACGGTATTAAGTTTTATTGATTGACATCTAATAGTAAATTAAAGAACTTAACAATAATTAAACATCTATTACGTGATAAAAAAAGAAAATATTAGGCACATTTTTGACATTTTAGCTCCTTTTTTACATTACAAGAGCCACACAAAGGCTTTTTATAACTAATACAAGATTTATTGGATTTTTGCACGTCACACCGTTTTCTCTTTCCACCACGTTCTTCTTCAGGCTCTGGGGGTATGCTATTATCGGGCTGTGAAGTAGATGGTGTCATCAGAGAGTGGGTATATTGGCCGACTAACTCCCTTGCCAAGTCAAGAATGAACTTTTTTGGATGGATAGTATTTTGTACAAAAACCAAGAATTAATTGTTGCCAAATCCAAAATATTATAAAACACTTGAACGGGCCAACGACGAGAAGGTACTTTGATACTATATTTCTTGGTAATTTGATCTATCACGCCTACTTCAAATTTCGTAGCAATGTAAAACTTCACCGGGTTCGGCTTCTTTTTTGCTTCTTCTGGATCAACAAATACATTAGAGTGAAGTGAACTTAGAATCATAACTGCATTTGAAGGTTTTCCTTGATAAACTGTAAGTGTGCATATCAATATATAAAATAATATACACCTACCATCAGAATCGCTATGAGTGTGATCATCATCCCTAGAAGAATCACTATTTTGTGTAAAATTGTAATCACTTTCTTCACATTCTGAGTCTAAATGCAAAATGTGCCTCTCTTCTTCAGTCGGTCTGATTGGTCGTCCGGTAAATTTGCAACACTTCCAAAATTTTAGAAGGGCGAAGGGTACGATAATGAGGCATTATATTATTATGGCGAGCCGTGATACGTCTTTGCTTCAACAAGAACGAAACAAGAAAGTAACGAAATATTTTATTTCAACTACCCAACAACGAAATGTAAATATTTACAAAGCATTACAAAGCACACACGCAGTGGTGTCAAATGACCACTGCGGTCTTTCTAGGTAGGTGATAATTTTTAATTAGTATTTATTTTGCTATTAATATACACATATCAGAATAATGTAAACAATGACGAAATATTAAAAGTCATAAAACGACAATGACTTCAAAGCTATGGTTTTGATAATATGATTGATCAAAAACTTCATTGGGGTCATTTGACCACTCTGGTCTTTCTAGTGTTAACACTCTTATGATTGTTCTAATGACCAGGCCGGCGGGGTCATTCCTGAGGGCAGCAGGCTCGCTAATCAGCGATTTCATGTCCGTAACCAATGACTGAGGAAGATGAGGTGATCACAAAATGTCCGATAGATAATGTCCACGGCATGAATTTGTTATATTCAAGCACGAAGTGATCTTTCTTACGAGTACCTCTTGCTTGTAAAAAGATGCTTGAACATAAAATTAAGTTATTAATGTTGTCTATTAGTATGTGTACGTTACCCGAAACAAATTTTATGCTACCACTGAACAGAAAACATTATAAACGAAACATTGATGTCCCAGAGTTTTCCTACAGTAGATAAGTTACTCTGTAAGTTTGAGCGCACTTGTGCTATTCAGTAATTACATTTAGCGCTCGCATATGTAATTCAGCTCATAAAATGAAGCGAACTTTGTATAAAAGTATGTTCGCAACTATTTTTGATGCCGAGTTTAAAAATGAACTCGCCAAACAAAGTGAAAATATTTCTAGGGTGCAAAAAAGGCTTTAGTTATTGTCCAATTTTGAAAAGTCATAAACTGGGAATATTGATACGGGATGGTTAAATTTGGTGAAGTTATAAACGCAAAATATTGTGGAGTTCACAAGGATTACTTGTAAATCAGTAACGCATAAATGGCTGAACGCATTTACATAATAAGTATTTGGCGACTATGAAAAAAAAATATCCATGCGCATCTTGGAATACGAACAAAATGCTCTGCTGGTATTAACTATAGCCTCATACAATGCAGTTTATACTCCGGGGTTTTCGTAACAGTCGTTACCATAGAGATTGGATTATATTTCACTTCACAATTTAAGTATGTACCCCGAAATGCAGATAGAATGAACCGCTACTTTATTCTAACAAGTCACAGTAAAAGAAACGAAATAGTCGTGTTTGTCAAAATAACTAGAATTACATTTTAGCGGTTTATTTTAACTTTTTTTCCCGACGACGTCGCACTCCTGAGCGCTTTAAAGTCTACGTATGTGGATACGTGGGGAACATTGTCGTCAAAATTCTTGATGTTATTTGTTGCCACAAACCTCGGTTTGCAACGTCCTTATGAGTCTTTTTACGATTCTTTTTATTTAGTACGAGTTACTGATAAGGAAGGTAGCCTATGAAATTTACATTCATTTAAACAAGTTCATTAATTTCCCTTGCCCGTAAGTGCTATCTATTTTAAAAGTTTAATCACAGGAATTTATTGTCAGATTATTAACTTTATGGTCAACACGCGTTGTCGCGTTACATTAATGTTAGAGGCCTAATCATTTTGACCTAAATTGTAACCTCGCCAATAAACTTCGTAGTATGTTATCAACTACTAGCAAGCTTAGAAGCATCTGTGGTTTAATTTGGTACACAAGATCTTCTAATCACGGTGATGAGGCCACAACACAGGGCCCAATGTGCTTGTGCAGCCTGTGGCCTCTATAACACTAATGTGCACTCTACTTAATTATAGTAAATGCACAATGATGGTTGGATTTGCGTCTCGATGTCGGGAGACTTTACTAACAATATACATATAAGCACAGGTAAGAGAAGCTTTTGAGCAGATTACAAAAGTTACCGAAGAAGCGATAATAGAGGCCGAACCAACGCCGGAATAGAAACTGTCTACGTTTTCGTCTCAAAGAGAAATCTCAATTCGTTCTAGTGTTAAATGTGATGTGATAGATGATATTGGACTTTCTGTTGTAACGGAAACTTAAGCGAAGAAAAAGTTACGTCTACAAGCTTAAGGAAATTCTTATATCTTGAAGATTGTCTTTTTATGGATGCTGTGTAAAAAGTTTTCAGTAGAGCGTTGATAGGTAATACTGATTTGGGGATAACAAAATTGTCCGTGGCTTTAGCGGTACCTAAGAGCATAAATTATCGAAGGAGCGACTAATTTGTGGCAGTATTATTAGCATTGTATTTAGTAGTGCAATCGCGTCTAATTAGCAACAGTGATTATTTGAGCATACAATACACCCGCGTTGCGGTCATGTTAATTATTGACAAACTTGTAGGTACGTTGCCGGCTTTCACATTCGTATCGGCCATTGTGTTAATGATTATGGCATCGTTGCGACCGATATAGGATAATTAAATTGTTCACGTATTGTTATTTTGACTTTAGGATAGTAATAGCTGCCGCATTTGTAAAATATATCTGTTGCTGGAATATTCCTCGCGGGTCCTATAAGAGTGAGCTCAAATAATTTCACTATGAAGCGAAATACCTTTAGTACCGTAGACCACTAGGTACAGGCTAAAACTGAAAACATATCAACCTCACTAATTTAAAATTTAATGAGGGTTTAGTGTTGAACATTGGTCTTTTAATATTTTAGAAACTGTAATTAAAATGTGACTAAGAAAAGGTATCAAAAGTTGTGTAACATTATGCGAGATACATTAAGTTTAATGACAATAGGAACGTTAATGAAAAACAAACAAAACGACTTCAGTCACGCAACAATCTTCCTAAATGTTTCTATTTAATTTCGATATTTGACGTGCCTTCAATTCTAGAATAAAAGAACATTTCAGGCATGAAAGTTGGCAGAATTCGGGATTAGTGTGGCAACCCTGAGAAATGGGAGGAAAGCAGGGATGGAATTGGAAAAGTTGAAGCGGGGCGTCGGCTCGCGAGGATTACTGGTAGCTGTTTGGCACATTGCGACGTGTACAAAGTTTCATTGGTACCTACGTCACTACAATGTCTGTTTCTTGGAACTTGCATATTTTCCTTTCGAAAAGTACTTTCAAAATGTGTTTTCCTCAGCCCAAGAATGCTGACTCGATCCTTACCTGACTGCGGAAGTTTTTACATAGTTTCTTTTTTCGAGATTGTGTTGAAGTTACAAAAAAGGGCGCTCTTGTTACTTGCTGCAGTACTTGGTCGCTGTCTGCTTGTGTGCTGACAGAAATAATGATGAAGGTTTAGCTAAAGTTTTTATGGAGTTGTGTGGAGTTAAAGTTTCCCTTTATTATTCCATTTTATTTAACATGCAAAAGTTGGCCAAAGCAAATACATATGAGTCCTTCAAATGTCCTCACTGCATCTGATAAAAATTAACCCGTTGTTTCATTCATGCTCTTTCAATGATTTCAAAATGAATTACATCGCTGAAGGTATTGTTACGAACAAACCGTGTTCAAGTACACAAAGTAGAAAACACGAGTTTTTTATTCACTACATACATAATTTTATTTTAGTTTGCTCTCAAATTAATAGAAGCCAGTGTTGTGAATTGTGCAACAGCGCAGTGTAATTACAAACACGGAAATTTATTTAAACGTTTGTGTTTGTTTATTTCTTCATGTTTCGCATTACGGCAAACGCTTTGTACGACCAGTTGATGAGCTGAAATAGAATAAGGCTATTAAATAAATTTAATCCAGTGTTGATTAGAGTTGTTTTTGCATAACCACGTTAGTGTAATAATTATCTAATCTTGCTAGGTAACTAAGGCGCTTAATGAAGTGAAATAGATACTAAGAACATATTACCTGTATGTTATTAATAGTTCTAATTAATTGAATACGTATATGAGTCATTGAGCTTTGGATATGTAATGAGCACGGTGTAGATTGAGGCAAGATTGAAGCGGTAGCGGGTTCGTTCGTTATTAGTTTTAATATTTATGTGTATAATGTTTTGCCTGAGCTGTTATCGGAAATTGGTATCATTTTGTCTGCTAAATCGATTGAGATGTGTACTTCTATCTTTAATATAAGCATACATCTGTCGATCGATACATAAAATTTAATTATGGCTATAGAAAGTACGATCATGAACTAGCATTGCAAAGTCACTAGACAGCAATAATAATTGCAATTTTACAGTTGAAATAACAAAAGTGTTAGTAAAGCTAGAACACACATCCGAATAGCTAGTTTGAAAACGTGATAATGCCAGTGACGCGTCGTGGTGAGACATTGCTGTGCGACGTCAAGCACTTTCTTTTCACACTTCTTATCAGACAGCAGTCGGCACTTTCCTGTGTTGTGGTGTAAGAATAAGTTATATTCTATAGGACATCTTTAAAATCCGGCTAACCCTGTCTCAACCAAATTACAATGAGGCGAATTGTTCGGTCAGGTCAGGTAAAGTGGTACAGTCAAATTGAGAACATGGCTGCACATCGAACTTTTACATTAATGTATAGAAGAAAGTGTCAAAGTCTGGAGTCCGCAGGTGGTCTCCAAATGTCTATTCCGATTTGATCAAATCTAATAATTGTACAATTTCGATCATTTATGTTTTCGATCACGAAGCTTCTTCCTATAGCCAAAAATATCGGCTGTCAATCAACAGCTCAAGCTGTAGGCTTGGCCATTGAAGCGCTGACATTGACGTGTGTGAACTAGGTTGTAAACCTCAACCGTTTTTTTTGGCTCTCCTGACAAAACATGGCCGTGCCAAGTTTTGTCAGTAGTCCTTGAGACCGTGCGAATGTGTATAGATCGAGGTTTATGCGAAAAAAAGTTGGGTTTTATTTTCACTGCCAGTCTATTAAAGTAGTCCGTAGCAGGAACGATTCTTTTCTTTCGTTTATTTTGGGCTAAAAGCAGTGAAGAGTTACATTCAATTCATAGCGAGTAAAATAGCTCTAACAAAAAGGTAATTGAGCAAGGCCGCTATGCAAGGCAAATAGCATAATCCGCCGCCTCTCTGTACTCCCGCCTCGCCTTATATCTGACGCTTTAGTTTTCCAATTTAATTTGCCTCATTAGAAACTCGCAGAAGAAAGTATACTTTGCATAGCAGTGCGCTGTTACTCCGCTTTTCTCTTTGAATATTTAATTTCAGGCTATCAGATTACATAAATAATTTACGACTTGAGAATCACTTTGTTTCACAGCAAAAGCATCTTAAAGCAGACTGAAGCGGCATTAATTTATTATGTCTATTGTTGTGAGTATGTCTGACTTTGGATGAAAGGCTAGGCTAGAATAAGCTGAAACATAGATCAGTATTCAATTAAATAGTGCGAACTGCAATTTGTTCGTTTTCATTAATCATTTGATGAGTGTAAAGCAATTTGAACATTTGAACTGATTTATAGTTGAATATATTCCTTACGACTGTGTAAGTGTCGAGAGACAAGGTGAACACTTTTCCCGCTGTGAGTCTTAAAGGTCGTTTGCATCTCTCCAGTAAGACGATGATGAATATGTTTGTTTTACGGTCACAGTTCATCCATGGGCCTTCGAAAGCCGCTTTTGCGAGATCCATACTCTGTAAAAGAAAAAGAAGAGAAGATGAGTCGAAGATTAACCAACTCCATGGTCTGGTTATCTCAACCGTGACTGCAGCGCGTTGCATCTTTTTTTATGGAATCGATTGTATGCTCTTCATTGTCAACTTAGGTATTCCTTAGTAACAACAGTAAGTGACAATAAGTTCGCCCTCTTCACACCTCTACCTATTCTAAAAGCTGCAGGTGCTATGTGAACTTATGTAAAGTATGTAGTTTGAATTAATTTCTTCCAGTAACTCAGTAGAAAGTTTAAACATACATGTGTAAAGTAACTCGATACATGCTGAACATTCAAACAAAACTACAAGAGAGGTTAAAGTGTGCATAAATTATGTAAATCTATGGTAAAGTTATATATTAGTTAGCTACGCCTTTTCTAGTTCCCGTACGATAAGTTCGCTCGCAACACAGCTAAAGGGGAATTTATCGAGTGCAACGCCGATTACCTTCCAGATCAATTCATCTCCGAACCAGCAAAGTATGAACACTTCAATCAGCATGCAGGTTAGATATATGCCCATCCATGCTATCTGCATCGGGTGGCTGGCCGGATTCTCGATCTGCACGGAATAGTGAAATCGTAAAAACCGTGGCTTATTGAGCGTAGAATCGTAGAATGTTCTCGAAAAGACTTTAAGTTCAAACGTATTCTTAAACGATTCTTACTTCTTTAAAGAATAGAATACTCTTGAATAAATATATCATACGGTGACACAGGCGTTCTTATCGCAAAAAAGTGAATGAATCTCGAATTCTCAATCTTGCTAAAGTCAATCTGACAGATTTTATACTCAATTCCATTAAATCGAGATTAATGATCGAGTATTGTTCTGGAATACGGACCCGGGTATCCTTTTGATGGTCGAGAAAAGGTACTGTCGTTTTGGGACAACGACACTCGCAGGGTAATTTTAATTAGGTAGGTAAGTTTTGCTTGGTTTGTTTTGTTGAATAAGAATAGTTTGATTTGTGGCATAGATATTTGAACATTTGTGTAAAGTTTAAACAAATATATTTTGTACTTCGTTAACATTATCTCATAGGTTTGCGTTTAGTCAATAATTAAAACTTTTTTTTTGAATTTTTTATTTCTATATGTATATGTTCTCTAAAAAGACAATAGGTACAAACATATAAACTCGCATACACAAACATATTATAAATAAATCGGAATGACACCTACCGACAGGAACTGAATGCCGACCAAACAAAGCACCATAACGCTCAGCATAAACTGCAAAGCTGACGCCAAACTGAAAGCGCTCTCAATCATCGACACGTATCTGAAAATCAATTTGTTTTACAACATTCGTTTACGAAGCAAAAATAGTGTCATCTATTTTATCTGGGAAAATAAAAAGCTGGCTTTTTGTTAAATGCTCTGCTGTGTTTAATGTACATAAATTATATTCAGAACTGTTGGTAAAATAGCTTCTAAAGTTTGACAATATCACTTTTAGAACGCCTTCAAAAATGATACAGACTGAAATAAATATTTGGTAGGCGGTGTTTTTTTATTAAATATAAAATATATTAGTTTGAAACGTTTGAAAATACGTGCGGAGAGCGGGTATGCCCGTCATCGTCCGAATTCTTCAGAATATCCGCCTTCGCAAGTGGGCACCCTCTTCCACATTGCCTTGTGTTTTTGCAGACATACTATAACCATTAAACATAACATTATCATTAGACGTTGTCATACGAAGTACGTTCTTATATCGGAAGAGGACTGAGGAAAATTATTAACAACACAGTTCCTCTCTAATTGGCCATAAGCTGGCTGGTAAATATGTCAATGTTATGCCATATTCATGTAGTTGGAAATGTTCCTTTACATTTGTACATAGAGTATTAACGTTTGTTATGACTTCAATTATCGGATTATTTGTACACATTGATAAAGATTATTAGTACTCTCGCTATAATACCGCAGGACCTTGCCGTTGTGAGCGGTGACTTAGCACTGGGGAGTCAAGGGGTATGATCAAATGTATAGAAATGTTTGAAAGACGCGACGTGGCGCCGATAGTGGCGAATTCGAGTCCTTTCAAGAAATTAAGCCTTTGTCAAACAGACAGGCGTGGCGAATGCGAAGCGTGACGTTTTTATTTGTAATGTATGGAATTGTTTGAATCCAGTCACATAGAAAAGCGAAAGCGATCCGATAGCGTGACCGAACCGATGCGAAGACGTGGCGAAGGCGTATTTGCTCTGTTTGACGTTGTTAATAAAAAGCCAGCTAATACAACTGCCACGCCTCGGTTCGCTGCACCCAGTTTGACATCTCGTATTCTCGTATCGGTTCGTTATTGCCTTGGATTCGGTCCAGTTCGCTTTCACCTGTCTGTTTGACAAAGGCTTTAATGTCTTATTCGTGCCGCCCTCCGCACCGCTCACCGATAAGACCGAAGTCGTGAACGGGTGTTAAAAAATTTCGTAGGAATTAAGAATCTTGACATCTAAAAAACGAATCAAGAGCAATAAAAATAGTAAATCTTGTGCTACAAGAATTGACTGTTTTATAAATACCTGCCTTTTTCACAAGATTGAATGCATTTAATCAACTTATCAATTCTCCATTAAATCGTAATTGAGTTCGAAAGATTAACCCCTCACTCAGCACTAGGTATTATTGACTGTTCAGTTTGCCGTGGGTGCAAGTAGTGGCGAGAGCCGCAAGGCAAGTTGTCTTGTCGACGGCTACGTGCTACCCGTACCTGATACGATCACCCCTTTTCCTCACTTAACATTTGCACGAGTAGATACACCACCGATACGTTGTCTGTTGTTCTTTAGAACCCAGATTAGCTCAATTTACAACACTGATACGATTATTTTCTAACTGAATTGTAGAAATCTTTATCGAAAAACTATTTTCCATAAACGGTTCTTTGATGTCCATTTTTTAAACGAAGGCCACTATGGACACCGACTACGAAGATTTTACTATATCTATCTAGCGTTAATATGTCAATTACATCCCTTTTTATTATAAATATTTAACGGCATAAACATATCTTTAATGCCTTGACAAAGGCATTAAAGATATGTTTATATCTAGGATATAACAGACAGGCGAAAACGAAGCGTTTCCGAAGCGATACCGAACCAAAGCGAGACGTCACTCCGATAGTTCTGTCACGCTATCGGATCGCTTTCGGTTTTCTATGTGACTGGATTCAAACAATTCCATACATTACAAATAAAAGCGTCACGCTTCGCATTCGCAACGCCTGTCTGTTTGACAAAGGTCTTAATGTTTCTGTGTTAATATGATAATTATGTGGACGGAAGATAATGCGTCTCAGTAAATGTAATAACTTAATAATTAAGCAGTTGTATTCAATTAAATTGACATGGGAATGTGCAGTTGACATTGAAAGATAAAACGTTATAATTTGTAATTCGCACTTACTAAAATTCGACTAAGTTATTGTATACTAGGTCGCGGGACTCATGTACCGTGACCCCGGTAAGTAAAGGGCTATTAAAGGACACCGTGGATTTTAGTTAGTCAAGTCTGACAGTACCTCCCGCCCTGCCCTGAGTGGGAGGATTTGATGATTTTACCACGACAAAAAAATGAGTTATTGTATACTAACAAATGAGATATACATAACTCGGAAGTGTGTCGTGGGGTATCTTGAAGATAAAGACAAGGATAGTTTTAGAAATTAATGCCAAGTTATGAATATTTAATTTAATCATAAAGTTAAAACTATGTTTGAGCAATAGTAAGAACTGTTGAAATACTTACAATAATAAAAATATTTACCATTTCCACAAGAAACACGAAGGAAAACAAATTTACTCCAAGTCACCTGCAAGGAACGTGCTAAAAACACGTCTTGTGCATTTATAACACTTTTCATTTACCTTGCTCTTATTCAAAGTAGAATGTATAGTATTACCGGATAATGCAGTTGTGGTGTATGATGCAGTCTTTGAGCACTGAACGCACGTAGTAGTGTTCAGTGTACCCCTCGATGTATTTGTTTTCTGCTATGTCCCGTTTGCGCTGTCTCTCCGCCAATAGATCGAAGTTCCGTAGGTTGAACGCCAGTATTTCTATTTGTCCGACTGTTAAATTACAAAACGTTACTGTGTATAGGTTAAAGGATAAATGTATAATACAAAATAGAAAGAGATAAAAATAAATAGAAAGAGATAGCAGAAAAACGAAATCTTACTGCTATAAAGATTCTTTGTAGCAGTAAGATTTGTATTTTTCTAATTAGTGCTACTTTGCCGCAAGCAATTAGAAAACTTTAAGATAAAATTAATTTTTGAGTTACGGTAAGTCTAAAGGTTTGACTGGCCTGTTGGTCTAGTGGTTAGTGACCCTGACTGCTATGCCGGAGGTCGTGGGTTCGATTCCCACCCAGGACAAATGTTTGTGTGATGAGCACGATCATTTGTTCTGTGTCTGGGTGTTATTTATCTATAATTTGTATGTATTTAGAAATATATAAGTATGTTTATCAGTTGCCTAGTACCCATAACACAAGCTCTGCTTAGCTTGGGACTAGATGGCGTTGTGTAATAGTTGTGGAATATTTATTATTTATTTATATTTATTTATTTATTTAAAGGTGAAAATAAAAACAAAAGGTCAGATAAGCAGAACAATCTGAAGGTAAGCTGTTGTTCCTGCTATTTTACATTCATAGTACTCATCAACAAGTTTTTATACAAAGATTCCTAGTAACAAAAAACATAGGAAAGCAAAGACTTTATAAAGTTTGTTTTAAAAGGCTTTGATAGAGAAAATCTGCTTAGAAAAATAATGAGAACCTGTATGTAACCTCTGTCGGATTATTTTCTTTATGTTTACTAACTGTTCTCCTCGGATTCAGCCGTTGCTCTCGTCTAGTTTAAAACATTCATTATATGACTAAGTATTACACACACATGTATAAAATCCGACTTGTATTAGTCTGGAGTCTGCTAACAAACAAAGAAACTATTTTATTTACAGTAAAGATTGTTTTCTGATAAATACAAGCTTAAGGCAATGTAGAGAAATAGCAAATAACAGGAAATGTTGCTTTTCGCTTTATAAATTAAATGTCACATGTCAGTTACATATATGCACGGGTGCTACGGTTTTTCGTAGCCCGTAGCAGTGGCGTAGCAATGTTTCGCGTAGCCTTAGGAACATTGCTTAATGTTATCATATTATTCATTTCGACATTAGATTTTGTGTATAGTTAACTTTAGTTTTCTCATATAATGTCTCGGTATTCTCATTAAAATAACTGCTAAATCAACAACACAAACAGCTATCAAAGGCGTTTGAAGATAGAGACATAGGTACATATGCGTCGTAATCAATAAGGATTATAAGTTTTAGTTTATCTTACTTGCCGAAGCGACGAAAGCTGCTAATATTGTGTCCATAACCCCATCTATTATACATGTAGCCGGCTTGTAATAAATCTGAAAACACATTGCAAACACGGGCTTAATTTAATTCATTATTCTCTTTCGACTAGGTAGATTAATCCTTGTATATTGGGTGGATTTGGTTAGTATTTATTCACCAGTTGGACTGAGTAATTCATTTATAAAACCTGTACAAAAATGCTCCGCTTTCATTTATAAACTAGTGATTGTCGGTGGTTTCTTCCGCGTTTATGACGGAAATTATCACGGGAAAGTATTTTATATAAACTATGAATTAACTCAGGTCATTGCCTAACCTGCAAGTCTAAATGTGAATGAATGAATGAAATCATTTTCACATTAAGTATTATTAGAAAAAAATACTTCGCTTGATAATCGTAGATAATAAAATAAACATATTTGCAGTAACAAAATAAATTTTTGACATATTTTTAGCACATTAATATTCAATCAAAATTTGCTTCCCAATCTCTCACGCCACACCGTTATTAATTGCATTAACATATTCAATTAAAATTGTGAGTGATTGATTTTCTTATGTAACCCGTTACACTTACGTGATGGATGTAAACGGCTTCGTAAGCCGGAGTCTTGTAAACGCTGAAAAATGGATACTCCACGTTCGTTGGTAGGATTTCGAAGTTTTCAGTTAGAGGCATTATTATTCCAACTAGAAACATAATAAAGACATTCTTATTTGTGTGTGTGCAGTTGTTTATGAAAACTTACAGCTATTCAATGTTCAAAAAACTGTGCGCATTCCATCTTAAATGGCATTTAATAAAATCAAAAATATGATGTAAAACATTCGTTTGTTTTTTACCTGAAACAGCTCCAACACACATAGTGGAATAGTATGTCATAACGAAACGAGCGCTTTTAATACTTCTCGTTATCATGGCTCTATGTTCCGGCTCTTTCGGCTTGAACTCATTACAATGTAAATATTTCAAGAGATCCATAACTTTATCTTTATTCAGCCAGAATACAGCAATCTTGAAATATGTGTACATTTCGCTCAAAAATAAATAGAGGCTGAAAGAAAAACAAAATTGTATCATCGCCATTTGTCATGTTTGGAGAGATGTAACCAATTCGTGATCTCAGACAAACATAATGTAAGTGAACTGGGAAATATCCAGCCTACCCTTCGGCGACATCTCCGATATTTTCCCTTCGCCTCAGTAAATAAACGACTTCTCCAATTCCCGGGAAAAAACAGACGAGCCATAATACGGTCAGCGTGTATATCAACTGTACCCAGAACTTGATAGTGAACGGCGAGGAATCGTTGAACCACATGCCGTAAAACTTGAGCCAGTAAATGTGAACTGCGTGGTACAGCCGAGGGTTGAGGTCCTCCCACGATTCGATCACGCCGTAGGGCAGGAACGGCGATAGAAATGACAATTTGTGTTTCATATCTTCACTAAAAATTATCATATTTCTTCACGAACCAAACGCGAGTGAAGCCTTTGACGGGTAATATAAGAATGTTTCTTATACCTCATTATATTATGTTCCTTTGTACAAAAACAGAATGAGAGAGCGGCGTTAAGTGGGTGATATACATTATGTTGTGATATTGTTAAGTGGAAGTGCTGCGCGCCAACTTCAACGTATTGAAGGCATTGATGCCAGAAGCGACTCGTACTTAGTATCGAAGACATCGTTAAGCGTGAGATACGAACGGAAAACGTGTAGATGTACATATTTGTAAGAACAGTCTTCATATTTGACCGCTTTTTCCTGTCATTACGCTTTGCGCCATTGCCAACTATGTTTCTGCTTTATTAGATTCTGAGCTCTTTCGATTTATTGCTTACATTTAGTCTCGGCGAGCTTATAAGGAACGCAAATGGTGCAAAAATTTAAGATTAGGATTGTGTAATATTTAAATGTCATAAACTGCTTACCAAAATTGACGAAGATACAATGCTTCTAAAAATAACAAAACGTCACTCGATCGGCACAGTTTTACAAGCGTTATGACGTCACAAGCCCCCACTCCCGAATTTGGAAGCGTTTATCTTTGTTGATATTCATTGATGTAAAAAAAAACAAAAATACGTGTCCATTATTTTTCAATATTCTAACTGACGGACTAAACAGATTTTCAATTTATTTATGCAGTAAAATACCCTATTGGTAAGACAGCTAGCAACTTGAAATTGATACAACTTCCTCAAAAGTTTAATAACGTACAAACTGTCGACGAAACATTTGGCATCATTTAAACTGTGAACCTGACCAGAGTTTAAACATTAAACTGCTTGTTTGAACAAAGCCATGCCATGCATCTCCTTAAAAGAGTTAATTTAATATGTCGACAAAAGCAATTATTATAATTACAACAGCAATGTAATTAGAGCCATAAGAAAAGGCACCGCTCTCTTAACTACGTATAATTGTGTTTTCAAAGAGGCTTTCAGATATTCATAATTTTCGAGTGGAACACAAAGAAGATTTCCAAGCAAATAAGTAGATTGATGAATATAATACATCGCATTTTCTTTGAAAAGGGGAAAATGTAATAACTGCGGCAATCATGTGAGGTTAGTACAGTTGCGGCAAGTATCGATAGAGTGGGATTTTATTAATATCAGTAAGTTACGTTCAGAACATGATATTAGGGAAGAGGGGAATTATTTTTGTTTATTAACCCTCAGGCAAGTCGAGGGGTGTTACGAGATTGATAAGTCGTTTGTGTGTGTGTGTGTGTGTGTGTGTGTGTGTGTGTGTGTCATATATTTTATTAGTAAAAGTTTCGATTATGTTGGAATTCTTCTTGTAATTGACTTTTGTTCTGGAGGCAGAGCAATATACGTTGTCAATGCTTGAGACATCGGTAATATTATTGTGAAAGATAATTGTATTCAGCGTTTATGAAAGAACTTTCAGTTTCATAACCATTATCAAACTTATTTCGTTCTTGAGTATTTACAGCACCTTGAATTCAACACATGTGAATGAAAGGATTTAAATCATCCATCTTTTAAATAAAGACATTTCTCGAGAGCATTACTTCGGAGTGATCATTCGAGCTGTCACTTAACGAGTTCTCATACGTTCTACGTTTATGACGAGGCTTCAAACGATTTCAATATTCAATCATTTTACTTTTTATTTCTTTACTATTTTATTCTCTTTTCTGAGCATGTGGTCGCATGAATTGATTTCAGTTGAAATAATATGTACTTTACTTATTGCAATAACTTAACAAGTGAAATCGAAGTATGTTTTTCTTTTGAGAGAGGATTTCATTTTTATTTTGTCGTGGTAAAATCAGCAAATGAGTCAACGCGCCCGGGGCCGGACTCTCAGACTCGTACTGATTTAAATCCACGGTTCCTTCAATATACGGTGACGATTACCTGATAAGACAATTCCGCGACCCCGGCAGGTTTATGCTAAGGTCAAATGATCATTTTTCTGAACTGCTAAAAACCTTGTAAATGTAGGCTTTTTTTTTTTTTTTAGGGTGGCAAAATGTAGTAAATGTAGGCTTATGTCTCGTATAGAGCGGCTGAAAAATGCATGCTATGCTTGTACAGGACCAAGACGGATATAACTTTACAAGTCGAATTGTTATAAGTATTAAATACTGATTTGATGCACATCGATGGTTCAATTTATCGGTTACTTTGTTTAATAAATACTGTATAATCAAGATAGATTCACTTAGAACCTTATTTGATGATCGTGGTGCGAGACGAAAAAATAATAAATCATCCGTCAAATGTAGAGGCACCTTTCAGCGCTGAAGGGCGCTGACTGATCGTCGGCTTACACAAAATATATTATGCAAAAAAGTGATAAAATATGAAACGATTTATGTGATTCGCACAGGGGCGGTCCATTTGCATAATCACCGCTCGCGCAGGCCGCACACAAAATGAAATACGTGATCTCCCAAACAATAAAAATACAAGTAAAAACTCGCTTTTTAACAGTTCAATCAAACGACGGACACCTGTAATCGACGGCGACTAACGCATACACTGAAATATTTGCTCGCCGATAAAATTGAAAACATGACGAAACAAAGACTTAAAAAGTTATAAAAAAACTTTATTACTAGAACGAGATGTACCTATCTATGTTTATATGAACATAAATGTACTTTTATGAGGTTTGTGAAGCTTTATTATATTGTTACGTATGAGAAAAATAATTTTATATTGTTTCAAAACACATAAAAGAGGATAAGTGTATTTGAGAGATCGTTGAGTGATACCAATGTACTTCACATTACTTATATTATTTATGATTCTCAGAGTTCTTTAGTCTTCATACACGTTATTGACATATAAAACTTGCAGTATCTGCTACTATAAATATTTCAGTTACAAAACCATTTAAAAATAAGTTGAATACATTTCGGTGGCAGAAAAACTAACTTAGAAGGTACAGTTCAAACCAAAGGTTTCTTTTAAAAACTTTGTATTGAACTGAAATTGATATATCGATGGTAATAAAAAAAATAACTATGACAGTGACTGTCCAGTAAAAAATATCGATAAGAACGACTGAAAGCAAACGAGTGATGGCTTGATCACCGATACAATCAGTTTCAGTGCAAAATACCACGGCACGCACCAATGTCTTTTAGAATTAATGTGCGTATTATAAATTAATTATCACTTGCTAAAAACGGTGAAGGAAAACATCGTGAGGAAACCAGCACACCTGAGAGATTTTTCAACGGTGTGTGAAGCCATGTCAGAGGCCTACGGGCGGTTTAAACTCTGACACTAGGTTGTTCATCAACCATACGATAAGAAGAAGTGCAAAATACAGGTTTCCCAGCTAGTAGGGTGATTAAAATCAGTAAATAGTTAATATGTAGTTGATATATATGATGTTCAGGTGTCATGAGGGTTGTAGAGGTTAAAGACAATGAACATTAGTGATTGGAAAAGATAGCAGATTACAATATAATATGAGTTAAAGTCCGTTTTTTTTTGGTCAAAGATACCCTCTTTATGCAATTTTCCATCAGGGTTTCAGGATCCACTCAAAAACGAAACGGAACAGAAATCCAACCAAATCAAATATTATATGGGCCAGCTGTGATTCACTAAATACCCAGACGTACGTAAGCAGAATTGATTTAATTTACTTAATTGGCCTTTGTTTTCACTGAGAAATGATAGCCATCGGTTCTTAATTAATGAAACCTTAATGGCGGACAATTAATCAGTCTTTCTCTTTTAATAAAGCTTTGAGTAATAATCGATATATGCCCATTTCAGGTGCGCCAGTTCTGTTTGAAATCACAAACACGTTTACGTAACATTGTTTCAGCGTCCATAATTCAACTCAAAACGGATTTAAACAGTGTATTTGCGATCTAGATATCGTTTATTATAATTGCAGATCGTGGTGGAAATTTCAGCAGGTACGGCGAGGTAAGTGTTTGAAGACATTTAAGGTATTTGTATCGCTTACAATTCTTCTGTGAACATCCGACTGAGGGTGAGACAAATGGGTCGTTTTCACGCGATACTTCGCCATTAATTAGAAACAACGCGTGCAGCGGCCCCCCGATTGCTATCTGTCAGCGAACACGCGAATGCTTGTTCGCCACAACATATCAGCGGTCAAGAGTCAGTTTGCTTGATGTCGCTACAACTGCTGTAGATATCGACGAGCATAATATATGTTTACTGTCACTTAGCAAAGATTAAATGTTGCCGCTCGACGTTAAACTTTCATCAACTACTTGTAATTTTGTCTCGATAGTTGATTGACTAAAGTATTATTATAGGCCTGTTTGCCTCTTGCAAGTAAACCCTGGGGATCCACTAAAGAAGTGTGCGACAAGCATTAATGCCGCCTTTTACTATTCTACTCTAACTCGTATATAAGAATTTGTTTCAGTTTAACAACCAACGAGGGAACTAACTTAGGGCCATTACATATAAAGTCTCACATATGTACTTGAAGGTGGCAGAATAAAACTAGGTTCCCATCACGACCTGCATCTAACGAAGTTCATGAGCGGATGTGAAGAGTAGGATGAAGTTAGCAAGGTCATCAGAGATGTTAAAAAGTTATTAGTGTTCATTCCAGGAATTAAATTAACAGGCATTTAGACATCACATTCGAGGAGCCGCTGGCTTATAACCTCTTGCTCTCATAACATTATTTAAAAAAATAGTTGTACTGTAACAAACCCACAAATTAAGGTAGTAAATTAAAACGTTGCGAGTTTTGTAAATAAATAACATTTAACCAACGAAAGAACGATAAAGTGTGAACTATTGTGTGACACGAAAAATATATCCCCATTTATGCATCGTACAAAGGTACTTTGTAGCACTAGTGGCGCAAAGTACTTTACAAAGTCGGTCGAGTGCTCTCCTGATACGTGTTGAGCCTTTACAGATCAACTTTGGAGCGAAGCTTTGGATGTATCCACTATGAATTAAGACAACGGAACTACTGAGTTCATAACATTGCGCTCAGGATAATTCTACAACTTCAGTTTGCATTGTGGATCTCTTGTGTAAATAACAGCTATGCGGGTCTGTCGATTTGAGAGGATAAGCTATATCTACTGTTATTGATTTGTAAGTGGGTGGGTGACCATATTTATAATCTATTTACCCTTTATGTCTTGTCTGTTCAGGTTTATCTTTGCTGTAATAACTTTAAGTTGCGTCCTAACCAAACTGATTGTCACGCGGACACCCAGACATGTTAATTGGGTGTAGGGGGCAAATGGCACACGCTTTGAATTGACTCGTAGCTTCATCTCATTAGACTAAAAGTCGGTTTCAAGCAGGAACTTGAGAAACAAAAGTCGTTTGCATTCCTCAACTTCAATAATAGGCAGTTACGGTCTACCGACAGAAAATAATGATCATAATATTATTATGCTAAGCCACTGTAGAATTTCACTGAAAATTTGGAGAGTAACTAAAACAGTGACGTACTGTTTTCCTGAAAGAGCTTACTATGCATTGTTCTCTTCACGGAACCTATAACACTGTCCGATCTTTTGTGTAACTGGAACAAATAATTTCTATCCACATAAAATAATTTGTTTAGACGAAGACAAAGATATTTATTCGTAGAATATGGTAGGTATACAGGTGTTCTACATGGTTAGTACAGTATATCCACCGCATAAAGCTGCATACGAATTTTTATGTTTACAATGAAGTAACACCTAAATTTAGCTCGACTAGAAAACGATACATTTATATGCATTTATATAAATGTAGATAAAATAAAAATAAATTAAAATATCACAAACTTAAATGAGACTAAATAAAATTAAACAAACAATAACAACTTTGGCACGTGAAACTAACATTAACTAATATTTATATTTAATCAGTTAATCTCTAACTAAACTCCTATCTTTAAAAAAAAACTTTTATGGAATACTCGTAAAAAGTCTTTCGGAGTAGCCACGACTTTAGTTTGTTTTTGAAGAAATGTATTGGTTATTCTCTAATAGTTCTAGGAATATGATTATAACTATTGATCGACATTAGGTAACTGTTTCTATAGTGTAGGGTACTGTTGCAAAATTTGGTTTTGAGTTTAGTGGGATCTCTTAGTAAGTAATGTTAGTAGAAAGTTCTAGTACTCATTTTAGTATTAAAAGCAATGCCTTTTTTATAACCTTGGGCAACACTAGGAATTTCTCCTGAATCGTAGGTGCCTTTATAATCATTTAACACAGAAACGGCAAGAATATTGAACACAGAACCACAAAAGAGATTCCAATTCTCTTCCCATATTTGTTTCATAGTGGCCTTTTCTGAACTGGCCTGCACCTAAGTTACAAAGATATCGTTGGTTTGACAAATAGTGAGTTAAAAATGAATGGTACGTTTGTATTGTTACCGTTGTAAGCGGAGAATGCGAGGATTCTTTGTGCCATCTCTCCCTCGAAAGAATGTCATCTGGCTTGTGGAGATACAGAGCATATATTTCATGATACGTTTCTGTTTACAGTTTTGTTTATAAATAAAAGTAAGTTTTTATAATAGGAAAACTATTTAGAAAAACTGCGTTATATAAAAGGTAATATTATTAGATAATTTTCTGACGGTTTTTGTCAATTGAGATAGGTGATACCTAGATATTTTTTATTGGCCTAGTAATAAGCTCCTTGGAAAAAGGCTAGGTAGATTAATAAAATCCAAGAAAGGTAAAGTAATTGGCAGATAAGATTGTCTTTTTTTGACGATTTGTAGTCTAAAACAAAGTTTAGGAAGCTTGTAAACCCTACGATTTTATTTTCTGGCCACATAAAAAGTAAGTATTATGCGATAAAGTTAAAAAAATAACTTCCCTGTGTACTCGTAACTGCTAGTATAAAAGGAGTTTTATTAGAAGCGACACGGGCACCGCTACCGGCCATATTTGACTTTATAAAGAAAAATGTCCAATGAAATTGATGAAATAAGTGAATCTTTAACGAAATTTTGTCCCACTGAAGTTATGTCTACTCGTAAAATGGATCCAGCGAACATCTACTAACATTTTATACAGCCAAATCGAATCCTATGGCATCTGAGTAATTTCGTATAGCTCTTTGACGAAGGTACAGTTCAAACACAATGAACAACATCATGGAAGAGACTGCTTGCTTTGTTGCGACGGTTTAGCGTGTTCCAGAATGTTCGACGAGGAATTCAAAGGGATCCTGAATTTAGTGCAGGTTCATCATTCGAACCTGATAAAGGTTGCTTGCCCGGCTTGATGATTGCTATCGTTGCGATAGATAGGGCCCAATCGTCTTTGATTGTTGAAGTGCCAGGTTTCGGTGTAATTTGCTGCGAAATTAGGGTGATATAATCAAAGATACGTTGAATTATTAAGGGTTATGAGGTCATTCATCGTTTGTGGGATGCTAGCATCAAGTCGATTCTGACTTGACTACATCTTATATTATTTAACTAGCTGACCCCGCGAACTTCGTAGCGCCACAGAATCAATACTACTACGCTACTAATACTACTACTACTACTACATCATTTCTTACAAAAAATGTGAGAAATGAAGAACCGCTCGACCGATTTTGTGCAAATTTCACATAAACCATCTACTAAATAGTCCGAACAAAGACTAAACATTTGGTTTGTATAGGTGAGCCCGTTCTCGAGTTATAAAATTACCACGAAAAGTAGCATTGATTTTTATATATATCGATGATTGATGATTGTTGGCACCTTTGTAATGTGTGTATTTCTTTCCCTACGGGTCAGCGTCTGCCCCATTGCTGCTTTTATTCGGAATAAATCATTTTTTTTTGTTGACGCTTACATATATTTCAAATGCGTAACGCTCGCCTAAGGGCAGGTTTAAATATCGTAGACAGCCCTTGAGAGTGAGACTGTTATTTATAACAGTCTCGTAAAACGCAAAATTGACTAAAGAGCAAATAAAAAATATACAAGTCATCGAGTTGAAGAGCCATACCTTCTACTCGAAAATATAAATTATTCTAAATGAGGTCTTATTTATTCCTAGACTAGTATAGAAATTCAAGTGGTACAGAAACTTATCCAGCCTTCCTCTAATTATTAGTCATTAGAAGTTAACGCCAATGTTTCTGATTAATTAAGATTGATTACTTGAATCTGATAATATCGTGACTTTCGTTTCGTTCAGTTAAATGCATGTTTTACGTTTCGGTTATTTATATACTTCAACAATATAAATGAGGCGCACGGAGTCGAAGATAGTGATTATTTTTGAGGAATGAAGAATTTCGTTTTAAAACGTCTTTCAGACGTGTGAGTTTATATTTATTCCGTGCTTTTTCTTCTTGTATCTTAAATCTCTTTGCTGGCAACTACGAAGAGCAACGAAACAGTGCCCAAAACGTGCACAGCTCTTTAAAAGAAATGGATAAACGTTATTTTTTCAGCTTTATTTCTTTATGATGAGGCGACACCGTGACCTACTGTCCCAGGCGAAAATGTTTGTATGTCTGAATTCTTGGCCGTAGTATAGAAATTAAATATATGTAGGCAGTATAGGTAAATTTCATACCTTTTTAATAATATTTTATTAATAGAGGTTTTCGTTCGAGAGTAGAATTATTTATGGCGAAAGTATTTTTTTAAAATTTCAGCGACGTCAATTTAAAATACTCCGCAATGAAAAAAGGATTGAAACTTAAAATGTAACCTTAGCTGTTAAAGATTTTAGTTTGAACAAAGACAGTCAATCTTCAGTTTCAACCATAAAAATATAGCGAAGTACTTAATCTTTTACAGCTAACTGAATTTAATTCCAATTTATTTGGGTTTGTTCGTAGTAAAACGTAGATTTTTTCCAAGCAAAGAGTTAAGCCTGTGTAATAAATGCCTGTTTTTAAAAAATACTTTTATCATTAATTGCGACCTAAAACAAAAAATATATATTGCAAAATGAAAATTAACTTGTTCAAATAAGATTGATTTTGTAAAACAAAAATTATTTATTTATTTATTTATTTATTTAAACTTCATGCAACACAAATGGTACATAGGCGGACTTAATGCCTGAGGCATTCTCTACCAGTCAACCAAGGGTAGTGGAGTGATAATATGGTAGGTGCACAAAAATAAAAATACACATTAAACAATCAAAGAACAAAGTTAAAAAAAAAAAAAATATATATATATATACATATATATAAATATATACTTTACTAAATACACATATAAATAAATATATACAAAGTAATAGAAAGATGATTTAAAAGACTCCACTAATGGTTCAGAAAGTAATACCGCAACTTCCGCTTGAAAGCAAATAGACTATTGGCCGTCCTGATGTCAAGAGGAAGCGCATTCCACAGAAGGATAGACTGGATATGGAAGGAAGAATGAGTAAAATCAGAAGTATGAGAGGGACATAGCAAGAGAAAGTTATTAGATGAACGCAGATTCCTAGCGTGTGAAGAGCAAAGGTATTGAAAATGAGGGATGAGATAAGAAGGGGGAGTGGGAGAGTTGAGAAGAGAAAAAAGCGTGGACAAAGCGCGCAGCTTACGTCTCTGCCGAATGGGCAACCATTTAAGCTCAGATCTAAAGCTGGACACATGATCGTATTTCTTGAGGTTGAATATGAACCGGATGCAATTATTGAGTAGCCTGTCAAGTTTGTCCAGGAATACAGCGTTCAGATCAAAGTAGCACACGTCACCATAGTCGATAATAGGGAAGATTAAAGTCTGCACAAGCATAGTCTTCGTTTTTACAGGCAGAAAGTTTCTCAGACGATACAGGCAACGCAAGGACCCATTGACTCTTTGACAAAGACTAGAGACCTGACTTTGCCAGCCAAGCGTCGAGTCAAGATGTAAGCCAAGATCTTTTACACAAGAGCTGAAGGGGATTACATCACCATTAAAAATGATAGGAGGAAGAGAGTTAATCCCCAAACGACCCATCATGCGCGAACTACCAATTATAATGGCCTGACATTTTGAGGGGTTCACAGACACCCCAAATCTATCGGACCAGTCCTTGACAGCGACCAAATCACTGTTCACGTCGCCTATAGCATCCGAGAAACTCTCCACCCGTGCGGCAGCATACAGCTGAAGGTCATCAGCATACAGGTGATACGAACACTGAAGACATTGAGTTATGAAATTAATGAAAATGGAAAATAACAAAGGAGAAAGAATACCGCCTTGAGGAACACCAGCAGTCAGACCACACCAACTCGACGAGCTCTCATCAACACGAACCGACTGCTGACGTCCTCGAAGATACGAAGAGAACCAATCCACGGCCTCGGAAGAAATCATCAGATGTGATAGGATAGAAAGAAGAATATCGTGACTGACGGCATTAAAGGCATTGGAGAAATCAATTAATACCAAGACTGTAACTTTGGTGTCCTCCATCGCCTTCCTAATGTCACCAGTCACTTTGAGGAGAGCAGAGGTAGTACTATGTCCCGGCCTGAATCCAGACTGAAATGGGCTCACAAGGTTATTCTGATGAACAAACCCTGAAAGCTGCTTGTGGACACAGGCCTCCAGCACTTTGGATAGAAAAGGAAGGATAGAAATTGGTCGAAAATGATTAGGAAGGGAAGGATTAGGGATTTTAGGGAGAGGACGAACGTAGGCCATGCGCCAGACGGATGGGAATTGTGCGGAATAAAGAGAAAAATTGATGATGTGGGAAATCGGGGGTAAAAGAAGGTCGAGGATTAGGGTGACCATGTAACGACTGATGCCGTCAACACCCATGGCCTTAGATTTGATGGATAGGATAATCTTTCTGATTTCATCCAAGGTCACCGGGGAAAAGTGGAACTGTTCGATAATAGGATCGGGTAGGCCAGTAATGAAATCAACCGTCTGGGCTGACAATTGAGAACTCAAGTAGTTAGTCGAGGTGAAGTGACGGTTAATGTCATCCAAGCTGATTGTCTTTGGAAACTCCAAATGACGTGACCTACCGATCCCAAGAGTACCAAGAAATTTCCAGACATCAGCCGGAGAAGAAGTAGATATATTTTCGAGAATGTGGCGGCGTTTAGCATTACGTATCACCTGATTACACCGATTTCTTGCTGCTTTGAACATGTTCCTGTTCTCAACACAGCGATCCCTTTTAAATTTTCGAAAGGCCCGATCCCTGCACCTCATCGCCAATCGAACCCCAGCTGTCATCCAAGGAGCAGGTGGACGCTTGAGTTTGATCCTTTTCACAGGAGCATGCCTATCGAAGAGAGCAAGGACCATCCGATTGAACAGCCCCAGCTTATCGTCGACAGTTGTAACCTCAGCAATACTGTTCCAATCCATATCAGCCGCATCCTGACGCAGCTTCACAACATCCATGCGAGCAAAACAACGCATGTGCAGAACTTTAGGAGGGACTTTCGGCGGTTTCAGGGTATAGGAGAGGAATATGAGGTCATGATTGGAAAAGCCAGGCGCAGGACACTGACCATGAAGGGAAACAAAGGAAGGAGTGGCCGTGAGGATTAGATCAAGCCAAGTATCATCACCTAAGACATTGAGGTGAGTGGGTTGTAGAGGAAGGACATGAAGGCTAACGGACTCAATGATATGAAGGAGTTTACGGGAACGAGGGGTAGGATGAGACAGGTCAGTGTTGAAATCTCCCAAGATAACACAATGTGCATACTCTGACCCAAAAGATTCTAACACCAATTCCAAGTGAGAAAAGTAGTCAACAGCGGGTGGACAGTAGACAACACCTAGTAAGATCTTGACACCCTTAACAAAAACCTCCAAGAAAAGATATTCAGCAGAAGCACTATAGATAGAAGGTGATAAGGCAAGGACCTTGTAAGGGAAATCGCAGCGAAGATAAATAGCAACCCCACCCCCTCCCTTTCCCGTTCTATCGTTGCGAATAAGAATGAAACCGGGGAGAGGATAGGTAGTAGAGAGAAGATGAGGTTTTAGCCAACTCTCAGAAACCAGGACGGCGTGTACATTAGCGTCGGAAAAGGTATCATAGAGATCACTAAAGTGACTTGGGATACTCTGAGCGTTGACATGGCAAATATTAAACAAATTATTTTTTAGTTGGTTAAAGTTCCGACGCAGAATGTCACGAGGTGAATCAGTCAAAGACCCAAAACTAGCATTAGCGGCAGAGTCGAAGGAACCATTAGCGGAGTAAAAGGAATCATCATCAGATAACATTAAATATTATAAAACAAAATATACAATAAAATAAATAAAAATTATATATAGCTTAATTTTAACCAAACGGTGCAACACCATTATCTATACACCACCCATCAGCAACACCAATCTAATACATACAAATTAAAATTAACAATAACTAAACATAAAACATTTAAATAACACTAGGCAGCAAAAACAACACGCACAGTTAAATAGACATAGACATAAAGCAGAGACCAAGCCCTCCCCAGCCAAATGTCAAATAATAAGACTGAAATTTAGAAAACAAAACTTAGTGGTTCCTAACCACTAAGTTTAATCAAGAATAAAGTAGAAAACTAAAAAAAAAAAAAAAAAAAAAAAATAATAATAATAATAAGCTGACAATGCTCAGTCCACGCTCCCTAACAAACAAATCATACAGTCGAGCTTTAAATTTAAACTTGACACTAATGAATGAATGGAAAACAATGTTTAATTTTAGTTTTAATTTAGTCATTTTTGTAAATATTTTACTTTTAATTTTAGTTTTTAAATGTAGTATGTAAACAAATAATCTTCATAATAATAAAAAAAAATAACTTGACACTTACAACTAAACATAATTTCTGAACAAGGCATGGAACGTCACGTTTACAATATGACAACTGACAGATGACATTTTTATAAAGTTGACGCAAACAGAAACACAAAATATTGTTCATTATTAGAAAATACTAGACAAAAAAAATAAAATAAAAGTGGGTACACAAACTCGAACAAAAGTTGCGTAATAACTGTAAACTGTGCCGTCCAAATAAAAGTTATGAAAGAACATCAGTCATCAGACGAACACTCAACCATTACGCACTTCACTGCCACCTCCCGATGCACTAGACGATTCTCCAGCTCGCCCAGGGTACCGTGTCAACAGAGAGAAAATTACGTAAAGACTCACACAAAACTTTGTTCTGACTCCCTAGCAACATCTGTCTGTTATGTTCTAAGAACTGAAATGAAACAAGGGTTCCAGAGATCTCATGTTAACTCCTATTTAGTGTCGAGGTAAAATAAAAATTAATGTAGCAAAAACAGGTAAGTAGCAAATACAGGTGAACATCCAATCCAATCAGTTTTCAATCTTGCTTCGAAAAGCATGCAAAGCCGG
This sequence comes from Agrotis puta, assembly GCA_943136025.2. Classification (NCBI taxonomy): domain Eukaryota; kingdom Metazoa; phylum Arthropoda; class Insecta; order Lepidoptera; family Noctuidae; genus Agrotis; species Agrotis puta. The sequence goes on along the minus strand of OW964182.2, from coordinate 10,180,600 downwards.
TCCCGTCTAATTTTTAGATCTTTGACAGTTGTCACTGTCCCGAAAGTCTGACAATCAGTCTTACCCAGGCTCATCGTATCATTAAATACTTATTTGGGTTGCGACGTTATTAACCTAACAAAAAATAAAAGGTTGTCCGACAGCAAGATTTTCGCCAGTATTGTGGGTGCGTTTATAAACATAATAAATTCACATACACAAACACCCAGGCCCGGAGTAACTGCTTGTAGATCACAAAAATAATTGCTCTGTGCTGGAATCGAACCCGAGTCACCGCGCAGCGGTCTGATCACTCAGCCACTGCGCCAACAGTGCCGTCAAGTTTTGTTGGTGTTGGTTGAATAGGTAGTAACTCCATATAAAACAATGGTACACAGATGCATCAGGTTGGATTTGAAGTCGATCGATGTAAAATACACCTGTCGTTCAAGCCGTAGTAATTACGTCATCATAATATACATAAAGTATTCTATCCTCAAAACTAAATGCAATCCACTTAACAACATTCTCATTAGTTGCGTTAGAATTCGGTACACTGCTGCAAATTAGGTTAATCATGTATTTTAGTTCAGAAGTGTGCTGAATTATTAATTGCACGACTTGTTCATTAAGGAAATTTACGATCATTTTACGTATTGCAGGTATAATAATGTTGCATTCTGTTGAAGGTAAAGGGGAATTTATCAAAGAAATGACGGAGGTAGGACTACTAGACTCACTTTTGTGATAAATGATGGGGCGTGTAAGAAGTCCTATCTTGTTGTGTAGTGGGTACAAAGGAAATTGTTGTTAGTTACATTTGAGGTGTTGAATTTAGTTTTATACAGAGTGTATGTACTCTCATCTTATAGTGAATTATGTAAGGTAGTGGTCGATACTACTATTCAAATGAATGCATTACCTATAAGTGGAACTTAAGTGCTTGAAATTGTTTCAAGCATGTTTAAAGTCGGGCACGCCGCAATCATTTAATGATTTTACCAGGAAAAAAAAGCTTGTTTAAAGCCGATTAAATAGTCTTTGTTCGTCAATTAATTGTTAATACATTAGAATATATGTGTAATAATCAGCACCTTACTCAAGTAGACTTTATAATTACCTGCTTATAAAGATGTACTACCCCTGTAATTACGAGTATAATAGTTAGGCCTCTCATACTCAAATGACGATAAAGCCAACACGCCGTTTAAAAATCGCTTCCTCGTAATTTTTCACTAACAGCACATTTCACTAAACACTTGAGGTGTTTTGAGTGAGCTCTTGACGGTGGATGTAGTAATTTATGTGGCGAGGCGTGGCGGTCGCGAGTAAACGCCCTTCTCGTCATTAGTGTTAGGCGAGAACGTCACTAGCTAATTACAGAAGATTGATGAAGGCCCCGCACTTCACTACTAGCGCTTAGCCCGCCTGTAAAGCCACGGTTTGCGTGCCAGCGAAAGCGGAATGTTGCTTTTCTTTTACCGATTAATGGAAAAACGGTTTTGCGTTGTTATTCCGTAAAATAATTTCGAATGTTTTTCCCAATTAATACTGTTGATGTTTTTATTCGAAAACTGTTAACAGTTCCGGAATTTTTGCAGTAAATTCTTAAATCGGATTCAGGTATGCATTCGTTTTAATATGTTACATTTTGAAGTATTAAATGTTTTATTTTATTATTTTGTACTTTATCTTTCCGCGTTACTCGAATGCAGGCCTTATATACTTTAACTGCGTTACATTTCTGAGAAAAATTGAGATCGATGCGAATAAAATTAATGAAGTCCCAACATAAAGTTTTCTTAGTAGATATACCTATGTCTAGTTATAGTATTTTCTCATTGTGCGCGTTTGAAGGCAGCCAGTATTATGGCGAGCAGTCTTGTCGGAAAATTAGCGCCCTTTAAGAAGATGAAAAACTCCGTTCGCTTGGGATTGAATGAAACGTGTTGCAATGGAATTGTTCGATGGTATATCTACGCACATCGAGTGATGATTTCAGTTGAAATGGTTTTTCGTAGCATATTACAATATTACTGAAAATGATTTTTATAATTTTATAACTAGAAGTAACCTATTTACATTTGACTTGAAGACTCAGAGATTGTAGCTATCAGACCGCGGCAGGTAGTTGCACTACTTAGCTGTGCGTGCAATAAAAGTATTGGCACATTTACAACATATTATTAACTTTTTAAAAGATGATAATATGTTGTAAATGTGTGTGTTTGGCCAGCAGAAAAATGATGAAAGTAAAATTCAACCTTTAATCAGCATGATAGGCTCTGACTTTTATTCATTCTAAATTTTTACGAACATCTGAGTGATTTATTGATAACACCTACGAATTATGAAAGTCGATCACACAATTACCTCATAACCAATATGAGAATAAAAACCCAAGGAATATATTTAAATAAATTTCTTTAAAACATAGTATACTAAAAAAACAGTAGTCTGCAAACTACATAGGTACCTAAATACTTAGTGCAAAATGGAAGTTGCCTCGTAAATATTTTAAGAGGAATTATTTTGTCAGGCACGACGAAACAACTAGTACTTAGTTTAAAATTTGTATAAATTAGATACGATACTTTCCTGTGTAATTTACGGCTTGGTATCAGACATAGATTAAAAAGGATGAACTGCCCCTTCCCTAGCCAATTAACAGATAAAATTGACCATACCATCTAGAAAGAGAGAAAACAATTATTTGCAAATAGTTAAAACATGTCATTGTTTCTTCTCTTTCTAGAGAATACTCAATTTTGGGCAGTTATTGCTCAGTCCATACTTTGAAGTCTATGGTATCAGACGTCTTGTATAGTCTGTGGAACTAACTTTAGTTCTGGGGATAACAAGGATACTTGTAACTTATTTCAAAAGACAGGCTTGCTTTTCAATGAAAATGTCGACATATTCTCGACTCGCCTGTTACATAGTTTTCTAACAAGCATTATCGCTATATATTATTTGCAGAAGCTTCACTTCTTTTAGAAGATGGACACTTTAATTCACCCTTCTTCATGTCAGTATCAATTCAGGACGCATTAAATCTTATTGGGTTGTGTTGTGTTTTGTTTTATCGTAAAATCATTTGGTAAAATCATTAAATGAGTCCTCCAACGCAGGGCAGAGCGGGAGGGACTGTCATATTCGTACTGACTAAAATCCACGGTGTCCTTCAATAGCCCTTTACGTTCCGGGTTCACGGTAATGCGTACAATCCCGCGACCGGGTTGTATTGTCATAGAAGATAAATAAATGAAACTTTGAATATCTCCCGTTCCTTCAGCAATCGTTCTTATTTTTTCGCGTTGATAATTTAGAACACATATTCTTAATTGGGCAGGCCACGTATGTCGAATGCCAAACAATCGCTGGGCAAAACATACCTCCGATTGGGTGCCAAAAGGGAGAACTCGACGTCGTGGCAGGCCCAAACGAAGATGGCGAGATGATTTGGACCGTTTCATGAAGGACTGGACCACGGTCGCAGAAAGCCGTGAGAAGTGGAAAGAGTGGAGGGAGGCCTTTGCCCAGCAGTGGGACACTATGGGCTGATATAATAATAATAATAATATAATATTCTTAACTTTTTAGAAAGTAATCTTATAAAACGTATTCCAAAAACAAGATCATTAAACTGCAGTATCTTCTAAAGCATAAATAATGATTTTGGTAGAAATACTCCTCTCCAATCCTTTTGATGTAGAGTATTCGTAAGCTACTCCTGCACACCGTTTACGAGATGTACCTATTGCAGTAAGCCCTTGTTACGGAATTATTCCCAATTGTCCCCTCTAGCCCTGTCTTCCGGGGTGACAGTTGGGAATTGTTTTCCCAGTTGTCACTGGGGTGACAATTTGTGCCGACTGTTCCCTTTGAAAACTGACTAAAGGGGACAAATGGGAACTCTTTTTCTCAGTTGTCACCGGGGGGGTGACAATTGCTACGATTCCTTTTTTTTAGGGTGGCAAAATCATCAAATGAGTCCTCCCGCCCTGGGTGGGGCAGAAGGGACTGTCAGACTCTTACTGACTAAAATCCACCCGTGTTTCTTCGGATGCCCTTTACGTTCCGGGGCCGCGGTAGCCTGGATTAAGAAAAAATCAAAAAAATCCGCGACCCCAGCAGGCATTTGGCCGTAAGGTCGGTGACGCGTGAAACACGACGCGGCACCGACCCGGGCTTGGTCCTTGATCGGACGGCGAACTTACCCATTACTCACCGTCCACAAGCCCGCTCCGCCACTGTGTCCTCTCCTGTTCAGAGGGACACGCGTTGGAGCGTCCACCTGACAGGCTATTCGCATACGGGCAAAGAGACCCCTTAGGCACACAGTGCCTAAGGAAGAGTTTTTGCCCGCATCCCAGGGTGCACCGGCCCGAAAAACTGGTAAACTGGTCTTCCCCCCGGACGTATCCGAGAGGGAACTCCAGTCCACGGGCGCACGTGAAGGTTTCCTGTCTTAGCACCCCGTAACTTATTAGTAATTATCTGTGATTATACGATTGGTTAATATAGGTTAATAATCTGTGATTGTACCTATTAAAGGTAACATAATGTTGTTTTTGTTTTTTTTGATTCTATATAACTTTTTTGACATTTTTATTTACTTACTTACTGTTTAATTAATATTTTTCTAATGTTGTAAGCGTGTTGACATTGTGTTATTTTTTTATTTTTGATTCTATGTAGCATAAGAAATAAAAAAGCTGAAATCTATGGTTATTACATTTTTTTTCTGGGAAGGAAGGAATCGTAGCAAATGTCACCCCCCACGGTGACAACTGAGAAAAAGACTTCCCATTTGTCCCCTCTAGTCAGTTTTCAAAGGGAACAGTCGGCACAAATTGTCACCCCAGTGACAACTGGGAAAACAATTCCCAGCTGTCACCCCGGAGGACAGGGCTAGAGGGGACAATTGGGAATAATTCTTGTTACGTTGTCTTCAATAGTCATATATTGGTTGTCTTTACAGGCCTGTTGGTTTAGTGGTTAGTGACCCTGACTGCTATGCCGGAGGTCGTGGGTTCGATTCCCACCCAGGACAAATGTTTGTGTGATGAGCACGATCATTTTGTTCTGTGTCTGGGTGTAATTTATCTATAATATGTATGTATTTATAAATATATAAGTATGTTTATCAGTTGTCTAGTACCCATAACACAAGCTCTGCTTAGCTTGGGACTAGATGGCGTTGTGTGATAGTTGTCGAATATTTATTATTATTATATTATTATTTCACGAAGACCATTTAACATTTGGTCGTATTTACGGTGTTTTATTAGCCTTTTAATGGCTCCAGACTCATTACGTGCCAGTTTTTAAAACGGGTCTAGTAATCAGTAATTGTGTGTCAGTGTTGATTGGTTTGCAGCCAATTAATTTGATTTTGTTCACTGTGATAAATTTTTCAAAAAAATAAAAAATGTTTATGGTATTAAATGCAATATAGGACTTTATTTTGTTACTGTTAAAAAGTCTCGCCATTGACACAGTTTTTGCATTTACATACTAAATAACTATATTTTTTTCTTAAACACAGTGATTTTATTTTAACTATTTTAACAACACTAATTTGGCAATGTTCTCTCTGATGAACATTGATTTCCTGAAAACCTGTAACTGAAATAATTTTTTGATGATTTTTTCAAAGTTGCTTTTAACACTATACTAGGACTTTAAACATATATGTTAATTTATACAATTAAAAAATTCGGATCGCTGCCAAATTAAAGGTTAACAATGTACAATCAATATAAGTTATGTTAAAACACGTTTTAGGGTAACATTCGTCTAAGTGTTAAAATGTATAACTGTCAAAATAACCTAAGAGACGTACGACTGACTGTTGATTGTTTATTTGTAAATGTTAAGCTAAAAGGAAAAATACATTTTTACCGACTTAGATAATATGACCCTCAGAATAGAAATTTTAGTCATACAAAGAGGAATACCTACCTACAATGTCAAATTGTAACGAATAACTTATTAGAAATAAGTTAGAATCTATATCTATACTATATAATAAATCTGTAGAAGGGTCAATTCTGTACATTGAAAATATTGAAAAAATAAATAGAGGGGGGGTGTTGCTGGATCGATACCAAATATATGATAAAAAAAAATTTTGTCTGTCTGTCTGTCTGTCTGTCTGTCTGTCTGTCTGTCTGTTTGTCTGTCTGTCTGTTTGTTTGTGCAGGCATCACGTGAAAACTAACGGTTCGATTTCGATGAAACTTGGTATAATTATTCCTTATTATCCTGGGCATAACATAGGATACTTTTTATCCTGGAAAAATACGTAGAAAAAAATCTTATTTTTCAGTTTTATTCATAGACGTTGTTCTGTAGAACCGCGAACACACGTTGCATTACCCGCAGTGGATTCAGCGCCGTAATATTTATGAGATGTCATTGTCAGAGTTACTCAAAATGGGGAAATAAACCATCCACGCGAAGACCGACATCCGCGCGGACGGAGTCGCGGGCGGAAGCTAGTCACTGATAAAATTTAAATCTTTTCTCTTTTTGATCTAGACTCTAAAATTCAGGACATCTATGGAGTCTAGAGTACTAAGAGTCCACCGTAAAATTAATTGTAACAGATTACGCATCACTGACACCCTTTGTAAAACCGCTGCTTATTTACCCACTAAATCGTCAAAAGCTTTTCCCGAGTTAAGAGAGAAAAACTGTTTTCCCTCTTTATATGATTTAAACTTACCGAACTTTATACACACACAACATGTCTACGGTTATGCCCGAAGATAAATATAAAAAGGAAATAATGAAACGCACGCTTGGGAGCCATTTCCGAAGACCGGATACAGTGAGCCGACGAATGCGTTTTCTCTGGAACATTTATATGTAGCCTTCGTTCATATTTGCTTTTGTGTAGTATTATAATACGGCTTATATACTGTGATATATATATATATACTAAGTGTAGTACTTTTGCGGTCATGAAAGTCATGTTATTCCTCAATTTGCGTAGAAATATTTTCAGTAGAAAATTTTCTAACGGTATTTTGTTTCTGAGTACAAGGATATTGTTATCCGGACAATTTATGTTACTAAAACTGTTTGATAGTGGAATTCACAAAGCACAGGAACTATCGTCGTGTACCCAACTAGGCGACTGTAAAATGTATTTGAAACCTAGTCCTAAATAAATTTTGTTCTTGGATTTTATACATCATATTCAGAAAATTCGAGGCGAAAGAAGTATGCAATTATCGTAGCAGGTGGCATTGGCACTCCACAGTTTCTGCTTACCCCATGACGAAAAGACGTGGCGTGGCGTATATACAGGAAATTATATTGTCACTTATTTTTTTTTGAAAAATGGAATAGTCCTTTTCATAAACTAATATGACTCTTATTTTGTAACAATAAGCTCAATTTTTCGTTATATTGTGATATTATACGATACAAAACCCAACTAGTTGACTACGTCTGCTAACCCACCGCCCGTTATTCAATACGTAATACATACATTGCCTGTGGATTTCATTATAAATCCTCACAATAATACGGTTGGCTATTGATTCTTTTATCCAACAGGCAAGCTCGGTACCTACTCTACCGTAAGAACGTGTTCAATTGTCGAAAGGGAGGGTGCTAGACTTTGAGAGTAGCTATAGGGTAGGTTCAGTCACGAACACTACTACATATAGAAGCTTATGTATATGGTACAGTCGACCCGTTTATTCATTTAATGCAAGAAATTAAAAAATAAACGATTAATTTGTTACAGTTTTGAAGATGATAACACTTAGCTACTCATAATTTAAAAATAAAACAAGTTTCTCGATGTACAGTGATTTATAATGCTAGACCTAAGTATATTTGTTTAAGTTGTATTTAAGTTTTAAGATACTATATTTTTTATCGCATGAACAATAGTGACAGTACATACATTTGCAAAATAGCCTTTACGTATGTTTAGGGCTACGACTTACGAGTTGTAGGTCGTGGGTTCGAACTTATCCAGGCGCATTATTTTGTGAAATTTATTTCACCACCACTGCTCTCAAAAAGGTGAAGGAAAACATCGTGAGGAAACTGGCATTTCCGAGAACCAAACATTCGAAGAAATGTGACATCTACCAAACCGCACGAAGCCCGCGTGGTCGATTACGGCCTCTCACAGAGAGGAGGCTTGTGTCCCAGCAGTGGGAATATTTGTAGGCTGATGATGATGATGATGATACACACATCGCATACGTAGTAGGAACCTTTTTATTGAGGAGCTGATAAAAGTACGGCGAGGCTTTGTAGGTAGCCTCTTTGTATCCGTGAATTTGAAATTGCATGAAAAGAGGGTGTGACAATACATCAATCTTCATTTATTTGTTGGCGGAATTTATAATGGATGTTTTAATTAAAAATAAACACTGTTGTTGACTGTGTCGATTTAATTACTCAACGGAATCACTCATATTGATCAAGACACAATGATTAGGTTTCTTTCAGCGTCAATAATAATGTTTTTCATAAGGATGGCGTTTTCGAAGAATTATGAACTTCGAGGCTCAGATTCTTTTCAGGTTTCAGGTTGATAACATCAAATGAGTGGGTGGACCAAAAAGTACTATCAAATTTAATTGACTAAAAACCAATCTGTTCTTTCATCATTCCAAGGCCTCGGTGACCTTTTAGACAGTCTCGCTATGGATGCATCATTATAAGAAAGAAAAGAAAGAAAGAAAAAACATTTATTTTACGTAAAGGAACTACTATGACACACATCCGATCTGCCTAGCCTTTGTTGGGGCTGACTTCGTCTATGCGGATGCAGCTGAATAACAGTATTAAACAAGGACCAATAGCATATTTCACCTCCACAACCCAATTAGTACTTTGTAATACGATACTCCTTCCTTCATGACACTGGTTGTCGGATGTACGGGCTACTGACCGTCAAAGTTCTACAAATAACAACTAGGACCAACGGCAACGGCGAAATGTGTTATCTGAGGCATGACGGAAACTTGTTATGTCAGAAAGTCATCCATCCACAAACCATCGGTAAGGGTTGCCAGAAGATCAGCCTGTGTGGGTTGTTACTGTTTAGCAACAAACCATTTTTTTTCTTCTGAAGATCGTTTGCCTTAACACTAGGGCCACACTTTTTTTTTGTCGTGGTAAGATCATCATATGAGTCCTCCTACCCAAGGCAGAGCGGGAGGGACTATCAGACTCGTACTGACTAAAATCCACGGTGTCCTTTAATAGCCTTTTACCTTCCGGGGTCACACGGTTATTCGTAAGTCCCGCGAGGGAGGTCCCGGAGGTAGACCGATTCGCCGGCGATCGTGCGGTATCCTCGGATCTTTCGGATAGCCATGACCCTCTGGCATGCGACCAGCTTCAGTGGTCGCGTCCGAATGCTTTGGGCCCAGACGGGGGCCTCGTAGAGGGCCATGGATCGCACGAACTATGGCCACACTTACGGGAAACGTCTTTAATGGACGTTTATACAAACATTTAAAGACTATTATCTTGAAAATCAACGTGGAATGTTGGGTGGCTTGGCTGAAAAAAATTTTTTTTTATCAAAACTAAACATTATCATCTACTTTTTAGACTACTTTTCGACTAGTTATTTTAATTACATTCATGAAATCAAGACAACCGCCTGAATTAATCGAAAAGTGGTAACACACGTCATACCTTGGAGCAAGATTCTCAAAAATATTACGATGTACTCAGAACTCTGAGAATGAGCAATAAATAAAGAGAAACTTCTAGATACTGAGATATATTACCCAACAATTTTCAACTATAATGTATAGCGGTGTTCGTACAATTTATGGCATGTTTTAAATATATTCTTGTGTATCCGTTAAAAAAACCGGTCAAATGCGAGTCTGACTTGCGCACGAAGGGTCCGTACCATTATCTATAAAAACGGCAAAAAAACATGTCTGTTGATACAACAGACATGTTTTTGTGCCGTTTTTTAAATTTTCGTTGTTAAATATTTAAGAAAAAAAAATCATTCAGTTTTTTAGTGTCTGTTGTTACAGTGGCAACAGAAATACATCATCTGTGATCATTTCAACTGTCTAATACTTATTATTATTATTCCATGGTTCATGAGATACATGCCTTTTGACAGATGGACAGACAGACAGACGGATGGAAAGCGGAATCTTAGTATAATGGTCTCGTTTTACTCTTTGGGTACAGAACACTAAAAGTGGGATAAGAATACGGATGTACAATAACTATAAAAATAAAACATATCTATATACAAGTGTAAACATAAGTTTTGTCAAATGCTTCGTGAAAACTTAATTAACGGTTGGCGCAATGGCTGAACGTTCGACTGCTGCGCAGTCTGTCGCGGGTTCGATCCCCGCACGGAACAAATATTTGTATGATCTGCAAGTAGTTGTTCCGGATCTGGGCGTTTGAGTATGTGAGTTTCTCGTTTTGTAAACGCACCCACAATACAGGAGAAATTCCAAGTGTGTTCAACGTGTAAAATTTTTTTTTGGTAAAAGTGTGGCTCCTCCCTATCCGCTGTATTCATTTTCATTCAATACTATTCTTCGATATTCACACATGTATTACAAACTTATTATAGTAACTGGAAAGTAACTGTAATCGTCTGCCTGTTTTGTTTTCACGTCTTGACGACCGATTTTGCTGGAATCATAAAAAAGAATACATTTTTATTGAAAAAAAAAGTAAAATATTGTGTGGAAGGTGCGTTTCCAAACTTCACAAAAATTTGTTTCGTGTGTTAATCGAACTCGCGACTAGTCGACGCGACAGCCAATCCCTCTGCCACTGCGCCAACCGAGTCAAATAAATGTACACAGTGTTTAGAATTAAATCTTTGACTCATACGACAGTACGATTGGAGAGATACCAACTTTTATTTCGGTGAAAACGTACCCGTGGTATTTTCTCTGTATAAATGCGGGCCAAACCAGCTAACAAGCTATTTTACTTATAGAGAGGCGGGATGCGACTTTGTTTTATACTATGTAAAGAAGTTTTATTTTTATCGTGGTAAAGTCATCAAATCAGTCCTCTCACCCAGGGCAGAGCGAGAGGGACTATCAGACTCGTACTGACTAAAATCCACGGTGTCCGTCAATAGTCCTTTACGTTCCGGGGTCACGGTAATTCGTAAGTCTCGCGACCCCGGCAGGCTTTGGCCCGTCTACTACTGCGGCTGGGGTGGAGGGAGGACGCTGTCCTCTCCCTCACGCGGCCCGCCTCCTCCTTTGCGAGCATGACTGCTTCGCAGAAGGAGGCGACCGCTACCCATTTTGTCTCGCCCCGCAGCATAGCCTCGACCAATGCCGGGAGGGAGAGGCCTCGCGCCCGGCATTGGTCGCCTATCGCCGTCGTGAGGACACGGCGGTGCTCTACCTAAGCGTGGCAGTCCTGCACCGTATGCTCCACCGTGTCCTCCGGGCGATCCTCGCAGTGATGTACAGAAGTTGCAAAAGATTACATTATTTAGAAAAAAAAACCTATTGCTGTTTTTATTTTTTGGAGCTGTGCTGTCAATAACAGATAAGAGATCAGTTTTTCCAAAATTATGCTTAATATATTCTTTTTTCCATTAAGAACAATCCTTTAATGTTTTTCGAGTGTAGTAAACAGCTGAAATTTTAAATAACAACCATTGAAACCTCTCGCAAACATTGTTGGGTGCGAAAAAGTTATCCAATTCAAGTTTACGATGCACTGAACCAGCGCGCTTTATTTCACAAATAAACAATACCAACCATTGCTTTTATTAGGCGATAAAAGCCAATTTATAACTCTGATTAAATAGTGTATTTTATAAATGCGTTTCTAAATATTTAAATAGTCACATGCAATATTCATTGATTTGTAAGTTTTGAACGCTATTTCAATAAGTTAGTTCTGTTTATTTATTTTCACTGTACGAAATAAGTTCACGTGTCATTTCGTGAAAATGAAAATTCTGCGAAGACGTGGAATTTCATTCACCAGTAGCTGTTACTACAGAAAATACTAAGAAAATCAGAAGAGCTTCAAGAATACTCGTCGTCTTCAATATAAGTAAAGTAAGTTAAGAATTCTACGAACATTTGTGAGAGAAGTTCTTATTCGCATGAAATTACACGTTTTACTGTCTCTTTGTAACCGGGTTGCACTAGCATCGATGTGGCGTTTTGAACGCAGCTCCGACTGTGGCACACTTGACACAGATGGGAGACGAGGTAAGTGCAGCTCAGTGCTATGTTTAGTTGCAACGCATTTTGCTTCGTCGCTAGTACACCTACTCGCACAAAACTGACCTACACTGAAATCGGCTGCGTATGAAAGTTTTTATGCGATATACGAGAGGAGCTTGTGGCTAAATAAATACAGCCGCATAGGCCGATCTTCCGGGTTAAGCCGCGCTTGCCGAGATTGGTCTGTGGATGGGTGACCATCTGTCATAGCGAGTTTCCTCCGTGCCTCGGAAAGCACGTAAAGCCGTTGGTCCCGGCTGACATTTGTAGATCTTTGACAGTCGTTACTGTTAGTCAGAAACTCTAAAGTCTGACAACCAGTCTTTCCATGGGGTAAAGTATTACCCAGTTACTGGGTTGTGGAGGTCCGACAGGCAGTCGCTCCATGTAAAATACTGATATCCAGCTGCATCTCGTTTGCCTGGAAGCCAATACAGTTAGATAGATAGATAGAATACACTTTATTATGCACACCATATAAATTATTGGTACAGAGTATATCTTATGCATAGGGTGACACAATGGGCGGTCTTATCGCTAAAAGCGATCTTTTCAAGACAACCTTTTTACATATAGTTGGGAAAAGGCTAGGCAGATGATGATGAAAGATTTTATGAATTCTCGATCAAAGTGGCCTGATCTAACCGTAACAGGCGCAGTAACCGTTGTTGTAGTTGTTTGTACGGAACTTTCCCGTTGTTGCTTTGCTTCTGATAAATCTCTCGTTGGGGTACTCTTTTGTTCAGGTTCGTGTTGGAAAATTGGCACCGCTTTTACTATTGTTAGCCCTGTAGATGAATTGTGTTCGATTTGAGGGAATAAATTACAATAAAAACGTCCGAGATTTATTCCAAGGGACATATTACTACAATATATTTCTCTTTGTGTTATAAACATCCGAAACTTGTTCTTCTATGGATGGATTTAATATGAGTTTTTCTACCGCGAACATCGTTTATCAATATCGATACTACAAAGACTTAATGAAAAAAAGAATACATTGTTTATAGGAACAATAAAGCGAGTAGATAGTAAGCAGTTAACGCTTTTCTTACTAACTGCATCTCATTGAAAAATACTAAGTATATGAAACACTTTGTTTGATAAAACAAAAATGATTAATTTAACAGTTTAAAAGTTATTTAATAGACTGATCTATTTCAAAGCCATGCTCTATTTAGTGATGATTAAGTTTAGTTTTCAAAGACAGACCCGAAAAAGCTTTTAGTATTTTTCGCTAAATCTTTTCGTGTCAGCTTTTGCCATCCTCGCCCACTTGAAAATTCACCCTGTGTAATAAGTCTACGACACAAAAATAAACAAAATTGCAATTTGAATATTCAAGGAAACAAAAAGCGTATTATTTAAGATACGGCCGGCTGTGATAGCGGGTCGCCATAATTTATCATCACCATCTTTTGACAAACTCTAAATATTTCAGTCCCTTTTGTTCCTGTAAAATAAACCACAATAACAGCAACGGTACAAATCAGCTAAACGCGGGAAATGTTACCAATTCCAAGGGGGAAATTCCGGTGGGAAAATATCTTTGGAATAAATGTGAATAAATAGGGCTTGCGAGATTAAAAGCGGACCGCTTGATATATGGCAGTCGGTGGCGGCACCCTTGGGCGCCACGCGCCGCGCCGGCTTTCGAGTTACTGGCCAGTAGATAAAAAGAACTAAGATTCGTAAATAAATTTACCATTGGTGCGTGTGGCGAAGCGCTTCTTTTAATGAGAACTTGAGAACTCCATGATATAAAGAAGTGCATAAAACTTCACAAATGTGACATAGAGTCGTCTCGGTGAGAGCAGCAAGCCGCTCAAAGGCTAAAGTGGAGGACTTTGGTAAAAAACAAAGTTTGTAATTTCGAATTGCAGCGGCTCGTTGAGCTTGATGCAAAGCGTGACCAATTGAAAGCCCTACAGCCTGCGGCGATCAGTTATAATTACATCGATGGTGTGCTCACATGTCCACAACGTCAAATTCAAATTCAAATTATTTATTGTTTGTTACATGTCGAAACAGATCTTAAAGTAAATGTATAGTAGCAGTGTAACATACCTATAAGGTGTACAATATTTTTAGGGATGCATGGGTTACATATTATTTATTAATTTATGTTAATATTACTAGCAGTCGGTTATATTATTATTTGGTTCAGTCACTCTTTCATTGGTCAAATATTACATTAAATTATACACTAAATAATAAATGAATTAACTATAGATTAAAATATACATTCAATAGTCCTAAATTGTCAATTAAACCTGATACATTATTACAATTACTTGTCATTAAAAAATTCGTTAATTGTGTCAATTTGAACGTGCGCGGGTCTTCGCAAAAAAGACTGGATACATATTGGCCACATGTGATCACACGAACAGCAACTATTATACAACAGAGCTGAAGCAATCGCCCTGGCCGAAATCGGTCGGATCGCATCTTATGCAGTTAACGATTGTATTTATTACTACAAGCTGGAGGTTATTATTTGAGGTTGGTCATTTATGTTACATCGCTATTCAATTTATCAACATAGATAAACAGCATAGATTCTGAAACAATCAAAACATTGACATGATTGTTTTTGTTTTGCATAACTATAAGGGCTTGTTTACCATGTTGCAAGCGTAAAGACCAAAATGAAAATTGTTCAGCTTGGAGTTACTTAAATATTAAACCTGCTCTGCAAAAATATGTGGAAGTTGGAACATCCTCAAAACACTGGCTAAGCGAAGGAACAAAGTAAAGGTTTCTTGAAAAAGTGCGGAAAATATTTATGCAAAGTTGTTTTTCTGGTGTCGGTTACATTTTTGATGTTAATACCTCAAATCCATTTAGCTACTAATTGAAAACGAAAGGAAATTACAACACAATGAATCTGATGGAAGTTAATATTTTCCGCATAATAAAATAATGCACGGTAAAACTGGAGCCCAAGAAGTAGAATATTTTGTTCGCGATTAAGATTTAAAGTGGGAAGTTGTGCCCAAAGTACTAATGGAAAAGTTGTTCGGATCTGTCCGGGATCTGGATGAAGTGGGTGGAAGAAGGGAATGATGCTTCAACTTAAAGATTAAATTGTTGTTGAATGTAAAACATATTCAAATTAATCTTGCGTCCGAATTTCGGCGAGACACATACTTATCTCTAAGCAGAAGTAAGTAATTTGTGGCCAATGAAGTTTTTGGGCTACATATCCGAAGTCCAAAGGGTTAGAACAAACCACTTTTTGCTAGCGTCAGTAATATCCATGTACTAAATTGGAAGTTTCTGGCATTTTCGGAGTAACATTCAAGTTAAACATTAGACCAATTTATTTTGGAGTAAACATTAATATAATTTTGTAGAGTTAGGCCCTCAGAGTAAAGAATCTAACCGAATTACATCGAGTAAAGTGGGCTTGTATGTATGTACACTTGTTTGGTATGTACACATTATACATTGCACGTCCTCGGGGGTTTAGACGAGAGTCATTTAATGTGGACTACATTAAGTACTGCGTACGTTGAAAGACCACCCGGCTGCCGTTTGTTCGTGGTACTAATTAGATTGTCATTAACGCAGAGTTTGTTTATCTACCATACTAATTTTCTAAGTAAAAAGGAAAAAAGGACATGCTCTGAAACTAGAAATATTAAGACCTAGGAAACCCTGAATGCTCAAAAAATCACGTGGTTCAAATATTGACAACGGACAAAAATTCCATTTTCTGTCAAACACCTGGTTCCTTGTTTGAAAGTTATTAATGTTTTACAAATAACCCTGTTCATGTTTTTAAATTGATATGGTCACTAACACTATCTTTAGCATATCTTAGACAAAAGTGTTCATTCAGACAGGTACAATAACTAAATTGACAGGCCTGTTGATCTAGTGGTTAGTGACCCTGACTGCTATGCCGGAGGTCGTGGGTTCGATTCCCACCCAGGACAAATGTTTGTGTGATGAGCACGATCATTTGTTCTGTGTCTGGGTGTAACTTATCTATAAAATGTATGTATTTAGAAATATATAAGTATGTTTATCAGTTGTCTAGTACCCATAACACAAGCTCTGCTTAGCTTGGGACTAGATGGCGTTGTGTGATAGTTGTGGAATATTTATTTTATTTATTTTATAATAACGACCTAAATATATAATATTTACATATAATCTGATACAGACTTCTGTACAGACAGCAATTTTGCAACTTTCTGTCCATATTGTATGTTTTTGTATTACTAACAAGACAAACAGCGATTTCAATAAATTGTTTCAGCTGGTAATAAACAAATAACGATATTGATGAAGTGGTTTAATTCCATTTATTTTTAGTAGACTTCTTGTTTTGGGTAGTTATAAATTCCGCTGCGGGACTGTCTAGACAGGGTAGGTACCGTAGCCCTGGTACTTAAAAAGCAACTGAAGGAACAAGGTGGTTTTTAGTCAGTGCGATTCTTTGAGAGCATTTGATGATTTTCGTGATGGGTATAAATGTTGATGGATGGAGAGGCAGGAGAAGGCCAAAGAAAAGAAGGATGGATTGTCTGAGGAATTATATGAATGTAAATGGTGCTTTGATGTCTGACAGAATGGAAGATGATGGTTATGATCCGGGAGAATGGAAGAAGAAAAAGTGTTGCGCTTACCCCAAGTAAGATAGAATAAGGGCAAGAAGATGATAATGGAAGATAAAAATTTTACAGTTGTCCATATAGTCAATAATACTATTGCTCATGACGAACCTGCGTTCTAGCTGTTTGCTCTATTATCAAGAATCTGAGTGTTTCACAAGTGTTGCAAACATTTTAAGCTTCAAAGTGTATCGTAACTACAGGATAATATAAGTACTACATGACCCATATATTAAGCTGCTTACGTTAAGTTCAACGTGGCTCCGCTGGTGGAGAGCTGGAAAGTAAGAAAAACATTGAGAGCATTAGCTTTAGCAGTCGGTAAGTATGGAGTTACGGAAGTAAGTTGGTTTTACTAATCTTCTAAAAGTCTTTATGTCATATTACAAAATCTTAGTTTTTCTTTGCTATAAACTTCCTAAAATGTGTTCCTCTGTGGTTCCTCTTTACGATCCCGGGTTACGGTTACCCATGTAGATAGTTCTGTGAGCCCGGTAGGCATCGATTGGGCCCGACGTTACAATTTAGTTGTGCATGTAGTTATGTGCATATGAAAAATTAAACTTCTTTGCCAACTATAACGCTCAAAATCAAGCAACTGACACATACAGTCCACTATTGGACATAGGCATCTTCTAAACTACGTCACAAAACCCGGTCCTTCGGTTTCCGCATATGGTCTTGGCTCACTGCGTCTGCACGCTTCCACTGTAGCGTGAGAGGCAGTCTATTGAACTTTAGACCTGTAATAACTTCTAAAATAGTGATAATAATGGTCTAAGACTAGTATTACACTCAAATAATTCTGAGCTTTAGTGTAATTTTACAAGTAAGCTATTCGAGCTAGACAACTTAATTTATTCCCTCAAAATTTTAACCAAGACCCTGAAATAACAAAAATCTATCACTTCTCTACTTTCTAGCAATAAAGTTACTTAACACCTAATGAAAGCTACGACGGCTATGTACAATAGTGCTAAAAAAACTTGTTTCGTTAGAGTAGTTCATTAAGAGGGCGCAGCCGGCCTAGAGAGCAGTTTGTGAAGCTCGCGCTTGACCTAATTAGTGTTGCGCCACTGTCACTATGACGAGGATTTGTTTTTGTAAGTTCTTTTGTTTTAGTAATGTTTAACAGCCAGTTGTGTCATCACACACAATATGTTACGTCCCTGCGAGCTGCGTCCCGACTATGGTAATGAGCTATTCTCAGATTGTTGTGCTCGCTGAATTTTTATGGCCGTTCAAGTCATAAAGAAAAACTATCATATGGCGACGCGACGTGTTTTATATTCTCGCTGAAATAAAAAAAGACCATTAATAAAGCTTTCAATTGGGTTTTTTATTATCAGATCTTCTTTAATAAGGTCGAATGTCGACAGACGAATCACATGAAAATGCAAATTTTATTCTCAACACTAAGTATGCTGCCATTCGTTTTCAATAATTGCTAATTATTCACCTCGAATCACAAAAAATAAACTACTATAGCCTGACTTAATTGTAAATACATTCCCAAAAAAGGTAGAAACACGCGACCTAAGTATCTTCATCGTGAACTGAGTGGTTATTTAGTAGCACGTTTGGCAAAGGTGCAATATTTCAACCCCAACACATCCCTTTCCTTGGCACACGCTAGCGGATAAGTGTGTGAAAAAGAAATAAAGTCACTTTTAAATTGAACCCCTTTTCTTTTAGCACTTAATTTATTAATGACGATTTTTTATAGCGTGTCCCACTTTAACATGAAACTCTTGACTCAAATTGCCGTCATTTTTCAATTCTTTTTGTTAGATAGCAAATTGATTTTGATTTTCCACTTTTCCGTCCCATAATTTTGGATATGTTCTTAATCTAATGGAAGTTGTTAAAGCACTTTGGCCTTCTATTAGTTTTGTAATTCATTTTGTTGTTTTAATTTAATATTTTGAGAACGTTGTTATAACAAACAGTTCTGATGAATTATAAATTTTCTTCTTGATACCTTTCTAATTTGAACGTGGAAAACCGCAAGCTAGAGAATAATAATAGTTATGAGCAACAACGGCATGCTTTTTTTTATCGTGGTAATATCATCAAATGAGTCCTCCCACCCCCATACTGTCAGACTTGACTGACTAAAATCCACGGTGTCCTTCAATAGCCCTTTATGTACCGGGGCCCCGGTAATTTGTAAGTCCCGCAACCCCGGCAGGCTTTGGCCCTCTACAGGCCCCGTCATTAACAACAGCAACGGTATGCTAAAATAAATATTGTGGGTTTTTGATTTCCTTGGATGACAATCAGTTAAAGGTTATATTTCCACTTGCTTAAGCTTACCTATGCCTTCGAATTCATCCGTATGGATTTTGGTAGCGGCAATCGTACTACTCGAATAAAAACCGTCTTACCGCAAAAAGATAAACATCCGATGAACGCCTGTCTAAAAAAAGTGTAACTGCAAAACGACCCTATATCAACGTGAAATATTGTTTTGACGTTGACAGTTATTTTAGACAAGTGTCCAACAAATGTTTAATTTTATGTGGTAAGACGGAAAGTGTCTATCATAATGATGTGATAGTCTAGGTAAAAATGGTTTTTAGTTTAAAAGAGTTCCAATGTTTGTTTATACTTCCAACCATCTTCATAAATTTTCGCAAGTAAAATATATAAATTGTTAATTTGCGGGTTCGTTTCAACTTTGAATGCGATATAAATCGTAACGTGGAATATTCTATTATATTTTCTCAAGCAATAGAGTGTTATTGATATAAAAAACCATTTTAGCAACATTGTTATAAGAATCGTTGATAAAGTAGCGATTTTAGATCCACTGGTCTCTACGTTTAAGTAGAGCCACGCCAAAGTTCGTAATGTAATTTAGCGCCTAATAAATCATTCACCATAAGCCAAATTGATATTGCTTCATAGTTCATACCACTCAAATATATCTAATTCGTGTGTAAATGATCATTGTATGGCTTTCGATTCGCCTCGTTGCGGCGGTAGTTTCTGTCCACACTGAGTTATAGCGCCATCTATCGTCGTAAGCAGAGAATTACGTACGTTTAAGTATTTACTGTTAGGTAGCAGGTTAGCTAAGTATATTTTATTGTACTGTTAACGTATTGATTTCAATATGCTTCAAAGTAGTTTGAAAGACAATGGAAATTAAATCAGATTTAAAATATAAATAACTAGAATTTGCCTCGACACGACGAAGAAGGAGAAGAAGACTAAGCCAACGGCTGCGCCCGTATTAATCTTGAATTTGACAGTCAATTGCGATCGATGTGGCCCGATCAAAAATTATCATATTAATTTATTGTTATTTTACTCGAGAACAATACTTTTTTTCAGGATGAAATGTGCTTATCCTATGTCCGTTTCTATACACCTGATAACGTATATGCAGGACTAGCACTTTTCTCGCGACTTCGTCCGCATGGGTTACGTACTTTCCTAATTCCCCCTTTTCACCCCTTAAAGGTTAAATTTCCAAAAACCCCTTCTTAGTGCTCCCCTACATTATAATAGGAAGCCATGTGCAAAATTTCACATTCGTAGCCCCAGTAGTTTCGGCTGTACGTTGATATGTCAGTCAGTCAGTTCTCCTTTTATATATATAGATCATCGGTTCAATGGTTTGGGCGTGAAAGGCAACAAACAAACAAACTTACTTTCACATTTATAATATTAGTTAGAGTTCAAGCAAAGATCATTGTAGAATACAAGTTTTTCCCACTCGTTTCTGTATTTTTGTTTGAGTTCCATATAGGTTTTTCCTATTGTCTGCTAGTGAACATTCACGTGTCTTTCTATTGACCTGTCAACGATTTCTACCATTCAGTCGAAACTCTGCTCCATTTGCCAACACCTCATCTTACCAACTTCTTCATTTCAGAGCCACTTCTCGTAGAATTTACGGACGAATGATAAAATGTCAAAGCCATCTTTTTTTATTGTAGTAAAATCATCGATTAATAATTTCTCCCGCCCAGGGTGGAGCGAAAGGGACTATCACACTCGTACTGACTAAAATTCAGGGTGTTCCTTCAATTCCTTTATGTTCTAGGGTCAGGGTTGCCTGATGAGAAAGACCAGGGTCAAAACCATCTTACGACAAAGATGGTTTTGACGATCGACGTTCTGATCATTCATCCTACGTCGGAACATTTAATTGAGGATAACTAGATACCTATAACCACGGTTTTAAAATAACCTACTACTTATTTCGGTTATGAAAAATGACACGCTTGTATCAAAGCTCATTTTCGTCAAATCAATGAAAATGTTTACAAAATGGTCGTAAAACTGCTGTTTTTGGGGTGTTTAAAGCATAGAATATTTCTTTTCGAAAATACTTCTTCAAGCGACTGTCGCAACCGAGGTCCGGGCACGCCGCAAAGGCTTGGAGGAGTGGCTTGATAGGCGTCAAGGCGTTTCGACCTACCGCCTGACGCAGGTCCTCACCGGACACGGAAGTTTCGGGAGGTACCTGTGTCGGATAAGAAAGGAATACACGCCTGGGTGTCAATACTGCGAGGATCGCCCGGAGGACACGGTGGAGCATACGGTGCAGGATTGCCCCGCTTGGGCAGAGCACTAGACGCCCACGGCGACAGACGTAGGCGCGGACATGCGGGCGGCGAGTAATGGGTGACTCGCTCTCCGACCATGCCCGTGTCGACGGCGCGTTGTGTTCCATGCGCGCCTCAAAGAGTGTTAGCACAATGACGAGGCCTCCCTTCAGAGGGCCAAAGCCTGTCAGGGTCGCGGGACTACCGTATTACCGTGACCCCGGAACGTAAAGCGCACCGTTATTGAAGGACACCGTGAATTTTAGTCAGTACAAGTTTGACAGTCCCTATTGCCCTGCCTTGGGTGGGAGGACTTATTTGATGATTTTACCACGCTAAAAAAAGGGTATCCTCTACACAAAGTAAACACATCCAACATTGTGACTTTTGATTTAAGATCTCTGTTTGTATACAGTTTACTGTTTGAAGATAGGTTGTTCTTTGTATATTCAGTCACTGTAATTCCTAAATGTATGTGATTATAAACCGTAAAATATCTTTGTCTTTCTGGAGTTGTACGCAATTTACTAAACTAAACAGGGATAATGATGATGGAAAAGTAAACATGTATGGGATTGTCATTAATTGAATAAGTCTTATTTTAAGATGCACAGAAACTAATAAAGAAAAAAAGATGTTCCTTTCTTCTCCACAGACATGCAAAAAAATCAGAGAAATTAGCAACTAAATCTAAACTTAAGTAAAAACAGAAATTGACAGCTGCACGCCATGACATGGACGTTTTGGAAAAGAAAGGCGACCACTCAGCATAATGCTGTACTATGGGAACCCACAGCACAGCGCTGGTTTTCACAGGTACAGTATTCTTATGTAAAGTCAAAAAGAAACATGCTTTAACTATGTAGCCAGTAAACTTAAAACTTAAGACGTTTATTACCCCAGCTTGTGGGTTTATTCAATCATGAATAAAATATGAAGGGCTAAGTTAGTAAGTATGCAAGGAACGAAATAAAATTAATTTGTTTCCAAGTCCCAACTTTTGTAATGGTCTGAATTCTGTTATTGGATACACTACCCGCCTAATTGGATTCCATTTCGCATTCTTTCGTTTTCATTACGCAGATAAATGCCCATCTATATACATGGATTACAAATGTATGGATCCAATTACATCTGAAAGTGTAATTAATTAAGATGGACGATTTTCTGAATAAACTTTTGTTTATTTATTTATACGTGTGTGTACAAAAACAAATACATAACTTTTGGAATCTGCTTTGAAATTTCATTTCATGTTCGCTAAATGTACGAAATTGAATATATTTAAAGAAAAATTAAGAGTGAATAAGAATTTAAGTAAATACGTAGGTGTTTGCTATGAATGCTGAAAACAGTCACATTTTTATTGAAATATTTTTTTATAACGGAATGGAAATAAACTTTTACTTAAAAAAACGTTAATACTCAGTGACTCCCACGGATCTAAAAAACGACGTATCTCTTTTATTCAATTACAGACTTCTTAATTCATTCATTAGGATTCAAACGTTTTTTTGTGGAGGGAAAATTGCTATCATTGCATCGGCATGGGCGATAAGCAATTTTATGTTAATGTCGCTCGCTTAGGGTAACGACCAACTTATGGAAGCACAAGTAGGCAAGTCTCTGATCAATATTCCAAGAATGTCAGTCGACAACGCGCCGTAGCATCTGCAGAAAGTTGCCTAATGATCGTTAACGTACGTAAACGTCAGTGCCAAGGTGAGCGAGTCAAACTCTATCATACAATATGAATGTGATAGACAGCCGACATAGACGGCGCCCCTGTGCGGAAATATTCACTCCGCTCCCAAATTGAATTCCAATATATACGTCGAAATTACTTGTACACCTTCGTGTTCAGTGAGGAATTGAATGAAATATAATATAGTTACTTCTTGTCATTTCGACTATATTTATAAATAAAGTTATAGTTATAAATAATTATATAATGCTACATTATAGTCTTTACATGGAACATTGTTTAGAGAGCGTTTATGTCGTGTGACTGTTACCAATTTTTGTGGCACCCAGTGGGAATATTTTATCATATTAAACGCGTTGGCGCGCTACCACTGAGTGTCGGTTTGGGAAAATAAAAGTGGTATTAATTCAATTTATTAGTTGTGAAATCTTAAGCTGAACAATCATAAATTGCAATGTACGCGAACATAGAACAACTAGCGGCGGCGCTAGAGGACGTTCACTCAAATTTATGAGTCGCAGTGCGGAATATAAATTCTTGCGGGGCTCTCCGACGATGAGACCGCGAAAAATTTATAAACTAGGCTCGATAGTATAAACACAGCGTTTTTATATCGTATTCTATATCAGTATAATGTAATTAGTAGTTACACGAAAAACCTTTTTATGCCATTTAGAATTATCGTTTATTTTGCTGTCTTGTTTCGAGCCAAAACGCGTAGATTGTTCCTATGTAAATTGTAAAGTTAACTTAAAATACAGCGAATCAGGTCAGGCGGCGGTAAAATGTAATCTCAACAATAACAAGTAAATATTTTGGCAAACGTGATCCACAAACTGGCCTTGTTTGTTAAAACTAAGTTAAAAGATAAAGTTATCTATAAAGGCTGATTTTTTTCCAATAAATTATAATAAATTTAGTAAGTTTGCCTTCGTTATGCGGGTTACAGAGCCGAGCCTTCCGAACTTACTCGTAGGCAATATCCGTCATAAGATTTAATTCAAGAAATACCTGACTGAAAATACGCTTCAAGGGTCGAAATTTCCGAAGTTCTGCGCGAGTTTGGAGGACTCTCCATTTATAAGCACGTTTATTAAATGTTTATAGATTTCGTTTTTGTAAAGTTTAATTTTATTATCAATATAAAGAATTTATGCACACTCTTAGATTTTCTTTTTATGGCTTTAACTGCTAAGAAGTTTAGAACTGTTGTAAAAATGCTTATTTTCAGGGTCTATAAAATTGATTTTGTTTAAACTTTATGGAGGGGGATAGGGTGGGAAATTTAATCATGTGCAATTTTATTTTGACATCAGCTAATACACCTGTAGCTTTATTTTATTCTCTGGAGTCGTCATGCGCACATTTTTTCCTAGGATATACATGCTTACTTGTATTTATGTAAATAATCCTTACAAAACTTGGCTCACAAGGCGCGCCTGTCTTTCGTTCGTCAGACCTCCATATAATGCGGAATAACCCTTTTATCCGTTTATCTATTCAAAGAAAATTTCTCTATGAATACAAATAGACAAGTTGAGTGAAAATATTTTGGCTGAAATTGACTATGAACGATCCGGGCGTTTAGGATTCCTAAATATATGAACCAATAGCCTGAGTATTTTCTGTGTTCAAAATATCCCGTTCAATTTTTCAAATAAATAAAATATTAGTAGTACAAGGTAACAATTCGGGCTTATTCGAAACTGCGGTTAGGTCGGTTACTAACAAAACTAATTGAACAGTTGTCGATTATTAGTTATGACGACACTTTATTCGAGTCCATTATCAGTTATAGAGACCATTGTGGGTAGTCATGAGATATCGGTTTAACTCGACTTGGAAACAAAGTTCCAAAAGTGTTTTGAAAATATTTTACGACTAGCTTCCGCCCGCGACTCCGTCCGCGCGGATGTCGGTCTTCGCGTGGATGGTTTATTTCTCCATTTTGAGTAACTCTGACAATGAAATCTTATAAATATTACGGCGCTGAATCCACTGCGGGTAATGCAACGTGTGTTCGCGGTTCTACAGAACAACGTCTATGAATAAAACTGAAAAATACCGATTTTTTTTCTACGTATTTTTCCAGGATAACAAAAAACTTTTTCAAAAAAAAAAATGTAACCGCCTCCATAAAAGGGTAAAATAATCAACGATGGCTTTGTTATTTTTTATTTCATTGTTTATTTTTTGCCACCGACTTCCGAAATAAAAGTTATTTTGTAGATTATTTTACCCTTTTTTGTAGTTCTTTTTGAAGCCGGTTACATTTTTTTTTAAGTTTTTTATTTTTCTCTTTTTAGTTTAAATATTCAACCCAAATTCTTGCCAAATACATATAATATAATCCGTAGCACTGGTAATAACATCTCTCATGTACACAATACGCTAATAAAATTCCCTATCTCAAAAACTACTGAACCGATTTTGATGAAACTTTCAGTATTCCCTAAGTGGAACGATACCTAGCACAAAAAAAAAGAATTATTTAAATCGGATGTGTAGTTCCGGAGATATGCGAACAATGAATCAGTCGATGCCTACTCCTTACTGTTAAGGAGTTGTACCTTCCATTATCAGCTCAGCTACATAAGATGATGATTACCATACGCGAGTACTTAAATTACTTCATAAGATTTACGAAAAACGATGGGTGAGCCTATAAAATTTGAGGGTTGCCCTCGATTTCTCCAAGATCCAATCATCAGATCCTGATTTGGTGACAATGGGACCATACGGGAAGCACCAGCTTTCAAACAAAAAAAGAATCATGAAAATCGGTTCACCCAGTCGGTCGTTATGCGGTAACAAAATTAAAAAAATACAGTCGAATTGATAACCTCCTCCTTATTTTGAAGTCGGTTAAAAAGTAT
The DNA here is from genome assembly GCA_943136025.2 of Agrotis puta. NCBI lineage: Eukaryota > Metazoa > Arthropoda > Insecta > Lepidoptera > Noctuidae > Agrotis > Agrotis puta. The sequence continues at coordinate 10,154,617 of OW964182.2, read as the reverse complement.
CCTATGTTATGCCCAGGATAATAAGGAATAATTATACCAAGTTTCATCGAAATCGAACCGTTAGTTTTCACGTGATTCCTGCACAAACAGACAAACAGACAGACAAAAATTTTTTTAATCATATATTTGGGTTTGGTATCGATCCAGCAACATTTATTTTTTCCATTTCCCCCCGCTATTTATTTTTTCAATATTTTCAATGTACAGAATTGACCCTTCTACAGATTTATTATATGTATAGATTATATACTATTTTATTAGCATACAAAATTATCTATGCGTTTTCTCTTGGCGAAAATAAATCGACATACTCATTTTTCGCCATCTTGAGCAATCGATTATAAAATTCATCTTTTTAAGCACATTTATCTGGTCAGTGTATATGTTGCAATCAAAACTTTTGACCGTATACTTTTGACTAAAATATTAGTTAAAAGTACTTTTGCCCAATGGAGCTGGTTAAAAGTATTACTTTTTAGTCGACAATTGCTAGATATAATAGTCAAGAAGCAGTTCGACGGAGCCCCGCTGTGCTCCGAGCTCGCTTCGCTCAGTCTTAAAAGTGCAGTCCATCAATTACTTAACAGATATTTGATAAAACTCTCAGTTCAAATTTAATAAATATATGTTTTATTCGCATTAAATAAGTTAATAGTGCTTTTGACTAATGCTTTATTGCAGTTAAAACTGCTTTTGACGAAGAGCGTCTGTCAAAAGTACTTTTGACTGGTTAAGAGTTTTGACTGCAACAGATATATTGTGTCCTATTAGGGAGTTCTGGCGACTTTGCTTTATTTCTGTATAGCAAGATAACAACACACGTAATTTAACTTGATAAACTTCCACTCACTTCCCATAGATTCGTCGCTTCTTCGCCGTGACTATTAGCCAGTATTTCACGTGGTAATAAACGATGAAGTCTGGCAATTTAGAATGCTTAGTAACGGAGGGAAGACGCCGAGACGAACGCCCATACGACGGAACGGCACGAGTGTTAAGGTGAGCTTACATAGGCAATTGAAATTGTTAAATTTTAGGCAGAGTTCTGAAAAAAAAAACACAAATATTTTGTTCGATTTTTTATAAGTTACATATGATATTAAAATTAAAGTTTAATGCAAAAGTCAAATAATAATTACTTCAGTTTTTTTTTCAGACATTTCTTGACATTAGATGAGTATTATATTTAAATAGAAACTTCAGTAAAAATTGAAAAAAAGAGATAAAATATTGAAATGCAAAATATCGAAATAAAAATGCTATATTGTGTTTGAAAATCAGAATGATGAAAAAAAACAGATATGGTGATCGTATGGGCAACATCCAATTTTATCACTTTCTTGATTCGACAAAATAAAAAGGTGTGCAAAACAGGTGAAAAAGAACCTTTTCGCCAATGTGGCACAGTTGACAAAATTATTAAATAAACATTGTGTCAAATTTACGCATACTGTTTTTAGTGGCGAATTAACTTTGTGGCAAATGTACAACAATCAATAATAATATGTGCCTACCGTATCGACATCAGAGAGCGAGCAATAATAATTTGTCGAAAAAATAACCCATGTAACCTCACCATTATGTAATAAAGTCATCCTGGAGTGATAGATTTAGGAGATTGTTCCTCGTTCTCACAAGAACGAGTTCCCTTTGTGTTTGACAGACTGGCTGTCTCATTAACGAATACGTACGATAGTAACATTATAAAGTTACTGCAACTCAAGTTGTAAGCTCAGATGAGGTAATGAGAAAGTGCATTGCTTATGTATGTAGATTCTGGTGAACGTGTCTTAAAAGCGAAGTTGGGCAACTGTTTTAAGTTTTGTAGGTTTTTAGGAAATCGAGCTAAGTTATTTATTTATTTATGTTAATAGAACGAACGAAGCCAATTACACTGTTAAATCATACAAAGATAATTACACCATCAAAGTAATTTACCACAGTCATGTATTCATCTCACAAAGTTTCAAACATTCTGACAGTTTCGTTATGACGTGATGATTTCAATAATGAACGGTTAATGCACCAAGGTCAAGGTCATGTCAATTTTGAGGGCACAGTTGGCTCAGTGGCTGAAAAGCATGTGACTAAGAGAGTGATGGGTATGAAAGTGCAAGGATGGAGAGGAAGAGAAAGACCAAAAAAAATGAATGGTCTGTATAAGTAATTATAATAATTGAAAAAGAAGTAGAAGCTGTGACGTCTAGCATAAAGTCGTTTAAGATACAGACGCCATCACATCAACCTACCCCAATCTGTCAAATTTCTTTGATAGAGTTTCAACCTTATCCACATCTGCCTAGCCTTTTCCCAACTACATTGGGGACGGCTTCCAGTCAAACTAGATGCCTATCGGACCTGAATAACCCAGTAACTGGACAGTATGATACCCATGGTAAGACTGGTTGTCAGACTAATGAGCTTCTGAATAACAGTGACGACTGTCAAAGATCTACAAATGACAGCCGAGACCAGCTTTACGTGCTTTCCGAGGCACGGAGGAAACGCGCTATGACAGATGGTCATCCATCCACAGACCAACCTCGGCAAACGCGGCCTGTAATTATTTAGCCACGAGCTTCTCCTTATCACAATAGTGGAAGGTTAATGTTTGATTGGTAAAATTTAACAGATTGTGTTAGGTTGACCTGCAAGCTGGCATCTGTACATAAAATATGCATATTTACGGTTTGGCAAAAATAAATAAACAGAGCATTGGCAATGCTTACGGTATGCATCAACTCTAGATGAGACTAAAAAAAAGTAGAAACAATGTTCCTTTTTTCTCGTGTGTCACTGCTCTGCGTTTGCCGTGACGTAAATGCTAAGTACGTCCTCCGAGTTGCAGTTGTGGCAACAAAGTCCAAATTCCGAGTTAACTTCAAAACCGTTTTAACTTCGAGCCACTTTCCGGCAAAGTTTTTTAACCGAAAGCACTGAAAAGGAAAAAGTAAACCTAGAGGTTTTTGACGATCATCAATTACTGAAATAGGTTGAAAATAAAAATATTCGTTCATGAAAAAAGTCATTTCTGATTTAATAACCTTATAAGTTTTAAAAATTAACCTTAGTATGTTTCTCTGAACTTTATTTTTGAAAACAGTTAAAAAAAAACTAAACTAATCCACGATGTTTCTTCAATAGCACTTTACGTTCCAGGATCACGGTTACCTGTTTAGACAGTCTCGCTTTTCCGGCAGGCGTTTGACCTTCTATGGGGGGCCCGTCAGGCAGGAGCTCTTGAGAAATTACTACAATAGATTGCAGATTGAGTTTGATCTACCTGAAGGATTTGCCAGCTCTGGCAAAGACATAATTATGCAGAGAAGGCAGAAGGATGTGTCTGTAATAGGACAATATAGGCTGGTTAACAGCTTCTCTGTACATTAAATCATTATTAAAGGTTCGACAATTAGTCTTGGACTTACTGGTTAAACAGCATTCTCAGAAACAAGTAAAAACTAAAAGTAAACAAAAACACCAATAGTTTAGCTAAAGATAAGTTAGAGCTGCATTCTGCACTAAGCAGTCGTTGGAACACTAGAAAATAGAAATAAATATTCAAAAAACATAGCGTCGTATTCGGGCATGTTTAAGTAGGTAATAGACACATGACAACAGACGGCCCTTTGATATAATTCACATATGATGTGACATTACACACGCACGAGTATATTACTTATGATCCAGTGAGCTCCGACCACTTCACCGCAACGAGCAATCTTAGGGCAGATTCACATCCCGATACCGCCCGCCGCGCTCGGCAGGGTGTAGAATTCACGTTCCGATCCACTTGATTGAATGGCATAAGGCCGTTGATTATTGGACTGGAGACTTTGAGTTACCTATAGACTAGGTTTTATTTGAAGTGGAATAACAAGGTATATTCAAAATATGAAACAATACAAAATAAACTTGAATAATTCCTAATTAGTACAACAGTAATTTAATTAGCAGTGTAACGTGGGCTCAAAACCAGATTATTAAGCAAAACCTTTTTGTTAAATAACAAAAGTTTATTTCTAAATACGCAAAGGATAATATCTGACAGAATAATAACGGGTTGTTCCTATTTCGCGGATGGTTTCCAATATCTTTTTCGCGTGTTCGAGCCCAATCTCTCAGATTACTTTTCTTTCTCCTCCAAATGTATTGAATGAATAAAGAAAGTGAGTTCATTGATTGACAGAAGTAAATAAACGATTTTAAGAGCGCGCTTTGAAACGTTCGCATAGTGGTACTGACAGACAAGTATTTGATATTTTGTACAACAATTTAGTAGGATCTATTTGTGGAAAGGAAGTCCAGTTGAAGAAATATCAATTGGTTTTCTTAAAAAATATTTCTGTCACGTTTTTCATTCCTACTGGAGAGAGCCTGAAAGGAAATATAGGTATTGATTTGCGAGACTTCGCATGTGTGGGCGTGAGTCTATCATCATTTATCGGGCACATTTCCAATCCAGGACCATAACTGGGAGTTTTGCCACCTAAAACCCGAAACTTAGTTCAACACATTTTGCCCGATGTGGTAATAGAACTTGAGTTATCGGAGTCTGAAGTAGCTCTCTAGCTAGGCTCTAGCTCGTCCAATGAATAGGGTATACTGGCAAACAGACGGCTGTTATCGTATATGATCTGCTCCTGATCGAGACAAACCGATATGCTCCTGTTAATATCAGTTGAAAGCTTTACACATAACGTATATGCTTACTCAATTCTCTTGCTAGATTAAGCCAGCAATTATGAAACGTCAAGCTAAACTTCTGTTATGAAAACAGACGTTTTGTCTTTGTTAGTAGTGTGCATAAAGAATTTATTTACAGGTTTTATTCTAAGTTTTCTTTCTGTTTGGAAGAATAAAACTAGAAAAATATTACGTGTCTAGCTCTGGAGAAATGATAATAAAACTTTATTGCACTATGACTATCCTCCGTCCCTTAAGCTAAAAGAAACTCTTGGCGGAGGCATTAACTCTTAGTTAAAAATGTTGCAAAACGCAGAACTATTTGTCACCAGGACTTTGCGTCACAGACAATAACTCCACGTAGAGAAATCCCGCACCACCTCTTTGTCACATTTTGCGAAGAAAAACTGTTCTCCTTTTATTCATTTTGTCGCTTGCTCTTTGCTTGGATAAAAAAGCGAACGCGAAATGCAGTTTGTCGAAACTTTTTTAGGAGATGCGGAGTTATTCATAAATTTCCGTTTTCGTGCGTGCGCCAACTTGATTCACGAGAGCAAACTTAAATGCGTATTATTCTAAGAGTCTATGAAATTTTGAAGTGGTACTAGAAATTAAAACCGCAACTTATTTTCGTGAAAAGGCGGTCATTAAATTCGGCGAAGAAGTGATGTACTTTTTAGTTTTAGGGCTTTCAAAACGATATTTTTACTTTTCAGTATTAATAAAATCACGCAAAAAGTTTAAATAACTTTGGATATACCTTGTACTTGTTGAGTTAACAATTCCTTTAGATTTTCTCGTGTCAGTAAAGTATCGCGTTGCTTATTAAGAACAAATGAAGGACTTCAACATGTGTTTGGTTCTTTGAATATTAAAACTTATTATTTCAAACATGTGAGGCTTGTCTGCATTCGCTCATACGAATGTAGATTAAAAGTACCTTCCGTCGTCTTATACATTTACATAAATAATATGTGGTACGTTCAGATTTGCTCATATTAGTGGGGTTATGCGATTTTGCGGTTACTCATGCATAGCCCATTACGGTCGGCGGGGAGGATCGGTGGAATCGTTCATGTGCGCCTGGCCCTAGGCATTCAATGCGTCCACTACTGCCAATTTGATAACCTTTGCGGTTATTTCCGAGGGCCACTGATAGGGATGCCCCATTCTCCTCATGACCGCTCCGCTTGCTTTTGTGTGTAGAATGAATTACATTGGTAGTTCGTGATTTTTTTTTTACTTTAATAGGAACCTAATTTTGGTAATCGGGTCACTGAATTTGTACGGCTGTTCCTGTATGAATTTTCTTCTATACATATAGGTAACGTAACCTACTTTTCGTTTCTACGAGAACCTGAATTAAAATGAGTAGCCGTGCTTCCCGTCTCATACAAACATTGAGGAGCAACTGGCAATACTGCTTTACTGTACCCATTTCTCGTGGTCGATATGATAGCAAACTTTGCACTTCTGAACTCTCGTACGTATCTCGTTAACTAACTTGCAGTAACGACACATTTACGTTAAATTTATACTTTGGTACTAGGATCTATGAAAGTATTATTGAGTCAAAGGTTTAAAGAATCAATTATTTGGCGTCATAGGTTTGACAGGAATCCTCTACCAATACACTGTACATTCACCCAAGGTTCCAATTGGATTCGAAAGCGATTTCAAAGTGGAAAAAACAAATGCAGAGCGCTGTAAGCGTGGAATGGAATCGTGCTGGTTGAAAACTTGAATTGTCTTTTTGAAAAGACGAAGTCGAAAGGCATGCATTTTTATGCGACCGGTGTACTTAATTTGTGAGAAACTAAGCAATTTATGTATTTTCAGACAATTGTAACATTATCCTGCCTTGGCTGTGGAGAAAAGTTTGGTAGTAATTTTATGTATATTACTGGTGGGTGAGGAAAGGCCACGATACAGTGTTCGTTATACGACTAGTTTTGAATTCATGCTCACAGATTATGAATTAACATAGTATCACGCCTGTAATGCCTAAAGAGTTAGGCAGAGGTATACGGTGTGCCTAATAGAAAACCCACAATTCACTAGCTGTGATAAAGTCCTTTTTGTAGAGAGCGAGCCTTCTATGAATTTTATATTTATGATTACGATTACGAATTTATCGTGAAATAAATATAAAATACAAAGCTCAAAAAATGTAACTGCTGCCGACGGAGATGACAATAAATGTATCTCAAGAGCAACAATTGAAATCCCAGAAACAAAAGTAAAAGAAGTGCTCTAGAAAAACCTGCTAATAAAATGTACATTTGTAAGTAGTGCTTGATAACCCGTGCCGCATCGGACAGAAGAATTATTTTATCATAAAGCCGGGAGTAAATCGTCCGTGAAACCGGGCCGGATAACTTTTGCACAACGTTCCGCGGTTCATGGCTAGTTTAGAATTACCTGAATTTCACGAACCACCTATTCGGATACGTGTGGTGGGTTAGTCGTTTATATTTTTCGTTTAAATATTGGATAGGTATTGGTTTACACTTGAGCTGTTTTTCTTTTTATTTGAGGGCGATTCAGGTGATACAGTCAAAGCTTTAGGGTAAAATGGTGTTTTGTAAGGTTTCCTTTAAAAGCGACTTTTTTTTAATTTAATGAAGTATCAGACGGGGTCGTAGGTCGTCGCGTCGTGATAATTTTAATAGCTTCTGTTCTAACTGAAAGGAGGGTGCACGAGAACGTAAAAAGTGGCAGGATTGGAGGGAGGCTTTTGTCCAGCGGTGCGACTGAGCAGGCGAGAAAAACCATTAAATATCTGGTTGTTACGGTCCTTAAGATGTTCAAAATGTTGGGATTCAATGATTTCTTTGGGAAATGTCTTGTGCGTGATTTAATTTAAACCAATTATTTAAGTAAATTGGTTATGAATAAAGTTTAGATTGTAGCATAAATCTGCCCAGTAGTCCATCGTATCGATGAACAAATTGATTTTTATTCTGTGTTATAAAATGAAATGGACCGAATTTTAAAATAAAAAAAAACGACGGGTTGCACTCTGGGAGTGCCGGCAGAAGTGAAAACTTGAATAGTAATTGTTGGAAATATCTTGTGAACAGATTTTAGTAAAACTCGCAAAAATGGTTGACTTTTTATTTCAATAATTTTCCAATGTGACGTACATCTTTTATAAACAATGTTACCTAGCAACGAATGTATCCAGCATACAAACTTCTTTAAAAGTAATAAAGTCACACGAACATTCACGCAAGCGCCCTGCGCCGTCCTACGCTTTTTCGGTCAGGGTCACGTGTCCTGACGCGAGTTTAAGATTTTATACCCATTACAGAAAAGTGCTCAACGCCGCTAAAGAAGTTTTCACTTCAAAAAAGTATCAGTTTATACGTATTCTTTACAGACTTATTTAAAATGTTGCCATCGCTACTTGTATGAATATGAAATAATTTTATATTTTCGTTGGTTTATGCCGCTGTTTCTGACTTATATTATTTTAAACATAAATTTTTGCTAATGGTTTTTCTGGAAAATCGTTTATCCTTTAGATTTTGAGTATATTGCTTCCCTTTGTACATTTTAAATTCATTTCATTTTGTTAATTTTAAATGAACCTTTTTACTTTTTGTTATGGTTAACTCATTGAGGCTACACGAACACAAACGATCAACATAAAGTTATCCTCCCAAGCCTTTTCGGGAAATTCATGAAACGGATTCATTTAATTAAAGTTTCATTAAAATTGAATTTTCTGAATCGGGTTTACAATAGCAGGTATAATACGTGAAGGTATTTGCGGTATTTTTTACCGATGCGGAACGGGAATGCTTCGTATCATTTATTATGCGGCGATATCCGATCAAACATTGGAACCGGGCGAGTGAAAAGTCGTGGAAACGAACTTAACCAAACAACCGGGAATAGTTCCTGAGGAAGAGTTCCATCTATCTTATCAATGATAATTATTGTTATTAGAGCCAGGACCAACAGCATTTTTTTTATCGTGGTAAAATCATCAAATGTGTCCTCTCACCCCTTACTGTCAGACTTGACTGACTAAAATCCACGGTGTCCTTCAATAGCCCTTTACGTACCGGGTTCACGGTAATTTGTGAGTCCCGCAACCCCGGCAGGCTTTGGCCCTCTACAGGCCCCGTCATTATGCTGACACTCCTTGAGGCGCGCGTGGAACACAACGCGCTGTCGACCCGGGGGAACCAACAGCTTAACGTTCTTTTCTGAGATACGGAGGGAATTTGTTATGTTACGAAAACCCATCTACAGACCCACCTTGGTAAGAACTCCTTACCTTTATTAGGTATTATTAGACCAAATTTAATCTAATCCAAAATTATGAATATTGTGGATTAAGGTAATAAGAATGCTGACAGTCTGACAACCTATCCTAATAGATCGAGGGATATTCAGTTGCGGTATGACTTTCTAGCCATTATAATCCGGACAGATTACAGCAGCTACGCTAACTAAGTTTGAACACCTGAAACCATGGCTAAAGCCTGCGTAAGAGAGCAATCCCGTCCTTTGCTAAAGCTAAGCCAGTGTGGTTACATGCCTCTGTAATATGCAAATGTGAAATGCCTTTTGGGAATTCAATCTCAAAAGCACTGTGACATAAACTCCAGATTTTCTGTCACTGCACCAGAAATACAATTACATGCCCACTAATATTATTATCCCACTAGTTTGCAATGTATGTTTGTTACTCAATTGGACCGTATCTGTTGAACGGATTTGAATGAAATCTGCATGAAATTTAGTTCTGAATGTGTTCTGGCTATCCTCTACCAAATTTCATTCAATACCGCATATAGGCTACTTTTTATTCAGTTATCTACACTTTTATTGGAAGTGGAGCCGTGGACTTTGGTTTTAGTAAGCCAGATACTGGTGTGATAAATATTTAAAGACAAGTGGAAATAGGAAGGAGTAATGCCTTTGTCAAACAGACGCCAGTCCGATAGTTCTGTCACACTATCGGATCGCTTCCGCTTTTCCATGTGGCTGGATTCAAACAATTCCATACATTACAAATGAAAACGCCTCGCTTCGCATTCGTCACGCCTGTCTGTTTGACAAAGGCTTAATTTCGAACGAGCCGGGAATCTATGGTAGTAGCAAAGTACGGTCCTCATATGTGGTGGGGTTGTCTCAGGAGGCTCTGGACCATCGTTCAAGAAGTAGCCTCCTCTGTATGGGACGCGAATGTTATGTAGCAGTTCTCGTGCCTCATAGGCGACATTAGGTTAACGGCGGTGTTTTTAGTGGCTCCATATAACTGCGCCATTTTCCAGGACGGTGCGGTATGTGTCAGACATTTTTATCAGAATGTTAACCTAGAAATGACAAAAATGAACAGGGGAAGGCAACACAAAATATTGATGAAGTAAATAAAGGCCAACAGTGAGTCCAAATAGAAAAAAAAAGTTTTGGAGTATTCTGAATGCTTTAAGACTCGTCCGTAACTACTTATTGAAAGATATAGTTTATAATGTGTATGAAGGAAAACAGAATTATATATCACCCTTTTGGGCCATGTTTTTCGTCTGTGTGAGTATTACGTAGTCTTGTTTTGTATTCTGTCTCTATCGATCTTCACCAGTAGGTGTCGCCCTTCCATCCAGATATTAGTCTGTCAAACCTTCTTCTTAAAAGAAAGTATTTATGAATGAACAGGTTAATGACTGCATTACAAGCTCCTAAGTACCTGAAATAATCTCGATGAAGCAGTGCTAAAAAAAGATATAATCATAATTTATGATACCTATTTGTTGTAACAACAAACAACGACACTTAATCCAAAGCTTTGATTATGCAACGAACAAAGGAAATTGCTACCATTCTATTCTTATAACAGATCGTGAACATTCAAGTGTTTAGTGAATTGCTGGAGAGTTTGTTCAGTCACTTCTTCTGCACATGTTCTCTTCAGGAAATTATAGGAAGAAAAAGGGTTATTTTAATTTTCAGGCATTCTTACTCTCAATGCGAAGATTATGTTTGACTTTACCCTTCTTTAGAATATTCTTCTGTTTTGTGAATGCCTTTACAAACTTTTATACTCGCAAAAACGGTCAGATCCAGAACAACTAACCTTAAGCATACAAATGTTTTGTCAGTGCAGGAATCGAACCGAAGCTATTGCGGTGTCGTTTCATTTCTTATTTTGTACTTAGCAACTTGGCTATAAAGCTACATTTACTAAGTGATGCCAACGTGATAGATGACTTTGCTAATACAGACTACTTTGAAATCTGTTGAGTGAAGTTCAAATGAAATGACATGATACACTTAATTAGATACAAGATTGTGTATAGCTACACAATTTAATTCGTTATTCTTAATGGTTATTTATGCAGCCTCGTGGTTGCTTCAAATGTTTGGCTAACTCCACGGAGGGTAATTTAGAGTTCTAGAAACTATCTACAATCAGAAATTGGCAATACCCAAGGAGTAAATACAAAGCTCATAATGTATTTTGTCGCCGGTTGGATGTCGAACACTCACTGCTGATATATCGTCCAATAAAGTCGTGATGTGAAGAATAGCTCCCATCCCATTAACGTCACACGCAAAACGATTTCGCCTCTGCCGAACACGATTTGTAGTGGCAGTGATTTGTGTGTCGATATTGTGAAGTTGAAGTTTCCAAATAACGGACTATTACGGAAAAAAAGGAAAATCGCCGGTCGCTTGGGAATGGCATTACTGAGCTACATGTATGCGGCGAGAACAATGCGAATTATTCCGGTTATTCGCCGCCTTACAGCTCTATTACTGGCCACGAGGTCATTCACCTGCCTCCACAGTTCGCGGTGGATTTAAAGTACCCACTACACTATTCCAGTGTTAATTCGACTCGATGTAAAGAGACGAATTTCGGGAACTCGTGTGTTTGATGTAGTCTTATAGCTCTACATTAATTTCTGTTAAATTATTCGATACGGTGGGAAGTTTTAGAGTAGTTCTACTTGTAAAATTATTAGTTTCTACGTATAACTATTTATGAAAATTTTCCACCGTGCGGAATGTTTCTACAGTTAGTTGTAAAAGTTTCCTAGCTCTTAGAGGTGTTACTCGTATGAGTTGATGGTAACTATTTATATATTTTAATAATCAAGCAGCACGTGCGAATATTAACCGGTTTAGTTGATACATATTCATTTTAAGGAAACCAGATTTATTATGAGACTATTTATGTAATAAACATGTAGAATTTCCATGCACCAAAGAAATGATAGTGAAAAAGTAATAAAAATAAATCCTTACCTAGCATTTTTATTGCGGTATAAGAATAGCGCATTTAATACAATTTTATTTCCATAATTTAACGTGTGTTATGGCAGTAGCTAGGAGCAGCCATAACTTGTGGAACACTTACTACGACTTTATGATTGTGATATTAGTACCATCTTTTATGTTCTTTAGTTCTAGCCATTTTGTAATTGGGAGAATATACAGGTTGACTTTTATCTGCGAAATCGTAGGGTGGAAATCGAAAAAGTGATTGAGGAAAAGCGGTCAAATGTGCACGTAAGATCGATTGTGAAGAAACAAAAGGTATCCTTTTAATAATATTGAAAGGTGCAAAACTATACATGACTCATCAAGACTTCAACAAGGCTCATTTTCTATTTGAAAACTCATACAATTTTTTCTAGTGATCCAGTTCCCTCGACACATTTTGATTTATCTGTGTTTTGGCTTTCACGTAAAACATCAGCCTGTATATTTTAAATGTGCTTCATATACTCCAGTGACAGACAGTTAATTTCGAGATCACTAAGTAGCTGGAGTATACATGGTTATTCTCGCATTAAATTATTCAGATTTTAGCCCCTAGAGTAATATTTATAATACGAGTATAATATTTTGAATGGCAGACAGCAAGCGCGGTGTGAGAATCCAAAAATATTTTTAGCAAATTAACATGACTGACTTTAGTAATAAACAAGAAATACTGAAATTTTTTCAAGAACATGTCATAATAGTACATTACTTGTGAAAATGATTGATATCTTGAAGTCGCGAAAGCCATTTCACTAAGGAACACTAAAAAAGACATCAAGAGTGAGCAGGTGCGAGAAACTTATTCACATTACTTTTCTCACCGAGAGCCTATTATACAGCTGCCCGTGTTGCGTACGCTCACTTTTATAAATGTTTTCAATTGAAAGAATTGCTGTAATTTAAACTTGTACGCAATTTCATTTGTGAAATAATCTAAATTTTTCTTAAGATTATTCCCTTTGAACAAAGAAAGGAAAAAGTAAAAATGCGAGCTTCGTAAATTTTACATTCCTATTGAAAAAACATCATTTGTCTACTGCGTCATTGTTAGGCTAAGAACCGCTCGTTGAGAGTCCATTGAATATGCATTTATTGAACTTACTGCTCATCGAGGCATGATCTCAATAGAAAAACGTGAGTACTGAAACGTGATCAACGTGAGACGCACAAAGCGACGCAAAAAAACCTACGTGATACATTTGAACGACGTCGCTAAATTACATGAAGCGTAAATAACGTTTCATTTAAAATATCTTCATTAACATCATTCGTTTTAATGCAGTGTAGGTAGACCTACAATGGAAAATATAATGTCTCGGTGTTGGGAGGTCTCGGAAATCCCGTCCTCCTGCGAAATGAAATATGATTCACATTAACTAAAGCTCTCGTTGTGTCCCGTTTTTGTCGTTAACCGTTTGCTACACTTGTATTTGCCACTGGATTCACTTCGAAGTGTTAAATAAATGCGGCTCGCTTGTTCCTCTTTTGTTTTTAATTCAATTATTCTTGCCTCGCACGACTGGATCGGATACTTTTTTCGGAACGGTCGTCGCGTTATCGGCTTTTGAGATGTTAGTTGGCTGAAATGCAAGTCACGTTTTTGATACTCAGGGCAGAAACGGGCGTTTGCATTTCATTAGTAGACTTTTGATCACAGAATATTGTTACGTGATTAAAGTTCAAAGTTTAATTTCAGTTAGACTTTCAGAGATTGATGGAGGGGCGTTTTGATTCATTGAACAAGTTTGAACAAAACCTTCGAGGCTTGTTGATGGTTTTGTGAGTTTACAGAATCTGGATCCATTTGTTGTGAGTGCTTTATTGCTATCACTGAGTGACTTTAGAAAAACAGAGAATAAACATTTTCAATTTCAATAATGTAGTACAAAAACTTTGACAGTATTGCCTTCTGTTGAATGTATTATATATTTGAAGAAAGCTAACAGTTAGTTAATACTTTCAACTGGGCCTGGTTGATCAGATCCCAAACTATGACGAATAGCGAAAAATACTCAAGTGAGTCTTTGGCCTTATTTTGATGATAAATAGCTTTACTGAATTTTTCATAATTAAATATTTTTATAATTTTTCACTATTTCTCATAGATTCGGATTTTCCTCACTTGGACAATTCACTCTGTGTGTTAAGCGTTGGTTAGTACCTTTTGAACTAACGCTAATATGTGCCAGTGAAAAGGTTTCACACATGCAAGAAACAAATATTACACAAAGGTACAGCATATCCATTGACAATAAAGCATTCGACATTCAAACACTACTCAATAACCGAGGTTGGTATGTCATTAGAGGCATAGATTCAAACAGATCATAAAGCGGGTACTGTAGTCTGTAAGCGACATCTACTAATTTTCACCTTTGTGGAGGATCTGGTGTTTGACGCAACAGCAGGCTGGTCTATTGTTGTCACATCCATGACGCTTATTCAACGCTTTGATAAGCCTACGTGATAAATTACCGACTTGGGAGACAAATATATTTTTTTCTCCTGTGGGAGGAGAAACAAAAAATAAATTCGCTCAGCGTCAGGTTTATTATGTCTTTATTCTTTATTACGTTGTGTTTTTTTGTTTAGTTTGCGTAGAAGGTATAGTTCTGACTTCTGAGATGTAATACAAACAGTGATTAATGACATCAACCTGCTTTTCAGGTATTTTACTTTATTTTTTAAAACTTCAGATGATTTAACAATGCCAATGATTGAAAACGTTTTGTTATTGAAATATGTTAAGTAATTCAAGAATAAACTTTGTTTGGGAGTAGTGATGGCCTAGTGGTATCGGCCTAGACTTCCAAGATGTATGTCGTAGATTCGAACCCAGCCAGAAGCATTACTTTGTGTAATTTATTTTATCACCACTGCTCTCAAAACGAAGGAGAACTTCGTGAGGAAACCGGCATGTCCTAGAACCAAAAATTCTAAGACATGTGACATCTACCAATCTGCACTGGGCCCGAATGGTGGATTACGGCCCACTCCCTCTCACAGAGAGGAGACCTCTGTCCCAGCAGTGGGATCCTTTATAGGCTGATGATGATGAAACTTTGTCTTATTCGAAGTCTAATTTTCTTTAATAGTTCACAGTCCACCTCATCATTGCTTACCAACAGCCGAGATGGAAATAAAACGCGAGTCTACCATAAAAAATAGTCATGTCATTGCCGTTGAAGGGGAAGCTGCTAAGCTAATATAGGGTAGGCCATGCATGTCGAGTGTCACACAATCTTTGGACAAATTAAAGCAGGTAAAAGGTGGAACTCGACGTCTTGTCAGGCATTAGCGAAGTCGGTGAGATGAGTTGGACCGTTTTATGAAAGACTGGGTCATGGCCGCCGATAGAAGGGAGAAGTAGAAAGAGTACCCATCAGTTAACAATAAAAATAATAGTTTATACCCAGCCTTTTTTTATCGTGGCAAAATCGTCAAATGAGTCCTCCCACCCAGAAGGGCCTATCAAACTTGTACTGACTAAAATCCACGGTGATCCTTCAGTAGCCTTTTACGTTCTAGGGTCACCGTTACCTCATGAGACAGTCCCGCGTGTTTACACAAGCTGTGATTGATTTTTGTACGCAAAGTGTTAACAGTGCCGTCTCTAGCAGCGTCAGCCGAGGCAACACAGCTCTGTGGTTCTTATTCATATTGAATTTAGTAACGTGAGAACACATCAGAAAGGTAAACACACCAGACAATTGAGTTTTATCTTTATTTTGAACCTATTTTACCCTTTC
The DNA here is from genome assembly GCA_943136025.2 of Agrotis puta. Taxonomy (NCBI): domain Eukaryota; kingdom Metazoa; phylum Arthropoda; class Insecta; order Lepidoptera; family Noctuidae; genus Agrotis; species Agrotis puta. The sequence goes on along the minus strand of OW964182.2, from coordinate 10,138,895 downwards.
AAGTTTTTGTACCCAAGGGCAATACATACACAAGTCATCTGTGAAAATACAGCATTGTTATCCATATATAAATCATATTGGAGTTTTTATATTAATACAAAAGTCTTACAAGTATTGTAGTACATGAATAGAATTTAACAACCGTTTTGTTATCGACTATCAAGAAAATTGAAATTTTGTTATTATAATGTATTTTGTGGGGTGATATGGTAACGTCATGTCACTTCATCATCTACCAACATTCAGGTAAACACATTACCATGATTTCAATTAGCGGAGTATGTACATAGTGCGTCCCCCCTGCCCGCACCCCGCGCCCTACCTGCGGCGTGCTATTAATGAAGATGCCAAGTATAGCCCCCGCACGTCGTCGCAGGGACGTCCCTTAGATATTTCTGGAATGATAAATGAGTGTCCTACGTGATGTAATGGTTCGGAACTCCCATGTGTCCGAGGTGAGGGAGAGAACATATGTACGCCGATATTGCAGCCCAGTCAAGGCACGAAATGGGCCTTCTTTTTGTGTTTGCACACATAATACCCCCGAGAATATTGTTGTTTGCAGAATGGTACGCTCCGTAGTAGATTTTTACTCTACAGGTGTTATTGCGTGCTCAAATTCGTATTCCACGAAAATGCATAATAAGATCTCATATTTTTTCTTTGAACATTTTTGGCATTGCTGGCAGAAGAAGTACTCGGATTTTTTAGCTAGACGGTTTAGTCGTATTGTCAGCATGCCAGGATGTTTAGCCAATAGCCGATAACCGCATATGAGTGTTCATATTATGCCAAACCGACTGTTTCGGACCCGTCCAACTAGTCGAATGGCTTGATGCAATTTATATACTCGAACTTGCGGTTGCATTTGGAAATGGAAAGAGCCATTTTCAATCAGAGCTTTATTCATGAGCGTTTAAATGTGTAGAACAACGACCTCATGTAAGTAATGGTTAAGTCGCCTGAATAATTAATCGATTGTGAACCATTATGAGTTACGAGTATTCTACATATGTCACTTACTCTAAATTGTGTGTGACTACCCCAAGACGAGCGAAGTCAGGACAATAACAATAATCACGCAAGCAGTTAACGATCAATTATCGTCACTTCTCGGAGTGCTGGGTGTTCCGGGACATTTGATTACAGTACTTATATGTAAATGAATAGAGTGCATTACTTGCAATTCTGATGCTTTAACACGCACGTTTCTTTGTTGGTATAGTGCTTATAAGTACGACTTGTACGGCTTGAAACATGGGTTTGATTCCCAGTTCGGAAAAAGTGCTATACGAATTTTCTGTTAGCTATTTCTTTGTCGCAGTAGGGAGTTGAGAATAGTTAGTCCTCGGTTGATTTCAATAGCCTAATAAGTACCCACAAACATTTGGGATTCAAACATAATTGGCCGCAAATAAGGGTGTGCTATTAAGGCAAACCTCTGCCAATGGCTTTTGGGCTTACAGGCGTGATGTTCTTAATAAATATTATAGCTGTTTTAAGTTATCTTGCAACTTGTCATCAACTTTGCCGGGATCACTTTCCAGTCTCACTGGACCCAGTTGAATACCAGTTTTTCTAATGGAATGACATGACGTAGTGCACTATGGACACATGGTATTAAGGACGATCTTGTTACCTTATGCTGTGTGTAGGCTGTGCTGTAACTAGCCTTTTATGCGACTAGTGCTAGTTTTTTTAACTGCGTCATAGTCTGGCCAATTGCAATCCTGGTCTGGCCATATCAGCGCCCCTCCAGGGTCTGCGCCCTGTGCCTGGACACCGTTAGCTCACCCTTATTTTCCAAATAATTCCACTTTTGGTCGTTCCGGCAACTTTAAAGAGATTTTTCAACATTCCCCTCTCCCGTTCTTGGTTTCTACTTTTCTCCCCAGTCTTCCATCTTCGGCTTATATACTTTTTGTTATTTGTTCTTGTCTTATCCGTCCCTATATTGATGTATCTCACCCACAGAACATACAGAACAGCGAGTGAGTTTGAAAAAAGGAGGTCTTCTTCTTTCACTCACCTCTTTTATCTATTTTGTGGTCTCACCCGTAAATGACCAACATGGTTGGAACTTCCCATAGGTTTTCTGAGTGACTTTCATGCAGTGGATAGTATGCTAGGTTAAAAACTCATAAGAGAATAGTTACTATATAGTTATGAGGCTTCCGTCGGGCGCATATCCAACTACAGTCTCGTCTATAAACGAACGTGTTATGTGAAAGCATTATAATGTTTTGCACAGAATAATAAACGGAACCATAATCATACTCTGCACGCTTCCCGGTTATTAGAACAATATGGATTTAATTCACCTTACGTACTCTCCTTTCCTTATTACGTTGTAATAGTATAAGGAACTGAATGTGATATATATATAAATCTTACGGCATTTGGAATACGTATATTTTATGCATGTGACATTTCTATGTTGTTAGGTACCTAAATTATTACTCCATACGCATTAAATCGAGGTAATTTTGGGGTTGTATTTTATCAAAACCAGTTAAAATATTCTTTAAGTATTTTTTTTTGCAAGTTAGAGAAGGCGCGTATCTTGACCTTATCACCTCCTTTTACATCAGACGTTTTTGAATAGAAAACTTTGTCCAACTTCGGAACTTCCTTTTCGAGGAATGTTATTTATTGTTACATTTGCTTGTGTTTATATACGTGCCTAATACTTTTCGATACTGACTGCATTCTAAATAAGTTCTCCCACCCCCTTACTGTCAGACTTGTACTGACTAAAATCCACGGTGTCCTTCAATAGCCCTTTACGTACCGGGGTTACGGTAATCCCTTGGTCCGGCGACGCCGGCAGGCTTGGGCCCTCTACAGGCCCCGTCACTATGCTGACACTCTTAGAGGCGCGCGTGGAACACAACGCGCCGTCGACCCGGGCATGGTCCATGGTTGGACAGCGAATCGCCCATTACTCGCCGCCCGCATGCCCGCGCCTACGGTGGCCGGAGATCGTCTTGCGACGTCCGACACCGTGGGCGTCCACCACTGCGGCTAGAGTGGAGGGAGGACGCTGTCCTCTCCCTCACGCGGACCGCCTCCTCCTTCACGAGCATGACTGCTTCGCAGAAGTAGGCGACCGCTTCCCACTTCGTCTCGCCCCGCAACATGGCCTCGATCAATGCCGGGCGCGAGAGGTCTCCGCCTATCGCCGTCGTGAGGACACGGCGGTGCTCTGCCCAAGCGGGGCAGTTCTGCACCGTATGCTCCACCGTGTCCTCCGGACGATCCTCGCAGTGGTGACACCCAGGCGTTTCTTCCCTCCCTATCAGACACAGGAACCTCCCGAAACTTCCGTGTCCGGTGAGGACCTGCGTCATGCGGTAGGTCAGGACGCCGTGACGCCTATCCAGCCACTCCTCAAAGAGGAGTCTTAGCGCCGCGATTGCGGCGTGCCCGCAGATAATATATGCTGCCACGACAAATTTATAGTCATATCAAAACAATTTCTGTAAAGGACTTGAGGTCAAAGGATTTTTCAAAAAGAAAAGTAATTAACTCTCGTACCATTTTATTTGTTTTTTCAAAGCCAATACTACAGTCATACACATTTTTTTTTAAAAAGCGTTTCTACATAACACACAGGCGGATAATTACTTCCCTTCGGTTATTTACGGGGACCCTCGTCACAGTGAGCGCTTGTTTTACACGTCATTCTTGTTTACTAATGAAAAAAGTGCTGTGGAAAAAATAAATTGCTTTTTATTGTCCAACCGCAGTCAGGCGGCCGGGTGCGTAAATCAGAGATTATAAAGGATTTTTTGAAATACCGTACACGTAAAACTAACGTAAACATTTGTCACCGACATGATAACACACGTGGCCACAGAATATATTCGAGAACTATTCACGTGACGACGATGGTTGATGGTTGATGGTTTGCGGTGCTTTTATAGTATTGTTTTATGTGGTATTTGAGAAGTGAATAAATAACTAACGTTAGTTTTTGCTTTGCGTGTGTCAAATTAAGTTAATATTTTCTCGTCGCGCTTACGCAATAAGATATTGGGATATTTTATTCATAAAATATGACTGATTATTTTGTACGCTTGTACTTAAAATAGCTTTTAAAAATTCAATTACTTAGCTTTTTCAATGAAACTTAATTCCACAAAACTTAGAATGATAAAAAGAAAAACATAAATATTGAAATACATACAATTACACATATCGTTTTTCATTCATCGATAAACATAGCACTTAGTTTTTTTTTGTGAAAATGTTTCACCTGTGAAAAGGTTAACGCCGTATCTTATTATCTGTAGCTCTCAAAAGCTTTAGTTTATATTTCTATACAAACCCTTTACCGAGATATCAAACGACAGAAACATGTTCACTCGAAAATTGAATGCTATTTATTTTGCAGACAGACGTGAATGTGGAAATCTTTATGAGAATGCAATCTGTATGCAGATACTTAAAACTATTGTCGAGATAGAGTATAATAAAGGAGAATGCAATTATTTTAAAAATTCTTCGCATTATTGTAAAAGCTTTCGCGTCACATTATGAAATGGAAAGTATAAAAACAAGGGGCAGAGATACTGGACGGATTTCAAACTAAGTCGTTACCTGTTCCAGTTTCAAGCCGACAAACAAATTAAATAAGAATAATCCACTGACTCGAGATTACTTTATGTTTATTTTATACTGCATTATTGGTTTATCTCGCTTGAAACTTGAACATTAATGATGAAAATGCTCTTTATTGTTATCGACTTTTATTGAATTGCAATCTTATTCATGCGGACAGAATTGACTGACATTTAAAACATCTTGTTTTTATAATAAAAGGTAAAATATAATCATGAACATGAAAATTCGTATTGCATGAAAAAATCTCTCAATATTTTACAATGTTAACAAATTGAAATGTAGTGAAAGGAAAGAAACGAAACATTTAATATTCAACTTACGAACTCAAACTTTAAAAATATGAAAAGTTTCTTCTCAAAATTAAAAAAAAATATGCCGTCCTAAAAGTTTCGTAGCAGAGAGTAGCGAGCCGCCGAGAAGTTTCGTAACAAATTGGAATTCAACAAATTACTCAAATACCGAAAATAGTACCTCAGTGTTGTACGCGGCGAAGTAATGACTGTTATTTACTTTTTGTAGGGCATTATTAGGGATTTTTAGATTTATAAACGTGGGTCATAACGCTGCACCGCCATTTTTTTACAGTTTTCACAAATGCCTGCCAACAGCGCCCTTCTAACAAAGTTTAAGCTCCAAAAACAATGATGATGCAAATAGTTCATTGACGTCCGATAACGTAATCGTGTGCACAATTATAGTTTTATTCAAATTGTTCACACGAGCACGAAAACCGAAATTATAATTATGATGTAACCATGTTGTGAGTGCACAAGCTATGTAGGGTAATAAAAATAATAACGGACGGAACAGACGTCGGAAATGGACGTCGGAAACGTCCGAGTTGACGCCCGCCGCGGTGAAATTGTCGAGTGTGCGAGAAGCGTATCGTGACTTGTGACGTCAGTTCCCACGCGCGTGACCGCATGCGCCGCGCTTGCCGTTATATTCGAAATTCAAACGGATCGGGGATGACATTACCTCCGTCTGCACTTGATGTTTTTATTTGAGAGTTTTTCATTTTGCATTGCTTGCATGTCTTCTGTTGAACAAATGTTGGACTGTCTAAAATGTTAGACTAAAATACTCCAAAATGGCGGTAGTGTTCGGAAATCACTATAGGCACAATGAGATTCAGTGTTGTGCACCTAAACAAGCCTTTTGTTTTTCGTAGCAAATATGTCTTTGTAAATTATGAACATCTTTTTCAATTGTATTTAAAAATATTTTGAAAGAGAATCAAAAACATTTACTGGTTAAAGGTTTTTCTTAACAATAACAAAAAAAACTTTATATTAAGAAACTTTATAAATACTTTTTCAGTATTTGAATAGACGATATACCAATGTTTGTTGAAAAATTTGATGATAACATCAAAATTCAAAAACCGAAATAGTAATCTTTTTTTGTTGCCTTTTTACCACAAAAATAAGTTCGATATGAGCCTACCAAAGCGTTACCTCAGCAATGACTGAACGTGACATAAACGAACGTTTGTCCCACGACGCATACACAAATACGGTCACCAAAACAGAGTTACGCAGGACAATATCCAACACGTACTAACGCATCTAATGTTGTTGGGCCGATTGTTTGAGCAGTCATGTCCGCAGAGAAACACACGGCCATTTGTCATGCGACAACACCGACTACCTTTGAATGGCGCCCAGCCCCCTTGTTCCATTCTCTGGGACATAATGACCGCCTCCGACCCGCTACGATTAGTGCTGCTGAAACACCCCAAATTAGACAAAAGTTATGCTGACTGAACGGGTAAATCTACATGGAAATATTATTTTTGAGAAATGTTTTTTGTATTTCGGTGAATAGAAATACCTAGCTGTTAATTTTGCGGCTCGAAAAATGGCGTGTTTCGCTCGTTTTGAATTCAAACGTGAAACTAACATTTTATTTTTAAATACTAAAAATATAGGTACGAGTGAAACAAAATAAAGTTTTCCAAATTGACGCGTAGCAGCAGTTTATGTGCTACGAGATGGCTACGGCAGAGCACTGGCGTAGCCGTGACGTCAGCAGGTTAGCTACGTCGTAGCAAATGTGCTCGATATGCATTAATGCCTTTGTCAAACAGACAGGCGAAAGCGAAGCGATACCGAACCGAAGCGAGACGTCAGTCCGCTAGTTCTGTCGCGCTATCGGATCGCTTTCGGTTTCGATGTGACTGGATTCAAACTATTCCATACATTCCAAATAAAAACGTCACGCTTCGCATTCGCAACGCCTGTCTGTTTGACAAAGGCTTAAATGCGGACATTTCCAAACTTCAGAGTAAATCTGCAACGCGCATAAATTATTAACACCCATAATTATTCCGAAAACACAACGTGATGCCAAACGAAGCTGACCTCATAAAACGTCGTACAGTTAATGTATAGAGTGAACAATGTACGAGTATTCCCTAGAACACATACATTAATTCTCCCTCCCAATACCGAAGCACTTAACTTGTATGTAGCTGGAGAGTAGAGAAAGTGTAACCTACGTTACGAGGGAACTCAGCGATATTTATGACCCTAGAAAGAGTGGCGTAATAAATAATATATTTTAAGTGAAACAGTACTTTCTTTAACAAAATCTTAGGATATGAACATTATTCAAGAAATTATTATTTTTATGTTATTGCAAATTATGTAAATGTGTACTGCATGCTCAATGCTCTATGTTTTAGATATATGGCTGGAATGTCGAATATGGTGAAACTTATTAATAGATCATAAGAAATTACATGTTACCTATATTCTAACAAATAAAGATATAATTCATCCATTCATTCATTTTTGTCGAAAGTGTACAGAGAATAGGTTGCGGGACTCACGGGTCGCGGGACTCAAGGGTCGCGGGACTCACGTATTACCGTGACCCCGGTACGTAAAGGGCTATTGAAGGACACCGTGGATTTTAGTCAGTACGAGTCTGACAGTCCCTTCCGCTCTGCCCTGGGTGGGAGGACTTATGCGCTGATTTTACCACGTAAAAAAAAAGTGTACATAGAATTATTATTTTCTCAATGCTTCCTTTGAGAGCTTTAGAAAAGACAGCAAAATGCTTCCTAATAAGGAACTACTCGAAAGCACTTCACCGTTTGCTAACGTGCAAAATAAAAAGACGAGAACAAAAAATTCACTTTGAAGTAAAAGTCAGTAAACCGAGCTGATTGCCACTTTTACGGTATTCCGAACGAGACCCTCGTCACTCCTTTTTCGGCGCTTTTTGTTGTATATTTACAAATGCAAATGAGAATTGCTACGGAACGAAATAATATTTAATGTATTAACGCTATAGGCTCGGTTCACATAATGAGGCTATCAGCTGTGTGCGCTCCAAGTTAGAGAGTAACAATAAAGCTTTTACGATTGAAGAGTTTCATATAATCCCTACATAACACCATATTGGCTTATGAAACTAAAATAGGTATAATATATTTTAGAGAACACACATTTGGTTGTACAAAAGTTAAACTTCAATTCAGAATGTAATAACAAAACACTTTATACACGTCGTTGTTGATTTATAAGAGTTTTTAACTCAACATTTTAATTTATTTGTTTTACAGAATGTGTTAAAGTTTCTTGTTAAGCTCTCTTCTATCATTGATCTGCTGCAGAAGATCTTTAAATGAAATAAGCGGTGCCTTTGTGTTTTTCTATCTGTAAGTTATTCCCAGTATACGTTCTCTGTTTGTAAATAAATAAATTATTTTAATCTTTTGTGCTTTCCTAGAATCGGAACTTAATTTGTTCGGCATTCATGTTTGGTTGAGTTTCATATGAATCAAAATCAAATTAACTAAATATGATGAATATCTTCTAGAACATTCGATCTAAAGTAACTGTAACCTTATTTGAGAATAAAGACAAAAGAGTTATTTATTTATTTTTTATATAGGTTCGATTTTGACCATTATCCAGTGGCGTAGCTAGGCTAGAAGGTGGCTCGTATCAAAACTTGTTTGGGGCCCTTCTAATCTAAGTGTATATAGTTTTGCAGAATAAAGACAAAAGCATCCTGACTCGTGTAACTAATGCTATTACTGATGTTATTGAAAGAATTTTGACGGGAGCTAGAAGATTGAGATGCTGATCAACTGGTCGTAGCTCATTTATGACAACTACTAGTTTTTCATAAAAAAAAACAAGGTGATCAAAATTAAAATGATTTTGGGTTTACTTTGGAACCCCCTGAATCTGAAAGTAGCCCCAATAAACTATACAAAAACAAAAAGCATTGATAAAAAAACTTAACTTTTTTTGCACGAACCAACGTGTCATCGCCAGCGCACCCACAAAAAGGATTGTGACAGTTAACCAGTGTTGTCATCCAAGTTGTTCCGTTTTACGCAATTTGCAATTTTATGACGAAAAGAAGTTTCTATTAAATTAACCCCGTGATTCAAAGTTTACCGATAAATACGGTAACAATGAAAAGGCAAATGCCTAAAAATACAAATACTTGCGAAAAGGTCTGACAAAACAAAGAATAACGTGAGAAATATTTCTACCTTTCAAATTGAATACATTTTCAGCTGCCCATCCTTACGTGCGGACTTAAAATTATCGCAATGAGAAGGGTTATGCCGTCACTGAACGTCCCCAAAGGAGTTCCCTTTGAGCGTGACGATACGTACTTTCAACAAAACTCTTTGTATGCACGTATTTTAACGTAACTGTTACTAAAAATACGTGGATGGTTGTAAATTTTTGTTGATAGTTCCTGAAAGGATAACTAAAGAGACAAAATAGTTGGGAAATTTGCATGTATGAAAGAAAACGTAATAGTGACTGAAAAAAAATGGAGTGGCGGGATTGAATGTGGTGCGGTGTAACAACTTGTGATCTGTTGCATGTCGGCCGGATCTCGTGACTGCTGTGCCGCGTGTCGCAAGTTCGATTCCCGCACGGAGCAAATATTTGTATGATCTACAAGTAGTTGTTCCGGGTCTGGGCGTTTGTGTATGTGAGTTTATATGTTTGTAAACGCACCCACGATACAGGAGACATTCCTAGTGTGGGGCAACGTTTAAAAAACATTCAACAGATACAGAATCACTGACATGGATGTTAATAATAGTTAATCTAAATTATTTCTACATAAACTCACGCTTTTTTAGGTATGTGGTAAAATGGGACCTTATTACTAAGACTTCGCTGTCCGTCTGTCCGTATGTCACCAGGTCGTATCTCATGAACCGTGATAGACTAGCCCTTTACGTACCGGTGTCACGGTAATTCGTAAGTCCCGAGACTCCGGCAGGCTTTGGCCCTCTACAGGCCCCGTCACTATGCTGACACTCTTTGAGGCGCGCGTGGAACACAACGCGCTGTCGACCCGGGCATGGTCCATGGTCGGACAGCGAGTCGCCCACTACCTCGCTGCCCGCATGCCCGCGCCTACGGTGGCACTCCGTCTCGCCCCGCAGCATAGCCTCGACCAATGCCGGGCACGAGAGGTCTCCGCCTATCGCCATCGTGAGGACACGGCGGTGCGCCGTCGTAAGAACCGTGATAGATGGTTGAAATTTTCACAGCTGATGGACTCGTATTTCTGTTGCCGCTATGTTGCAAATTTGCATACTAAAAAACAGAATAAAAATACATATGTACGGGGCTCCCATACGAAAGACATGACTTTTTTGCCACTTTTATGGATAACGAACCCTTCGTACGCGAGACCGACTCGCACTTGGCCGTTTTTTTTACTATAGTGGTAGTTTTAAATACAGAACAAGCACTGTCTCAATTCTTACATACATACCTATTAACTACTTCTATGGTTTCGCCAGCGTTCACACATCGGGCACGCCGCAATCGCGGCGGTAAGACCCCTCTTTGAGGAGTGGCTGGATAGGCGTCACGGCGTCCTGACCTACCGCATGACGCAGGTCTTCACCGGACACGGAAGTTTCGGGAGGTTCCTGTGTCTGATAGGGAGGGAAGAAACGCCTGGGTGTCACCACTGCGAGGATCGTCCGGAGGACACGGTGGAGCATACGGTGCAGGACTGCCCCGCTTGGGCAGAGCACCGCCGTGTCCTCACGATGGCGATAGGCGGAGACCTCTCGCGCCCGGCATTGGTCGAGGCCATGCTGCGGGGCGAGACGGAGTGGGAAGCGGTCGCCTCCTTCTGCGAAGCAGTCATGCTCGTGAAGGAGGAGGCGGGCCGCCTGAGGGAGAGGACAGCGTCCTCCCTCCACCCCAGCCGCAGTGGTAGACGCCCACGGCGTCGGACGTCGCAGGACGATCTCCGGCCACCGTAGGCGCGGGCATGCGGGCAGCGAGGTAATGGGCGACTCGCTGTCCGACCATGGACCATGCCCGGGTCGACGGCGCTTTGTGTTCCACGCGCGCCTCAAAGAGTGTCAGCATAGTGACGGGGCCTGTAGAGGGCCAAAGCCTGCCGGGATCGCGGGACCTAGGGATTACCGTGACCCCGGTACGTAAAGGGCTATTGAAGGACACCGTGGATTTTAGTCAGTACAAGTCTGACAGTCCCTCCCGCTCTGCCCTGGGTGGGAGGACTCATTTGATGATTTTACCACGATAAAAAAAAAAAAAAGCGTTCACACATCCCACGTCGGTTGCGAGACACGTAAGAAAGTGACCTTTCTAAAGAACATAGCCTATAAGGTCAGTATACGTTTTTATTTATTCATAGAAAGAAACAATGGAATTGTCTTTTATTTAACGCTGTCCTTTAACGCTAACATTTAATTAAAAGTTTTCTATAAATAAAACAATTAGTTATATCTATTGATATTTTTTACCTATTTAGGTATTTACCATTCTATTTATGGGCAATCAAGCCATGGAAAAATACTGGTAAACGTAGCATGAAAAACTTTTCAAAGAAACCCTTTAATTCAAAACTTCAAAAAGAAAAACGTAGGTATAATTATAAAATTAACAGTTTAATAAGTGCTCTTTGTTTGAAGTCAATAGAAAGTAGACACGCGCACTAAGTTTCTAACACCGTAGTACTTCATTCTACTTCATCAACTACCAGGAATCGACAAGCCGCTTACATCATCTTGTATAAGCTGCATGTAAATTGAAAGGTTACGGAACTTTATGTGTAAAACACAAGATGCATATTCCTGGAAAAAGTTTTTGGGCGAGGTTATGGGTCATTTGGATACCAGTCAGCATCGTAATGTATTTTGCTTGAAGCGCTTTTATGCATTTTGCACCTTAAAAATAGTGTTTCTATCAGTTACCAGGTTGCTTCGTATATGAACAATTACCGCCAGCTTGTCCTGTGAAAGCACTGACCGAAACCATACTTTGCGCGAGCGTTGAGACTACTTTTTCAAAAATAAAAGTGCAATTTTGCAGGTTTTTCATATTTTTAATAAGTTATGTCCAGTGGATACAGGCAGATTTTTAGCAGAAACGCGTGTTTCATACAATATAAATATGTTTACGTTGGCATCTGGTTAAAATGAATTTTTAGTTACACTACAGCTTGGTATAGGCTACAAAAATTCACTACAAAGCGTTGTCAGTGTTTCAATATTTGAATGTAAAATGTGTCTCTATATGGTAAATATTGTACTGAATGACATTTGAGTTCATAAGCAATTTTATGAATTATATTCATGAAAAACATTCCAAAATCTTTTTGTGTGAACATTTGCTTCAATAAAATATTACAGTGAATAACTGCTGTAACCAGTAGTTTTACAGTACCTAAATTTTTATTTTTTCCATGGATCCTCATGGGAAAAATGGTAGAACACACAGCGCTACCTGCTTCGAATTTTACATACTCCTTTCGCCTCGTCCACATTCATACATTTGGTCATAAAAGTACACCCGCAGTGAGCACAATGCACCCGACATTTAACAAGAACCTCAGAATTGAGGTCAGTGTAGGTCTTCCTAGAGCGTCCTCCCCCAGCGTACTTTTTGATTTCAAAAGTTGAATTCCAAGTACTAGTCCTAATTAAAATAGTAAAGATTATGTAAATAAAATGGACAGACGAAAAAACCTTAATAGCTTTCAGTATATACTTATGTAGTGTAGTTAGGTACATAGGCTCCGGCTATCAGGCTGTTTCACAAATTCCTTTGCCCCGTACAAAGAAACCGAGGAGATATTCTTATCGCGACGTTTCGGGAGACGTTGGAACTCTTGGCGGATGATAAATGGAAGGTCTACGTGATTCACCGTCTTCGCTTCTAAAGCTGTTTAAAATCTCTTTCTACTTAGATTATTTTTGTGCATTTTATGCAAATAAAATGTGTTTAGAGTTTAGATTTCAGTGAGTCTTTAAATGTTATATACTTTCTTAGCGTGTTAAAATCATCAAATGAGTCCTCCCACCAAGGAAAGAGCGGGAGAGACTGTCAGACTCGTACTGACTAAAATCCACCTGTCCTTCAATAGCCCTTTACGTTCCGGGGTCACGATAATTCGTAAGTCCCGCGACCCACCGTATGTAGCTTAGTAATAGTGTTAATGTGGTAATGTAAATACATACATTACAATAGTGTTAATGTGGTAATGTAGTTACAGTTTATTATACACATTTTATTAGAGTCGATATTTCTATAAAAGCCCTGAATGGGGGTTGTAACAAAAGTTTTCTCGTATCTAGAATGTAACATTCATTATTTGCTCCTGATTTTTACACATACGTATGTTTGAAAACACATTGTCACAGGGCAGAGTTCAAACTCGTAGCGTCCGCATTTCTGTCCGATATTATTATTCACTAAATAAAAGCGGATTCTATATAAAACACAGGTTTTTTGTAGGAGAGTTTTGGACTAAACTGACAGTGTACGTTATACACTGTGATGTGTGAAATATACCTTATTTTTATTACGTGCAAACATTTCTGTTATTTTGATATACCTTCGTATGAACCTCGATTGAACTGTGTTTTAAGCACATTGATTTCAGATGTTGAAAAAAAAATCAGATCGAAAGATTGTGGGGATTATGCCGTAATTAGTTAGTGTAAGATAAGTTATGGGATCAGGCATTACTTTGCGGTAATCTATGACATTAAAAGTTATACAGATTTTAAAGATATCGTCAGGCGATTAGTAGACTCTTCAGGTGACCAGAAGGCTGACCTATTTCTAGGCCCACAAATCAGCATTGCCATACAACGTGGCAATGCTGCCAGCGTTATGGGTACTGTTCCCGTTGACAGCAATGTGGACGAATTCTTTGACGCCCTTTGAATGTTTTTCTTTTCTTTTTATTTTATTTTGGACATATTACTAGTTAGTTTTTATTTATAGTTTAGATTATGATTATGTATATTAGCTATTACAATATTTATACAGATTATATAGTTTTATATAGTTTTAATTTATTAAAAGAGTAGATTTAGATTATATAGTTTTATATAGTTTTAATTCCGTTAGACAAAAATCAAGAGTTAGATGTAAACCTGGATTTTTGTCTCGCGGAATTAAAACGACTTATGCCTTTTCAGAGGATAACACGTAGGTATGAAGGTTGGTGTCTACCTGTGGTTACAACATAAAACAATTGTGTTCTGTTATCTCTAAAGAAAACAGGTAAAATTATAAAACAAAAAGTAAACAATTCACAAATGACACGAGCCGGAAATACCCGTTTCAGATGTAGCAAACATAAAGGGTGTATTTTAAACATATTAAATGTTTTTAAACTTCATTTAAAAAATCGCAGGCGACCCTTGTCAACCTTCGCTTGCTTATTTTAGCTTATAAAGAGATTAAGTGATATTCATGAGTAATTTATATAAACAAATTACGGTAAAAAAGTGTGTATTGCGTTTAAAAGCGTTCTTACTTTGCATATTGTGATTATAACTGTTTAATTAGCAACCTTATTTGGTATGTTAATTTTAGTACTTGTTGGTTTTCTTATTATGAATATCCTAGGTTCAGCCTTTACTATAATATGAAATAATTATAGGATATTTAGAGGTTGGGGTGGCAGGAAACAGAAGAAATAATCTGATGATATTCCACCCCAAAAGAAAGGGGAGGTGGGGTTGTCTAAAACCTAAACGGCCTTATTACAAAAAGGGGTTTAACTAAAAACCCAGGTTTAATCTTGTAAAACTACGGTTTACACAGACATTATTACAAATCGTGGTTTTGCGATAAACCATGGTCTAACAGTAGTAGCTGTCAAAGGTATGTCAAAGTTTCTCATAGCAAATTTTTCATTGTGTTGTAGTATTTGTGTTATTTTCATCTAAAATGGATTGAAACAAGGTAGATTTAATTGTTATTACTCATTGTGGATTTAATTGTTAAGACAATCGTTCAAATGGCGGTACTAAAGTCGACGTTTTATCTTAGTTTTGTAATACGGACAAATTTAAACCATGGCTCTGCAGATAAGCCTGGACTTGATAGACCAGGTTTAAACCAAGGTTTATTTAGTTTTTGTAATAAGGCCGAAAGAAATATATAATTTGACGGATTAGTGTAATGTACACGTAGAGGCAGTTTTTTTCTTTGTTATGTATCAAACCTGATCCAATCAGTCAGGGAAGCCCGAAGACAGCTGTGGCTCCTCAGATATCCTCCTCCAGAACACTACGCTGAGCCTGCAGTAAAGCTTCCAGTGGGTCACCAATTGCCATCGCAGATTGGAAGACCTTAAACCGTTTGCGAAGACAAGTGCAATCCAATTCACCTTCACTGTAAGAGAAGCTCTAAGGCTGGTTTAACAGTCACGCTCACGGTCAGCGCTGACAAGCCACATATGTATGGCTCAGTGCTAACGATCAATCGGCGTTATTCTAAGCCCCTTTGTCCACTAGGCGATCCAAGTCTACAACACCTTACGACTTTGGTATCCAGGTGACTATCGCAATACAAATCCATAGAGGTTCATGCACAGGCAAGTGTGTGCAATGGATACCATAGCCGTAAGGTATCGGAGTCTTACGTCGTCTAGTGTACGAAGGCGCTTGAAGTTTACCATACATATTGGCTTGTCAGCGCCGACCGCCAGCGTGACTTTAAAACCAGCCTAAATGAGCTTCACTCGAATTTAAAGGAGTCATCGACACGACGAAGAAGAATAATCTTAAATTAATGAGTATCCAAATGAGTAGTATTCAATTGTCATATTCTGAGATAATTTGGGTCTTAAAGTTATGCTAATATGATTTGATTTCATTAATGCAGATATAGATTTATTTAGTATCGCTTTCGCTAAAATATTAATTATCCGGATAAAGGTAAACTTATGGATAATGCCGTGTCACTGGCCGTTTATGTAATTGAAATATTAATTAATTACAGTAAGCGTATTGCTCCAGGTCCGGGCACGCCGCAATCGCGGCGGTAAGACCCCTCTTTGAGGAGTGGCTGGATAGGCGTCACGGCGTCCTTACCTTCCGCATGACGCAGGTCCTCACCGGACACGGAAGTTTCGGGAGGTTCCTGTGTCTGATAAGGAGGGAGGAAACGCCTGGGTGTCACCACTGCGAGGACCGTCCTGAGGACACGGTGGAGCATACGGTGCAGGACTGCCCCGCTTGGGCAGAGCACCGCCGTGTCCTCACGACGGCGATAGGCGGAGACCTCTCGCGCCCGGCATTGGTCGAGGCCATGCTGCGGGGCGAGACGGAGTGGGAAGCGGTCGCCTCCTTCTGCGAAGCAGTCATGCTCGCGAAGGAGGAGGCGTGCCGCGTGAGGGAGAGAACAGTGTCCTCCCTCCGACCCACCCGCAGTGGTAGACGCCCACGGCGACGGACGTCGCCAGACGATCTCCGGCCACCGTAGGCGCGGGCATGCGGGCAGCGAGTAATGGGCGACTCGCTGCCCGACCATGGACCATGCCCGGGTCGACGGCGCGTTGTGTTCCACGCGCGCCTCAAGGAGTGTCAGCAAACTGACGGGGCCTGTAGAGGGCCAGAGCCTGCCGGGGTCGCGGGTCTTACCCATCACCGTAACCCCGGTACGTAAAGGGCTCGTGAAGGACACCGTGGATTTTAGTCAGTACAAGTCTGACAGTCCCTCCCGCCCTGCCCAGGGTGGGAGGACTCATTTGATGATTTTACCACGCAAAAAAAAAAAAAAAAGCGTATTGCTCCATTCACCATGTTTAACACTTATTCATCCGGTTACATAAATATGGTGTAGTTTAAATGTTGGCAGTACGCCCGATTTCTAATGACTGTTTATTTTATTAATTGGGCTCCAATTAAAACGGCGACCATCATTTTCGAATAACGTATATGGATTACAACGCCACGTCAATGTCAATTTTGACATTTGACTGTGGTCAAATTTAATGAAATCACCTGGCATTCTCAAACTACACGAGCTATTTCAACATTAAAAATACTGTTAAAAAACCGATAAACACCAGATCTAATTACCAAAATTTTCGCAATCAATTAGTTTGGGGACTAAAGTCCCCACTGGCGATGTAACCCATATGTTTTGGAGATTATTTATAATGTAAACATGAATTGGAATCGGGTGGGATTCCCCTCCTAGCAGTCCAAAAGCGGCAGTGGCTGACCTCACCAGGGCCGCCTGCCTAGCGACCAGCATCCTGTCGGAGTCCAGGGCTAAATAGGTAGTTTTTACTGCGTTCCGTTGGTAAGAAATTGGAACTCCTGCGCAGTTCCAATTTCTTATGGGTGAGCTTGCTCCATCTTAGGCCTCATCTTTACTTCTGGACTAGATTGACGCCAAGAATTACTTTAAATTATCACAAGAATGCTTTGTCATGTTTACTCTAGTCATATCTTTTAAATAAAAAGCGGGTTGTTGAAGTAGAGGAATGAAATCGATATAAATGATATTGTGTAAGGTCTCGGTTTAATGACAAGCGATGTGTCGGGCGGAGCGGACCCCCTGAAATACAAACATACGGCGAGGTACAGAGTGATGAAGGAGAAGCAGGTATACAAGCGTGTTTTTTTTTAATTTCAGGCGGAGGAAGCCGCGTTGGACGGCGCGATGGCCGACGAGGTTGACACTATAATGCCTTTGTCAAACAGATAGGCGAAAGCGAAGCGTGTCCGAGGCGATACCGAACCGAAGCGAGACGTCAGTCCGATAGTTCTGTCACGCTATCGGATCGCTTTCGCTTTTCTATGTGTCTGGATTCAAACAATTCCATACATTACAAATAAAAACGTCACGCTTCGCCTTCGCCACGCCAGTCCGTTTGACAAAGGCTTTAACGGAGAAAACAATTGAAGACCGATGTGACGCACCGCCCGACGCGCCGAATGTCCTTGAACGCGGCCTAAGATACTTCAGCTAGAAAATTAAACGCGAAAACGAAGTAATAATCTGACATCATAATCCAAGTGCTGAAAATAACGACCTCATTTGGGCAGACTTTGTAAGATTATCAAGAAATTACTAAGATAACTGTACAATTAGAACAGTTTGCATGTTGAAACCCAAGCAATTATAACACTAGCTCCAGAATTGTTAGCAGCTTACTTTTATCTTTTATGTAAGCCAATGAATTAAAAGTTAAACACCACTAGATGAGGTTCAACTCGTGTTGGTCCGGCGAACTCCTGAAGGTAACAATTAAAAGTGTTTGAAGAGGAAACACTATCCAACGCGCCGTTGTGTGCGGACGGCGAAGTTTCTGATGTACTTTGTAATGACAAATCACATGTGTGCTGGGAGATTTCTAGCTGTAACACGGGATTTATCTTAAAGTTTTGAACTAAAACTACTATAGGTACTACCCATGTAATGTTTGTTGACCTACTTGGTCAATGAAAACATTACAAATGAAGTGTTAACAGTTTTAAGGGTTCTGAAGGTCTAATCTCTAAGCATGGCCTTAATTATTTGGCAGACAGCTCCTTAGAGTCCGCGCCACCACATGGCCTGCGGAAAATTCGTGGTACTACATTTTTTTATCTTTTGACGTAATGACATAGACACTAGCGCCGCGTCAAAAGAATTTCAGTCGTGGCGCGGTTTCTAAATATTGCCCGTCCGCAAATTTGATTTTGACGTTAGTTACGTTCGTACATCCGTATCCGCACCCGTGTCTTCGTTAACGGACTTAACGAAGACACTTAACTTACGAAAAGTAGACCCCCTGTACCCATTTTGCCTTTGTCAAACAGACCGGCGAAGCGTAGCGTTTCCGAAGGGATACCGATCCGAAACGAGACGTCAGTCCGATAGTTCTGTCACGCTATCGGATCGCTTTCGCATAAAAACGCCACGCTTCGCATACGTAACGCCTGTCTATTTGACAAGGGCTAAAGAGTAAAACGGGGGCCTACTTCTGAAGAACCGTGATAGCCAGATGAAATTTTGAGAGATGATATATGTCTATTGTCTATACAACACCAAATATTAAATATAATACAATCAAAAACGTTTAAAGGGTCAACCAACTCTATCCAACAGACATGATTTTTTTGCCTTTTTTTTAAAGTTCTATTTTATTTTTACAACACGCTTGCTACGACGCGTAGCGCTACGCGCAATGCTACGGCAGGTCCAACTAAGTTCAGTTTGATGACAATTTTTTTCTGACATTTTTTATGTTGATTCAAAGCGTCGAAAGCTTTGAGTTAACGTATAGCTATATATATATATAAAAAAAAAAAAACAAAAAAAAAAAAAACTAGTAAAGCAAAGCCTATCAACGACACAATCATGCAGTGACATTGTGAAATCACTAAGTTGCATATGTCATCGATTAAATTATGATTGTCCAGTTGTTCGTTCTTTATTGGTTTACATATTCATAGCATTTAAGTTCAACCAAGTTGGTGTCTGGACTCATTTAATGTCTCAATTAGAGATAAAGCATTGCAGAACTGTGGCAAAGTTAAAAAATTAGTTAAAATTGGCAGATGTATCGACAGCTGAATATCTGGCAAAACGGCCAATATATCCTGAACTTCTGAATTGTGTAGTAGATTTTACAGTTTTATCTGCCATAAATTCGGTTATAAAGATTGGATTTTTATGATCTTCGAGTTTCTGTTGGCACAATAAACATGAATGAAAAATGGTGTATTTCTATTCGTGTCGACGCTCAATTGGCATTCGCTCATCAAAATTGAGCGGATGTGCACGGTACTGACAATTTTATAGTACCTAATGTCGACCGTCAGAATAGAGAAAATCTGTTTTCACATTGAATTCAAAATACACGTACATTTGTATCATGATAAAATCATCAAATGAGTCCTCCCGCCCAGGGTGGAGTGTAAGGGACCGTCAGACTTGTACTGACTGAAATTCACGGTATTTCTTTCAGTAATCCTTACTACATCACTGACGAGAATGTACGATGTGACCTTTAAACAATAAATTGTCGCACGCTGCCCTGCCTAATAACGAAGGTTGGAACAGTTCACAACCTCTATTAAGCGTTGTGGGGTCTTTATGTTCTCAATCAACCACTCTCTCAGGTATAATATTATTTATTTTGTCATCATACTGTACATGATTAATGCAAACACAGACACATCACTTAAAAAATAAAGATCAAGAAGATAAATTAATGACACCAATGTTAGGAAAATCCTGTGTTATGGGGTCAGCCAACAGTCGAAATGATTTAAAAGTGTTTTAGAAAAGAGGTAACTATTTAAATATATAATGTATTTACTGACGACATTTAAATAATACTAGAACCAACAATTAATTATAATATATCGGCGTGAGGAGGTATACCAATTTGAGACTCCGAGTTAAGAGTCAAGTGTATGATAATTAGATGCCTGTTCGTTGTTTCATGTTAAATTGGCGTGGTTTAAGTTTATAATACGAATCAGTTTTTGTAATACCCTTTTCCGCGGAATCCTGCAATGCAAATATTTAGTGTTGAAGCTTTAAAAGCCGAAAGGTCTTTGCGGATATTTTCATGGTTAAAATGGGATTGCATCAAGTTGTACATAGTAATACATGTCTCTTCAGAAATCAACGAATAGAGGACGACCCTTTTATATCTATTACACGAGATTTCCTCATGAAAGAGCGTTTTTTTGCAAAAAAAAACTAAAGCAATGTATGTGAAGCCAAGAGAAAAGGTTATAAAAATTAATTACTTCGCCATTTTCATCTTTCATTTTCCAATGAAGCAAAGAAAGAAAAACGCTTTGTTTAATTTTGTTACCGGTTCGCTGGCAATTTCCATCTACCTGTAGATATAATACAGTTTGAAGTTACATTCAATCGGAGTTCAGTAATATTACAGAAATGGATCGAATCCCGTGTCAGTCCATTAATTAAGAAGGAAATGGATTCGTGGCGTGACATCTGACATTTTTTTATAGAAAACTCAATCAATTTGCATTTTTTCTTCGGGTAAATTTTTACTGATATTCATTAAAAATATGACTTATTTTTTTGTTTAGTTTCGCTTTCACATTACATGAATAAGAGGTACATTGAAATGATCTTCCATATGAAATGAAGCTTTTGACGTCTAGCACCAACAATATTATAAAAACCTTTTATTTTTTACAAGAATACCTGCATTACTTACTGTTATTAGTATTGGCATAACCAATTTTGAAGTTTCGATATTCATCCTAATAGAAAATGGCTTTTTTCTGAATTTTCAATCGTTAATACAATAAACAATAGACGTACATTTGTTTGCCATTAAGTTTGCACATAAACATCGTATTTGTTGCAGTGTACGCGGTGGCGCAGCTAGGAAGCATGCTTTCTGGCCGCGCAATCGATTTTGTTAAATATCTCGCGAATCTTTCAAGTACTATTTTTATGAACATGTTATGTACATTTATTCTTATTAACTCCGATTCAAAATGCGACTGTGGCGCGGCCAGAAAGTAAAGCACGCAAAATGATTTGTAAAGAATGTTAAGTTCATGGCGACTATATATATATTCTTTGTTAAATCAAAGAATCCCAACCTAAGATAAGCAACGCACCTATTTTTAACAAAGCTTAAACTCCTACAACTTTTATCGACGACAAGGTTAACGTTCGTAATAAACTCTTAAATAAAATATAATTTCCTGTAATATCAGTTTTTGTTGGAAAACACAATAAGAAAGTTTTCAGGAGAGCTTAATGAAATTGCTTATAATAATAATCGTTACAAAGAAAGTAATTATATCTCGAAGGGAGCTTAAACTGAACATGGGCTTTGTTCGACATGATTAATAGTATGTGTTGAGGCCCCTTTCATTACAATGTTGTGTTCACACTAGTGTGGTAATGGAGAATACATAATACAAATAACCCGTTTCAAATAATTGTCGTATGTGAAAACGGTTACCGTTTTCATTCCATAATTGCACGTTTCGGACGCAGAATATTTTATTCATCGGCGAGTGAAGCACACTCTTGCGTAATAATTGCTGATTTAGTTGAAATAGAAAATAAGCGTAGTTTATGATCAAAGTCGTACATTTAACTTTGTGACATCGTTTATTCGTACGCTGGACAGACATGAACTGTTTTTGAATGCGTGCACGTACGTATCACGACATTTTCATATTTACAAAGCAGCAAGTTCAAATACATTTTCGTAAAAACATTTAGAATCTGACATTCTAAATGTTTGTTGTGTGTGATATTTATGTAGGTATTTTGTTCTCAAGTAAAGCGGGGGTTGTTTGGGTAATAATATGATAATTTGCGTCAAGGTAGCTCGTCCGTGAAGTTTTTGAACAGTCAAACAGTATGGATGGTCACGTATTTGATCTAGATACTGATAAAATGTGTATTGATCGAATGAAGACAATTTCATTGAAAGGCATAGTTCTGTTACATGAAATTATACAACTGTTTTAACTGTAGAGAGTTCGTTCTAACCTTTGTTTACGTGAAATTAAAACATTTCGCTCCGGAATTGTAGTTGATATGTAAGCGTCCAGTCCAAATTTTAATGCAAAGTAATAAACTACGAGTACTACTTCTACGTAACAACGCTATTGAGAATTCTAGATGAAAACAATTTGATTAAATAGGTTTGGTGCTATTATAACTTTTAGGGAATGGTGAATAATGACGACGCAACACAATTTGGTTCTCTTGTCTTCTCGGAAAATTTCAAAGGATGAAAGGGTTTTTCAATCATTCAAATGACTTTCGTTAATTTGATTGCTGTTAACATTCTGAGTCTAAAAAAACCTTAGGTACTTTGCATGTTGTACTTCACAATAATAAGTTATTTTTTTTTTTAAGAATAAACTTTTCATTCTCATAAAAGTTGTAACAAATGCCTGCAAAACGTTCCTGTCTTATTGCCTCCCAGAGAGTTATTTCGCAACTTTTCAATCCTCAGCCTACTTATAACTTTTCCCATCACAATGACTCCGCTTAAGACGATACAAATAACAAAATTCTCGAACAAATCCATATGGGGAGTAACAAGATCTCTTGTGGAATGTGTGCGCTCTAACTTTTAAGTGAACTTAGGTACATTTTTAACTTACACGGGTAGAAAAATTGAGAAGATTTTTTTAGTTTATGTTTTTGTGGTCAACACAAGTTTAACGGATATTTGTTGACTATTATTTATAACAAATCGGATAAAGAGATTAAGGACAAAATCCTATTTGATACTTTTGTTCAAATAAAACATAGTTTTTCGACAATATTTTTCGGCTTAGACGAGTAGTAACTCGTCTGAGCCCCTGTTGTACTCGTATTGTGTGTTTAATACCGTGTATTACAAACTGGATCGTTGCTACAAATTAGAGGCAGAGGTAAGAGGTGTTAATTGAGTGTTAGTTACGCCTGTGAATACACCAACTTCAAGGTATGTTTGTACATAGTTTCTATATACAATCATTGATATCGATATCTACGAAATATTCTATATTCATAATTTAATTGCGTAACAGATTCTGGTCCTTATAAATTAGCGCCTGGCTGTATTAGAAAGGGTATGTGCTACATACCTTTAATTTTCTGTGGTACTAACACTGTAACCAAAAACAAATCAGATGACAGTGGACTTAAATGTACGGGGCAACTATTTTTTTTCTTTTACTCTCTTTTTGTTACTGTGAATAAGTGTATGTGTTTTGTAGTAAATTAATATCAGACATTCTGATGAGAAACCATTATTGTAAGATAAACAGTATAGTTTTCTTTCATATCCTCATTTATAAAAATATGTTTTCCTCTTTATTTATGTTTATCGATCATTTATGTTAAAAAATAAAATATAGTGAAACTTAGATCTGATAAATTAATTTTCATTTAGATTGACTTCAGTCTAAAGAGTTAGTTTGTACAGAAGCTACCTTCTACTCAATAGCTAACTGAAGGTGAAAAAGAAGTTCTGCTATGTTGAAACTTTTCAAATTAAAATAAAGTCAGTCGGTTTTTCTCGCCTTTTCTTTCTAGTTACGTTATGTTAGTTGTTGAATGAAAAAAAAAGTACTGAAAACTTAACAAAAAAAAGTTTAAAGATCAATTGTTGACTGGAATATAAATGTCAGTAGATCAATTATTTTTATCTGAAATAGATACTCTTACAAGTTTTCTTTTATCTTTTCTCTCGAAAGATCTCGTCAGTCTTTACTTCAGTAAAGTTTTGCGGTCGACTGAAATTAACGGCGTATTTTATTCGACTGTTGCCACTATTAAACCTATGTTTTTGAGATCAGACGTCGCCTTTGGCCATCACAATAAATTAAATAGGTCGAAAAACTTATTCCACCCCAATTGTAATTTAGTACGATCGTTAAAAGTTTTACGAGCAATCTTCGGCTTTCTCGGCAATAATCTGTTTTAGCCGTCGCCATCAAACCGTTTCGTATCCGATTGTTCGTTCATCTCCGATCAGCAAATTGACTGACGACGCCCGAATCAATTTTTCTTCCCCCTTTTATTACAAAAGAAAACGATAAGCGCTAATCGATGGCATTTTTCTTGTCTGAAAAGACATTTTCGAACTTAAACCGAAAAATATGAAGGTCTCTGTTTTACGTTTTTCATTGTAAAGAAAATATAATATTTTCAGTAAAAATGTTTACTTCTTCTTTTTTGTAAAAAAAATTCGTGAAAGATTTTTCGCGGAGAGTAAATCTCGTCAATAGACTTTGGTATTCGCTGAGAGTCTGCCACAAGAAACCATATTAGGAAAATAAGGTTATTGTATTTGGTGGAGCCTTTGATATACGCAACGTAATTAAGATGGTATTAGGATGTTACTTCATTAAGAGGTGGTTATTTCTCATGTTAGAGTCTGCAATACTGTTTCATTATACATTAATTAACAATTAAGAATCCTCGTAGGCTCACTTTGTCTTATTTTCCGACTGTAGGTAGTTGTTAGCCAGACTATCGGATCGATTGCTAATACTTTCGCGCCGTGTAAGCCGCTTCTGCGAATAGACTATCGCATTACGTGCCGCGTCTAACGAAAGACCTCTAAGGATTCTATGGAGTGTCATGTATGGAGAGTAATGTGTTGCAATGTATTCTGAATCCTAGAAATTAACACCATCTTCATGAATTACGTGAGATATATTCGATGAAAAGTTTCGTATAACGTCAGCTGCGTGAGTCAGCACGGAAAGTTTAACTAAAAGTATGTGCGGTTAACATTTCTACTGATCTCCATCTTAATCCTGCTTAAACCAGGTCAGAATAAACCACCACGGAATAATAATTTATGTTTAAAATATTATATCGAGTCAATAAACATCAAAAGCGCAAAACTTCCAAGTTCCTCTCCTCTCTGCAGTTTCATAAGAAGTTCATAGAAGTTTTAAAACTACGGATATCTATTATACAATCAGTTGGCAAGTGGCCCATTGTGATGAATATGGCGAATAACTCTTTCTTAACTTAGTTTTAATACTGGATTATATTTTAACGTGATTTTTTACCTTTTCAGAGGTTTTTGAGGAGGCGGGGTCCTTCCAATGATTGCGATTCCGTGTTCGATATATTATTTTTTTCAAACGCGACAGTAAAAATGACATTGTAGAAATTGACTGTTTTTATCTATATTTGATAAAGATGGCGTTTCCCATCCGGCGTCTCTTAGATGAAACATCAAATCAAACTCTAAGTTTAGTTTCGTTCAGTTCACAGCAGCACAGAGGTTAAAATAACGGAAAGAGTATAATATCAAATTTAAAAAAAAAACCATTAATCATCGTCAAGTTAGACGTTGACTCTAATTCGCTATAATGACTGAATTTCTCCTTTAATAACTGTCTAAACAAACATTCTTGAAAAATCTATCCCTATCTTGTTCAAGTTTTTTTCATGATTAACCCGAGGCTAACTAACAATAAAATGAACCATAAGGCTTCCATTCTTGGAATTTTCTTTGATAATAACGAAATTCCTAACAAAGACTGAGTTCGTACCCAAGTTAGTTTAAAAAGCTTGACAGTTATTAAATGCTAAGACAATAGTTGTACAATGAATGACTAAAAAGAAAATAGACTAGTGCTCTCATCTCGTTTATTTAAATTCACTTTTCAAACAGAGTTTTTCCTGCTGGCGATGTAAAATGCTATGGCAGAATGTACCTACAGAACAGTATAAGAGCTTTCGCATACTATAAGATCTCATCTTGTTTATTTAAATTCACTTTTCAAACAGAGTTTTTCTTACTGGTGATGTAAAATGCTAAGGCAAAAGGTACCTACAGAACAGTATAAGAGTGATCGCATACTACAAGAATTTTCTGTCAGAAAAATTCTGATGCATCCCGTATATTATCAGAAACTTTGAACCGGTAACTTTTACAATACAAAATGTATACACCGAGTACTCTGGCGAGCATCAAAATCTGATGATCAGTCAGAATGTTTCTTACAGTGTATCTAATACCAAAAGTATGCAGCGAGTGCCATCAAGCTCGAGCATCAGAATTTTTCAGACAAAAAAATCTTACAGTATGCGGCCGCGCTAAAAGGTTAGTTGGTCCTTGCAATGAGCGAAACGCAAGTTACACGGACATCGAGTGCAAGTGCACTTGAGACACGTGTAACCGAGGTCACCTTAGTTATGATGTGTGTAATATCACAGAACATCACGTCTATAATCCTGGTAAGGTTAGGGAGAAGGTAAGGTAATGGTATACCCGCATTTGACTATTACCATCAACTGGGCAAACATTCCTGACGTACTGCCTGTTAATAAGAAATTAGCTAATTATACTTTTCCCTAGGAATTAAATCCAGGAATGAAATTCCATTTAATATTTTATGTGTTTGAGTTCATAAAAAATAACATACCAGAAACATTTTTCTACATAATTATTACAACCATTACACGTGTACAAATTATATTCCTATATGAAAGTAGTAAGTTTATAGTGCAATATAAAAAGTTTATTCTTCCTGATTACAGTAGCATCTACTTATGTTAGTGGTAGTTTGTTTGCTGAACAATAAACGTAATGGCTTGTAAACAGTGCAGTCGTAAAGCCATACGAAGGACACGCTCCGAAAGAATTACGAGTGTTATCTGATACTGAATAGATAACACACAATAATTACTACCCACCGTGAAAGCTTTGGATCTTTTACCTTAAAACAATGTCTAGACAGCCTTAGAAACTTCTAGAACTGGTCACAAAGAAAATCCCTCCGGAAACATTAACTACAAATCAGCGTTTTTACAAAGCCTGAACGGGATTACTACACGAAGTAATTACAGCTTTTCACAAAAAGAAAACAGGCAATAGGCTTTTGAACTCATTGTAATGCCCTCACAAAGACACGAGATAACCCGAGGCAATTTTCTTGAACCCTAGCTTGGTGCTTGACACACAATTTTCTCAATACATAACCCTAATAATTGTCAGTAAGAAACGTAAACATGATAACAAGTGGGTAGGTGGAAAGTAAACTGAATTACTCGCGGGCCGGACGCCTTGTACAATTTACGAGGGGCAGCGTTACTAAAAAGTAGAATACGTTTGTGTGGCGCTCATTCCTCGCTGCAAACGACCGTTTAATGCTAATAGGAATAGTGCTTACAATGGGCTTACGTACGTACTGATTGTAGATCTGCCACCGCTCCTTTTTAATTCGATTCCTCTAAACTGCTGTAGGTTTCTGCCTTTATTACACCATTTTATCGATTTGGATAATCTTTTTCGTATAGTTTTTAGTGTTGTGAGTACTTTTTGGTTTAGTAAAGGTCAGACCGATTTGTGAGTAAATTCTCTTTATTGTTACTGGGTAATAATGCTTTTAGAAAGGTTTCAAATGCATTTTTTTGTATCCTGTTTGTTTCTGGAGAAAATCCAACCATAATAATATTCTTTCAAAAATAATGTAGACAACTCACGTCCTACAGTGAACTCAACAATGTCAAGCTATACCTTCGTAAGTTTTCAGGTAAGACATAGCTCTTTACTTATAACACTATGAAATATACGAGTAACTTAACCTTAAACAAAGTAACACCTGAAACATGTTAGTCTACGGTGTACATGCTTAGTGAAATGCGTAGTAGGTACCATCTTTTATAATTATTTACTTTAAAGAAACGTATTTTATGTTTATTGAAGTGAAAACTTCTTTAGCGGCGTTGTGCACTTTTTTGGAATGGGTAAAAAATGTCAAACTCGCGTCAGGACATGTGACCTGATCGAAAATTCGTAAGACGGCGCAGGGCGCTTGCGCGAATGTTCGTGTGTGATTATTACTATTGAAGTTTTCACTTCTGCCGGCACTCCCAGAGTGCAACCCGTCGTTTTTTTTCTTTATTTATCTTGCGCCATCCCATCTTCCAAGTTCATCGTGCTTTGCTGGCGCTGCTGCGGTGACTGAGAACCTCAAGCGGCGTAAATATAGCAACCTTAGTGGTAACTATATTTTTGAGCCGTTTGGGGTTGAAACTATAGGGCCATGGAGTCCGAGTGTTCACAGCCTCTTTAGAGACATTTCAAAAAGACTTGTTGACGCTTCCCGTGACTCAAGAGCTGGCTTTTACCTTGATCAGAGGCTAAGTATTGCCATACAAAGAGGCAACGCCGCCAGTCTCTTGGGCACATTACCAGTTGACAGCTTTGAGGATGAATTTTACGATTCTCTCTAATAGTTTAATTAAGTTTTTGGTTTTATGTACAGTTTTTTGTTTGTACTGTTTTTAATAATGTTTATTTGTAGGTTTAATAAATTAGTATTTAGTTTATATTATTGTTAATTTAATTGTTACCCCATAATAAATACTATTTGATTTAAAAACATCTTTTTTTACGGTTCGTCCCGGAGCCTGAGGATGTATTTCATCTTATACTATTATTTTTTTATATATTTAATATTATAAAGCTGCAGTGTTTGTTTGTTTGTTTGAACGCGCTAATCTCTGGAACTACTGGTCCGATTTGAATGATTCTTTCAGTGTTGGGTAGTCCATTTATCGAAAAAGGCTATATAAATATGTAACATTACGCTATCACCAAAAGGAACGGAGCAACAGTGAGAAATGTTTCAAAATCGGGAAAATACATTTCTTTTCGAGAGCTTCCGTTGCGTGCGCTGCGTAAACGGTTAAAGATACGCAAAAATTATGTATTATGGAATTATTTCCCATGAAAAGTTCTAAAATAAAGTCCGCGAGAGCGCTTTTAAGGTTAAGTCACTATAACCTTTTTTGTGGAAATCAACATTTGATTTTAAAGGGATTCATTATTTGCGAAGGTACTTTCATTAACATGATATTAATCTTTATCCAAATAAATAATTACGTTAATCATCACAAGCATTTGATTTTGAACAAAATTGCCCTTGACATCGTTTGATTTCAATGAATATCTAAGGAGATATCATAGTTTCAAAATAATACTACAACAAAATAATGACTGCCTAGGCATGTCATAATTGCGGTCGTAAGATCCCTCTTTGAGAAGTGTTTGGAAATGCGGTACGGTGTCCTCAGCCTCACCTTCAACCTGACGGAAGTCCTCCCGGGCACGGTTGTTGCGATAGGTACCTCAGGGATTCGGCGGCAGGCAAGGGGAATGGGGAGCAGTCGGAATGCTTGAGGGAAAAGACATCCCTCTACTTATCGCCCCAGACACGGGGCAACAAATCGTGGCGCATATTCCAGCTGCTTGCGGACGGGGAGTAATGGGGGAGCTCGCCGTCCGACGAAGGACAAGGCCCGAGCCACGGTGCGTCGTGTTTCACGCGCTCCTCAAGGGAACTAATGGGGACGGTATCATAGGGCCAAACGCCTAACATGACGCGGGTGAAACCGCGCGCAGAAGCTAGTTATAGATAAAGATATATTTATGCATAACATTTTTAGTGCCTCCCGATGTTATAGTACGGAGAAGCAAAATTTTGCACCACTATTATTTTAAACTCTGTAACAAACAAAGTATGAAATAATTTAGTCTAATTACAAATTATCTAGTGGAAGCTTCACAATATTAAAGCAAATGTTAGCACGTTAACATTAAACCAAAAGCCGAGTAAACAGTTGTTTTATATGCATTGCGTTGTTACTCCTTCTCATGTCCCCTTAGCCAAGTCTACGGAATCAAATAGAGCTTTCCAGCTGAAATACGGCCGCCCATGTCGCTCGTAACATACAAAATACAAGTAATTATATTTTAGGATACAACGCTGTTAATTAAGGTGGTCGGTTACTGTAGTTATGGAGCTAAATACAAAATTGTAAATTACATTATTTTGTTCCATATTATTATTTAGTAGTTCAAAGGCATTTTCATTACAATTCCAACTACTGATGAATATGTTTAAAACTGTTAAAGTCACATTATAGCAAAAAAAAAACGAATAGAAAAGGTCTTCAAAACGCCTCATTACCATTGTGGCAAAACAAGACAAAAGTCTGTTTCATTTCATTGTTACATTGAAAAAAATGGTCTTGTTTTTAACATAAACAATTGAAATATCAGCCTGAGGCAGCGTGTTAGTCTTTGATCACGCTGGCTTTCAATGTCGTTTAATTAAAAATAAAAGAGACGTACAAAAACGTTGCGGCAGACGGTGGGCTGGTTTTTCGGCGATAGGTATAGGAATAAAAACAGCTAAATGAAACATGGTTCAGTTTTGCCTTACACCAGCAAAGACTAAACGAGCGCTGTTCGGTCAGCTCAGCCTAATTTATGTGAGCGACGCCGTTGAATAAAAATGTTACGTACCCGAATCGCTTGCGAACGGAACTGAGCTCCATGTTAATAGGACTATAGCTTACAACACTCGAATTGTGTTTGACTTGGTCTCCATAATATTTTCCTCATCTCAAGATTACACTGACTGTTTTTATTCCCCCCAGAGAAATTATACATTCTAATTTTTATACGCTGTTATCTCGGAATATATAATATCGTATTCTTCGCTAAATATAAGAGCTATAACTTACTCAGTTTATCTACGTTGTAACCTTTGTGGAAGGAATTCATAAAGACAAGAGATGGTTCCTTTGGCGCTCAACAATTCTTAAAGAAAGACGTTTTCAAAAGTAAATCCGTCTATTGTCTACATTATTATGTGTTTGCTACACGAAAAAAAAATACAGCAATAAATAAATCAGATCACATAATCCGAGTTGAATAACACATGTTTCTCTCAAATAAAAAGATAGAAGCAGACAATATGTCAGGGATTTTGCCATCACTTACTTGACTCAATTTCATTCGCAAATCCAAGCAGCAAATGAGGACATAGGGCGAACACACGTCTTCATTGGCTACGTAATACGCGAAGTACGGTAAGATTTATAAAATAAAAAGGGACGTCTAGGCGGCATCCCACGGGACCGCTGCGAACATCTATTTCGTTAGTTTCCGCGCAGTCACCGGGACGCTCGTTTGTCATTCCGCCCTTATTGAGGAGCAAATTTCAGTGACCGCCTCCTGCTTTCTGTTATCCCCGTGATATTTTCATAATCTCGCTTGAAGGACACGTCCTAAGACTTGTTGTTGTATGTAGTTTATTGTCCTGAACTTGTATCTTAGGGTAATCATCGTTTGGTCAAAGTGCCTACTCTAGACCTAACTGATATTACATTATCTATACTGAGTTATATGTTCCAGTTGCTTTAAGACACATTTATTAGCTTAGTGTACTAAAGTTTGAAGCATAAGAAATAGTAAAAGTAAAACATTAAAGGAAAAGAGATGCAGGCAGGTCGTTAAATAGTCGCAATTCTACCTACTTGTAAAAACATTCGACATTTTGTTAAACTTGGTGTTTTCCGAACGATTTGTCAAAGGAATGCGAATCTGCGATGAAGGCGTTAAGTGAAATAAATCGAGATTAAAACACACTCCAAGGCAATCGGTGGGGGAAAGACAAGACTCCATTTTGCAAAGGAAGAAAAATCTCATCATATATTCACGGCACGCTTTCCCTACCAGTCTATAGAGACGGGACGATAAACAAACTACTCTATTGCACGCCCCTCCATCGATTTATCACACGTCTATGATTAAGATTTATGGCTATAATAATAACTTTTATAGATAAATTCTTTCTTTGGTCTATGTGATGTCATTCATATTGAAAGGTGAAGACTTGCGTAACTACGAAAGTTTCTCTTTTAGTTCTGTATATGAGTTTGTGTATTTTCTCTGGTTTACGATCCAATTTTCCTAGCAGCGCAATTATAGTAGTTAGCTATCTGGCTATTCAGAGTGCATACAATTATGAAGGAGACTCTAGCGAAAAGCAAACGAACGGAGCGGAACAAAAAAACTTGGTACTCCACCGTTTCATATTTCTGCGTTATTTTTTAGTCCGATTTGATGACTGTATCAGTCTACTGTACTGAATGTACGACATTGGCGACAGGAATATATAGGGTAAGATGTGTTGTATGATAGCTGCAATGATATTAAAAAAAATATTTGTATAAGAAGATTATATGTTATAATCAAAGCCCGAAGAAGGTAGATTGAATTGGAGTCAATAACCTGAAACGCATGTAATTAATATGGGCCTATGCCTTCGGGATTCCAGGATTTTGAAGAGATTTCTGCAATTTTTTTTAGGAACATATAGGATGAAGACATATAAGCATTCGCTGTTGCCCGCTGCTTCGCCCGCCTGCATTTCAATTCAATCCCGTAAGTACAGAAATGAAATCCCGGGAAAAGGCTTTCCATGACAGTTCGAGATTCAAGTATGATGATTAATCAGGTCCTTCAAGAGTTATTGCGTCTGCGCAGATCTAATTTTGGAAGCGATAAACTAAAATATGTACAGCTGGGCAATTCTACACAAGTTGCAAAACAAAACAATAAAAAGTTCTGCCTAGAAGGTTGATGTACAGGTTGGTATCGACATCTTATATTGACGTGGAGTCAACGCTCTGCTCTTAAGATATTCGTTGACGCACTGCCGTCACCGTTTACTTCTCGACCTTGTTCTGTGTTCCCACTCACCTACGTATTCCACTCACGATATTTTCAAACACTGAGTTGGTAATACGTGACACAGTCAGCTGTTATTGTACCCCTAACATATTTGTATCTCAAGAGCAAATTCCTCAGAATACTTTATTATAAATGTCTGTGAAATATCATCTTGAAATCTCACATGAAAAGATGAAATATTTCAGGAATTAAAAGTAATAAAATACTCTTTGTACGTATGTGGAAAATATAAACTCCAGCTCTTTATAAAGATATTATATTTTATGTGAAATTTTCACCGTTATTTTCTTTGAGATATTATTACAAGAAATTAGAGTGTTATTTGATTTAATTCGGCTTAACCAGTTTAAATAGGCGTTTTTGACGACTCGTAATTGTTTTGAAGAAATAAAGATTATAAAGTGTATCTCTGGAGCAATATGATGATTATGAAATTATACTAGATTTGTGCAGACGTCAGCACATCAAACTACCTCAATCTGTCAAATTTCTTTAATTGATTTTCAAACTTTTTACTATAGTGAAAGGTTAATGTTCGATTGGTAAATGATTGACAGATTGATGTAGGTTGACCTGCTGGCGTCTCTACATAATTGCTGCTACGATTATAAATGTTACGGTACCTATACCTAACCGAAATGTTTTAATTATGTGTAATGTCTAGTACATTTTAAAAACAACTTACATTTTTGTGCATCCTGTTTCTTATAAAGTTGAATAATGAATAATTGTGATGATTATTCTGTTGAAGTATTAAATAAGTAATAAAAAAATAAAGTTGAACAAAAATTAAACTACAGAACTATTTCTGACCATTCGAGGTTCTATAGAAACTCTCTGAAACTTCGAAGGAAGACATAATTATTATTTGCCGAAAAAAGTTAAGCTTTAACATGTGTCCTGACCAGATTTATTAATCTTTTTTTTTTTGAAAGCCATTGTTCTTAATACGAGTAGCTGTACAATTCCTGAACCATTTTACCGCTTAAGCATTGAGTGTCTATGTAAAAAAGGTTTTATAAATATGAGCATGGCAGCCGCGAAACGCACAAGTGTTTACAGAATTACTTTTCTGTGAATACGAACCCAAAAGATTTTTCCAATTTAGCGAGAAAGGCTCGAATGCTGGAGAGATCACAAAACGAATAGTAAAAATACATTCCCTATACGTGACCGTAAGTTTTGTTACCCGCGGGAGGACGCCAGCGGACGTTGGGGGACGCCGAGAGATGCCGAACATGACATATAAACGAAAATGCCATTCGAAGTTAGAAAAGTGTACAAGGCACGAATTTTACGCCAATGACCACATAAATTTGCCATTTTAGTATTGAAATATGTATCAATTTCAAGTTTTATTTGTGGTACAAGTGCTTGTTGTAATACGTATAAATGTATTGGTTCCTTTTGCTTCAAGCTTTATAACTTACTTTTTTACACGATTGTAACTATCAGCTAAAAACTTTTAAATAAGGTTATTTGCCTTAGTTCCTACGACTTTTTTATGCTAGCGTTGCAAAAGTACGAAAATAAATCTACTCCTGCCTAAATATTTAATTTGATTTAGACAGATTGATTTACAGCAAAGGTCTTTTTAAATAGGTATATAACGAAATACCTTTACAGTCATATATTTGAGCATTTTACAGTTCTCGCTAAAGACTGTTTGCCCTTTCAGACGTCATGTTTCTAGATCATAATAAAATTTTACTACTAAATAAGACATCCGTTTATACGAGTTTCACGAATCCGCTGAAATAAGTGGAGAAAATTATTTTAAGACCGTGCTAAAAATAGCAAGATTTTTACCTACCTCATTCCGGCCCTAAACTTATTTTTGTGAAAAGTATGTAGGCAAGTTTCCAAATTGCGCTATGTATATTTTACTTTACAAAGTTGTTCATACCGGGCGAATTTACGTGATTGATACGAAGTTGCGGGCGGCCGAATATCTTATTATCCCTAGGGAAGTTTGCAACTTTGCCGGGATAAAAAATTACCTGCGGTTATCCGGGCAAACGTAAATTATTCGCGGGTAAGCTTATAAAATAAACATCATACGTGTTAAACAAATACACTTTTAAACCTTTTATTCTCTTTATTTTTGTTGGAATCTTTCTACCTCGAGTTTCTCTTATGGTAGTACCTCATTTGATGTGAGAACATTTAACTTAAGTAAGTGTGGTGTGTGTGTGCTGCAATGAAACATTTCGCTAAAGATTGTTTATGTTATTTTAATTAAGATTACAATATTAAGTCTATTTTATCAAATTTAATAAACATCACTTACCTACTTAATTCACCATTTTGCCTTTTCTTCTCCCAGATCCACAAAAGGCTTTAGGAAACTTGTGCCAGTTTTTTTTACTCATAAATATGGCAGTTCATGATTTCGTCTCCCTCGCTTGTACCTTTTTGTCAGTTTTATATCAGACCGTTTTCTGTTTGAGATTCTGGGCTTCAATTGAGTCTAAGGCCAAAACCGTAAGTATAATTAGTCTATAATGTTCTCACTTCAGAGAGCAAGTCTCCTAAGTCTGCTCTATAATGAGAGGGAATTATTTATCATCAGGCCGGCCTATTGGGAGTTGTTAAATAGCAGAAATACAAATTCATCAAAAGGTTCCTTAATATCCGTATTTCCCTTTCCCTTCCAAGGTTTCCCAATGATCAACAACATAAAGAGCCCCTTAAAAAGGCCATGCAAAAATGTTTGCAGTATCGGCAACGTGCAGGCTACTTTGGCCGCTTTCCATCAGGTCGGCTGTGTGCTTCTTTGCCGCCATTATAGTATAAAATCAAATTCCTGGGTAATACAATACGCTTAGGTAAGACTGCTTTTATAGGAACAAATGCTATGAAATGGTTGGTCGTCCATCTTCAGACTGACGAACAGTCAGACTCTCTAAATATCCATACGACGTTTAAATATTTCACTCACCGTTAATCAGTACTTATCCAGTATATTAAACTGGAGTCTCACAGGTACTGTTTCCCCGTTGATCGTAGCCGGGAAGTCATCGGTCACGAGCCAGCCTGGCCACGTCGCTCACTGTCTACTCGTGATGAAACACTCCGCCCTTATCTAAATCACTGCGTTTAACCTAAATAACGGCCATCCTGTATAAAGCTGTTGTTGTACTGACGTGTCTTACGTGGTTAGGAGGCGGTTGCACTGAAAGTATGTGTAGTTAGTCAGTCTGTGTGTTATAGTTAGGTCATTTTGATTTAAAGTCTTCAAAACTTTAGGTTCAAATTAGCGCGAGTAGTTTAGTGTATTGAAATAATTGTAGCACAACAAACTTTTTGTATATAACAATTGACTGATGCCTTAAAGAGACACCTTTTATTTTAAGCTTGTATTTCAATCTTCACCGGACACGGAAGTTTAGTTTCGGGAGGTACCTGTTCCGGATAGAGGATAGATCGAGAGGACAGCGTCCACCTCACAACCCAGCCGCAGTGGTAGTAGGTAATTTTTGCACACATAATCAAAGTAAACTAAAAAAAAACAAAAAAAAATTCACGGCAAATTCGTGAAAATAATAAGCACTTAAGAAAGATCAGGAAAAGTGACTATTTAATTTAAATAGGCAAAAATTTGTCAACAAGAGTTTTCTCTACATAATTGATTTTGATATTAATAAAAATGGAGTTACATGACATTCGACCATTGTGCGACCAGCCAACTAAAATCTCCGTACTCCAACATGTTTTTTAATTGTAGCACCCGGCCACAGTAGCAATTTGAACAAATAAATACAACCCATTATACTCGTAGATTATTTGTAAGATTAAAAGTCACCCACATTTCACGAGCAGTACAATTACAAAAAAGTTTTTAAAATTAAAATAGAACTTTTCTTTATTAAAAAGTATTTCCAATAATTTACGTCACTAGTTGTAAGCAGAGAATTTTACGAATTCTGTCACTTCGTGATTACTTTGTGGGATGAGATTACAAAAAGCTCCGGGACAGACATGACATCTTTTGTACGAGGATGCCGTTTTCAAACGAAAGTTATCAAAGAAACCGTACTACAAAATTATTAAATAATGGCTAATGGACTTTGTATACGCTGCCTTAAACAATTTTCTTTATCAAAGTTCTATATTGCCTGTCGTCTCTGAAACTATTTGAGTTAGGACTCACCCAGTATGATAGGCAAAAACCGCACCATACTGCGAAGTGGAATGTTGAGGCATAGTTCTCACTAAATATTCGAAGTGTTGGGATGTTTAGAGGCAACATCGAATATGCTTTAATAGAACATAAGGTACCTTTATTCTTAGCTCGAAATAAGCGTATTTTACCCGAAATATACGTAATATAGTCCTAATAATACCTACATTATTTCTCCGCATAAATCATAACCCAGTTGAGCAATCACTTGGATCATATTGATAAAAGCTTTCTCGCAAAAATATAAGTAATACAGTCTCACTCTTTTCCTTCAACATAATTTGTTCTGTATGTCTGTCGGCAGGTGGGCTCAGTTCGGGAGAAAGAAGGCTTAATATCAAACAATATGAGACATATCTTTTATTAATTAAAAACGTAATGTCTGCTCGTTTCCAAGGATATCCTTGAATTAAGCCCGAGATAACGTTACGAAGAAAAATTCAATATCATCCTTTATTACTTCTTACTACGAGAATAAGTTCAAGATAATAATAAAGTAGTAAATTAATAAAGTTTTATTCGAGTTTAGGTGGCGGCCTTATTCAAAGAAAGTGCCTTTCGTGAATGATAAGTACTTCCACCAAAAACTTGAATTAGACTATTGGAGGGAAAATCTACTTCGTAATAAACGCGTTGCCAAGGTAATGCTATATACTTTTATATTCATGTAAAATCGACCGTAATATACATTTCCCTTTTCCTGGTATGGTTATGGTGTAAAGAAATGGTGTTTGTCCCAGCGTTAAAATGTATGGGATGTGCGCGGTCCCTTTGCATCCAAGACACATTATTCACGGACCATAAAAATGGACTGACATAATAAGAAACTAAACGTATAACTCTGCTGCCGGGGGCTTGTTATCTATAAATAAATGAATGGGAGAGTTCATTTGTTTGAAGATATTACGTACCGTCTCAGAACAATTGAATTAAACGGTTTGAGTTAATATTTCAATAGAACAACTAAGATAATAAACATCCGAACTCACATTGTTGATCTTGTGAACTTTATGTTTTGACTTGTATTGGAGTAATTTAACATGAAAAACATTATTCATTAATGTTGAAATAAAAGTAAAGTTTAAAATGATGCATGGAATTTGTTTTCATTATGTAGTCGCAATAAATTGTATGATAAAGCGGTGTTGCATTAATACAATCAGTTGCCTTGTTGTCCGTGCTCAATCATTTTAATTGTTTTCATAAAAGACATTGATTGTGTCTTTTTAATGTATTTATTTTGCATGTTATTAACAGTTATTGAACGGCGTACAGAGAGAATTATTAATTGTAGGCAGTACTCGTAGTGCTCGTCGTTATTGATTATTACCGACGGTTCCCTCTAGGCGGTTATCACACGACACGGCTCGCCGTCGTCGGTCACTCAAGCAGATCTGTCACTGGACTTCTCAGGCTTCTATGAAATCCATTCATGTCTAAGAGCGAGGCCACACGAATCACGATGACGGTGCGGTGTGGCACTGGAGCGGTAGCGCAAATTCACCCTACATATACAAATCAATATACCTACTATGTCACAGAAGGCGTTCGTACCGTTATTAGCGCGCCAGCCTTGCGACATAAGAAACAATATGGTTTCCTTTTAGTTAAATAAACGCTCGCATTATGGAAACTTAATGATTTAAAAACAAAATTCGTCGCACCGTACCGCTGTAAATGGAGTTGACATGCCGTGCCGTACCATCCACGTGTCATCATATTGCTTAAAATTAATGCTATACCGCACCGAACCGCATACTGTTTTCTCTTACACAAATACAGCTCCAAGTTGAGTGATCGAGTGCCACTAACGGCTTTTCCGTGCGGCATACCGTCAGAAAATTTGCACGGTCTTTGATCGCTCGGACGAATGGTATCGTGTGAGATTCGCTTTATTGTCCTCAAGCCTGCCTGTTATAGAGTGTTTGTAACAGAAGGCACTTAATAATTCAGCGCAACGTCGTCTGAGCTCGTCTGGCAATGCTACCGGTGGCCTTGACCGAATGTTCTTGCATTAAGGCCGATGGGATTATGTATATTAAATAGAATTTCGAATGATACCACGGAGAATCCAGGCAATGTGATTTGGTTGGGAATCTCAGGAAAGTGGATTTCAATTTTAGAGTGTGAAATAGGTTCTGGTTTTAGCTCAACTTTTAGGGTTTTTAGTGTTTGTATACTAGTCTTAAAATTATGATCTGTCATATAAATAATATTACTTGTTTAATTCAAATAAAAACACTTTTGTGGACTCTGAAGTTTGAACTTACTCGTTTAGTTAAAAAAATCTTCGTGTACCTAATGTAGTCAGAAATTCCTTACGTTTTTGGTAAATAGTCTTCTTATTCACCTCCATCTAAAGGTCCATCTTAATATATTTATTCCTTAAAGGCAAAAAAGGTTTTAAAAGATAAATTCGGGAGTCTCTTTGGAAAAGAAAATAAAACAACCCTTTCAATAAAGCGGGGGTCCACACACGCATGATTGAATGAACACGTAATACGTGTACAGTCGTATAAACCGAAATATATTCAATATAATGTCTATTTTGTGCTCCTGGTCTATATTAATTCAATGATCGAGTGGAGATTAAATTTTGATAAAGGTCTTTTCAGGAAAGGTTTAGGCGGTTCCATAGTAGATTGGATCTCTTATGTATAAGTAAGTTTGATGTCCTATGATTCGTTTCGTCCTTTTGTATAAGAACAGCAATCATAGACGCATGTATTGTATACATCTTTATTAATTTTTCATCACATTTAATATTTTATAATATTTATTAAAATACAAAAATTTAATTATAAAGTGCAGTGTCCAAGCTATCGGTGGTTAGGGTTTCAGAAACAGGAACCGCCTCATAATACGACCCGTATCGTTCTCCTGTACTGCCTTCTGAATCAGGCCCTTGATCCAACTACTTTGGGAGAGCCTCGAAAAATGTTCGTCGAGGCTCTTAAAGTACTTAGGAGAACAGTGTATAAGATGGGGACGCGAGGTATAATTGGGACATACACTCTTTAGGAATACTTAACACAACACTAACGTAGCGCAAGCGCCATCAGGGCGTCATTTGCAAGCGGCCATTAACAAATGGCGTCCTGTTGGCGCTTGCGCCACGTTAGAATTGTGTTAAGTTTGCCTTAAGTGTGTAATTTCCCATCATACCTCGCGTCCTCGTCTTATACACTGTTCCCCAATTATATTAGGCATAGATAATATTAAATAACACATGTTAATTTAGATTCTAAGCAAATTATTTATTAACTTAGGTCGTTATCCTTTTCGTGTACGAAAATGATGTTGCTCGTTTAATGATCAATGAAACTTCAGACATACACGTAACTATCTAGTTCTAATCCAATTACCTAGGGCTGGGCTGTTGTCTACTATTAGTTGTGGCTAAATATCGATGTTTCACACGAACCGATCGCCCATCTAGGCTTAATTATCTCAGTTTATGTACCGTGAGTTCATAAACTACCGATATTCTAGGTACATAAATAACAACTATTTTATTACATAATTATTTATGGCATTTGGGTCGAATCATTTATATTACGAGTATTTCTCAGCTCTGTACAACCATTTTGTTTTTTTATTGTTGAAAAGTTTTCTACTCGCGTAGAATAAAAATATTCTCGTAAAGTTTTGATTTTAGTGACGTAAAAATAATTTTCGTTTATTGATCAACATTTTTTTTTCGCAGTTTACAATAAACAAAAGACTTTACAAAACTCTGAACACATTGTATAGTAGCGTATCCGATAGACATCGGTTCTACGATCTAGTTCCTAGAATTTCGCTAGTTTAGGACCGGATACGCTGCAACTGTATACATATTATGTGTATATTCAATATATATAGTTTGAGTCCCATGGAGGAAGCGGATCAGTTTCATGGCCTGTACCATAATCAAATGTGTGACCACACCTTTGTCATACATGCTGTACATAGAGCTCCTTCGTATACAACGCAACGCAAGTCTGCAATACCTTACAACTTTGGTTTCCAGGCGACTATCGCAATACAAATCCATAGAGCTTCGTACACTAAGCGTCAATGGATTCCAAAGCCGTAAGGTATCGGAGACTTGCATCACGTTGTGTACGAAGAGCTTTATTCGTTTCGGTGTAAATTCAGAAGAGCTATGGAGTAATAAACAGGTAGGCACATTAATATAAGCCTTAGTCCTCGCATAACGGGTAATGAAACCTGGTGAATTATTATGATTATATACTGTAATAAAAGTACAAACAAGGCTAATGTGTTCCACGCATACGTAATGTAGAATTGATGTGAACCTATAGGGTTTGCTTTTGACTCGTATTTTTAGGTATTGTTTGTCATTCTGACACAAATCTTCTGGGGACTAGCCACATGACATTGGCCCAAATCTATAAATATCGATCTAGGTCTCAGCTAAGCTTGACCTAATCAAGCTTATCTCAGTTTCGTTTCATCTGGAAATAAACTTTGTTATTGTTAAGTTGCGTTGCATATTCCTACAGACAATTGTGACTAAAATTATTATGTAAATGTGAAAATGAATCGTAGGCTAGTATGAGTATGATTCTTTTTTGTATTCTGTGGATCTAGGCTAAAAATTGTGATAGGTCACAAAGCACATACGCAATTAACAACTACAAATAGTGCTCAATTCTCAAATAATAGGCCCCTTTTTAACCGACTTCAAAAAAAAAGGAGCTTCTTAATTCGACTGTTTTTTATGTTTGTTACCTCATAACTTACGATGGGGTGAACCGAAAATGATGATTCTTTTTTGTTCTAATTTGATAATTAATCTTTCGGAAGTCAGGGGCAAAAACAATTAAAAAAACAATGCCACCGACTGCCAAAAGATAAGTTATTTATTTTAGTGGTATAATCTTGGTCGCGGGACTCACAAATTACCGTGACCCCGGTACGTAAAGGGCTATTGAAGGACACCGTGGATTTTAGTCAGTACGAGTCTGACAGTCCCTCCCGCTCTGCCCTGGGTGGGAGGACTCATTTGATGATTTTACCAAGGTAAAAAAAAAAGTGGTATAAGCTTAAGATGTGTCCTCCAGCACAGGGCTCCTAGTAACCAAAAAACCAACGTGTTCCTTTAGTAGCCTTTTACGTTGCAGGGTCACAATTACCTTTGCGACCTCGCAGACAGACCCATGGCCTTAAAAAAGCAGTCTATTAAATCTTACCAGTGTAATAGCGAGGTGATTGCGTAAAATAGACTGTACGCATTGTGTTTACGTCTTTCACATTGACATTTCAAAGACTTTCAATGCGTTATGTACGTTGAAGGGCAGACGATTTTTTATAACACAACGGAGATTCGGATTACCTTCAAAACTTCGGATTGAAATTGAAAATGTGTTACGCTATTGGGTTAAAATCTTATTAGTTTTTATTTGAAAGTTAGATTTTTTATAATTATTTGACCCGTTTTTTCTTTTCATATGCAACACAGAATATACTATTTTTATTTTGTTGTAAAATCATCAATTGAGTGCTCCCACCCAGAACAGAGAGGGAGGGATTGTCAGACTCGTACTGACTAAAATCCACGGTGTCCTTCAATAGCCCTTTACGTTCCGGGGTCACGGTAATTCGTACAGTCCTGCGACCAGTTTTAGTTATATGGGTCAATTCCACTGTAACTTGATATTTAGAGTTGTAGAAACTAGATATTCTGCGCAATTTTATTTTAATCTACGAGAGCTTATCTGAAAGTAACCTAGACACTTTAGTTTTAAGTTTATTTTTAAAATATAAACAGTCAGCTTCCCACGTTTTGTTGTGTTTCTTGTAATTGGCAGAGCAAGGGTTTGTTTCAGAGGTGGGTAGTTGTTTGGTTATTTTTAACATTTTACGTTTCAAAAATAGATCTCCTTATAGTTTTTCCTGTCAGCAATAGGCTTGTATATCAAAAAAATCTAATAAATCCGTTAGTTAGATTATCAGAAAATATTTGACCCGTATTTTTTATTTTGCTACTTATACCTAAAAATACGAGTCTGTTATATTTTAAATCTCGAACTAACGGACTAATTAGATTTATGAATGCTTATGCTTATGAATGCTTGTGACTCAATTACTTTAGAAAAGCTGAACAGATATTCAAGTAATTTGGCTCAGAGATGGTTATAGTCTGAAAAAGCACATATTTATAAGCGATTGAGCCGCTAGCAATAGCTACTTAATTATGTTCTTATACGAGTAGTTTTTTTTAAATAGAATTATACACAGCAGAATCTAACTTTGTTTTCAGTGAATGAATTTGGAACACCTACTTGTTTTTCTTGCTGAAATTATAAATATTTTTGTTTTAAATTACAATGGCTAGTTCAAGTCTTTAATATGACATTTTTTGTGTAAATATATAATAGAAATAACAAAAATATCTACACATAAAAACTTCATATACCAACATCTATACTTCGAAATGTCTTTTAGTTACATGTTTACCTTTTTCGTTGA
Source organism: Agrotis puta (assembly GCA_943136025.2). NCBI lineage: Eukaryota > Metazoa > Arthropoda > Insecta > Lepidoptera > Noctuidae > Agrotis > Agrotis puta. The sequence continues at coordinate 10,095,313 of OW964182.2, read as the reverse complement.
ATTTGTTAAACAAATAAGATCCCTATTTGATTCGCTTCATTAACCGTTGTTTACAAAACGCCAGCTATGTATATTTATCTAAATAGGTAGGTACATTTCTTAGGAAAAAAACAAAAATGTCACATTTCAAGAAATTCTGATATGACAACTCATAAAATGATGTTCCGTTAGTCTCAAAAAAACAGTATAAATTGCTAAAAAACATTAACTTTCATAGCTGTTAAATAATTCCAGAGGTAGGTACAGAATGAACGAGAGTTATAAAACTGAAAAGACCATTTATTCACATTTACTTTCCGCGATATTCTAAGTAAATATTTCTGTCGAGAGGAATCGTAAAATATTGTGTTCCCTTTCTCAGATGTGAAATCATAGAACCGAAATGTACTCGATAATATGACTGTGGGTATTATAACAGCGTGGGGGAGTAACCCTTGCTCATACATCAAGTGGACTAAGACCCCGCGTCGAACATACAGTCGTATCTCCCCCCCGATAGGACCAAAATATCCCGGTTCCCACTGTTTCCTTTCATTTAGATACGCTCAGTTTCGGTCCTTTATCCCCTTTCCTCAATTTTGTCTTCATCTTTCTGCCCTACTTCCACGGCCGCATTACTTAATACAATGAAATTTTTGTCCTTAACACGCTTGAGTGAATTCTTTTTTTAGAGATTATTTTTTTTCGCTCGTGATTTCAGCTGGATCAGCTTCATCTAGCCACTTTTACAGATTTAATTTTATGAATCAAAATAATCTTGCTTAAACGGTATATTCCGATTGTTTTTTTTTTTTCAAATAACATTGTTAGCACTTGTAAACTTAATTAAATTTAGGAAAAATGTAATGATACGCTTAATATTCCTCATTGGTTTTATTACTATGTTCTGTATTCTTATAAATCGTTAGGTAACATATTTAAATACATCTACAATTTGATAGTTTATTACACAACCCTTTTGTTATCTACTTGTTAAAGATGGCGACGTTGAAATCGTTGCCAAAGTAATCTGAATACATAAAATGTATTTTTGGCTGTCAAGACATTACAAACATAACATTTAATTTATTAGTATTTACATTCAAATATTTACAATTGATCAGCTATTATGTACAACGTACGATCTAGACCTTAGAGTTTAATATGATTTCATTTATTAAATGTTTAAATACAAAGGTACAATAGCCAATGTCTATAAATCATCTTTTTTTTTTTTTTTTTTTTTTTTTATCGTGGTAAAATCATCAAATGAGTCCTCCCACCCAGGGCAGGGCGGGAGGGACTGTCAGACTTGTACTGACTAAAATCCACGGTGTCCTTCACTAGCCCTTTACGTACCGGGGTCACGGTAATCCCTAGGTCCCGCGACCCCGGGTCTATAAATCATCTAGAGAAAATTAACATTTTATACAATTTAAACTTGCCTTTGACAAGCATTTTTATTTAAGTTTTAAACAGATGTAAATATCTACAAAGTAACAGAGATTTAATATTGACATAGTAGCAAAACGACCTCGAGTTTACCCTTCTTTCTTATTTCAAAAGTCATAAAATTGTTTTTGTACTGCTAACATAAGTAAGGGAAGGACGCGAACAGAATGAAAAGAAAACTGACTGAGAGCAATGTTTAGTACCAATCTGCCAGATTCGCTACATGAAATGAACTCGAAACGAATGATGCCTAAGGTACGTAATTTGTTTCTTGCTAGCACTGGAGACAACTTTTTGGACGATGCCTTTTATTTTGTCTAGTAAAGCAACCCTAATTCTAAACTTTGATTGTGTAATTTTATTCCGTAGTACGACTGTGAAATGTGAAAAAGTCAGACGAATGTACAAAAAGGTATGCGCAGTTTTGTTGTTTAAAGTCAAGGGAATTTCGGTCGGGATTTTTGCTAAGTACCGTGTCTCAATTGTGGGATAGTGGGTACACAAATTTTGTGGTAACAACCTCGGGAAGGTTTCAGAGGTTTGAATAGCTCATTTCAGAGCTACTTGATGTCAAGAGGCGGCGAAAGACTCATTGCAAAGCCACTCTAAGATTGACGACTTCCATAAATTCTAAGAACTTTGGTAGAAACCGAAGTAAAATGGTTTTGTGGTGGCTGAGAAATCAACTCGATTTAGTCTCATTTTATGTTTGAGCGCACTGGAGATGAAATCGTTTGAGGATTGAGTTATTCTCTCAGAAAATATCTAGTCTGAAGGTACTAAGATTTCCTTTGTAAATTGCAACAAGAGAATTCTAATTTCTCGTCAACAACCAATTGTTTCAGAAGAAAATTGCGTTGTAACTAAAGTAAAAATAAACATGGCTGCGAGAAAATGAAAATAATAAGGTAGTTAACAACTAATTGGTTTTTTGAAGAAACTTTTTACAAAATGAATTAAATCTTCTAAGTTCTTAATTACATATTTTTAGTTAAACATTTTTACTGTTTTTAAAATAGTACGTTTTATTTAGTGAAACTTCATACATAAAACTTGTTGTATCGCATGGATTTCAGGTAATACAATAAGTAGACAGGTATGCAATTTATTAGTACAATGTTTGTTCAGGTTGATCGAATGCAAATAACGTGGCAAAGAGAGCAACCAGCGGCTTAGATATACGTTACGCATAGATAAGCTTCTCGCTTCGATTGAATTTCGGTATATTCCTGTGTTGGACCTACGAAATCGATTTCCTTGTAATCTCGGTGCCGGATTAAGACGACGAACGTAGTTAGCAGTGAGAACAAAGGAGATTCAGCTTCAGATAAATCATCAGAAGGATTATCTCATGCGTGCCATACTAATCTCTCTGGTCGTTATTTATCGAAATGACTAAAACCCTCTGGTCTGTTACAGATGAAATAGTAATATAGATATTTTTAAACAATAATATAATATTTAAAATTGACCGTACATGCTATTGATTTATCGCCTTAAAATTATCTCACAGGAAACATTAATGTCTATATTTCATCGTTGTATTTTAAATACGTTCAACTCAGATAACATAATCCGAAGGTCCGCCACAAATTCGCTTGTTCACTCAATCATATAAAATACTTCCTTTGTTTTAAACGTTTGGGAAGTCGCGTTTGCATTAGTAGGTCATCTTGAGGATGTGGGTTCGTTGTAGGTTGTCGTAAACTTTGTTAGGAGTTTGACGAGCGCATTGGCGAAGAATAGGGTGATGAGTAGTGTTGGGATGGTGATGTAGTGCGCGGCGATGGGGAGGGCGATGATGAGGGCTGGTCGAGGCTGGCGCAGCGTAGTGAGCGTGGTCAGCGTTGCCAGGATGGCGCGGTTGAGGCGCGGCGGCGTGGAGCCTGAGCTCTGCATGGCTGCCGGCCGCTCGCCGCTCAGCACGTGGACGATAACTGACGCTGATTCTGTACAACAAAGCAACATAATGAGCTTAAAATTCACCATTCCTCTCGTGAAAAGGAAAAGGGAATACACAGGTTGGGTGTGCGTTGGTAGATGTCACATGTCTTAAATTTTATGGGTCTAGGACATATTTCATCATTTTAGTGATCAGCGAGAATGAAGATTCGAACACTCGTCCTATAATTCGTAGGTCAGGGCCACCACTTCACCGCTGATTCTGTATAGCAAAGTTTCGTCATAAATCACCCTATCTAGTATCACGTACCGTTATCGATTAACTGCGGGCGCCCTTTGATTGCTTACAAATGATGTAAAGGGTTGCTCTATCTGGCTCTTTAAAATATGTATAAGCTCGATTAAACTGAGCGTAAACTTTGGAGTAATTTCAAAAAGGTTGATGACACTTTTCGATCGAATGTTTTAATATAAAGTTAGAAAAACGTTCATAAAAAGGGTTTAATACCAATAATTTTGCAAGAAACATTTTCATAAAACATTTAAATAACGTCACCTTTTCCATTATGTCATGCGATGATATCAAACAGAAAATATACACCACCTAGAATGTTGAACTTAGATAAATGAAATGTCCCAGCACAGAAGTACCCTACCATTTATAAGTGACGACGGCGCTAGTAATGCATTAGCCTAGAAATATGAACACTTTATTATGTTAATAGTGTACTGCATTGTAATCACAAATAAATACTGCAATTTTCCACACACAAACATTTATGAACTGCTCAAATAGTTTTTATACTTTCCAAAAACATTGAGTTTTCTTTCAAATCCATTAAACGATGTCAATTAAAAAGTTGGCAGCGTTTAAACAGTCGTGTAGGTAATTGTGGAGCATAGCAATAACGTTCAGCTACTTTGTAAGAATCCAGACTGGAATAATTACACAGCATTTTGCAGCAAATCCTTGTAATGAATAATTTTAATATGAAGGTACTGAATACGGCAATCTGTGAGGCGGTATTGTACGAGCGAGGTTTCATTTGAAATGGAAAGAGAGGTTTAAAAGTACGTTGTATAAGTAGATATGGTTCTGTTTCTTTATTGATAAGTTATGTGTATGTTAATCTGTATTTACGATGCTTCTTTTTCCTTGTAATGAATTTAAGCAAAAAAATCATCACAATCTGAAAAGTAGTGGGAACATATTGCCATAATGCCCAAAAAAAGACATCTCTGAAAATGTTATAGAATCCAATATTTTTGTAACATTTTTATGAACGCAAGAATTCAATTCAATCTGCTGTGTGGACTCAATTGATTGGACTTTATTAATCTGGGTAGTGCAGATAATCTTTAAAATACCCCTTCGACCCACACAAGTATTAAAGTGATATGAAATGCTCACGTCTGCCAAACGCAGGTACAAAAGGTAGCGGGCCGAAATGAACCATGATTGTCTAGTACAGTTTTAAGCGCGCTTTGTAATGTCTTAGATTTTTGGGCACCTGGCCATGCTAAAGCTCTCGATGTTTTCCATCATCATATCGAGAGCACTGGTGATGGTGTATGCTACACAAAGTGTCTGTCTGGGTTCGAATCAATAGTCGAAGCCTGGGCCATAAGTGCTCTAGTTCTATACAATTATAAAGCTACAGTAACAAATAGACTATAATAATAAACATACAATACCAAATAGTTGATCCCTCCGATAATGAGGGCAAAATCGATAGTCGTAACAATGAAATATTGACTCGTTTCCCGACTTTAATCGCTTATAAAATTTATGCGTTCGCCCTATTTCACAGCTCAAACACAATGTTTGTGCTCCTTGTAATTAAAGAAATAGTTATATTTTTATGCAGTTGGAGTATTTTGTGTAAGAATTTCGGTTTTAATACAGTGAAAGTACGACGTTATCTAATATGAAGTAATGTTAGGGATAATAATGTCACTGTCTCGTCAAGCTTGAAGTGAAACGTCTTGGTTTTTGTCTCAAGAGGTTTAATGAGGTCATTTGTCTGCGCCGACTTTATTAAAATGTGGCATGTTGGAACGTTGGAAATTAAATTATAGTCCCATTTCGGGTAATATTAGCTACTTTTCATACCAGGTATTATTAGATATTGTGATAAAAATTAATATCTTTTGTCATTTGGAAATAAAATGGCCGTTTCTAATCAAAAGATTAACTTCCATCATGGTTTTTATGTAAGTAGCATTTTGCTACGCTTTTCGTAGCAAATATAGCTACGGCGTAGCGCCTTGCTACGACATTGCTCTTGAACTTTTATTTATTTGAATATCTGCATTCTTTGAAAAGGAAAACTAAAGGACATCAGAATAAAGCAGAAGTTTCCTTACCAGAACTGCTCGGTGCACATGTATAGTTCCCCGAGTCGTGTGGCGCAGCCCGTGCTATGAGGAGCCGGCTCGTGCGCGTTCTCTGTTCTGTCTCCACACTTATACCGCCACGCTGAGCATAGTTCACCACTTGCTCACCCCGATACCAGTAGATAAAGCTGGGGAACAAAGACAGCGGTCAATGTCAAGTACAAATAGTAATTGGGGTGATAAAAACAATATAGATGACCTTACATAAAACAGACCATGAAAAGTGGTCGTAAATCTTGTTATGATGACTTTGTTACTATTCTTGGGCAGCGTGAAGAGTCATTTTAATAATTTATTGTGAATTTTTTATTACTGACATATTTAATGGAAATAAGTTAGTGATTCTTTGCTGTTACATATTACTTACATCCCTAATAAGTATATAATATCATCAATAATAAAAAAGGACACTGTTGTATTAAATAAAAAATATATGAAAAAAAAAGTTTAATTCACGAGTCATCTATTTAATTTGAGAAAGTAAAAATAATGTAATCTAGCTTAAAATGAATCATGAGTTTAAAAAAAATCAGTTATGATCAGAAAGCAAGTGAACTTAAAGTAATCAAATTTAGGTATTAAATAAATAAATTGAAGACTCTTTTTTCATCTTGACAAACAATCACGAAAAAGATTTTCAATCAAATCAAAAACTATTACTAAATATATTTCTTAGTATTGGTAAATTTAATTCAATAACATAATGTCATATCATATGGGCTAAGTGGTCACAGCCTCCTAAGACTTGTTCGTGCGTTGCCGACGGCATACAATGCGATTAGCTTTTATATTCATAACACGATCTATATCAAGGTAGCGTTTTAGGTCCTCTCATAATTCGAATATATATTACTTCACGTCTTTCAGACTTACTTCTATTTAAAAAAGCACTTAAGCCTTTGTCAAAAAGACTGGCGTGACGAACGCGAAGCGATGCGTTTGTATTTGTAATGTATGGAATTGTTTGTATCCAGTCACATAGAAAAGCGAAAGCGATCCGATAGCATGACAGAACTATCGCACTGACGTCTCGCTTCGGTTCGGTATCGCTTCGGACTCGCTTCGCTTTCGACTGTCTGTTTGACAAAGGCATTAACGTTACCACGTTAAGATTATTTTTAAAAAAAAACTTCCTCCATCCAGGAAGTTTTTTTTTTGTTTTAGTAGTTGTCTCTGAAAATACTAAACGGATCATAAAAAATATATTGTACTATAAAAATGCTTCATTATTTCTAAGGGAGATGATTTTTATGCTGTGAAAATGTAAAGTTCCTGTGTAAATTTCCACGTAGACGAGACTGCAGGATGTTGTTAGTTATGTAAATAACAATTGAAGTGAAGACTACCTTTTTGACTTTTATATGAAGGAGATATATCACTTTCTCCATTTGATGTTGTAAGCACGTACATTTGTACAAAGACTTCACTGTGTCAGCACTATACTTGCTACGCGTGGTCTTTACTTTAGTGCAAAATTATAGTTCAAATCGCGTGTAGACATCATCAATTAATTAAATTCTAAGATATAGATATATCACTTTCTACATTTAATGTTGTACAGTGCAAGCACGTACATTTGTACAAAGACTTCACTGTGTCAGCACTATACTTGCTACTGCGAGGATCGTCCGGAGGACACGGTGGAGCATACGGTGCAGGACTGCCCCGCTTGGGCAGAGCACCGCCGTGTCCTCACGACGGCGATAGGCGGAGACCTCTCGCGCCCGGCATTGGTCGAGGCCATGCTGCGGGGCGAGAAGGAGTGGGAAGCGGTCGCCTCCTTCTGCGAAGCAGTCATGCTCGTGAAGGAGGAGGCGGGCCGCCTGAGGGAGAGGACAGCGTCCTCCCTCAACCCCAGCCGCAGTGGTAGACGCCCACGGCGTCGGACGTCGCGAGACGATCTCCGGCCACCGTAGGCGCGGGCATGCGGGCAGCGAGTAATGGGCGACTCGCTGTCCGACCATAGACCATGCCCGGGTCGACGGCGCGTTGTGTTCCACGCGCGCCTCAAAGAGTGTCAGCATAGTGACGGGGCCTGTAGAGGGCCAAAGCCTGCCGGGGTCGCGGGACCAAGGGATTACCGTTACCCCGGTACGTAAAGGGCTATTGAAGGACACCGTGGATTTTAGTCAGTACGAGTCTGACAGTCCCTCTCGCCCTGCCCTGGGTGGGAGGACTCATTTGATGATTTTACCACGATAAAAAAAAAAAAAAAAACTATCCTTGCTACGCGTGGTCTTTAGTACACAATTATAATTCAAATCGCGTGTACAATCATCATTCAATTAAATTCTATTATTGATATTGAAGATTGAATATTATTATCACACTTATTAATCATCACCATTAAAAGGTGTAACGACACTACAAATGATATTGGTCTATAAAACAAAAGTCCACTAAGTAGAATTTTCCGTATCTACAAAACACCATTAAAAACTTACTTTCATAAATACTTGAAACTCAAACACAAAAGTCAAAGTTCCGTGTTGATTGTGTATACGAATCCAACACCTTAGGTGAACTCATTCTACTCTAATTACATGTTATTCCACGTCACACGGCTATTCATTATACCCAAGGATGTGTTTTGTATAGAACTCAGTAATTTCAGTTTAATAAGCTACCTATTTGGGTCATATGTTTGAACTACTGAGTTTAATGTTTTTGACGTGTAATGAACATGTTCATATTTCAATGACGTGCGGCAATATTTATTTGTTTTAAACTTTTTTTCAGTCTTTCATTCTGTTTATTGGTAAAGTGATTCTGAACAAAGACAGGTTTAATCTCAGATAATACATACCACTTTTTGCGACGGACTGCTAATAAATGAGAAAAAATCACCTGTGTGAAAATAGTACTCATAACAATCACGAGACATGTGGAACTCGACAAACAAAAGGCCACACGCTACATGAGTCGCGAACGGCAGACCGCAGTCACTCCGAAACAAACATGTATTAAATAAAATATTGGTCTGTTTCATAATTAACGCAACGAAAATATGCCATAAAGTTCTGCATTGAGTTTCGATAAATAATTCACGAAACGTCCGAATAAAAAACGATATCTGTCCACATGGAGCGTATCATCGTTTCAATATTCAAATTGAAGGTCCCTCGATAGATCTCAGACATAGGCTACCATTAAACGTTGATAGCTAAAGAATACCTCACTTAGGGACCTCTGTCGACCCTTTTATCTGAAAATAAGCTTATCATGTTTATGGATGCGAACACTAAATGTATAGGCACGGTGCGGTGTGAAAAGGTGCCTACACGATAACACACTTCCATTATAAGATCGTAAGGTGGAAGGCGGGGTAGCCTATTCACACCGCAACGATTTGTGTCGGATGTACTCAGAGTAACACAACCGCAAACATCAATAACGAAAATCGAATTTTTCCTCGGCTCTATTATTGAGTTGTATTTGTTTTACACGCTCATTTCATTAATTTACGTTGACGTTTTTGAACGTGGATCGTATTTTCCGTTCTCGTTTAAGTGTAGTTGTTGGTGGAACTCAATTAAAAATGCTGCAGTTTTTGTTTTATGTTGTTACTCTCAAATGTCATTCAGTAATTTGGTCAGGTAACTAAAAATGCTCGCTAGTAAACCAGAAGTAAATTACGTTGTTCGTTCTAAAATATAACGTCGGCACATTGCCCAAGTACGATGCTTTTGTATGTCGCTGAGTGCGGGCAAATATGATCTAACTGAACAAGATGGTCTCATTACACATTTGTCACGTACGCTGACACAAAAGTCCCGCTCGAGAGTTATTTCTTACTTTCTCGTTTTTTTATGTTGGCAACCCACACTTTCATGTGCTGTTACTAGCCGTTCCGAGCAAGATTACGGCACCTTTTCCATTTCCTCCATAAGCCGTATAAAAAGCTTTTTTCAGTCAAAACGGTTCGGTTTTCGTACTTTTATTATGGTTTTTCCGTTCAAAAATCTAGTGGTGCCTTAATGGGTATTTTTAATAAAAGACAGCTTGTGTTTCAGCCTTGAGCGAAAAACTTAAAACTTTACTAACAGAATTATTTTTTGTTTAATTAGACCGCCAAAAAACAAAAAGAAAAGTTGCAGAGATAAAACATTGTTATTATCTTTTAACAAATAAAATACTGCCGTAAACAAAATAAAGGAGCTTGGTAAATAAACAAGAAAGCTAATATTTTTTAGAAAGTCTGCTGGAAAATAAAGTAAGAATTTCGTAGTCATTTATCCACATTTTTTTTAATGTCTAGAGTTGGTAGGAGTTCTAGATTTTTCGCATTAGTTACCTTGGGGGGTCAGGGGCGTACTTCGCCACGCAAGTAAGATTGATGTCTGATCCTGCCCTGACGAACAGCTCTGGTCCCGACAGTATCTCCGCCTTTGACACTGTTGAAAATCAAGCAGTATTAATAGCTAGAACTTAGATAAAGCTTATACATATCATTTAAAGAAGTTTTAGCCGAAATTCAAAGAATGTTGTTGAAAGTTGAGTGATTAGATAGTGAGAAACTTTATGAAACTAAAGAACACTATAAAATGCCTTCAGGGTTTTAAAATGGTTAAGACTTTACTATCATCCTTATCAATTGTGTAGGTAAGATATAGAATGGTTTAACTAGTCAGGTATTTTATCTTCACTACAGAGAATCTTGCTTCCCTAGTATTGTTATAACAGGTTTAGATACCAACTTACATGATTGGACAAAGACGTTTTATAACAAAAATAATTTAAAAAAGGCATGTTCTTGTTGAAAATGTACAAGTATCTACCTAAAATCAATCCACTTACTGCAATTACTTACTGTTAAATACTAACACTCAAAGGTTTATTTTTTAATGTACTAATATCTTAGTGAGTGTGGAATTTAAAATGTATTTTAAATTATGGGAAAACTGTAAAATGTTTCATCAAATTTTTACCAAATTTGCGAACAGTTGACTGAACTTTAATTAAATGTTTCTGGATTAGCAGCACAGTTATTTTAAAATTATAAATGTTCGTTACTTAATTTTAATGAACAAATAAATGATGATAGTTATTTATAAATTACTTCAGCATTTAAAATATGCTCCGGATGTGGTGTTTACAGTTTTCAATGAAACTGTTCATTTGTGGCTTTTGTCAATTAGTCCAGTTGCATAATAAAATTGTGATGTACTTTTCACCGACAGTTTGGAGTTAATTTTGTCGATATACCTACTTTATATAACTTTTACATCTACAATTCCTTGAAAAACAAAAATACTTTGTATCCCACAATTTTTGCTGTGCTTTAACAAAGTCTACGGTTTTCAGCTCTAACATTTTGTTAACATCTTTTACCTTGTGAAATATTAATAAATGAATATGAATAAGAACTTGTTAGTTTAAGCCATTTCAAATTGTCCAGCATTATCTCAAACCTCTTTTCTAAGAGTGCTAATCCACCATGACCTTATGGCTACTTATGGCTTATGGCGTTACAAGTATCGTTCAATTTAGACGGCACGTTTGACGCAGTGGCTAAGCAATTGGACTGCTGCGCTGTGTGTCGCGGGTTCGATCCCCGCACGGAACAAAGATATGTATGGTCTACATGTAGTTGTTCCGGGTCTGAGTGTTGTGAATGTGAGTTTCTATGTTTGTAAACGCACCCACGACACAGGAGAAATTCCTAGTGTGGGGCAAAGTTACAAAAAAAAACAAAACAAATTACGATACTTGTTACACAAATAACCCTGTTCTGTAACCGTTCTAATATTGGCCGAACATTATAATTATAGTGTCTTGGCACCACCACCGAATCGATTTCCTGGGCCCACGCACGGCTTAATCAGTACATGTAGTTGCTTTGACAAGCAGAACTTCTAAAGAAGTTCTGAATACAGTAAAAAGGTCAGTGACCTTTACCTATTGACCGGGCATAGACCTTACAGTGGGCAAAAGAAATAATCACCCAGTTTCAGATTTAATTAAGCCATGGAAATAAAAATTTAGTTCTGTATTTAGATTTACAAAGCTGCTTGTGGTTTAAAAACTTTTCAAGAAATAGTCGAGATTTTTTTTCTATTCGATTTTAATTCATGTTGGCTCGGTCATTCATCAAACATAGGCATTATGTTACTACTCAGGTACCTGGGTAATACATGCACGTCATTATTAGAGCAACATTATATCGAAAGCCGGAATTGGTACATTACCACCACCTAGATTTTTTGAGGATAGAAAAACTCAGCTGCGAGCGGGTCTCGAACCTGCGTCTTTTCCATTGTTTAACGTTTTTCGGTGATGTCTCTTTTCATATTTAAACCTTTATTTTTGTAAGATCATATACTCACCAACAACAGTAAGTCGAAACGACAAACTAATCTTAGGTTCAGTGGACACTTGGCACTCGTATGCGCCGGAGTCGCGCGGCTGCGCAGGCGCCACCCGCAGCGTCCATTCATCCGAGCCGTCTGCGTGCAACGCGGCAAAGCGCGCGTCGCTACTATAGGTGTGCACCCCCACTGTCAGGATGTGCAGGTCGCGCTTGCGGATCCAGGATACCTGAGGACAATGTTGGACTTTTTTAGAAGCATTTTGACGGCATTGTTGACGAAGTGGCTGAGCGAAGCGACTGTTGCGCTGCGTGTCGCGAGTTCGATCCCCGCACGGAACAAATATTTGAATGACCTACAATTAGTTGTTCCGGGTCTAGTTCTTTGTCAATGTAAGTTTAATGTTTGTAAACACAACCAAGATCCAGGAGAAAGTGGGGCAACGTTTTCTTTTTGTGTAATTAAAATGTTCCACTAGCTCTTACGTTTACGTTTGGAGACAAAAAAATAAATAAAAGAAGCTGAAAAGAGATTTTAACAACCATCGTATTGGTTGTCTCTATTTTTAACCGACTTATAAAAAAGAGGTTATCCATTCGACCCGTATATATGTAATATTTCCAGAACTGTCCAGTTTTCGTATATGTTAGTCTATATCAGCGTCTGAACAAATGCGCCAAATATGAAAAAAAAACAAGACTGATTTGTCGAAATCGAAATGTTATAGTTTAAGTTTTTAAACATAATCACACTTGTGTTTCATATAATATTGTTAAAAACTTTTATTTTGTCTATAATATTATAATACAAAGTAAAGGAGAAACTTACATATAATGCAAAAAAAAAATAACTAGATTAAATTTACCATTGCCATAAAATTTGACTTTTACAATTTTACGATAACGTTCTAAGAACAACAATTATAAAGAAAACCATACCTGGCTGAGGTAAATATTTACAGAACAAAGCTTTGTTTACATTTGTAAACAATCTCTATTTCTGATTTCATAGAACTATAAAGTATCTGTCGAAACATGAATCCAATTCAATAAAACAACCTAACGAAAAACAAATAACAAACTATTCAAACTTAAAATTAGAAATTTTTCCAAGAACTTCTCAATTGAAGTTATTGGAGAATTATCCGTTTGTAGTTTAGAGCTCCTTATTAAATTGCCTGTGTCCCCGAATCTAACCTACATACCAATCCTCCATACCTGTAACGTCTTAACTTTGAATGAATACTTAATTACAACCCAGTGTGCCTTTTCATTTGGTCCTATTTATAACTTCAGAGGTGTAGGGTTCTTATAATTAATTTCGGGTCTTCAGACTGATTGGCTCATAAATTAAAAACGAAATTGTTAGAAGTTTTAATTAGAAATTGTAATATTTCCTATATAGGATAAATATGGTGTAGTGTTTCGTTTTATATTTTTCTGATTATAATAGTCGCTTGCTTGAAAGTGTGCGGTCCATTGAGACAGACGAAGCAAAGCGTCGATTTTGTGAAATCTTGTGCTCTACTCTCATTTTATGACGATTTGCTTTATATGTACAGTTTGGTCGCGGGACTTACGAATTACCGTGACCCCGGATCGTAAAGGGCTATTGAAGGACACCGTGGATTTGAGTCAGTATGAGTCTGACAGTCCCTCCCGCTCTGCCCTGGGTGGGAGGAATCATTTGATGATTATACCACGTAAAAAAAATATGTATACTTTAACAAAACGCTTTTTATTTTTAGAACATTAAATGGTCTTGTTAGCTTACTGTGCTCTCTCTAGTTAAAGTAGACTCTATTTCAATTTGTCAGTCATTAACTAATCAAAAGTTGTTGTTAAAGTATGAACGTTTCACATTACGCATAAACACGAACTCACGTGCTTTTTTCCCGTGGGCATTATTAAAAACTACAGAATACCACCTGCTACATACTAAAACTACTTTTGCTTTACCCACATTCGCTATACGCATAAATTTTCAAAAATTAAACAACCACGAGTACAAATTGTCATTTACGGTGATATTCCGAGCCTCAAGGCATCTGCAGCTTGTTAATCTTCAATAAACTTGGCACAGCTGTCTGACATAACGGCTTGATACGAAACGTGCCGTCGCGACGCGTTCCCAGTAAAATATGTATTAATTGATGTGTGATCTTGTTTATCTTTCTCCCCGAGGGAGGTGTCTTGCGGTGTACTTGATCGGGTGTTAATGAACGTTACGAGTTGCTTGATATATTTATGGTTCTTTAGACATAAGCCTGCATGATTTCGCTTGAGGTTTTTTTTGTAAATGAATGGCAGAATTTTCTTCTGAGTAAAATTGTTCTCTGTAACCCATTCTTGGTAGAGAATGCTTTGTGACATTAAGTTTAAATAAATAAATAAATAAACCTATAATACTGTTAGAAGTTCCTTGAATAAATAATCGTTTATGAGATCAAAAGTTTTCATATTAAAATATGAACAACTTAAACTTGTTTTAGTCCAATTTAGCCCAAATAAATAATCTCAAAAGAACTTGTAGCTACATCAATTTAAGTAACTTCTATAAAACATACAAGAACCCAAATAAAATGTAACCATTCCTATTTAATTCAAAGATAAAAGTTTGCGGTAAATGTGGAATTGCGGGAAGTAAACTTTTACAGCAATATTTTTTGGTAAACCGGGAGGACTTAATTCTCAATAAGCTCTTCCAAATTCAAGCTCTATAAAATTCGTAGCCTAAGACCTGGATCACCATAAATTTCCGCCACGTAAGCGTAAATTTGATAAATTCGTTAAGAACAATTAAGAAGAAAAATAAAAAGCCGTTGTAATTTATGAGGCTCGTACGTACTACAAAGTAATTGTTGGCTGGTTCGAGTCGTTCCAATTTTTATGTGGCCGCATTGAGAGAGTTTCATTCGGAATTTGTATTCGAGACTATTCGCTGCGAGGTTTTAAAACTTTCTTCGTGGCGCGGTTTAAAGCGTGGCGGAGACAGAACTAACTGGATATAACTGGAAACCCCCCTAACCATTCTTTCTCGCGGCGCCGAAGTTTTTATGGGTCAAGCCTAGATCAAGTAGGATTGAACTCGTTGTCGAATAAAATGGAATGTTATTGGCACTCGCCTCGCTGTGTTATGCAGATAGCAGTTGATTTAATCAGTGATATAATTTTCATTATGTAACTTAGAGTGGGGAACACATTTCAGCATTTGAGTTTAAGTCAATTATTATTTATTTAATTTAATAAGTATTTTGAAATGAAAATTAAAAATATAAACATAGTATATTAACATGAGAAAGGCCAGAAGTTGAGATTAAAACTTAGCATTTTTCGACCCTATTGTAAACTTATCGCAATCGTGTAAGAATATCGAAAGAATTTCCCACTTCTTTAATAAAGGCTGATAAAACATAAACCAACTATTCATGAAAAAAAGATGGCAACTTCTGTATCCAGATTGCTGCAATCTAAAAATAACAATATGAAAAATGCATAAGCTTGAATTTCGGTTGCCTAATCCCATAACTTTTAAAGACCGAAAAAAAAGTTCTATGTGCAGCTCTACTCCTTTGTTTGGCTTTACAGCCGTTGGCGTTAGTGAGCTGTGCTAATTACAAAATAGTGTTAACTGTCCAATAGTTAAGTGGACCTCGCATGCAATAGCTAAAACAAATTGATTGCGACTCTATTCGTGTTTGTATTGCCTGCAATTTATCTATCGACCAATTTACTTATTTTTTTACTGGAGTGCCATGACACGTCGCAGTTTCGTATTTCAGTTCGATTAAATGAACCTATATTTGCTTAACAGCAAACGTTTTTAGTTCAATTTCCAGTGATATAGCATCAATTTTCTAGGCAATATTTCATGAGTGAGCACACATAATGAAAAAAGAAAACTCTTTTACACTGAATACTTTATCTTCTAAATGGGAACACTAGATAAAATGTGAGTGGAGTAAAGTGAAGTGAATCAGCGCAATCTGCGGCTCGAATGAGTCAGCCCTTCGCTGGCAATTTGGGCACCATTCACGCGCCGCTCACATCGGAAACCACATA
Organism: Agrotis puta; assembly: GCA_943136025.2. NCBI lineage: Eukaryota > Metazoa > Arthropoda > Insecta > Lepidoptera > Noctuidae > Agrotis > Agrotis puta. The sequence continues at coordinate 10,079,214 of OW964182.2, read as the reverse complement.
GAAGATTGCCCACTCCTCTGAATAGTTGCCCACGTTCCCACTAGAAAGCCAACCTTTAATGTCTTTCACTAATCTTTTGCCCGGACTCTGAAAAGAGGATTAAATATTGAATCCATTCGAGGTAAGTTTTGGACGTGAATTGCGACTGCTATAACCGCGTTTGACCCAAATGCCGTTTTTGTTGAACAGGGACAGACTGTTTAATGGATCTGCTATAATAATTATTGTTCAAGTCGTGAAATTAATTAATGTCTATGTTAAAACGTCAGAAGCATGTTATTAATACTAAAATTTTAATGTAAAACGGATTATTTGTTTTGACTTTTCGACATTTCGACACTGTTGCAAGCGCCATGATTAAGAATGAATATGTTATGTTATGGAAAACTTGACTACCATAATTACACGATGCTTATCATAATTACACGATATTTCTAATGAATATTCAGGGAATTAACAGAGAAGGTTATATGAGTCTGATTAAGTAATTAGAGTCAGACGAGTTATTATGAAACTATTCAAAGCTCTTGCTGGTTGTTTTACAAGATTGTGAAGAGAAATTTAGACGAGCACGAGTTAGATCCGACTTACTTTGCCTACAATTGAGAATTTCTTACAAAACTTATCAAACTTAATTCGTTTTATTATCATTGTTACTATTAAGACAATATTGAGCAGTAACTACTTCGTAAAGTTTTATATCGATCACAGCATATATGTATATAAAAAACAAGAATCATAGTTTCAAAAGCGTATATATATTTCACTTATACTTATCTAAAATCGTCTTCGGTTGGCTTTTACTTTGGACCCCATTTATTCGGTAAGCGTTTGCCTTTCCATAAATAAATGATCAAATATTTTATTTACTAGCAAATATTATTCGCAACCTTTATCAAAAAAACTAGCGACAAATTGGAGTATATATTGAGCAGACGAGCTCTAGATTGTGAGATCGTAACAAAAGGTAGTCTTCACAATGTGGATCTATTTATAGTTACGTAACTATGAGGGGATCTATTCTTCGGCAAGTAGTGAAGTAAATGCAGAAGCATTTTACACTTCGTATACCCGTACTATATATATTACATTATAATAAGACTAACAGCTTGCTCTGGCTTCACAGGGGGGAAACTTACGTCTTGGGGTAGATGGGATCCACCTCCTCGCGGTTCATACCAACAGTACCACAGGCTACGTGTCACCTTAGTGACGGCTGAGCTATCCCAATGGTGGTGGTAGGCGTCACCAGGGCCGTCAGTCTAGCGACCACCATCCTGGACCAAACAGTTTTTACTGTGTTCCGTTTGTGCGCAGGACTCAAGTTCTGTCTAGGTGAGCTCGATCTATTTTTTTTTTTAATTTTATTAGTTTGCTCTGAAGCCAAGAGCAAAAGGATTTACAAAAAACCAACTTTTAGGTGGACGTTCCAAAACGATTTGTTTAAGAAATCTTGTCCTGATTATCACGAATACAATAGAAAAACCATGGGATCAGATCAGCCATTTTAAGTTGGTGATTCTCCATACATCCAACTGATTTTTTTTGTGTGGATGAGTAAGTTATAGTAAAGTTTTTAAGGATTTATCGCAAACGGTGAAGAAATTTCCTATAATTGAGTGTTTTAGAGATTATTACTTTTAAAATTGAAAACTAATTTTTGTTCAATAGATTCGGCTGGCATATGTACAATTAATTGTATTAGTTAATTGAAATTAATTTATCTAGTTATTAGGAATCTTCAAACCCAACTTCAATCGACTCATATTTCGGCGAATAACTCTGAAATCTAACGCTTTAGGACATGATGTCTGGGTTACATTTTTTTGTTTAAGTGTCCTTTGTATATAATAGAGACAGAGACAAAAAACGTGCCAAAAAATTCATCCGCATTAATTACTTTCTACGGGAAAAAAAAACTGAAGGATGATAGCATTATGATGTTGGATGGCGATGCTGACTTCAAAAGTTTTTAAGACTAGTATTCTCTAGGACAGCGTCCTCCCTCCAGCCCAACCGCAGTGGTAGACGCCCACGGCGACGAACATCGCCAGACAATCTCCGGCCACCGTAGGTGCGGGCATGCGGGCAGCGAGTAATGGGCAACTCGCTGTCCGACCATGGGCCATGCCCGGGTCGACGGCGCGTTGTGTTCCACGCGCGCCTCAAAGAGTGTCAGCATAGTGAAGGGGCCTGTAGAGGGCCAAAGCCTGCCGGGGTCGTGGGACTGAACGAATTACCGTGACCCCGGAACGTAAAGGGCTATTGAAGGACACCGTGGATTTTAGTCAGTACGAGTCTGACAGTCTCTCCCGCTCTGCCCTGGGAGGGTAGAATCATTTAATGATTTTGCCACGTAAAAGACTAGTATTCTCTAGACCTTCTAAATATTCCTGTCGGTAAAAGGCAAGGCAAGCGATTTATCTTTTCCGTTGACATGTATTAGGATTTACATAAATATGTGAAACTTTACATTTATTGGACTAAAGAGATAATATTTCAAAAGTTTCGCGGCGGAAATAATAATTTGTGTTCGTGATTGATTAATCCTTTAACGCATTTGTCAGCGTAATTGGAAATATACTGTGGATAAAGCAACTACCTACTTATTGCGTAGTTTTAATTTCGCGTTGTATTTTTGCAATAATAGAATGGCCGAGTTTAACAATTAAATTAACGATTTGTTAATGTGTAAAAAGTATTTCATTTAATTAGCCTATGCTGTCCCATTTCTGGGTAATAACATACTTTTCAAGGCTGTACAAAAACTAATTGGTTTACATTGACAAAAAAAAATGCTGGGTGGTATTTGATACCATTTTTTGTTTATCATTGTAAAATCATCATGAGTCAGAGCGGGAGGGACTGTCAGTCTGGCACTGACTAGAATGCACGGTGTTCCTTCAATAGCCCTTTACGTTCCAGTGTCACGGTTACCTGATGAGACAATCCCGCGACCCTGGCACGCTGGTCTTTGATACCATGTGGTAAAACTACGAAAAATAATCTACATATTCTTCAATATAGTCTCGATTACTCTCTGAGAAGTCACTTCGTGAAAAAGAAATAGTTCTTTAAGTCTAGGAATTGCTAATGAAAAGACGACCAGGTCGAAAAGCATTAAGACCAAGAAGTAGAACGTTGAATTCAAACTAGTTTCCCGATCTTTTTTGTGGTTTATTTAACTTTTTTTTTGTATTGAGAACTTCGAAGCTATTAGCAACGCTTGCAATCAAGGAGGGATTGCAAATGAAAGGCAACTGATAAGTACTTGGATTTTATAGTTATAATTAGTAAATGAGAGATAATTAGAACACAGTAGCAAATTATAATTCATTGAGTCTTCGAATACAAAAATACAATATTTCATCGTTTCCCACCCTCTCTGTTTTATTTAATTAATGTATTTCGTTTAATTTAGTTAGTTTTCTTTAGTCTTTTTTGTTGTTGGAATAATCATTAATTCTCAGAATTAGATTCATAATAGCGACACTATCGAAAGGCCTAATAATATAGAATGTGTTTTTTTTTTCGAAAATCAGTGTGTTCGATTCTTGCCCAGGAATAAAGATTTTCCTAAAAAACTAATAATACAGTTTTAGTTTTCGACAAAATCAGTCTCGACGCTCCTTTCAGTATTTTTCGATATTCCTCACAGTTTCGAAATAGCTACGCGCTCTTGGAAAATTCACCCTGTATATTGTGATAAAAGGTAGTCAATTTCCAACTTTAGTTTATCAAAATCAGTGGCGTCGTAAGCATAGTGGCTTGCGGTCGTATTAACGGAAACCTATTGAATTAAATAAGAATCTGTCCAGTGTATCTCAAACGTTGTGCAGCTTTACATTAATTTTTATTGCAAGATGGAATCACAGAAGTGTGGTTCCTGCAACGAGCAGCTGACAGAGGGTGCGAATTGCACAGTTTGTAACCAGTCCCTACACTATCACTGTGCTGGTATAACCGAGGGTGGCTATCGTAAACTGGGTGACAGGAAGCTCTCGTGGCGTTGTCACAAATGCAGGCAGCTAAGTGTTGGTGCTGCGCAACTACCTAGTTCACCAAGGTCGCCGATTCCCGAATCTGACTCCGCTGTACTAATGGAAATTCGAGCCTTGGCAGCAAAATTGGCCCCTCTCGAAGGGTTAAAAAATGAAATGTCAACTCTAAGAGTGGAATTTGTCGACATGAAGAGCACATTTCAGGCGCAATTCGATGATATGATGAAAGCATTTGGTGCTAAAATAGAAAACATGGAACAACGAATTGTGCAGTTGGAAGAGGTGAAGGTTCAGGTTGATGAGTTCCGGGCTAGATTGGACAAACTGGATGATGAGGCAGAGAATAAGGATCAGTGGTTGCGTTTAAATAATGTTGAGGTCAAAGGAATACCGCAGTCAAAAGATGAAAATTTGTTTGAAGTGGTGGCCAAGATTGGTAAAAAAATTAACTATCCCATTTCCAAAACTCAAATAAATTTCCTCGCTCGAGTGCCTACGCGTGAAAAAGAAAATACAAAACCAATCATTGTTGGATTTTGCAACCGCTATGTAAAGGAAGATTTTATAGCTGCAGCTAGATATGAATCCAAAACAACTAGTCTGATAACTAGTCATATTGGTTTGCCTGGTAACGGTAAAATATTTATTAATGACCATTTAACATTGAAAAATAAAATGTTATTATCGAAGACCAAGAAAGCTGCCAGTGAAACGGATTTTCGGTATGTGTGGGTGAAACACGCCAAAATACACGCAAGAAAATCAGATTCATCTCCGGTTCTGATAATCAAGACGGAAAAAGATCTCGGAAAAATAGTGTGATCAAATTACTATTAAGGGCTCACTTTAATTTACCTCTTAATGTTTACTTTAATTGTTTGCGAATACTTCTCATTTACCAAGTATTAATATCACTGCAGTTTGAGAACCACAGAAAGCAGCGTGCTAATTACGTTTTCCTAATAACACGTTGTTTTGGCACACTGTGTCTAAGTAAGTTTATAATTTTTAATTTTTATAATGATGTCTTGTCGAATGTCTGTTTGTCGAATAGCGATCTTATGTTGTTCTCAGTGCGATTGCAATTACAGTACTGTTCAACTCAACGTGTGACTAATTGCCTCGGACCGCTCGTTTTTTGCTACCTGAATCCGCCTTTTGTCTCCATTCATACGCGATTAGACTTATTAGATTCAAAGTTTTTATTTTGTCGACACTGTGTCTTGCTGAGTTCATTTCGTTCGTATAGTTTATTTCCTTCCACCTACATAAGTAGTTTGTGTTTTAACCGTAATTTGTTAATCAAATATCTTATATTAATAAAACGTAATGTCCCCATTTAATATTTACTACCAGAATGTACGTGGTTTACGTACAAAAACAAATAATCTGTTTCATAATGTGTGTCTTAATTCCTATGATATCATAGTATTTACGGAAACTTGGTTGGTGGACGATATTTACAACAGTGAACTGTTTGACGGTCGTTATCTTGTTTGGAGACGGGATCGGGACTATTCCCGAACAGTACAAAAAAGAGGTGGTGGTGTTTTGATAGCAGTCAAACGTGAACTAGTCGCAGTTGAAAGACCAGATTGGCGTAGTTCTGCAGAGGATTTATGGGTGTCACTTATTCTTAAACGCTCCAGGCCACAGGTAACGTACAATGTACATCTATGTGCTCTTTATCTTTGTAAAGAAAACTTAGGACATTCATATTATACACAATTAAATAACTTTACGGTCAAACTAAACGAGTTATCAGTAACTCATCCATTGGATAAATTTATAATTGTAGGCGATTTTAATTTTGGTAATGACGTAGACTGGGTTTATAGTCATAGTAATGAACTGATACCGAAAAAAATTACAAACCAGCAATTAGTTGAATTTTTTGACACTGTAGAAATTTGTAACCTGTCACAATACAACGGTGAGCGAAACATAAATAACAGATTATTGGACTTGGTATTTTCGAATGACTCCTTAATTATTAACGAATGTACTAATCCCTTAGCGTTACCTATAGATAACCATCACAAACCATTAATTATTGAATCTAAATTTGTCGAAATTCATAGACTGTGCGATAACGTCGCTAAACGATTTGTTTTTTCTCGCGGTGACTATTCAGCTATTAAATATGAACTAGACCAAGTGAACTGGTCACAATTCCTGCTAACGGACTCAATAGATGAAGCGGTCTCAAAATTTTACAATAAATTATACGAACTTCGTGACAAATATATACCACAAAAATCAGTGAGACAGTCTTGTCATCCTGCATGGTATAATTCTGCTCTAATAAAAACTCTTAAAGAAAAATACAAATATCACCGTAAATATAGAACGTATGGTAATATATCTGATTATCATTCTTTTTCTGTTCTGCGGTGCAGAGCCATCATCTTGGAAAAGGCATGTTTTGAAGTCTATATGGAAAAGATAGAATCCTCAATAACAATTAACCCGAAGATGTTTTGGTCATACGTAAAAAGTAAGAAAAATGTTGGTTCTTTTCCGAATGTCATGACCTATCGGAATACGACAGCTTGTACGGGTCAGGACATTAGTAACTTGTTTTCTACTTATTTTTCTACCACTTTTCAAGAACCAGAGTCCAATAATTCTAACGTAAACACCCCTCGTAGTACTAGTTTTATTAACAGTGCAACAAGCATAAGTTCTGTCGAGGTTAATCATTCACGTGTACTAAAGTTGCTTAAAGCACTGGACTTAAGTAAATCTGGTGGTCCTGATCAAATACCGCCATTATTTATTGTTAACTGTGCTACTAGTTTAGCTGCACCGATTACAATTTTGTTCAAGCGCTCACTTTCTGAAGGAATAGTCCCCAAAATATGGAAATCGGCTTACGTGACGCCAATTTTTAAAAAAGGGAACAAATCTGATATTGAAAACTACCGCCCCATATCTAAGATATGTTTGTTCTCGAAGGTCCTTGAACGTCTAGTATATACTGACCTTTACGAGGCAGTTAGATGTAATTTAGGTGACGAACAACATGGATTTCTTAGAAAAAGGTCAACCACATCTAACCTTATCCTTTGCCATGAGTTCATATCCGAAGGGATGGAGCAGCACGCGCAGGTTGACGTAATTTACACCGATTATAGTAAATGTTTTGACCGTATTGATCATCGTGTGTTACTGGATAAGTTATTGGTGTCCGGAATACATGGTGATTTATATCGGTGGTTCTGTTCATATGTTGACAACAGGACTCAGGCGGTGGTGCTCCAAGGTTATACGTCTAGCTGGATATCTGTTCCATCAGGAGTCCCACAAGGCTCAATTCTGGGCCCACTCTTATTTATATTATTTATATGTGATATAAAATATTGTTTTAAAGACTCGTATATTCTTCTCTATGCTGACGATATGAAGATACTCAAAATAGTACATAGTCAATCAGATATACACCTTTTACAAGAAGATCTTCATAGATTTCAGACTTACTGTAACTTAAATAAGCTACAGCTCAATGTATCTAAATGTTATCACGTTACTTATACGCGAAAAAAGACCTTGATAGGTACAGGATATACATTGAACGGTCATAGAATTAATAAAGTCGATTCCATCAGAGATCTTGGTGTTGTAATAGACAGTAAACTTTTACTCGATCAGCATATTGAGTCCATAGTCAAAAAAGCATCAAAAGCATTGGGATTTATAATTAGGACGTCTGCTTCTTTCCGATCCTTAAAAACAATAAAGATATTATACTGTTCATTTGTACGCAGTCATTTAGAATATGCGTCACAGGTCTGGAACCCCCAATACGAGATTTATAAGTTTCGTATTGAGGCCATACAGAAGAAATTCTTAAAATATCTTGACTTTAGAGCGCATCAGTATTCCTCGGATTATGATCATCGTTGCCGCAGATACCATTTTCTTCCTCTAGAATATAGACGACGTATAAATGATGTTTGTCTTCTGATGAATATTGCGAATGGCACTATTGACTGTTCCGAGCTTCTTGCTAAGTTGGAACTGCGGACAAACCAACTTTGTTTACGTCAACGTCCACCAATCAACGTTCCATTTTGCTCCACAAATTACAGGCGAAATGCTTTCTTTGCCAGAAGCGCATCTAGTTTCAATAACCTACCGCGTGAATTGAACATTGATCTTTTTTGTACTTCCGCTAGCACAGCGAGACGAATATTGGCCAAGGAGTTCTTCGACAAGTCTAAATCTAATATGTAGTTGCGCTCAAACTGTGGTGATATTTTGATTAAATGCAGTAAAATAAGCTGTAATAGAATTATATATTGCACTTCTTTTTTTTTTTTACAAATATATTTACATAGGTATTATATCAATTAGGTTACGTTAGATATTATAATAACGTATACATGTGGAGGCTTGTTATTAGCAATTTTGTGTTATTAAGTTTTTCTAATCATCAATGTAATTAGTCTGTAAGCCTTCTATAAAACAATAAAAAAAAAAAAAAAAAAAAAAAAAATCGAAATATTTTTCCGGCACTCTGTTTTGATAAGTAGCTCTCTCAGTCATTGAATGACTAGCCAAGTCATACTCCTGAAATGTTGATTATTGTGTAAGGAGTTCATGCACACATAATAACAGTCGGCAAAACTAGTTTTCCAAAACGTTTGTTAGTTACATAAATCATTTTTGTATCAGCTTACAACGAACTATGACTCGATATATAGAGTACAAGATTTTTCTTCCAAATGCTCAGTAGAACGGCGGCGGCGGTAAGACCTCCACGAGGTACGACCACTTTGAGGAGTGGCTGGATAGGCGTAACGGCGTCCTGACCTACCGCATGACGCAGGTCCTCACCGGACACGGAAGTTTCGGGAGGTACCTGTGTCTGATGAGGAGGGAAGAAACCTGGGTAACACCACTGCGAGGATCGTCTGGAGGACACGGTGGAGCATACGGTGCAGGACTGCCCCGCTTTCGGCTCTCTCGCCCGGCATTGGTCGAGGCCATGCTGCGGGGTGAGTCGGAGTGGGAAGCGGTCGCCTCCTTCTGCGAAGCAGTCATGCTCGCGAAGGAGGAGGCGGGCCGCTTCCTCCACCCCATCCACCTCAGCCGCAGTGGTAGACGCCCACGGTGACGGACGTTGGCAGGCGATCTCGATCATGGACCACGCCCGGGTCGACGGCGCGTGTTCCACGTGCGCCTCAAATAGTGTCAGCAAAAAATGACAGGGCCTCTAGAGGGCCAAAGCCTGACGTTGTCGTGGGACTCACGAATTACCGTGACCCCAGAACGTAAAGGGCTATTGAAGGACACCGTGGATTTTAGTCAGTACGAGTCTAACAGTCCCTCCCACTCTGCTCTGGGTGGGAGGACTCATTTGAAGATTTTACCACGCTAAAAGAAAAAAATGCTCAGTAGAAACAAGTGTGAATATAAACTCGGATGATTCCACAAAAAAACAGTAATATTGAACTAGCTACTTAATAAGTGCACGAACTTTCTTACAAATTGTTAGGGGCAAAGAAGTTAAGTGTTGCCAGATGTTTCCCTTGATTAACACTTCGTCCCGATTTCAGAACCCGAATTTTTTGCGGTCCGAATGTCTTTATATTGAATGTGGCAATACTGGGCGACACATCTGGGAGTTCCAATAAACCCAGATTTATAAAAGTCCTTAATGTAATATTCCTGATATTACTATTAAATTGAGTTATTTCGACCGTTAAAATACTTCGGGGAATGCCAAATTACAATGGCTTAACATACATTTTATGAAATTTTGAAGTGAATTAAAAGCCTCTCTGTCAAATAGGAGATTTTAATTCATAATTAACTTTTGTAAATGGAAATGTATTATGTAAGAGCTGTTTAACTGACAACGGGAACTTTTACCTTTGCAGCTCATATATGTTAGTTGATGTACACCATATGCCACATTTATTGGTCCTCTCCAAATTTCTTACTTTTGCTGTGCCCGACAGGGTCCATGATTGTTACAATAAATGTTTACCACCTAAGCCTACATTGTGGAACGCAATAAAGAATTGAGTATTGAGTTTTGAGTATTTTATTATCTCGAGAATTTGCAGTTCCCACGATGCCTACAAGGATACATAAAACACAACAAAATCTTTTGTGGAGTATCAAAACAAATGTTTACATATTTTTGCTTTAATATTACCGATTGAATAGTTTGTTAAACAGAATATGAATAAATTTGAATTATAAGTTCGTTCCCGATTGAGCAAGACGTCAAAACATTCGATCGGTGCTCAAACGGGAATACACTCGTTGCTCTTAACATCGTTGCTCTCAAAAACGTTGCTCAAACGGGAATCCCTCAAAAATAAGGGTAGGTAGAAACTATAGAATGCACCTGCTACGATCCTCATATTCTCCTTTCACTTTGTCCACGATCATATCTATTAATCTAGTAAAAAAAGCATGCCGCACCGGTTGCGAGCACCTATTGTGCACCAGGCATTCTCAGCCTTTGTCAAATAGACAGGCGTGACGAATGTGAAGCGAGGCGTTTTTATTTATAATGTATGGAATTGTTTGAATTCAGTCACATAAAAAACCGAAAGCGATCCGATAGCGTGACAGAACTATCAGACTGACGTCTCGTAACGGTTCGTTATCGCTTCGGACTCGCGTCTGTTTGACAAACGCATAAGGGCATTAGTCATGTACGAGTAGAAACTAAAACAGAAACTAAACTTTACGGGAAAAATAAATATGTTAAAATAGGTAAACTAAGATATTTCGTAACCACTGTTGTTGAACCGATTAACAATAAAAAATAAGTTAAAAATAACTTAAACCCGACTACGTAACCTAGCCAATAAAGATTGTGTGAAAGAACCGCAGGTGGCATACGACCACGGCTTGTTCTTGTTTTATACTTTTCAGTGCACGATTTTTACGTAGTCGGGTTTAAGTTATTTTTAACTTATTTTTTATTTACACTATTTTGGGGTCATATTATTTGAAGTAAGTAATTTATGTTATATGTATAGTTTCTGAGTTGTGAATTTAAGATTTTTCATTTGATACCCATGTTGACTCCGTTAGAAACAGAAAATTAGCGAGTAAAAGCTATATAATGTATATATATTTCAAATGTGCTCATCAAGCCCTTTAATTTGATACCCATGTCGATAATATGCGAAAAATTTTTTTTTTTTCGGTAACGACTTTTCATCCCCGAGAGGGCGCCATATTGGATTTGGTGACACGTCACCCTATAACCAGCGGACAACTGAGACGCTTCTAACGAGACCTCATTTGTCATGTAATGATAAGTAGTTTAGAAGTTATGAGGGAACAAACAAACATACATACATACATACAAACATACATACATACATACAAACATACATACCGGTCAAAATCATAACCCTCCTTTTGGCTTTGCCGTAGTCGGGTAAAAATAAAGTGAGGAAAATCGGCTCGTTCGGAAAAAATAATTCCAGCAATCCGTCCTGAGCCTATTATTATATGGTAAATTACGGCACAGTCATTTTCACATAGACTTATTATACAGTCTATCACTGGTGATACCGATTAAATTAAAATAGCTATGACTTATTATGTAATTTTTCCAATTGATCACCTGAACAAAATAAGAGAAAAATGTAGTTTTTGGTAACTATTTTCATGGTCACAGTCAATCTCCTTTCGCCGACTGTGGAAAGGATTCAAAAATCAATTTAATTTTCATTAATAATTTGAATAAAAATAAAAAAATAAAAATAAAAAATAAAATAAATTTGAAAGAGGCTCATGCGTTAGTGATATACTTGTTGGGGTGGCAAATCATCAGATGAATCCTTCTATTATAAGCACAGTGGAAGGGACTGTCAGACTTTACTGACACTAAAAACCCTCCGTTTTCCTTCAGTTGTCCTTTTACATTACAGAGCCGCAGTTACCTCATGAAGATATTCCTTCGACACTCGTTTTTAATCGCGGCGTTCTTAAAAGCAACTTCGTATTATATTTTTGTAAGATTGACCGGCTGACCACAAAATAGCTACACTGACCACACCGTAGGTAGAACGTAGAAGCGGTCAGCATTGTGCTGATTGATTATGATTAAGTGTCTTCGCTCACGCAAGTTCTGTCATTACAATCAATTATTATTGATGCCATGCCTGTTATTATGGTAACGAAATTACTTCTACTGGAATAATGTGTAGGTACGTAGCTCCGAAAGTAATCAGTTTTGCTTCAAAAATGTATTTAGAGACATTTATCAAATACATTTTTATAAAGAAAACTAGGAATTGACTGCGGCTTCGTCTAGGTCGAGGTCTTAATTTATGCCATATTGACGTGCTATGTTTTGTGGATTTTTTAAACTTTGCTTAAACGCATCCACAATACGGAAGAAATTCATAGAGACATGAATTTCTTCCGTATCGTGGGTGCTTTTAAAAACATTTAAACTCATACAAACACCCAAACTTCAAACAACTACTTGTGGGTCATAGAAATATTTGTTCCGTGCGGGCATCGAACCTGCGGCACTGCCAGCCAATGCACCAACCGCGCGAATTATCCCATACAACTGTACTACTGGAATAAAAAGTAAATTTTGCCCCATTCTGGGTCACGGTCTACCTATCTGCTTTCATCGAAATTCGTTCAATCTTTTAAACTTCAACGATAATAAATAGACAGATAAACAGACAGATTTATTTTAACAGTTGGAATATTATAGTGATGACGGCTACGAATTTATGTTTGACCTTTCAAGCTATGTTAAGGTCAAGAACGCCTCCAATGTTATGACTTAAACTCCTATTTTGGTGTGGTATATCATCTACTTACTTCACTTCACACGCTTTCATTTGAATCCATATAAAATCATTACATAGTCATAATATAGTTTGTTAAGTTATACTCGTAGTAGTATTCCAAAATTGTCGCCTTACAAATTCTTCTCACTAATGAATATTACTTAAGCGTTAACTATTTCTTGTAAGATGAAAGAGACTAATCTCCACGACACAGGTAATCCTAGTGTGAAGTTTAGTGCTATTTGAATCTGTACTACTCTGTTGAACAATAAAGCTTTTATTTATTTATTTATCTAATGAGTCCCCTCGCTGTAGATGTAGTGGAAAGAACACACTATTCCTTCAATTGCACTTAAAAAAAAAACGTAGCCCTCTCTAGGTCGTCCGCGGTAACCTTCTAAAATATTCCCGTGATAAGACTCATACATCTTAGTAATATAAATTGTCCTGCTATATTTTTATTTCAGTAATCACCTGTCTAGTTTTTTATTTTTTTACGAGCGGGACGGGAGGGTGTCCTTAAATATCCCTTTTGCGGGACTGATTCATCAGATCACGGTTACCCGATAAGACAGACCCGCGACCTTTTCAGCTATGTTAGGGCCAGATTCCAGTCTATCCGCAGCATGCTGTTGAATGCCAGTGTTTTACTTGAAGCAAATACTTTTCTGACCTTCAGAACCCAGATAATGGGTTATACGATACCTCTTGGTAAGACGGTAAGACTAGTGGTGACATAGTTCTGCAGTCAAAAATAAAATTCATTTTTATGCGCATATTTCGCCATTCGTGTACGTTTATGTTCGAGTTTGTGCTGTGTGGAATATTTAAAACTTTCGTGCTTTTGTTATAGTTGCCTTCTGTTGCATAATACGTGGTTAAACAAAAGAGTGGTTGGTATGTTGAACTGCAGTTTAAAAATATGACGTTGTTATACTAGTTATTATAATATTTATGTGCCTGCAACACAAAATGTGAGCGAGGGGTCAGCCACTAGCGTTACTACAAAGTTGTAAGTGAAAGGTCATTTACTTTGTTATTATACTTTTAACAAGTTATTAGTAATAAGGCAAGGCAAAGACGGGCCTTATAGTACAACCCCCAGTAATAAAAAGGGTAAGACTAGACAAATTCAACCTCGGGACTGCAACAAATATTCCTTATAAACCCACAAAAGAAATGTCCAGAACTTTTCTTTTCTCCAACCAATACATTAAGGCGCCTTCTCATAAACTAATTGGCCATTTAATTTGTTACAAGAGAACAGTTCTGCGAGTCGTTACCGTACCCCATCTTAAATTAAAGTACGATAACGAAATACGAGACTTCAAGTATTACATACCTACTTGGCCCATATCGAGTTGCGCGAATTCTGTCAGTTCCGGAATTGAAAGGAAACATAAGCACAGACGTGACTATCAAGTTTGTGCTGATAACTTGTAAGGAAATTGGTTTGTTTTCCAAAATAGTGCTGGCTGATATGGTCTGATTAAATTGTTTTTGGCACTATCTCATCAGCCAATTGCCGTACTTTGCTGATTCGTTCAACAATACACAGCCTCCCCCAAAGAGCGTCAACCATCCCGGTTTGCACTCTTTGGGCCCGGTGCCGCGGGGTGACCCACACTAAGTTTGCTCTGTCTACCACGTTCATCCATTAATCTCCACAAACTTTCACATTTATAATAGTAGCAATATCAGTTCAGTCTTCTGTCACATTTCCGTATGTATGCTTCTATAAATACGGAAATGTAAATAAATAAATATTCCACAACTATCACACAACGCCATCTAGTCCCAAGCTAAGCAGAGCTTGTGTTATGGATACTAGACAACTGATAAACATACTTATATATTTCTAAATACATACATATTATAGATAAATTACACCCAGACACAGAACAAATGATGTGGCAGAAGACTACATTCCATAAGGCAGTAGGTGGCCCACACAACTTTTACCTAGCACCACTACATACACAAGAGTTTCCTGCAACTTAAAAAGCCAATTTCAAAGTCAAACACATACATACATCATAGTAGCGCCAACGGAAACTAGCGGAGATGCCTCCGTATCGATAAAATGAATGCGAGTGAAAATCTAAATAAATGCATAGTGGAATATGTGAACGTCTTGTGAAGTAGGTAAAGCAAGATGGATACTATCTATTTCATCTCCGGGGAGTATCGTTTGCGGTAACTACTTGCGGGTAAAATCCTTTCCTCTTAGTTTTAATGTCTATCGAGCTGTTTATGCAGCCTTTTGGTTTGAATATACAATTTTATGCTAAAGTTTGCCGGTCTACAGTCTTCAGGGAATGGAGGTGGTATGGATGTCTGCGGATGGATCGATGAAACGTTCCTGCATTTAAGATGGGTGGTCACTTTTATATTTTTCTATATGTTAGCAAAATATGGAGCAGACTATCGTTTTAATAAGACTACATACTTTGCAAAGATATCAGTAGACATCCTTTCACTAATTGGGTTGCGAGGGACCGTCATTGTATTCCATCCCATCTTATAAGACTAGTAGTGAACCCAAAATATTAGGGAACAGGAATGTTGATGATCCAAACAAAGTCTAGAGGAAAGGTGGTGAATTCCGACGCAAAACCACCGTGCTACTTTATTTTCGCCCGCAATGCTATATTCAACTAATCTGTGAAAGCACAGCACTCTATAAAGAATCATAAAAGTGTCTCATTTCCTTATCGTTAGCACGCATCAGTTCCAACGCCTTTATAGATTTGTATTCACAAAGCACTCCCTTTAATGAAATCAAGCTAACACCCACCAAAACTCGATACTCGTACAAAACATTTTCTAATTCATTTATATACGCGGTGCTGATAACTTTTTCAATCCGAATATCTTGTAAATTGTTGGGTTTTGTCCTCTAAGATATCCCGGGTATTCCGGTCTCAACGACTTCAGAGCCGAACTTTAACACAGAGGTGATTTCGTAAATGTTTCGTTTCTAGACTAAGTGATTCTTTTGGTAGGTATGTACAACGTTTGTTAGAGTATGTGGAGATTTTACACACTGTTATCTTATATAGTATCTACAAGATTTTTTTTCTGGAGATGCTTTTAAGCCGTTCTATTTTTATCAGTTCAAAGGGGATCCCTACGTGCTTTCGACCTTTCAAAACGTGCTCAACATTTGTATCGGGTTTAAGTAAAAATTCTACACACACTAAAATGTTTCATCTTATTTTTATGAATCGTGTGGAAAGGGAATTATTGGCACACAATTTTTTGGATCGTTTAGTAAATATCCTTTTACTCGAGACATGATGTGACTTGAAAAATTATAACGGGTAGTACCTACATAAAAACGAAGTGGTAAATTTTTGAGGTTTAATAGACACAGTCTTTTGTTTTTCAACTTCGCTTCTGACATGAATGTTGTAATCGATATTATGTCCGATTACGTAAGTGATAATAGAAATATAATGGTACAATGTGAGCTTATTGATTGCAATAAAGAAAGAATGATTTCTTCAGTCAATAAACATCCATTTCAACATCAAATATTTGTATTTCTCGTATTTGTCACCTGTGTCCTTTGACGTTAGTTAGAATACGATTTATCATTATTTC
The DNA here is from genome assembly GCA_943136025.2 of Agrotis puta. Taxonomy (NCBI): domain Eukaryota; kingdom Metazoa; phylum Arthropoda; class Insecta; order Lepidoptera; family Noctuidae; genus Agrotis; species Agrotis puta. The sequence continues at coordinate 10,062,818 of OW964182.2, read as the reverse complement.
GTTGTTTAATAAGTTTCTGCACTACCAAAAGCATTGTATAACAGCAGAATGCCTGTGGCATTATATCCGAGTCTACTATATCGAGTTACAGTTAAAGTGTGTAGAGAAAATCTACCAATTTATTTTGAGACGAATCTGCAAGTTTATTAGAAATAAATTCACGAATTTTAATCTTAACATAAAATTATATAACAAGTGAAACTTACCGCTCTATCAGCCAGGTTCCGTACTCGGCAGTGTAGATAGGCAGGCTGGCCCACGGCGGCGGTGGCTTCTCTCTTCGTGCTGTTGTCGAAGTACGGAGTCCCCAGGGGCTCCCAGCCGCCGCCGCCGGCTGTTACACCTGCGACAAACATAGTTCTTATTATATTTATCTTGGATAAGTTTTATTTATCGGATGGATTTTGCCAGCCCGCGTGTTAGTTGAAAATTATCCCACGGGAACGCACCACTAGACAAAAGGTAATTTTTATGAAACTCCAGGTTATAAACGAAATTTCGTTCGGTACGTAAAGGGCTATTGAAGGACACCGTGGATTTTAGTCAGTACGAGTCTGACAGTCCCTCCCGCTCTGCCCTGGGTGGGAGGACTCATTTGATGATTTTACCACGATAAAAAAAATATTCATTCAATCTCCATCAGATTGAATTGATTCAGGATCAAATATCCATTAATCCATTTTAACTCTCGTATTCATATTAGTAAGAGAAGTAAGTAAGAATGAAATAAGAAGTCAGAAAACTTTTTTAAATCGGTAATGTCTGTTTAACTTTGTGTCCTAAATATAGGTTAAAAGCATCATCTTAGTATTCCTTTTTAGCTAAGAAGAGTCGTCGAATCATGGGTAAATAAAAACTTCCCTTTTTACTACTAGATCGCTTGGTCAACAAACGATACACGAGGGCCTGCCCATGAAATTCAGGTTATTTAATTCTAGAATGCAAATAACTTTTTTTTTTCCACAACTATCACACTACGCCATCTAGTCCCAAGCTAAGTAGAGCTTGTGTTATGGGTACTAGACAACTGATAAACATACTTATATATTTCTAAATACATACCTACATATTCTAGATAAATTACACCCAGACACAGAACAAATGATCGTGCTCATCACACAAACATTTGTCCTGGTTGGGAATCGAACCCACGACCTCCGGCATAGCAGTCAGGGTCACTAACCACTAGACCAACAGGCCTGTCAAACTAGACGTATGCTATGTCTACATCCTCGGGGTCGCGGGACTCGCGAATTACCGTGACCCCGGTACGTAAAGGGCTATTGAAAGACACCGTGGATTTTAGTCAATACGAGTCTGACAGTCCCTCCCGCTCTGCCCTGGGTGGGAGGACTCATTTGATGATTTTACTACGATAAAAAAAAAGAATTTCTATACCCTAATCATACTAGCCCCATTTCTGCGCTAAAATGCATATGAAATCCGCAAGAAACTACATGCAAGATAGTACTTAAACAGATAAGTTAAGCCATGTGCATTAAAAGGCATATGCAAAATTCAATGTAGACTTGAGAAGGAAAATGTCAACGCAGAATTCTGACTTTAGAATTTGCAGCGAAAGCATTATTCCGACGGTATACTCCTGCCTCAAGGAATATTAGGTTGGATAAAATATCTATCTGATTTTAGAAGACGGTTTTGAAATTTAAATTATGTGTCTCAAGGAAGATATCTTATAATAATTGTGTGTAATATATATATCTGTGATTTTATCTTCACATAATTATCACAAAAACGATGACCAACTCAATGGCCTGAAATTTTGCAATTTAAAAAAAAAAACACATCGTGAGATAAACAACAGTTAAAATCACGGGTACGGAACCTTGTATCCTATACTCCTTCAATGTGTATGGACGGTTATGATTTTATTCTTTAATCGCTAAAGATACTCGTACTTGTTTTAAAATAATATAATTTTCTGAAAAACTGCTAAACTTGCACACAAAATTATTATTATGAATTTAATAGCAGATTTTTAGAAAATTATTATAAAGCTAATAGCAGATTTTTAGAAAATTTCACATCATACATCTCTATCTGTATATCCCTCTTTTTGTAATTTGTATACACACTAAAAACAAATAAGTACTCGTTACACTACATAATCTAGATAGTCTATATCATGGGTACCTATATTCATGTATATTTCCACGCCAGTCGTTCAAATGAACTGGAGGAAATAGGTAACCTATTTCCCTATAACCTAGAATGACGCAAATAACTTGTGGGTTGTGCGACTACAATTCACGCACCGCAGGCTTCTCGCCATGGTACACTGAATAGTGGATATCTAGTCCTTAGGCAAGTCTACCTTACGGTGTATACGTCAAATGTATAACTTTGAAGGCCAATTAGGGAGCTAAAGGATTTCGAAAAAATTGTTGAATTAAGACAGTGACTAGGCACTTTTGAAGGTCTTCTTCAAATACAAAAAAAAGAGAATATGTTTTGTTTTTAAGTAGCTAAGTAGCAAAATAATTCGTATCCAGTTTATGCAACTAAACTTATTTTGTACGTTATAAATTATTCTTCAACCGAATTTTCATAAGCTAAACTGTATAATTTTGCAAATTCAAATAGCATTCAACTTAAAATTATGAATCGTTTTATAAATTCCGGCTGCCCGTAGAATTTAAAATATGCAATTTCGTTTCCAATGAGCGTAAAAATGAAAACACAAAACAGACTCAATTTGGTTTCTCAAGCATTTTTAATTGGTCATTTGATAAAATGAAAGCTACTCGAGTCAGTAAGCTTTTAATTAGGACAGGGGGTTCTAAACATCTGATAAACTAACTAGAAGTTTGTCATAAAGTTACCAAACTCGGGGTACATTTGACAGCAAAGTTCAATCCGTGTTCCACTTTTGGTCTTAGCTACAGTTCAAGGACTTTACAACTTTATAAAATTATTAATAGTTTATCTTTTGCAGGAAAAAGTTTGAAAATATGCAAAAATATAACACGGGTGGTCGTTGACTTTTAGCACGGTGAAACCTAATTTTGTATGAAGGAATATTGATTTCCTTACCAAAGTCTGAGACGTGTTTGTATTTATCAAACTTACTTAAGACTTCTTCTGTTTTAATATAGAAATACATACCAAACATGAAGGTATAAATCAGTATGATGTAAAACTTTGCAGCGTCAATTACTTATTATTGATTCCATGTGAATTGGTACTTTCCTACAATTAAACCAACTTATCAAGTTGTTCTTTCGTAGGACTGAACACATCATTAATTGAATATGGATGAAAAGCATACTTCATTAAATTGTAACAGTAGTTTTGCTAGTTGACTAAGTGACAAATCGATACTTGTAATAATAAAATTAAAGATTTAGGAAAACTAGAATTGAGAAAGAATTGTTGGGCAATTATTTCAAAAACTATTACATAATTATTAATTGACAACCTAATTAATTATTTAAAAAAACAAATACCTATAAATATATACTAAATTGAAAAACTAAAATTAAAAATAAATATTTACAAAAATGAAACTAAAATTAAAAAACAGGGCGTTTATTTAAAAAACATGGAACTTTATTTCTTGTTTTTGACACAAAGCCCCAAGTATAATATTTACATCGTAACTCACACAAGTTTGAAAGAGTATTTTTGGATTTATTTAAGAAAAAGCTTTTTGTGTTAGAGCAACTGTATCCATTGAAAGAAGAAAGTTTTGTGTTCGCCAAAAAGCGAAGTGGAAAGGTTTTTCAAAATTGGAAAAGGTATTGGATTGATCTGTATAGGCTATTGCAACAGCATGTTGGATAAAAAAATCATGTAGCACAGCTAAGGAGTGGAATTCCTCGCCGGAGTCTTTATTTCCTGATAGTTGCAACCTTGGCGTCTTTAAGTCCAGAGCAAATAGGAACGGTTGGCGTCGTGGCCGAGCGATCGACTGCTGCGCAGTGTGTCGCGGGTTCGATCCCCGCACGAACCAAATATTTGTATGATCTGTGAGTAGCTGTTCCGGGTCTGGGTGTTTGTGTATGTGAGTTTCTAAGTTTGTAAACGCACCCACGATACAGGAAGAAATTCATTATGTGGGGCAATGTTTAAAAAAAAATAGGTTACTTCTGGGTAAGTGTGCTTCATCGTCAACCACAATTTGCTTACGAGTACCATAAGGCGAGAGAGTAGTCAAACGCGGACCTTACTCTAAAAACAAAGTAATACATTAAATGAAACATGATGAAAAGGATTACTGGTTATGAATCCGTTTCCAAATAGTGAAAACCGGGATTCTGTTGTTAAGTTATAGATGATATACCATAACACTGAAATGATAAGGACAATTTAAGACACAGAGTGATTTTTAGTCAGTTCGAGTCTGACAGTTCTTCCCACTTCACCCACGCACGAGAAATCATTTGATGATTGTGTGTGGAAAAAAGGCTACGCCATCTGTCTACCGATCTGACTGTCTGTGATAGGGCTGTATCTTTTATTTTAAAATTAAATCAAATCACTTTTCACTTTTATCAAATAACTTAAACGTCTCATATAGGTGGCAGTATCTAAAAGGAATTCCCAAAACATTCCACAAGAAAAACGAAAGGTATTTTTATTTGTTTCTTGTCAACCTGTGAAATCTTATTTACAGATTCATGACACAGCTTCAGGCGGCTGAAAGTTGCTTGTCATTGCCTAATTTAATAAAAACATTCGAGGTCTGGCAAGATCGATTTTATATCACTCTGTAAATAATAAATGAAACCGAGCCAAAAAGGGCTTATGTATTAAATGTTTTACTTACTAATGCGTTTTAATGCTTGACCCTACCTAAACTTGTGTTAAGCGGCTTTAAACCTAAGTTCCACGTAAGTGAATAACATCTTGCATAGCAAGTCAAGGTTATTTTAACTTAATAGACGTTATACACCAAGCCCATAATATTAATTTTATGCGATACTTTGGCCAATAAATTATGCGTGCGAAGCTTTTATGCGTCACGACACTCTTATTATTATCGACACACCTGTTTAAATTCCTTCGTTATTTTCTACATATAATTTTATTTACAAAGCCTTTTTTATATAATGATAATAGTAAAAAAAACATTCACATGGAACCTCCTAACAACGCGCGCCGTGTCTAGAAGAACTGGTTTCTGAATCAGGCCCTTGATCCAGCTGCCTAACGAGAGCTTCCTTAGATGTTGGTCGAGGCTCTTGGCAATTAAGCCATGGGCCGACACGACACAATGATCGCCGAATCCACAAAATTTATTATTAAATTTTTACTGTTTTTTTAAATACTTAAGAATGCTGTTAAGAAAAATTTGAAAATTGCAATAGCCATAAAATATTAAATTTGCTTACGATTTTATGTTGATTTATTTATAATTGAATTTTGGTTCGTAAATTATGCATTTATAGTGATTGCAAGTAATTCAATTTTGTTCCAAGATTCAACTATTACTCGCGGTATATAGCTAATTATTTACCGCAATTATCTTCCTACATACCTTTGAATTAAATTATGGATCAAATATTAATTTAAGAAATGTTTCTGTTAGCTTTCGAGTTGCCTTGTATTGAATGCGAATTATAAATGGGAAAACGGCTACTGAGCCATCGGATAGTCCTAAGATATGTAGATACATAAGTCAATGTTGTGCATAGAACAGCCTTGTCATATTAACGATATTGTAAGAATAGAAAGTAACCTTTTCTCAATTCAGAATCGCGTCTTAAAGTTCTGCCTCATCAATGTGTTTCTACAGAACTTTGAGGAAACACATGTACGATTGTATTTTGTACCGAAATTACCAAAAGCACAACGATTTGATCCGAACCCATTCGCGTCCAGCTTCCATTAGTAGGATCCCTTCCAGCGATAAAATCGTGCTTTGTTTCCCGTCACGTCTCGTTATTTTTTATTCCTCCACTTTTTGAACATTAACCGGAGCATTCCGCAAATATTTCATTATGTAGTCGGCCTATTGAAAAAGAAATTTCTGTTGTAACTGAGATAAAAAGGTTTCGTTTGTTTGAATTTGAAACAAAATTGCGATTAGGCCATGACTGTTCTCTTTATTGTTCATCTGAAGGCAAACAATGTGTTTTTATAACTGTATTATATAAAGCCATTGTTATATTAACGGTATCACATTACATTCGCAGCTGCCTAGCGGCTAAAAATAAACTGAAACAAATGTTTGTTAAGCTTTTACAATTACTTTATTTGTGTTGTTTAAATCCTGATAAATTTGGACTAATTCTTTCATGTGCTTGGAAGAGTAAAGTCAGTTTACGTCAACATTTTGCGGTCAGTCGGTCACATTGCCTGCCACATATTTCATGGTTGTATCAATACTCCTTTCATAAACAAAATATTGACAGAATAAATAAATGTTATTGGTTAATTATATAGCTATGTTAACATGGACTCTTTAGAAGTAAATTAAAAGTATTTGGCCCAAAAAATAAAGAAATTTTAAATTAAGAGAACAGTAATTAAAGGCAACACAAAGAATAGGCCGCTGGTTATTTTCAAAAGGATTTAATTAGAAGGAGGGCTTGTAACCGACGATAACAATCATGATGTGGAAAACATATTTTAGTTAAACAGCGTTATAATAACGTAGATACAAACTTGTGTGGAATGTGAAAGCCCGCATTTTATTTTACTGCCCAAGCAATTACCATGTAGGTAGCTATGACCGAGCCTAGGACATATCATGCAAGCAAAGGTTACGCTTGTTCAAGGCGTGTTTTGCCGATATACGTTTGTAAACACTTTATAAGTGATTTTAAAGTTAAACGAAGGCCTTGTGTAAACCAACACCAGTATACGACTGTCTCTATAGACTGACCGCTTGAGTCCTCCTACGACCGGGGCTCCTGAGAGGGGACAGTCTATATTAGTCTTTACCTGTATTTTAAAAGGGCCCGAGGGTTGAAGGGACCTATTGAGGACTCATGAAACTACCTAGGCACACTGCTATAAAACGGTTCAGAAATAAAACAGTGTTAAAGACTCAATAGTTTTAGTTAAGTCTAGGTCTTTACCAAAGTGTCAGTTTTTTTTTATTTTTTTTTATTCCACAACTATCACACAACGCCATCTAGTCCCAAGCTAAGCAGAGCTTGTGTTATGGGTACTAAACAACTGATAAACATACTTATATATTTCTAAATACATACATATTATAGTTAAATTACACCCAGACACAGAACAAATGTGAGGTGCTCATCACACAAACATTTGTCCTGGGTGGGAATCGAACCCACGACCTCCGGCATAGCAGTCAGGGTCACTAACCACTGGACCAACAGGCCTGTCAAGTTAAAAAGTGTTTTACTCACCGAACAATATGAAAATACAGCTGAGCCTAGCCGCCCACATTGTGTCAACTGTCTGTTCACATCATGTGTCCACCGTTAAACACTGTCACTGACACAATCACTGCACTCGTTCAAACTTGACATTGCCTGTTCGTGGTCTTTACAAAACAGTTTATGAACGCCTTGACTTCTTACTCAATGATACGCGATTTTCGACAGGTACCTGTTAAAAACAAAAATAACCTTTAGACATAAGAGGATTACATCTTACTGTCTTCTTATTCGGATTACCGAGTGTGACGGAGCAAGTAACTAAAAGCATTGTGCTCAATTTAAAGGTAGGCACCCAATAAGACATTCACAGTCTTTTCTTATACGAAATGTTCTGCAATCCGAATAAGATTTACATTACACAGAGATACGCATTCAGACACCTTTTCAGTGTAAATAAATAAACACTTGCTCTGATTCTGTAACTGTGCCAATACAGAAGTGAGACGTGTTCACAAATACTAGGCTTTGATTAAATATTTGTAAAGCGAAGGTGAGATGTTGCAGCATTGTATTGACCAATCAAGTGACCCAATCGACCAAGTCCTTGACATAAAAAGAGTACCTGTAAATGGTTTAATTGAAACAAATGTTTTGAGTTTGTGTTCCTTGAATCATTTATTTTCAGTTTCATTATTCACGTAGAATATCGAAAAAATATGTAACCTTTTAATAGCCTCATTTTAAAATGCCGTGACATAAAAATATTGTGCTAAAGAAAACTGCAATTGAACGCAAAATAATTGAGTACGAAAAACAGGTGATCAATTTATTTACTAGACTTTAATATGTTGACGCAAACACGAAAATATTTTTTAAATTAATGAGACGTTATTAATTTTTAATATGAGCCCCTGTAATGAGCCTTATATTGTAATAATGTTAAAGAACATTTTCGCTTTTGTTTTGACAAAAGGTAAAACCGACAACCTATAGTTGGCTTTTCTGAAAGATTAATTTGTAATGAAAATATAGCAAAGGGCAGCCCATTGTGTGTTTCAAACAACAAATTATAATAAACCAAATTAGTACTTTACCTTTTTGAATTAAGTCTAGCTTAAAAAAAAGAGGGAAACTGAACTAGAATGTCGAAAGATCGTGTTTGGTGATTATAAAAAGTTCTTATTATTTTATTAAGGAATTTTCGTAATTACTGGAATTTTGTATTAATTGAAATGCTTTACAGACGTAATAGTTCTAAATTGATATAGAATAAACGTTTACACATTAAAGCCTTTGTCAAACAGACAGGCGAAAGCGAAGCTTTTCCGAAGCGATACCGAACCGAGACGTCAGTTCAATAGTTCTGTCACGCTATCGGATCGCTTTCCATTTTCTATGTGACTGGATTCAAACAATTCCATAGATTACAAATAAAATCGTCACGCTTCGCATTCGAAACGCCTGTGTGTTTGACAAAGGTTTAAAATGTTAAGGCTAACGGCAACAGTTCGGATAGCACCCATAGCGAAGTAGGGCCGACATGTTGAATCTAGTTGGTTCCCCACTAGTTAGATGGCGGGATAGCGGAATTGCGGGATTGCGGGATTGTGGTTAGCAGTTGGCTGCAGGCGGCCCAAATGCATTCGTTACAATGACTGTACTAGTCTCCGGAAGGGACCAACTTCCAACTAACTACATCTTCCGTCTAACTTAAATTGTGGGCAAACTTAACTTTAGTACGCACTTGTTTGTAACTAGTGGATTAGTTTCTTAAGTTACTTTTATGGAGTTTGTCTTTGTACACTGTTCTATTCAAAAATAGGGACTTACTCAACGTAGCGACTTCATTATTATATCAAGTAAAATTTATAAAACCTAAATCAATTAGTTTCACCATCATTTAAAAAATTGAAGTATAAATTGTCTAAATTATGGTAATCTTTATAAGAGTCGATAACGCGTTTACATAATATGAAAAGTGACTTAAATGAATCTAATTAATATTATAAATGCGAAAGCCTCAATGTTTGGATGGATGGATTTTTATTACTCAATTAGATACATCAGAACGAACATCGGTCGCGGGACTCAGGAATTACCGTGACCCCGGTACGTAAAGGGATATTGAAGGACACCGTTGATTTTAGTCAGTCAAGTCTGACAGTCCCTCCCCTGCCCTGAGTGGGAGGACTCATTTGATGATTTTACAACGATAAAAAAAAAAACAGAACGAACGTTATAGTTTGGATACCTTTTATCGCGGTATAACTCCCGTGGAATAATATTGAAGTCACAAGCGGGCAATGCTGCTGGAAACAGCTAGTTAATAATATTATAAGAATTTCCAACTCATAGCAGTTGTTGAGCAAGAAGTAGGCGTGACTGTATTATTGAACGTTTTCATCCAAAAGTTCTAAGAACCAAGTGAGGTTTTTGTGAGTAACTGAGTTGTGGGTGTTTAATATGCCTTTCGAGGGAACATTAATTTAGCCAGAAAAAATCCTATTGCCATATAAAGTTATAAATAATTTCCAAAATATCCATCGGGTCTATAAAATTTATTCTTTTCCCAACTATCTTTTGGCCAGTTTCCAGTCTAACCGTGTGCACCTGAATACCATTATTTTACATAGACAGGTAGTTACCTATCTTACCTTTATAACCCAGTAACTACTGGGTAGAACGACACTCCTTCGTATTACTGGGTGTTCGATTTTCGGATCAGTGACAGTCATTTGACAGTCGTTACAGGTAGCTGTAATGACTGTCAAAGATCGTCAATTGACAACAAGAATCAACGGCTTTACGTTTTAATGCCTTTGTCAAATAGACAGGCGAAAGCGAAACGAGTCCGCGGCGATACCGAACCGAAGCGAGACGTCACTCCGATAGTTCTATTACGCTATCAGATCGCTTTCGCTTTTCTATGTGACTGGACTCAAACAACTCCAAAACAATTACAAATAAAAACGTCACGCTTCGCATTCGCAACGCCTGTCTGTTTGACAAAGGCTTAAGAGACATAGAAGGAACTCGGTATCTACATACGTATGCCATGAATCCACCCATATATCTGATGATGCCCCATATACAGATATACAGGTCGCAGGACCATCTTATCAGGGTACCCTGGGGCGTAAAGGGCTACTGAAGAATCATCGTGAATTTTTTTTTGTCAGTACGAGTCTGGGCGAGAGGATTATCCAGAGCATGTACGGCTTACCCTTGAATATCGACTCCAAACGACTAATAGATTTTAACCAGCCTGTTTTCAGGAGTGTGGTCTCCTGAAAAATTTTATCGAGTACGACAAGTAATTCTAATAAAATAGAACTAAGTCGACAAATTATTGTGCCTTGATCCCCGCGGTGGTTATGCGCCGTAAAACTTGAACGTCCTGACATAAAATTTTAACAATAAAAGTGGAATAATCCATAAAGTGAACTTCATTTCTATGTCAAGAGTATTTTATTTTGAGACAAGGTGGAGTTATGTTTGTTGAAAACTTTCAAAGGTACTTTTAAAAGGTCGTTCGTTTCATAATGAAATTTGGTGACAAAAATTATGATGATTATATTTGTTCAAATTGGTAAAATGGTCGTCAAATCAGAACGTATAATCTACACTCATACACTTTCTCAAGGGGATTAATAAGTTTTTTTTTTTAAATAATTTTAAAGTAAATCAAAAAGTATCATTGGTCATTACATTTTTTTTTATGCAAAATTCAATCATTAAACGTTGAAGCCGTTTTAGATTTAACTAGAATTATGTGAATATGGTTTGTTAACAATAGAAATACAGCGGAAAAAGAACAGTATGTTTCAGAGAATAATATGTAGAAAAAAAAATAACACTCTGTAATCAAAGTAGGCTCAATTTATTTATTTGTTACACACGTTTCACACAAACAAACTGTCCTTTGTTAGCAAGTATCTAACAGTAACTGTCATTGTATATTTTCCCACGACTCTTTGTGGCAGGATTTGTAAAATAAATGGATTATACCGGGCGTTAGACAGATACACAATAGGCGGTCTGGTTGCAACACCAATGTAGTGTAGAACTGAAACCATCATTTTATTTAAAATTGGACGGAATTTTAGATACTCGTCCTGTATAAATTTACGGGCTTAAACCTAGCTGTGGCGTTTTACTTTATGTATTTAATTAGTTTTTATCAACATTGCTGAAACGGTTAAGTAAACATGGTTTGGAATCGGAGACTAAGAAGAACTATGAATTTGAAAGCACTCATTGCGCCTTCACATTTAGACGATAGCGACACGACACGACACTTGGCCTAAGAGCTGTTTTGGAATTTTGGAAAAGTCCTTGAGGCACACTGAAAACTTGCTCAACACTTCTTCAATTATCTCTAAATACAGAGATGCTTCCCTGGCTGAGGAAAAGTGTCCACCAGTTTTTATCAGCCAGGTCTGCATTTCTGTGTTTAGAGAAGAAGAAGTAAGTCACTTTCGCAAAACATCAGAGTTCTCCGGGTAACTGGCATATTGTCCGCTCTCGCTCATTTTCCTTACAGGTGCATGAAACTACCAATCCCACCGATATCGTGTCGCTATCATAATATTCAGTATTCTATTTCTGACTTCAAAAAAGGAGGAGACTCAATTCGATTGTATGTTTTTAAATGTTTGTTACCTCATAACTTTTAACAGTTTGGTTCAGTAGTATCTATTTTATGAAAATGTTTACAGTTCGTTTTTTTTTTAATATAGCTTTATTTTATTTAAATTTCATTTGGTAGTCCTGGCTCCTGTACAAAGCATTTCTATGTCACAGGAGCCAATAATTACACTTAGCTATCACCACTTTTACTAAAACCGATTATCCAGTTACTGTAGTCCAAACAATTAGTTCTCTCGGTTAGTGACGCGGTTAGTTAAGTGCTGAGTAAGACCTGCATGGGACATGGACACAGAGTAGATAGGGTTCAGAAGGTCAGCTTCATAAAAGAGTGGAAATGCTCGCGCACTCGAGACGTGTTGAAGATCTTACTATCTTACTAATCCTATCTCATTAATATTATAACGTGAAAGTTTGTGAGGATTTATGGTAGTTTGTTCCTCTTTTACACAAAAACTACTGAATGGATTTGGTACTCAGATATTTATTTTTTTATACCGATTTTATGGTCTGATGGGAATACTTTCAAGTAACAGCGTGCGAAGCCGCTGGCAACAGCTAATGATTACATATTAGTAATTTATCTTTCCATATTTAGATTCGTTAAATCACTTTTATACTATAGATTCATGAGGTCAGTGTTTGTTTAAGATACCTACTCTGAAATGAATTCAAAGGTTTCTTTTTGTCATCATTTTTTTTTATTTACGTGGTAATGTCATCAAATGAGTCCTCCCACCTAGGGCAGAGCGGGAGGGACTGTCAGACTCGTACTGACTAAAATTCACGGTTTCATTCAATAGCCCTTTACGTTCCGGGGTCACGGTAATTCGTACAGTCCCGCAACCTTGTCATCATCAGTAGTAGAAGTCCTGCAGCTGCAGAACATAGATTTCCCCTATAGACTTCCAATAGAATTGATTGGAAGCGACTTAAACTCGTATCCAGAGTGCTCCAGGCCTTGTTATGTCGTTCATGTTTTTAATGTCTAGAGATATTCATAGTCAAGTGACGTTCTGACGTTTTGACGCAAGAACCACACTTATTGCAGGCCCTACATATGTATGCGTCCTTCGTCAAATATTTTTCGGAGTTGTTTTTCTGTAGGTCAGTTTGCTATCTAGTCTGTGACAAGACATGGGTCAGTTCCAAGACGTTGGTAGGTTTAACTAGAGTTGTTCCTCTGAAAGGTTTACGACTAGGCGAAATCCACTTTAAAGCTTAAACTTCTTACAAAATAATTGTGCACAAGGCCTTGTGTTGAAGTTAAGAACTTTAGACAATGCTTTGTAGTTGTATTTATTATATTGTTGGATACTTACAGGAGACTGATTGTTGTAAAGTAGATATTTTCAACTGAATGTTTAAATTAATCAACGATTTTTTATTGCGTAGGTGTCGAATTATGTTGATTATGTTATACTTCGTCAGTACTAAATATCAAACCAAAACTAGCAAGACAAATTAATACCAACTGAATATTTATTTTGGTTTAGTTACTCGAACTGAACGAACACCATCTATATTCTAATTAGACAATGTGTGTGTGTGTGACAATCATTTTTTAATAACGATGTGCCATAGTGTTATTAAAAATTCACTGGGTAACTTTATTTCGGTGGTATCGTCATCAGCTCTAAGTGGAGTTGAAGACCCTCAGACTCTTACTGACTAAAATAACCCGTGTTGCTTCAATTGCCCTTTACGTTCCAGCGTCACGGTATCCCGCGACCCCGGCACTGGGTAACATTCCGTTAAGAGCATAATTTCTAATTAATTTTAATTAAAAAAACATTATGTTAACTAAACTGAACTTATTCTCAAAACCGCTGTTATAAAAGAAAGTATTTAAGTTAATTTCACGTAAATCCTTTTGAATATATGGACAACTGGTCAGCACGTAAAATACGTATAAAACGCAAGTCATAAAGTATTTACAGAAGCGTTTTATTTCCCGCAGTATATACGTTCGTACCTTTTAGGCTTGCTGCCTCCTCGCATGCCAAATTCATTGTCTAAACGAGGCCCGCAACAGTAAATTATGCCTTACCAACATAATAAAATGGTAACGTAACATCGAAGTAGATACACACGTTTTTCATACTTTGGCCTTATTTGTGTCCTGTTTGCCAAGTTTCTACCATAAATAACATACAGAAATAACTAGATACCTGATATTTGGTCTGAATCAATACTGTTATACACGCAACATGTAGACATGTGTTTGGTAATAAATAATACAAATATAGGCAACAATAAAAAGAAGAAAAGTTACCAGATTTTAAGAACCATATTGCGTGAGTTCTGTAGTTAAACCTTTGACAATGTTCGTCGAAAAAATAATGTAGGTAAAAATAAAAATGTGTGATGTGCTGTGACAATTTACTAAAAAAGTGTACCTAAACTTGGATTTAACCCTATTTATTTTGTTCATTGTGCAATACCGTAAAAATGAACAAGAAGAATTTGGTCATCCTAAATACATATTTGCCGATTGTCAAATGTTTAACAAGCGTTCACCGAGTAGATCCTAATCGGTTCCAAGGTATTTCTACCCGGTAACAATTTAGACGTACCTATTCCGTTCGAATGTTCGCTTCAATAATTCCCTTGCCACGCAAATGTCCAGACCATTCGATTTGTCTAGCCAAAGGAGGTTGCAAAACAAGTCGGGTGTCTGTAAGGAGTAATTGTGTTCCTTTTGTTTCGTGTGCAATGGAATAGATATGGTAGTGGCAATTACTGTTTTGTTTATAAAGGACTTCGCTACTATTAATATTATCTTTCATAAAGGGTTCAATGTACCTAATGTAATGACTGGAATGTATCTTTTTAAGCCTCCTCAAATTATATTCCTCTAGCGAACCCTTATACCCCTTGGTGAGCGAAGACTTTAGTAATAATAGAGGAGAGTAGATTTACTTAGGTGCCTACGTTTAATATGTTTTGTGTTATTTGTAATCCTTAAAATCCAACGGAATAAATAATTTAAAGCACTCACGGAGACACACGGAAAGCTTGCCTCGTTCTGTTTTTGATTATTAATGAAGTAATCGCAAGCCGAAACTGGAAACCTTTATCTTGTAGTAAAGTATTAGAAGGAATATCTAGTAAAGTATTAGAAGACAAAATTGCATCTTAGCTACTTCTTCTGAAGATACTTCATTCAACACAGTTTAATGGAAAGGATCCAGCTCACACAGAATCCTGATTGGATTGAATCTATGTCTAATTAAAAAACGCGTCTAATGCAGCACCAGCGAAAACAAGTTATCAGAATAATCCCTAAAGCCTAATTGCGATGGCTTCCTCCGTTGTTAAGAATTAGATTACAAGCCAGCACTAGGAAATTAAATTCACATATTCTTACGGTCGTATTAGTCTATTTACGTCGGAGAGGAAATATTTTAGCTCTACAAATAATAAAATAATATGATTTCTGAGAAATCTTCACAAACTGGCTGGAAGGCAAGCTCTGCAATCTAATTATCTTTTTCTTAAAAATAAATAAGTACCAAGAGTTTCTACTTAAGAGGATACGTTTCTATTTTAAGGATTATAAACATTTATTTATATTAAGGGCTTTTTAACATGGAGTTATAGCAGTAATAATATATTATGATAATTTAATTATTTATTTTTCAGACATATAGTCCATAAATCAGAGAACATTATACCTAATCAAATTTTAATGACAAATTAAAACGAATCAAAAGAAACGAAAATAAAATAATCAATTAAAAATCAGTAAAAAATAGCTAAAACCCGACTACGGAAAAATCGCGCACTGAAAAGTATAATTTTTTCGTAGTCGGGTTTTACTTATTTTAAACTATTTTTTGATTAACACTATTTTGGGGTTATATTATTAATTATTTGATGTAACAATAAAAGCAAAGCAGCGAGTGAATTTCAAATGTACTCACTAAGCCTTTTCATTTGAGACCCATGTTGACACTGTTAGAAACAGGCTAAGTAGCTAGTAAAAGCTATATAATGTATATATTTTTCAAATATGCTCATCAAGCCCATTATAAGTATATATTAAGCCCACATACAAACATACATACATACATACAAACATACATACCGGGCAAAATCATAACCCTCCTTTTGGCTTTACCGGAGTCAACAATTAAAGAAATGAAATGTAAAATAATCATAAAATACAAAGAAAATTACAATTACAATTAAATACATTAAATAAAAACAATAAACATTAATAATCAATTATAAAAATTAGACATACACTATTTACGCAACAATTAAAAAAAAACGAAGAGAGGCGCTAACATGAAGCTGCATCCACCTCTGTATCAGGTACAAGTCACACCACTCGGACAACACCCTCAGGAGACCGTTCGAGCTGCTACGTAGGCAACTTTAGTGAAGCGCTCCGTTTCCTTATGAACGCGAAGCAGTCGTCCGTTCTCGCCACAGCAATCATAGTCGAAGCACTACAAAACCGCGGAAGCCCTAACAGTATCCTGAAAGTATTGTTGTACTACACGAACAGTACGCTATAAGTCCGCTGCGCAAAGTTGGCCCACAGGCTGCACGTGTAAAACGACTGACAATATGCCTTAAATAATGTCACCTTTACAGGCCTAGCACATCGCGCAAACCTGCGAGCCAACATATTACAGACAAGAGATACGGGACTGACTGGAACAGACTGGCGAAAGCGAAGCGTTTCCGAAGCAATACAGAACCGAAGCGAGACGTCAGTCCGATAGTTCTGTCACGCTATCGGATCGCTTTCGCGTTTCTATGTGACTGGATTCAAACAATTCCATACATTACTAATAAGAACGTCACGCTTCGCATTCGTCACGTCTGTTTGACAAAGGCTTTATGGATTTGTATTGCGATAGTTGCTTGGATACCAAAGTCGTAAGGTATCGGACACTGGCGTCGCCGTACAAAATTAAAAATGAATTTCATCACCCGGTTTTAAGAGAAACCGCAAAGAGTGAGGAGGTATACACAATTAGCATTTGCTACCGGCCTTAAAGATCATAAATCTTCTTAGAATTGTACCTAAGCCCATGAGCCTCCGCATACGACTCACGAATGCGCAAGAGTCTACACAATGCACCAATAGACGGGCTCAGCAACACCATATCATCCGTAGCTGATATTGTTTATAGACGCCGTCTATAGAACACCCAGTATTAGTGGTGTTGAGCTCATCGATTTGACGGTTCACGTACAAGTTAAAGAGACGAGGATAATCCCCCCTGCCTCACTCCGCATTCCAACCAACCGTAATGAAATCAAGTGTTTATTTTGTTCTGACTTTTATATGTGCAAACCACCTGCTTCATAATTTGGCCTCTTCCAGAAATTTTCAATTGGGCAGCTTCGTAATATGTGGTCGAGGGACACGGGCTCCGTTGAATATACATAATATGGTGGTCATACATTACGTACCTCGCTCCGCTCTCTCTCCATTCATTTACAAATCTCACTGGGACTGAACACCATTTTTAAATAGGTAGCTGGTTTAGCTCGGAATTTAAACAATTTCGCTCGGGTTCCGTTCTATTTTCAGTTTTTATTCACATGGTCTCTCAGGACGAGGTCATTTTGAAACTACTTACTTTAAAAGCGTATACGTGTGTACGTTACAATTGGAAGGTACGTACTAGTACGAAAAGGATGTATTTTAGACCAGAAGTATCCACAGTATAAAATACACCGGTATTATTCGAGCGAATCGGCAGCGTCGGGTGGCTTTTGGCTACGAGGAACAACGATCTCTACAGTGTTGAGAGTTTCCAAGAATCGAGTTGAATAGCGTGTAATTGAAAAGACCCGCGTCCAGATGTGGTCTTTCAATGTACTGATATGATAATCATTTGAGATGCTTGTTATAATGCTATTTTATAGTTCACTTAAAGACATTATAATATAAATTTATAGGTTTTTAATTAAAACATTTCAAAAATATGTGCCGAGTCTTAAATATATATTTACTGAAGTAGATAATTACAAATAGATCCTATTGGACACATCACTGATATGTATGTCATTACTGATGTATCCTGTCTTTTGTTTCTGAAACGGGCATTTTTTATTGTTTAATTTTCTGGTGGTTTTTAAAAAAAAACCTTTTCGGAGAGAAAAAGTAAACCCTAATCAATAATTCATGGTCAATACAAGCTGATGATTCATTCATCAATGATATCACACAATGACATGTCGCTGATATGGTGCCACTTTTTTCAGTTGGTAAAATCATCAAAGTCCTCTCGCCCTGAGTGGAGGGGAAGAGAGTGTCAGTATCATACTGACCAAAATCCACTGTGTGTGTACCTTCAATAGCCGTTTATGTTCCAGGGTCCCTGTTATCTCTTCAATCAACCCCGCCACTCCAGCCATAGACATCTAATACGGATTTTTATTTAATTTTCTTTTCGAGAGTATATTTGTCTTTGATTACTGTTTCTTTTTTTTATTTGACCTAAGCAATTAAATTCCTTAACGTTGGTAGTAACCTTAGTGACATTACAGACAGTTAAACTCTGAGTAAATTAAGACAAATACCGCGCGGTACGTGGAATGAAATTCGTTGCGAATAGCCACGCGACTACCCGATCATAAAACGCATTGCATAAGCGCTATACCAGGTGATGGGGTCTACTCTCTAATCTAATCCAACGAAGATACGAGCCCGCCCAAAAGTAGCTAGCTAACTTTGAAGAGAACCTTACCCTTCCCTAATATTTTCGGATTCATGAGTTATAAAAACTCGTCGGAACAGGGACAGCTGTACAATCTTGTTTTCATTCATTTTTAGTTCGGGCACTTAAATAATCTATTGTCCGTAAGTGATACGGAGTAGGATACGCCCGTAACTTTAGCTGTAATAACCGCTTTTATGCTTAGAGAGTTTATAACACATAGTTATAAAAAAGCATAATGTTGCGTAAATATTGTTATATGGAAAGCGAGTATTTTCAATTTTAAAATCAAAATCACAAAGCACCTTAGAGAGAGAGAGAGAGAGAGAGAGAGAGAGAGAGGTGGTTGAATTTGAGCCAATAATAAAACTAACCTAACAAAGAACTTCAAGGAATTTTCTCGTCTTGATCTGTTAAAACAGTTCTTATATTGCATCACAAGTCAATAGCCGTAGCTCCATTGCTTTCAGGAACATTTCAGTTATTTCAATGTCCCATCTGGTTAGACGGTAAAAAGGATATTTAATTCAATGAATTGTACGGTACCTATTATATTATTGGAGACTACAACACATCGGCCTAAGTGTTACGATCAAACAAGGATCGTATTTGAGTTCTTTGTGATAAGGATGTCAGTTTTCAGTAACGTTGGACGGTGCCGTTCAAATTCAAATAATTTATTTCATGTAAGCTGGTTACAGGCACTTTTGGAACGTGAAAAGACAAAAACAAAACAGTTTAATAATTATGGTGCTAGTCCTAGTAGGGACAGTCCCAGTCACAAGACATAATAACTGTGAAAATACTGTAGGTGCCCATTCCAAAGCGTAGCTCTATGGAGAGGAACAAGCAAGAAAGTCCATGGTCACTTTTTACAATCGCCAAAATTATTAAAGAAGCTATATTTCATATTTCTTTATAAAAGCAAGCTGTGGAATTGTTAGTACTAAATACAAGAGAAGGTGTTATTTTATTTAGGCATTTCTTTAAAAGCTGTCTTGTATTTGTGAAATCGGGCAGGAGTTTATTTCACAATGTGAGCAGAGTGCCAAGTTTTGATTGTTGGTCAATTAAACTTAATTGTATTATTTGTTTGTTCTAGTTATTGATTTCGAATTATTATAATAACTAGACAAGCTTCTATAATAAAGGCAGCAATAATTTGGAGAAAACACTGAAAATAAAAATTGGTTTAATTCGATCACTCAAGTAAATTTAGTATCTTTTCTTCGCACAACAATTCGTTATGTTTGTAATTGTTTTGTGTTCCGTTAATTCCGTGAGCTTATGATTTGACAGAAATCTAATTAAAGTTCAGGTTGAAATGTCAAGTTTTCCATTACAAAGTCGCCAGGCTAAAAATACTTTCTTGAGATAGTAGTAATTTATTTAAAAGATATTTGAATTTCTGGGACTGATCGTAATAAATTAAGAGTTATGCTTTAAAAAGAAAACAGCATGAAATGTAAAACTCAACCTAATTTAGTCTGAAAATCAGTCGTAAAAGTAGACGTACGACTGTAGAAGTTGACTTTGCTTTCAGTGATGATTTGTAATTATGATTTGTTATGATGATTTATTTTAACTTTGGAGAGTTGGATATACATATGTCTATTTGTTTAAGCATTTTTCATTGAATTTTTAAACATCATTTAACAATAAGTGACGGTTTCATAACAATAATAAGGTTTTTCCAAACACATAAATTTTGTACGTTTTTTATATTGATGAAAGATGTAAATTAAAATAAATATTCATGGAAATTGTCCAACGGCACAATTTGTTTTTTTACATTTAATCAAATTAATTATTTTAACTTATGTGATCATTAATTACAATTTTTACACGACTAGAGCAAAGCCAATAGGAGGGTTATGATTTTGACCGGTATGTATGTATGTTTGTTTTTACCCTCATAACTTCTAAACTACTTATCGTAACATGACAAATGAGGTGTCGTTAGAAGCGTCTCAGTTGTCCGCAGGATGTAAAAAATTTCGCATGGTGTCGTCGTGGGTATCAAATTAAAGGCCTTGATGAGCGCATTTGAAATATATATACATTATAAAGCTTTTACTAGTAAGTTTGCCTGTTTCTAACAGTCAGCGATACCCATGTTGGGTATCAAATGAAAAGGCTTAATGAGTATATTTGAAATTCACTCGCTGCTTTTCTTTTATTATTATATCAAATAATTAAAAATATAACCCCAAATAGTGTAAATAAAAATAAGTTAAAAATAACTAAAACCCGACTACGAAAAAATCGCGCACTGAGAAGTATAAAACAAGAACAATATTCATTTGGCTAGGTGGCATACGACCACGGTTATTACTTAAAGTTTATAATGGGAAGAAATGTCGGTCAAGTGAATATTGTTTTTGTTTTATACTTCCCAGTGCGCGACTTTTTCGTAGTCGGGTTTTAGTTATTTTTTTAGGGTGTGGATTTATTCGGTACGAGTCTGACAGTCCCTTCCGTACCACCCTGGGCGAGAGGACTCATTTTATCATTATAACAAAAAAACAACATAAAACTTTTTTGGGTAGTCGTATGAAAACGTGGTCGTAGCGAAAAAAGTCGATACCTAGTTAGTCTTTTTCTCGCCTACAGTGAGACAGCAGCACTACGATCCCACGGAAATAATTTTCAACTCCCATGCAGGCAAAACCACTTGCAAAATCTAGTATTTATGCATTAAGTAAATATTTAAATGAGTTTAAAGTGCATTACGAAAGATTTGGATATATGATTGGACGTTATTATGGTCAAGCGCTATGAACAGTGCGGCTTGCCACATTAAGTTCTGCCGGCCACTACATTCTGCAGTATTATACAGGGGAGTACAAAGGACTATTCTCTGAGAGCCTGTTTTATGCGTTTGTTTCTGTTGCATATATGGGTCGTCGCATTATGCAGACTACGTCTAAACGTTTTAGATGCATCGTAATCGAATTGTTATCATATATTAGTAAACATTAAATCCTTGGTTCGATTCTGGAAAATCTATGTTTTAGTATGTTTGGTGCAGCTTCGGTAACAATTTAATTATCGTCATCCTCTAATGTTGGGGTCGCACTAAAAGGAAATGCCGTTAATTTATCGTTACTATGAACGTTTAAACATTTATGCCTTTGTTAAACAGACAGGCGAAAGCGAAGCGAGTCCGAGGCGGTACTAAACCGTAGTGAGACGTCAGTCCGATAGTTCTGTCACGCTATCGGATCGCTTTCGCTTTTCTATGTGACTGGATTCAAACAATACCATACATTACAAAAAAAACGCCTCGCTTCGCATTCGTCACGCCTGTCTGTTTGACAAAGGCTTTAAAGTCCATTATCGTAATATTTAACGTCATTGCTCGTTGGTGTGACTCCCGCGTAAGGCAGCTGAGTTCATTTTAACAAACGACAATCTAGCAAAAAAACATTGTATAAGAAAAAATCAACATAATTAAGTTAAACAAACAAAAACGCTACAGTTCATCTACGGACTAAGCATGGTAAAATTCATGCGGTCAAAATGCCTGACGTTAGCAAATTGCTTTAAAAAATCCTTGAGCATTCTGAGCACGCTGGGAAGTAGGTAGGCGCTTTTTATGCAAAGGCCTTCCGCTTGTCCCAACATTAAAGTGGAGGCTTAAAATCGCTACAGTAGGTACTTAAGTAGAGACAGGTTGTAAACCCATCACAGGCATAATAAGCCCTTTGCTCGTTATTTTTTAAATGTCTGTTCATTTGGACGCCTTTCAGTTCCAAGTTGGAAAATTCGGCATAAAAGACAACTTATGCAATCATTGTTCCAGACTATTTTCAACCGTAAAATGGTTCACGTATTCTTTGAAAACTCCTCGGAAAAATGGTCGGTTTATAGAAAAACAGAAAAGCTATCTTTTGTAATGAAATTTTATAAATGCTTTACTGGATACGAAATGAGAGTCCATAGGAAAGTGTAGAAATGGGGCATATCTGAAGTGGACAATGTTAGTCGCTGGAAATTTTAAACTTATTCAGAATTTCATGCAGAATTATAAAGTTCAACTTTATTTTTTCTTATTAATAGATTCAGGAAGGCATTGAAAAAACTGGTTGCGAATAATGCACCCCACAAAATCTAGAATTACAAATTCGGGTCACGGAACTGTCCAGGATCACGGAACTGAAGGATTTTTTTTTTGTTTTGCGTGGTAAAATCATCAAATGAGTCCTCCCACCCAGGGCAGGGCGGGAGGGACTGTCAGACTTGTATTGACTAAAATCCACGGTGTCCTTCAATAGCCCTTTACGTACCGGGGTCACGGTAATTCATTAGTACCGCGACCGGAACTGAAGGATAATGGTGGATTTTAGTCAGTACGAGTTTGACAGTCCTTTCTGCTCCACCCAGAGTATGAGGACTTATTAGATAATTTTACCAACTGAAATAAAAAACAGGATCACCAATGCGACGACATGTGTGGTTCATAATTGATGATTGAATTTTCAACCAGAATTAAGCATAATTGTGGATTAGGGTTTACTTTTCCTCTCTCATCAGATTTTTTATAAGAGCAGAATTAAATTTAGTCCAAACGTGATTAGAAACGATTGATTCAAAATATTACATTTGTTTATTTAACCTTTACTAATTTAAAGCAACTCGTTTGATAATAGTGACCTCTTAAGAGCGCGTATTCTTTTTGATTGATAAGGGAATGCAATAATTAATATCGTAACACCGAATATATAGTTTTAGATGTAAAAAAGCATTTGGGAAATCTCCAAATGCCTTTTATACACCTGAAACGGTTATAACATCAAATTCAGTGTTTTAATTGCATTCCTATATCAATGTTTTAGTGCACTATAGAGCCATATTTCTTATTTTCATACAGTAAATTTGCCAAATTAATTAAAACTTGTAAATATTTGACAGCTATTTACGACGTTGCCAACTTTCAGAATACGCGCACTTATCACCTTTCCACAATATCTTCCATTATTTGTGCCCACAAACACGTGGTTTGTTGTGTCTAAGACGTTTCAAGACCTTCGTCTTTCAGCTCGAGATAACAAGTTGACCTAAATGTCGACATGGCAGCAAATAAAGGGGCCCACTTGATAATAATTTACCAAATTGTGTATTATTTAATAATTCAGTTATTGTTTGATTCCACAATTAGGTTATATCTACAAAGAGTGGAATAAAATAGTAACTACTAGCGTTTGGGCCACCACCAGGTGGGCCTTGCGATGTTTTTCTGCTGCATTTTGAGAGCAGTAGCAGTGGATATTCATAGCTTAATTTATAACCTCAAACAAAATTAAGTAAGAAGCAACCAAGTTAAGAGTAGGTTGGTAGTCATAAACTCATCAAATGACGTCGTTAAAAAAAAAGAATTCAATCAATATGATGTGTGTAGAACTAATCATCACACTTCAGCCTACATCCTCCGGGAAAACGGTCATGATGTTATGTTAATCCACCAAACAAATCCAAAACATAAAGCGTTATTCAAACACAACATGCTTACAATATTTCACGTAATATTTCAGCCGCGGCAGACGAAGCTGACTCCGACATATGGAGAGATGCAGCCTTCGCGTTCAAATTCGGATGCTCCCAAATTGTTTTGTGTGACGTTGAAGGGTCACGTATTTAGTTGCCACAGCCTTGCCAGACATGTAGCGGGAATTGGAACGAAGATTTTTGTGCCCGCTTTGTGCCCAATTACCTTCTAATGTCAGAGGATTTGAGGCTTGAGACATGGACGTCGACGTGCCGAGACGAGATTGAATAAAGAGATTGTTGTTTATCAAATTAGGTTCGGATGAGTTGCGGAATAAGAAAGAAATTGGAAAAGATAATGTGGATGAGTTCAACAGAAAGCGTTTCACCGAATATAGGCATAATGCCATAATCTCAACACTTGGCAAGCGAATTGCTGATTGCAGTATTAATCCTTATGATACAAGTGGGCGCTACTGCTAATTTCTCTGATTATTCGCTTCTTGAGACACCTAAGAAAGGGCGTAATCTGTTTTCTAAGCCGATTACAGGGGCGAAAATAAGTACTTGTTTAAATTTGTATTCCAATCAGGTCCGTCGATCATTTGATTGAACGAAGTGATCCGGACAATCAATTTATTGAAACAGGATATTTTAGTAACAAAACATTTACGATATTGATTCAATTTACGCTTTGAGCGTAACTAATCAAATTATCGATTTATGTTATTAATATTTTATACTATCAAATTAACGAATACCTACTACAGTAAGTTTAAGACCATTTGTTGAGAGAAAATTATGTTCAAGACTTTCTGAACGATTTTGCGAACATGCGGCCGACGGCAACTTAACAATGGACAAGCGGAGAAATCTCGGAAAAAGAAACAGGATACGATGGAATTTAAGATAACGACGAGTAATAAGGAAATGCTCTCTCTGTTTAATTTGGTTTAGCATGTTTTATTGTTTCTGAATTTTGACGGATGTAGGTCTACATTAATAATGGTTTTTATTCATAAATATTGAAATAAATTTGAATGATTAAAAAGGCTTAACATTAAATTTCGTATACCTTCATATAAATTTATAAGATTTATTAATTTGCATCTAATAATTACAACATTAATTGTTAAAGAAATAAGCTTATATGCGCTTCTTTTGAAAATTAATAGTAATCCTAAACTAAATTTATTCAAATGAATTTATATTGGTTTCTTACAGTACGAAATACGGTATGCTTTTACCAAACATTTCTTTTCTAAATTCTCGTTAAAATCTATATATATAAAAGGAGAACTGACTGACTGACATATCAACGTACAGCCGAAACTACTGGGGCTAGGAATGTGAAATTTTGCACACGGCTTCCTATTATAATGTAGGGGAGCACTAAGAAGGGGTTTTTGGAAATTTAACCTTTAAGGGGGTGAAAAGGGGGAATTAGGAAAGTACGTAACCCACGCGGACGAAGTCGCGGGCAAGTGCTAGTATGTTATAAAAATGCTAAATCTTACGTGGTAGAAAAGGGTTAAAATAAGTTACATGCTATGAACGTGACGGCAGCGTCGCGTGCTAAGAGTTGCGGTTAATGGTCGCAATACGCATTAAAACTAATTTTTATACTGATTTCGTGTGACTTTGTCAACTTTTCTACCATAATGATGACGACAATCAATTATTTCCTGAATATTTATAAAAAAAAATTTATATTTAATTATTAAACAATCATTTATTATTCCATAAAAGTTTTAAATTATAATTATACTAAAATAATTACCCAAATAAATATACGAAAATACACCGTCAATTCTCGAGTAAACTTTTAAAACTTTTCACACAAGTCACAAGTACGTTGCACCATTAAAAAAAAACAACTAGTTTGTAGTGTTTACATTGCGGGCGAGAGCGCGAGGCCGCGGGGTTCGACACGGCATCCCCGGGTTCCGTCGGTGAACTGGAGAGGCTCTAACGCCGGCTCGCGATGTGCCGCGGCGAACATGCGCACTCACTGCTCTTTCAAACCATTGTGGAAGACCCCCGCAAATGCTCCTCTCCGCATTACTAGAAAGTAAACCTTTTTGGGATAGTGTGCAGATGGTTTTATTGTTTCCCGCTGTATCGCGGGATCTTCTTCAGTGTTGCGTTCACGCGACTCATCCCATAGTCTTCAATAAATGATACACGTTTTAAGTGTTATTAAAAAACTTGAAATTAAAAAAGTTTGAATGCACTTACTTATTAATTTGGAAGATATTGAAAGTTTAATAATAACAGAGTGTTTTCTTAAATCTTTAAACATACCTATTCACAAAATAGGTTTTGCTTTTCTACAAAACGAAAATGTTTCAAGTGGGTGAACGTCTAATAAATTACACTCTTTTTATATAAAGGTGCTGATAAACTTGAGCATTCACTAGTAAGCATTCTTGCGAATTTGACATTAGAAAAATGATGACCATCGACTAGAGCGTTCGCTAGAAAGATCGTGGAAATGTTTACAGCGATGTTTGGCTCTATGTTCGGGTCTGTTCGTTGTTCAGTAAGTCAAAATTTTAAATGGCGAATGCTCGATGTTCCAATAAAAGTGATTGCTCAAGTCTATATATACCTTAAGATATGGTCTGGGTTTGTCATTATCATCTATTGTTATGATATTAAATGTGTAAGGACGAACAAATGAAAGAATTATTAATATCAACATTTTTTTTAAAGCTGAATGGCAGACTTGTATTAAAAAGAATAGAAACTTACCGGGGATCTGCAGTATGAAATGCTAGGTCAGCATGAGACTTGCTTCTGCAGCTGAGAAAATTGCCACGTAGGTACTAGTAGATATCCCAATGTTTGTTAGTCCTGTCAGCAGAAAATATGGGTTCCAAATCCAGTTATTAGTGAGAAATGAATGAACGTATCTATAGTAAACACAGCTTCAAATAAGTACTACAGCTTAGGTAAATAAAATTAAATAATCATTGCGTAAATCATTGATAAGATGTTTATGTCTGCGCAAGATGTCATTGATCGGACAACCTAAATAATAATAACCCTGGCTACAGATTTGACATTTGTGATAACATTTTGTACTAGCCACCCACCCCGGCTCCACACGGGTGCAATCTTTTTACTATATTATGCATGTTACATATTATCATTATTATGTCTGATTTGAACTCTGTTCAGATATAATATAGAGAAATTATGTAAGTACTCGGTACGTAAATAACTTTTTATTTAAAGTTTTCTTAAAATAAATAATAAAAATTAATTATTCTTTTTTTCTGTCTCTTAATGTAAGAATTACGAAGAAATCTCCAGTAGAAAAGACTTCAGTACAGTACATTCTACAGGTGAATGAATATCCAGGTGATTTATAGTCGAAGGAATTTATACGTTCCCTCTTATTTGGCTTAACCTGTACTCGCGTTATGTAATAAGCTATTTTAATTACCATATGGAAAATAGCTCGGGTAATTATTTTAT
Source organism: Agrotis puta (assembly GCA_943136025.2). Lineage (NCBI taxonomy): Eukaryota > Metazoa > Arthropoda > Insecta > Lepidoptera > Noctuidae > Agrotis > Agrotis puta. The sequence goes on along the minus strand of OW964182.2, from coordinate 10,035,199 downwards.
ACGACAGTGATTTATGTGTACAATGCCTCTGAATTTTAATAGAGAAGGAAAAAAATTGTATTAAATTAGCATAGTTCTAGCTAGTGGACAAGGGAAAAGTTATATGTAAGAATCGTAGCTAGAGGTGGAGGGACTGTCTTATCAGGTAACCGTGATCCTGGAGCGTAAAGAGCTATGAAGGAACACCGAGGATTCTAGTCAATACGAATCTGGCAGTCCATCCGTCCCGCTCTGAGTGGGTGAACTCATTTGATGACGTAAAAAAAGAGGGTCACTTTAGTGTAAGTTGAAAAATAATGGAATATTTTATTTTATTGTTTGAGCAATACTCGTATATATATAATTTTTTTTTATCGTGGTAAAATCATCAAATGAGTCCTCCCACCCAGGGCAGGGCGGGAGGCACTGTCAGACTTGTACTGTCTAAAATCCACGGTGTCCTTCACTAGTCCTTTACGTACCGGGGTCACGGTAATGGGTAAGTCCCGCGACCCCGGCAGGCTTTGGCCCTCTACAGGCCCCGTCACTATGCTGACACTCTTTGAGGCGCGCGTGGAACACAACGCGCCGTCGACCCGGGCATGGTCCATGGTCGGGCTGTGAGTCGCCCATTACTCGCCGCCCGCATGCCCGCGCCTACGGTAGCCGGAGATCGTCTTGCGACGTCCGACGCCGTGGGCGTCTACCACAGCGGTTGGGGTGGAGGGAAGTCGCTGTTTTCTCCCTCACGCGGCCCGCCTCCTCCTTCGCGAGCATGACTGCTTCGCAGAAGGAGGCTACCGCTTCCCATTCCGTCTCGCCCCGCAGCATGGCCTCGACCAATGCCGGGCGCGAGAGGTCTCCGCCTATCGCCGTCGTGAGGACACGGCGGTGCTCTGCCCAAGCAGGGCAGTCCTGCACCGTATGTTCCGCCGTGTCCTCCGGACGATCCTCGCAGTGGTGACATCCAGGCGTTTCTTCCCTGCTTATCCGACACAGGTACCTCCCAAAACTTGCGTGTCCGGTGAGGATCTGCGTCATGCGGTAGGTCAGGACGCCGTGACGCCTATCCAGCCACTCCTCAAAGAGGGGTCTTACCGCCGCGATTGCAGCGTGGCCGAATACTCGTATATGAAATTAATTTATTGCAATTCATATAAGAGCGTAGGATGTCTACTCACAAGATGTACAGACGATCTTGTGACTGGATCGCGCTGGATACAAGCCGCTTCCAAGCGGTCCTATTGGAAGTCTATAGGGGAGGTCCACTGCTGAACATAGTCAGCAGTGGACCTCTTACGGCTGATGTGATTTATATTATGATTCTGCTAAAGTGTAATTTTAGTCTCTCTGGTGATGTAGTTTCTGCTCGTCCCCATAGGAAAAAGTCATCCTCATAATATTATTTTCCCAAATACTCACCGTTTAAACCCTTATGTATTTGGACCCAATAATAACTGCAACATAAGATAGGATTACATAACTCGATATCTCGTAAACAGATTAATGTCTCCGCCCCAAGTTGACTTAATGCTTTAATGAAAATAGCAGCCCACGCTGCCTCCTAAGCGCCATAACTATTTTATTAGCTACCTACAAGACAATATTATACTATCGCCGATATTTTCTATCATAAATATTAGGGTAGTTTATGTGACAGTTAAAAAGTATAATTGATACTATTTGTGTGGTTCTGTTTGGGGTTGCGAGGCGGCAGTCGTGCGCCATGTTATTGTTACTACGTGATTATTTTGCGATAAACTACTGATAATACATTGTTTTAGAACAATAATACGTTGTGTCAGTAACAGAAACGACATGAAACATTTGTCTGGGGAGTTGAATGAGGTATGTTTTTGTCTTTCTCGGAATTATGGTCTTTATTAGGTATTACTACTTACTTCATGCACGCAACTTCGTTTGCGAAATTCTGGCCTCCGACCCACAGCTTCGTATCCCACCGCCTTCCTACTATTTTTTTGACTTGCTAGACCAACAGCGTAATAGCTCCGATAATATGCATGATATAAATATTATTTTTAGGCTATCATCATCAGATAAAAGACGTCCAGACGCTTGTCGGCTGACCGCGACTCCTATGTCTTTGGTCCAACCTAGTGGGCGAACTGCCCACGCTGTCTCTTTCGGTTCGTGGTTTATATCATATTTAACAAAAAAAAAATAATTGGCTCATTGGTCACAAACAAACAAATACTTTAAGTATTAATATAGTAAGTAAAATTGTATAGATTAGAATTAGGTATCTGAACTATTTTCAGAGTAATCTACCCCTGCTGGCCTATTGTGATAAAAGTTGACCTATCTAACTTGATAAAAGCCCTGTTTGAACGCAAGCTTATTTATTTTTGTAGCGCCAGACACTTATATTTAGGTGCTGACAGATTTTTATTCACCCCCTCAAAAATAACCCTGTATAAAAACCAGTGTCAGAGTATATTTCTTGCTTCGAACCTAATACTTGGATATTTATAGTGTCCAAGCGGCACTTTAGGTATTATGTCAGTGTAAGACCTAGCTCACATCGAGGTGACACAGGCAGTAGCTCAGTGTCAGTAAAATTAAGACGCTGTGGTGGTTCTGCGGTGTCACTGGACCCGTCCAGTTGTAAAACGAACATATTCGTATGTATATGCAAAGGATGTATAAGAAGATCGATATAAATACTATATACAGGGTTATTTGTAAAACATAAACTACCTTTCATGGGCTGAAAGTACTACGTCTAGTCGAGGGAAAAATATTTAATTTATTTGACACACCTTTATTTTTCAGGGTAGGTTTCATAGTAAAAGTTATTTATAACCTTATGGTTACTATTACTTCAGTACTTTCAGGGCATTAAAGGTTGTTTATGCTTTACAAATAACCCTGTATAATATGTTTCATTATTTTCATAGACATCTATGTGTCCTTTGAATGCTAAAAAGGCGCTTTTCAGTCTGAAAGTTGCCGTGTTGGTTTTCCAGCTGTGTTTAAATAATGCGATATCCTTTTTGTTAATGTAGTTATTATTGACAATATTTGGAACCTTGAGCATATGGGGTTCGATCCCCAGGCCTGGCAGTGTTGCGGGCAGCCAGTAATGGGCAACTCGCTGTCCGACCACGGACAACGGCCGGGTCGACGGCGCGTTGTGTTCCACGCGCGCCTCAAAGTGTGTCAGCAAAAATGACTGTCGGGGTCGCGGGACTTATGATTTACCGTAACCCTGGTACGTAAAGGGCTATTGAAGGACATCGTGGATTTTAGTCAGTACGAGTCTGACAGTCCCTCCCACTCTGCCCTGGGTGGGAGGACTCATTCGATGATTTTACCACATAAAAAAAGGGCGTGGCAGGGTTACTTGGTTTTTCAACACGAAGTTCTCAGTAGTACCTATCTTGTAGTTTGCCTAATTTACATTACAGTTTTATTTACAGTTGACATTGGAAAATAGAAGATTATAATTTGCACCTACTAACAATAGTTTAAGATATTGTATACTAACACTATATGGGACATGAGCCTAATATAAATAAATATTAAATATATGGAAATATGGTTGCTCTCTATTGCATAGGACTCAAACATTACTAGTGAATAGAGAATATGCTATTTGTTAACCTCTGTCTAGACCTTTGCGCAAAATAGGCGGAACCTTTTGTTAAAATTAGAAAGTAGTATTTGGATGCCAAATGCGGGGTTCCGTCGAACTATCCAGCATAACATATTTTCTAACATTTTCCATGAAATCCATGTAAAGAACACCGAACAATGTTCCTTCAAAAATATGAAGAAGGAACACAATACACTATCAAAATATTTATAGGTTGTTTGATATTTTTTACCTGACTACGGTGAAGTCAAAAGGTCTTTTTTTCCACTAAAGAAACATGTGTCGTGGGTGTCTTGTTGGTACAAACATTCAAACTCACACAAACAACCAATGCGGGATTCGAACCTACAACACGTAAAGCAGCAATCAATCGCTTAGCCGCTATGCCTGGGCATGCGGACAGTGAATTATGGGTGACTCGCCGTCCGATCATTGACCATGCCTGGGTCGACGGCGCGTCGTGTTCCACGCGCGCCTCAAAGACCTGTCTGCAATCTGACGGGGCCCCTCTTAGAGGACCGAAGCCCGCCGGGGTCGCGAGACTGTATCATAAGGAAACCGCGACCCTGGAACGTAAAGGGCTATTGAAGGATCACCGTGGATTTTAGTCAGTACAAGTCTGACAAACCCTCCCACCCCGCCCCACCGAGGACTCGTTTTATGATTTTACCACGATAAAAAGAACCCACTTTGCCTACTCGTAAGTATACAATACAGCTGAAATACTGCAAGAACCCCTTTACAAAAACACGTTGACATCGGCACAGTACCTTAGTGAACGACCGGTACACACCTACAGATCGTTGAAGGAGATACGAAGTTTAAATTAGTTTAAATGATAAACTGTCCCTAGAAATAGCCAGTTTCCTGTTCAAACATGGGCCGACAGTGTCCACAAAACTTTGTGTATGCTAGAAATTAGAATAATTTAACTGTACTATCAACATTTCACATTATGATAATAATTTATAAACGTACATTCATGAACGCATCGACGCATGCTACGTTGAAGCTAGTTTTCAGATTAGCATTTATCTAAATTATGCTTAAATAGAGCGTGATTTGCATCAGGATGAAATATTCGATATTAAAATATTATCGATAGCGGACTATCGATAGCACTTACGTAATAGAAACGCTGTTTATTCACTTTCAATATTAAAATGAAATCAACCGATACATATCTTATCACTTAAACATTATTAATAAAGGTACCTAATATATACCTTTTAAAGAAATCGAAAAAGCTGCAATTATATTTTGGTCTAACTTGTGCCAGCGGTTTCGCTCGCGTGATAGTGGAAAATTATCTCAAGAAAATTATTCCAGATTAAAATCTGTCTCTCTATCAAATCCATTCTGGTGCCATTAGTCTTACTAAGATGCTTGTAATCAATTTACTTGTAATGTAATTACTTGTAATATAATACTTGAAATGATAAATGTACCATTAAAATCATAAACAAATCAAATGAGACCTTTTTAAAATAAGCGCGCACAAAAAGACAGATGAAAAGACAAAAAATATAACAAACTTTATTAGATTTTTGTCTGTTCATCTGCTTTTTTGTGCGCGCTTATTTTTAATTGTTGTTCCTTATATTGCCTTTATAATATTTTTTCTCATATATTTTATATGTACAGACAGCGATCAGTTATATTTTTATTTACTATGTAATTCAATGCATATTTATTTTGTATCTATTTGTAATTATTAATTTGTGGTATCTATCTATTTACATTTTTATATGGTTCTATTTTTGTTGAATTTTAACAATTTAGTAAAGGGTAGATTCTGATTTATGAAAAAGTATGAATAGAAAGAAAAGAAAATGTAAAAGGATACGGACACACAGAATATGATGAACGAAATAATTTATTTATGACAAAAGTAAAATGTATCGTATAGTTATTGATCTATAATCCAAAAATGTGCGAGGATAATTTAATAAATGTACCGTTTACCAAGAAGTGACGAATTTATTAGTCTAGAAACGTTTAGCCAACAAAATTCCGAGAATTTCAGTCCAAACTCAGTCAGAGTACGACCCAAAGAACTAAATCCACCTATTTGAAGAGAACCTAAAGACAGACCGTTTCGGGCTATAGATGTCTCGAAAGGGAAAACTTTGAAACGTAGACAGTTCATAAAGATTGTTAGATTGTTTCAGTACTAACCTACTTAACGTGTTTACTGAAATTCAATATAAGTTCTGTAGACTTGTACAATTGGACCGATAATATGTCAAATACAGATTTTTATAAACATTTCAGTAGAATTTTCTAAAAGTCACTTAAAGCTTCAATAAATTAATATGCTTCAGAAAGGCACTTTACAAATGACATCAACTTTGCCCCTTAAGAGACGTAGTACCTAGAATTGTTAGTTCTGTTGACAAACTGTTGAAATTCTGTGCCTTCTCATCTCTGACAAAAGTTATATAGTTGGCAACTTTACCCTTGTTAGGCGTAATAAGACCATTCTTGGGAAGGAAAAGTATTCCAATTTATTTACTGATCTTGTTTACTTTTTAGATCATAAATCCAAGATTTTGTTCTTCTAAAATAGACAATGAACTATTTTTTTTTAATCCTCGGGAAGAAAAGTCCTAATAGAAATATTCGGCCTATGACATTGATGAAGTATGACGATGTGTGAATAAGACTCGTATCCAGACAATGATGTAAGCCCTGGTCCAGGTTTGCTTGCTGAAGGTAGAGAAAATATTTTCATATTTTTTATAGTGAACCAATTATCTGCTAGACTCTGGTTTTATATAAATGGAAAGCTGTCATAGCAATATACATTTTTGTCTTTTCAATGCCAGAGGCTGTTGAACTATGATTGAACTGTGTTGTCGCAGTTTGGGTTGGATGATGGCATACCTTTTCATCTCTCTGACCCATCGACTGTTCGTATTACCTATTATATTTTTATTTGGATTTTTCCCTTTTTTTTTCTTTATTTGGGTTTATCGTAGGTGCGTCTACAAAGTTTAAACTCACATAGACAAACTGTTAAACCAAGAAAGTTAAACAAATTTGTTTTGGGTACAAGCCTACGAATCAGCGACACGAAACGCAGCTATCGCAGTGTCTCCTAACAACTATCACACCAACTACATTGCACATTTAGGTGGACAAACTCAACATCATTACAACTAACATTTCTACCTGCTCCCCCGCCTTGTTGCACACAGTCCATTCAAATAAAATGAGCAATTGCTACTAAGAGTGCTGTGAACTTAAGTACCTAACTCCTTTGTGTGGAGTGCCAAAGTGCATTAAAGTTTAACAATACCACAAGTTGTCGTTGTAAAGACTAGCGCTCGTAACTTGGGAGTCCTAAATATAATTTACAGTTGTTGTAAATAGTACTGTACAGTACCTATGTGAGGGTTTATTTTGTTTTGTCTAATGGTTTAATTAGGTGACTTGGTTTTTGGTTTGAACGTAGTAAGGGTCAGTGGGTGCCTCTCATTGTAGCAGGAAGGGTCATTTAGTTACCCCAGTTTCCCATAGGTTTCCCACAAACCGTGCATGGTTAATGTTGATGCGCATAAACAATGGATCACTAAATTAAATGTTTATTTGAAGCAAAATTAAACTGCTACATTAAGAAAATACCTATGTCAACATTTATGTTGTTACAAATAACAACTTTAGTGCTTTGTCAATTATTATGTGATGTGACTAGTAGTGCAGCTCCATTATCTGTAACTAGCCTACATCAAATACAAGTCTTGATTAAAAAAAATGAGATGAACCTTATATTAACGATTCAGTCGAGTAACTCACGGCAAGTATGATAAGTCGAACAAAAATAGAACACTTAAAAACGTGTAAACATCAACGTACGTGAAAATTACAACGTATACACGGCAGGTTTAAAATTTATGGCCCTATCGTGTGGTTTAATATTGGGGTTCCGTGTATCACATACTGTGGCCTGCCTAACTCCACCTCGTATACGGAGCCTGTAATTTGCATTTTGAGTAAACGTTGTGCAGTTAAAACTTTCGCTGCTAAAAGCCTCAACGTCTGCCTCGTGCTATATAAACTTCGTCTAAGCGATCATTTTGGACTCTTGCTTTAAGACGTAATTTCATAACTCTGTACACTCACTGTTTTAAAAGTTGGGTTACATTGTTTGTTCAATGTTTTAAGCGAATTAACATGTTCGTTTGTAAGTCGGCGTGTCGTTTGAAGTTTGAACATAAAAATAAAATAGTAAGAGACTAGGCTTACAATATTATTCAGTGATTTTGTTGGTCTCAGGACAGGTTTTTTAAACTAAAAGATGCTGTGTGTCCAAAAACTGGGAAACTTCTTTTTACATAAAAATAAGTGACTATGTCTGCCGATTGGTATAAGGCAATGCCAAATAACAATAATAAGAGAATGCATTATAGGGAAATGGACTGGGTTTTATAATATTTCAGCCATTAAATTGTTAATTTTCCGAGGTATTTACTTTAAAAAACAAATTTCAAATATATTGCTTTTTTAAGCTCTCTCTATTGTGGGGCCAAAATATATATATTAAAATCTACATTCATAACTTGGGGGAGTTGTTCCGGCAGATGCGTTCAAGCGTTTTTGCCATACCTATTATTGGAATCAAAAATAGCAGCTCACAATTTAGAACCCATTAATATTAGTAGTCATTTTACCCGTGGTGCTAGGCAACTGGGCTTCTCCCAGTTGTAATGTCCCTTTGTGCCTATTGGCCTTGTTTTGTTCTGTCTCCTGCTTGCATGGAGGGAAGTGGAAACATATTTTTTTTTTCCTACTCCTCCACTATTCTTTTCTGATTAATTTCGTTGCATGATCCAAGACAGGTAAATTCATTCTTCGGGACACGTCGAGCTTCATTGTCTCGGCGCTTTTCTGGTTGGTTGCCACTGTTGATTCTGGCTTACAGAAGTTGCAGTGGTTAGGAAATAGTGTGGTGGGTTTGTCACATAAAAAAAAAGATGTGTACATAGTTACTCATATGTCTAGGCCTAGAGCACCCCTAGTCTTTCCAGTGCAATGACCTGCGAAGGACGTCTGGACCTAATTAGAAACATATCCTCGATTACGTCAAACAGAATTAATTAACGCGCCTCATTGTATTTTTATTTAGAAAAACAAAATGTTGTTGTAATTATTTTGATCTTGATAAAAAAGTATATTTAAAAATTAACCAATTTATAGTGCTATTTACATTTTAATTTCGTATACTGCAATAATTTGTTGGGTTTCTGAGTACTTATATTGTTGTAAAATAGTTTTGGGTCCTCTTCAGGGAAAGCTTTATTAAAAATTCCGTATGTAAATTATATTTTTTTTCAGAATTCGATAAATCATTTCAGTCATAAAATAATGGAAAATTAAGATTTGTAGCCAAAATAGTTTTGGGGTCACTTCAGGGAAATCTTTATTAAAAGTTCCATATGTATTAATCATTAAAATTTTCTCAGAATCCAATAAACCATTTCAATCATAAAATAATGGAAATCTAAGATTTGTCGCTACTTATTGCGCCCAAGAGATAGACCTTTAAATCTTTTATAAGTCGAAACTCCAAAGCTCTATAAAAGTTTTGTAATGTGGCCGTGAAATATGTGGAGCCTGACTTCAACTTTCCCGGGAAGTTCCGACCGCGCCTGTCCCGGGCACCGCTGTCACGATTCACGAGACGCAATCCTTATTGCTTCAATAAGTCCTATTCTGTTTCGAATACATGCACACCCTACTTCAGTGACTTCTCTAACGTTTTTGGAGAACTACCCCTGTTTATTATTATTGGATTTTCTTTACTTTATTGAAGCTTTAGTTTTTTTACGATGTCACCAGTCGTTAGCACAATAAAAATGTTTGTTTCTTGCTCCGTTACCTGACGCTTTTTCTTAACAACCCAAGTTATATTAGTGTATATTTTGATGTGGGTATGACAGTTTTTGACATACATAATATTTGCTGTAGATACATGCGTTTAAGTCACCGGTTTACAACGGGAGCTGCCCAAATACTACCCAAATAGTGCCAATTAAAATATCACATACGTATCTCGAACGTTTAAATTATTGGTATAAAGTAACTTTATGCATTTTCGTTCCATTCCCGATTACGTCAGCATGTCCCTTGATATAAAATACAGTTTCCCTTCTTCCCAATGCCAAACGAGTTGAAACATGGGTCAACACTAGTCCCCACATACTGCTGCGTTCACACTTTTCCCCCATTTAGATCACAGAGCCATCAAATAAATCAAACCAACTTTTGGACACATGATAGCGTACGAAATTTATTTCAAACATTTCGTAGATTTTACATTTCATATAAATACTTACCCTCACGCCTTCCTATGAAGGTAGGCAGAAATTACTAAACTTTGACTGCTACGATCCACATTTGATTTAAAATATAATTTTGATTTTTATATAACATAGTGATACAGACGTTCAGTAATTACGCAAAACGTTTGAGACATAACAATAATAAATAAATAAAGGCGGCTTGCAATTCTCTCCCATACAATCTCATATTCCTTTACTCTTAATTGACTCTAGCGTGCACGGTAAAATGAGCTGTTTCAACATTCTATGTTGTTCTTTCATTTGCCCAACAATATTGTAATTAAGTTCACTCATATTATATTTTTATATCTCTTAAAATACCTCAAACAATCTAGAATATTCCTTTCACATATTTATGAACAATTCAACGAACTTGTAATCTAATTATCAAGCTGAAATGATCAATTACTTGGTGCCTTTGTTTGCTTCTAAGTAATCTGTAATGGTTGTAGTAAAGCCTTAGCCAATCAATTTGGTTCAGCGTCCTACGAAGGACGTAAGTGCGTTATAATGTCCAATCTGTTCCTAGGATTGAGGGTAAATTTTACGTCAAGTCCATTCCAAGTGTCCCCGACGATTTTTTATTATTGGCTGAACGAATTTAGTATCTGGGGAGATATAAAAGGAAATGAAGCTAAGCCCTTCGGAAATCTCAGAAATTGGTCTTTTTCTCAGAGTGCGTATGAGGACAATGGTACGACTCGGATCCAATGAAACAGAGTTACTTTCCTTACTCTAGGGAACAGTTTTTACGATCGACTGCGAGATTTACGCTTCAATAGCATTTCGAATACTTGAATATTTTAATAAGTTAATAATACCTTTTTCTGGGCGAAGAATAATGGTTTCCTTTTTATTAATAAGGAAACGATAGGTATTTTTAGGGAACGTTTATCGAACGACCCTACTTATCGCGATAATTTTGAAGATGAAAGGTTATTCATTTTGTTTAGAAAAATATGCGAACTTTCGTTGCGACTCCTTTGAGAATCGGTAATGAGTGTTAGAAAGCTCTTGAACCAGTTAATTTTAGTGAAATTCGTCTCCAACGAAGCTTGACACAGGTCTGAGCACAGGTATTAACACAAGTATAAGTATAGTTGATCGCCCCCGCGGGTCTCATTGCAAGTTTACCAGCAGAAGTGGGGCTTCTAACAGAGCGACAGCCGAGATAGAACTCAAACAACAACGGCAGCTGGGATGGAAGCCTTTAAAAGAAAAACACGTAATTGCTTACACAGTTTAGAAAAAATCCAAGAAATCTAAATGAAGTCGAATCGACCTCAATTAATGAGTTCATTCATGCAGGTATCGTACTACTGACCCAGTTAACCCTCCCATTGTTAAAGTGAAATGTTATTAATAAGCTGAAAATTTGGGTAAACAATCTGCAACATCATACCGAACTTCGCTGACTTCGGAGCCATCACTGAAGTCTCTGTTGGAAACAGTGGCTCTATATATTTTGCGGCATATTAGAAACTGGCGCTCACCTATGCTAAAATATGGAAGTTTACGCCGCGAACACGCTCCGTTAATTGTAAAATTTTGGAGTTTGATAACTTCACCCGAAACTTTTACATTGCCGGGTTGAATTTAGTACGGCAGCTAAAGTTTTGACAATAACTGGTCACTTCTGTGTTTACTGCGAAATCTGTGACTTTTCTCTTCATTAAATATTAACTACCTATGAGAGGTAACTGGGACACTTTCTGGCGTCTGGCGTCTCTTAATTTATAAAAATATAACTAAGCTCATATTTTAAACCTAATTGTGTAAACAGCCCTAAAATTTTATAAAAGTAAAAGCACTGTATTATATTTTCTGATGCTACATTTAACTTAAGTAAATTTCTCGAAGAATTTTAAATAAAGAAACCCGATAGCCGAAATTCCAATCAACTCTCAATTTTAGTCCGAAGAACCTTCCCAATTTAGATATTAATTTAATCTATACAAAAACCTCATAGCATAAAGTTATTTCTTTAATAAAATTGGTATTTTGCAGGACTACCCCACTTGGGCAGAGCACCGTCGTGTCCTCACGACGCGCGACGGTGATATGCGGAGACCTCTCGCGCCCGGTATTGGTCGAGGCCATGCTGCGGGGCGAGACGGAGTGGGAAGCAGTCGCCTCTTTCTGCGAAGCAGTCATGCTCGTGAAGGAGGAGGCGGGCCGCGTGACGGAGAGAACAGCGTCCTCCCTCCACCCCAGCCGCAGTGATAGATGCCCACGGCGACTGACGTCAGCAGACGATCTCCGGCCACCGTAGGCGAGGGCATGCGGACTGTGAGTAATGTGCAACTCACTGTCCGACCATGGACCATGCCCGGGTCTACGGCGCGTTGTGTTCCACGCGCGCCTCAAAGATGGTCAGCAAAGTGACGGGGTCCCCCTCGAGGAGAGGGCCAGAACCTGCTGAGGTCGCGGGACTGTACGAATTACCGTGACCCCGGATCGTAAAGGGCTATTGAAGGACACCGTGGATTGTAGTCAGTTCGAGTCTGACAGTCCCTCCCGCTCTGCCCCAGGGCAGGTGGGAGGACTCATTTGATGATTAAACCACGTAAAAAAAATATTGTTATTTACTAAAAATCACTTTGTTTAAATGTATTAGCATTTTAATCATCAAAGTTATAGGGACATACACACAAACAGTAAAATCACCTTCGATATCTAACGAAACAGGCACATCTATTTTACCCTTTCAGGGTCCAATTCAAACCGAAAGGTAGCCTCAATTGAACAGCTCATGCGCTCATTTGCGCCTTCAATATAGGTTGTCTCATACATCAGCGTGGCAGATTGTGGTGACATCGATCAGAATAGTTTGCTTGCAAATTTGGCAGCTGCTAACCAAACGGGATTATGTGATACCAGTGCGCGCGAGGATTCGGCTGTAATCTGATTTATGTACCATATGTTATGCACTGTACGAGCCATATATGTACCTACATAGATGCCACATCTATATACCACATATGAAATAGTTGGTCAAAAGATCCAAAAAGTACTTTTGTGACAATAAACAATATAATTTTCTCTCAAAGAGAATGCCGAAGGCTATGCTGAAAAACACAAGTTTTTGTATCGTTTACAAATTCGTTTAACTTTGATATTTATTTATTTGGAACCGCATAATTACATTGATATAAAAAGTTTCTCCTTGTATTATGGTGTGAATTAAAATATGTTTTATGAGGATAAAGCTGGTGTAGTTCCGGGTCACAAATAGCACCCGGAGGACTTGACCTGGCCACATGGAGTGTGTTGTGAGATGAGTAATAGGCAGTAGGGGATGGACAGCGTCCGGCGACTGTATCATCACACACTCGCAAAAACAACACCCTATTTAAATTTTCCTTCTCTCTGTGGATAATCCTTGCTATGAATCTGCGGACACTATGTACTATTTTTTTATTATGTTTGTGAGGTATCATTTGTAGGAGTTGTCGGAAACATAGAGATCCCTTCCCTTCTGACCGCGGTGGCGAATGGTCGTGTACACGTATAATCTTAAAGCAATATTTATATTTTTAATTTAAATCGAAGATAAATCATTATATTCAAAGTTTTTAATACTGAGAAGTACTAGGCGCACATAAAACCACGAAGTACGCGGAGCGCGCATCTACGCTGTGTGAAGGTATGAAGAGGATAGCAACAACTTAGACGAAGACATTAGCCGAGCTACGCGTCGCACGCGCCTCCTAAACAAGTACAAAGTTCCCGGGCGGTGATTGCCGCAACTCACAAGCGGAGCGATTACTGGATACCGTGAGCTCCTATTTGAATTTGAATATTTTTGATTATTATCACCTACTATTCCTTTACTGAGCAACTAAATCATGCTACGAGCCCAACGTTCTCCACCACAAGGGCGAACGAACTCCGACTCAGATCTACCCAAATTGATGTCAGAGAACAATGATGATTACTCTTGCATAACTCAAAGAGTTAAAAGCCGTCGTCTAACAGATGACTCCCACGATAATCTGACGGCAATTAGGCTTGAAATAAAGGAACTATTTGAAAAATTTTCTTGCGATCAGAAAGAGGAAATGAACTCCATTAGAATACTCATCAACGACCTTAAAACATCTTCTCTTTCGATATCGGTCAAAAATGAGGAAATTGATAAAAATATTCAATTAGTATCCGACCAAATTAAGGGTGTTGAGACTAAAATCTGTAAGCTGGAGGAGGACCGAAAATCAATAGTCCACGACCTAGCATACATGAAGGACAAGTGTGAGGAAATTGAGCGCAACTCGTTAAAAACTACTATTGAAGTCAGAAATATCCCCAACAATAAAACTGGCATTAAGCAAAACTTCTTTGAAATGGCGAAGAACCTAACTGACACCCTCAATATCAGCCTGACATCCGGAGATATCCGTGATGTTTACCGTATCCCTAATAAAAAAGACAAACATCTTGGAACTTTGTTCATTGAGCTGTCTAATACGCTGCTAAAACAAAACATAATAAGCTCAGCAAGGAAGTTCAATAGAACTAATGCTTCCCATAAATTAAATACCACCCACCTGGGAATCGAGGGGAATGCTAACCCTATATTTCTGTCGGAAAGTTTGACAGCAAGAGCAAGAAGACTTTTTTTCTTGGCAAGAGACTTTGCAACAACTGCAAAGATGGAATACTGCTGGACATCTAATGGAAAGGTATTCTTGCGGGAAAAAGAAGGCGGGCCTCATATTTTGGTTAAAAACGAAGACTTTCTGCACTCCCTGAAGAAATCTAACTGACTACAAGGCTGCGTTATTTTCTCAAAAGTATTTCTACTATGTCCTAATTTTTATCTATTGTTGTGTCTCTGCTTTACATACAAACACCTATTTACACTGCTTCACATGCCCACACAAAATCTCACCACAAGAACTCAAATAACTCACTACTCAACAAAAATTGAAAAGCCCCCTTTTATCCTCCTCATAACCTTACTTTTATTCTCGGAACTTATTTATCTCCTTGCTAACAGCATCTACACAATGTATTTAATATCTTTGACAAACATTCATGGTATCCCCACACGTCTTTCTAGTGCTCTTGTTTTAATTTATAACAAATATCAATGGCTTTGCATCTTACTGATATAATTAGTGAAATTGATAGTAGTTCTGTGTCCAGATCTCTTGTATGCTCCCCAGAAAATATTCAACAAAATTTGACAGGGAAAACTTTTAACGTGCTTCATACTAACATCCGTAGCGTTAACTGCAACTTTAATCATCTTATTACCCTCCTGGCTCGAATTAATACGCAATGTGATGTTATCATTTTGTCTGAATGTTGGCTCAGTAAAATTACAACCATCCCCTCACTTGATGGATATGTTTCGTACAAATCTAAACATACAAATCAGAATGACGGAGTTATAATGTATGTAAAATCGGATATCGAACACATAACCTTAGAACCCACACTACAAGACGCTAACTGCCTGATAATGAAATTCAAAACAGAATTAGTAGTTGTGGCTGCTTATCGTTCACCATCTTCTAGACGAATTGATCATTTCTTTGATACCCTAGACCAAACCTTAAAATCATTATCGTCTTTTAAGACAATTACCCTGATTGGTGACCTGAATATTAATATAGGAAACAATACAAATGACCCTCATTCCGACACTTACCAAAATACCCTGGCGTCTCATGGCTTACTCGCAGCCCATACTTTACCTACCCGGGAAGGCGCCTGTTTGGATCACGTGATGCTAAAATCTAACAAAAGCTCCACCACAATAGTCATGGACTCTCCAATAACTGATCACGCCCCCACACTTTTGTGCTCAGAAGCTCAAATTCCCTATCGCAAAATTGGAGGAGTCATGACTCGAATTGACATCCCTGCTGTTGTTTCTGAATTATCTACAACTGACTTCACAGTAGTTTTAGCAGCAACTGATGCCAATACGGCTGCTTCTGAACTCATCTCTAAGATTACAACTTCCGTTATGGCACACTCTAAAGTAGTTAAAGTTCCAAATAGGAAAAGATGTTTAAAGCCTTGGATAACACCGGGACTCCTGCGATGCATTAAACATCGAGACAACTTGCATAAAAAAGCAAAATTGTCTCCGAACAATCCTATTACACAAGTGATCTATTTCAGATACCGAAATTTCTGTAATAATCTTTTAAAGACTCTTAAGACACAGTATGACAGCAATGAGATAGCCAAAAATAAAGATAATACGAAAGGATTGTGGAAGGCAGTTAAAAACATAGTTAACCTCACTAAAGAAAGTATAGCTC
This sequence comes from Agrotis puta, assembly GCA_943136025.2. Lineage (NCBI taxonomy): Eukaryota > Metazoa > Arthropoda > Insecta > Lepidoptera > Noctuidae > Agrotis > Agrotis puta. Next base: position 10,018,982 of record OW964182.2, on the reverse strand, counting down.
CTGTTGAGCTTCTTAAGCTATCTGTAGATGAAGTCAAGTCCCTTGATCAGGTCAATAATTTTTTTGCCAATGTTGGTTCTTGTCTTGCCTCCAAAATGTTCCAGGCCGACCCAAGTGATACCCCACCTGATTGTTCTCAGAATATGCCGCTATCATCTATGAGCCTGCTGGACACAGATGAGGCTGAAGTTGAAAATATCATATTCAATCTAAGGAATAACTGTGCTACCGGTTCTGATGGTATACCTACTGTTATATTAAAATCCGCACGACATATCTTAGTTCCCCCAATAACTTACGTCTGTAACTTGTCGCTGGCAACAGGTGTTTTCCCGGACGTGTTTAAATCCGCATTAATTAAACCCATATTTAAGGGCGGGGACAGACACAGTGTCAATAACTATCGCCCCATATCTATCCTCACATCTATGTCAAAAATACTAGAAAAGATCCTAAATACGAGACTTATTGCCTACCTCGAAAAAAATAAATTAATTGCTAACAATCAATATGGGTTTAGAAGAGGTTTGTCGACAGAAGACGCGGTACTTGTTCTCACTGAAAAGATTGCAAAACAGCTGGACAGCGGGGCCAAGGTAGTGGGCGTCTTTCTAGATCTTGCTAAGGCATTTGACACTGTGTCTGTTCCACTACTAATAGATAAGATGGAACGTCTGGGAATCCGAGGAATGGTGCTGGATATATTCCGCAGCTATCTTACCAATCGTTCTCAATTCGTACAAGTAGGAGATACCACAAGCAATAAAACAACCCCGACATTCGGTGTGCCTCAAGGAAGTGTACTCGGTCCCAGTTTATTCCTTATATATATTAATAATCTATGCTTAACACACATACCAAATTGCAACATAATATCGTATGCTGATGACACTGTGTTAATAGCTTATGGCAGGAGTTGGGACCAGACTCGCCTAATAGCGGAAAACGCACTTGCAAGAATTTTGACATGGCTGAAACTTAACTTGTTGACCCTAAACAGCTTAAAAACTAAATTCATTACTTTTTCCCCAAAACGACATACCCAACCACCCGCTGACGCTTATAACATTGTGGCACACGTCTGTAGCACGCAAATGAGTCATTGTAATTGTCCACCGCTTACTCGTACACAAGATATAAAATATTTGGGTATCTTTATTGATAGTACCCTCACCTGGCATAGTCACATTAATAATCTGGTAGGAAGAATCAGAAAATTGTTGCCTATATTTAAAAAACTGAGAGGTTGTTCGGACGCCAAAACAATAACAACTGTATACACCGCGATTGCGCAATCTTTATTACAGTATTGTATAACTTCATGGGGCGGAACTGACGCCACATCCATGCTCCGCATAGAACGTGCACAACGAGCGATCTTAAAAGTTATGTTCCGAAAACCGTGGAAATATCCTACAACAGAGCTGTACGATAATTGCAAGGTTCTAACAGTAAGGCAAATTTTTATTCTCCGGGCTGTACTAACTAAGCACACCTCTCTGTCACCAAACCTAATGTCTCAAGGCCGAAGAGCTGGGTATTGCACCGTTGACCGTCACCGCACTAAGTTAGCAAGACGACAGTACTATATTGCTGGCTCCCGGTTATACAACGCATTTAATAAAAAAAAACAAATCTACCTTCTTTCGTATGGTCGATGCAAAAATGTAATTAAATCTTTACTACTCACCTACGACTACCGAGATACTGAGGATTTATTAAAGTAAAAGACCGGGCCACTCTCATCCTTCTTCCACCACACACACACACATACACACACACACTCACACACACATACACACGCAGACTCACACATACTCATTTCAATTGACTTCCTCCAAACTTTCAAGCAGACAAAAGCTAGCATTTTATTTTCAATTTTATCTGTATAATTTCTACTGTAAGCATTTTTTATTTTTTTATTTTTATTTTTTATACATACTTTAGCTTAACCCGCTTTATTGGCTAAATTAGTGTTACCCTTGCAAGGTGAAGGCACTGACTCCTGTAATACAGTTCATACTAGCACAGGAGTCAGGGTTCATAAATAATATGCTGTACTTAAATTATGTCAATAAAGATTTTTATTATTATTATTTATTTTAGATTTGGAAGGAGAGAGACACTTTACATATTATATTATTTTTTGGTTTATTCGTGATCATTACAAATATGCCATTTTAGCTTCATAGGACATTATATAATAGTCTAAACAAAAACTTTCTTTACATGGAGATCAGCTATTCTCAAAGCCAAAATTAACGTTGCAAAACGATAATTCGAGGAACTTTTCAAACGTGGTTCACTTATTTGATTTAAAAATAGTTCGGCATATCGCGGAGGCATCGAAAACGATATTCAAAGCTTAGGGTGCAAATAGTATGATAACTATTAATCTAGGTATTCAATAAACAGAAAAAAAGGCAATACACAATCTTTATAATGACAATATTGATTGAAGCAATAAATTAAATTAATACTTAAAACTATGATGAACTACTATAACTATAATGAACTAAGACTTAATTTAGTCTGGCACATAAAATAATAGCTTGTTAGTTAATTGAGATTTTGCTATTTTTGTATTATTATATTCTCAATTCAGAAATATTACTGAACGAGTGTCCAAAAATATTTCTATTGTTATGTTCCAAATCGTAGATTAAAAAGTATGCAAATAGAATAGTGTAGTACTCAAATGACAGAGGCAAAAGTTCCAAAATATAAATAAATAGTCTTTGGGTAGTTCAGATGTTCTGAAAACTGTATGATGTATAATATCTTATAAGACTTCACACTGAAGTTGGCACCTGCTGATTGAGTGTCGTCGTTCCTTTCTTATATGACAAGAGGTTATAGCTCTATCACTATAGCTTCCGATTCGATTCGAATATATAGTTCGAACCGATACCAAGAACCTATAATTAGCAAAACCATACAAAACACATTAAATACAGAAACAGTAAACCAACAAATAAAATATGACGTCTCCTCAAATTGCAAAGTTTGCAGTGGTGAAACATTTCTGCACTTAGTAAGCAGCTCTCCTCAACGTCGGCAACAAAGCAAGATTAATTACTTACTTCATCAGAAATTCTTCAGAAGTGTTCGTTTTCACACTTGCGAAAAGCAAGTTCTCAAGAGTTTACTACAACATTATGATCTATGTGTGGATTGTCTGTACCAATATTGTAAAGAAGCACAGATTGTATGTTCGTTAGTTCGTAAGTAGGGGGTAAGCTTTAGAATTACTGATCCAATTCCAAAAATTCATTCACGAATAGGAAGCTAGATTATTTTAATATTACAAAGGTTATTTTTAAAGGTTTCTTTGAGATAATTTTCATAAATAAAGATAAAGCCACGAACAAAAACTAGTATAAAATAAACCATTTCGTACCCGCTGTATTGAAGATGGTATTGATAAATTGTTGCCCGTTTTGTAATTAAAATTGTTTTGTACTCGTGGGTGGGAATCGAGTTTTAATTTGTTTGTTTAGAATTTAAAGGAACTACCCACACATGATGTAGCTTTGCCCGTTGTCCGTACTGGGGCATATTAATATTTGTACTTGGCGTCGGGAAATAATTTTAAACCGGATAATCTGTAGCTCTACATAAGGTATCGTTGTTATCCCCGAAGGGTTTGGCTGACATGTATGTACCTAGTTTCATGTTATGAGCAGGTGAGTGCAGTGGTTGCTACTGTGATTCCTGATGACATAATCCGAAACTCATTGCTTGAAACATACATATTTTATTTTTTGGTTATTAAAAAAAAAACGTTGCCCCACACTAGGAATTTCTCCTGTGTCGTGGGTGCGTTTACAAACATATAAACTCACATACACAATCGCCCAGACTCGAACCAACTACTTGTAGATCATATAAATATTTGTTTCGTGCAGGAATCGAACTCGTGACACGCAGCGCAGCAGTCCAATTGCTCAGCCACTGCGCCAAACGTGCTGCCTTCTTCCCATATTGGCAGGCAGAAACTACACTACTAACACATTCATATATCTGGTAATACAAGCACGCCGATTGCTGCGATTGAGCAAGGTCAGTGTCATTACTTTGTATAACAATGTACCTCGTTCTCAGCTTAGGCGTTTGCGAAGCAGTCTCTCTTTCTCAGAATAGAAAAAAATCGTTTAAGGAACTCAAAAGTATTAAATAAAACTTAATGTTTTGTTATGTCGGTTGCTCACACCATCCTTGAGAAAAAGTCTGCAATGACGTAATAGGTCTGTTCTTTTTTCTTTTGAAGGATTCTTTTCCCCCCTTTCTAAGAATGCACTTTGTTGTGGAACGATTCTTTACTCTTTTCAATGCCGCATTGCTCCGGTGTTTCATCGTGTATTTTCTGTAAGAAAAAAAAGAAGATTTCAGCTTCCCTTATTTTATTTATCCGACTAATAAGGAGTTGCCCTTTCATGTTGGGGAATGTAGTTATGACGAATTCATAAAGAATAAATGAGCATACTTACGCTCATTAATTTTTTACATTTCTAAGCTACGTTCTTTTCTGATTAATTTCGTTGTAGGATCCAAGACAAGTAAATTCATTCTCCGGGACACGTCGAGTTTCAATGTCTCGGTGCTTTTCTGGTGGTTGCCTGTTTACTGTTGATTCTGGCTTTCATGAGTTGCAGTGGTTTGGAAAAAGTATGGTGGGTTTGTCCCAAATGAAAAAACATCACTAAGCTACGTATGTTTATTGCTACTAAAAGTTGATTACATTTTTAACCCTATGGAAATGGCAGGAACTTGAAAATCGTAGGTAGCAGGTTTAAACCCAGAAGTTTGCCTTACTTTTTGTTTAGTTGCCACTGTTCTCAAAACAATCAAGGGAGACATTGTAAGGAAGCTAACTGTTTCATCTAGAACCAACTGGACCCATGTGGATAATTATAAACCACTCGGTCCCACTGGGAGGAGAGCAGTACCCCAACAGTGGGAAAGTGAGAGGCAGATTACACCTGTTTGGATATATTATTTAGATCATAGTCAGAAAATACGATCAAATAAGAGTATTCATATATCAAACAACCCACAAATGTAATTGAATATTACAAATGTATTTTGCAAACCAAATATAAGGCCGATTGGATAGAAACCGCCGCCACAGAGGGTGTCCATTTCCCAAATCCGCAGTGAGGCAATAAAGTGGTAGGCAATAAATAACTGATACTACGCCGAAGCCTGGAAGTGGTCTGTGCAGTTTGCCGTGCATTGCGTTCCGTACAATGTTACTGGTTCGAACCGGTATATTGTTTGCATATTTTTTGCTGAACACTTCCTTATTGTCATTTGTAAGTTTAATCTTTGTGAAACGTTTTGTTTACAGGGAAAATCGGGACTATTCAAAATATAGGTATAAGATCAGAAATCATCAAACGTTTTAACCTATTAAAGCGTAATGTAATTATGTTCTACAGGTACCTTAAGTAAAGATGTGTACTACCCCTTCTTGATCTGTTTGATTGTTTTGAAAAGAAAACTGAAAAGAAATGTGAAATATCATTGATTAGTAAATTATGAAAATTGCTACGGCGTGTCTAGAATAGAATAATTTATAAGCATTAAATCTGTGTTGTGGGTTTAATTCTAGAGGAAATTAAAAAACAGTTTAACATTTGTTTGAAGAAAGAAAGTCACAACCTATATAATCTCTGTACTTTTTATCTTTTTCTTCATTACCTACTTCAAAATGTGTAATGTCGTGGTCCTGTCCTTTCTGGAAAATTTTGTGACTTCCACCCTGTCTTCACCTTGCTTGAATGCAGCCATCTCAGTGAGCATCATGACCTTTTATTAGAATCAAAACAATGTTATGGGTTGGAGGCCGGCGTTGGCGATTTTTTCATCTACCTTCACAGCAATTAGTTGGTCAAGGTTATTCTATTCTATTCTATTTTGGAGCTTATCCGCAAATTGTGGAGTCTGGTCGTAATCCATAAGAGTGAGGATCCATTAGTGCGTTGCTTCGTCATCTACAGGCAGTGTTCCATGGCTAGGCAAATTTGAGTCACTTCGTTGCGACTGCGATGGCCTGCGTTGCGCCGACGTAACGCAATTGCGGTATGCGTTGATCCGTTGCCAGGACATGACGCAACTCATCGCATTAATGAGGTCTCACTCTAATTCATCGAGAATAGATCAAGATGTCTACATTACTTTAAAGAATTAAACTCCCTTTGATGAATGGATTGAACATGAACCCATGAGAGGCAGTTTTGGATGAAGTATAATGTAAGAGGGAACATAGTTATCTTCGTAAGTCCCTGCGAGGCTGGCTCCAAGCCAACGAGCGACGGAATCTGCGAAATAAGACAAATTTTGGCAAATTCTATCTCAACTAGAGACTTTCTGATCGTCTTTATTATGTACCTTTAGTTTCACTGACTGGGAAACAACATGATTATTCAAGTATCGAAGAATTTGCTTTGCTTAGGTTAGAATATTTTTCTTTCATTAAAAACACTAGGGATTGCTCCTATGTAGCGCGTTTGTTTACAAACATAGAAACTCACATTGACAAACAACCAAACCCGGAACCACTACTTGTAGGTCATACAAATATTTTAAGGGATCAAAGCGATGTCGCCTCAAATTTTGTCAAGCAATCGTTTAGAAGAGATAAAACCAGAAAGAAAAGAGATAAATCGAGCAAAATATAAAATCAAATTAACCTTATACTTTTCCGTAACCGAGTAAGGAATGCAGAAGCTCAAGTTTGTTAAACTCTGATTTAATTCATACTCCGATAAAAGGCTCTACTTATGTAGTGATTGTAACAATATCTGTAAGTAAATTACTATGGTTTTATGAGGGCACACAGGTATAGTTATTAGCGAACAAAGTACAGAAAACGACTTAAAGGGATGAATTTATCAATCCATTATCCAGTTTATTGAATCACTATGTGACGCAGCCAGTTTTTGTGTCATGTAGCCTTAGAAATTAACAAAGAATCTCACCTTCTACGTATACACTAGTAATGTTAACCTTTTCTATTGTTAAGGCAGAACTAATTAAACTTTACGTTATTTGTTAAACTAGTGTATTTTTCCGAGCTATCTAATAAAGCATTTATTATGGCCCCTTGAAGTTTCAAAACTTGGTACTATTATGAACTATTACAAAAAGTTCCTAAGTAATCACTAACACTTACTCAACTGTACAAAGGATTTACGAAGCGTTCTCACGTAGAAGCGGTAAATATTTCTAGCTGGTCATTTAAGTTACTCATAAGTTGGAAAATGACCACAAGTTATTTAAGTACTTGCGTTTTATTAAAAGTCTAATGTATGTTTCAGTATTTTTTACAAATCGTGCATATTTCTATAATGCATTTTACATTACAGCTGTGAATAATTTGGAATTATTGTCAACAGCAACCAGGCAGTTTTGGCTTGACTAATGAAAAATGCCTGACTGGTAAGACGACAAGATTATCAAATGAGGCAGAAGAGTGGAGAGTGTCATACAAAACAGGCCGAAGAAGATTGTAGTGTGTGTTTTTAAAAGCCATTTATAAAAGCTGATCAAAGACTTCTTCCATATCTTGCCATGTACTCTTTTCGTACGCCACATCGAAAATATAATTTTAATCCATTTCGGTTTATCTTGTGGTGTCGACTGTAAAGCCAATTCGCAAAACAATGCTGTGAGCCGATTCAATACCACATCAGTTTTCTAAAACTCCCTAAATCCACGTAGCCTATACTGTGAATTAAAACTATAAATCTATACTTATATTATAAAGCTGCAGAGTTTGTTTGTTTGTTTGTTTGTTTGTTTGAACGCGCTAATCTCTGGAACTACTGGTCCGATTTGAATGATTCTTTCAGTGTTGGGTAGTCCATTTATCGAGGAAGGCTATAGGCTATGTTTTTTTTGTTTCAAAATTAGGGATTCGTAATAAAATTGCTTTTTGTAACACAAGGTGTAAAATCGGAAACCTATGTTTGCGTGCGCTGCAAAAACTATTGACAATAGAACAAAATGATGTACTACGGGTTTGTAGATCCCATTAAGACCTACAAAAAAGTCCGCGAGATCATATATCTAGCTATCATGGTTTAATCACAATAATCGATTTTGTGTTCAAAATAATTATTAAATCGTCTGAAGAAAAAAAAACTACGTTACATATGTATCGTAATATTGATCTTTATCGAAATTAAGCATTATGTTATCAAGGGTATTTATGTAGAAGTAAAATACTTTTTGTTTCATCTCAATCGGATATTTCGTTTAAAAGTTATCACGTTTGTAAGATGTTAAGAGTTGGTACCTATTAGTGAGTTATGGGCCATAGAGTTTTTTATCAACATTAAATCCTGTAATAATCTTTTTCGAAATATATTTGTTGATGATTGTAAGTATAAGATCTTAAAGTTTACCCAGATATCGTCGAAATAGAAAATAAATAAAGAGATATAAGAGCAATATTGGCGGCGAGAAGCAGTAGTTTTGGCGAAATTAACGATTTAATTTTAACTAAACTTCCAGGGGATATAATCACCTACACTATTGATAATGTAATGGATCAAGAAGATGCAGTCCATTTTCCACAGGAATTTCTTAATTCTCTAAACCCGAGTGGCCTCCCGCCACATTCTCTCAAGTTAAAAATTGGTTTCGGGAGGTACCTGCGTCTGATAAGGAGGGAAGAAACGCCTGGGTGTCACCACTGCGAGGATCGTCAGGAGGACACGGTGGAGCATACGGTGCAGGACTGCCCCGCTTGGGTAAAGCACCGCCGTGTCCTCACGACGGCGATAGGCGGAGACCTCTCGCGCCCGGCATTGGTCGAGGCCATGCTGCGGGGCGAGACGGAGTGGGAAGCTGTCGCCTCCTTCTGCGAAGCAGTCATGCTCGCGAAGGAGGAGGCGGGCCGCGTGAGGGAGAGGACAGCGTCCTCCCTCCACCCCAGCCGCAGTGGTAGACGCCCACGGCGACGGACGTCGCAAGACGATCTCCGGCCACCGTAGACGCGGGCATGCGGGCGGCGAGTAATGGGCGACTCGCTGTCCGATCATGGACCATGCCCGGGTCGACGGCGCGTTGTGTTCCACGCACGCACAAGGAGTGTCAGCATAGTGACGGGGCCTGTATAGGGCCAAAGCCTGCCGGGGTCGCGGGACTCACAAATTACCGTAACCCCGGTACGTAAAGGGCTACTGAAGGACACCGTGGATTATAGTCAGTACAAGTCTGACAGCCCCTCCCGCCCTGCCCTGGGTGGGAGGACTCAGTTGATGATTTTACCATGATAAAACAGCCACCAAATTTATGTAACGGGACTCGACTTCAGGTTAAATTTCTTCGCAATAACGTGATCGTTGCAACAGTTTTGATTCGTCTAGCGGTTGGTCAAACAGTACTTATACCTCGGATCCCAATGATTCCAACTGATTTGCCTTTTCATTTTAAAAGAGTCCCATTCCCAATTAAATTATCTTCTGCCGTAACGATAAATAGATCTCAGGGCCAAACATTTAAATATGTAGGATTAGATTTACGGCAAGACTGTTTTTCGCACGGCCAACTATATGTCGCGTTGTCAAGATCAAGTTGCGGAAACAATCAATATATTCTTCTGCCACAAGAAAATAAAACGAAAAATATAATTTACACAGAAGTACTTTAAAATAATATTTTAACCCGGTTTAAAGTGGACGGACACTCCCGCCTGTAGTCGTATGTGTCTGGCTGAATGTCGAACAGATAGACAGCTATTGCCTGCGACTTATACAATTTAACTTAATCTATATTTTTCTTAATATTATAAAGCTGAAAAGTTTGGTTGTTTGTTATGAACGCGGTAATCTCTGGAAATACTGATCTGATATGAAAACTGTTTAAATATTCAATAGTCCATTTATTGAGGGAGGCTATAATATAGGCAATATTTTATCTCGGTATTTCCATGGAAACGAGAAAAACGCGGGTGAAACCGCGGGGCACAGCTAGTTCTCTATAAAATATAAATATGAGTTTCTTTGTTTGTACCATTACTGGCCGAAACTATTTTCGACTGACTCTGGTGTATTATCTTAAAGCTAAAAAATGTATTTCTTACATCTTTGTGCTCCTAATAAAGAGGGGTAAATTATCTTATTACGAACTTTTCCTTTTCACACTAACTGCTTTGGACAATTATTTATCATTCTCCAGTATTTCAATCATTGTATGATTACATTCGTTCGTGGTGAGGTGTGGCGGCATTTACGTAATATTTTAATAAACGAAGCCAACGTTAAATTTATCTCGATATTGGTAATACATGCTTAAATATTTATTTAAAATTAATTGGAACTGATGTAGAATTAACAATATATGACGTAAATAATGAAATAACGCATTTTGAACAAGTTCAAATGGACAAATGTAAATATCAAATGATAAAAATCGCTTCATGCATTGAAAAGGATTGTAATGAGAATCTAGACATACTTATATTAAGCTTAGTCGAATTTATTTGCAGACTGATACGCCTACTTTCATGAATTTAGGTTCATTATTAAAGTTTTTTTTTGTTCATAATAAAAGTTAACACCAGCCAGTTTAAATAATATTTAACTTAAACTGAATCCTCATTCATCACCATTTATCATTAAATTATATTTCGCAGAGTTTCCTTCCATTAGAACCAACAGTTCAAAACCGTGAACAAAAAAAATGAAAGACCATTACATCTTGAAAACATATTGTGAAAGAATTTTCTTAATCGGCTCCGGAAATTTCTGGTACAAGGAAAACGAAATAGGCGACGACCGAACGCTGCTTTATAGAGCATACACCGCCCTGCTGTTATTCATGTACGGTTTCATGACGATATTCGAAATAATGGCCGCCATGATGGGCGACTATCCCGAGGACGAAAAACGTGACTCGGTGAGCTTCGCCGTCAGTCACACGATAGTTATGATCAAAATATTCTCGGTTATAACCAACAAATCGTTGATAAAAGACCTGAATCGTAAAATGGTGACAGTGTGCGAGAGTTACGAAGAAAACGCGTTGATGGCGAAGAAATATAAGATCATGAAAATAAATGTTGTTGCTTACGTTTCGATCGTTTATGGTTCATGTTTTTTCTTTGTTTTTGAAGGATTAAGGAAGATGTTTACTGGTAAGTTAATTTCCTTTTGGCGATTTATAAAACCAATTACGTCGAAACTTCAATTGAAAGGCCACAAGGACGCACCCGCAAATTGTATTCTTCTATTTTTGTTGTAATTGTGTTTAATATTTTCTTCTTTCTTTTTTCTACCATTGTAACAAAATGGAACTTGAACTTTGACCTGAGGGAACAACAGGGATTACGTCAGTAAATATTCATTTACTTTTCAGGATCTCATTTCGTGACAGTGGTGACCTACTATCCGAAGTTTGAAGACGATTCAATACTAGCGACTTTTATCCGAGTATTCACTACACTAGTCCTATACGTTATGATGGTCTCGATGATATTATCTGTCGATGCCTTTACCATGATCTACCTGATCATGTACAAGTATAAATTTATGACATTGAAACAATACTTTGAGAATTTGAGACAAGAATTCACTGCATTGAACAACAGAGGGGAATATGACATGGCGACGGAAAAAATGGCTAGTGGGCTTGTGGAAGGAATAAAAATGCACGATACTCTTATCAGGTTAAAAATTTAAAAACATTGTTATAAGAAATGAACCAAAGTCAAACGCAAAGATAAGAATGGCACGACTATCCTCTTAACCATAGTTGACTTAACTTAAATAATTAAATATTCTTTTAAGGATTCTAAGAAACATCTTCGTTACCAATTTGCCAATAAATTGATGGATTGTGACGCGAAAATGACAAGGGTGCTCGCTACAATGTCAAAAGTATCCAGTAATTAAGACAAAGAAGGAGCAAATTAATTTGAATCGAAGCTCTTTTGTTGAAAACGTTTTAATTTCAAAGAAACTATCTCAAGGGGCCGACATTCTTTAAGGTCGATTCAATGTCAAATGGAGCAAAATTCTTTTTATCTCATCAGGTTATCCGGCGAGATCGACAAAGCGTTCGGGACTGTGATGGCGCTACAAGTTTGTCAAAGCTCGGGTTCGGCCGTGTCTCTGCTCCTTCAAATTGCCGTAAGTAATCGTATTGTTGTACCCCAGTACCTTTGACTGCTCGGGAATCTTGCAAAACTGCGTACTATTTGTCTTGATTACGCATTCATTGTGTTACTGTTTCTGAAACTCAATTTATTTGATAAGTTTTTTGTAGAATATTCATTTTTTCTAGTTTTAAAGAAATTGTGTTGTTTTTTATTATCAATCTATTCTACATGTTCTTCTTTTCATCTGAGAATATATAAAAAAAGGTTTACTTTTTACGCTAACCATTTAGATTCCGTAATTGCCACGTTTCAAAGATTCCGTCAATTATTTTTCTCTTTTCTGCCAATAGTGACGTAACATATTAATTAATTTTGCAGCTTTCAGACGAACTGACGTTCATCGCGAGTATGAAGTTGATATTCTTTGTGGTGGCCTTATTCTTTTTGCTGGGCCTATTTTTATGCAACGCCGGGGAAATAACGTATCAGGTATGGCTTTATCATATTTTGTGAAATGTGTTTGACACGAATACGTCGAGTCATTGATACTATTTCCCTAAGGGGAGAATTGAGGAGTAAACAGTGTCATATGACCTTGTTCCCGTGGGGTTACGGTTCGAGTATCGACTCGGTATGTCGTTGTGTTCTGCGTCACTGTGTCCCAATTATTTGTTCATGGTTTCTGTATTCCTGGTGAAGGTCGCCCAAGGATTGTTGTTGTTATTCAGGATAAAAAGTAAATCAAATATGTGGGTTAAACCATGCAGTGTTTTTATAGGAACTTGTGGCAGAAAATCTATATATATAAAAGGAGAACTGACTGACTGACATATCAACGTACAGACGAAACTACTGGGGCTAGGAATGTGAAATTTTGCACACGGCTTCCTATTATAATGTAGGGGAGCACTAAGAAGGGGTTTTTGGAAATTTAACCTTTAAGGGGGTGAAAAGGGGGAATTAGGAAAGTACGTAACCCACGCGGACGAAGTCGCGGGCAAAGTGCTAGTCAATACATAATATTTTGGTGGAAGTTAGGTATCAACAAGATGTTTAGTCATTTAAAATGTGTTCCACATTTACATTGGTAGTTTTTGATCGTTTTATAGTAGATATTTAAAAGCAAACTTGAAGTTATAGGAATTCAGTTATTATGCCTTGTGTCTGGGACTGTAACACCATAATTTTGTAGTATTTAATTATATTTTTTAGTCATTGACAATTCAAAAGTGCCTTTAAATGGCCTACTTGAAATCTATTATTTGATTTGATTATATTCAGATTGTTGCAAATTAGCTTTTAATACGTAAAGAAATACAAAAGGTTGTAATTTCAAAATGACTTATCTATTTAAAGGGCTTAATGCTCTAGTCTTCGTTGTACTATAAAAAGATAATCCACACTAAACTGTATCCAGTTAACACAATGCAATTTTGAAAACAAAAATATGTCACAGGTGTGACTGTCCGTCATGTACCCTTGTTTTAATAACAGAATAAGTTATTTATTTTAAAATCACTACGTGACGTCGGGCGTCTACAGACACATTAACTTGGTACTTTATGGCCTGACATTTCCTTCACACAAATCATTTATTTCAATGGCAACAAAAACTATTGACTAGGGTTGAATTGTGAGGGAAAAACATGTGTTTGCAATAAACCGAGCCCCGAACGGACACTTAAGTGGACCTCGAAAACAAATCAAGATTACAAATTCTAAGGAAGTTTAGAAATCTCTCAAAGTCAACTAATGTTAAAACTCCACATCTGTGGACCCTAAACTAACAGTCATTATTCAATTGTGCACTTAAAAACAAAGCAGATATTCGGGCTAAGGGTAATAGACAGCCAAGAGCCGTGAGAATTTCCAAGAGCCTTTCGAGGCGCTTAGCAGGTAGTTGGAGGCGGAAGAGGCTGATGATTCTAAGGACAGTCGGGTTGAGACCGTCGAGAGAGCTACGTCAAATAGGAGTAGTTGAAGTAAGTGGAGTGCGAGTGGTCGGTGGAACGCGAGAAGATGAATCGAGAAGGCAGCCTGATGTTGGTGATTATACGGGTGGTATTTGAGCAGTAGTTTATAAGTAAATTATAGACTAATTCTCTTCTATAAACACTTGGTAAGTGTTAATTATAATTAACTTTATAGTAGCAGTTTGGTGAAGACGCAGAATAGCTGTTAATAATCATTTATTTCAGCACAGCGGAGCGACACCTGCGCAGTACCTTATTGTATATTATTATCTCATATAATTGTTCTGACTCCCAGTTCCATAACCTCACAGTAATTTGTCATTGGCGTTTGGTTAAAGGACACGGGGAATGCCTTTCGCTACAATCAGTACAATGACTCACACGCCAATGACGCCTGACGAATATTGACTTTTACCAGACGAATGTACCACGTATCAAAGGCAGAACCATGTTCATAGCTCAATTATTCCGATTATATTCCTCCAGCCAAGTTATTATATGCCGGTGACAGGCATTAGCAGTTATAGTAAATATTGCTATTTGTTTAGCAAAATAACCAAATGCTATTGATGATTACTGTCTCCTTGCAGCCTAGCCCAGAGACATTGCGAGTGGTTGATGGATGTACATTTCCAGCTGTGGGGGTAGTCATCGCCAAATCGGGGTTATCGTTGAATAGCTCCGTTCGAAAGAACGCTAGATTAAACGGCTGTGTCTCGTTAAACGGCCATATGGTACGGCCTATTACTGAATCGTCACTATTTAACGAGACACGCCTGTCGATAAGGGGAATATTTAAATATGAAATGAATGAAGTGCCGATGACATCCACTTCGACATCCAGCAAGGCAAACGCAATATGCTCTGTTACAGGCTGAGTCTCCGGTACGCTTGAGCAACTAGAATCTTATTAAAGAAAGGGGATAGGCAGCCGTAAGGGTGAACTGTTTGAACGCGTGTGTACTTCTATGAAGCTATATAAAACTTGTCTTCCTCAATGGTAGTGAATTCACGACTCACTATCTCAGGATTGGGAAGGACATGTAAAACGTGCTTAGGAACCGTTCGCTGTTAGTGTTCGTAGCAGAGTCCTTCGTAGGGTAATGCTGGTAGGACTAACAGTAAACGTACGCCGGGTAAACGTTGTAAAGCAATACCATGTTGTGTACATGGAATCGTTTGCGTTTACAAAGCGGCAGCTACTACATTGGAATTACATAAGTTAACGTAACTATAATCAACTAATTTCCTAAGCGCAAGCGTAACGTTTCCCTATCACAATTATATATTATTATCTTTGTTGTCCTCTTGTCTTACTTGCTTCATAATTCTTATTGGTTTGTTTTATATGATTTAGACTTTCATATATAACTGTGAACTCTCAACACTAACTTACCTAGGTCCCCTCCCATCCCCTAGCTTCTAAAGTCGGGATGGGATGTCCCCTTGTTGAGAGTTCTGTCCTCATTCTCCCAATGGCAGAGACTGCGGAAGTCAATGGCACGCGCGTCATGGAGATCGGGCGGAGTGCGGGGCCCTTTCTCTACCCCTTCGGGGGTACCATTCCCTCATTTCCCACTAAGAATAACTAGATTTAAGAAAAACGAAAATTTTATCAGCCTGGGGTAATTTATGAACAGTCACATGTGGTGCCGTGACCAGGATTCTCGTCATTAAATGTACTGATTCACTTCAGTGCAACGAGAAAGAACAATTTATGGGTTGCTACAATAATAACACAACGTAATTATATGATTCTCGAGATTTCGAGAGACGGCATTAAGTTATAGCCATTACAATGAGTTTTATTTGACTAAATAAAATTTTGATAACCATTACTGATTGGTTCTAACTTTGGTATCGGGTTCAACTCCCGTGAATTTGTCAATTGATGTTTATTTTTCGACTACAGTGATTACTTAACCATTGATCACCATTTATTGAATGAATCAAACATTGGTATCGGGTTCAACTCCCGCGAATTTGTCAATTGATGTTTATTTTTCGACTTGATGTTATATTTCGACACGGAAATAACACGACACAATGTCAAAATTGTAAATTAAACTGTAAGATGGTTTGAGCATAATGTGTTTGTTACATTAACTTGTGTTTGTACAGCATAGTTGAATGTTCTAACCACTCCGTTAGCGGGTTCAATTCCTGCGTGATTTTAAAGTGAATGAGTTAGTTTACGTTGTCATGGAAACAGTACAACGTAATATGAGAGCTAATGACAAACTGTTGAGAGATATAACTGTCCGACTGTTATGATGATGAGTTCTTCAACCATTGACAGAGGATTCAATTCCTGCTTGATTTATTTGTTGTGCTTGTGCTACAGTATCAATGATCTGGTTATAAACAATAGTTGATGAGTAATAAAGTTCCTGTGTCACGGCTTGTGGGATAGGTTCTCACAGAAAAAGTTGGTTGGAAAGGTTTGGGTAATAAAGCTACTGATATTGATTATCATAACCATAATATGCCAGGAGGCATTTTTGAACTACATGGAATGAATGTTTGTTATTGTTACTGTGCTACTTTTACAAGGGTTCAACTCCCTGTTGACATAAGTTTGATGTCCGACAGTACACTAATTGATAATGAAACGTGTTTGCAATTACACGTGCATTGGTGTGTATGCTTTACGATATGATTGTGATGCGCCCTCAATCTCGGGGTAAATCTCATATTATAACTGTTTATACAGTAAGAAGCATGCAGCTTTTAAAGATTACAATTGATTTACTTGTCATTAAGTATTACCGTATGAGATTAACCTTTCAGACTCCGGAGTAAGCCATATAGATGAAAGAAAGAGGAAAGAAAAGAGATTTATTGACACATAGATGAATAGATACTCGTGTGGCCTAATTTCAAATTCCAGGTTGCTTGAGACTTTGCTGGGCTGTCACTTCACCTTGTCTTAACGTTTGGGTTATACGTAAGCACGGGTCAAATGCAGCCGACATCTGCGGACTTCAAGGGCAGCTGTGTCGAAGTTAGCGGGACTCCTTTTACGAAGCTAAGTTTCACTTTTATTATACTTCACAGTTACGCGATGTCACGTGGTTTGACTTTGTCATTGCACTAAAGGTAGTATTGTTTTGAATTTTAGGCTATGAAATTATTCAATGCCAGCAGGCAAAGGAACCCACGTGGGAATGTTGATGAAAACATTTTGTCGAGACCATTAGCGCAGTGGTTGAGTAGTCGACAGTTCCGCGGCGTGTCGCGGGTTCGATCCCCACACGGAACGAATGTTTGTGTGATCTGCGTGTTTCGGATCTGGGTGTTTGTGTATGTGTGTTTCTGTGTTTGTGTGCGTACCTACGATACAGGAGAGATTCCCAGTGTGGGACAATGATAATATTTAATTAAAGAAACAACCGGTTTTCAGTAATCGGATTTATTTTGTTACACCATAGAGGGCCAGTAATTGTTTGGTCAATCTAGGATGCCTATATTTTCAAGTCAAGGACAAATTTAATTCTTAAATGAATTAACACGAATTGATCTTCGAGTGACGGAGCGGAAAGTAAGGTTTATTTATGTTAATGACACGGTTGACACATTGGCTTACCGATCGATTGCTTTGTTAAGTGTAACGGGTTCGATTCCCGCATAGAACAACTATTTGTATTTAACTGCAGGCAGTTGTTCTGCATCTGGCTGTTTGAGTTTATGGATTTGGATGTGTGTGAATGCACCCACGAAGAAGAAATTATTCGTGGAGTGGAGCGACGTATTGTTGCGAGAAAAATGTGCACATGATAAATAGTACACGTTACAGAATATGTTCATATTCTGGTATAATTTCCCCACACTAGTTCAATGACAGGACTGATCATTCCTCTCACGACCAGAGGGGGGAGGCTAATAGAGACTAAAGCTAATATAAGAAAAGGGATTTACGCGTAATAACGAGCAGATCATAATTGTTCAGATTACATAACTACATACTAGTTTTCTAATATGACATTTCAAATCTAGTTGGAATCCTGGAACAGCTCTATCCTCTTAGAATCGGAGGGGGGCGACTAATTGGAATAAAATCTAATATGTTACGTGCGGACTATTTCAGCCACCGGATACAACAGCGAGCAGCGGATTGAGCTCGCTCAGCGGTGAGGAAAGGCCTCTGTCCAGCAGCAGCTACTATAGGCTGAATTTAGAACGAGGGAATACCGTAGAGGTAGCGTCACTCACAGATACTCTTTAAAAGAGACTCTGGTATGTAAATCAACATTATAAGCATGCACAGGTCTTTTGAAATGACTTAAATCGCGGTTTAATGTACAATTTAATTACAACAGAGTACTTTACTGGAGGACCAGTTTCGAATAATTATAATAATTAATTACATTTATGATTGAAGATGCTTATGCAAAATTACACAAAATTGTGGCAAACAATGCATCTCATAAGACTCGTGTACCAAGTGGAAAATTTATAATAACCAGTTTATAGAAACATAATAAATTGGTGTAGTCGTATTTAGTATTATAACGTTATGGAAATGCACAAGTCCCTAATGTGAAACCTCATCCGCTGAACTGCGTCACGCGTCTGATTTTCAGAGGGGGGAATGTGACTGTCCGTCATGTACCCTTGTTTTAATAACAGAATAAGTTATTTATTTTAAAATCACTACGTGACGTCGGGCGTCTACAGACACATTAACTTGGTACTTTATGGCCTGACATTTCCTTCACACAAATCATTTATTTCAATGGCAACAAAAACTATTGACTAGGGTTGAATTGTGAGGGAAAAACATGTGTTTGCAATAAACCGAGCCCCGAACGGACACTTAAGTGGACCTCGAAAACAAATCAAGATTACAAATTCTAAGGAAGTTTAGAAATCTCTCAAAGTCAACTAATGTTAAAACTCC